>OY856411.1:711671028-713125194 GCA_963693085.1 Alisma plantago-aquatica | reverse complement strand
TCTAGAGTCGGTAAAACACTAGATTTTGATACTAAAATCGAACAAACCTACCACGGGCTCCTTCTTGTGCACCAAGCTAAGATGGCTAAAGAGGATATTAACTATAGAGTTGAGGCAACACTAGCAGTCCAAAGAGATAGACTTTTGGCAGAAGCCAGTGCTGTAGTGCAGGACAAATTGTAAGTAGCTGAGGAAATAGATTGACAAAGATAACTTAGAGAGTTCTCCATTCCCAAAGATGCATATATACACAACCCTATTGTCCAACTAGCCATCCAAGCTCAAAACTTCAAAATCAAGACGCAATGGGTGACGATGATGCAAAACAATAGTTTTACATGATAAGTTGTTGAGAATGCACATGACCACTTGTGGAAATTCATAGATCTGTATGGACTGAGCAAGCAGAATGGTATGTCTAAATAGGCCATGAACCTAAGACTATTCTATTATTCCCTCACTGATAAAGCTAGGGTGTGGTACAAGTCCCTAGATGATTGAAACATCAGAACTTGGGAGGAACTTCAAAATCATTTCCTTGAGAAGTGATTTCCACCATCACTCACTTATAAAATCAGAGGAGAAATCACCCACTTCAAGTAGTATCCATCCCAGATCTTTTTGAAGCTTGGGAATGATTCAAAGAGTTTCTACATAAATGCCCTCATCACGACATCCCCCATCACAACTTATTTAGAAATTATATAGGGGAGTCAATGAAGACACAAGAAGTTCCTTGGTGTTGCTTCTAATGGAGACTTTATACAATAAAGCTTTAACAACACATGGAAGGTTGTGAGGAGGGGATCCGAGAACCAAGCTAATTAGGTCTCATCCCACAAGGGAAGCATTCTCAAGGTGGCAATGGCAGAAGATAAATCTGAGCTGAAGGAAATTGTTGAATCTTTATAGATGCTTGCCCTCAAAAAATAAAACCTTAAATCATATCTCTTAAGCAATGGATAGATAGGTCAATCCTCTTTTTGATCTAGGCTAGCCCCAAAAGTCTTCCAGGTTTATAGTGGGAAGGCCACACGAGCTTACAATGCAACCATATCTACTTGGATACCTTGAACATGCACCAACCTCAATTTGACATCAACCTAGTTATTGAAGAAGTCAATGTTGTCAGCTCCATTCCAAGATAGGGGTGATATAACCCCAACAAGACCATGAAATCACCCAAGAATTCCAATACAGAAATCTATATGGAGCAACAAATACACATCATCTCCAGCAAGGACCCAACTAAAACCAAGTTTGGGGTCCTCTTGGTTTTCAACAAAACCAAAACTACCGACATACAATTACAACCCTAGTTAGTAGCATAATAGTTTCAATTAGGGAAATAATTTCAATCCAAGATAAGAACCCTACAAACAACAAGGAAAACTTCTTCTAGTACAAGGAATCCAATAGAGTCTACCTTCTTCAAATGACTAAAAGTCACATAGATGCCATTGAGAAGATACTGCCAAGCCAACATGTGTACTAAAAATCCATGGAGTCTCAACTTGTGTAGATTGTTGCCGCCATACTCCCTAGAGCATGCTCATCTATAGATCAACCTAAGGGCAACCTGAATCATTAGGAAGAATAGTTTGAGGTAGGAATCATATATTTTGGATATGTGCTACTAGAACCTCCATCCCTAGTCATGAACAACAACAGATTGGATCTTGAAGATGACAATGATGATGAAGTTTGTCCAACGACTATACCAATAGCTATTGCCATGGTTGCAACTGCAGAACCAGATGTTGAAGCACTAAAGAAGGGTGATACATCTACCCCCCATATAAGCATCACCCCCACTCTTGAGAAGGAACTAGAGCATGCTTCAACAACTCCTAACCCTACAGTTCTTGTTTACAAACTACACATACCTTATCATTGTTGTCTACCTCAGACGAGGCTAGATTCCATATTCATGATGTTTAAGGAATCAATGAAGAAGCTACATGTCTATATTCATTTCCTTGATGATCTTGCAGAAATCCCTTCATGGACTATGTTCTTCAAGACTCACCTCACTTACAAGTACTTAATAGAGGAAGTTGAGACCGTGAAGCTAGCAAAAACAACTTTATACACTGTCCAAAGCAAGATGCCCAAGAAACTCAAAGATCCTAGATCTTTTGGCATTCCTACTTTGTTGGGGACATACATGCTAGAAGGGTCTAGACAATCTTGGGGAACACATTTATATCATGCCCTACAATCTGTTAAACAACTGGGATTCACCACTGACATTCTTCCCATTAGCATCGTGTTCGAACTTGGTTACTCTTCTACGACTACCCCTTTGGGTATTGTAGAGGACATCCTTGTGTTAGTGGGTCCCAAATCTTATTTCCCCTGTGATTTTGTCATTAAGAATATCAAGTAGGATCTTTGTTATCCTATCATCTTTGGGAACCTATTCCTTGCAATATCCAGAGCTCTCATTGATGTTGAAGCCAAAATCTTGACATTGAGAGTAGGAACATATACAACAGACTTAAAAGTTTTTAGAGTCTCATGGGTCCATCTTTCCAAGAACAATACTACCTTATTGGCTATGATGAAAAAATGACACAACTACGATAGGAGTATCCTACTTCTAATGATCCTCTTGAGACTGCTCTCACCAACCCCAATGCTCATGACCAATATGATGAATAAGTTGACCAATGTCTTCTCCACCTTGACTCTTCTGAAGAAGACCCTAAGGATGAATTTGAAGAGCTCAAATCTGCCTTCATCATTGAAGAATAAGATAAGGAACTGAACACATCCTAGATGAAGCCTCTATACGAGGGACTAAAATATGTCTTCTTAGATGAGAAGAAAGTTTTCTCGGTGATCATCAATTTATATCTCATGGTTGAGCAAGAAGACAAGTTGTTGGCAAAATTGAGGAAGAGGCAGAAGGCGTTAGGATACAAAATGATTGATTTCATTGGAGTGAGTCAAGCCCTTTGCATACATCACATCAACACAATCTATAAATACAAGCCCTTCACCAAGACTCAATGCAAGTCGAACCCTATTCTAAAGGATGTTGTGAATAAGGAGGTAATAAAGCTTCTACTTTCTAGGATTATCTCTCCCATCGTTGATTCACCTTGGGTGAGTCCCATGAAAGTAGTGTCAAACAAGGGTGGCACTAGAATTTTTTTAAATGTAAAAAATGAGCTTATTCCCACCCACACTGTTACTGGGTGTCACATGTGCATATACTATCACAAGCTCAACAACGCTACTCAGAAGGACCACTTCCCACATTTCATTCTTGATAAGGTTCTAGAGAGACTTGCACACTAAGAGTTCTTCTGCTATCTAGATGGATACTCTGGCTTCTTCTAGATACTCGTCCATCCCAACGATCAAGAAAAGACCACATTCATGTGTCCCTTTAGCACATATGCTTTCCTCCAGATGCCTTCCAGACTATGCAATGCACCTGCCACCTTTTAGCGTCACATGTCTTCCATCTTCTCCGGCCTCACTAAAACCGTAATGAAGATATTCATGGATGGCTTATCAGTTTATGGAGATTCTTTTGAATCATGTCTACGTCATCTTTCCTTGGTCTTGGAATGCTGTGAAGAAGCAAATCTGGTGCTTACATGAGAAAAATGCCACTTCATGGTGAAGGAGGGCATTCTTATAGGACACCATATCAGTTCCTGAGGCATTGAATTTGGAAAAGCAAAGATAGAAGTGATATCTAAGCTATCTCCTCCAACTACCATCAAAGAAGTTCAGATTTCCTTAGACATGTTGGATTTTATGGAGGTTTATTCGTGACTTTAGTAAGATCACCAAGACTCTAATAGACCTTCTCAAGAAGGATGTGAAATTCATTTTTAGATCTAATGCATGAAGAGCTTCAACACTTTGAAGGAATCTCTCATATCAACTCCTATCCTTTGTTCCCTAAATCGGTTTCTTCCTTTCAAGATCATGTGTTATGCCAATGACTACGCCAAAGCTGCAGTTCTAGGGCAACATGTTGTTAAGAAATACCATGCTATATACTATGCAAGAAAGATACTAGACGACACACAAAAGAACTATGCAACAACTAAGAAGGAGCTTTTGACCATTGTCTATGCCTTTTACAAGTTCCACTCATATATGATAGGCTGACAAGTGGTAGTTTACACATACCATGCAACCATTAGATATCTAATGTCAGAGAAGGATGCAAAGCCTAGACTGATTAGGTGGATTCTATTTCTACAAGAGTTTGATATAGAAATAAAATACAAGAAGGGAACTGATAATGTTGGTGTTGATCATCTTCGTAGATTGCACATCCAAGACAATGACACAATCCCTATCAATGACCCTTACATGACAATCACTTGTTCAAGGTAATTACATTTACCACGTGGTATGCTAACTTTGTGAACTACTTAGTTGTGGGAGTCCTTCATCAAGACTACACACAAAATGAGAAGAATAAGTTCATGTCAGTCATTCTCCATTACTATTTGGATGGGCCTTATCTTTTCTAATTATGCTCAGACAAACTTTATCATTGGTGCATCTCTAAAGAAGAAGCTCCTCTTATCCTAGAACAATGTCACTCTATCCCAACTGGAGGCCATATGAGCTTTGAGGAAACTGTGTTTAAAGTCCTCCAATGTGTCTTCGTGCCTGCTATCTTTAATGATGCCCACAAATACATCAAGTCATGTGATCAATTCCAAAAATATAGTAATATTTCTAAGAGGGATGAGATGCCCCTGAATATTTGTTATTAAGTTGAAATCTTTATGTTTGGGGTGTGGAATACATGGGTCCATTCCCCTCCTCTTATGGCTTCTCCTACATCCTAGTATCTATTGATTGTGCTTCTAAATGTGTCAAATCCATCCCCACAAAGTCTAGTGACTCCAAGTCAGTGATTAAACTATTTAAAGATATTATCTTCCCACACTGTAAGGTCCTTCACACTGTCATTTCTGACAGAGATCTCATTTTCTAGAGCATATATTTGAAGTCCTCCTCTGCAAGTGTGTGTCTCTCATTATGTGGCTACTTTTGGGAAATAGAGACGATAGAGAATGTAGTGAATTTTTTTTGTCCTTGTTCCTTTACCAACAGACCGCGTCAACAATGATGTATCTAGGAAAGAGGGTAATAAGAGTTATACCTAGTCTTGGATCAAGTCCAATGACTACTCTTGCTTGGTGATGTGTATGTCACAAGATGCACATGAATAACTGACAACGATGACCTCCTGATGCAACACCACAGACAACTATGGTTGTTGTCCTCCTAGCGTGGCAACAATGGCCTCATGCATCTATGTAGTTCATGTAGACCACCATGAACTCTAAGTTGCTCTACAAAGACAACGGGAAGGAGTTGTCCCTTCGAATGTCAACCTTCTAGGGCTGATTCACTCTCGTGTATTATCTCTACCTTGCTGTCCCTCCCTTTTATGGGTAGGACTTGCTTGGGCTCTCACGTTAACGCAATTGTGAGAGGACACAATTATCAGATCTTATTGTTGTGTCCTCCAAAAGCCTTGACCATCCCTCTATTTATAGGAGGGCCATGATCAGGGTTTCCAGATTAACTGGGAGTCTAAGAGACAAAATTTCATGAATTTTCTGAAAGCTTAGAATCGTGAAATGATCAATTCACACTTGAACCGACCAGTTCACATGTGAAATGATCAATTCAACACTTGAACTGGTTAGTTCACTTGCTTTCCCATTTTCAATCACATTGGCTTTCAATGTTTGATTAGTGAAAACATGATGCAAATATCAATCCTTGATCCAATCATATTGATCACTGAACCGGGTGATTCACAAGTTGAATCGTCAGTCCATACCTTGAACTGGTTAGTTCACTAAGTGAATCGGTCGGTTTATGTCCCAATTCAGGAAATGTTCAGCCAGTTTTGTTCAAATTGACTTGACACTTGAATCGATTTGTTCAACACTTGAACCGGCCGATTCACATTCTATTCAGTCAATTTATAGTCATTGTTTTTTAAATTAAATACCTAAGCACTTTAGTAATCAAGTTAAACCATATTCATAAATAAACTCCTTTTCTAGGTGCATCCTATACATGTGATCATATAGATCCCAAGTTACATTGGCAATGAATGTCCATAACCAATTTATGACATCACAAGCAATGAGCAGTATCTAGAAATACATCAAAACTCCCAAGTAATTTGAAAGTTGGAGAAAAACTTCAACCTACAATCTGTGATCAGTGTTATAGTGATCATATAGTTCATTTATCTTTGATATTCGTATTGAACTCGAGGCTTAGAAACTTCATCCTATCAACATTCAATCCATGTTTCTTGAACAAGAGCAGACTATTGAGATATGTGTGAGCTTAATATCACATGAGCATGGCCATCCATTTCTTAGTCTAGCTTATTAAGTGTCCATGATATCATCTGCGCATAGTCATCCCCATGTGTCACAATGTACCCGAGCACCACCTTTGTGACCACCCTTATTCTAGGTCATGTTGGATGGTGTCAAAACACATTGAATGACATGTCATGAGTGTAGTGACTTCAAGTCTAAGAACCACAACCATCACTATCACTATGAGAGTTGATTATGAGTACCATTTAATGGTCTCCATGTATCACTTCAAGGTGGGTCTGTCTGGTACACTGTTCTCTAACAAGTACCTATGTGCTTGGTTTGTTATCATATATCACAACTACTGAGATTTTGTCATCAACCAACACACATTCGAGTCTTATGTATTACTATTTTCAATTTTTCTTCTGCAATAACATCTGACTATGGATATAACAAGAATGTATGTACTCTTATCATACATATGATCTCATTGTTGAGGTCCTAAAACTAAGACATATTTAATTGAGTATCATCATTCTTTAGACATTTATTACGTTACATCATTATCTCATAATTGAATAAAATAAAATAAACAAATTTCCTTTTGTGATTATCAAATCAATTACATCATACCACATTACAATCATCACATGATTGGCTCTGTAGGCATACATACATACATACCATCAGAATCCCACTTGCACTTATAACCAATCACTCATGAATCATATTCTAAGTGATCTAACATGTCCATCATGCTTCTACTGTGAAAGTACTTTCGTAAGTGGGTCAATAACATTGCCTCCAGTCAATATTATACAAATATTTGTATCTCCTCATTGTACAACTATCTCATATGAGATGGAACCATCGTAGTATGTGCTTAGAACGTTTATGTGATCTAGGGTCCTTAGCTTGTGCAATATCTCCATTGTTGTCACAATACAAATCTATTGCATCGTTAATTCTTGGAACCACCCCAAGTTCATTGATGAACTTCTTGATCCAGAAAACATCCTTTGTTGAATTGGATACAACAATGTACTCAACCTCTATTGTAGAATCAACAACTCTCTCTTGTTTGGAACTCTTCCAGCTCATAGATCCATTGTTGAGGCAAAACAAAAATCTTGATTGCGATCGATAATCATGTTTTTAATTTTGGAAAATTGCATCAGTGTAACCCCCTTATACCCAACTCCTCCTTACCGCCATAAATGAGAAACTGGCCCTTAGTCCTTCTCAAGTACTTAATGATGTTCTTTATGGCAGTCCAATGATTCTCACTAAGATCTAACTGATATATGCTTGTCATATCAAGGCATACCATACATCATGATGAGTGCATAACATGCATACATGAAAGATCCAATTGTAGATGCAGATTGAATCTTACTCATGCACTCTCATTCTTCACAAGAATTGGGACATTGGGCTTTAGAGAGGCTAATTCCATGTGACATGGGTAAATTCCCTCTCTTTCAGTCCTGCATGTTGAACCTCTTCAACACTTTCTCAATGTATGTACTCTGTCTTAGGACAAGAAACCTTCTAGATCTATCTCTAAGGATCTTGATTCCTAAGATATAGGATGCGTCACCTAAATTCTTCATAGAGAAGGTACTCCCCTGTCAGTTCTTTACCATCAGTAAAGTAGGAATGTCATTCCCCATCAATAGTATGTCAACTCCATATAATATGAGGAATACAATTATGCTCCCACTACCTTCTTGTACACACAAGGTTCATCTTCATTTTGACTAAAGCCAAACTCCTTAACTATCTTATCAATGATTCCAGCTCTGAGATGCTTGATCCAATCCATAGATTGACCTTAATTTGTAGCTTACAAACTTTATTGGCTTCCTTCAGATTCATAAAACCCTCACGTTGTGACATGTACAGATCCTCAAGAAGATTACCATTAAGGAAAGTGGTTTTAACATCCATTTGTCAAATCTCATAGTCATAATAAGCTACAATGGCAATCATGATACTAATGGACTTAACCATGGTAACTAGTGAAAAAGTTTCATCATAGTCAACACCTTGAACTTGCTTGAAACCTTTTGCAACCAATATGGCCTTATAGGTTTGAACATTACCACCCATGTCAGTATTCTACTTGAAGATCCATTTGCACCCTATGGGTTTTACCCCTTCAGGTGGATCCGCCAAGGTCCATACCTTGTTGGTATATATGGATTCCATCTCAAATCTCATGGCCTCAAGCCATTTCTCAGATTCTGATCCTTCAATAGCCTCTAGATAGGTTGTTGGCTCATCATCCATGACCAACTCTCGGCCTTCTTGAGTCACAAGATAACAAAATCTTTCAGGCTAAAGGTGTGTCCTACTATATCTACAAGGTTCTTATTTTACATGAGGAGCTTGAGATTCCATAATAGTTTGTAAGTCTCCTTGTTCCTCATGTACCTCTACAGGTTTAATGTTTTCTTGTTGGTTATTTACCTCTTTGAATTCTACTTTTATCCCATTGATTCCTTCACAAATAAATTCCTTTTCAAGGAATACACCAGTCCTAGCAACAAACACTTTGTTGTCAAATGGAGTGTAAAAGTAGCATCCTTTAGTTTCTTTAGGATATCCAACAAAATAACATTTATCGGATTTGGGTCCAAGTTTTTTAGGAAACATTTTCCTAACGTAAACTTCACATCCTCAAATATTCATAAAAGACACATCAGGACGCCCGTAGCATATATCATATGGTATCTTTTGAACCGATTTAGATGGTACGTGGTTAAGTGTAAATATTGCAATTTGTAGAGCATGTCCCCAAAAAGAAATTAGAAGATCAGCAAAAATCATCATTGATCAAACCATATATAGTAATGTGTGATTCCTTCTTTCTGATAAACCATTATATGTAGTGTTCTAGGTGGATTCCATTGTGATATGATACTATAGTCTTATAGAAGGTCCTCAGACTCTTGGCTTAAGTATTCTCCTCCTTGATCAGAATGAAGTGCCTTAATACTTTTAGCAAGTTGGTTCTGTACTTCATTCATGAAATCCTTGAACTTTTCAAGGTTTTATAACTTATGTTTCATCAAGTAAACATAACCATACCTACTGAAGTCATATGTAAAGGTAATAAAGTATTGATAACCACCTCTAGCATTTGTTCTAAATGGGACACATACATCAATATGTATAGTCCTGATAGATCACTCACCCTCTCATTATTTCTATTGAAGGGAGTCTTTGTCATATTGCCCAACAAACAAGATTCACATATCTCTATTGATTCAAAATCAAAAGAGTCTAGACAACCATCTTCATGGAGTCTGGAGATATTTTTCTCATTTATTTCCCTAGACGATAATGCCAAAGGTATTTCTCATTTGAGTTATTGAGTTTTGTCTTTTGGTATTTACTTTATACACACTTGTCTCTAGATCTATCAAGTATAGACCATAAGACATTGGGAAACTTCCGTAAAAGATCCCATCTTTACTAATAAAATGTCACCCATTATTTACAAGAAATTCAAATCCGTTCTTATCCAAACATGATACAAATATGATGTTCCTATGAATGGCAAGTACATAATAGAAATTCTCTTACTCTATTACAAGCCCACTTTACAGAGATAACTCATGAGTTCCAACTACACTGAAGCAACCCTTGGTCCATTAGCAATGTGCAGTTCAACCTCACCTTTCCTCAAAGGTCTACTTCTTTTCAGATCCTTCACATTTGAGCAAATGTGTGATTCATATCTGGTATCTAGTACCCAAGATCAAGAAGTAGTGAAGTTAATCTCAATTACATGCATAACATGAGTAGATATCTCTAACCCTAACTTCATCTTCCTTAGTCCTTTTGGGTGAAAAGGACAGATTCCTTTTGAACCTACCCTTCTTATCTTGAGTGCATAAGACTTGGAGTTCACCTTAGCAGCAAAACACTTCTTGGCCTTGTCTTTGTCCTTGGAATATGTCCCGCTGATCACCATCACGTGTTTTTCCTTCTTCATTTGTGCTTCAACATCTATCAACATTCCAAGAAACTCAGACAACAATTTAGCCAAGTTACTAAAGTGATATCACTCAAACAACAGTTTAGCCAAGTTACTCAACATGTGATCGACTCTTGATCTAAAGGAAATCCTAGTATCTCTAGATGTTCCATATGCCCAATCATAATGAGCACATGGGGCTGTACTAGACCCCCTCTATCAATTTACACTCAAACATTGCCTTAGAGACTGTAACATACCGAAACATAGAACTTAATCTTATTCCAGGATTAAGGAGTTAGAAACCTTAGTCTTTGAGGTCTAGCCAAACAAGGATAAGGGTATGCTCTTTAGTGAACTTAAATATGTTAATGCATGTATAAATCACCCTAACATGTAGATATAAATTAATATTACCTAATACTATCAATTTAATCATAAAATCAATGAAAGGTACATAAGATGTGTCACATGAGGTAGTAATGTGCAGAAAAGGACAAGGTGTCCATAATTGAGAATAATGATATATAATTCAACTAAATATGAAATAAGTAAACTTATTTGAGATGATGAAGGAGTAGATTTGTTCTAGATCTTTCATAAACCTTTTAGAACAAGGAGGAGATAAAAAGATAAATAATAATTCTTTAAGTAAGGTAATGTGATATTGAATTATCTAATAAGAGAAATAATATAAATAATGGATAATGGATTAAAATTAATAAAAGAGGAAGTAGTTGGATAGGAATAACCTCATATTCATTTTCTTTAGATATGCTTTGGCTTGGAGGCCAAGTTGCACCTATTTAGGATAATAATAACCATATATATTTTATTTAGAAAAGAAAAGGTATTTTCCCTTAAAATATTAAATAAAATTTAATGACTCTAAAAGTGGAAAATAATCTTAGATTCGTAACCTACACATAAAAATATGCCTTTGGGTGAATTTTCACTCAATTTGGTGAAAGTTTGCTTAAAAGATGTAACCAAGAGAGAGAAAGTGTGTAGAACCTTCAAAATATTAAATAAAGGTACAAACAACTCTAAAATGTAAAATTGATGTCAAAATCATATCCAAGACACTTAATGTGACTTGTGGGTGAAGTTTCATCAAATTTGGATAATCTTATAACCATTAATGACGGAGGAAAGAGAAAATAAGAATTGATTTATTTAACATATAAAAATTCCCAAAAGGCAAAACTAAGTGAGTAATTGGAATCTACATGCATTAATTAGCCTCCATGCAAAATTTCATCCAATTTGGGACTCGTTTGCACCCTCAAAAGAGGAGAGAGAAAAAGGGAAAAAATATGTTCACACTTTATTCAAATTTGATTAGGAATATCATTTAATGTGTCGCACCCTATTTTCTTATTTTGATTAGGTGCAAATTCACAACTGTTGTATGGCAGATTAGATGGCCGATGGCCATCTTCTAGCTCACGCTTAATTGGGAAACAGGTCGTCGGGGTGGTGCCTGGTAATTTCGTGATTTCTTGCTCTATACTTGATCTTTGCTCGAAATCATTTCTCCACTAGTTTCCTATTCAATCTTAGCCCTATTTTGTGGCATTTCATTGTGAATTAGGAAAATGCCCAATCTTGGTTTCGAGCTTCTCAAAGATCCTTAGCCCTTAAACCATAAACCACAACCCTACCTATAAATATCACCCCCAAAACTCTCGTACCCTCCTATACTCGACTCTCCTCTCGTCTCAATTTCTTTGCACGTCACATGTGTTGCTATTGGTGATCAAGATTTAGTCTTGGGTTTGTGGTGAGCAGTGCTTCTTCTTCTCGTCGTCTCGACTCAAATTGCCCGCACCTTTAGGTCCTCAACACCTTCCTCTCTCTTCCTCCGTTCTTATTTTCTCATATCGTTGACGTTTGCGATTTTACCCAAATCTATAACAAGTTGTTGCTTGCGGGTGGCCTGCCATGGTGATGGGTCTAAGGGGGAAGAAACCCCCATGTGCTTTCTCACTTCTGCCCTCAAGATTTCTTCTTCCGTTGTTTTCTCGAGTTAGGGGTAGAAATGTAATTTTCGTTCATTTTGTTTTCTTTACCCTCACTGAGTGGCTCACCAGCCTATTGTGGGGCCAGCTGAGTTGGTCACCCATGATTGGGCCAACTCAGTGCGGGTGCCCTCTCCCTCTTTCTCCTTCTCCCTCACAATTTGATTGCTTACTTGGCTTTTTGGATTTTTTCTGATTGGTTGAGCATTAAAAATTCATAACTAATCGTCTACTTATCCAAAAATTACAAATAAATACTTGTTGGATTTAGAAAAATGTAAGCTTTCTAATGATGTTGGTTTTTTCACCTAAGTCCAATGCTAAAAGTATGCGATTTTAATAGATTAATCTAAATAAGTAATAATTTGCGAAATTTATAACTAAATATCTAGAAGTCAGAAAAATATAATAAAATATATTTTAAACTCAAAAAAAGATAATCTAAAATATGGTATTATTTTAATAACCTAATTCACTAACAATAAAAAGGCAATTTTAGGGTTTTGCATAATCGATGTAATTCTAACCCTAATTTCACATACATGACAATAGGTGCTTGGAAACCTAGATTTGGATCTAGAAGCGATCTTGTACTGTTAGACTCTGTAGAGAGGTATGTTTGCATCCCCGATTATTATTATTGAGAAATTATCCTACTTTCTTCTTTCTCTTGGTCCTATGGACATTAGCCTACACCTTATCTTGTTCTTTTGGAAAATATGCTTCATGTGAAGTACCTTTTATTCATTATTAAACTTTGGACATTCTTTTGGTCTTTTCCTATGCTTTGTTCATAATGGAACTCAATTTGTTGATATATTCCCACTTTGAGGTGGATGATTATGATGGTCACTTTTGTGGTGATTAAATTTGTAAAATCTGACTATACTTTTTACTTGCCTTTCTATTGAGCATGTTGTGCGACTCAGTAGCCCTGGAGTAATATAACTACATTGGTTTTTGGGTTATGTGCCATTATTTATTTTGGGATGGAGGTTATGTGCCCCATACCCGAGTTTCAAATTTATGAGGCTTGGCCCACATTTTTATAATATGGGAGTTTAGTTATGTGCCAATCTCTATCGGGTTTCAAGTTTATGAGGCGTGTCCGCCTTTGTTATTTATGTTGTTCTAGTGCTATGTTTATCTCACCTACATGCAGGTTGTTAAGGGTTTTGTGCCCAAAAATATTATGTGTGCTTTTGTGGCACCACTTTTATTATTGAGTTTATGGCAAGTATTTCTTTTCTCATATGATGGCGATCCTTTCCTTTTATGCCTGTTTGGGTAGTTCTTACCTCTTTCATAGGAAGCCTTCTATACTTGATGTACCCCTTTCCTAATATTTATCGCTCAATTTCTTTTTGGCATACATATACCAACTTTTTTATGATATCCTCTTTTCTTTTCCTTTTGTGGGGTACGCTTCCAACCCCATGTGTTGGAATAGGAGAAGGAAATTGTAAGGAACCTGACCTCTATTTTGGGTTTATCCTATTTGCTTTGCCTAAACTTTGTGTTTAGATTCTTGCTAATCACCTGAAGTTGTGATTAGGGTTTGTTTGTGCTTTGTTGAGAGGTTGAGGTGCAACTTGCAATTTATCCAAGTTCTAGGATTGGTGTGCAAGTTTGCCACCTTCAGAGGTGTCTTCCTCTCTCCTTGTATCCTCTAGGGTTGATAGGATGAGTTGGGCGCCTTGCTTGAGTTTCTTTGGGCTTTGTTGAGCCTTGTTGGACTTTGTTTTGCTTGGTTGAGCCTTGTTGAAGCTTGGTATCAGGCTCGACCTTGGTGTATCGACCAAGGGATGTTATTGTGACGGGCAAGGGGGCTATGTCAGCCATGATATATTGGCCAAGGAGGTGTGTCATCCAAGATGGTGGTGGGTGTGTCGGGTTACCATGATGGACGACACACACCCCACTTGACCTAGCCTCATTTGTGTCACCTTCCTTGGACAAGTGGTTGTTGCTTTGCTAGTAAGTGGCAACTCATGGACATGTGGTTTGGAGTGCTAGCAAGGTGGCATAAGCTTGGACAAGTGGTGATTTGGGCGGACATGTGGAGCAAGCCCCTAGTGGACGCCCACTTAACCCTCTTGCATATATACCCCCTTCTTTGCTAGCTTGGAGTCCCTTTAGCTCCTTAGTTGCTTTCCTTCTTCCTTGGTGGCCCATACCTCCACTTGGTAGAGTTTGGTGGCCAATCTCCTTGGTGGAGTCTTCTTCTTCCTCTAGTGGTGGCTGAAACCCTAGAGTGTGTTGTCCTCTTGTGGTGAGTATCTCTCCCTTTCCTTGGCATCTTCTTCATCATCTTCTTCCTTCTCTTCGACCATGATGGTTATGGAGTTCTCTTCTCTCCTAGTGTTGGTCGAAGGTGGTGCCTTGGAGCTTGAAGTTAGGTGCTTGGAGCTTTGGAGCTTGAGGAGTGTGCTTAAGGTGGGTTACATAACGCCTACCCTAGCTATATTATCTTCTCTTTATGTTGCTTGTTTATGTGCTATCTTGATCGGCCATGTTTATTTTGTTGGTAATATCCTTGCTCTAGTATGTACCCTTGACGTTGTGGGATATGTTGTCATGGTTATGTTGTGTAGAGGTGTTCTTGGATCTTGTTGGCCGAACCATTGGACTAGGGTTCTTTGGACAAAACCCCTATCTCTTGGTTGTTGAGAGGTGAGGCTAGGGTTTCCTAATTCCATGGTGCGTGTAGTGTGTTCTTGGGGAAAAAACCCTTTCTTTCCTTAGTCTTGAGAAGTGAGCTCAAGCTTTAGTTGTGTGGGCAAAACCCCTCTCTCTTAGTTGTTGAGAGGTGAGTCTACACTCTAGTCGCTTGGGCAATACCCCTCTCTTACCATGGACTTGAGAGGTGAGCCTTTGGTTGGTGTTGACCTAGTTGAGGTTGGAAGGATGGCCGGGATGATGATGACCCACCTTGCTGCCCAATATGTGATGGAAGTTGTGCAAAACCCCTCTCTCTTAGTTGTTGAGAGGTGAGCCAACTCTCTTGATCTTTTAGGGTTTGGTGGTTGTCTTGAGGTTGAAGATGACCAACCCATCATGGTTTTGGAACCCTTGCACGATACCCCTTTGATGTGTTTTGTCTGATATCCCTTTTCTAGGGATGAGTCTTGGGCGATATGCTAAGTGGTGTTATGTTGACCCTTTTGACCGATATGAACTTCTACCCAAGATGATGTTGTTGGGCGTTATGCCTTTGACCGATATGCTTGGTAGACATCCTTAGTTTGAACGATATGGTTGTGGGCGACACGGTCTTGATGGTTGCCCGGTATGGAACCCTAACCCTAGAAGGGCGATAATGGTCTTAGCCGATAGGGTTGTTGTGATGCTCGATGTCCTCCTTGTGCATATGCGGCCTATTACACCTGCACCTGGTTGCACGATACACTCTTAGTTCATGGTTGCACGACACACCTTTGGTTCTAGACTGCCTGTTACCCCATGAAGGTGTGTGGACCATCACAACGTTGTTGTCTCGGGGCGTTGCTCGATATAGGTAGTACGACACAACATTACACGTTATGGTTCTGCCCGATATGATGTTGTGCGTTTGGGCGTTACATATTGGTTCTCAATTGTTGCCCGACATGATGTCTTGGACGTTGCACTTGAGGAAGTGTTGCTCATTATCATCTTGCTAGTGGTGCTGCCCGACATAGTGCCTTAGTGGCTTGGGCGATACAAAGTGGACGATAGGGTTTGCTGCCTTGGGCGTCACGGGTTGTGTGCTGCTCGATACCAAGGTGGCAGTGGTTGGCCGATATGGTCGTAGCCCTAGATGGGTGTTGGCCGACACAGTAGGTGGTAAAGAGTTGCATGCTTAACCGATATAGTACTGGGCGTCACACTCTTTGGTGAGAGACGATGTGCCTTTGGTGAAGTTTTTCCTTACCCGATATGCTTTTGGTGAGGGTTGTCCCTTACCCGATACACCTATAGTGAGGGTTGTACCTTGTGTTCGGTTGGTAACCCTAATGTTTGTTGTGCTTTGATACATGAGGCTGTTATGCTTTGATATATACATATAAGAATGCTATGCTTTGATACACTCATCTATGTTGCATGGTTGACTCTCATAATAAAGTAAAGAACTGTAAATGTTCCTTGTACAAGTATCACTGCTCCTTTGTGATGTCACTAACCTTGCAGGAGACAGTTGTACGATGAGTCCATGGTAATGGCATAATAGTGATATGATGTTGAACATCAAGGGTTATGATGAACCCATTGATATATGATGGGTGTTACCCATGGAATGGAAATGTGTGCCTTGATGATGGGATTGAGTCCCAATAATGTTGATCCTTGAGATGGATCTTGATGATTGGCAAGAGGCCAAGTGGTAGCATGTGATGATTTTATCCTTATGATGGATCAGGATGATGTTGGCTTTAAGAATAAGAGTGACAATGTAACACATGATAATAAGATCTATGTTGTTTACTTGTGATTTAGTTTACATGTTACATAACTTGGTTGAATCTTGCAAGCTGCTTAAAATGTATTAATTAATTACAGAGGAACCTTTCATGTAGTTTGCCCTGGCCATAGATCTGTCATCGTCAGTAGCTGGTGATGGTGAAATAGGTTTATCCTACGGGATTACTTGGAGCGCATATTGTTGAATATGCGGGGTTTCTCCTAGCCAAAAATAGGAGGATTTGAGAACAACTACGGATGTGTTTAGAGCATGGTGAACAGGCCCATGGCTCAGTATTGTAGAGCATGGTGAATAGGCACGTGGCTCAAGGTATGCTAGTGCCGAGACTTGTACCAAGGTGGGCTAGAGAAAAGGGTAGCCTACGGAGCTGACCCAGTAGCTGAGGCCACTCAAGCAAGAGACTACGATCCTGCTTTAATGTGGATATCGTGCACTGACCATGCAGAGGTGAGGTCATGGAGTCCGACTCTCCCATTGACCTTGTATGGCACCAGTTTTGGGCTTCATAGCCGAAGGTTGGATTTGAGCGGTATGACTCACTTCCTTAGGGCATAATAAATCATAATCCAGCTGAATAGTATATACTGCTTAGGGCAAAACACGGAACATTGGTTGAAGCCTTGCTTGTATAGTTACCCTAGATATATCTTGCAATTATTTGTACATTCCTCATATCTTGTGAGAAGTTCTTATAAAGCTTATCTTGTCAATAATGTTCCATAAAGAAATATCTGGTTATACGCCTCCCAGCTATCTTGGTAAGTTGATTAATAAAGTTAGTTCTATTCAGTATGCTGCATATATGAACTGCTTATAACAATATCTATTTTACTTGTTCTAGCTTTCCGAAGTTTTATAGTTCGACGGGGAGTTATGTTTCTCACTGGGACTGTGTGTCTCACCCCGCTAGTTTTAAACCTTTTTAGGTGATCATGCTAGATGTGGTGGTGGTTGTAAGGTTGCGGTCGAGCAGTAAGAAGAATAATAGGAGGCAAGAGATGGATATGTTGTTGTTTTGGTTGTTTTGTAGTAGAGTCCTAGAGTCATCCATATACTCTCAGGTCCTTGGAGGTGTTTTGATGACGTTTCATGATGTATAGCTGATGTAGTTTGCTTATCCTGTTGTTGGCCTGGTATGACATGTTCTGTATATAAACAGGTGGTGAACTCTTTGTGCCTATATAACAGCTGGTTCCTATAAGCTATGGACACGTATCAAGGTTTATGTATGCTTCTATAACATGTTTCCTTACAGGATAAGGATCTGGATGAAATAGTTTCTTTATTATCTACTTTCTGCGATCGGTTTTAATTAACCCGTGTTTTTGGTAATATGTGGTTTATGGAAGTTCCACACATTTTCACATGGCATTTTGTTGTCTGTGTGATAGTGGGGTGTCACAATAAGTTTGGTATCAGATCCCTAGGTTCGCTGAGTCTACAGGGATCTAGGACTAGGCTTGTGTCTGTTCTTGTGAGTTTTCCAGATTTTCTTACAATAACCTTCTGCCCCCAATAGAAGATAAATCTTAAAGATGTCTGGAAATCATGAATAACATGCTTCCGAGAGCAGTGATGCTACATCTGTTGATGGAGCATGAGTGCAGGCACATGAAGATCGGGTGCTTGAGGTCCCCCAACTTGACCCAGCCATTCTCGAAAACTGTGTCTATTAACACCTCATGGGACAGGTAATGGCAACGATGAATCACATGGTGGATAGATTGTCACCACCTCCGCCAAGAGCACATGCTCCCCATGGTGAATCTTCGGGTATTAGGAAGACCTTCGAGCAGCTTCGCTGAGTCGGAGCTTCAGATTATGTTGGAACGGATGATCCAGCAGATACAGATCTGTGGCTGACAGGTCTTGAAAAGGCCTTCCAGATCCTTGACATCCCCGAAGCAGACAGAGTCAAGCACATTGTCTATCTTTTGAAAGGTAGTGCTGACCACTAGTGGGCCATTGAGGAGGAGAAGCGACCCGGAGAGGTGATATGTTGGGATGTCTTCCGGTGGGAGTTCGTGAGTCGATACTTCCCGAAGATGTATCTAGATGAGAAGATCAACCAATTTGAGCATCTGCACCAAGGATCTCTAAGCATCACCTAGTATGAAGTCAAGTTTATGGACCTACTGAGGTTTTGTCCTCACATGGAGGCAACAGATGATGAGAGGATCAGACGTTTTGAGAAACGTTTGAGTGTCGAGCTGTTGACACCTGCTGCTACTTTAGAAAACTGGGATCGGTTTGCCACGTTTGTGGAATCTATCCGAAGGATTGAATGGTCAGTCCGAGAGAAGAAAGAGACTATGATCAAGAAAAGGCCTTCTCAGTTTTAGAAACAGAAATTTGACAGCCACAAGAAGTTAAAGTTTTCTACACCTTCTGTGAGGCAAGGTTCTAGTGCACCATCACAGTGGTCTCCGAGTAAAGGAAGATGGTGTGGGTTTCTGTCATCTAGAGCCCATAGTACAACCTCAGTGGCAGTGACAAGGCCATCTAGGCCACAGTTTGAAGATAGGTCATGCTATCACTATGGACAGACCAGGCATTTGAAGTCAAATTGCCCAAAGAGAGATGTCAAAGTGACACAGCAACCGAGGTAGAATCAATAGGTATCAAATAGACAACAGTTTAGTGATGCCAGAGGGCAAGGATGTGGCCAAGCATCACAAGATGGATCGTCTGCTCAAGGAAGCAGAGGACATGGACAGCAAGCAATGGCTCGATTCTATGCTATGAGTCAGCCAGAGGTGATAGTCAACCCACGAGTGGTGGCAGGTCAGATGGAGTTATTTCATTCTGATTTGTCTTCTTCTTGCTTTATATCTGTTCTGGTTGACCCAGGTGCTACACACTCTTTTATCACTCATAGTTTGCTTGATAGCTGTCTTTTACATGTTAGTTGTAAGAAGGATAGCTTGTTCTTAGAAACCCCTCTTGATAGTTCTGCGATGCTTCGAGAGGTGTGTCCATTTTGTGTCCTATCCTTCTCGGGACACAAACTACAAGTGGATCTTATACCACTTGATATGTATGGATTCGATGTAATCCTTGGGATGGATACCCTAGAGAAGTAT
This sequence comes from Alisma plantago-aquatica, assembly GCA_963693085.1. Classification (NCBI taxonomy): domain Eukaryota; kingdom Viridiplantae; phylum Streptophyta; class Magnoliopsida; order Alismatales; family Alismataceae; genus Alisma; species Alisma plantago-aquatica. Next base: position 713,105,305 of record OY856411.1, on the reverse strand, counting down.
AAGGTTGTGCTGGACTATGGTTCCAAGAAAGCGGTGTTTGCTGATGATGGTAAGAAGTGGGTTTTTCAGGGAGATAGGAAGATTCTTCTGACATGTTTAGTATCAGCCATTGTGGCAGAAAAGATGATGCAACAAGGATGTAAGGTGTTCTTAGCTCATGTTGTGGATACTAAAGAAAAGGGTCCTAACCTCGAGGAGGTACCTGTTATCTGAGAGTTTGCAAATGTGTTTCCCGATGAGTTTCCCAGTGTTCCCCCACCTTGAGAGATTGACTTTGAGATCAATCTGGTGCCAGGGACACAACCAGTTGCTTAGACACCGTACATGATGGCTCCAGCTGAGATGACAGAGCTAAAGAAGCAGTTACAGGAGTTGCTGGATAAAGGTTTCATCAGACCGATCACATCGCCGTGGGGTTCTCTAGTTCTGTTCGTAAAGAAGAAGGATGGATCGATGTGTCTGTGCATAGATTACTAGAAGTTGAACAAAGTTACAATCAAGAACAAGTACCCTTTGCCGAGGATAGGTGATATATTTGATCAGTTGCGTGGTGCTACATTGTTCTCAAAGATCGATCTACGATCTGGATATCATCTTTTGAGGATCAGGGATGAGGACATACCGAAGTCAGCTTTTAGAACGAGGTATGGTCACTTTGAGTTCGTGGTTATGCCGTTCGGGCTAACCAATGCGCCTGCTGCTTTTATGGACCTGATGAACAGAGTGTTCCGTCCATTCCTAGATCAATTTGTTGTGGTATTTATAGATGACATCTTGATCTATAGTCGGGACAATCAACAACATGAACAACATCTTCGACAAGCATTGACTCTCCTTCGCCAACACGAGTTGTATGCCAAGTTTAATAAGTGTGAGTTCTGGTTGAAGGAAGTGACTTTCTTGGGTCATGTGATATCTGTAGAAGGAGTCAGAGTGGACCCTAAGAAGGTGGAGTCAGTTGCAGAGTGGGAGCAACCGAAATTCCGAATGAAGTTCGTAGTTTTCTGGGTTTAGTAGGATACTACCGAAGGTTTATCAAGGACTTCAGTGTGATCGCGTTACCATTGATGAGGTTGACCAGGAAGGATGTACCTTTTGTTTGGGATGATCGTTGTCAGCAAGCTTTTCAGAGCCTGAGGGAGAAGCTGACTAGTGCTCCATTGTTGGTGTTGCCAGAGCCTGGGAAGGGCTATGTTGTTTTCTATGATGCTTCCAAGAAGGGCTTAGGATGTGTGTTGATGTAGGAAAATCATGTGGTTTCTTTTTCTTTGCAACAACTTAAGAAACATGAGGAGAGCTATCCGATACATGATTTGGAGCTGGCAGTGGTTGACACACCCCGATCTCGCATTACCCACAAATCACGAGATTAGGGCGCGACAGAGGGATTACACACAAGCCAAACCACTCAAAGCTTTTTAAAACATTTTAAAGACATTAAAAAGATAATCTGATTTATGCTGTAAACTAAATCTAAACAAACTGCGGAAGCATTTTTATTTAAAACTGACTAGCAATATAAACAGAGACTACAGCATATTACATTGCTCGACATAAAATAAAGCATAACAGCTAATTACATCTTTATACACCTTCTCTCTCACCCCCACACCATGTCCCAAAGATCGAGGGGAAAGGACTAAGAGACCTCTAACTACTAACTACTTATACCTTCTACAGACTAAGCGTTAGGATGAAAGGATTCTTCAGATTCCTGCTGCTGGTGATGACCTGAAAATATTTTGAGTAGAGGTATGAGCCTACTCGCTCAGTGAATAACATTTCATTTAGCTATCACTAAACAACTCATCAGGTTTATAAAATTGAAATAAACATATATACAATACAAGCAGGGCAATTCTAATGACATAGCAGATTATAGAATATAATCACATTTCTATGCAACAACAGATAATTTAAACCAATAAACAGATATAATGAATTGGCACAAAAGTTCGGATATATTAATTTACTGTGATCCTATATGATTACATATTTATATTATTATGCCCCAAACATATGCAGCGCACTCTACATATGAAGATCTGTAGCGAACTACGATCCCACCGTACAAGACTTAGCGACACACCCGGGAAATGCTAAGTCTGACTTCCCGTCCTGGTCTGCACAGGACTCTCAGGCTCTCAAGGGCCTCAGGCACTCAAGGGCCTCACAGCACTCTCAGGCTCTCAAGAGCCTCACTACAGTTCCTAGGCACTCAAGGGCCTCACTGCACTAACTCTGAGTGCTCTAGACTCCTCCCACAACCTGTAGTGCACAGTCGGAGGGTCTGGGTTACCACCGTGACACACGCACGGATTATTGTTGAATAACCCCTATATTACTCCAGTGCCACCGTGACACACGCACGAATTATTGTTGAACACTGGTCGCCGACCATCTAGACTCAGGGCTAGATCGGTCATTTCACCCCAAAGGTACAAACCGCGCAATGGGGTTCTAAGGTGTTGGGGCACCTAAGTCTATTAACTGATTAACATATAACCATTTAAAACAAGAATATCACATTTCATACTTATTGCACATTCTGAACATTTCTTGAAACACATATATAACATTTGTCATCCTTAAACATGATTCAGTATCATTTATCCAGTTTCCCTGCTAAATATCCATTTTTAAATAAACAAATACATTGCAACCATAATACAGGAAATTTCATCATTTTCATTAAGCATATTACGTATTTCAAGTTCCAATGAATCTAACATACTCTATTGTATGTACTACACTGTTTAGAAGTTATACCAACTGATACAGAAGCAATTAAGCATTTAAATTGAGTTAAATAATGATTTCTGAATGAACTACTACTCACATTCAACAAACTACTCAACCGGTACAAAAGCATTCTCAGAGCTAGTCAAATATCTAAATTATCCTAAACATACACAACACTATTTGTATTCAAGTAATTGTATTAAGCACTTTTGGTTTCCATTGCACCAAATAAAATCATTGAACTGTTCTACACTGATCAGAAGCTATTCTATATCATGTATAACCATACATAAGCAATTTATAAAATAAAATTCAAGTTTCATCAAATATCGATAAAATGCCTGATAACCACTGATATCAGTGCAAAAATGCACAATTTACCGAAAAATTCCAACGAAGGAGTTAAATGATGATAACTAAATGAACTCCTACTCACCGCATTTGGAATTGTCCGGATTCGTCCGGAGATGCGTTTCCGGGCGGATTTCAGTTGTCTTCTACCTTTGTTAATTCAATTTCATGGTCTTGTAGCAAACACGCATCCGACAGGTTGGCGGAGAGGCTCAATTGATGGCTGAATAGGATTCAGGCTTTAAGGTCGGAGCTCCAAGGCACCGTTGAAGGTTCTGGCTACATCCAAATGGGCACCTAGCTGCTGCTGTAGCTACAGGTCACGGTCGCCCAAGTTGTACATGCAGCTATTGCTGCTTCTAATTTGGGGGCGTCGCCCCTACTGCAGGTTGTGGTTGGAGGGGAAAAAGAAGTAAAGGAAGGAGAAGGGTAGAAGGTGGCTTCGATCTGAAGCATTTTCTCACGCCCAAGGGCTTCCTTAGCCAGAGCCGTGCAGCAGCTGCTGGCCGGCCTTGCTTCTAGGGGCGCCGCCCTAGCAGGTTGGGCGGGCTGCGGCTGACAAGGAAGGAGAAGGGAAGGGAAGAGGAAGAAGAAGGAGAATAGGGCGCAACTGGAAACGGAGCTAGAGCTCCAGAAAAGTCACCTACGCGACCTCCCCCCCATAGCTACTGATCGGATGCCTGATCGCTTGAGCGCCGCCTTTCCCTGTTCTATCGGGTGAAAGAGGAAGAAGAGATAAGCGAGAAATGAAAATAAAAGAAAAGGAAAGGGTTTATAACCCGAATTTGGAAAAAAATTACATCTTTGACCCTAGAAATTGGAAATGCTATAACTATTGACTCGGAGGTCCGTTTGAAGTGATTCTTCTTGCAATGTTTCAAGCGCGAGATTCTCTACAACCTTAGGGCAAGTAAATATGCAAATTAACATGTCACAACTAGTCAAATTACTAATCGCTTCTTGGGCACTTATTTAACTTAACGATTAAGACTGTGATTATCATTAATTACCTCAGATGATTCAATCTCAACTATTGATTCACATCTTAGCTTATCTTGATTAACCATGATATTTAACAAGATACTTTGTACTAATCAAGGCACTTCATGCTAATCGAGGTATTCTCTTACTAACCTAGATGTGGGTTGTAACAATCTCCCTCCCTTATAAGAATTTCGTCCCGAAATTCCTAAAAGAGAAAAGGAAACTTGTTACGCACATCTAACCCCAAAACTTCCCATGTGGCTCCTTCTAGGTTGTAGTTTCTCCACAAAACCTTCTCTAAGGTATCTCACGATTCTTAAGTTTCTTGATCCTTGGATCAGCTATTTGTATTGGTCCCTCAACATAGGACACATCTGATCTAATTCCAGATCAAACCACAAAACATTGTCTTTGTAGAACTGTTATAACAGTATCTCAATTTATGGTAATTACCGAGAAATTATTATACTATATATGCAGACAAACTAAAATTCTTAAATAAACAGAATGCATGTCAATCTGGTACTAAAATAAAATCATGCAATTTAACTTTTAAACATCACTACATCTCATACTGAGAATTGATATCAAAATACTTGATTCATTGAACACCCTATCCTTAGGGTTTCTTTTGCCTTATTCATTCATCACATGCCAACACCCTACTCTTAGGGTTATCTCATTCACTAGTCACATGGCAACACCCTACTCTTAGGGTTTCCGTTATCTCATCTGTTTGATTGCAGTTCAAATCACAATGCGGTATCATTCTAGAACTGGCAGAGCAGTATATTCAAAATCATTGTAATTACTGAGTAATCTTTATATCATGCATGCAGGCAGATTAAAAATTCATAAATATTCCAAACTTAAATCAATTTTGGCACATACATACTGAATTCATGTAATTGAACATCTTATTACATCAATAAGAGTAAGTTACTTCACCTATAAGAAACCATATCTAATATTTTTCAATTATCTGAAATTTCTCGAAGAACATGCATATTAATCCAAATCCTGGTTTATGCATCACATAACTCAATTAAGAGTCATTTACGTATCATACACAAATATTTAATAGTACTTGAGAATTTCTAATAATATCTCAGAGAAATGTTCCAATTCATGTAAATGTTAGGTCATACACATTAACATAACAGGAAGCATGCAACTAGATTTATTTGCATATTTTAATGCTATCTTACTATCTTGAAATCATGCACCTAATGGTTTACCAAATTTGTATTGCCTGGGTTTATATTCAAACCGAACCATTATCAGTTGTGTATTTCTAAACTCAACATTCAAACTAAGCAAACTCTATAAGACTTAAATGTTCTTCCCAACTTCCACTGAGATGCATAACACATGCTCTCAGCATGCCCTCAAGAGTCTGAATGGTTCTCTCAGACTAACCATCCGTCTGCGGATGAAAAGGTTATACTAACTCTTAACTTTGTGCCCGAAGCACGATGCAACTGTTTCCACAACCTAGATGTGAACTTAGGATCTCAATATGATATGATTGAAACTGGATTACCAGGCAACCTAACTATTTCATCCATGTATATCATAGTCAAGTTTCGAGACATCAAAGGTTGACTTAATATGAAGAAAGTGAGCAGACTAAATTAGTCTATCCACAATCATTCATATCAAATCACAACCTCTAGGTGTCCTGGGTAATCTTACCACAAACTCCATTGTGATAAATTCCCATTCCCATACAGGCATAGAAAAAGATTACAAGGTAGCTATAGATTTCCTAGGGTTCAGCCTTAACCTACTGATACACACTACTTTTAACCACATACTCAGCTACATCCTTCTGCATATCTGACCATCCGTTTCAACTACTTGAGATTCATATACATCTTAGTGTTTCCTGAAAGCATAGCATACATCAACACATGCACTTCCATAAGAATCTTTTCTTTCAACTCACTATCTCGAGGTACACACAACATGTCATGCTAATACAACACCTTATCATCTTAAAAACTTAAACTCTGGTCTCTTTTCCTCCTATCATGTCATGCATGGTCTGGTTTAACTCACTATCACCCTATTGTAGTTCCTTGATCTGATCATAAGAAGTAGGCTTAACTTACATCTGTACAATCAAATCACTCTGTGTTGTCACCCCTAAGTCTAAGTTCAACTCCCACATTTCTACTAACAGGTCTCTATTGAAACCTGTCATAGAGAATGCATTAGCTGTTGAACTTGACTTTCTGCTGAAAGCATCATTCACCACATTCTCTTTACCATGGTGGTAATCTATTGTCACATCATAAAGATAGTGACGCCATGTCTTAAAAACATGAACTACATCAACTATCTTTAGATCATATATCGGGTAATACTCCGATTTCTATGCTACTCTCTTATAGTTACATTTTAGGTTTATGTTTTACTCTTTTCTCTAAGTCATTTCATGTTGTTCATGTACCGTTCAGATTAGCTACCTATAAACCCTAGATCACTATCACTTCCAGATTACTTTACATAGAACAAATCTCAAGGTCTTATTTTACATAGATACTAGTATTCAAGGTTAAATCACTAGTGATATCCCTTGAACTACTACAACTCTAATCATTCTAGGGTTTGGTCCTTATCAGTAACATAGCATTATTGTGTGTGGGTGTGGTCGATCATATAGATCAATTTGAGCTGCTTGGGTCAATTGCATATTAACCCAACACTCAACTTTAATTATCTTGGCTGAAAATTCAGTTTTCACAATAGTTTCTGTAATTCGTTTATTAAATAGCTAACAGAAGCTCAAAAAATTATGGAAATTTTATATGTTATACCTAATGAAGTTTCAGACCTCCAGTAGAAATTTGAGATCATTTCTAATTACCAATAAATAATTAAAAATCAAACAGTACGCTGCTATATAGCAGTCTGCAGCAGATTCGGTCGAGTTGCAAACTCGACCGACACCCTTACTGTAGAGATCAAAAGTCATCCAAAAATTACTCAAATTTAACAGAGTGTCTAATATTGTGTTTTTCAAGCACAGTTAAAATTTGAGATCAATTGGATATACAAATAAAAAGATAAAATTCAATTACCACACTGCTATATCAATCTGAAAATGTGATCGGTCGAGTTTGAAACTCGGCCGATGAACAGGTCAGAACATTCTTCAAAAATTCTGATATTTTCCAATGTTGTTCATATTTTATATATACAAATCATATCCCAATTTTAGCCAAATCAGAGTTACACATAAAATACAAAAAATCATTTAGTGAGACATTCTATTTATCAAATTCTGTATTCATATGTCATTAAAACCCTAATTTGGGCCAATTAGGGTCTATGCTTCTCAAACCCTAATTCTCAAGACAAAAGAACACTTATACTTCTTATCATAATTAAAACATCCTAGTGTATATACATTCTCACTATGTTACGGGTCTAATTCAACCAGAGTCTATTCTTATTTTACTGTTAATAGGAGTCATTAGATCCCAGTAACGCATCCTGCCAGCCAGACCAGGCCGAACCCGTAGTCCTGAAGCCAAGAGCTACTCGAGATTAATCAACCCCTATTAATCTTAAACACGTGGAAAGAATATCCACTTAGGGCAAACTCATTTATACATAATTTTGGGTCTACTTTAATACAAAGAAAACAAACATTAAACAATTCACTTCATGACACAACAATATAAAAGAATCTTATTTGCTTTACAAACTGAAAATTCTAATTTTATGCATATAAAAGCATTTCTAGTGATCTTTAAATCAAATAAGCAATAATAGACAAGAGTTGAATTGCATCTTATATGTAATCTCTTATTTCTACATTAATTTCTTATCTCATAACCCTAAGATTTCTAGGGTTTCTCTCTAGCCCATCCTTCCTATGCATACCTGGCCAGGGCATCCAGAGAAGAACAGACAGAGTAGCTTGATACTGGTCAATCTAAGTATTCAGACACCTGGCCAGGGTATCTAAACACTCAGACCTTCCAGAGCTAAAACTCATCATTTATTATTCGTCTCACATATAACTTTATCTTTTGACCTTAATGATTCTTAACGACTCAACTTAAACTCTTTACTTGGTTCTCGTGATCACATCCTTTTCCTGCCATCTGTAACAGTATAACAGAACACTTCCTGTTAGAAAATTACAGACAGAAGAAAAACTCTTAAACCTTAATCCTATTGGTCTCTTAACGTCCCCTGACCTTGACTTAGACTAACCATTTACTCAACCTATGCTCTGATACCAAGATGACACACCCCGATCTCGCATTACCCACAAATCACGAGATTAGGGCGCGACGGAGGGATTACACACAAGCCAAACCACTCAAAGCTTTTTAAAACATTTTAAAGACATTAAAAAGATAATCTGATTTATGCTGTAAACTAAATCTAAACAAACTGCGGAAGCATTTTTATTTAAAACTGACTAGCAATATAAACACAGACTACAGCATATTACATTGCTCGACATAAAATAAAGCATAACAGCTAATTACATCTTTATACACCTTCTCTCTCACCCCCACACCATGTCCCAAAGATCGAGGGGAAGGACTAAGAGACCTCTAACTACTAACTACTTATACCTTCTACAGACTAAGCGTTAGGATGAAAGGATTCTTCAGATTCCTGCTGTTGGTGATGACCTGAAAATGTTTTGAGTAGAGGTATGAGCCTACTCGCTCAGTGAATAGCATTTCATTTAGCTATCACTAAACAACTCATCAGGTTTATAAAATTGAAATAAACATAAATACAATACAAGCAGGGCAGTTCTAATGACATAGCAGATTACAGAATATAATCACATTTCTATGCAACAACAGACAATTTAAACCAATAAACAGATATAATGAATTGGCACAAAAGTTCGGATATATTAATTTACTGTGATCCTATATGATTACATATTTATATTATTATGCCCCAAACATATGCAGCGCACTCTACATATGAAGATCTGTAGCAAACTACGATCCCACCGTACAAGACTTAGCGACACACCCGGGAAATGCTAAGTCTGACTTCCCATCCTGGTCTGCACAGGACTCTCAGGCTCTCAAGGGCCTCAGGCACTCAAGGGCCTCACAGCACTCTCAGGCTCTCAAGAGCCTCACTGCAGTTCCTAGGCACTCAAGGGCCTCACTGCACTAACTCTGAGTGCTCTAGACTCCTCCCGCAACCTGTAGTGCACAGTCGGAGGGTCTGGGTTACCACCGTGACACACACACAGATTATTGTTGAATAACCCCTATATTACTCCAGTGCCACCGTGACACACACACAGATTATTGTTGAACACTGGTCGCCGACCATCTAGACTCAGGGCTAGATCGGTCGTTTCACCCCAAAGGTACAGACCGCGCAATGGGGTTCTACGGTGTTGGGGCACCTAAGTCTATTAACTGATTAACATATAACCATTTAAAACAAGAATATCACATTCCATACTTATTGCACATTCTGAACATTTCTTGAAACACATATATAACATTTGTCATCCTTAAACATGATTCAGTATCATTTATCCAGTTTCCCTGCTAAATATCCATTTTTAAATAAACAAATACATTGCAACCATAATACAGGAAATTTCATCATTTTCATTAAGCATATTACGTATTTCAAGTTCCAATGAATCTAACATACTCTATTGTATGTACTACACTGTTTAGAAGTTATACCAACTGATACAGAAGCAATTAAGCATTTAAATTGAGTTAAATAATGATTTCTGAATGAACTACCACTCACATTCAACAAACTACTCAACCGGTACAAAAGCATTCTCAGAGCTAGTCAAATATCTAAATTATCCTAAACATACACAACACTATTTGTATTCAAGTAATTGTATCAAGCACTTTTGGTTTCCATTGCACCAAATAAAATCATTGAACTGTTCTACACTGATCAGAAGTTATTCTATATCATGTATAATCATACAGAAGCAATTTATAAAATAAAATTCAAGTTTCATCAAATATCGATAAAACGCCTGATAACCAGTGCAAAAATGCACAATTTACCGAAAAATTCCAACGAAGGAGTTAAATGATGATAACTAAATGAACTCCTACTCACCGCATTTGGAATTGTCCGGATTCGTCCGGAGATGCGTTTCCGGGCGGATTTCAGTTGTCTTCTACCTTTGTTAATTCAATTTCATGGTCCTGTAGCAAACACGCATGCGGCAGGTTGGCAGAGAGGCTCAATTGATGGCTGAATAGGATTCAGGCTTTAAGGTCGGAGCTCCAAGGCACCGTTGAAGGTTCTGGCTACATCCAAATGGGCACCTAGCTGCTGCTGTAGCTACAGGTCACGGCCGCCCAAGTTGTACATGCAGCTATTGCTGCTTCTAATTTGGGGGCGTCGCCCCTACTGCAGGTTGTGGTTGGAGGGGAAAAAGAAGTAAAGGAAGGTGGCTTCGATCTGAAGCATTTTCTCACGCCCAAGGGCTTCCTTAGCCGGAGCCGTGCAGCAGCAGCTGGCCGGCCGCCGCCCTAGCAGGTTGGGCGGGCTGCGGCTGACAAGGAAGGAGAAGGTAAGGGAAGAGGAAGAAGAAGGAGAATAGGGCGCAACTGGAAACGGAGCTAGAGCTCCAGAAAAGTCACCTACGCGACCTCCCCCCCCCATAGCTGCTGATCGGCTGCCTGATCGCTTGAGCGCCGCCTTTCCCTATTCTATCGGGTGAAAGAGGAAGAAGAGATAAGCGAGAAATGAAAATAAAAGAAAAGGAAAGGGTTTATAACCCGAATTTGGAAAAAAATTACATCTTTGACCCTAGAAATTGGAAATGCTATAACTATTGACTCGGAGGTCCGTTTGAAGTGATTCTTCTTGCAATGTTTCAAGCGCGAGATTCTCTACAACCTTAGGGCAAGTAAATATGCAAATTAACATGTCACAACTAGTCAAATTACTAATCGCTTCTTGGGCACTTATTTAACTTAACGATTAAGACTGTGATTATCATTAATTACCTCAGATGATTCAATCTCAACTATTGATTCACATCTTAGCTTATCTTGATGAACCACGATATTTAACAAGATACTTTGTACTAATCAAGGTACTTCATGCTAATCAAGGTATTCTCTTAGTAACCTAGATGTGGGTTGTAACAGTGGTGGTCCATGCGTTAAAGATTTGGAGACACTATCTTTATGGGGAGGTGTGTCAGATCTTTACAGATCATAAGAACCTAAAGTATATCTTCTCGCAGAGTGAGATGAACATGCGACAGCGTCGCTAGATGGAGTTGATTAGTGATTATGATTGCACCATCGAGTATCATCCTGGTAAGGCAAATGTAGTAGCTGACGCGCTTAGCAGGAAGTCTTCTTCTCTTCCTATGAAGAAGGCACAATTGAGTTCTTTGATATGCCATAGGCGGGATATGTTCATCTCTTTGCGGCAGATGAATGTACATTTGGAAGTTTCCTTGTTGGCGGGACTGTTGGCACATACGCAAGTGAAGCCTACGTTGAGGAGGCAAATCAAAGAAGCACAAGAGGTAGATGCTACAGTTTAGTTGATCAAATCAGAGTTCGGTAATGAGAAGCATGATGGCTTCCATGAGTCTGAGGATGGACTAGTTGTTATCATAATAGGATGATAGTTCCTGATGTTGACGATTTGAGGAAGTTAGTGCTCGAGGAAGTGCACACGTCATTGTATGCTATGCATCCAGGGGTCACTAAGATGTATCATAATATGAAGGACATGTATTGGTGGCCTGGCTTGAAGAAAGATGTAGCCGAATTTGTGGCTAGGTGTGCGGTATGTCAGTAGGTTAAGGTTGAGCATCAGAAGCCGGAAGGTACGTTGCAACCCATGCCGATACCCTAGTGGAAATGAGATCATATAACCATGGATTTCGTAGTTGGTCTGCCAAGGACAGCTAGGAATCATGATTCAATTTGGGTGATAGTGGACAGGTTGACGAAGTCTGCTCATTTCATACATGTGAAGGCAACATATACAGCAGAAAAGCTTGCTCATGTGTATGTGGATGAGATAGTGCGTTTGCACGGTGTACCCGCAATGATAGTCTCTGACAGAGGTCCCCAGTTCACGAGTCATTTTTGGGAACAGTTGCACAAAGCATTGGGAACGCAGTTGAGGTTCAGTACTGCTTTCCACCCACAGACAGATGGACAGTCTGAAAGAACTATTTAGACTTTGGAAGATCTTCTCCGAGCTTGTGTTTTGCAGTTCCTAAGCAGTTAGGACGTGCATCTCAGTTTGATAGAGTTCACCTACAACAATAGTTACCAACGGAGTATCGACGTGGCACCTTATGAGGCTTTGTATGGCAGGAAATGCAGATCTCCTTTATGTTGGTATGAGTCTGGCGAGTATCAGCTTTTGGGTCCTGAGTTAGTACAACATACGACAGAGAAGATCAAGGTGATACAATAACAGTTGAAAGCAGTACAGGACAGACATAAGTCATATGCAGATAATTGCCGACGGCCCATAGAGTTCCAGGTGGGAGACAAGGTGTATCTCAAGGTCTCCCCATGGAAAGGCGTGCTGAGGTTTGACTGGAAAGGCAAGTTGGCTCCCAGGTATATGGGGCCATATCTAGTAATAGCACGTGTTGGCAAGGTAGCTTACAAGTTAGAACTACCGCCAGAGTTAAACATGTTACATCTAGTGTTCCATGTCAGTATGCTGAAGAAAAGTCATCTGAGGACAGAGACAGTAATACATCCAGTTGAGGTTGAGCTTGATGAAGATGTGACCTACGAGGAAGGTCTAGTTTTGATCCTTGACCGAAGAGTGAAGAAGCTGAAGAGGAAGGACCTAGTTCTTGTAAATGTTCTTTGGCATCATTGTGGCGTTGAGGAATCCACGTGGGAGTTTGAAGAAGAGATGAGGAGGAAGTATCCCTTGCTTTTCTCTTCGGATTTCGGGGGTGAAATCCTTTTGGAGAGGTTTATGGCTTGTAAGGACCCAAACCTACATTTTGGGTTTACCCTATTTGCTTTACCTAAACTTTGTGTTTAGATGCTTGCTAATCACCTGAAGTTGTGATTAGGGTTTGTTTGTGCTTTGTTGAGAGGTTGAGGTCAACTTGCAATTTACCCAAGTTCTAGGGTTGGTGTGCAAGTTTGCCACCTTGAGAGGTGTCTTCCTCTCTCCTTGTATCCTTTAGGGTTGAGAGGATGAGTTGGGCACCTTGCTTGAGTTTCTTTAGGCTTTGTTGAGCCTTGTTGGGCTTTGTTTTGCTTGGTTGAGCCTTGTTGAAGCTTGGTATCGGGCTGGACCTTCGTGTATCGGCCAAGGGGTGTTGTTGTGATGGGCAAGGGGGTTGTGTCATCCATGATGTATCGGCCAAGGAGGTGTATCGTCCAAGATGGTGGTGGGTGTCTCGGGTTACCATGATGGGCGACACACACCCCACTTAACCTAGCCTCATTTGTGTCACCTTCCTTGGACAAGTGGCCATTGCTTTGCTAGTAAGTGGCAACTCATGGACATGTGATTTGGAGTGCTAGAAAGGTGGCATAAGCTTGGACAAGTGGTGGTTTGGGCGGACATGTGGAGCAAGCCCCTAGTGGATGCCCACTTAACCCTCTTGCATATATACCCCCTTCTTTGCTAGATTGGAGTCCCTTTAGCTCCTTAGTTTCTTTCGTTCTTCCTTGGTGGCCGTTACCTCCCCTTGGTAGAGCTTGGTGGCCAATCTCCTTGGTGGAGTCTTCTTCTTCCTCTAGCAGTGGCCGAAACCCTAGAGTGTGTTGTCCTCTTGTGGTGAGTATCTCTCCCTTTCCTTGGCATCTTCTTCATCTTCTTCTTCCTTCTCTTCGGCCATGGTGGTTATGGAGTTTTCTTCTCTCCTAGTATTGGCCGAAGGTGGTGCCTTGGAGCTTGAAGCTTGGTGCTTGGAGCTTTGAAGCTTGAGGAGTGTTCTTAAGGCGGGTTACATAACTCCTACCCTAGCTATATTATCTTATCTTTATGTTGCTTGTTTATGTGTTATCTTGATCGACCATGTTTATTTTGTTGGTAATATCTTTGCTCTAGTATGTACCCTTGACGTTGTGGGATATGTTGTCATGGTTTTGTTGTGTAGAGGTGTTCTTGGATCTTGTTGGCCAAACCATTGGACTAGGGTTCTTTGGGCAAAACCCCTCTCTCTTGGTTGTTGAGAGGTGAGCCTAGGGTTTCCTAATTCCATGGTGCATGTAGTGTGTTCTTGGAGCAAAACCCCTTTCTTTCCTTGGTCTTGAGAAGTGAGCTCAAGCTTTAGTTGTGTGGGCAAAACCCCTCTCTCTTAGTTGTTGAGAGGTGAGTCTACACTCTAGTCACTTGGGCAATACCCCTATCTTACCATGGACTTGAGAGGTGAGCCTTTGGTTGGTGTTGACCTAGTTGAGGTTGGAAGGATGGATGTGATGATGATGACCCACCTTGCTACTCGATATGTGATGGAAGTTGTGCAAAACCCCTCTCTCTTAGTTGTTGAGAGGTGAGCCAACTCTCTTGATCTTTTAGGGTTTGGTGGGTGTCTTGAGGTTGAAGATGACCAACCTTTCATGATTTTGGAACCCTTGCATGATACCCCTTTGATGTGTTCTACCTGATATCCCTCTTCTAGGGATGAGTCTTGGGTGATATGCTAAGTGGTTTTCTGTTGACCCTTCTGACCAATATGAACCTCTACCCAAGATGATGTTGTTGGGTGTTATGTCTTTGACCGATATGCTTGGTAGACATCCTTAGTTTGAACGATATGGTTGTGGGCGACACGGTCTTGATGGTTGCCTGATATAGAACCCTAAGCTTAGAAGGGCGATAATGGTCTTGGCCGATAGGGTTGTTGTGATGCCCGATATCCTCCTTGTGCATATGCTGCCCATTACAACTACACATGGTTGCACGATACACTCTTGGTTCATGGCTGCACGACGCACCTTTGGTTCTAGACTGCCCGTTACCCCATGAAGGGGCGTGGACCATCACAATGTTGCCCTCTCGGGGCGTTGCTCGATATAGGTAGCACGACACAGCGTTACATATTATGGTTCTGCCTGATATGATGTTGTGCATTTGAGCGTTACATGTTGGTTCTCAGCTGTTGCCCGACATGATGTCTTAGGCGTTGCATTTGAGGAAGTGCTGCTCGTTATCAACTTGCTGGTGGTGCTGCCCGACATAGTGCCTTAGTGGCTTGGGCGATACAAAGTAGATGATAGGGTTTGCTTCCTTGGGCATCACAGGTTGTGTGCTGCCCGATACCAAGGTGGTAGTGGTTGGCCAATATGGTCGTAGCCCTAGATGGGTGTTGGCCGACACAGTAGGTGGTAAAGAGTTGCATGCTTAACCGATATAGTGTTGGGTGTCACACTCTTTGGTGAGAGACGATGTGCCTTTGGTGAAGTTTTTCCTTACCTGAGATGCTTTTGGTGAGGGTTGTCCCTTACCCGATACACCTATAGTGAGGGTTGTACCTTATGTTCAGTTGGTAACCCTAATGTTTGTTGTGCTTTGATACATGAGGTTGTTATGCTTTGATATATACATATAAGAATGCTATACTTTGATACACTCATCTATGTTGCATGGTTGACTCTCATGATAAATTAAAGAACTATAAATGTTCCTTAACCAAGTATCATTGCTCCTTTGTGATTTCACTAACCTTGTAGGAGACAGTTGTACGATGAGGCCATGGTAATGGCATAATAGTGATATGATGTTGAACATCAAGGGTTATGACGAACCCAGTGATATATGATGGGTGTTACCCATGGAATGGAAATGTGTGCCTTGATGATGGGATTGAGTCCCAGTAATGTTGATCCTTGAGATGGATCTTGATGGTTGGCAAGAGGCCAAGTGGTAACATGTGATGATTGGATCCTTGTGATGGATCATGATGATGTTGGCTTTAAGAATAAGAGTGACAATGTAACACATGATAATAAGATCTATTTTGTTTACTTGTGCTTTAGTTTACATGTTACATAACTTGGTTGAATCTTGCATTCCTCTTAAAATGTATTAATTATTTACAGAGGAACCTTTCATGTGGTTTGCCCTAGCCATAGATCTATCATCGTCAGTAGTTGGTGATGGTGAAACATGTTTATCCTGCGGGATTACCTGGAGCACATATTGTTGAATATGCAGGGTTTCTCCTAGCCAAAAATAGGAGGATTTGAGAACAACTACGGATGTGTTTAGAGCATGGTGAACAGGCCCATGGCTCAGTATTGTAGAGCATGGTGAATAGGCTTGTGGCTCAAGGTATGCTAGTGCCGAGACCTGTACCAAGGCAGGCTAGAGAAAAGGGTAGCCTACAGAGCTGACCCTTTGGCTGAGGCCACTCAAGCAAGAGAATACGGTCATGCTTTAATGTGGATATCATGCACTGACCACGAGGAGGTGAGGTCATGGAGTCCGGCTCTCCCACTGACTTTGTATGTCACCGAGTTTGGGCTTCGCAGCCAAAGGTTGGATTTGAGCGGTACGGCTCACTTCCTCATGGCATAATAAATCATAATCCAACCAAATAGTATATACTGCTTAGGGCAAAAAATAGAACATTGGTTGAAGCCTTGCTTATATAGTTTCCCTAGACATATCTTGTAGTTATTTATACATTCCTCATATCTTGTGAGAAGTTCTTATAAAGCTTATCTTGTCAATCATGTTACATATAGAAATATCTGGTTATACGCCTCCCAGCTATCTTGGTAAGTTGATTAATAAAGTTAGTTATGTTCAGTATGCTGCATAGATGAACTGCTTATAACAATATCTATTTTACTTGTTCTAGCTTTCCGAAGTTTTATAGTTCAGTGGGGAGTTATATTTCTCACTGGGACTGTGTGTCTCACCCTGCTGGTTTTAAACCTTTTTAGGTGATCGTGCTAGATGTGGTGGTGGTCGTGAGGTTGTGGCTGAGCAATAAGAAGAACAGTAGGAGGCAAGAGATGGATATGATGCTATTTTGGTTGTTTTGTAGTAGAGTCCTAGAGTCATCCATGTACTCTGTGTTTTGATGACGTTTCATGATGTATAGCTGATGTAGTTTGTTTATCCTACTGTTAGCCTGGTATGGCCTGTTCTGTATATAAATAGGTGGTGAACTCTTTGTGCCTATATACCAGCTGGTTCCTATAAGCTATGGACACGTATCAAGGTTTATGTATGCTTCTATAACATGTTTCCTTACAGGATAAGGATCTGGATGTAATAGTTTCTTTATTATCTACTTTCCGCGATCGGTTTTAATTAACCCGTGTTTTTGGTAATATGTGGTTTATGGAAGTTTTGTACATTTTCGTGTGGCATTTCGTTGTCTGTGTGATAGCAGGATGTCACAGAAATCAAGGAGGACGTGGACCACAACATGTGTAGCTGACCTCGTCGGAGACTTTTCTTGAAGTTGTTAGGTGACCCTCAGTTAGTCTTTTATGTAGTTAGTTTTCCTATATATCACCCTATGTGGTGAAAGATTAGTATGATAAGAAGCTTTGTAATGGTTAGATACATCTTTAAATCTAATGTTACTTTTTGTTATGATATTATCATGTTGAATAAATTGGTTTCATCCCTTTCGAGAAAAAGTTTTTGTTGGCGTGATGTTTGGGATGTTGCCTTTTTATTTTAGTAGGTAGTGGTTCCCCTATGGGATCCCACTCTTTACAACATGGTATTAGAGCCAGTGGCTTTCAGTTGTCTAACTATTTCAATCTTGTCTCCCTTAGGATGTTTACCTTTTTCCATAGGTTTTTTATACCTAGTATCCTTGCCTTGTGCAGGAAAAACCTAATGGCAGGAGATAACTCGACTGTTGACAACTAGTACAGTTATGAGACACCCCAGAACTGTAGGTTTGGGATGTCAAGGATGGATCCACCCTTTACCACACCAGTGACTCAAGGTACTCCTCCATCTAGAAGTGGGCCATCGATAGGTTTAGTGACCCCAACCTCTGCTAGTACGGGCATAGTCATCTGTCCAGAGCAAGAGTTGGACATGTTTCGAAAACTTTTTGCTACTACCATGGTAGGGAAGATGAAAGACCTGTCTATGCCTAAAAAGCCTAAGGAGCCATCATGGGATTAATGAAGATGGAACCACCCTCCTTCAAGGGTGAAGGTGAAATAGAGATGGTCGATAAATGTGATGATTGGGTGCTAGCCATAGAGAGGACATTTTATGGTATGGCATGTCCTCCCCACCAGAAGGTTAGATTTGCTTCATATGTTTTGGATGGACCTGCTCGAGTTTGGTGGAAGGGGATAGGAAGGACACATGATATCTCTACCATGACCTGGGAGTAGTTCTTAGTGCTTTTTTGTGGGAAGTACATCTGCACTACTGCTTTGAAGAAAAAGGAAGCAGAGTTCTACAGCTTGAAGTAAGGTTCTTTATCTATTTCTATGTTTATACAAAAGTTTCTGCTGTTGGAATGTTATGCAGTAGGTTTGGGTGAGGAGAGTAGGGCTGACCTATTCCTTCAAGGACTCAACTACAATGTGGGTCGTGATCTTATCCCACAACTAACCTTAACCTTTCAGCAGATGGTTGATAAAGCTTTGTCTATGAGTCTTACCCATGATTTCAACCTAGGGAGTTTGACAAGAAGAGGAAGTCCTCAAGAGATGAATAGAAAAGAGACAAGTGTGCTAGATGCAATGGTTACCATCCTCTAGGGAAGTTCTCTTGAGATAAGAATCAAAGCAAAGTATCAACCTGATTTCTTAGTGGTGTACCATCATTGCAATGAACCTGGACATATTCTCCCTAGGTGCCCTAAGCTTCATAATGGACTTGCACCGACTCAAAAACAACAACCTC
This sequence comes from Alisma plantago-aquatica, assembly GCA_963693085.1. NCBI lineage: Eukaryota > Viridiplantae > Streptophyta > Magnoliopsida > Alismatales > Alismataceae > Alisma > Alisma plantago-aquatica. The sequence continues at coordinate 713,086,390 of OY856411.1, read as the reverse complement.
AAGTACCTCATCAGAATAATGGTAATAGTAATGGTAGAAAACATATGGAAAGGTGAGTTGGAGGAGTTTTTTCTTTGGATGGTCAAGAAGTCTATGACGACGATCAAGTTGAAGGTAACCCTTTGTCCCATAGTTAGACTTTCAAGTTATGTTTCCTTTTGCATGGTACCTTGTGGATATATGTAAAGAAGTTACCTTTGTACCTATACTTTTGCTTGTCTTATTAGGATGAAACTTTTTAAGGGGTGAGATAGTTGTTTGTTGTGGACATTTAGATTTCGATGATGAAATCCCTTTAAGGGGTGGTATGCTGTAACATACTGAAACATAGAATTTAATCTTATTCCAGGACTAAGGAGTTAGAAACCTTAGTCTTTGAGGTTTAGTCAAATAAGGATGAGGGTATGCTCTTTAATGACCTTAAATATGTTTATGCATGAATAAATCACCCTAACATGTAAAATATAAATTAATATTACCTAATACTATCAATTTAATCATAAAATCAATGAAAGGTACATAAGATGTGTCACATGAGGTAGTAATGTGCATAAAAGTACAAGGTGTCCATAATTGAGAATAATGATATATAATTCAACTAAATATGAAATAAGTAAACTTATGTGAGATGTTGATAGAGTAGATTCGTTCTAGATCTTTCATAAGCCTTTTAGAACAAGGAGGAGATAAAAAGATAAATTATAATTCTTTAAGTAAGGTAATGTGATATTGAATTATTTAGTAAGAGAAATAAAAGAAATAATGGATAATGGGTTAAAATTAATAAAATAGGAAGTAATTGGATAAGAATAACCTCATCTTAATTTTATTTAGATATGCTTTGGCTTGGAGGCCAAGTTGCACCGATTTAGGATAATAATAACCATATCTATTTTATTTTGAAAAGAAAAGGTGTTTTCCATTAAAAATATTAAATAAAATATTTATGACTCCAAAAGCGGACAATAATCTTAGATTCACAATCTACACATTAAAATATGCCTGTGGGTGAATTTTCATTCAATTTGGAGAAAGTTTGCTGAAAGAGGTAACTAGGAGAGAGAAAGTGTGTAGAACCTTCAAAATATTAAATAAAGGTACAAACAACTCAAAAATGTAAAATTAATGGGAAAATTGTATCCAAGACACTTAATGTGACTTGTGGGTTAAGTTTCATCAAATTTGGATAATCTTATAACTAGTAATGAAGAAGGAAAGAGAAAATAAGATTTGATTTATTTAACATATCAAAAGTTTCCAAAAGGTAAAATTAGGTACATAATCGGAATCTACATGCTTTAGTTAGCCTCTATACAAAATTTCATCCAATTTGGGATTTGTTTGCACCCTCAAAAGAGGAGAGAGAAAAAGGAAAATAAATATGTTCACACTTTATTTGAATTAGCTTAGGAATATCATTTATTGTGTCATGCCCCTATTTTCTTATTTTGATCCACATCCATTGGATGGCGGATTGGATGGCCGATGGCCATCTTCTAGCTCACGCCTAACTGGGAAACAGGCCACCGAGGTGGTGCCTGGTAATTTCGCAATTTCTCGCTCTATACTTGATCTTTGCTCAAAATTATTTCTCCACTAGTTTCCTATTTTGATTCCGCACAATTTGAGCCCTATGTTGTGGCATTTTGTTGTGAATTGGGAAAACACCCAATCTTGGTTTTGAGCTTCTCAAAGCTCTGTAGCCCTTAAACCCTAAACCACAACCCTACCTATAAATATCACCCCAAAACTCTTGTACCCTCCTACCCAACTCTCCTCTCGTCTCAATTTATTTGCACATCGCATGTGTTTCCATCGGTGATCAAGATTTAGGCTTGGGTTTGCAGTGAGCAATGCTTCTTCTTCTCATCATCTCGGCTCAAATTGCCTGCACCTCCAGGTCAACAACACCTTCCTCTCTCTTGCTCCGTTCTTGTTTTCTCATATCGTTGACATTTGTGATTTTGCCCAAATCCATCACAAGTTGTTGCTTGCAGGTGGCCTACTATGGCAATGGGTCTGAGGGGGAAGAAACCCCCATGCACTTTCTCACTTCTACCCTCCAGTTTTCTTCTTCCATTGTTTTATCGCGTTAGGGGTAGAAATGTAATTTTGCTCATTTTGTTTTTCTTTACCCTCTCTGAGCGGCTCACCAGCCTGGTGTGGGACCGACTGAGTTGGCTGTCCGTGATTGTGCCAACTCAGTGTGGGTGCCCTCTCCCTCTCTCTCCTCCTCCCTCGCAATTTGATTGCTTACTTGGCTTTTTGGATTTTTTTCTAATTGGTCGAGCTTTAAAAATTTGTAACTAATTATCTACTTATCCAAAAATTACAAATAAATACTTGTTGGATTAAGAAAAGTGTAAGATTTCTAATGGTGTTGGTTTTGTCTCCTAAATCTAATGTTGAAAGTATGTGATTTTAATAGATTAATCTGAATAAGTAATAATTTGTAAATTTATAACTAAATATCTAGATGTCAGAAAAATATAATAAAATATATTTTGAACTCAAAAAAAGATAATCTAAAACATGGTGTGGTTTTGATAACCTAATTCACTAATAATAAAAAGACGATTATAGGGTTTTGCATAACCAATGTAATTCTAACCCTTATTTCACATACATGATAATATGTGCTTTGGAAACCTAGATTTGGATCTAGAAGTGATCTTGTACTGTTAGACTCTATGGAGAGGTATGTTTGCATCCCCGATTATTCTTATTGAGCAATTATCCTACTTTCTTCTTTCTCTTGGTCCAATGGACATTAGCCTACACCTTATCTTGCTCTTTTGGAAAATATGCTTCATGTGAAGTACCTTTTATTTGTTATTGATCTTTGGACATTCTTTTGGTCTTTTCCTATGCTTTGTTCATAATAGAACTCAATTTTTTGATATATGCCCACTTTGAGGTGGATGATTATGATGGTCACTTTTGTGGTGATTAATTTGTAAAATCCTAATATACTTTTTACTTGCCTCTCTATTAAGCATGTTGTGTGACTCAGTAGCCCTAGAGTAATATAAATACATTGGTTTTTGGGTTATGTGCCCTTATTTATTTTTGGAATGGAGGTTATGTGTCCACATTTATATAATTTGGGAGTTTTTTTATGTGCCAATCTCTATCAGGTTTCAAGTTTATGAGGCTTGGAAGCCTTTGTTATTTATGTTGTTCTAGTGCTATGTTTGTCTCACCTACATGCAGGTTGTTATGAGTTTTGTGCCCAAAAATATTATGTGTGCTTTTGTGGCACCACTTTTATTATTGATTTTATGGCAAGTATTTCTTTTCTCATATGATGGTGATCCTTTCCTTTTATACCCGTTTGGGTAGTTCTTACCTCTGTCATGGGAAGCCTTCTATACTTGATGTACCCCTTGAAAAAAAACACTAGAGGGGGGGTGAATAGGGTTTTATGATATTTTAATAATAATTCAACCAAATTAAGCAACCACAAAAAGATTGGACAAGGGGACAAGGATTTAGAGTGGTTCCAACCTTAGCAAATACTAAGGCAGTCAATCCACTACCTGGTTGCTTACCCAACTGGGATTTTGAAAGAATCAAATTTTATTACCTCGCAAGGACTTTACATAAAATTACAATTCTTTCACCAAACCCTTCGAACAGCCTTCACCTAGAAGTAGTTGCACCAACTTTGAAGCAGCCTTCTTGAAGTAACTCCAAGCTCCCCCTTGAAGTAGCCTTCCTCTTGAAGTATCTTCCCGTTGCAACAACCTTCTTGAAGTAGTGCGAAGTCCACCTTCTCCACTGAGAAGAACCTTCTCCAATCCACAGCCTCCAACCCTAGGAGTAGCAAGGAGAATACAAAGGATACAAAGGAACAAGAAGGAAAAATAGAAATTACAATACCACTTTGCAGCTCAAGGCTTGATTTCCTATATCAAGCATTTTGATCTCCTAACCAATGTATATAGAAGTGTAATTGCTGTGGATAGGAGATGCTAGCCTATAGGACACGAAATTGGAGCAAGGAGAAAAATAGCCAATGCAAGTGTTGCTCAATTTCTCAAAACAGATTGCCAATTGCAAGTGTAAGCTCAAGTATAGCATAAGTGTATATGAGTGAGTTTAGGTGTCCTAAAGCATGTCCTATTTATAGGAATAACCTACAAGTGCTTAAGGATGTTCTAGACACTTTCTAGGGGGTTCTTAGTGCTCAACTAGCTGTTATGTGTCCACTAATTGCATTTGCAACAGCTAGTTAATTGACCCTGAAAAGTACAGACATAACTCTTCTCGGTCGAAGATTTGTCGACCGAGGGACTTCCTGGAGAAAGTGTTTACAACGTTCATTTCCAACTCCCAACCACCTTGTCTGCTGGGTCTAACGGCTAGTAGGGTCTATTCTCGATCGAAGATTTTGTCGACCGAGAGTTTCTCAGTCGAAGTTTTTGTCGACCGATATTTTCTCGATTGACGATTTGTCGACCGAGAATATTACTGACTCAATGTATTCATTTACTAAGTGTGTGTATCAATGTGCAATTGTGATACTATCTTGGGGAAAGACCTATCTAAGTGTTGTGAGTGGATAGGGAAGATCTAAACGCTTGATTTACATGATATCTAATTACTTGTACATTATATACTTGTACAAGCTTTTACATTTGATTACAATCATGAAAATAAAGCGATTTTATCAAATTATTCTTCCAAGTCTTTTTTATCCACCACCTTATATACTTGTTCCTGAAATACTCAAATAGCACGTTAAAACCACAAGAATGAAATGTTTGTCATTATCAAAACAAAGGGATTAACATAATGTCCAATTTAGCCAACAATCTCCCCCTTTTTGAAGATGACAAACATTTCCTAAATATAAAATAAGGAAATATGAATCATATGAGTTTCATACCTGAAGTTTACCTTTTGTAGCCATTCTTGTGTTTTGCAAGTGGGTGCTGGCTGAGATATTATGAAACTCATTTTATTTTATGTTTTTGATTTTATATTATTTCTCCCCCTTTGTCATTTCAAAAAGATATCCAAGTTTACTTTGTATTTCTCCCCCTTAATTTTATGCTATGCTCCCCTTTAAAGAGATATTCAATTTAAAGTCAAGGGATTAATATAAATGTAAGCCATTTATTGTCGAATTTAGCCATAATGTATCTCTAACCAAATACATGGGATGTTAAGCCCAAATTTGTTTAGAGAATTCCATTAAGAACAAGATATATGTCATATTCATGAATTTTGTAGATTTCTTTGTTTTCATAACAAAAATTACTTTCAAGAATACTAAGGTCATAACAAGCTTCAAATGATGTTTACAATGTTTTTGTAAGCTTCTTAATCAAATAATCAAATTTGTTTTATGAGCTCCCCCTTAATCTTACAATTTAAAGCAATTTAAAGCTTCTAAGGTCACATATGAATTTAAATTTTGATTTTGACTTTTATCAAAAGTATACTAAGATTAAGTACAATAAAATTATGTTCAAATAAGCATTTTGTCAAAGCTTATTTTAGGTCGACCTTGACTTCGACCATTACGCCCCTTGGTCAAATTTAATTTCAACCAAGAGGCAAATTCTGTAGATTTTCAATTTAAACATTCATATGCGAAGTATAATTTCTGCAGATAGCTTTAAATAAATATCAATTTGAAGCACGTTAAGAGATACCTATCATGAAGACTTAATATGGGCATCATAGTGAAGTCTTTGACCTTGATTTTTCTGAAATGTATGTTTTACATTCATTGTGAATGATGTTTCATAAACTTTGCTATGGGTACATAAATATCAAATCCCATTTCTTCTTGTACCCTTATTTTTAGATTAATCATAAGATTCTTTAGAAATATATATTTTGAAAGCAAGATTAATATCTTAAAGTCAAGATTTTTGCTTTTGATTTCTTAGAACAAACAAATAAATAAAAACATTAATATTTTTTGTTCTAAGAGACACCGTTTGGCTTTTCATAGCATCATCATTCATTTATAATGTGTTGAATCACAATGATCATCCATTTATGGTTTGTATTATTTTAGACAAACCAAGTAAAACTGAAACACAATGATCATGGTACAATGATTTTGATATAACAGTAGAAGCATATGATTATAATCATTTGTATCAAAACACATGATTCTTATAAGAATTACTTTAGGAAACCCATGTGGATAATGATAAAATAGTAATTTCTTTTGATTAAACTAATCATGATTTTCAGTTTTAAACTATTTAGAGGATAAACCAAAATAATCTACATTTAGGTTCATAAGTTTTTAATTTTAAGATAAGCTATATAACTGATCAAACTTTTTCAATCAATGAATAAAATTTGTTCAAGATCAATCTTCATATGTCACTTTTGCAATATGTTTAAGGATTTTCATATTCATAATATTTATAAAAAAATATTTTGTTTCAAGAATGGTCTTCAGCATATATTCTTGTTTTGCATGTAAAATCAGTCATAATTGATAGCAAATAGATTACTTGAAGACATATTCAACAGATTTATTGTAGACTTGACAACAGAAACCTGCTCGGTCGACCATTTCTCGACCGACAGTTCTCTCGGTCGACAGTTTCTCGACCGATAAAGGTTCTGTATTGTTTCAGACCTATTTTCAGAAATTGTTTACAAGTAAAAGCAAAAATATGAAAGTTAAATCTTGATTTGGTTGAGATATTTGAATATCAAAGCAACATTTAGGTTAAATCTCAACTAATCATATACATTTTGAGAATCCAAACTAAAACAAGTAGTTTAAGATGTATATTTGGAAATTTTAATTTCTTAGATTAACTTAGTGTCCTATTATGTTAAGTTGAGATAGACATAGAGATATACAACTTAGAGTCTTTGGTCATATCTCAACTTAATTTTATCCATTTAGTTTGGGGGTTTTGGAACCCATACTAACTCGACATCCTTTTTCTTGTAAGGACATGAAAAAGAATAGTGTCCAAGGCACAAACAATAATGACAACATATAGAATCAACCTCATATCTCTTTCTATGATTTTGTTCTAGGTTGTTCTTGGGTACATATGTATTTGTGCCTTTAGGTACATACATAGATTGAATCTTTGGCACTTGTGTTCTTCTCCAACTAGGTTTTTGATAAGATTTTCCTTTAGGCTTGTAACCTAGTCCTCTCCTTCCAATTTGATGGTAAGAATTATTTAAGATTTTATCAAGAGTGTCATTATTACTCAAACTACTAACTTTTTGTTGCAGCTTAACAATCTCATCCATTCTCTTATTGATGTCTAACTTTGCTTGATCTAGATTAGATAGCAAGGAATCTCTTTCTTTCACAATAATATCATAATCTAGATGTGTACACAAAATAGGTTGTTTTTGAAGATCATTTACTTGAGTTTGCAAATTTAACTTTTCTAGAGAAAGAAGATTGCAATTTGCTTCTACAGATTTTAGCTTGATATTATGATCTTCAATAACCTTTTTGAGATCTTCATTTTCAGATGTAAGAGCAAGAAGTTTAGCATGTAACTCATCATTTGCTTTATTAGATTTCTTTAATTTCTTCTTGCACTCAATATATTTATTATGTGTCTCTTCAAGACTAGCAACTAGCTCTTCTTTAGATAAATAAAAAAGGCTTACCTCTTCTTCTTCTTCTTCACTTATTGTAGCAATAAGGCATTCTTTATGCGTATCTTCCTTCTTTGACCTCCACGGGCAACCAAGTGTTGTGTGGCTTGTTCCTAAGCACCAACTGCAACTTGTTGAAGATTGCTCCATGTTTTTCTTTTGTTTGCGGTTGTAGACACCACCACCCTTCATACTTCAAGACTTGATTAGAGCTCCTTGAAGCCTGCTCTGATACCAATTGAAAGTGTAAGCTCAAGTATAGCACAAGTGTATATGAGTGAGTTTAGGTGTCCTAAAGCATGTCCTATTTATAGGAATAACCTACAAGTGCTTAAGGATGTTCTAGACACTTTCTAGGGGGTTCTTAGTGCTCAACTAGCCGTTATGTGTCCACTAATTGCATTTGCAACGACTAGTTAATTGACCCTGAAAAGTGCAGACAGAACTCTTCTCGGTCGAAGATTTATCGACCGAGAGTCCTTCTCGGTCGAAGATTTGTCGACCGAGGGACTTCCTGGAGCAAGTGTTTACAACGTTCATTTCCAACTCCCAACCACCTTGTCTGCTGGGTCTAACGGCTAGTAGGGTCTATTCTCGATCGAAGATTTTGTCGACCGAGAGTTTCTCGGTCGAAGTTTTTGTCGACCGATATTTTCTCGATCGACGATTTGTCGACCGAGAATATTACTGACTCAATGTATTCATTTTTTAAGTGTGTGTATCAATGTGCAATTGTGATACTATCTTGGGGAAAGACCTATCTAAGTGTTGTGAGTGGATAGGGAAGATCTAAACACTTGATTTACATGATATCTAATTACTTGTACATTATATACTTGTACAAGCTTTTACATTTGATTACAATCATGAAAATAAAGCGATTTTATCAAATTATTCTTCCAAGTCTTTGTTATCCACCACCTTATATACTTGTTCCTAAAATACTCAAATAGCACGTTAAAACCACAAGAATGAAATGTTTGTCATTATCAAAACAAAGGGATTAACATAATGTCCAATTTAGCCAACAACGCTTTCCTAATATATATTGCTCAATTTTTTTTAGCATGCACATACCAACTTTGTATTGATATCCTCTTTTCTTTTCCTATTGTGGGGTACGCTTCCAACCCCAGGTGTTAGATAGGAGAAGGAAATCAAGGAGGACCTGGACCACAACAAGTGTAGCTGACCTCGTGGGAGACTTTTCTTGAAGTTGTTAGGTGATCCTCATCTAGTCCTTTATGTAGTTAGTTTTCCTGTATATCACCCTGCGTAGTGAAAGATTAGTATGATAAGAAGCTTTTTAATGGTTAGATACATCTTTAATTCTACTTCTACTTTGTGTTATGATGCAATCATGTTGAATAAATTGGTTTCCTTCCTTTTGAGAAAAAGTTTTTGTTGGTGTGAAGTTTGGGATGTTGCCCTTTTATTTTAGTAGGGAGTGGTTCCCCTCTGGGATCCCACTCCTTATAGAGACATTATACCTTTTTTGCTTTTCATGTAGTTAATGCAACTCATAGTTCATATGACACAACATAAGGTTTTTGATGTCTACAAAATCATTGTCATGCTTCAAGTAAGCATCCATATCATCCTTAGGTGAACATGGAGTGGATTCCATTAGAACTGGTGTTTCAAAGATATAGATAACACTTCTCAAACTCCTCAACTAGTTATGGAAGTTTATCCTATTTAGATTGTCCTTCTCAAGGACAGATTGCAATGATAGTGTGTTTTCCATCTATATATATAAGATTAAATTTTGCACTTTTTCAAAACACTTTTGATTTGATTTGATAGTATTGATGACTTAATTAGGCCTTACATGTCATATAGATGCTATATCCACAAACAAGAAACATGAAATCAAAAATATACAAGCTATGGTTATAGCCATACTAATGCAATTATTTGGTGCCACAAAGAATTACTACCACCTAAGGTCCACAACAGATGTAGCAACCTATAATAGAGACTTGTGTTGGCCCGGTCAGTCATCTAAACCCTTTAGTCGACCAGTCAACCTTCAGGTTGATCGGTTGGATCCTGTTGTCTATTGGTCTCCTCGGTCCTCCAGTCAATTGGTTGGACTCCACCGGTTGAGTCATCAAGTGCAGAACATCTTCTCACGATGAAACATAAATTAAAACTATCATATTCCATATTACATTGTAAAAGGGAAAACCCCGGTTACATTTAAGGGGAATGTAAGAAGAAGAGCATTAATTTAGATTTGGAAAGGAGGGGAGAGGCTCAACATGCTAACCAAGTAACAATAGGTCATAACCAAAAAAACCATACACACAGTCCATAAGGGTTTTAGCCATAACCATGCATACATCCACCATCAACATGCTTTAGAGCGATACATACAAATTGGATATATATATATATATATATATATATATATATATATATATGGATCACATGTTTTATTTAATCAGATGCACATTAATCATTTTTATATTCACATCATATGTAATAAAATAAATATGAATACATTTAAATTCCTGATACACCATAAATTTAACGTGGCTCTAATACCATTGTTGGGGAATAGGGACAACAAAGAAGCAACATAAATAATTTTTTTGTCTTTATTCCTTAACTAGTAGATCTTGTCAACAACGATGTATCTAGGAAAGAGGGTGACAAGAGTTATACATGGTAATGGAGCAAATCCAAGTAATATCTATAAGTTCTTGATGTTCCTCAGTCAACAAGTTGTTAAGATTAACAAATTTCCATGACCAAGCTTTCATATCAGTTTTAACATATTTGAGTTTTTGACTAAACCGGTAAAATGATTACCATGAACATGATTCTTCCACACTTTCGATATGATACTAGTCACCGTAGTAAGTCTTTCCACACGTTTAGAAATCTAAAAGGTTCTGGTCTTCTTTACAACGTCCTTCTAATTGAGGAGGCATGATCAATGATCTTATAAGTCATAAGTTTAGACTTTGTACCTAGGAATTTTGTAAGGTAGTTTTCATTAACTAGAGAACGATCCAATATGAAAACAGTTCTTTTATATTTATCCAGTTGGTTGCTCCAAGTGAAGATCTTACCACCAATAGTAGGCAACTCAGTCAGACCTACATTCTCAATGGCTGAATTAAAGGAGTTCATATATCATTTAGTACTTCTATGCCCCTAGCCTTGTCCTCCCTCTTCCTTATATTTTCAAAGTCACTAATAACTAGTGTGTATGCGAGGCACACACACTTGGGCTTACAAATTTATAAGACCCTAATATGGACATGCTCAAATACACAAAGATATACTACCACACAAGAGCACATGATCATATCTCAATATGGGAGAAGGCAAGTTAGAGATTGATTCTTAGGGAGAGGGGCACTATAGCTAAGTTAGTTTAAGTCTAGGTTCCTAATGCGGAGTCTAGTATTAAACACTTTTGACTTGTTTTGGGTTGATTACACTAGAGTTTCAAACAAGTTACCAAGAGAAAGCAAGAAGAAAAACCTACTTTAACCGTATATGGTTTAATTCTAACTAACATATAAAGAAAGCTAAGTAAGAAAGAGAAATTTAGACTAAGAAGGGAAAATGAAGAGCTAATACTATCACTACACTAATAAAACAGTCTTACTTATCAAACTTGAGAGGCAATTAGCTAAACTAGGCAAGAAAGTCACTACACTAACAATTAGCAACTTGAGATAAAGCAAAAGGCTAAGTTAGAAACTAATTAGACAAAGAATGAAAAAATGGCATTAAATACACTATCAAGTCCTGTCTACCATGAACAAGACAACAAATAACTAAGCAAGCATCAACCAAAAAAGGAACATTTAGGGTTTTAAGCAATTACAGGAAGTGTGGGCCATTTGGAGTAATGTGACTAGAACCTAGTTTGGGATTATAACATGCAAGCCATACTCATTCATTTAGATTTTAAAACCAAACAACAATGTAGATGATAGAGAATTACCCTAACCACTTATTGTCTAGATGGAATAAGGTGTGTGAAGGGGAACTACACCCTAACACACCCTATCCAACATTGCTAGGCTCATTTTGATTAGGGTTTAGGTGAAATTCTACTAGGATCTAATCAAGGCTAGGTTTCTAGGATAGAGGTTATAGGGAAATTGGGGGTCAAGGGTAGTAATGGAGGGTGAAATGAGGACATTCCACCTCACATCACCTACCATCTAGCCTTTAGCTAGCTCCAAGCCAGTTGCACTAAGTTCCTCTAGACCAGCTTCTTAGATCTACCACTTAGAAGTAGGAGAGGGGATATATATGTGGGAAGATATGGTCCTACCTAGGGATTCACTAGTTGTACCTAGGAGCAATCCCTAAACTAGCCACATATAAGTCATTATCTCCTAGGGCTAGGTGGTTTCAAGCACAAATCACAAGATAATCCATGTTTTCAAGAACAAATCACAAGATAGTTTATGGAAAATAGATAGAAGTAGAAGACAAATAGTATAAAACGAAATTACAAGGTTTATAAGTTATTTACCACTAACATGGTATCAAAGTCACATTTTATCCCCAAACAACCCACCTAAGGGGCGCAACTATTCATAACAAAACAAAAAAGGAAGAAGAAGGAGAAATAGAAAGAGGGATAGCCATGGGATCTTGTGGAATCTCTCTTCTTCTTCACCTCCAGCAACATGAGTACATCCTCCTCCCGCCCTTAATGGTTGGATGGCATGTAAAGGTGAGTTTAAGTATCCAAAAGCCTATAAAATTAGGGTTTTGAGGTAGGGAATTGTGGAAATGGAGTGGAAGTGGGTGGAAGTAGGTGGGAGCTCAACAAATGCTCTACTAAATACTAGGGCAGATAACCTTTAGCTCCCAGTCACCACCCATGCATATATAAGGTCTAGGGAAGCCTAGGTTTAAGTGAGGGTAATATAGAAACAACAATGATAGAAAATAGTTAAGGTTGCTGGCCACCATGGCCATAGTGGGTGGAATGTAGAAGGGTCGTGCTCATAGAGAGTAGCCATGGTGGGTGAAATGTAGAACAACTGTGCTGGTAGAGAGTGGCCTTGGTGGTGGAGATGAAAATGTCAGGTTGGGTTGGGTTTTTGAAAAGCTGGTTCATAGCCTTAGTGGACACCATAACCATGGTGGGTAGGTGGTAGCACGACCATGGTGGGTACCACAACTGCGGTGGAGGGGTTGGCAACACAACCATGGTGGACACCATAACCATGGTGGGTAGGTGGTAGCACGATAATTGTGGGTTGTACACTCATTTTCACTTTTCACTCATTTTGACCATAACCCCATGCTAGATTCTTCACTTTTTATATGTTTTACTCGTTTCATGTTTTTGACCATGAGGTACATGACTATGACAAGGAAATGGGGTCACTCCAACCAAAATTTGACCTTAGTTGCATTTCCCAAGAGATGACACATATCGCAAAGGTTTTTTTTGAAGTTTCTATAGGGAATACGGCATGTGTATTTTAGCACATGGTGTGTGAGTTTACAGATGGATTTCATTCCCCATGAAGAGTAGAAACATTGTGTGTCTCTCAGACCACAAGCAGTGTCCACTCAGTAAAATGATCCCGCCATAAATTTTGTGAAAAGACATGTCATGTGCTTATTAGCACATGTCGTGTTTGATCCAATCATATTTGCCTAGGTCCTCTCTGACTTTAAGCAACATGTCATGCCTCTCAGATGACATGTTGTACACTCTTTGGGCAAGACAATTTTGAGGTCAGTTACTCAAAGTGACAAGCCACATGTCTTCCAGGATACATTGTGTCGTAGTCGATTTCTAGAGATTTTCTAAAACAATCATCCCTTGTTTTTAAATATGAAAGCCCACATATGAGATGGTTATCTCTTGTTATTTGAAACACTTTTTGACCAAAAAATGAGCCCGAGCAGATAAGAGGTGATTTTGGGGAAGAAGAGTGGTTTCTGGGGAGAGAACCTCTTTTCTAGTCATTTCTCCTTCAAGGATTGTAGCAGAAGCTTCTTTTCTCCACTCCAGCCACTTGGGAGAGAAGGTTGTTGGATAAGAAGTAGTAGCAAGGACGGAATTTCATCTTCAAACTAGAGTTCTTCCTTGTTTCTTGGCTTTCCCTTGTTCTTTCTTTCTCTAGTCATTGTTTAGCTCCCAAATATGTAGCATGTACCTTTGTTTCATCATCATGAGTGAGTAGACTTTCATTTCTTTGGCATGGGGGTGTAACTCTCATGTCATAACACTGTTGAACATGAATTTCATGTATAATGTTAGTTATTTCATTATTCTAAGGTCTGGCAATGTTTAATTCCTCTTACATGCTTTGTTGGCCACACTGCATGTTTGATTTCTACTCATTGTATAACCTGGGAAGATATGTATAGGAGTAAGGATATGTGCCTTAGTTGCACTACCTTGTCCATGGGAGTCGCTAGGTTGTTTTTGGGGAATCAAGGTTTGTAGTCTGAATCTAAATATGTCCATAGGTGTGGTAGACAAGGTCAGGACTATTCTACATTACCGAGAGGTGAATATAGGATACATATATCCCTTGTGATCATTTCTAGCATTCTTGACTCTTGTTGTCTTTCATGTTATGATATGGATGTGAAACCCTATCCTCAATAATCCTTAATCAAATTTGATCATTAATTCAAGTGATTTCTATCTAGTTGCTTTCTCTAGTTTGCTAGTTTACTAGTGTTAAAACCAAATGAACCTCTAAAACTCATTTAGATTGTTGAAGACTAACACTCTTGAGCCTAACGATATCCTACTCCTTAGATGAAATTGATAATACTACACACACCTGTATACTTGTGGGGTAGTGTTCGAGTTATAAATTTAAGACTTATGCACATAGGTTCACAAGTTTTTGGTGCTATTATCAGGGAGCATCAATATTATTTTGTTAGAGTAAAAGTGTTAATTAGTAAGTGAGACTAGATCACACCACCTTTTATCATTCCATCATCATTGTTATCATCTTCCACATTCTCCATTGTTTGTTAATTGTTTCTCACCCACGTGTGGAATTGTAGGACTGCATGCGGCATTCGAAACGTGGTCTTCAACCATCCGTATTCTTAGATCCAGAGATCTAACGTACCTTGAGCATTTGTAGAAGAGAAAGGAGGATAAAAAACTAATCAAGCTTGGGAGACTCACAACCATCATCACCTTCACATTCACCACTATCTTTACTGGACCACCAAGAACCAATCATGAAAGATGATCACCCTTTTAAGGACTTCATCATTCCCGTAGCTATAAATATGAATGGGTCTATCATAGCCCATTGATCGAGGCAAACAATTTCTCCATCAGCTAGAAAATCATGCATATGATTCAACATAACCATTTTGGAGGGACTTCCATGGAGGATCCTAACTTGCATATAGCTGAATTTCTTCAATATTTGAACCTTTCAAGATAAGTGATGTTATACTGATGGAATTTTCCTATCATTTTTTCCATTTTCTTTGAGGGAAAAAGCTAAGGTGTGGCTCTCTTCTTTAACAAGGAACTCCATAAACAATTGGGAGGAACCATTGAAAGATTTTCTTGATAAATATTTTCCTCCAAGCAAGACTACCTAGTTGAGAAGCCAACTTACCAATTTCTCTCAAAGAGATGGAGAGACTCTCTATGATACATCGGAGAGATTCAAGGACCTTCAATGTCTTTGTCCTCACCATAGCCTCATCAACTGGCTACTCCTTCAGACTTTCTACAATGGACTGTTTTACAACACCATGATGTCTATAGATGATGCAACCAATGTAGCTTTAATGAATAAATCATACAAGGAAGCTTATGCCAATATTGAAGACATGGCAATCAACCATTGCCAATGGAGTTCTGAGAGGGGTTATCAACCATCCTCAACCACTATTGCTTCTGTAAAACACATCAACATACATTATGTTGATGTTGTAGACCTGGTTTCAACCAAGTTGGATGCTCTCACACATAGATTTGAGAGGTTGAATACTCAACTAGTTCAAATGGTAAACCTAGTTTTTGATGCAAATCAAGCTTTGGGGCTGGCAGCTTCTTCAAGATACCCTTATTTTATTCCTTATGAGGAAACTACAGAGCAATGCAATATGGTAGGAAATTATGAGAATGAACATCTCTACAACCCATACTCCAACTCCTACAATATGGCTTGGAGATACCACCCCAAATTTTCCTACCACAACAATAACACTCAGAATCCTCAACCGCTTTAGAACAATCAACCACAACCCTTTGGAAATAGGCCCAATACAAGCAACAATCCTCCAGGGTTCAATAATAATAAATGAGGTTTTTGCCAACTTCAGTCATATTCAAAACCCATCCTTGAATCACTTTTGGAGAATTTAATATCATGTCAGATCATGCAAAATGAAGACTTTCACCAACAAGGAAAACTCATGAAAGACACCGTCCAACAAATTTCTAAAAAAGTGAATGGAATCTCCAGTCACACAAAGATGTTAGAAAACCAAGTCTCTCGACAAGCCCTTGCCAACAATCAAACTCTGATATCTCTTCCAAGCCATCCAGAATTGACCCAAAAGATAAAAGGAAGTCTGTTGCATCCAAATCCTTCTCTAGAGAACACTAAAGAAGAAGAATGAGGAGTCTTTCTCTAGACTCTAAATGGAGGACCTTGTGGGAGTTGATCCCACAATTAGGATAGATTTTATGTTATCCATTTGCTCAAGAACATTTCCTTTTCAGAATAAATTTTCCATAGATGAATATAATAATTTAGTATGTTGTAAGATATATATCATCATAGTTGCACGTGCAAAGGAAAATCTAAAGAATATCCAAAATTCTACATTTATTTAATCGAGACATAGTGTGTTCAATAGAATACATGATGTGTCATCTTCATAAAAGGATAAGTTCGGATAAAGAGTACAGAACATGCGGTCCTGTAATTAACCACACATGGCATGCAGAAATCAAGAATTTTTTTCATTGAGGTCCGGAAAGCACACATGGTGTGTATGCAATCAAACATGTTGTATCTTCTGGGTAGTTCGTTGCTGATAATCCTCTGGAAACTCACATGATGTGTGTAAATTCAGCACACAATGTGTCGTGTTGGGCGAATTACTGAAGTTTTTTTGGGAATGAACACGACGTCAATTAATTCTCAACACGCCATGTCCACACCGAGTAAGGAAAAAATAAAAGGTGTCAGTTTATACACATGAAGACACATCGTGTGATTTTAGAACTCATTTCAACCTCACATTCATGCTGTGTTTGAGCTAGAGCAACCAACCGCTGCCTCTGTTGTGCGACACCACCAATCACCTTCCTTGACATTCCTTCATTGTCTTCGTGTTTGATATCAACATCTGTCTTCCCCGCCATCGATCCAAGCAACCAAGCAACAATTTCTCTGCAAGCTCATGCCCTTCGTCACCACCGACCTAGATTCATAGCCAAGCTTCTCTTCTAATGTTACTTCCTTCGACATCAGTAAGAAAAGGCTCACACACCATTCCTATGCCTCCTCATTTAAGTTTGGTGATCCCGTAACATAGTGTGAACCCAGCAAACACAACGTGAATCCATAGTCATCCTCAACCTAAAAGTCACCTAAATCGTAGAAGACACACAGTGTGACAGGATAAACATGTTGTGTCCTTACATACAACATCACCTCCTCAGTTGAAGAAGACATGTCGTGTCCTACCTACTGCACGTCGTGTTCCCATCTCCAGAAACAACACAAATGTACCAATGGCTCCAATCAAGAAAGCAACAAAGTGCCACTGTGGTGAGAGTTCTTTTTCTGCACCAAGTTATATCTCTTCAATGCAATTCAATGTCACCAAGGAAGAAGATAAAACCTATGAAAACTTGATAACCCGTCCCTACCATTTTTCTTGTGAAGCACCATTGGAGACGATGGGGTTTAAAGATGAAGTCTTGGGAGTTATCAAGGAATTATGGCTCAAGTATACATGTTGCATTGTAAGCCCCACCTATCTAAGACTCACTTATGAATTTTTGACTATTTTGCATGCTGAGGATGAGTTGAAGAAGACATATGAACCATTTTCTATTATCACTTTCTGACTTCTTGGGCGAAGTTACAAAATCACTTTCAAACAATTTGTGAAGCTTTTCAATGCAACTATGGAGGGAGCCTACCATATTATGAACAATTTGACAATGATGAATTGTATATGGAGATTATTAAAGATGATATCCATTACACCAAAGCATCTAGAGCAACTCACATTCATAAACCTATTTTTCATTACATCCACAAGCTACTTAGCACATGTGTCTTTTCCATGAAATAAACTCAAGGGGTTTGTAGTAAACAAGACCTTTTCTTTTTATTGGAAATGCTTCATGACTTTAAGATCAGTGTAGGGTAATTTATCCTCGACCGGTTCTTCAAAGTCAAAGCAAGAAATCAAGCAATATTATGATAGGAGGATTGACTACTCAATGCCTGCAAAGTTAACGAAGATTTGATGGGTTTGGAGTCTTCACCTGGAATGAACATGGTAGACCTCTAGTTCCTAGTCTCCTCGAGCCTGATTGTTAGGCATAATTCAAATGATAGCAAATTTAAATAATATTTTCATGTTCATGAGGAGTACATTGAGCTACTTGATGATGAGGGGGTCACGTTGACCAAGAAAGATAAGTGGAAATTTGTCTTTGATGATGGGATTGGTTCAGAAGATCAAACTGAAACCTCCCATGCAATTGCAACACAACCTCCCTCTCCCTTCATTGGTACTTAGACGGAGTACAATTGAGCTATGCCTGATGTCCAACATCTCTATGTCTATGTCCAATACTATTCTAATCAGCAAGAAGCCCACCTTGACATGATGAGCCGGCAATACTTTGACATGAACAACATGCTATAGAGGATGGATACGTCACACATCTCTCAAAGCCACTATGCCATGCCTCCACCTCCTCCTCCACCACAAAAGAGACAACTTCCATCGACATTCCTGACGTGCTCTCCTGAGCCAACATTTTACAACTGGAGTTCAGGGCACCGTCCTTTATTCTAATTTACCATGGCAGGTACCTAGCTGTTATTGATTGATGCAGTGAGGACATTGCAAATTTCAAGCTTGGGGGGGGAGCAACCGACCAGTTGTAACACCCCTCCTTTAGACATATATCATAACTGAGCATAAGCTTTTCATCTTAAGGAGGAATGCCACATTTATGAAATCATAACAAATACATACATAAATCACCATTGAGATTCATACATTGTTCTTTATATAGGAAAACTATGGTTGAATTCTATAACATGTCTAAACATTTCTAAGTGTAGAAATATAAACATAAAAGTAAATATCTTTATAACATTGGATCACCTAGTATGGATGGTACCCCACCAATTAGCTCTTGAAGGTCTTCTAGTCCTTGCTTGCTTCTCTTGAGTCCTTATTTGCTCCAATTCCTGGGGATATCGCGTCCCCCATCCATGCAAAGGGGAAAAATTAACACATAAGTAAACGGTACTAGCACTTTATAATATGAGCAAAATAAAGTATACTTGACATGTAAGAAAACGTTGATGTGAATTAACTATAAGCATTCTTGAATCATTATTAACATGAATAATTGAAAAGTAAATGTATGCATCCCTCTATGATGCCCCCTTGGGAGCACATGATTGCTAGGAAAGCCCTTGATGCTAGGAAAGTCCTTGACGACCCCTTAAGGTCCATGATTTGGGAGCATATAACGACTATTTCAATTCCAATTAACTTGAACATTAACATGACATTAACATTAACATAATCATGATTCTTGAAGTTAACATGAAGAGATTTCTCCCCATTAACATGATATCTTAACTATGATGGGATTCCTCCCTCTTGATCATTAACATGATTTTTATGAGTCATTAATCTTAAATCACAATCATACTGAATATTATATACATAGGACATAACATGTATCAATCATCAAGCAGTGATATAGTGAACATGATTAAAACATTAAACTTGAAACGATAAAGCCTACTTTATACTTAACATGCAAACAACCAATAATACTTGTTCCCAGCAGCATGACCCATTTACCTTGGAGAAAAACTGACCCTAAGATAGTCTCCCAATGATCTTGATCAAATCTAGGTCTTCCCTTGTCTTGATTAGGCCCTAAAAACTTATTCATAATTATTAAGCATCATAATCAATACCTTGTATTGATCTTAGGTCAAACTATGGTGAATTAGGGTTTGGGTGTATTAGGATTAAGGTTACTGATCAACATCATCAATTAGGAAAACTAGGTTAGATTAGAGCATATTAATTACATGTAACACTTAGTTAAGTTTCAAGGTTCAAACTAGGGTCTTTAATAATACATCAGAACAAGAAGGTAAAACATGACTTAGAAATCATAAAATCGTATTCCTCTCAAAAAATGCTTTCCAATGACTATTTATTTCTATTTTTCTGACCACCCTATGATTTACTATGAATATTATAAATCGACCAATCAGAATCAAGAAAACTATATCGTGACATAATTTCAAATCAACATTCAAATCAACATTACTCTGACGTAAATAATGGGCAAAAGGACGGAAAGACCTTATGCGTGTGTTACATGTAATCAAATAGGCGGGGGCAAACTAGTCTTTTCGACTTAACTGAGAACTCGCGGAAAAAAGAAACAAATAGGAACCGGAATACCCTTGTTGCCCTTGCAACATAAATTGTTTGATTAAAATAGAGAGGGCAACATAGTCATTTAATGGCCAAACTTGTTCCTCCTCAGCCATGGCGCGAGCAGCACGCCTGGTGGTGGAACTCTGATCGGGAGCTTGTGCGTTGCGATCGACCTGACGAAAAGGAGGCGCAGAAAGAATCTTCGTGCCTTGCCAAACCCAACGAACCCAGCTTCAGGTTCTGGAGCACACTGGAGCATCGAGCTCCTAATCATGGCTGAGGGTGAGGCTGTTAGGAGGTAGGAACCCCATAAAACTATGTAGAAAAGAGAACGGGAAGTGCAAACCACTTTGTGGGAGTCCAACGGAAGTGAAGGAGGAAACTGGGTGAAGAAAGGGTCCGTTAGTTCCAGGACTGTCGGGAAACATCGTGAAAACATGGGAAACAATACGGAGGTGAAAACCTTGCGAGAGGGAGGGAGAGGTGTCCCTGAATATTGGAAAATATTCACGAAGCCAAGGCAAGTCTCTGGTAGGGATTCACGTTGTCGGAGCGGAACCAGGGCGTCGAGACGTAGGAACGCCGGCGAGGACTCCAAGAGGAGCTATAGGGTACAACAACTGGGGTGACCCAGGGTACATATCAAGATGAAAGGAGGGAGTCTGAAGATGATTATAGTATCGTCAATTGCGTGGGAGCAGGCAGAGGCGGCTGAGGCAAAGCCAAGGTCGTCGGAGTAGCACCTCGAGTAGGTCCGGGGGCATCAGAGCGTCGGCGATGAAATTGACGATGGAGGAGGGATGCGTATGGTCCGCTGATGGATTCTGGCCCTTTAAATAGGGAAGGTAGACAGAGACAAGGCATCGTCTTTCATTTGGAGGTGAGAGGGGCTGAACCCTAGATTGGGCGTTTCGCCTACAGTTGGTTAGGGAAAGTGAGTTATAGCTCGCTGGATTCGGGATCATCTCACGAACACAAAGGAGAAGAAATTTCCAAAAACGGTTGAGGGATGAGAGAGAACGGGATTGAGAGAGAAAAACCTGTGAAACTGATCTAAGCTCGCGACTTAAACGGAGGAAGAGGATGACTCGAGACCCGTCAGATCTTGATCGGATGGTCAGGCTTCGCGCGCGAGAAAGGAAGTAAAAAAAAAGAGCATGACAGCTAATATATCCATGACTATAGGTCCAGTCAGTATATCAAATGCAATCTTATTGATTTCCTAATCAAAGTATATGCAAACCTTTCCTAATTGATGTGGAGGGCCAAAAGAAGTCAAAACTTCACCAAATTTGGACCATATACCCAAGAAGGTGTCTAGATTCTTGCCATAAAGTTAGAATTTCGTTTTTCACATGTTTTGTCTATTATTACTATAAATGATATCTTACTTGTTTTAAATGCATTAATAGATAAAGTAATTTGGATAAATCATTTCCTCTGTGTCTCTTGGAGTCAAATTTCGAGATATATCTATATTAGTCACTCCATTATCTTGTCATCCATTTTCTATGCCTTTTTGAGAACCTTTTCTTGGAGGAGAGAGAAAAAGGATTTCACTCCTATTAAAACTATGAAAGGATAGGAGGTTACTTCTTCCTTAAGTTATATAAAGGTATATTTCGAATTTGAAATCTTTTATTCCTCTCTTACACTTCCTTTAAACAATATTTAAGGTTAGGAAAGAGAAAAAGGGTGAGGGGACACATCCATTTCTTGATTGCTAATGATTATCATTTATTTAAGAAAACCACATTTTAAGACTTAAATTAATATTGAAAATTTGGGATGTTACATCGGTAGTTTTTCGTTTTAGTTAATTTCCCTTTCACACCATTTGTTTATGTCATTTGCTTATGTCATTTGTTTTTGCAATTTGCTTATGTCTGTGTAAATTCCCAATATCTTTCACCCTATATTGTTGAGATCCCACATGATGATGAGTTGACAGTCTAGTTGTGGCCAATGTCTCTTCTTTTTTCCTGAACCATTTGCTTACATTAGGATAATGGCTATATAATTGATAGTTGGGCATGCATCACCCGAATTGAAATTTTTTGAATCATGGCTATTCATCTCTACATTTAGGTATTTGGCTAAACATGAATTGCAATTCTTTCACTCATGCTCTTAAATCATGTAACAATTCAAATGCCTTGAACCTCTCAAATTTATAGCTTTAAGTAGTAGTATGATGACATTGCCAATTCTATAATACATTTTTCACAGTTCTAGTTGACTTTTTTTTTGCAAAAATGAATGATTTTCCACCTTTTGTATTATCCATTTGCATGAAAGTTCAAAATAATTTAGGGAAAGTGACTTAGCACAGGATCATGTGGTGTCAAAGCGGAGCCCAAATCACATTAAAAAGGGAATTTGAATCTTGGTTTGAAAATTTGAAACTCCACAAAAGATGGCTAAGTCGCCCAAGTATTCTACCAACTCTATGAAGGTTGGGGATTACATCTAAAAGAGGGAAATGAATCCCCAAATGGTATTCTACATGCGCATAAGCCTTAATTAGCATCCAAGTACCGTACAAAAGAAGCCAAGATTGAACATATTCATGGTTTGAATAATAATGTCATTCCAGATGGATATACATTTTTAAGGATTTTCATTTTATTTCATTCAACTATTAATGGAATTATGTGGCAAATCATTATATCTTTGGCTCTGTCATTTTATTTCTACTGATTGCTATCTAGTTGATTCATCCAAGGCAATTTGAATATCTACTTAAACTTAATTTATTATTTTGAGAGATAGAATTGATTTCATGATTAGTTACATATCTACATGATGAATTAGCCATGCTCTGATCTATCAATTCATATGCATGAGGATCCGATGTTGTTCCAATATGTTTATAATTATCCATATATCGATTTCTTTTTGCTTGAGGACAAGCAATGGTTCAAGCTTAGGGGGATTTGATGTGCACGAATCACATCACTTTTTGAACCATTTTTGGGTGCAATTTTAACTCATATGGACCATAATACCATGCTCAATCATGCTAGATTATTCACTTTTTAGTTGTTTTAGTCGTTTCATGTTTGTGACCACAGGCACACGACTATGATGAGGAAATGGGGTCAATCCAACAAAAATCCAACCTTAGTTGGATTTGCCAAGATACCACACATATCACAAAGGATTTCTTGAAGTTTCTACATGGAACATGACATGTGTGTTTTAGCTCACGACATGTGAGGTTTGCATATAGATTTCATTCCTCTTGAAGAGAAGAAACATGATGCGTCTCTCACACCACACGCCGTGTCGCGCCCCAATCTCACATTAACCGCAAACCACGAGATTAGGACTCGGCAGGTGGGATTTCACATATAAGCCAACCATTCATCGCTTTTAAAACAATTAACAACATTAATAGGAAAAACTGATTTATACTGTAAATGAAACTAAACAAGCTGCGGAAGCATTTCTATTAACTGACAAGAAATATAAACAGAGTCAACAGCAATTTACATTGTTCAACATAAGATAAAGCATAACAGTTAATTTACATCTTTGTACACATTCTCTCTCTCGCTCACACCTTGTCCCGAGGATCGAGGGGAATGGACTAAGAGACCTCTAACTAGACTAACTACAAACCTTCTATCAACTAGGCGTTAGGATGAAACGATCCTTCCGACTCCTGATGCTGATGCTGACCTGAAAATGTTTGAGTAGAGGGATGAGTCTACTCGCTCAGTGAATAACATTTCACTTAGCTATCACTAAACAACTCGTCAGGTTTATTAACTGAAAATAAACAGGTAAACAGTTCAAACAGGGCAGTTCTATTGACATAGCAGATATACAGATAATAACCACACTTCTAAACATCAACAGGAAACTCAGATAGATATGCAGTTATATAAATTTACTGTGAACCTACTTGATTATTTATTCATTTTATTATAATGCCCTAAATATATGCAGTGTACTCTGCATATAAAGATCCGCAACAAGTCCATGCTACGGTCCCACCGTACAAGACTTAGCGACACACTCGGGAAATGCTAAGTCTGACGCCAGCCCTGCTCTGCTACAGGACCCCTGGCTCTCCGGCCAGAACATAGGCTCTACGGCCTCAAATCACTACTCTGAGTGCACCAGACTCCTCCTTTAACCGGAGTACACCGGTGGAGGGTCACAGGGTTACCTTCGTGACACACGCACGAATGATGTTAGATAACCAAGTTTTCTTTTTCTTTTCCCCAGTGCCATCGTGACGCACACACGATTGTTATTAGACACTGCCTCTCTTTCTATCCTCGTGCCACCAGAATTACTCAACCGGTTGATGTTGGACACGAGTTTCACCCCTAAGTAACAGACCTTCCTTTAGGGGTTCTACGGTGTTAGGGCACTTAGGTCTATTAATTAACCAACAGATAAACAATTAAACAGAAATATCATATAGCAACTGTAAGACATAGGATTTCCTTTTTTTCATCATTTACATCACACATTTCAAGTTCCAATGAACTTATCACACTAAAATGTACATGCTACACTGTTTAAAGGTCATATCAACTGATACTGAAGCAAATAAGCATTTAAAATGAGTTAAATAATGATTTCTAAGTGAACTGCCACTCACCACTTGAAACTCGGCCGAACACTATGGAACTCGGCCGAACGCTTCCCATATCCTGAAACTCGACCGAACAATCTCGACCGACCAACTGGAAACTCGGCCGATCCCCTGGGGAACTCGGCCGACCAACTCACCGCTTGAAGAACCTACAAAGAAAACTCGGCCGATCAGAACCCCAAACTCGGCCGACAAAAACGCTGTTCGCTTATCTAATTAGGAAACTCGGCCGATCCAAGACCAAAACTCGGCCGATCCGAAAACGCTGTACAAAAGCCCTAAATAAGAACTCGGCCGACCGAATTGGAACTCGGCCGAACCGCGTACAGGCAGAACACAAAAACGTCCTGCAAAAGTCAATTTCTCTCGAATCGATGGGCAAACTTCGAACAAACACCACCAAACGATCACAAACGACGCATACAACTAAACCGCACCTGAAAGGAACAAAGGAACAAGCTAGGGCTGCTCCGTGCACCCCAATCTCTTGACCATTTTTCTTGCAAACGCAGCTCCAGCTGCAAATCCGATTTGAATCGACGAAGATGAAGATCTACTGAGGGAAAGAACGATCTGCAACAGCTGATCGGAGCAAAATGAAGCTCCAGTGCTTCTCCCTCCTCAGCCCCCCCCCTCTCTCTCTCTCTTTCTCTCTCTTTCTCACGCAAGGAGCAGAACGCAGGAGCGTTCTCTCGTTTCTGTGAAATGAAACGAGAATGGAAGAGAGGTAGGATAAGGAAGAAAACTTAGGGGCCTAATCGCAAAGTTTCAAACTTTTGAAAATTACAATTGGGTCCCTAAAAGCCCAAAATATGCAACTTTTGACTCGAAGGTCGGATTCAAACAGTTTCTCTGGCAACGCTTCAAGCGTAAGATACTACACGCTTTAGAAGCTAGAAAACACACTAAGCACATATCATGTCCATTTTAAACATTATTAACAAAAACAGGCTTATAACTTAGCACATCAGCTAATCACATACTTAACAGCATACTTACGGGATAAGCTCGACGCGGGTCGTAACAATCTCCATCCCTTATAAGAATTTCGTTCCGAAATTCCTAGAAGAGAAAAGGAAACTTGCCACGCATCTCAGACTCTAGTTCCCACGTAGCTTCCTCAAGATTATGGTTTCTCCATAAAACCTTCACTAAAGGAATTTCGCGGTTCTTAAGCTTTTTAATCCGGTAATCAACTATCTGCACAGGTCCTTCAACATAGGACACATCTGTCCTAAGTTGCACCGGTTCTGAATCTAGAATCTTATCTGTACCAGGATGACACTTTTTCAGCATAGACACGTGGAAGACATCATGAAGATTTGCCAACTCAAATGGCAAATCCAACCTGTAAGCTACATGTCCAATCCTCTCAACAATAGGATATGGACCCATATACCTAGGGGTCAACTTACCCCTCTTGCCAAACCTCAACACTCCCTTCCACGGTGAAACCTTCAAGTAAACCTCGTCACCAACCTCAAACTCAAGAGGTCGACGTCGTCTCTCTGCATAACTTTTCTGTCTATCCTGAGCAGCTTTCAACTGATCCCTGATCACAGATATCTTTTCTGTAGTTACATCGACTAGCTCAGGTCCAAGAATTTCCTTCTCACCCATCTCGTACCAACAAAATGGCGATCTACACTTCCTGCCATAAAGAGATTCATATGGAGCCATTCCAAGACTAGAATGGTAACTGTTATTATATGCAAACTCCATTAGGCTTAAGTGTTCTTCCCAGTTGCCTCTAAACTGTAGCACACATGCTCTCAGCATGTCTTCTAGGGTCTGAATGGTCCTCTCAGATTGACCATCTGTCTGTGGGTGAAACGCTGTACTGAACTTCAGCCTTGTGCCCAACGCATGATGTAACTGATTCCAGAATCTAGATGTAAACTTTGGATCTCTGTCAGAAATAATGGAAACTGGAATCCCGTGTAACCTGATTACCTCATCCACATAAACTTTAGCCAGCTTTGAAACGTCAAAGGTTGACTTGACTGGAAGAAAGTGAGCAGACTTAGTTAGTCTATCCACAATCACCCATATTGAGTCTGAACCCTTCGGCGTCCTGGGTAATCCTACCACAAAGTCCATTGTGATGTGATCCCATTTCCATCCTGGTATAGGAAGCGACCACAAAGTACCAACAGGTTTCTGATGCTCAGCCTTAACCTGCTGACACACCCCACACCTAGCCACATATTCAGCCACATCCTTTTTCATGCCAGACCACCAGTATAGCTCTTTGAGGTTCCTGTACATCTTTGTGTTACCTGGATGCATAGCATACATAGAAGTATGTGCTTCCTCAAGAATCTACTCTTTCAACTCACTGTTTCCAGGTACACATAACCTATCATGAAGATACAACATGCCTTCATCAGAAAATCTGAACTCTGTCCTCTTACCTTCTGACATATCCTGCATGATTTGCCACAACTCATCATCACCCTGCTGTAATTCCTTAATCTGATTATAAAAAGTAGGTCTGACTTGCATCTGAGCAATCAACCCACTCTGTCCTGTCACCTCCAAGTCCAAGTTCAACCTTCGCATATCTACAAGCAAGTCTCTCTTGAAACATGCCATAGAAAATGCATTAGCTGTTGAACTTGACTTTCTACTCAAGGCATCAACTACAACATTTGCCTTACCCGGATGGTAATCGATTGTCACATCATAATCCTTGATCAGCTCAAGCCATCTGCGCTGTCTCAAATTCAAGTCCTTCTGAGTGAAGATATATTTCAAGCTCTTATGGTCTGTAAACACCTGACATGTCTCACCATACAAGTAGTGACGCCATGTCTTAAGAGCATGAACTATAGCAGCTAATTCCAGATCATGAACAGGGTAGTTCTCTTCATTCTTCTTAAGCTGTCTAGATGCGTAAGCCACAACTTTGCCTTCTTGCATCAGTACACAGCCCAAACCTCTCCTGGAAGCATCACAAAACACTGTATAACCTCTTTCTGCTTCTGGCAGAACCAACACTGGTGCTGAAGTCAACCTTTTCTTCAAGATATGAAAACTTCTCTCACAGTTATCAGACCAAACAAACGGTACATCCTTCCTCGTCAAGCGTGTCAAAGGTGATTCTATCTCACTGAAGTTCTTTATAAACCTTCTATAATAACCTGCCAAACCCAAGAAACTTCTGATCTCAGTAGGAGTCTTAGTCTGTTCCCACTGAAGCACAGATTCAACTTTCTTAGGATCCACGATAACTCCATCTTTCGAGATAACATGTCCAAGAAATGCTACCTCGGCCAACCAGAACTCGCACTTGCTAAATTTAGCAAACAACTGGTGTTGTCTCAACAACTGCAACACTACTCTCAAGTGTTGCTCATGCTGTTCATCGTCTCTGGAATAGATCAAAATATCATCTATAAAGACTACAATAAACTGATCTAGGAACGGTTTGAAAATCCGGTTCATCATATCCATAAAGGCTGCTGGGGCATTGGTCAGCCCAAACGACATGACCAAAAACTCATAATGCCCATACCTGGTTCTGAAAGCTGTTTTGGGAATATCAGAAGCCTTTATCCTAAGCTGATGATATCCAGATCTCAAATCTATTTTAGAAAAGATCGTTGCTCCACGCAACTGATCAAACAGATCATCTATTCTCGGTAATGGATACTTGTTCTTAATAGTGATCTTGTTCAGTTGCCTGTAATCTATACAGAGATGCATGGTACCATCCTTTTTCTTAACAAACAGGACTGGAGCACCCCACAGTGAGGAACTGGGTCTAATGAAACCTTTATCTAGCAACTCCTGCAACTGCACCTTGAGTTCCTTCAACTCTGCAGGTGCCATTCTATAGGCTGGCAGTGCTACTGGATGACTACCTGGATATATCTGAATCTCAAAATCAATGTCTCTGACAGGAGGTAAGCCTGGTAACTCCTCTGGAAAAACATCAGAGAACTCACGAACCACAGGCACATCATAAACACTGGCAATGCTCTTTTCTGCTCTGGTGTCAACCACATGAGCAAGGAATGCTTCACATCCTTTCTGTAACATCTTATCAGCTACAGCAGATGATATTATGCACGTAGGCAGAACTTTCCTGTCTCCAGTAAAGACACAAGAAAATTCCCCTAGTTGAAAGGTAGCTTCCTTTTTCCAACAATCGAGTTGCACTCGATATGTCTCTAGACAATCCATACCCAAGATGACTTGAAAGGTATTTACATCCAAGGGTATGAGATTAGCAGCAAAGGTGAAACCTCCAAAAGATAACAAGCATCCAGGACAAGACTCGGATAAAACTGTTGGTCCACCTAGTGGAACCCTCAACACTAACTCATCTGCCAACTCTTGAGTTAACAGATTAAGTCCACCAACTAAAGAACGTCGTATAAAAGAGTGAGTAGCTCCCGGATCTATCAAAACTAAAACTGGTATACTATTAAACAAAAACATCTCTCCTGTGACAACTTGTGAAGAAATTATACCTTCCTGAGGTGTCAAAGAAAAGAAACGTGCTGAAGCTCTCCCTGTGCCACGCTGTCCTCTTTGACCACTTCTGCCACTAGATACTCCACCACCTCTAGAACCAGAAGCCACAGAAGAACTTGGAACATCATGGTATTGAGGTTGGAAAGCTTGCGATGCTGCTTGTCGAAGCTGAGGACATTCCTTTTTGAAATGTCCTACTTGTCCACAGATAAAACAACCTTGAGGATTTGCACCCCAACACTGACCAGTATGTGGCCTTCCACATTTGTCACATGGCGGTATCTCTTGCCTCTGAGGACCTGTCACTGACATTGACGACCCAGAAGACTGTCCACTATCGGCACTGCCCCATCTTCCTGGGTTGTATCCTCCTCTGCCTCTAGAAGTAGTGACATCCTCAGATCTCTGCCTGCCAAAACAACCAAAGCCATGCCCAAGCTTAGAAAAGAAACCTCTGCCTCCACCTCTGTATCCACTACTGGATTGCCCTCTACTGAAGTCTGCAGATCTCTTTTTAGACTCAGGCACCTTGTCAGCATTCACAGATTCTTCAACCTGTCTAGCAGCCTCAACAAACTCACCAAAGTTCTCTCTGTTCCTCCTACTAGTAGCAGAAACTGTATGCCGAATCTCTGGCCTCAGCCCTTCCTGAAACCTTCTACATCTCTCTATGTTATTGGGAACAAGCTGTGGACAGAAGTTCACCAACCGTGTGAAAAGCGCTTCATACTCAGTAACTGTCATGTTTCCCTGCTTGATATTCTGCAACTGCCTGATTTTCTCATTAAGAAAAGTGGGTGGATAGAATTTGAGATGAAACTCCTCAGAGAAATCCTGCCAGGAAAGCTCTGTTCCTCTCCTCTTTTCTTCCACACCACGCCACCACAACTCTGCATCGCCTGTCAAAAGGTAGACCGCATGATTGATCTTCTTATCTTCTGGAAGCTCCATCAGACGAAAGACCTTTTCTATCTGTCTAAACCACTCATCAGCTTCGGCGGGATCTGTAGTGCCACTAAACTCTGTGCCACCAAGCTTCTTCACAAGCTCATAAGATCGCATCAGATCTTTACTGCTGGTAGAAGTAGAAGCTCGCCTATCAGCCTTGTACTTCTCCCTGGTTTCCAGAAACATCCTATACATACGAGATGCTTCATCCACGTGGTCACCACCACCTGGACCCAAGTACAAAGGATCGGGGCCAACATGGCTCTCAGCCTGATCATCACGATCAAAGCCTCTTCCTGCCATCTGCAATGATATAACAGAACATTTCCTGTTAGAAAACTACAGATAGAAGGAAGACACCTAAACCTTAATCCTATTGGTCTCTCATCGTCCCCTGACCTTGACTTAGAGTATTCATGTACTCAAACCAAAGCTCTGATACCAAGAATTGTCGCGCCCCAATCTCACATTAACCGCAAACCACGAGATTAGGACTCGGCAGGTGGGATTTCACATATAAGCCAACCATTCATCGCTTTTAAAACAATTAACAACATTAATAGGAAAAACTGATTTATACTGTAAATGAAACTAAACAAGCTGCGGAAGCATTTCTATTAACTGATAAGAAATATAAATAGAGTCAACAGCAATTTACATTGTTCAACATAAGATAAAGCATAACAGTTAATTTACATCTTTGTACACATTCTCTCTCTCGCTCACACCTTGTCCCGAGGATCGAGGGGAATGGACTAAGAGACCTCTAACTAGACTAACTACAAACCTTCTATAAACTAGGTGTTAGGATGAAACGATCCTTCCGACTCCTGATGCTGATGCTGGCCTGAAAATGTTTGAGTAGAGGGATGAGTCTACTCGCTCAGTGAGTAACATTTCACTTAGCTATCACTAAACAACTCGTCAGGTTTATTAACTGAAAATAAACAGGTAAACAATTCAAACAGGGCAGTTCTATTGACATAGCAGATATACAGATAATAACCACACTTCTAAACATCAACAGGAAACTCAGATAGATATGCAGTTATATAAATTTACTGTGAACCTACTTGATTATTTATTCATTTTATTATAATGCCCTAAATATATGTAGTGTACTCTGCATATAAAGATCCGCAACAAGTCCATGCTACGGTCCCACCGTACAAGACTTAGCGACACACCCGGGAAATGCTAAGTCTGACGCCAGCCCTGCTCTGCTACAGGACCCCTGGCTCTCCGGCCAGAACATAGGCTCTACGGCCTCAAAGCACTACTCTGAGTGCACCCGACTCCTCCTTTAACCGGAGTACACCGGCGGAGGGTCACAGGGTTACCTTCGTGACACACGCACGAATGATGTTAGATAACCAAGTTTTCTTTTTCTTTTCCCCAGTGCCATCGTGATGCATGCTCGATTGTTGTTAGACACTGCCTCTCTTTATATCCTCGTGCCACCAGAATTACTCAACCGGTTGATGTTGGACACGAGTTTCACCCCTAAGTAACAGACCTTCCTTTAGGGGTTCTACGGTGTTAGGGCACTTAGGTCTATTAATTAACCAACAGATAAACAATTAAACAGAAATATCATATAGCAACTGTAAGACATAGGATTTCCTCTTTTTCATCATTTACATCACACATTTCAAGTTCCAATGAACTTATCACACTAAAATGTACATGCTAGACTGTTTAAAGGTCATATCAACTGATACTGAAGCAAATAAGCATTTAAAATGAGTTAAATAATGATTTCTAAGTGAACTGCCACTCACCACTTGAAACTCGGCCGAACACTATGGAACTCGGCCGAACGCTTCCCAGATCCTGAAACTCGGCCGAACAATCTCGACCGACCAACTGGAAACTCGGCCGATCCCCTGGGGAACTCGGCCGACCAACTCACCGCTTGAAGAACCTACAAAGAAAACTCGGCCGATCAGAACCCCAAACTCGGCCGACAAAAACGTTGTTCGCTTATCTAATTAGGAAACTCGGCCGATCCAAGACCAAAACTCGGCCGATCTGAAAACGCTGTACAAAAGCCCTAAATAAGAACTCGGCCGACCGAATTGGAACTCGGACGAACCGCGTACAGGCAGAACACAAAAACGGCCTGCAAAAGTCGATTTTTCTCGAATCGACGGGCAAACTTCGAACAAACACCACCAAACGATCACAAACGACGCATACAACTAAACCGCACCTGAAAGGAACAAAGGAACAAGCTAGGGCTGCTCCGTGCACCCCAATCTCTTGACCGTTTTTCTTGCAAACGCAGCTCCAGCTGCAAATCCGATTTGAATCGACGAAGATGAAGATCTACTGAGGGAAAGAACGATCTGCAACAGCTGATCGGAGCAAAACGAAGCTCCAGTGCTTCTCCCTCCTCAGCTCCCTCTCTCTCTCTCTCTCTCTCTTTCTCTCTCTTTCTCACGCAAGGAGCAGAACGCAGGAGCGTTCTCTCATTTCTGTGAAATGAAACGAGAAAGGAAGAGAGGTAGGATAAGGAAGAAAACTTAGGGGCCTAATCGTAAAGTTTCAAACTTTTGAAAATTACAATTGGGTCCCTAAAAGTCCAAAAACATGCAACTTTTGACTCGAAGGTCGGATTCGAACGGTTTCTCTGGCAACGCTTCAAGCGTAAGATACTACACGCTAACACACTAAGCACATATCATGTCCATTTTAAACATTATTAACAAAAATAGGCTTATAACTTAGCACATCAGCTAATCACATACTTAACAGCATACTTACGGGATAAGCTCGACGCGGGTCGTAACACGCCGTGTCCACTTTGTCAAATGATCTCACCAACACCATGTTCGATCCGATCAGATTTACCCAGGCACTCTCTGACTTTCAACAACACATCATGTCTCTCAGACGACACATTGTGCACTCTTTGGGCAAGGTAGTTTTGAAGATAGTTACTCAAGGCGACACGCCGTGTGTCTTCCTGGACATGCCGTGTTGCAGTCAATTTCTAGAGATTTTTTAAAATAACTGCCCCTCATTTTTAAATACAAAAGCTCACATATAGGATAATTATCTCTGTTCATTTGAAACACTTTTTGACTAGAGAATGAACTAGATCATAGGAGAGGCGGTTTTGGGGAAGAAGAGGTGGTTTCTTGCGAAAGAACCTTTTTTCTACTCATCTCTCCTTCAAGGATTGCAATCGAAGCTTATCTTCTTTACTACATCCACTTTATAGAGAAGGTTGTTGGAGAAGAAGCACAAGCAAGGATTGGATTTCATTTTCAAACTAGAGCGCTTCTTCATTCCTTGGATTTCCCTTGTTCTTTCTTTCTCTAGTCATGTTTAGCTCCCAAATCTATAGCATGTACTTGTATTTCATCATCATGAGCGAGTAGACTTTCATTTCTTGGTAATGGGGGAGTAACTCCCATGTCATAACATCGTTGAATACAAATTTCATATATAATGTTAGTTATTTCATTATTCTAAGGTTCATCGGTGTTTAATTCCTCTTACATGCTTTAATGGCCATTTTGTATGTTTGATTTCCGCTCTTTGTATAATCTGGGAATAAATGCATAGGAGTAAGGATATGCACCTTAGTTGTAGTAACTTGACCACTGGAGTGACTAGGTTTTGTTGGGGAATCAAGTTTTGTAGCCTGAAGCTAAATCCTTCCATGAGAGTGGTAGATAAGGTTAGGACTGTTATTGTTGTACATTACTGGGATGTGGACGTAGGATACATATCTCCCTTGTGATCATTTCTAGAATTCTTGACTTTTTTGTTCTTTATATTATCATTTGGATGTGAAACCCTATCCTCAAGAATCTTTAATCAAATTTGATCACTAATACAAGTGATTTATGTTTAGTTTCTTTCTCTAGTTTGCTAGTTTACTAGTGTTAAAACCAAACCAACCTTTAAAATTGATCTAGATTGTTGAAGACTGACACTCTTATGCCTAACAATATCCTACTCCTTGGAAAACCTCAATAATAGTGCACACACATGTATACTTGTAGGGTAGTGTCTGATTTATAAATTTAAGACTTGCACACATAGGCTAACACTTATCCCTACTAGGTAAAGAAGAGAAGAAAGGATTATGGAAGGGAGTGGAGTGATATTACATAGGAGCACTCATATTTGTTTCCCTTTTCTTGATAGGCTATTACATAAATCCATCCCTTATTTGTTGTTTTTTTTCTTCCTTTTCTCTGCCCCTTATGTAAGGAGGGCATATGTGACATAAGTGAAGTGGGCGGGATATAGATATGGCCACCCTAAACTTTTGGAGGGTGACCAAGGATGACATGTTCACTTTTGGCATCCTTTCATTAGGGAGAGAGGTAATAAGATGGTAGAAGAGATGTCATGTCAAGGAGGGGTCATAGGTGTTGAAGGCCCATGTATGATTTCATCCAAACAAGTTATTCCATGCAACATTCACCAAAAAGACAAACCATGCATAAAACAGACAATATGGTAGATTGAACTCTTTCCACATGGAATGAATAATCCCATCGCTCAAGTCTTGCAATGAACACACTTCTATTAAAATATTTAATTACTTGTGAGAGGCTTGGGTCACATAAAAAATTCAATCATGGAACTCATTAATCCAAAAACATCATCAAATGGCTACATTATCCCAACTATTGGGAAAGATTGGCCAAAAGGGTGCCAAACTACCTTCAATCACATCTTAGACTATATTAATAAACAATAAACAACAATCAAGCAAAATCCTAACTAAAAACACAAAGAAATTACAAAAATCTACATGAAATGCAATGCATGGCATGGAATGGTAAAAAGAGCAAACCTTTTTAAAAAAATATGCAAAAAATGCGAGAAAATAAACTATAGGACATGCTTGTAAGAAAAGAAGTAACAATCTAAACTAGGATAGGGTGTTGCAAACATCATTAATTGAAATTATGGTGGGATAGGGTGAAACATACAAACAAAATGAGACCAACACAAGAGGTGTGTACCACCCTACCACCCCACACTTTTTAATCATCTTGTCCTCAACATGAAACAAGATCTTAGGAATGTTAGGGTATATGTCATTGCTATGATGGTGGATCCTATGGTGGTCCCTTATATGGTGGAGGATGCTGGTAGTAGCTCCCCCAATAATGCGCATGTGGAGGCAGATATATATCTTGGTAACTGAACAATGCACCCTAGAATTCCTCCCCATTGAGGGTTTCTTTGAATCTACATGTGTTGTAAGTGGGACATATGGTTGATTTGATAATGCACCTGTTATTGGTCCAACCACATGGCCTATTGAGTTTGTTGAATCCCCTCCAACTATGCATGGATAGCTGACATGTCATGCATTTGTTAGAGGTGGTTGCACATTAAAATCATTCTACCTCTATAGAGTGTTGTGAGGTTGCTCAAGTATATATTGTTGCTTTGTGATATTCGTCTCTCCCTCCCCCTTAGGTATATCAACTAGTGGTGCCCTATAACCTTCGTTGGGGTGTTCATTTTCCCATTGTACAAGTGCCCCCATG
The DNA here is from genome assembly GCA_963693085.1 of Alisma plantago-aquatica. Classification (NCBI taxonomy): domain Eukaryota; kingdom Viridiplantae; phylum Streptophyta; class Magnoliopsida; order Alismatales; family Alismataceae; genus Alisma; species Alisma plantago-aquatica. Next base: position 713,050,549 of record OY856411.1, on the reverse strand, counting down.
AAATCTCTGACTAGTCCCAAATCATCAAGCAATACATTGGTGCGATAAGGGAGCTCTAGGGTGACTCCAGGATACCCACGATTAATGTTGTAGATTGTATTTTCATATCTATGGGAGATCATTTGGGACCTTGCTAGGTAGTTCAAACCAACATATTTGGTATGTTATACCCTTGTGAGGCCCTCTAAAGCATAATCTAAGGCTTTAGAAATGGTACTAATTATCCCCACCACGATGAATGTATTTTTGCTCTTTGAGGGTATTGTCTTGAGATGGTCAATTATCATTAATACTAGGCTGACATGATCATTACATTTCATTTTGGCAATCACATATAGATCCTATTGAGAGAAGCAACCTTGATTGTCATACCGGTCAAAAATAGTATTATGCTAAGTGTTTTTGAAAGTACCTTATAAGAGGATTGTGCAATTTACTTGTCTTAGATTTTCCTACAACAAAAGTCTCTTGTCCTGTGAATGTATTCCACATCTCTAAATATATATCTCTTCCATATCTATCAAATTTTCCATCATAAAATTTCTTTTCCATTTTTGGAGTGGGAACAAAGATATTGTTTAGCCTGGAGGGTGTCAACACATGTGGAAAATCATTGAGTCTAAACCAAATGGTATCTTCACCTTTATATTGTACCGTATTTTCCTTTATATTGTACCTTATCCAGTGACCCCAAAAAACTCATGGATTTTCTCAAGATGGGTCTCTTGGACCTTGATCAACAATTTAAATAGCCCAAATATGCTCACATAGTTCTTGAAGTGATGTTTGATCCCTATAGTCTGCATAGTGAACATGCACACATATCTCATAGGAATCACCTTCCTCTTAATGCACTCAGGGTGGAGAGGTTTCACAAACACTTTCCTTGGAACTTTCCTACCAAAAGTGTCTCCTATGGGATGTTTCCCTAAGATCTTCAATCTCTCCACTTTTAACCTTGAAATCGTGTCATTCGGCTCCTTTTCCACCTCTTCACTTTCAATGTCCTCACTCTCCTCTTCTTGATAATCATGGGACCCCAAACTTGTGTCTAAGTTAAGGGGTACCATTTTGATCGATGTCATTTTCCTCTTCCTCTTCCTCTTCTTCTTCTTCTTCTTCTTCTTCTTCTTCAATTAGCGACCTTCTTCTTGTAGGCTTCTGTGTGGCATGTGGTTGCACTAAGGAAGTAGAATGTCTTTCCAGAGTAGGCCGTGGAGGTAGGCATGAGGATGAGGTGACAATATCCCTCTTGCTCCTTCATTGTCTAGTCAGAGCATCAATATCAATGAATTTTGCAACATTTTCCATCTTGTGATTCAATGGAGCTTCTTCTTCTCCTTGTTGTCTATAGATCGGACCTATAGTGTGGAGGATAGAGGAGGATCTAAGGTTGGAACCTCTCGCCAACACTGAACTCTAAAGAGATATAGAGATGGAGTTTGACGGTGACAATGTTGGACTGTGAGAAGGTGGGGTTACATTTGAAGATTTCTTAGTGTGGTTTTTGCTTCTAGTGATGCCTTAGATGTTGTTCTGGATCCCCTTCTTCAATTCCTTGCCCACTTTCTTCATTTTCAAAGGATTTGGGTTGGAATATAGGTGGATGACATATGAACTAGGGCTGGACAAATTTTCCTTTGTATGTGAAAAAATAGAGGTGGATTTGGGTTAGACTAGGGAGCTGGAGGAAGGAGAAGATCTTTGAGAGCTTGAGGAAGTTTATTGGAGCTTGGGATTTTATATTCAAAGGATTAGAGGTGGTTTGGAATCACCCTAGGTCACCAGAGTCGTAAAACGCCCGTGCTGGAGCAGAAGATATGAAGTGGAGTTGTGTAGTTCCCAAAATAAAGTGACCAATTAAGTGGTGGGGCCATGCTGGCGAGATGCCAGAACGACCATTCTGGTCAGCACGGCCGTGTTGAACGACCTCCAAAATGTGATATTTCCCTTCAAAAATGGTGATCCCAGCACGACTATTCTATGGTAGCATGGCCACATTACTACTTTCTTTTCAATAAATTCAATTTCTTCTCAAATATTCTAATAAAACATATTCCAATCATTTTCGTTGAACCATATGAGATATTATCTATTTGTTTTCACTAATTTAAAGCCTTTTTCTTAATCTCTAACATGTTTTCCTATCACATCGCAAATCTCAAAAAACATTATTAAACAAAACCATGTGTATTTCTTAGAATGTGTGAAAAATAACCAAAAAGCATAAAAAATAAATGTTGGGTGCAAAAGTTCCCAAACCTAAGTGGGTTGCCTCCCACCGACACTAAGTTTTATGCCTTCAATTGAGATTCTTTATTCTTGAATCATCTATCCTCTTTATAACCTCAATGCATCACCTTAGTAAATTGACTTCTCATGTACATTTAAGCACATCTCTTCATCAATAGGAATTTCCTCAATCATCATAACATTGTCAAAATTTTGATTTGCTTTGTTCACGCCAAGTTCAACAACAACTTTCAATCTTTGTCCATTGACTATGAACTCTTTGGCACCTTCTTTCTCATTGATCACATTATCCCCAGATAGATATACATGCTAAACTTGATATGGTCCTTCCCATGTTGACCAAAGCTTTCTGGGAAAGAACTTCATCCTAGAATTGTACAAACACACCCATCATCTGGACTCAAACGTCTTCTTCTTGTCCAACCTATCATGCAAGAACTTGAATCTCTCCTTGTAACTTTTGGGTGGATCATAGGATTCATGCTTCATTTATTCCAATTCCTAGAGCTTAAGCTTTCTTCTTACCCATGCGGTATCCAAATCCATATCCATGGATCTTAAAGCCCTCAAAGTTGTTCGTATTGTATGCCCATAGAGCCAATCTGTGACAAAGTGGATTTTAGCATAAGAATGAATTTATTACCCCTTTGACCCTTGTATGTTCACTCATGAACTCAATTTTTTTTCTTGGCTACAAAGTCAATATTGACACTCGAAATATGGCGATCAATGTGAATTTTATACACATTATAACACCACAAATTGGATTCATTCATCATTTTGTCCAAAGAATCAAATTGACCCATCAAACTTCATCATATGGTTCTCAAACTTTTTATAAATATTCCTCACATTATTTTGAACCTATGATCCAAATTTCATCTCATTTGAACATTCCTACAACTACCTACAAATTATTGAAGTTTATGTATAGAAAACCCCTTTCTTCCCTTTTATTTGCCTTTTTATTGGCTATGCCACGTCAGTGATCCTCTTGGAATGGGAGGGGATGAACCCCAGCCCTTGGATCAGCCTCTCATGGATCCAGGCTCAATCCAGTAGCCATGAGGTTGTCATCAACCTCCCGCAATCATTGGGAAGGTGCCTTATGACCGAGACTTGCAATCTCGCGCTCTTGACCTCATTTCAAATTTCTAACCAATCCAAATTGCTCCTCTTGTGATTCCTCACTCATAAAGCCCCAATTTGACCAAATTTAATGATCAATTTTTCCATAAAAGTGTTTCTCTTGGCTAGCTTCTCACTCTGGCGGTCATGGAAAACAACAAGAACTCATTAGCACTAAAACCTACCCCCCAACACTATAAAAAGGGTCCCTCATTCTCACTAACAACACACCAAGCTACAAACCCCATCCTCTCTCTCTCTCTCTCTCTTTCGGCCTTGGGTGGCCTAATTTTCTCCATCCTTGACCTACTACTTAGACGGTGCCACCGCCTGGCCCTTTTCGGCATTCCTTCTCTTCGCTCCTCTCTTCAATCTGCCACCATCACCACCTCCGTGGGGTCACGACGGACCTGAGCGGCACCTTGGCTACCTCCATCGGCCACTCATGCTCCTAGATCCCCTACACAGTGGCGACCCCTCCACCATGCTTCTGGGATCACGAGGATGCACTACTCACGTGACTACTGGGACGAGAAAGAAGGGTGCAGACCGCCCGGTCCAGAGAAGGAAACCAACCGACCCAAATAAACGACAGCTGAATCGAGAAATCAAGTTGTGAACCAACAATTTGAAACAACTAAATTGGACCCCTATACAAGTGAACTGCCTTTCCCACGTGGTGTGATCCATTCCATTGAATTGACATCATAGGATCGAGGGTTTACCCCTTTTTGGTATTTTTTCCTCCTCTCTACTGGAAAATCAAATAAATAGAGGAATCTTGCAAAAATCATATCTAATGCTTCCTAGATACAAAAATTACAATTAAATAGTTGATCTTGATCAGAAAAATTAATGAACTGAATTAAAATACTTGTGGAGCCTAAATATCTATATATTTCACTAATATCCCCAGATCTTAAACTCTTGCTTAATTATTTGTCAAATGATTCAATAATCATGTTTGAGCTCTAGAAACCCTAACATTTGACTCTGATGATTATCTTGATAAACAAAAATGTTGACTTGACTCATTAGTGATCTATATCTATTTATTTGATTCAATATTGAATATAATCTTTATGAATAATGAGTAATCTTGATATTGATCTTAATCTTGTAAAACCCTTGATATACATTTGACCCATCAAACTAATATTGAATTTCAATTATGCTAAATACCCCGATGATGATTTAGAAATGTGATAATGGATTGGATAGTGATCATAAAGTTAGGGTTAACACATGATCCTAGAAAACCTAGGTAATTCATTCACACTCGAAAATGCTCGACACTTGAAATAATGTTGGACATATTGAAATATTGATTGATTATAAGTGAATGATCTAACCCTAAGGTTGTAGGAAAGTGTAACCCTATTCTCAATTATTGAAACATGATCTTCCAGATATCATGATCTTGACCCTTGATCCAAACATTGTGATTTAGAATCTGACTCAAAGGGTTGACCTATTTGTTGATCTGCACTCTAAGTCTTTGGTGAAAGGTTCACTATTATATCTCCTCCTTAGTTGTATTGAAGATACCTTTTATGTATCTCTTGATTGTATACTTGGCTATATACTTGGTTGATCTACTGTTCCCTATTAATTAGTCTTCCATTTTTTCTATATTATATTTTGAGAAAAACATGAGAACCTAAATGATATTGCCAATTATGATTGCCAGTATACTGATGATGATGATGTTGATAATGTTGATAATATTGAAATTGAATGCAAGCGACCTCCTCATTCAGAGGTGGAACTTGTACATTGGCCTCCTACCTCATATGGGTAGAAGGAGCATGGTGACCTCCCCATCGCGTTAGGATGATGGAGTCACACAAAATATATAAGCATGCTTCTCGAATACAACATAATGGGAACTCGTAATGAAAATTGAATTGTTTGAAATGAACATCTTGTCAAATAAATTTTGGATTTGGAAAAATGGCTTGTTATAGTTTTTGAATATAAGTCCTTCCAAGTATACTCTTTTGCTATAAACCATTTTACTTGTTTTTGATAGTGTACCATGCAATTGCATGATTGTGTCATGATTATCTCGATTTTAGGCAAAACAACTGAAATATTGGCTAGATCGCTTCCGCACTCGATATACTCTAAAGACAAGGATAAATCTACAATATCTCCAATTTTAGGTTAGTTTGTTCCTTAAATCCCCTATTTATGAGTTATTATTTCTCATTGTATATACTAGTATGTGAGATCCTATTGGGCCACTCAGGGACGAGCGCCTCAATCCTTTTACCACTGTCTAGGTAGTGGTATTGGGATTGGGGTAAGAATAGTTCTATGACAGTTGGTATTAGATCATACACACTCCCATATACTTTAAGTAAATAATTTCTTGAGTCTCTTGAACCCCAGAAACCCAAAAACCCATAATGGTAAAAATTAAGGTATCTAGGCTCAGGGTTTTGGCATAATTTCTCCTATCTATCTTCACGGTGGCTGAGATTCCCCACTCTACTTGGTCTTAATTGATACAGAACTGGACCTAAAGGTTCTCCGTTCAAAACATAGAGAGTCTTCTAGCATCTCATCTCTTCTTTAAGGACTACCCTAAGCCACCCATGCAGATGAAGATTAGGTAGTCTTCTCATCTCCTCATGTGTTCCTTCTCTTGTGACCTTTTGCTACATGATGTGTCAATTATGAGTAGCCTATGCATGGGAAAAATAAAAATTACTAGAAAAATTGGGAAAGATGATTAAGAAAATGATACCATGATCTGACCTTATTTTGAAAATCTCAATTTTTGAAAAATTATTTTGAAATCAAATACTCATGTGTGACACCTTCATGAAAACTTGATCTAACCAAAATTAGACTACATGCTTTCTATGTTGGAGGTAAATATTGATTTGATGAAATAGGAAGGACTTATACCTTATACCTCATTGTTGATGAGGTCTCTATTGACTAATCTCCATGTGTCCCTATTATTGACTAAAAATCAAACATAGTTAAGCAAAATCTTATCCTATTTGATACACATCATGGTTATGTCATCAAATTATTAAGTATTAGAACTCACAAAATCATGATTTAAGACTATAATGCAAAAAGCAGTTTCCCTATTGACTATTGATGCCTTTTGCAATTTCGATTTTGATATGATGACCATGGACCTAAATCATGCACCTATTTTCAAATTGTATCTTGATCATAAAAGAAAGAGAATACAATTATGACCCCAATGTTGAAAAATCTTGAACTAGCTACCCTATTATGATCTTGAACTTTGATCTTATGACCTTGCTAATGTGTTTTGACCATCAGTTCTCTCCCTATTTGAATAAACTCAATGGATTGTGACTAATGTAGGTAATGTTGTAGATTAGGGTAGTAGTTGACTCATGACTCTCCTAACCTACGTCACATCACTATGATGACTATCTCTAAGTTTTCACGTTGTTGATTATTTAGAGTTTGGAAAGGTATCCCCTTTCACCCGATTTGGATTGGTTGGACTAAGGTCAATAGGCTAAACCCGAGATGATATTGATACTCGATCTTGAATATTGATTTAATAATGACCTTGATATATGACAATGTTGACTATATCTTGTGGTTTACTTCCTAGATAGACCCAGGTCTAGATCATTCATCAACCTTGGATACCATGATAATGAAGTCTTGATATGTTGCTCGAATATTGCTTGAATATTTTTGCTCAAAATTGAATATCGATGAGTGATCTCCCTCAAGGTCTAAATAGGAATCTAAACCCTAGCTTTGTAGTATTTATACATATGATCTTGATATCTAAACTTCAACTCTTGATATTGATGTATACAATATTGAAACATGATATGGATCTCGAGACCACCGTTGATATATAGTGACTTTCATAATCCCAAATTTTGAAATTTTGAAATGATGACTATTTTGACTCTCTCAATTTATGACTTAGGGTTTATCTCTCATTAGGACTAGGGTGGGACCTCCCATTGAATTTGGAGCTCGAAATCATGATATTGAAAGTATGATGTTGTCACAAATTGTTAAAATATGAAATCTCAAATCATGGATGTATAACCCCACCTAGGCCAATGTAGAAGCTAGGACCCTGAGATATTGGGATTGAAAGTCACCTTGTACACTTGATTCAAGAACTCTATTTGTTTGACCTAAAATATGATCTCTCGAAATTTGTGATCAATAGGATGCTTTACATATTTGTGACTCATATAATGACTTTGAACAATACATGCAATGACCTTGATACTCAATTGCTCGAGGATGAAATGATGTTGGTACCAAGTTGTTTATGATATGGAACATGGAATTCCAATTACGATTATTGGACTACTTTAAATTTGAGGACATGATTTTGATTTTTATGTTGAGGATACTCCAGTATTTGAGGATACAACCTAAATTATGTAGTCCCAAATTTTGAGGATGTTTTTGAATTTTGGGGATAAAATTCCTTTTTAAGGAGGGAAGGATGTGACAAAGTAGATTTTTGCATAAGAATGAATTAATTACTCTTTTGACCCTTATATGTTCACTCATGAACTCAAACTATTTTTCTTGGCTTCTAAATCAATATTGACACTCAAATTTGAAATATGGTGATTAATGTGAATTTTATACACATTTTAACACCACAAATAGGATTCATTCATCACTTTGTCCAAAGAATAAAATTGATCCATCAAACTTCATCATAAGGTTCTCAAACTTTTTCTAAATATTTTCCAAATTATTTTGAACCTATGGTCAAAATTTCATCTCATTTAGACATTCCTATAGCTACCAACGAATTATTGAAGTTTATGTATAGAAAATCCCTTTCTTTCCCTTTTATTTGCCCTTTTATTGGTTATGTCACGTCACCGATCTGCTTGGAAAGGGAGGGGATGAACCCCAGCCCTTAGATCTACCTCTCATAGATCCAGGATCGATCCAGCAACCATGAGGTCATCATCAACCTCCCACAATTAGTGGGAGGTGTTTTATGACTAAGACTTGCAATCTCACGCTCTTGACCTCATTTCGAATTTCGAACTGAGCCAAATCGCTCCTCTCATGATTCCTCACTCATCAAGCCCCAATTTGACTAACTTTAATGATCAATTTTTCCATAAAAGTGTTTCCCTTGGCTAGACTTCTCACTCTGGCGGCCATGACTAAGAGCAAGAACTCATTAGCCCTAAAACCTAGCCCCCAACACTATAAAAAGGGTCCCTCATGCTCGACAATACCACACCAAGCTATGAACCCCATCCTTGCTCTCTATTTCAGCCTTGGGTGGCCTAATTTTCTCCATCCTTGACCTGCTGCTCGGATGGCACTACCACCTGGACCTTTTGGGCATTCCTTCTCGTCGCTCCTCTCATCAATCTGCCACCACCGCCACCTCCGTGGGGTCATGACAGACATGAGTGACACCTTGGCTGCCTCCATCAGCCACTCCTGCTCCTAGCTCCCCTATGCGTTGGTGACCCATCTGACCTACTTTTTGGCTCAAAAGGACATGATGCTCGTGGGACTACTGAGATGGAAAAGAAGGGCGCAGACCGGCCAATCCAGAGAAGGAAACCAACCGACCCAAATGAACCTAAATTGAATAGAGAAATCAAGCTGTGAACCAACAATTTGAAGCAACTGAAGTAGACCCATATGCAAGTGAACTGAATCACCCACATGGCATGATCTGGTCCATTCAATCAACATTGGACGATCGAGGGTTTACTCCTTTTCTGGTAATTTCTCCTCCCGTCTACTTAAAAATCAAATAAATGGACGAATCTTGAAAAAATCGTATCTAATGCATCCTAGCTCCAAAAATTACAAGTAAATAGTCAATCTTGATCATAAAAATCCAATGAACTGATTAAAAATACTTGTGGATCCTAAATACTTATATATTTCATGGATATCCCTAGATCTTAAACTCTTACTTAAGTATTTGTCAAATGACTCAATAATCGTGTCTGATCTCTAGAAACCCTAACATTTGACTTGGATGATTATCTTGATACAAAAAAATGTTGACTTGACTCATTAGTGATCTAGATATATTTACTTGATTCAATCTTGAATATAATCTTTATGAATAATGAGTAATCTTGATATTGATCTTAATCTTATAAAACCCTTGATATACATTTGACCCATCAAACTAATCTTGAATTCCAATTATGCTAAATACCCTGATGATGACTTAGAAATGTGATAATGGATTGGATAAATATGATAAATTTAGGGTTAACACATATGATCCTAGAAAACCTAGGTAAGTCATTCACACTCAAAAATGCTTGACACTTTAAATAATGTTGGACATATTGAAATATTGATTGATTATAAGTGAATGACCTAACCGTAAGGTTGACATAGGAAAGTGTAACCCTAATCTCGAATATTGAAACATGATCTTCCAGATATCATGATCTTGACCCTTGATCCAAACATTGTGATTTAGGATCTGACTCAAAGGGTTGACCTATTTGTTGATCTGTACTCTAAGTCTCCGGTGAAAGGTACGATATTATATCTCCTCCTTGGTTGTATTGAAGATACCATTTATGTATCTCTTGATTGTATACTTGTCTATATAATTGGTTGAGCTACTGTTCCCTATTAATTAGTCTTCCATTTTTCCAATTATATTTTGAGAAAAACATGAGAACATAAATGATATTGCCCATTATGACTGCCCATATATTGATGACGATGATGATGATGTTGATAATGTTTATAATATGGATATTGAGTGCAAGAGACCTCCTCATTCAGAGGTAGAACTTGTACATTAACCTCCTACCTCATATGGGGAGAAGGAGCCTGGTAACCTCCCCCATCACATTGGGGGGACGAAGTCACACAAAATATACAAGCATGCTTCTTGATTACAACATAATGGGAACTCGTAATTAAAATTGAATTGTTTGAAATAAACATCTTGTCAAATAAATTTTGGATTTGGAAAAATGACTTGTTATACTTTTTGAATATAAGTCCTGCCAAGTATACTCTTTTGCTATAAACCATTTTACTTATTTTTGATAGTGTACCGTGCAATTGTATGATTAGGTCATGATTTTCTTGATTTTAGGCAAAAGAACTGGAACATTGACGAGATCACTTCCACACTCGATATACTCTGACGACAAGGATAAATCTACAATATATCCAATTTTGGGTTAGTTTGTTCTTTAAATCCCATGTTTATGAGTTATTATTTCTTATTGTGTATGCCAGTGTGTGAGATCCTATTGAGCCACTCAGGGATGGGTGCTTCAATCCTTTTACCACTGTCTAGGTAGTGGGATTGGGATTGGGGTAAGAATGGTTCCCTGATAGTTGATATCAGAGCATACACACTCTCATATACTTTAAGTAAATAATTTCTCGAGTCTCTTGAACCCCGAAAACCCTAAAATCCATAATGGTGAAAATTGAGGTTCTAGGCTCGGGGTTTTGGCATAATTTCTCCTATCCATCTTCACGGTGTCTGTGATTCCCCGCTGTACCTGGCCTTAATCGATCTAGAACTGGACCTAAAGGTTCTCCGTTGAAAGTATAGAGAGTCATCTAGAATCCCATCTCTTCTTCAAGGACTACCCTAAGCCACCCATGTAGATGAAGATTAGGTAGTATCCTAATCTCCTCATGTGGTCCTTCTCTTGTGACCTTTTGCCACATGATGTCTCAATTATGGGTAGCTTATGCATGGGAAAAATAAAAGTTACTAGAAAAATTGGGAAAGTTTATTAAGAAAATGATACCATGATATGACCTTAGTTTGAAAAACTCGACTTTTGAAAATTATTTTGAAATCAAATACTCATGCATGACCCCTTCACGAAACTCAATTTAACCTAAATTAGACTACATGCTTTCTATGTTGAAGGTAAATATTGATTTGATGAAATAAGAAGGACTTATACCTTATACCTAATTGTTGATGAGGTCTCTATTTGACTACTGTCCATGTTGTCCTATTATTGACTAAACCTCAAACATAGATAAGAAAACTCTTATCCAATTTGATACACATCATGGTTCTATCATCAAATTATTAAGTATTAGAACTCACAAAATCATGATGGAAGACTATGATGCAAAAAGCAGTTTCCCTATTGACTATTGATACCTTTTGCAATCTTGATTTATATATGATGAGCATGGACCTAAATCATGTTGGTATGTATGCCCTGAGAGCCAATCATGGGATGATTGGTGGGATACATTAAGATTGATTTGATAAACATAAAAGGCGAGCTTCCAATTCTTTCTGATTCAGTCATATGAGATAATGATAGAACAGATTGAATGTCTAGAGAATGACAGTACTCAATGACGTATGCCTTCAGGTTCATGACCTGAACGATGAGATCAAATAGATGCTAAGAGTTTGTACATTCTTGTTATGTCCCTAGTCGGATGTCATTGTGGAAGGTAGATAGACAGCAATGACACACAAGACTAGATTGTGGTGTTGGTTGATGACAGAATCTCATTAGTCATGATATAGAGATATCAAACCAAACACATAGGTACTTGTTAGAGAACAAGGTACCAGACAGACCCACCGTGAGTTTGACACATGGAACCATGAGATGGTAGTCACAGTCAGTACTCACAGTGATGGTGGTGAGTGTGATTCTTAGACCTGAAATCACTGCACTCAACACATGTCGTTGGGCACACTTTGACATCATCAAACGCAGTCCTGAAACATGGGTTGTTATAAAGGTGATGATTGGGTGGCTTTGACACATGGGGCTTTTGAGGGGTGAGTGATAGATATGGGATTTGTCCCTCCTGAGGGAGTTTGATATCCATGGACACTTGATGAGTAGGATTGAGAAAGGCGTGCACGCATGTGTGAATCAGTATATGATACTGATGTCATACATATCTCTTCCAGTCTACTCTGAGATCAAGAAAGTGAATGAATGTTGACAGGATGACTGTTCCATGCCTCGAGTTCATTCGGGATATCAGTGACAAAGGAATTATACATTCACTGTAACACCATTCACGGATTGTAGGACGAAAGTTGTTCTCCAACTTTCTACTTTCACTTGGGTAGCACTGATGTGTGACTAGGCACCGCTCTTTGCTTGTGAAGTCATAAGTGTTATGGACTTTCACTGCCAACGTGAAATGGACCTGCAGGGTCACACACATAGGATTTAACCTGGAAGAGGAGTTTTGTTCACAAAGCAATGTTTAGATTGATTACTAAAGGAGTTTAGTAGTTCAATTAAACACTCAATCAGTGGATAGCTCAATATCATATGGTTCAAGGTGTTGGACGCATTGATTGGAGTATCGGATTGATTGAAATCGCAAAAGACTGATTTTTTCCCAACCTGTGCTCCCAACCGATCGGCTCATGTGATGAACCGGTCGGCTGAGGTTGCTGAACCGGTCAGTTCAATTGTTGAACCGATCGGCTCATGCACAGAGTAAAATGACCGGTTCAAGTGTTGAACCGATCGGTTCAACTGGTGCAATCGAGCAACTTGGGAAAGTAGGATTGGTGAGAATTTTCCTTTCGTTTCAAATTGCCCAATTCGATTGGGAATAATATTGGTATTCGATACCAATTGGGAAAGAAATAAGGAAAGTCTTTTTGAGCCGGATTAGGACCATGAACCGATCGGTTCAGGGCACCAACTGATCGGTTGGAGTGCCCCAAACGATCGGCTTAGGTCCAACCGATCGGCTCAATGGCCGAACCGATCGGTTCAGTTGTGAACCGATCATTTCAGGTTGCGAGATGGTTGCTTTTTGTGGAAAATTCTCGAACCCTTCTACTCCTGCATTAGTCCCGCATTGCCCGGGATGGAGAACCCTGTCCCATGACTCTCCTATATATAGGGGGTATTTGGGGGCTTCTCAGTACAGCTCAGTGCAACCAGTTGCTCTGCAAGTTGTCGTTCTCTCTGGTTTTGGTAACTGTGAGAGAGCCTGAGCAAGTGCTTCCCGCAAAAGGGAGGTGCAGCAAGGGAAGGACAACTGCAGTTGCAACAAGAGGCAGGAGAGCGTGTTGGCGACTAGTACGTCAACAGGAGGGTGCGACTCCTTCCACTTCCTTGTGGGACAAGGAGAGTGGAGTTCCAGGTGGTCCGTGTGGACTACTACAGAGGCGGGAGGACACTACCGCTTAGGAGGACAACTGTCATCCGACAGTCCGGTTCGAGTAGGAGTTGTGAGTCCCGGTACGACCAGGAGCTGCACAGACACCGTCGAAGTCCGGAGTTGAAGACCGCGCATTGCGCGAGGTATTGTCGCCGAGCAAGCCTCGGGACAAGGTATGATTCCACAAACCATCCTTTCCTATTATATAGACATTGACGCGTTTCCTCGATATGGGTTGGGGGAGATTTTTTTTTGTTTCCGCTGCCTTCTCTGTCTCCCCTAAAAACCCAACAGTGGTATCAGAGCCACGTCAACTGTTCTATGTTTTAGGAATATCGATATGATCGATTTTGGTTTGTCGCCTTTATTTATTGCATGTGATGCAAATAATATCGGCTTTATGCATGTCCAATCTTAAATCCACAAATCCCTAATTACATATATGATATGTATTATTAATGCACTCGATACGCGTCGCCCTTAAACGAGTTTTGTGGTGGATGTGTGTAGCGTGATTATGGCCTATAAACCCCTATCTGTGTGTGGTTGTTTGTGGTTGCTTGCATCTCGGTCTGCGCACCGATCTTCCTTCTCTTATTCCTGATGTAACTCGAAATAATTCGAGATTCTTTCCTACCTTTGCTCCCCCCGAATGTAACTCGGGGTTTCCTTTTAAAGCAATGTAATAAATAGAATAGGATTTTATTTCTTGTTATGTCAAAGACCGGCGGACATCAAGACGACTGTTCAGACGGTCGGTTCAAGGAGTGAACCGATCGGTTGACCTTCCAGACGGTCGGTTCAAGGAGTGAACCGATCGGTTGATGACCGGTTCGAGGAGCGAGACGAGCGGGTGGCGGACATGACGAGATGCACGACGACCAGGCGAACCGATCGGTTGGAGGAGCCAACCGATCGGCTGGTGGCACCCAGACGACCGGCTGGAGAGTACAGATCATTCATGTGATGAGTTGATCTACTCGGATGGCAAGGCACAAAGTTCATCTTGTAAAGGTTGCATGTGATGTAGACCTAGATGACTGTGATTCCTCTTGGCTCGAGGAATCACATTAGGATGGCCATAATCATCGCTTTTTATCATTTGTGCATGTTTTCAGTGGGATATAGCATGTATATGATACATACTATGTATTGTGGTGATTGGATATGTATATGTATATAAAACCAAATCCCTCATTAAAATATTAAGTTTTAGATGCCTTCCAAATGCGACACACGTGAAAAGCTTGTTCGACCAAGTGTGGGCACGCCCTAGCATGGTGCATCGTCTACCTCGTGGAAGCGTGAAGGATGAATGTGTGGGTCTGCCCTAGCAGGGTGCATATTCATCGTGTTTGCTTTGGGTCGGACTTAACAAGGTGATCTAGATGGGATCTAGTACCTTGAGGCATGGAGATGATCATTGCAAAGAGTTGTATATGACATCTTATCAAGAGTTGCATATGATGCAATTGGCAAAAGTTGCCTACCTGAGAGATCTATGTTGTGGGTGACAGCCCTAGCTGGTCCATGGCTTAGAGGATTTCAGGATCTTGCCCACTAGAAGGTTGTACGCTGCAATCTTCTGAATTGAT
This sequence comes from Alisma plantago-aquatica, assembly GCA_963693085.1. Lineage (NCBI taxonomy): Eukaryota > Viridiplantae > Streptophyta > Magnoliopsida > Alismatales > Alismataceae > Alisma > Alisma plantago-aquatica. The sequence continues at coordinate 713,035,439 of OY856411.1, read as the reverse complement.
GGTGAGGGCTATCAATTTGAAATAAAATAGTGGGAGCGATAATTAATTAAAGGCCTAATTATATCGTCAAATTTTCAAATCAATCAAATAAGTCAAAAATGAGTTTTGGACTAAAATTGCATATTTTCCTTTTTGTAGTTCAAATGGCAACAAACAACAACAACTTTTCTTTGCGATCGGTCCTTGACAAGGACAACCTAAATGGGACAAACTTCCACGACTGGTATCGGACATTGAGAATTGTTCTCACTCAAGAGCGTAAGCTCTATGTCCTGGATACTCCAATTCCAGAGGAACCCGCTCCTAATGCACCAAGGACAGAAAGGGATGCTTACAAGAAGCATTCTGATGATTCCATTGTTGCAAAGTGCTTGATGCTATGTTCAATGAACCATGAGTTGCAAAGGCAACATGAGAACATGGGTGTCATAGAGATGATTCTGCATCTCAGGAACATGTATGAAGATCAGGCACGGCAAGAGAGGTATAATGTTTCTAGGGCACTGTTCAAGTGCGTCATGACAGAAGGAGATCCAGTTGGTCCTCACACACTCAAGATGATTGGGTATGTGGAGAACCTGCAGAGACTGGGATTTCCACTGAGCCAAGAGTTGGCTACTGACGTGATACTGCAATCGTTGCCAGAATCTTACAGTCAGTTTGTGATGAACTACAACATGAACAACTTTGATAGGCCACTGTCAGAGTTGTTGGGCATGTTGAGGACAACCGAGTTACAGATGAAGAAGGACAAGCCTAAAGCTGTGATGGTGATCACGAGCAAGAAAGGCAAGTCCAAGCACAAGGGCAAGGGAAAAGCTAAGAAAGGTTCTGAAGCTAGCCAGGAGTCCAAGCCATCTTCAGCTCTCAAGGCCAAGGGAGGCGTGACCAAGAAAGGAAATTGCCACCATTGTCAAAAGCCAGGACATTGGAAAAGGAATTGTCCTCTCTACCTGGAAGAACAAAAGAAGAAGGAGGCGACTGAAGCCTCTACTTAAAGGTGTCATGTAAATAAACTTGTAACACTTTTGAGATATATGATATCAAGATGTAAAGTGTAAAGCATTCTTACTTGGGGCAAGTGTTTCCTTTATAGATAGGAATACTTTAGTTTATTTTCAGCCAATAAGGCATGTAATACAGTTATGAACTGCTATTTCATACTTTCCAATAGATAGAAACACTTTATTTTTGCATATTGTATGACAATGATGGCAATTAATAAAGAAATGTTTCAATTTATAAAGATGTGATCTTTGTGGCAATGCCTTATTTATCTTGTGATATTTGATATGCATAAGATAATACGATACCTAAAAGTTATAGATAACTCAAACAATTTAATTAGCATTAATCATGAGAAATTCATTTCTAGTTTCCATGTGATGGATAAAACTAGACTCTTTTGGTTAGAGAACTAGTAAGAGACATGAATATCTTGGACATGATTAATCAATCTTCACTAATGTAGTGGGAGAGTGATTATCCTATTAGGTATAATACATGTGATGTATTTACATACCTATTGGAATAAATGCTAATACTTCAAATGGTGTTTAAAGAAATACCAATATGAATATCTTGAAGTGTTCAAGATTATCATAAATGAAGTACAAATTTGGTAAAGTATTAATTCTTGATGAGATCAATGAATGAAATACTTGGACCAAATGTTTGAGATCCTTATGAGTGGTTATGATAGTGTATCATAGTGAACTCATGATTAAGGCATGTGATGTCTGAATCAAGAAGGAATCATACTCTAAGGAGTTAGAGAATGATTATCAAATAATTGAATTCTTCTTAATAAAAGAATACCCCACACTAATAAAAGAAATTAAGAATCACAAGGGTTGTGAGTTCTTATATCTTTAACAGATACACCTCAATTATCTATGTGATGAGTTGTTCATGTGATGAGTCAACTATCAAGATGAATATGAGGAACCGAATCTTGAGTTATGGTTTAAAACCATTACATCCTAAATGACTTCCATGTGAACCATAAGGTATGACCTTGATGGTAGCGCTCATTGGATCATATCCATAAGTGCAGATGAGTCTTAAGTGTTAAGACACATGGATAACATTTTGAGAAGGATGATGCTTGTTGCAACTTAATGACTAAGACATTTGGCATATGGATACTAAAACCGCATTCCTATGAGGAATAAAACCAGGATGTGTACGTGACACAACCTATAAGGTTTGTGAATCCACTAATGCAAATGAAGTCTATAAGTTACAATGGACTAATCAATGTGATTGATTGAGTACAAGCAACTCAAAATTGGATCTTTACCTTGATGATATAGTCAGAGGATTTGACTGATATGTCAAAGATAAAGAAGGGATCTGTGATTTAGTGGGAGCGTGTTCACATTCCACATATCGATGTGTAATGGAAATGTTCTAGATTGGAAATCCGAATGTGGAAATTATCTTTAAGGAAGATAGAGATGTTTCCTATGTGATAGGAATAGAGATCTATAGAGATAGGTCTCGAAAATCTCTTGACCTGGAAAGAGAAAGCATACATTGACAATCTGTACTAAAGTGTTCAGTATGCACAGATTCAGTGGGAGAAAACTTGTCCATGTTACATGGAGTTAGTATCCCAATGCCAAGTGTCCAATTCTTATGAAGAATGGGAATACTAAGAATAGATATGGATCTATCATGTATGTAATCATCCCATTATCTTGCATGTGTGACATGGCAAGAATGAAATGCATTCATCATCATTGTATGTAGGACATGGCAATATGATGTGCTCATCCTGATAACTCGTATGTAGGACATGACGAGTGGATGTCTGTCTATTTCCAGTAAGGGTTACTGGAATACCATGAGAACTTGATAAGTGCTTGTGAAGTACTAGTTCTATGGAGATAAGGAAGACTTCAATGTAAAGAGTTACATTGATGCGAACTTCCGAAAGGATAGAAAATTAATCGCAAAATATACATTAGATGTATAAAAGTAAATATTTGTTGATAATTGGAAGTGTTCCAATATAACCATTTAAAAGGAAATGCCGAGTATCTATGTGTTAGTGAACATCAGTGGATACTATATGGATCTGAAAGTTCATGAGATGAACTTATATTCCACTCATTGATGACAAGTCTGGAATCCTTGATCATGCAATGTGGCTAAAAGGTTAGCAAAGGAATACTAGATCGTATATTACGGCAACTCCATCTCATACGTGTGACGTACAGCGAAGAGATGTGAGACATGCAATTTATACTGACTTTGGCAAGGTGTTGCCATTTCTCACTATGTTGGCACTAGAGCATAGTAACATGTGGGACATGTTTGAAGATCACTATGAATATGATTCAAGAGTGATTGGCTCGCAGTGCAAGTGGGAGTCTGTTGGTATGTATGCCCTGAGAGCCAATCATGGGATGATTGGTGGGATACATTAAAATTGATTTGATAAACATAAAAGGCGAGCTTCCAATTCTTTCTGGTTCAGTCATATGAGATAATGATAGAACAGATTGAATGTCTAGAGAATGACAGTACTCAATGACGTATGCCTTCAGGTTCATGACCTGAACGATGAGATCACACGGATGCTAAGAGTTTGTACATTCTTGTTATGTCCCTAGTCGGATGTCATTGTGGAAGGTAGATAGACAGCAATGACACACAAGACTAGATTGTGGTGTTGGTTGATGACAGAATCTCATTAGTCATGATATAGAGATATCAAACCAAACACATAGGTACTTGTTAGAGAACAAGGTACCGGACAGACCCACCGTGAGTTTGACACATGGAACCATGAGATGGTAGTCACATTCAGTACTCACAGTGATGGTGGTGAGTGTGATTCTTAGACCTGAAATCACTGCACTCAACACATGTCGTTGGGCACACTTTGACATCATCAAACGCAGTCCTGAAACATGGGTTGTTATAAAGGTGATGATTGGGTGGCTTTGACACATGGGGCTTTTGAGGGGTGAGTGATAGATATGGGATTTGGCCCTCCTGAGGGAGTTTGATATCCATGGCCACTTGATGAGTAGGATTGAGAAAGGCGTGCACACATGTGTGAATCAGTATATGATACTGATGTCATACATATCTCTTCCAGTCTACTCTGAGATCAAGAAAGTGAATGAACGTTGACAGGATGACTGTTCCATGCCTCGAGTTCATTCAGGATATCAGTGACAAAGGAATTATACATTCGCTGTAACACCATTCACGGATTGTAGGATGAAAGTTGTTCTCCAACTTTCTACTTTCACTTGGGTAGCACTGATGTGTGACTAGGCACCACTCTTTGCTTGTGAAGTCATAAGTGTTATGGACTTTCACTGCCAACGTGAAATGGACCTGCAGGGTCACACACATAGGATTTAACCTGGAAGAGGAGTTTTGTTCACAAAGCAATGTTTAGATTGATTACTAAACGAGTTTAGTAGTTCAATTAAACACTCAATCAGTCGATAGCTCAATATCATATGGTTCAAGGTGTTGGACACATTGATTGGAGTATCGGATTGATTGAAATCGCAAATGACTGATTTTTTCCCAACCTGTGCTCCCAACCGATCGGCTCATGTGATGAACCGGTCGGCTGAGGTTGCTGAACCGGTCGGTTCAATTGTTGAACCGATCGGCTCATGCACAGAGTGAAACGACCGGTTCAAGTGTTGAACCAATCGGTTCAACTGGTGCAATCGAGCAACTTGGGAAAGTAGGATTGGTGAGAATTTTCCTTTCGTTTCAAATTGCCCAATTCAATTGGGAATAATATTGGTATTCGATACCAATTGGGAAAGAAACAAGGAAAGTCTTTTTGAGCCGGATTAGGACCATGAACCGATTGGTTCAGGGCACCAACCGATTGGTTGGAGTGCCCCAAACGATCGGCTTAGGTCCAACCGATCGGCTCAATGGCCGAACCGATCAGTTCAGTTGTGAACCGATCATTTCAGGTTGCGAGATGGTTGCTTTTTGTGGAAAATTCTCGAACCCTTCTACTCCTGCATTAGTCCCGCATTGCCCGGGATGGAGAACCCTGTCCCATGACTCTCCTATATATAGGGGGTATTTGGGGGCTTCTCAGTACAGCTCAGTGCAACCAGTTGCTCTGCAAGTTGTCGTTCTCTCTGGTTTTGGTAACCGTGAGAGAGCCCGAGCAAGTGCTTCCCGCAAAAGGGAGGTGCAGCAAGGGAAGGACAACTGCAGTTGCAACAGGAGGCAGGAGAGTGTGTTGGCGACTAGTACGTCAACAGGAGGGTGCGACTCCTTCCACTTCCTTGTGGGACAAGGAGAGTGGAGTTCCAGGTGGTCCGTGTGGACTACTACAGAGGCGGGAGGACACTACCGCTTAGGAGGACAACTGTCATCCGACAGTCCGGTTCGAGTAGGAGTTGTGAGTCCCGGTACGACCAGGAGCTGCACAGACACCGTCGAAGTCCGGAGTTGAAGACCGCGCATTGCGCGAGGTATTGTCGCCGAGCAAGCCTCGGGACAAGGTATGATTCCACAAACCATCCTTTCCTATTATATAGACATTGACGCGTTTCCTCGGTATGGGTTGGGGGAGATTTTTTTTTTGTTTCCGCTGCCTTCTCTGTCTCCCCTAAAAACCCAACAAATCATGCACCTATTTTCAAATTATATCTTGATCATGAAAGAAAGAGAATACAATTATGACCTCGGTCTTGAAAAATCTTGAACTAGCTGCCCTATTATGATCTTGAACTTTAATCTTATGACCTTCATAATGTGTTTTGACCATCAATTCTCTCCCTATTTGAATAAACTCAATGGATTGTGACTAATGTAGGTAATGTGCTAGATTAGGGTAGTAGTTGACTCATGACTCCCCTAACATAGGTCACATCACTATTATGACTATCGCTAAGTTTTCACCTTGTTGATTATTTAGAGTTTGGAACGGTATCCCCTTCCACTCTATTTGGATTGGTTGGCCTAAGGTCAATAGGCTAAACCCATGATGATATCGATAGTCAATCTTGAATATTGATTTAATAATGACCTTGATATATGACAATGTTGACTATAGCTTGTGGTTGTCTTCCTAGATAGATCCAGTTCTAGATCATTCATCAATCTTGTATACCATGATAATGAAATCTTGATATGTTGCTCAAAAATTGCTTGAATATTGTTGCTCAAAATTGAATATAGATGAGTGATCTCCCCCAGGTCTAAATAGGAATCTAAACCCTATATTTGGAATATTTATACGTATGATCTTGATATCTAAACCTCAACTCTTGGTATTGATGTACACAATCTTGAAACATGATATGGATCTCAAGACCACCCTTGATATATAGTGACTTTCATAATCCCAAATTTTGAAATTTTGAAATGATGACTATTTTGACTCTCTCGATTTATGACTTAGGGTTTAGCTCTCATTAGGACTAATTTGGGACCTCCCATTGGTTTTGGAGCTCGAAATCATGATATTGAACGTATGATGTTGTCTCAAATTGTTAAAATATGAAATCTCAAATCATGGATGTATAATCCCACCTAGGACAATATAGAATCTAGAACCCTGAGATATTGGGATTGAAAGTCACCTTGTACAATTGATTCAAAAATTCTATTTGTTTGACCTAAAATATGATCTCTCCAAATTTGTGATCAATAGTGTGGGTTCTGATCTCCAAACCACGATATAAACACGATTTAAACTTAGCGGAAGCGAGTCGATCAACAGCGGAAGACAAAAATCACGGGAAATTAAAACTTTTCGAGACAAGAGCTTGAATCCATAAAGCTTCATTCATAAAAGGAGATAAACTGTTTACATCTCATGATAATTACTTCTTGAGTAATTATATACAACAAGATACAAAATCTCAAGAACTCATAACCAAAAGACTCCAAGACCTGAGAGTACAGAGGACACATAGGACTGACTCTAACTACACCACATGGAAGGCTAAATCTCCACCTGAGATTTACTGCTGCTCCTGGTGCTGTTGCTGCTGGGACTGGTCACCTGTAGACCTGTTCCTCCGTCTCCGATGTCCACCTAAAAAGTTGAAGTCTACGGGGTGAGACAATTGTACATAATTGCCCCAGCGAGAGTTATAACTCTCTGCCAGAAGCTTTATTATAAAATCAAAGAATAACTTAAGCAGTAAAAGCTTACAAAGTATTCAATAGCAGATACAGTTGTATACAAGAGCTCAACATTTATCAAGCATGAAGAACATATGCACTATACAGTGTAACATCAATCAATTAGCTCATAGTTACCTTTAACAGGTATACTACACTGTAGATTATGTTTTTCAAACATTCTTATTATTATGCCCTGTGGAGATGAGGTTTACCACTCATACCCCAACCGATCACTGTTAAGTGCCTTAGTATCATACTAGGTCATCGAAAGAGCCGGATTCTCATTACCTTCACCTTCCTCAGTCAGTAAGAGGATCACTTGTAGGACATCTTGTGTCTCTACTATTATAGCTCACCAGGGTAATCTGGTCCTTCGCTATTTTAGAGTTACAGTGGCATTCTGTACTCTCTTCGTCATCAGGAGATTTCATGGTTATCTTCACTGATACGGATATCTATGTTTTCCTCGTCATCAGGAGGTTTCATGTTTACCATCCACTGATACGGTATGAGTTTTTTAGTGAAGGATTGACAGATTATACAACTACATCAAATTCCTACACTAGGATGTAAGGTTCTACACATCCATATACCCCACATACTCAACAGTATGTGATCCAGGAGTTCCCGTAGGAAAACCTGTTTCACCATCATTTGATCTCTGACAATGATGGATCTATGATCATGGCTCTATATTTCACTTGATTAGTTAGGTACATTCAGTATTCTTTTACATCATACATTGTTCTTCAAACAATAACAGTATAATAACAGCTATGAAAGTAGAATACTAAATGTAACAAACCTAACTCACCTCAATCATCATTTCTCAGTATACTCATCACAAGTCATCTCTAAAGCATGACCTTGATGGTATTCATGGCTCTTACATCCCATTAAAACATAGGATGCCACTGACAAGGCATCAATATATTTTACTATTCATAAAGCTAACAACATGCTTTCAATGAATATAGTATCATCATTCATACCTGGATATGATCACCTTCATATCAGAACATGCATGGTTAATTCAACTGATAAAGGTAATTCAAAACAAGAATATACTTTCCACTCTTGTCATAAGAGCTAAGTTCTCTGATTCTCATCAATTAGAGTTTGCTACTCATATTGCATGTCATCACCCTTGAATTAGGGTTTACTATTCACATTATGGTGAATTGAACTCATAACATCATTATGTATGAGGAACATCATCATTGATGCTCTCAGATTAGTTTAAGATTCATCATTTATCATAATTAGGGTTCCATGATCTCACATAGGTGGATCATTCCCTAATCATGCACATTCATGTGTATTGAAGGTACTTTACTTGAATTTCCATCATAAAAGGGTACTTTCTCTTTCTTAAGATACTTTCTCTCTCCTCATACATGTAGATGGTGATAACACCAATCTAGATCAGGTTGGGTTAAGTCCAATTTGATTAACATAGACCAAATCACCACTATTGAGTGATTAGGGTTTGATTAGAACAAGGTTTCACTCAATTGAACCTTTCAAGGGTATTATGGTAAATTACACATTGATCATCATCATGGTTTAATTTACTAACCACTTGACCCTTAATGTCTTTTGGTATCATTAGGGTTTAGGTTGAACAACTATTAAACCATTTAAGCCTTCAAGGCATTAGGCAGACTTAACTTCAAAAGTCTCCAATAGGTTTCACACCTTCAACCTTCATACGATCTTGAGGTCGTATGCCCTCATTTGATCTTGAGGTCGTATACCCTCATTCGATCTTGAGGTCGTATACCCTCATTCGATCTTGAGGTCGAATGCCCTCATACGGTTTGAGGTCGAATGCCCTCATAGGGTTTGAGATCGAATGCCCTCATACGGTTTGAGGTCGAATGCCCTCATACGGTTTGAGATCGAATGCCCTCATACGGTTTGAGATCGAATGCCCTCATACGGTTTGAGGTCGAATGCCCTCATACGGTTTGAGGTCGAATGCCCTCATACGGTTTGAGATCGAATGCCCTCATATGGTTTGAGGTCGAATGCCCTCATATGGTTTGAGATCGAATGCCCTCATACGGTTTGAGATCGAATGCCCTCATACAGTTTGAGGTCGAATGCCCTCATACAGTTTGAGATCGAATGGACCTCCAAGGTGGTTCAAAGGGTAAACTCGATTAGGGTTTCCTATGTTGAAGCCATCAATTGGTCTCAAGCTTGGTAACCACTTACCAATTGAGACAATTAGGGTTAGCCTTAACCAATTGGTCACTCAATTGACCCTCAATTGATACCGAATTAGGGTTGGAGTTGGTTCAATTAAGGTCTATAAACGTTCAACCATCAACACTCAACAATGTGAATCAAATCGAAGTTGAACCCATCAATTGACCCCCAATTGGGCTCAAACTTGGCCCAAACGGTCTTGGGATCGTTTGGATGTACTCCAAATGGTCTTGAGACCGTTTGCCCAAGAATTCATAAAAATCTAGATTGATTTGATAGGGGTTGAACCTTAATTAAGTCACAAATCAGCAATTTGATTATTTTAATAACCCATTGTAATTGGGCCCTCAATTGATCAAATTACCTTAACCCTAGACCTCCAAACGGTCTTGGGTTGTCACCAAACGGTCTTGAGACCGTTTGGATGATTCCCCAAACGGTCTTGAGACCGTTTGGGCTAATCAACCCAAAATCTCAAATTAACTTATTGTGATTTCAGCACTGATTTCAATTAGGGTTTGCCCTAGTAATCAACCTTCAACTCTTAACTCGTTTGGAATTAGTCAATAAAATTTGGTGAGTCATTAATTAACATCATTATTAACAGTAATCTCATACGGTCAACGCTTAGTCAACCATCTTATATGGTCTTGAGACCGTTTTCCCAAAAAGGGCAAATTAAGTAGATTGAAAATCAGAACTAAATTCAATTGAATTTGCTAATTGTTTTGCCTATATCTCACGATTCCTTTGGAGTTAACCTCTCAAATTTTGTAGGTGATTAACCTTCATAATTATGAACAGGATTCCCATACGGTCCACGCTTGGTCAACGCGGCCATATGGTCTTGAGACCGTATGCCTTCATACGACCTTGAAACCGTTTGCCCACCAAACGGTTTTGTAAACCGTATGGGCAATTGGTTGAGGTCGTATGGTAAAGTGGAAAACTGTGGATAAGCATAGGAAATAACGCCCTCATCTTCTAGCTCAAGAACAGAAACAGTTCCTCACGGATTTGCTTGCAAGGAAGCAAGGGAAGATAGGGAAGAAGAAGAACTAGCAACTAAAACCATAGAAAAGATGTATATAACAAAGCATAGGTTTAGAGTTATAAAACCCGCCTAAAGCTTGCTCCTTGAGCTCCAAGCTTTCGATATCCAAGCCTTTAATGGCGTCCTAGAAGCTCCACAGGTCGGCCAAGGTGAATCCTCCAAGAAAAGTTGAGAAGAGATGGCTAGAAAGATAGAGCTAAGTGAGCTAGCCATGAATTTGACCTTGAATTCGAGTTTCATCCAAGAATTTAAGAAAAAGGAAGGATCCAAACCTACCTTTCACTCCCCTGGTCGTCCTCCTGATCTCCAGAGCTCTCCTTAGTCGGTTTGAGCAAGGGGAACAGTGAAGGAAACAAAAGAAACATTCCTTTGCTAAGTGAGGAAAAGGGCTTATATACTTGGGGTGGAATTTCAACATAGGCACATAGGTTTTCCTCACTTTCAACTAAGTCCCTCCTTTCTTCTTTGCTCGTCCCTTCTTCGTATTTCTAAGGACAACCTTCTTCTAAGGTCAAGAAATGAAGGCAAAGAAGATTAACCTATTACTAAAGCACACACATAAAAGGCTATAGTAATTACACCTTGATTATTCAATCATAAAGGTGTTTTTCATTATATGATTATTCAATTGAAGTGACTTCTTCATCATTTCTTCTCTGAATGATGACAAGAGTCTTACAAGATATTTTGGATGGTGTATTTTACAAGTTGCACCTCTCAAATTGGGTAAATTGCACTTTACTCCAATTTAGGGTTTCAAGCACATGGATTGCTTCCACAGCTGCACCTTGGTGGTCAAGCTTGGGAAATCCCTCAAACTTTACCATAATCATTCTTATGATGTCTCAACATCAGAGGAACATCTCAACATGTGCAAATTGCAAGTTAACCCTTCGAACTGGGTAAATTGCACATAGGTCCCTGTATTACAAAACAATCAATTCAACATTGTTTAAAAGGGACAGAAAAGGAAAAGTATGTTCCTCAGGAACTTAATTACATGCAAAAAGATAATCACCAGTATCTTAATTACATAATTAGGCAAAACACCTAGGGTTAACTCATAACCCAGGTCAGGGATGTTACAAATTATCCACCCCTTACAAGGATTTCGTCCCCGAAATCGATAAAACATATTAAGAGAAAAGGGCAGGATACTTCCTTCTCATCTCATCCTCTACTTCCCAAGTGGCTTCTTCAACACCACGGTGGTTCCAGAGGACTTTCACAAGGCTTATATCTTTCTTCTTTAACTTTTTAATTATGTTATCAAGGATTGACACCTGTCCTTCCTCATAAGATATATCATCATTCAATTCTACCTCCATAGGTTGTAGAATTGACTCCGTATCGGGGTGACATTTCTTTAGCATAGAAATGTGAAACACATGATGTAACCTCTGTAACTCTGGTGGCAGCTCTAGTTTATAGGCTACTTGTCCAATCTGTTCAATGATTGGATAAGGCCCCATAAATCTAGGAGCTAACTTCCCTTTCCTTCCAAAACGAAGGACTCCTTTCCAAGGAGAGACCTTGAGATACACTCTGTCTCCAACCTGGAACTCTAAGGGTCTACGAAGTTTGTCAGTATAAGATTTATGCCTATCCTGTGTAGTATTAATCTGTTGTTGTATTACTTTAATCTTCTCTGTGGTCTGCTGCACAATATCAGGACCTAACAAATGATGCTCACCAGTCTCAAACCAACACAAAGGTGATCTACAACGTCTACCATATAAGGCTTCATAAGGTGCCATATAAATACTATGTTGATAGCTATTGTTATAGGCAAACTCTATCAAGCTTAGGTGTAGATCCCAACTTCCGGTAAACTGGAGAACACATGCTCTCAACAGGTCTTCTAAGGTCTGTATGGTCCTTTCTGACTGTCCATCAGTCTGTGGATGAAAGGCCGTACTAAACCTTAGCTTGGTGCCTAAGCATCTGTGTAACTGTTCCCAAAAATGACTTGTAAACTGAGGACCTCTGTCAGAAACTATTATGACAGGAACACCATGCAAACACACTATCTCTTTCACATACAACTGTGATAACCTTTCAGCAGAAAAGGTTGTTTTGACAGGTAAGAAATGCGCTGTCTTAGTCAACCTATCTACAACTACCCAAATGGAATCATGTCCTTTGTTTGTCCTGGGTAGGCCAACAACAAAGTCCATGGTAACATGATCCCACTTCCACTGTGGTATGGGTAAAGGTTGCATTGTTCCTGCAGGCTTCTGGTGTTCAACTTTAACTTGCTGACACACATGACACCTCAGAACAAACTCTACAACATCCTTCTTCATTCCAGGCCACCAATATAGATCTTTCAAATTACGATACATCTTGGTGCTCCCTGGATGCATAGCATACATCGAAGAATGAGCTTCTTCCAGGACTAACTTCCTCAAGTTATCCATATCTGGCACTATTGTCCTCCCATGATAACATGCTACATGATCATCCGAGTCATGGAAACCATCTCGCTTCTCATTTCCATACTCTGACCTAATCTGTTGAACTTCGGCACCAACCTGTTGTGCTTCCTTAATCTTCTCTCTTAGGGTAGGTTTAATATGCATCTCAGCCAACAACCCGGCTAACAATGACACCTTCAACTGTACATTGTCTTGCCTTAAAGAGATAAACATATCTCTCTTAGAGCACACTAAAGAGTTTAATTGTGCTCTATCCATGGTTGATGTTGCTGATTTCCTACTCAAGGCATCTGCAACAACATTGGCCTTGCCTGGATGGTAATCAATCATACAGTTGTAATCCTTGATTAACTCCATCCAACGATGTTGCCTCATGTTAAGATCATGTTGAGAGAAGATATACTTAAGGTTCTTGTGGTCTGTGAAAATATGGAATGTCTCTCCGTAGAGATAATGCCTCCAGATCTTCAAGGCATGAACCACAACAACTAACTCTAGATCGTGTGTCGGATAATTCTCCTCGTGTTTCTTAAGCTGTCGAGAAGCAAAAGAAATCACTTGTTTATCCTGCATCAACACACATCCAAGTCCATTCTTGGAGGCATCACAGAAGACTACATATCCTTTTCCTTGTTCAGGTAGCACAAGCACAGGTGCACTTGTCAACCTCTCCTTCAACAACTGGAAAGACTATTGACACTTATCACTCCAAGAACAAGGAACATCTTTCCGGGTCAACTTGGTTAAGGGTAAGGCTATAGAACTAAATTTCTTAATGAACCTTCGATAATAGCCAGCTAACCCCAAGAAACTTCAAATCTCTGTCGATGTCTTCGGTTGTTCCCATTGTAGAACAGATTCTACCTTTGTAGGGTCAACACGAATTCCTGAGGCAGATATCACATGTCCTAGAAAAGATACCTCCAGCAGTCAGAACTCACACTTGCTAAACTTAGCATACAACTTGTGTTCTCTTAGCAAGGTCAAAGCTTGGCGAAGATGCTGCTCATGCTGCTGAGCATCCTTACTATAGATCAGAATGTCATCTATGAAGACGACAACACACTGATCAAGGAAAGGTCGAAAAACTCTATTCATGAGTTCCATAAATGCACCTGGTGCATTGGTTAGTCCAAACGACATAACCGTGAACTCATAGTGACCATACCTTGTCCTAAAGGCAGACTTGGATATGTCACTATCCTTAATACGAAGTTGATGATATCCTGACCTCAAGTCTATCTTTGAAAAGACTGTTGCACCACGCAACTGGTCAAAGAGATCATCAATCCTCGACAGAGGGTACTTGTTCTTTATTGTTACTTTATTGAGTTGTCTATAGTCAATGCACAACCGCATTGACCCATCTTTATTTTTAACAAACAAGACCGGAGCACCCCAAGGTGAAGTGCTCGGTCGGATAAAACCCTTCTCAAGTAACTCTTGAAGCTGTTTCTTGAGTTCTGCCATCTCGGTAGGCGCCATCCTATACGGAGTATGGGCTATGGGTTTCGTATCTGGGATCAGATTTATTTCAAAATCAATCTCCCGAAGTGGTGGTATACCAGGAAGTTCTTCAGGAAACACATCCTCGAATTCCCTGACTATGGGAACTTCGGCAGGATTGGAACTTTCCTTGGTAACATCTACCACATGGGCCAAGAATGCATAACATCCTTGCCTCAACAGCTTATCAGCAACCATAGCTGACACAAGACAGGTGGGCAGAATCTTTCTTTCACCTTGAAAGATCCATGTGTTGCTTTCATCAGCAAACACAGCCAACTTGGACTCACAATCCAAGACAACTCTATACCTCTCTAAGGTATCCATCCCGAGGATTATATCAAATCCTTGCATATCAAGCAGTATAAGATCCACTTGAATGCGATGGTCAGAAAAGAAGAGGATGCAGGGAGAGCATACCTCCTGCAAAACGGCAGACCCACTCAATGGAGTCTCCAACAACAAACTATCTGCTCTATGACTAACAGTCACATTGCAGTTACGAATCACTCTATGAGTGATGAAAGAGTGCGTAGCACCCGGGTCAATCAGAACAGATACAACATAGGATGTAGACATATCAGGATATAAAAGTTCCAATTGACCTGCCACTACCCGTGGATTGACCACTGCATCTGGTGGGTTCATAGCAGAGAACCTCGCTGTCTCCTGGTGTTGAGGTGGTGCTGATGATCCAGCTTGAGACGCTTGTCCACGTCCTCGAGCTGCTCCTTGAGATTGCATTCTCTGAGATCCTTGTTGATTCTGTCTCGGAGGCTGTGTCACACTGACAGGCCTAGAACGGCAATCCTTCATCAAGTGTCCCACCTTACCACAGTTGTAGCAACTCCTCTCCTATTGTTGTGGTCGGGGTGGTCCAGTAACTGACATCGATGCAGAACTGTGAGTCCCTTGAAGTGGTTGACTCCGTCCTCTACCTCTGCTTGGTGACCATTGAGTTTGAGAACTCGATCTGGGTGGTGGAGGGTTAGGTGCAGAGAATCTAGGTTTCTTGGAATCCCTAGATGAAGAACCCTGGAACTGTGGATATCTTTTCTGGGTTTGCCTCTTCTCAACCACAGATCTCTCTATCCTTCAGACTGACTCAACGAAGGTAGAGAATCTCTCTCGGTTTTCTAAGGTAGACACAGGGGTTGACATATCAGCATTCAAACCCTTCTCGAATCTCCTGATTCTTTCCTCATCTGTGGCAGCCATGTGCGGATAGAACCGCAGCAATTCCATGAACTTAGCTTCATACTCGCTAATGTTCATCATGCCCTGCCTCAATCTCTCAAACTGAGAGATCTTCTAATCTAGGAAGGTCTTTGGAAAATATCTATTGATAAATTCCCGACGAAACTCTTCCCACGAGAACTCTATTCCAGGTCTCTTCTGCTCTTCCATGTTCCACCAGTGACCATCACTGCCTTTGAGAAGATAGACAGCATGTCTAACCTTCTCAGCCTCCGGGATAATAAGAATCCTGAAAGCCTTCTCTAACTCTGTTAACCATAGGTCAGCATCTGCGGGGTCGGCAGTCCCAAAGTACTCGGTAGCTCTGACACGACAAAGTCGCTCGAACGTCTTACCGATACCTTGTCCTTCAGGTTGGGCAGGTGCCCTAGGTGCAGGCATGGGCATCCTGTCGGTTACGTGTGTCATGGCAGTCATAAACTGCCCAAACATCGTCTGAACTGCTGGGTTACCCATATCAGCTGGGTCAAACTGGGGTGGCTCAGGTGCAGACTGTTCTATTTCTGGAACCCTTGCACCACCTCGAGGTGCACTAGCACTACTCTCTACCACGTACTCATCATGTGGCTCTGCCATCCTTATGTATCTTCTTCTCCTGAGGAGCAGAAGATTCTATTAGATAAGGAAGGAGTACTAAAGATAGACTCGACATCCTAAGTCCTATGCCTCTGTAGACTCAACAGACCTAGAGCTCTGATACCACTAATTGTGGGCTCTGATCTCCAAACCACGATATAAACACGATTTAAACTTAGTGGAAGCGAATCGATCAACAGCGGAAGACAAAAATCACGGGAAATTAAAACTTTTCGAGACAAGATCTTGAATCCATAAAGCTTCATTCATAAAAGGAGATAAACTGTTTACATCTCATGATAATTACTTCTTGAGTAATTATATACAACAAGATACAAAATCTCAAGAACTCATAACCAAAAGACTCCAAGACCTGAGAGTACAGAGGACACATAGGACTGACTCTAACTACACCACATGGCAGGCTAAATCTCCACCTGAGATTTACTGCTGCTCCTGGTGCTGTTGCTGCTGGGACTGGTCACCTGTAGACATGTTCCTCCGTCTCCGATGTCCACCTAAAAAGTTGAAGTCTACGGGGTGAGACAATTGTACATAATTGCCCCAGCAAGAGTTATAACTCTCCGCCAGAAGCTTTATTATAAAATTAAAGAATAACTTAAGCAGTAAAAGCTTACAAAGTATTCAATAGCAGATACAGTTGTATACAAGAGCTCAAAATTTATCAAGCATGAAGAACATATGCACTATACAGTGTAACATCAATCAATTAGCTCATAGTTACCTTTAACAGGTATACTACGCTGTAGATTATGTTTTTCAAACATTCTTATTATTATTCCCTGTGGAGATGAGGTTTACCACTCATACCCCAACCAATCACTGTTAAGTGCCTTAGTATCATACTAGGTCATCGAAAGAGCCGGATTCTCATGACCTTCACCTTCCTCAGTCAGTAAGAGGATCACTTGTAGGACATCTTGTGTCTCTACTAATATAGCTCACCAGGGTAATCTGGTCCTTCACTATTTTAGAGTTACATTGGCATTCTGTACTCTCTTCATCATCAGGAGATTTCATGGTTATCTTCACTGATACGGATATCTATGTTTTCCTCGTCACCAGGAGGTTTCATGTTTACCATCCACTGATACGGTATGAGTTTTGTAATGAAGGATTGACAGATTATACATCTACATCAAATTCCTACACTAGGATGTAAGGTTCTACACATCCATATACCCCACATACTCAACAGTATGTGATCCAGGAGTTCCCGTAGGAAAACCTGTTTCACCATCATTTGATCTCTGACAATGATGGATCTATGATCAGGGCTCTATATTTCACTTGATTAGTTAGGTACATTAAGTATTCTTTTACATCATACATTGTTCTTCAAACAATAACAGTAGCATAACATCTATGAAAGTAGAATACTAAATGTAACAAACCTAACTCACATCAATCATCATTTCTCAGTATACTCATCACAAGTCATCTCTAAAGCATGACCTTGATGGTATTCATGGCTCTTACAACCCATTAAAACATAGGATGCCACTGACAAGGCATCAAGATATTTTACTATTCATAAAGCTAACAACATGCTTTCAATGAATATAGTATCATCATTCATACCTGGATATGATCACCTTCATATCAGAACCTGCATGGTTAATTCAATTGATAAAGGTAATTCAAAACAAGAATATACTTTCCACTCTTGTCATAAGAGCTAAGTTCTCTGATTCTCATCAATTAGAGTTTGCTACTCATATTGCATGTCATCACCCTTGAATTAGGGTTTACTATTCACATTATGGTGAATTGAACTCATAACATCATTATGTATGAGGAACATCATTATGTATGAGGAACATCATCATTGATGCTCTCAGATTAGTTTAAGATTCATCATTTATCATAATTAGGGTTCCATGATCTCACATAGGTGGATCATTCCCTAATCATGCACATTCATGTGTATTGAAGGTACTTTACTTGAATTTCCATCATAAAAGGGTACTTTCTCTTTCTTAAGATACTTTCTCTCTCCTCATACTTGTAGATGGTGATAACACCAATCTAGATCAGGTTGGGTTAAGTCCACTTTGATTAACATAGACCAAATCACCACTATTGAGTGATTAGGGTTTGATTAGAACAAGGTTTCACTCAATTGAACCTTTCAAGGGTATTATGGTAAATTACACATTGATCATCATCATGGTTTAATTTACTAACCACTTGACCCTTAATGTCTTTTGGTATCATTAGGGTTTAGGTTGAACAACTATTAAACCATTTAAGCCTTCAAGGCATTAGGCAGACTTAACTTCAAAAGTCTCCAATAGGTTTCACACCTTCAACCTTCATACGATCTTGAGGTCGTATGCCCTCATTCGATCTTGAGGTCGTATAGCCTCATTCGATCTTGAGGTCGTATACCCTCATTCGATCTTGAGGTCAAATGCCCTCATACAGTTTGAGGTCGAATGCCCTCATATGGTTTGAGATCAAATGCCCTCATACGGTTTGAGGTCGAATGCCCTCATACGGTTTGAGATCGAATGCCCTCATATGGTTTGAGATCGAATGCCTTCATACGGTTTAAGGTCGAATGCCCTCATACGGTTTGAGGTTGAATGCCCTCATACGGTTTGAGATCGAATGCCCTCATACGGTTTGAGGTCGAATGCCCTCATACGGTTTGAGATCGAATGCCCTCATACAGTTTGAGATCGAATGCCCTCATACGGTTTGAGGTTGAATGCCCTCATACGGTTTGAGATCGATGGACCTCCAAGGTGGTTCAAAGGGTAAACTCGATTAGGGTTTCCTATGTTGAAGCCATCAATTGGTCTCAAGCTTGCTAACCACTTACCAATTGAGACAATTAGGGTTAGCCTTAACCAATTGGTCACTCAATTGACCCTCAATTGATATCCAATTAGGGTTGGAGTTGGTTCAATTAAGGTCTATAAACGTTCAACCATCAACACTCAACAATGTGAATCAAATCGAAGTTGAACCCATCAATTGACCTCCAATTGGGCTCAAACTTGGCCCAAACGGTCTTGGGATCGTTTGGATGTACTCCAAACGGTCTTGAGACCGTTTTCCCAAAAAGGGCAAATTAAGCAGATTGAAAATCAGAACTAAATTCAATTGAATTTGCTAATTGTTTTGCCTATATCTCACGATTCCTTTGGATTTAACCTCTCAAATTTTGTAGGTGATTAACCTTCATAATTATGAACAGGATTACCATAAGTTCCACGCTTGGTCAACACGGCCATATGGTCTTGAGACCGTATGCCTTCATACGACCTTGAAACCGTTTGCCCACCAAACGGTTTTGTAAACCGTATGGGCAATTGGTTGAGGTCGTATGGTAAAGTGGAAAACTGTGGATAAGCATAGGAAATAACGACCTCATCTTCTAGCTCAAGAACGGCAATAGTTCCTCACGGATTTGCTTGCAAGGAAGCAAGGGAAGATAGGGAAGAAGAAGAACTAGCAACTAAAAGCATAGAAAAGATGTATATAACAAAGCATATGTTTAGAGTTATAAAACCCGCCTAAAGCTTGCTCCTTGAGCTCCAAGCTTTTGAGCTCCAAGCCTTTAATGGCGTCCTAGAAGCTCCACAGGTCGGCCAAGGTGAATCCTCCAAGAAAAGTTGAGAAGAGATGGCTAGAAAGATAGAGCTAAGTGAGCTAGCCATGAATTTGACCTTGAATTCGAGTTTCATCCAAGAATTTAAGAAAAAGGAAGGATCCAAACCTACCTTGCACTCCCCTGGTCGTCCTCCTGAGCTCCATACCTCTCCTTAGTCAGTTTGAGCAAGGGGAACAGTGAAGGAAACGAAAGAAACATTCCTTTGCTAATTGAGGAAAAGGGCTTATATACTTGGGGTGGAATTTCAACATAGGCACATAGGTTTTCCTCACTTTCAACTAAGTCCCTCCTTTCTTCTTTGCTCGTCCCTTCTTCTTATTTCTAAGGACAACCTTCTTCTAAGGTCAAGAAATGAAGGCAAAGAAGATTAACCTATTACTAAAGCACACACATAAAAGGCTATAGTACTTACACCTTGATTATTCAATCATAAAGGTGTTTTTCATTATATGATTATTCAATTGAAGTGACTTCTTCATCATTTCTTCTCTGAATGATGACAAGAGTCTTACAAGATATTTTAGATGGTGTATTTTACAAGTTGCACCCCTCAAATTGGGTAAA
This sequence comes from Alisma plantago-aquatica, assembly GCA_963693085.1. Taxonomy (NCBI): domain Eukaryota; kingdom Viridiplantae; phylum Streptophyta; class Magnoliopsida; order Alismatales; family Alismataceae; genus Alisma; species Alisma plantago-aquatica. Next base: position 713,015,050 of record OY856411.1, on the reverse strand, counting down.
TTTCACTTTACTCCGATTTAGGGTTTCAATCACATGGATTACTTCCACAGCTGCACCTTGGTGGTCAAGCTTGGGAAATCCCTCAAACTTTACCATAATCATTCTTATGATGTCTCAACATCAGAGGAACATCTCAAAATGTGCAAATTGCAAGTTAACCCTTCTAACTGGGTAAATTGCACATAGGTCCCTATATTACAAAACAATCAATTCAACATTGTTTAAAAGGGACAGAAAAGGAAAAGTATGTTCCTCAGGAACTTAATTACATGCAAAAAGATAATCACCAGTATCTTAATTACATAATTAGGCAAAACACATAGGGTTAACTCATAACCCAGGTCAGGGATGTTACAAATAGGATGCTTTACATATTTGTGACTCATATAATGACTTTGAACAATATATGCAATGAACTTGATACTCAATTGCTCGATGATGAAATGATGTTGGTACCAACTTGGTTATGATATGGAACATGGAATTTTAATTATGACTACTTGAATTTTGAGGAAATGATTTTGATTTTTATGTCGAGGATACTCCAGTATTTGAGGATATGACCTAAATAATGTAGTCCCAAATTTTGAGGATGTTTTTTATTTTTGAAGAAAAAATTCCTTTTTTAAGGAGGGAAGGATGTGACAAACTGAATTTTGGCATAAGAATGAATTTATTACTCTTTTGACCCTTGTATGTTCACTCATGAACTCAAATTATTTTTCTTGGCTTGTAAATTAATATCGACACTAAAATTCGAAATATGGTGATCAATGTGATTTTTATACCACAAATTGGATTCATTCATCACTTTGTCCAAAGAATCAAATTGATCCATCAAACTTCATCATTTGGTTCTCAAAATTTTTCTAAATATTCTCAATATTATATTGAACCTATGATCCAAATTTATCTCATTTGGACATTCCTACAGCTGCCTACAAATTATTAAAGTTTATGTAGAGAAAACCCCCTTTATTTCCCTTTTATTGGCTATGCCACGTCACTGACCCACTTGGAAAGGGAGGGGACAAACCCCAGCCCTTGGATCTGCCTCTTGCAGATCTAGGCTCGATCCAACGGCCATGAGGTCATCATCAACCTTTCACAATCAGCGGGGAGGTGTCTTTATGACCACGACTTGCAATCTCATGCTATTGACCTCATTTCAAATTTCTAACCAAGCCAAATCACTCCTCTCATGATTCCTAACTCATCAAGCCCAAATTTGACCAACTTTAATGATCAATTTCTCCATAAAAGTGTTTCCCTTGTCTAGCCTTTTCACTCTGGTGGCCATGGCTAAGAGAAACAACTCGTTAGCCCTAAAACCAAGCCCCCAACATTATAAAAAGGGTCCCTCATGCTTGCCAACACCACACCAAGCTACAAACCCCATCCTCACTCTCTCTTTTAGCCTTGGGCAGCCTAATTTTCTCCATCCTTGACCTACTACTCAAACGGTGCTGCCGCCTGGCCCTTTTGGGTGTTCCTTCTCCTTGCCCCTCTAACCAATCCGCCACCACCACCACCTCTGTGGGGTCACGATGGACCTGAGCGGCACCTTGGCTGCCTCCATTGACCACTCATGCTCATAGATCCCCTATGTGCCAGAGACCCCTCCACCCTACTTCTGGGATCATGAGGATGCACTACTCACGTGACTACTGGGATGGGAAAGAAGGGTGCAGACTGCCCAATCCAGAGAAGGAAACCAACCGACCCAAATGAACCACAACTGAACTGAGAAATCAAGCTGTGAACCAGCAATTTGAAGCAACTGAACCAGACCCCTATGCAAGTGAACCACCTCACCCACATGGCATGATCCAATCTATTCAATTGACATCAAACGATCGAGGGTTTACCCCTTTTCTGGTAATTTCTCCTCCTCTCTACTCAAAAATCAAATAAATGGACGAATCTTGCAAAAATCATATCTTATGCATCCTAGCTCCAAAAATTACAAGTAAATAGTCAATCTTGATCAGAAAAATAAAATAAACTGATTAAAAATACTAGTGGATCCTAAATCCCTATATATTTTACTAATATCCCTAGATATTAAACTCTTGCTTAATTATTTGTCAAATGACTCAATAATCGTGTTTGATCTCTAGAAACCCCAACATTGGACTCTGATGATTATATTGATACAAAAAAATGTTGAATCGACTTATAAGTGAATGACCAAACTGTAAGGTTGACATAGGAAAGTGTAACCCTAATCTTGAATATTGAAACATGATCTTCCAAATATCATGATCTTGACCCTTGATCCAAACATTTTGATTAGGATCTGACTCGAAGGGTTGACCTATTTGTTGATCTGTACTCTAAGTCTTCAGTGAAAGGTACGCTATTATATCTCTTCCTTGGTTGTATTGAAGATACCTTGTATGTATCTCTTGATTATATACTTGGCTATATACTTGGTTGAGATATTGTTCCCTATTGATTAGTCTTCCATTTTTCCTATATTATATTTTAAGAAAAACATGAAAACATAAATGATATTTCCCATTATGACGACCCATATATTGATGATGATGTTGATAATGTTGATAATATTGATATTGAGTGCAAGCGACCTCCTCATTTGGAGGTGGAACTTGTACATTGGCCTCCTACCTCATATGGGGAGAAGGAGACTGGTGACCTCCCCCATTGCGTTAGGGTGACAGAGTCACACAAAATATCTAAGCATGCTTCTCGATTACAACATAATGGGAACTCATAATAAAAATTGAATTGTTTGAAATAAACATCTTATCGAATAAATTTTGTATTTAGAAAAATGGCTTGTTATACTTTTTGAATATAAGTCCTGCCAAGTACACTCTTTTGCTATAAACTATTTTACTTGTTTTTATAGCGTACCGTGCAATTACATGATTGTATCATAATTTTCTTGATTTTAGGCAGAACAGCTGGAACATTGATGAGATTGCTTCCACCCTCGATATACTCTGATGACAAGGATAAATCTGCAATATCTCCTATTTTGGGTTAGTTTGTTCTTTAAATCCCCTATTTATGAGTTTTTTTTCTTATTGTATATGCCAGTGTGTGAGATCCTATTGGGCCACTCAGGGATAGTCACTTCAATTCTTTTACCATTGTCGAGGCAGTGGGATTGGGATTGGGGTAAGATTGTTTCCTTGACACAATCATATCATGATTGACATGTCATAATTACCTAAAAGGATTTGATTAGTAATAACATATATAAAAGGCAAGCTTCCAATTCATTTATTTTACTCAGTTATGAGATAATGAGGATACAAAGTAAATGTCTAGAGAATTGTACTACTCAAGGACATATGTTGTTATGTTACTAACCTTGTGGATGAGATCATACATATGTTAAGAGTACATATATAAATTATCATTATGTCCCTGATCGTTTGTTATTGTGGAAGGTTGATAGACAACAATAACACATAATATCAGAGTTTGAGTTGGTTGATGACTAAATCTCTTTAGTCATGATATGGTAATATCAAACCAAGCACATAGATACATGTTAGGGAATAGTGTATCAGACAGACCCACCTTGAGAGTGACACATGGTTATGGTGGTCACAGTCATCTCTCATAGTGAAGGTGGTGGTTGTGATTCTTAGACCTAAAATCACTACACTGGTCACATGTCGTTGGGTATGATTTGACATCATCAAATACAGTCCTATAACATGGTTGCTATAACCGTGATGATGTTGGTATGTATGACCTGAGAGCCAATCATGGGATGATTGGTGGGATACATTAAGATTGATTTGATAAACATCAAAGGAAAGCTTCCAATTCTTTCTAGTTCTGTCATATGCGATAATGATAGAACATAATGAATGTCTAGAGAATGACATTACTCAATGACGTATTCTTTCAGGTTAAGGCCTGAACGATGAGATCATACAAATGCTAAGAGTTTGTACATTCTTGTTATGTCCCTAGTCAGATGACATTGTGGAAGGTAGATAGAAAACAATGACATACAAGACTAGATTGTGGTGTTGGTTGATGACAAAATCTCATTAGTCATGATATGAAGATATCAAACCAAACACATAGGTACTTGTTAGAGAACAAGTTTATCAGACAGACCCACCGTGAGTTTGACACATGGAACCATGACATGGTAGTCACAGTCACTTCTCACAGTGATGGTGGTGAGTGTGATTCTTTGACCTGAAATCACTACACTCAACACATGTCGTTGGGTACACTTTGACATCATCAAACGCAGTCCTGAAACATGGGTTGTTATAAAGGTGATGATTGGGTGGCTTTGACACATGGGGCTTTTGAGGGGTGAGTGATAGATATGGGATTTGTCCCTCCTGAGGGAGTTTGATATCCATGGCCACTTGATGAGTAGGATTGAGATAGACGTGCACGCATGTGTGAATTAGTATGTGATATTGATGTCATACATATCTCATCTAATCTACTCTGAGATCATGAAAGTGAATGAATGTTGACAGGATGACTGTTCCATGCCTTGAGTTCATTCGGGATATCAGTGACAAAGGAATTATACATTCACTGTAACACCATTCACAGATTGTAGGATTGAAAGTTGTTCTCCAACTTTCCTTTTCACTTGGGTAGCACTGATGTGAGACTAGGCACCACTCTTTGCTTGTGAAGTCATAAGTGTTATGGACTTTCACTACCAATGTGAAATGGACCTGCAGGGTCACACACATAGGATTTAATCTGGAAGAGGAGATTATCCACAAACAATGTTTATATTGATTACTAAAGGAGTTTAGTAGTTCAATTAAATACTTAATCAATTGATAGCTCAATATCATAGTGTTCAAGGTGTTGGATCGATTGATTAGAGTATCAGATTGATTGAAACTTCGATTGACTGATTTGCACAGTCTACTACCCCAACCGATCGGCTCATGGGATGAACCGATCGGCTCAGGTTGGTGAACCGGTCGGCTCAAGTTGTGAGTCGATCGGCTCATGTGTCATGAAACGATCGGCTCAATTGTTGAACCGATTGATTCATGTGATCAACCGAGATCGTTTGGAAAGTCTAAAGACTATTTTGCAAATACAATTTGTTTCACTTGTACAAATTTGATTTGGACAAGGATTAATATTTGATTAATCGGAAACAAATATGAAAGTCAATTTGAGTTGGACCAGGACCATGAACCGATCGACTCAGGTCCCCAACCGGCCGATTCATGCATGAAATGATCGGTTCAGGTGGCGCAGTTAGTTGTTTTGTGGAAAATTTCAAACCCTTCTACTCCTGTTTAATCCCACATTGCCCGGGGAGAGAACCCCATCCCATGACCCTCCTATATATATAGGGGTAGTGGGGGCTTCTCAGGAACAAAAACTCAGAACACTAGTTGCTCTGCAAAGTTGTCGTTCTCTCTGGTTGTGGTAACCGAGAGAGCCCAAGCAAGTGCTTCCCGATAAGGGAGGCACAACAAGGGAAAGACAACTGCAGAAAAACAACTGGTTGCAGGAGAGTGTGTTGGTGACTAGTACGCCGACAGAAGGGTGTGACTCCTTCTGATTCCTTGTGGGACAAGGAGATCGGAGTTCCATGTGATCCGTGTGGACTACTTCAGAGGCGGGAGACTTCTGCCGCTTGGAGGACAACTATCAATCCCGACAGTCCTGGTGAGACCAACAACTGCACAGACACCATCCAAGACCAGAGTTGAAGACCGCACAAGCCGCGAGGTAACATCGCCGAGCAAGCCTCGGGACAAGGTATGTCTCTACAAACCATCCTTCCTATTGTATAGACGTTGACGTGATTCCTTTATTCTGGGTTTGGGAGAAGATTTTTTTTTGTTTCCGCTGCCTTCTCTATCTCCCCTAAAACCCAACAGTGGTATCAGAGCCACGTCAACTGCTCTATACTTTAGGATTATCGATATGATTGATTTTGGGTTGTCAGCTTTATTTATTACATACGATGCGAATAAAATTGGCTTTATGCATGTCCAATCCTAAATCCACAAATCCCAATATACATATATGATATGTAATATAAATGCACTCGATACGCGTCACCCTAAAATGAGTTTTGTGGTGGATGTATAGTGTGGTTATGGCCAATAAACCCTATGTGTGTGCTTGGTTGTATGTAGTTTCTTGCATCTTGGTCTACGCACCGATTCCCTACCTCCTTATTCCTGATATAACTCGAGATAACTCAAGATTTCTTTCCTACCTTTGCTCCCCCCTGAATGTAACTTGGGGTTTCCCAATTTAAATGTAAATAGGATAGATCTTTTTATATTTCCTGTTATGTCAAAGAACGGAGGACTATCTGACGATGAATGAGATGATCAGTTCAAGGCATGAACCAATCGGTTGGAGATCTAGACGATCGATTTGAGGAGTGAGACGGTCAGGTGGCGGCCATGAGGAGATGCACGGCGACCAGGCAAACAGATCGGTTGGAGGAGCCAACCGATCGGCTGGTGGCATCTAGATGACTAGTCCGAGTGAGCAGGTCATTCATGTGATGAGTTGATCAACTCGGATGACTATAGCACTTCATCATGGTCATGTTGCATGTGATGTAGACATAGATGTCCGTGATTCCTCTTGGCTCGAGGAATCACATTAGGATGGCCATAATCATCACTTTTATCATTTCACATGTTTTCTGTGGGATATAGCATGTATATGATACATACTATATATTGTGGTGATTGGATATGTATATGTACCTATAAAACCAAATCCCTCATTAAATATTAAAGTTTTAGATGCCTTCCAAATGCGATACACATGAAAAGCTTGATCGACCAAGTGTAAGCACACCCTAGCGTGGTGCACCATCTATCTCGTGGAAGCGTGAAGGGTGAATATGTGGGTCTGCCCTAGCAGTGTGCATATTCATCGTGTTGGCTTTAGGTCAGACTTAACAAGGTGACCTAGGTAGGATCTAGCACCTTGAGGCATGGAGATGATCATGGCAAGGAGTTGCATATGACATCTTTCAAGAGTTGCATATGATGCAATTGGCAAAAGTTGCCTACCCAGAAGATCTAAGTTGTGGGTGACAGCCCTAGCTGGTCCATGACTCAGAGGATTTTAGGATCTTGACCCACTAGAAGATTATACGCTGCAATCTTCCAAATTGATAGTGAGGGCTATTAATTTGAACAAAATAGTGGGAGCGATAATTGATTAAAGTCTTAATTATATCGTCAACCTTTCAAATCAATCAAATAAGTCAAAATTGAGTTTTGGACTAAATTGCATATATTTCCTTTTATAGAACAAATGACAACAAACAACAATCACTTTTTGTTGTGATCGGTCCTTGAAAAGGACAAGCTGAATGGGACTAACTTCCACGACTGGTTTAGGACATTGAGAATTGTTCTCACTCAAGAGCGAAAGCTCTATGTCCTGGATACTCCAATTCTAGAGGAACCTGCTCCTACCGCACTAAAGGCAGAAAGGGATGCTTATAAGAAGCATTCTGATGATGCCATTGATGCAAAGTGCTTGATGTTGTGCTCCATGAACCACGAGTTGCAGAGACAACATGAGAACATGGGTGTCATTGAGATGATTCATCATCTCAAGAACATGTATGAAGATCAAGCACGACAAGAGAGATATGATGTCTCAAGGGCACTGTTCAAGTGTGTCATGACAGAAGGAGATCCAGTTGGTCCTCACACACTCAAGATGATTGGGTATGTGGAGAACCTGACAAGACTGGGATTTCCCCTGAGCTAAGAGTTGGCTACTGACGTGATACTGCAATTGTTGCCAGAATCATACAGTCAGTTTGTGATGAAATACAACATGAACAACTTTGACAAGCCATTCACAGAGTTGTTGGGTATGTTGAGGACAGCCGAGGCACAAATGAAGAAGGACAAGCCTAAGTCTGTGATGATGATTAGTAGCAAGAAAGGCAAGTCTAAGAGTAAGGGAAAGGGCAAAGCTAAGAAAGGTTCTAATGCTAACCAGCAGTCCAAGTTGTCTTCAACTCTCAAGGTCAAGGGAGGCGTGACCAAGAGAGGCAATTTCCACAATTGTAAAAAGCCAAGACATTGGAAAAGGAATTGCCCACTCTATCTCGAAGAACTAAATAAGAAGGAGGCGACATACGTCTCCACCTGAAGGTGTCATGAAATAAACTTGTAACACTTTTTAGGTATATGATACCAAGTTATAAAGTGTAAAGCACCCAATACATGGGGCAAGTGTTTCCGCCATAGATAGGAGTACTTTAGTTTATTTTCAGCCTTGAAGGCATGTAATTGAGTTATGAACTGCTATTTCATATTTGCCAATTGATAGAAACACATTATTTTTTGCAAATTGTATGACAATGATAGCAATTAATGATGTTGATGTTTCAATCTTTCTGGCAATGCCCTTTTTATCTTGTGGTACTTGGTATGCATAAGATAAAATGATACCTAAAAGTTATTGATAACTCAAATAATCAAATTAGCATAAATCATGAGAAATTCATTTCTAGTTTCCATATGATGGATAAATCTAGACTCTTTTGGTTAGAGAACCAGTAAGAGACATGAATCTCTTGGACATGATTAATCAATCTTCACTAAGGTAGTGGGAGAATGATTATCCTATTAGGTATGATACATGAGATGTATTTACATACCTATTAGAGTTAATTCTAATACTTCAAAATGTGTTTAGAGTAATACCAATATGAATATCTTGAAGTGTTCAAGAATATGATAGATGAAGTATGAATTTGGTAAAGTGTTAATTCTTGATGAGATCAATGAATGAAATACTTGAACCAAATGTTTGAGATCCTTATGAGTGATTATGATAGTGTATCATAGTGAATTCATGATTAAGGCATGGTGATGTCTAAATCAAAAGGAGTCATACTCTAAGGAGTTAGAGGATGATTATCAAATAACTAAGTTCTTCTTAAATAAAGAATACCCTACACTAATAAAGGACATTAAGAAACACAAGGGGTTGTGAGTTCTTATATCCTTGACAGATGCACCTCGATTATCCATGTGATGAGTTGGTCATGTGATGAGTCAACTATCTAGATGAATATGAGGAACCAGATTTTGAGTTATGGTTCATGACCATTACATCCTAAATGACTTCCATGTGAACCATAAGGTATGACCTTGATGGTAACACTCATTGGGATGAAATCCATAAGTGCAAACAAGTCTTAAGCATTAAGACACATGGATAACATTTTGAGAAGGATGATGCTTGTTGATTGTAACTTAATGACTAAGAGATTTGGCATACGGATACTAAAACCACATTCCTATAAGGAATAAAACAAGGATGTGTACGTGACACAACCTATAAGGTTTATGAATCCATTAATGTAAATGAAGTCTATAAGTTACAATGGACTAATCAATTTGATTGATTGAGTACAAGCAACTCAGAACTGTGATCTTTACTTTGATGACATAGTCAAAGGGTTTGACTGATATGTCAAAGAAAAGAAGGGATCTATGATTTAGTGGGAGCGTATTCACATTCCACATGTTGATGTGAAATGGAAATGTTCTAGAATGGAAATGCAAAGTGGAAATTATCTTTAAGAAAGATAGAGAAATTTCCTATGTCAGACAATTGCATAAAAGTAACTAGTTGCAGGAGAGTGTGTTGGTGACTAGTACACCGACATGAGAGTGCGATTCCTTCTGATTCCTTATGGGATAAGGAGATCGGAGTTCCAGGTGGTCCGTGTGGACTACTTCAGAGGCGGGAGACTTCTGCCGCCCAGAGGATAGCTATCAATCCCGACAGTCCCGGTGAGACCAGGAGCTGCACAGACACCGTCCAAGACCGGAGGTGAAGACCACACAAGTGATTAATGCATATTCATCTCTTATTTTTGCTTCATTTAGAATAATTAATTAGGACTTTTTTTGTTAATTTTAGCTAATTCAAAATTAAATAGCACTTTCATCTTCTTGATATACTTTTCCTGAATTCTTATGATATTTTTCTTAATTTTCAGGAATTATCTAAGTAATTAAATCGAGAAAATAAAAGATGAAGATATGAGGCTTTTCAAATATCCCCGCAGTGCCTGAGATACTCGTCACCAAAATAGCCATATCTTTTGTGTCTAAAAGCAAAATTTCAAGATAAAGTATGGAATGAAAATAGAATTTTATTGGCTACAAAAAGATATATTTTGTGGCAATTTTGGTGTTTATTTGGCTGCACAATTAACCAGTGAAAGTAGCCTTACATTTTCCCACAGAGTCTGATTTCAGTATATACCTTTCACCAAAATTAGTTTAACTCCCACATCCCACTGCAGAATTTATTGTGTAAGTATGCGTTGGAAAAATAATTCAATTATCTATAGGAAAAATATATTTTCGGACTGCTTCCCAATTTTGAATGGCCTAAAAATATGCTCGAAATCACTGATACGGGAAATTACTACAGAAAGAATGTAAAGCAAGCAATTGTTTCCTCTATTGATTAGATCCAGAAAGTTAGCAGCCGCCGCCGACCATTTCTTTTATCCTAAACCTAATGTATACCCCCTCCTTCTCCTATAAAAGGAGGGGCACTTACTCCTCATTGGGATATCTCTTTGGTACCGGAATTCTGAGCATCTTATTTCTGGTATTCTTCTTCTAGTTCTGCAATAAAGTAAAATTTCTTGAAGCATTGTTCTTTCTTATTTTGTTCTTGGCAATTTCATTCTGCTTTAGTTCTAGATCTTCTTTTCTCTGTTCTTTAGTTCTAGAGCAAGGAATGAAGAACCTGGCCGTTTCATTGTCTCTAGCATAAGGATTAACTTCCTAATTTTGGGCTAGACTATGGAAAAAGTACTTTCTTCCTCCGTCTCCCCCTTCTCCCCAATCATGAGTGAGTAGTTCCATATCGAGGCAAGGGGAATAGCCCCTTAGCCATGGTTTGATCGAATCAGCTTTAATCGACTTCTTTAGACGACGATTGGTTTATTTAATCGATGATCTAGCGAAGTAATTACTTGCTTAGATATATATGTTAACTCAGATGGAAATGACCATGGAAATCTGGGTTTAGAATGATTAAACCAATTCGCATAGAGATTCTAATGTGACCACATATTTATCTCTTTTCGGATGACAGACTAGGAAACATGAGCACCCGGACCAATGGGATCATGTGGAGTTCATCTTTTGTGGGTTTTTATGATTCACATGTCGTCTCCTATTTGTCGATTAATTGTTAATTCATTTTCTTGCCATGGCTAAGGAGGTGAAAACCCCTAAAGCCTCGATTCTCTTCCTTTGTTTTCAATCACCGACTATCTCATTTGTCTTAGTTTTTAGTCTTTTTTTTCATAATTGTTTTTTTGTGCTAACAACAATCTTGTTTACCTTTTGTAGGGAAAATAATATTTTAATTAAGTACATAAATTTCCTTCCTTAGTGTAACCATTCATCACCCAAACCAATTTTATTTTCTGTTCCAAATATGAAAATACCAAAAACAAATAAATAAGTTATTCAACAATTGGGTTTTTAAGAAACAATCTTTAAAAGTTATCCTTTGGGATTCGACCCTTTCTATACTAGCCTTAACCAGAAAGTTAAAAGGTTTAAACTCTAGGATTAAGAATCTTAGTGATTGGTGTGTTAAGCGACACATTATCAATTTGGCGTCATTTTCGGGGACAACAGATTTGTTTCTTTTGAACCCCAAAACAATTTTGAAAAACTTTTTTTTCTTTTTTTTTATGCCTTCCGAGTAACATTCCGGACGTGTTACTCCTCTTTCTGCCGAGTTTCCATTCTGGAAGTCTATTTTTTCTGCACATGAATAACTGCTTTAATTGTGCATGCGACGCCTGAACGTTGATCTTCAATCGTTTGATCCGGAAATAGAAAGGACTTTTCATCGTTTAAATCGCAAAAATCTAGAAAGAATGAATGAAGAGGAAGTCGCCCGTAGGATCGACCAAGCTCTCGCGGCTCAAAGAGAGCTCATCCAAGCCGAACAAGAAGAAAGAGAAGCCGCTTTACGAGTAGCCTATAGGTCCAAACAAGAAGCCATAGAAGCTAATAGGAGGGAAGCCGAAAGGCAAAAACAATTAAAGGACTTTTCCATTCCCAAAACTGCCTATGCACAACATCCAGTCATACCTCCTGCCATCATTTCTCCTCAATTTGAGATCTGAACCCAATGGATCACCATGATGCAAGCCAACCCCTTCTCAGGTAACAATGGGGAAAGTTGCCAAGATCACCTTTAAAGGTTCATTGATCTTTGCTATTTGAACAAACTTCCAGGTGTCTTTGAAGATGCCATCCGCCTTAGATTGTTCAAGTATTCCCTCTCTGGTCAAGCTAGTAGCTGGTACAACACTATGGAGAGTGAAGAATATGTCACAACTTGGGAAGTTCTACAAAGCAAGTTTCTTGAGAAATTTTACCCCCCTTCTCTCACCTACGAACTTAGGGGTCAAATAACTCACTTTTCCATGTTCCCAGGAGAGTCTTTAGGAGAAGCGTGGAAGAGGTTCAAGGACTTACTTAGGAAGTTCCCCCACCATGATATCTCTCAAGCCTAACTCATAGAGATCTTCTACCGTGGTGTTGATGATGATACAAAATTCTTTCTTGATTCCTCATTTGGAGGAAATTTCATGCATCAAAGTTTGACTAGCGCATGGGAAGTGGTCAAATGGGCCTCCGAAACAAGGGCTAGAAGAGGAATTTGTGGAATCCTTAAGGTAGCCAAGGCAGAAGTTAATAATGATATCTAAAGCATAGTAGAAAGCCTCAAATTAATTGCCTTAGAACAAGATCGGTTAGAATCATCCTTGGTCACCCTTAGGGAGTCACCCCAACAACTAAAAGCCGTGGATTCTCTCTGTGGTATTTGCCAAGGATACGACCATACCACCCTCCACTGTCAATATCTCTACAACATGCCCATGCAACCTGAAATAGGACAACAAACAGAAGATCTCAATTCAATCCATACCATACCAGGCCAAGGTTACTACAATCCCAACCAAACTAGAAACCATCCTGGTTTTCAATATGGGAACCCTTCAGGTGCCGAGAACTCTAGAAAACTCCAGACCCAACAAAGGCTTCCCTACCCTCAAGGCAACAATCGACCACCACCTGGATTCCCATACAACAATCAAAGGAACTTTGGAAATCAAGGAAATTACCGAGGACATCAACTAACCCAACCACCATATCAAGGACAACAATTTCAAAATTTAAACCTCCCTCCTCAAAACCTCAATCAACCACATCCTCAACCAAATGTACCTACCACCACCCCTACATCTGACGAAAGGATAGCCGCCTTGGAGCAAATCATCGTTGCTCAACAAGCTCATCAAAAGGCGACTGACGCCCAACTAGCTCGTCTATTTTCCCAACAGAAACCTCCTGCCAGAACTTTTGCAGGGCAGCCTGAAAACAATCCCAAACATTTTGAATAACCCAAGGATGTCTCTACTCATTCAGGAAAGGTGCACACCCCTCCCCCTCTAGAAAAATCTCCAGACCCGCCTCTAGAATTCGAGGATGAGGACATGGTAGTTGTCAAACCTGAAGCTACACCCAAACCATCCGTCCCCGAAACCCCTCAAGTAGAAGACGAAGAACTAATCTACATACCCTGACCTCCCTACCAAGCCCACCTGAAACAAACAAGACTTGATGCTCGCTTCATGAAATTTAGGGATGCTATGAAAAAAATACATGTCGACATTCCCTTCCTTGATGCTTTAGTAGACATGCCCGCCTGGTCTAAGTACATGAAATCTCTCTTGACTAGGAAGTATGTTACTAAAGAATACGAGATTGTTAAACTTGCTAGGACCACTTCAGATATTATCCTAAGTAAGATGCCTAAAAAACAGAAGGATCCAGGTTCTTTTGGAATAAGATGCTACTTGGGTGACAATGCTTGTAGAAAAGGCCTAGCAGATTTAGGAGCCAATATATCTATCATGCCTTATAGCCTTTGCAAAAGACTAGGATTCCATGACATGTTACCCACAACCATGACTATCCAACTGGCAGACTTATCCACAACCAAACCCATGGGAATCATCGAAGACATTCCAGTTAAAGTTGGAAATGATGCATATGTCCCTTGTGGTTTTGTGATCATGGACATCAAGGAGGATTTACGCTACCCTCTCATTTTCGGACGTCCCTTCTTAGCCACTGCTCGTGCCTTAATTGATGTTGAGGCTAGTACCATTTTCTTAAGCTAGGGAGGCAAACCCTAGAGTGTAGGGTGTTTGAAAGCATGAGGGGACCTAGTCTTGAGGAAGAAGTCTACCTCATTGATTGCATTGATGAATTAAACCAAGGAAAGAATGGGAATTAGTTGATGACCCCCTACACACTTCCCTCACTATCCCCGCCAAATGTGATTTTGACAATGAACCATTAAATCAACTCAAGATTCATTTGGACAACTTTGAGGAAATCCCATGTGCTGAGATTGAAGACCTTAAAATGATTTCCACCATAGAAGAAAAACTTGAACCACCAAAGGCCCCGGAAATGAAGACTCTCCCCATAGGCCTGAAATATGTCTTTCTGGATGAACAACAATTATGCCCTATTATTATCAATTCTGACCTTGCCATTGAATAGGAAAACATGCTTATGGGAGAACTTAGGAAAAGGAAAATAGCTTTAGGGTACAAAATGACAAATTTAGTTGGGATAGATCAATCCATTTGCATCCAAAAAATCCCAATGATTGAAAATAGTAAACCTTCCCAAGACCCACAAAAGAAACTCAACCCAAACATGAAGGAAGTTTTCCATCTTGAAGTAATTAAACTTTTGACTGCAAGAATCATCTAACCCATCTCTGACTCTCCTTGGGTCAGCCTTGTCCAGGTTGTCCCCAAAAAGGGTGGGACCACAGTCATTAGGAATGAGAAGAATGAGATCATCCCCAACCGTACCGTCACAGGGTGGAGGATGTGCATTGACTATAGGAAACTCAATAAAGAAACTAGGAAAGACTACTTCCCACTTCCCTTCCTCAATCAAGTTCTTGAATGTTTAGCTCATCAACAATACTTTTGTTATTTAGATGGCTACTCGGGTTTTTATCAGATTCCCATTCATCCTAAAGACCAAGAGAAGACCACTTTCATATGCCCTTTTGGTACATATGCTTTTAGACAAATGCCCTTTAGCCTGTGCAATGCACCAACCACTTTTCAAAGATGTATGTCTGCCATTTTTTCAGGGTTAACTGAAACTATCATGGAAGTTTTCATGGACGATTTCTCTGTCTATGGAGATAGTTTCAATTCTTGTCTTGGTAACCTCTCCCTTGTTCTTGATAGATGCATCAAGTCACACTTATTCCTTAATTGGGAGAAGTGTCACTTCATGGTTAAGGAAGGTATTGTTCTGGGCCATAAGGTAAGCAACCAAGGCATTTAAGTGGACAAAGTTAAGATTGAGGTCATCACCAAGATCCCCCCTCCCACCTCAGTCAAACACATCTAGGCCTTCCTAGGACATGCTGGTTTCTATCGGCGTTTCATTCGTGAATTCTCTAAAATCACCAAACCTCTCACCAACCTCTTTCAAAAGGAGGTTCCTTTCAATTTCGACAAAGCTTGCATGGACAACTTTCTATGCTTGAAGGATGCTCTCACCATCACTCCTATCATCTGTGCTCCTGACTGGGCCTTACCCTTTGAAATCATGTGTGATGCTAGTGATTTTGCCGTGGGTGCCATTTTAGGACAAAGAATTGACAAGAAACACCATGTCATTTATTATGCATCCAAGACCTAAGATGAGGCTCAGCGAAATTACACAGTCACCGAGAAAGAAATGCTAGCCATTGTCTATGCATTCGATAAATTTTGCTCATATCTTGTTGGTTCAAAGGTTGTTGTTTACACTGATCATGCAGCTATTCTCTACCTCATGACCAAAAAAGATGCCAAGCTTAGACTCATAAGATGGATTTTGTTATTGCAGGAATTTGATCTAGAAATCCTAGACAAAAAGGGATCTGAAAATGTCATGGTTGACCACCTCAGTAGACTTAGCTATAGCCCCATTGATAAAAAACCCATAAATGAATCTTTACCTGATGACCAATTGCTCAAGGTAGAGTCTCAATTCCCATGGTTTGCTGATTTTGTGAACTATTTAGCTGCAGGTGTATTGCACCTTGAGTATACAGGACACTCTAAAGCTAAATTTTTACATGACGTCAAAAATTATTCTTGGGACGAACCTTATCTATTTTGACTTTGTGCCGATGGTTTATATCGTCGTTGTGTATCCCACGAAGAAAGCATCGCCATTTTGGAACAATGTCACTCTGGCCCCTATGGTGGTCACATGAGTTCCCAAAAAACGGCTAGAAAAGTCCTACAATGCGGATTCTTTTGGCCCACCATCTTCAAAGACTCATATGATTATGTGCTCTCATGTGACCAATGTCAAAGGATGGGTAATATCTCTAAGCGTGACCAAATGCCTCTCACCTCTTGGCAAGAATTAGAGATTTTTGATGTCTGGGGAATCGACTTTATGGGCCCATTTCCTTCTTCTTATGGGTTTGCTTACATTTTAGTCGTAGTCGATTACGTGTCAAAGTGGGTTGAAGCCATACCGAATAAAACATGTGACTCTAAACCTATTAAGAAACTCTTTAAAGATGTCATTTTCCCTAGATTTGGAGTCCCTCACACCATCATTTCTGATGGGGGATCCCATTTTTTTGAGAAAAGTTTTGAGGCTCTTTTGAAAAAAATATGGGGTTTATCACAAAGTTTCCACTCCTTACCATCCTTAGACCAGTGGGCAGGTAGAAGTATCCAACAGACAAATCAAATACATTTTAGAAAAAACTGTTGGATGAACTAGGAAAGATTGGGCGTTAAAAATCAATGACGCTCTATGGGCATACCGTACTGCCTACAAAACACCCATTGGTACCACCCCCTTCAGATTGATCTATGGTAAGTCATGCCACTTACCAATAGGGATGAGCATCGGGCTGGGTCATATCGGGTTTAGGTAAGCCCAGATCCAGATCCATATTTACAAATGGGTTGCGGGCCGGGTTTAGGCCCAAATTGTTTTTTGAAAAGAAGGCCCGTATCCAGCCAGTCTAAAAATATGGGTTTAGGGCCGGGTCTCGGGCCAGCCCAGATTACGTCATGAGCGAATCAAATTCTGGTTATTCTTTTCTTTTTTTAGCCTGACGAACAGTCTAATAGTCTAATATTCAGTGATGTATATAAAGGCCCCCTTTTTTAATTTTTATACGCGTTTGATAGGTACCATATAAAGAGAGCATGCCGCATGCACATGGCTCACAAAGAGGCCACGAGGACCTGCCTGAAGATTTATTTGATTTAGTAAAAGAAAAGAATGTGTATTATTTCAGCCAACATGTCCTATTTTTTTATTCTTGAAAAGAAGGCAACTGTAAAGATGGTAAATCAGACCAACTGTACACATAAATAATGTCAACTTTGCTACATCACAGACCAGCTGTTGGTCTTACATGTTCTGTTACTGTTAGGAACTATCAAAACATGGCTGAATAGCCAACAAGACACGTACAAATTGGCACTTGCCAACAAAAAAAAATAATCATATGAATAAATCCAGCAACAACATGCCGAATAGCCATCAAGAGACTAGTTGTTGGGCACTAGCTCACCAAAACGACAGCCACAAATAATTCAACAACAACAGGCTGAATAGCCATCAAGAGACTACATAACAACCACATTGAGACATCTAAAGCTCAACAACCATGTGAGCATGTCCATACAATAGGCACACTACCAAACCATTAACTGGGTTCATACAATAACACCAACTAAACTAAAACCAAACAAGTAAGATCACGGATAAATGTCTACAACAAAGAGATTTATAAGTCAGCAGTACAACACAATAACATTTCAAATTTAAAATTCAGCCAGCATCTTCCAAAAATTGGGCTTCTACTTCCTAGTCCCCGTTGACTTCATCCAATACCTTCATTATGGAAATAGATTACATTAATATAAAATTAATAAAGAACACATTTTAAAGTAGATAATCCTACTGAATGCATTTGTGAACTTACTATTAACTAAATAGGCAGTCTTGCATAATCGCAATATGAATGCATCATATATATTTTTGTTGAAACTTTCCTGTGAAAAAACAAATAGAAACTTCAATGTAAACAAACTAAAATTCATATTAGGACTTCAGTATAATAATGTTCTTACCATTTGTGCTTACGAAATCAGCCTCATCTAGTCATCTTCATCTATTTCATCTCCTTGCTCTCCATGGAGCCAATCTTGGGTGCAAATTAAAGCTTCAACAGTATCGGGATCCAATCTACTTCGGTATTGATCAAGCACTCGGCCTCTAGTGCTAAAAGCACTTTCTGATGCCACCGTAGAAATAGGAATAGCCAAAAAATCTTGAGCCATCTTTGACAAAATTTGATACTTGCTACAATTTTCTCTCCACCATTTTAGAATGTCAAACTTATCATCATCTTCATAATCAGTAGATTTGTCATCCAAATAGCTATGAATTTCAGATTTTACCCATTCTGCATTCCCTTTCTCCTTCTCCTTCTTCTCTTGCCAAAAGAGTTTTCTAATATTGCCCTTTCTCTTGCAACTATGGCTGCTTAGATCCTCAACCAGTGTTTCAGATGTCGAAGCCCTCATGGGAAGGATACTATCTTGATAGAACAATGAATATTCAGAAAAAAGAGAGTGCACGGTTTCCTCAATGCTTGAAAGATGGTATTCTACATCAAATTCTGGATAAATTTTACTATAACAGAACTTTAGATACTCCATCTTACACCTAGGATCCAAGAAAGTGGCAATGTGTAGAGGTAGCATAGTACTCTTATTTTTCCAATATTTGTCAAATTTAGATTGCATCTTTAAAGCCATATTCCTAATTGTATCATCCTCATTGTCCTTCACGTTCACCAACTCTTGTTGAATCTCAAATATTTTTTCAAAAAAGAGATTTGAAGTACAATATCGGTGGCCAGAGAATACCTTAGTTGCATTATAGAAAACCTCAAGAATACCACAAATAAACTCAATCTTCTTCCACTGAGGAATGGTAGGGGAATCATAAGAATTTAAGTCACGAGCCCTCATTCTAGTAAAAACTTTTTGGTATAGAAGTGCAGACTCCAACATCAAGAAAGTCGAATTCCACCTAGTAGAAACATCTAGAACAAGCCGTTTATTACAACTAATGCGTTCAGTCTTAGCTAACTCTTAGAATTCTTGTAGCCTCCTTGGTGAGTATTTCACATGCTTTACTAGATTTCGAACTTTCCCAATGATCTCTTTTAATTCACCTAAGCCATCTTGGACAATAAGATTAAGAATGTGTGCCCAACAACGCACATGAAACAATTTCCCATTCAAAAGCAGCCCTCCTTTCACAGAGAAGTGGTCCACCAAATTTCTAACAACAACATCATTTGTAGATGCATTATCAGTAGTTATTGCACACAAATTTTCAATATTCCACTCATGCAAATGATTAATAATCATATCAGCAATGTTATCCCCAGTATGAGGAGATGGAAGTACACAAAAGGCTATGATCTTTTTACGCAACTTCCAATCCTCAATGTAGTGTGCTGTTATGGACATGTATCCTAATGATTGTATTGAGGTCCACATGTCAGTAGTAATTGAAATCCTTTTTGTTGACTTTTTCAAAGACTCCATCAATTTGGACTTTTCACTCTCATACATCTTCATACAATCCCTACTAGCTGTACATCGAGATACAGGTTTGTATTTAGGTTATAAATTGCCTACAAAATCACAAAAAGCTCTATGGTCCACCATCCTAAAGGGAATTTCATGCATAATGAGAAGTCTGGTTAAATCATTCCTACTTCTCTCAGGGTCAAATCTCCATGCAACAACATTGCTTCCAGAGTCTGACCTATTGAAGGTTAACACAGGTTGGGACTTCTCATCAGATTTCTTATAGTAGGGGCATGATCTTTCTAAGTGACGAGTTAAGTGACTAGTCCCATTGAGAGTAATGCATGTCAAATTTTTTTTGCAATAGTGACACTGACAACGACATGTTTCTACCCCATCCTGACTTTTAATGACTTCAAAGTGATTCCAGACTGGAGAAGTTTTCTTTTTTGATCTTTTGCGCTTTTTATCATTTCCAGGTGGTTCATTGTTATCTAAGGGAGGCTCTACTTGTGGTGAATCAGAAATGTTCTGTTGTTCAATGTGACCCAACTGCTCTGTGTTTGCATCTGACATCTATAGTAAATAAAAGAAGGCATTCCAATTATTTTTGTCATCTATTTAGACCCAACGACTAAAGTAGTGAAGTGGATATTTTTAACAAATGCAACTATGCAAGTATACCTCAGATGATCCCGTTTGACGGTTTGAGTCTAATTAATCTCCAGAATTTCAACAGTCAAATCTAGAAAAAACTCTGAAAAAGAATACAATTCTACTTTAGGAGGTTGAAAAGAACCAATGAAATACAAAATGCAATTGGTATGCTAGACAGAATAGATGGGGAAACTCTTAGTTTTCATATCAGATCACTTAGGCAAGAAGACATATGTCTAGACTAGAATCCGTACTTGTATAATCCTTGATCAATGATTTAGCTCTTGGGCGGTTAGCTGCTACGGGCGTCCACGATCAGTCGTCAAAAGAGGGGTGGACCGTGGAGCGGACGTCGAAGCCTTGAGCAGTGACTCTCGTGTAGCTTTGGGCGATCCTCTTCTGCAACGACCAAGGGAATCCAGCCAGCCGCCGTGACTAGAAGAACAAGGAAGATCCTCCTTGCAAATCGCAAGAGGCTGAGAGGAGTAGAGGAGGAGCCGATCAGCCGATGAGCTCTGCTGTGCGTTGGCGCACAAATCCACGATCAAACTTCACCCCGGATCTGCATCGCGTCGTGTGACTGGTGTCTCCTCTGTCCGGTAGCTGTAGATGCGGTGAGTGACTGGATTGTGGCCTCGCAATCAGCGGTGTGGTGGGTCGGCCTTCGGCTTGGGCGAGAGAGCCAGAGACTGAGAGAGTGAGCCGAGTGATGATCCTCCTCTGTCCGACAGAGCTGCGGTTGCGACGGGCGACGGGAAGTGGGCCTCGTGGCCTTGTGATTAGCGGCGACCGGCGAGGTCGGCCGGCTAGGCCTCTAGGGTGAGAGACGGAGAGAGCGAGAGATGAGAGACTCAAAGCGATCGGGAATGCGGCTAGTGCCATTTTGCATTTTGTAGTGGGGGTACCGGTGGCTGTTAGGTCACAGACTCACGGGGTCAATAGCTGCTGTTGGATTGAATTCATCCAACGACTTAAGCAATTAGTACAACATATGTTACTTATGTATATACATTTATATAAAAAATAATATGTATTACTTTATATGGGTCGGGTTTCGGGCTTTCGGGATTGGGTTGTAGTCAGCCCGAGCCCGGCCCAGTTATAAATATGGGTCAAATTTTCAAACCCGGCCCGCCCAGATACAAATGTGGACCGAGTTTGGGTCGGGCTATATGGGTCGGGTTGCGGGCTGGGTCGGGCCGGCCCGGACCGCTGCTCATCCCTACTTACCAATAGAACTAGAGAACAAAGCCCGTTGGGCCATTAAAAGTTTGAATTTTGACCTTTCCATGGCTGGAGAGAAATGTTTTCTCCAAATGAATGAGCTTGATGAACTTAGGATGAGTGCCTACGAAAACGCAAGAATCTACAAGGACCGAACCAAAATGTGGCATGATGGTCACATCAAGCGCAAAGACATTAGAGAAGGGGATCAAGTTTTAGTTTTTAATTCAAGATTATGACTTTTCCCTAGAAAACTCAAGTCGATATGGTATGGCCCCTACATTGTCAAGTGTGCTTATCCACATGGCGCTTTTATTCTCTGGGATAAAGTTTTGGGTGAGTTTAAGGTTAATGGGCACCGACTTAAAAGATACATCACCGCTAAAGACCTTGTCGCTTCAGATTCAAACAACTATTCATCCTTAAAAGACCTGAACCTATCCGACCCCACAACTTCCCCAGAATCCCAATAGACTGATCCATCTCTTGTCAGGCCATGACGTAAAACTTGGCACTTTTTGGGAGGCAACCCAAATAATTTTTGCATATTTTTTCCCTTCTTTTCTAACATCATCACCCTTGTTATTTTTTTGTGTTCTTCTCTTTTGGGGAGTTGCTGTCATCGTCCTTCATCCTCCACCATAGCGAATCTTTTCCCCCATCTTGGATTTTTATTTTTCTCAGGATGAGCAAAGTCTTAAGTTCTTGGTGGGGATGGGTGGTACGTTTCCACCCCCTTTTCTTTCCCTTTTAGTATCTTTTCTTTGTTTTACATATTGCATGTAGTTATTTTTTTTCTTTCTTTTCATAGTACAATTGGCCCATATCTAGTCGGCCTTGGTATGATCATTTGTCAAAATACTCCCCTTAATGATGTAACTGCCTTGCAACTAAAATTTTGAAACTTTCATGACTAGAAATCCTCCTGTCACTTAGGACCTCAAATAATAATCACTCCTTGGAAAAGATGGCAAGCCATAGATGACTGATAGGATTTAAGAGTGATGCTTTCTTATCATGTACAACTTGTATAAATTTTCTTAATTTTTCACATGATTCGGTAATAGTTGAACCATTGCATGGTACTCTAAAAAAAAGAGATGAAAAAAAAGTTGTACAAGAACAACCTCTTCTACTCTTCTTCCACCACTTCCAAATCTTTCCATTCGTCAAAAAAAAAAGCCAATAGTGTCAAAAACGCTAAGTTTGGGGTGGCACCCCTTCCCCCTCCTCCGCTTCTTCCATACCCACACAATTGGGTGTATCACCAAAAATCAAAGAAAAAATGCGGTCAATGTAACTGCATGTCCACTAAATAAAAAGATCTCGAGTAGAATAGAGGAGAGACTGTCCTTCTTCCATACCTCCTTCACTCCAATTTTCTACTCAGGGGAAAACTACAAAAACCCAAACATCCAAAATCAGCCCTGTTCTTGTGTAAAACTTAAAAAAAAAATAGAGTACCAAATGCAAAGGTGAAATGAAAATCTATTTTATTATAGGTCTTGAATAAATGCAAGTTTGTGAAGTAGGAAATATAAAAGTCACTTTTCGTGAATTCAGGAAGTCAAGGTCGTTTGGCCATATTTTGGTAGAAGGAATCAAGTGGTTGTTAGGAGAGTGAGGATGATAGGTTGAGAGTATGTCTTGAAAGTATTTCTTGATTTTAATGTTGCTCGGGATGAGCAAAGTTTAAGTTTGGGGTATTTTGATGAATGCATATTCATTTCTTATTTTTGCTTCATTTCGAATAATTCATTAGGACTTTATTTGTTAATTTTAGCAAATTCAAAAATAAATAGCACTTTCATCTTCTTGATATACTTTTCCTGAATTATTATGATATTTTTCTTAATTTTCAGGAATCATCTAAGTAATTAAATCGAGAAAATAAAAGATGAAGATATGATGCTTTTCAAATATTCCCGTAGTGCCTGAGATACTCGTCACCAAAATAGCCATATCTTTTGCGTCTAAAGGAGGAATTTCAAGATAAAGTATGAACTGAAAAGAAATTTTTATTGGCTACAAAAAAGATATATTTTGCGGCAATTTTGGTATTTATTTGGCTGCACAATTAACCAGTGAAAGTAGCCTTACGTTTTCCCGCATAGTCTGATTTCAGTATATACCTTTCACCAAAATTGGTATAAATCCCACATTCCAAAGCGGAATTTATTGTGCAAGTATGCGTTAGAAAGATAATTCAATTATATACAGGAAAAATATATTTTCGGACTGCTTCCGAATTTTTAAATAGCCCAAAAATATGCTCGAAATCACTGTTACGGGAAATTATTGTAGAAAGAATATAAAGCACGCAATTGTTTCCTCTATTGATTAGATCCAGAAAGTTAGCAGCCACCGCCGGCCATTTCTTTTACCCTAAGCCTAATGTATACCCCCCTCCTTCTCCTATAAAAGGAGGAGCACTTCTTCCTCATTGGGACATCTCTTTGGTACCAGAATTCTGAGCATCTTATTTCTTGTATTCTTCTTCTAGTTCTGTAATAAAGTAAATTTTCTTGAAGCATTGTTCTTTCTTATTTTGTTCTTGGCGCTTTCATTCCACTTTAGTTCTAGATCTTCTTTTCTCTATTCTTTAGTTCTGGAGCAAGGAATTAAGAACTTGGTCATTTCATTGTCTCTAGTATAAGGATTAACTTCCTAATTTTGGGCTAGACTATGTCCAAAGTACTTTCTTCCTCCGTCTCCCCCTTCTCCTCAATCATGAGCGAGTAGTTCCATATCGAGGCAAGGGGAATAGCCCCTTAGACATGGTTTAATCGAATCAGATTTAATCGACTTCTTTAGACGGCGATTGGTTTATTTAATCGATGATCTAACGAAGTAATTACTCGCTTAGATATATATGTTAACTCGGATGGAAATGAACATGGAAATCCGGGTTTAGAATGATTAAACCAATTCACATCGAGATTCTGATGTGACCGTAGATTTATCTCTTTTCGGATGACGAACTACGAAACATGAGCACCAAGACCAATGGGTTCATGTGGAGTTCATCTTTTGTGGGTTTTTATGATTCACATGCCGTCGCCTATTTGTCGATTAATTGTTAATTCATTTTCTTGCCATGGATAAGGAGGTGAAAACCCCTAAAGCCTCGATTCTCTTCCTTTGTTTTCAATCACCGACGGTCTCGTTTGTCTTATTTTTAGTCTTTTTTTTATAATTGTTTTTTTTGTGCTAACAACAATCTTGTTTACCTTTTGCAGGGAAAATAATATTTTGTTTAAGTACATAAATTTCCTTCCTTAGTGTAATCATTCATCACCCAAACTGATTTTATTTTCTATTCCAAATATGAAAATACTAAAAATAAATAATTAAGTTATTCAACAATTGGGTTTTTAAGAAACAATCTTTAAAAGTTGTCCTTTGGGATTCGACTCTTTCTATACTAGCCTTAATCAGAAAGTTAAAAAGTTTAAACTCTAGGATTAACAATCTTAGTGATTGGTGTATTAAGCGACACATTATCAGCAAGCCACGAGATAATGTCGCCGAGCAAGCCTCGGGACAAGGTATGTCTCCACAAACCATCCTTCCTATTGTATAAACATTGACGTGATTCCTTTATTCTGAGTTTGGGAGAAGAATTTTTTTTTGTTTCCGCTGCCTTCTCTGTCTCCCCTAAAACCCAACATATGATTGGGTGAATTTGACATATGGGGATATAATGTGAGTGATAGATATGAGATTTGTCCCTCTTACTGGAGTATGATATCCTGGCCACTTGATAAGCGAGACTGCACATGTGAATCAATATATGATATTGAGGTCACATTATCTCAGACAGTCTGTTCTCGGTTGAAGAAGCATGGATTGAATGTTGAGAGGATGACCTTCTATGCCTCGGGTTCATCTTGTATATCAGACACAAAGCAATTATACAATCACTACAACACCTTACATAGATTGTAGGTTCAAGTTGTTCTCTAACTTTCCATTCAATTGGGTAGCAATGATGTGCGAATAGGCACCACTCTCTGATTGTGATGTCATATGATAGTTATGGACAATCACTGACAACATGTCATGTGACCTATAGGGTCACACACATAGAAACTCATCTAGAAGAGGAGTTGAATCTTGAATGATAGTTGGATTGATTACTAAAGTGTTTAAGTATTCAATTTACACAACTGATCACTTGATTGGCTAACTAGGTCTGCCAAATGACCATCTCACCGAGTGAGACTGAAATAGGCATCTCATTGTTGAGATGGACATTTGGGTGGTGAAAAAGATCAAGGATCGATTTGGCTTAGTTCTGCCCTTGAACCGACTGACTCATCTCAACTCACCAGACAACTGTCTGGGTGAGTGAGACAAGCATCTCACCTGGGTGAGACAGTGCAACGACCCTGCCTCCTGGTGACCCCTAATTTAGGGAGACCAAAAGGTAAGAGACATTATCCTAATGTTCCAGATTAATGGTTTGACAAATAATCAATAACAATTACTAAATTCTACCAAAACTATACTGAAAAGCTAGAATAAAATAAAACTTTGCATACCTTTTTAAAATCTTGGATTTCTAGACCTCTATCCACAACTGGAGTCTATTCTAACTAATCCTCCTTGTACTTTTATTCATATATTCACAATGTATCACTTTACTGTTTGTCCTTTTCATATTGTACCTAAAACGCTGACAAACAAAATGTCGGTCAGCATAAATGAATATGATGGTATGTGGGGACAACCAAAATTTCACAAATATTGCTAACAACCTAAGTATCACAATTAAGTTATTTAACAATCCAAATTACGTTTTCAATGTGAAATTCTCCACCGCTTTTGCCCTAACCTTGGAATACCCTATGTAGAGTTTTTCCTTTGTACTAGACATAAGGCCACCTTCTCCATCCTGAGCTTGGTGCCTAGGGTCACCTCTCATGGTGCCCATTAGTCATGCAAGAAACATAAGGCCACCTTCTCCATCCTGAGCTTGGTGCATGGGGTCACCTCTCATGGTGCCCAATGGTCTTCCCTCTTAGGCTTGACCTAATTGACCTTCCCTCCAGGGCTTGGTCACACATCATACATCAAGCTGGCATGTAGGTGTGAGAATGCAAATTTATAACTAATTGTGATAATCATAGTGACTTTAAAGATTTGCATAAATGAACATCCAAAAGTTAGGTTGCATCCAGTTTGATCAATCATTCGAGAAAACTCTGTGAAACTAAATCGGTCACTCATAAATAACCAAATACCTGTAATGCTGATTTGAGATAGAATCAACCAAGTGGAAATCCATTCAAGCAAGCAAGTACAAGAATCTTGAAATAAACATACAATTTCTTTTTATCAAGATCCACCCAAACCAACTTGCTTCTTAGGATTTCTATTCCTTTTTAGGGTTTCTACCCCTTTTTAGGGTTTCACTTGCAATTAGGGTTTTGCCTTCACTTTTAGTACCACAAACCCTAATTAGACAAAACTACTTATAACCCTAAGTTTCTCATCCTATCTCTCCTAACAGGCTTAGGATAATCATTTAACAACATATATCCATATTTTTGAATTAAACATAGTTTTCTCTTCTTTTACCCTAAATTAGGGTTTCTAGATCCATTATCTTATATTCTTGGTTTACAACCCTAACTCATGCAATTTCTCATCAAAATCAGATTAGAATCTACCATTATCATTCAACAAGTTAATACTACTCGAATTAACTTATTATGCCTCATAGATTTATTCATTAACCTTAATTAGGGTTTCTAACCAAATTTTAATACATTTTCCATCAACTTAACATACTTTTGCAAATAGAAACGAAATTAGGTTCTCAAACCATTTTTATTGTGTTCCTCGTATTTTTCTGATCAACTTTCATATATTAAGTTTTGTCATTAGAGCTTCATAGTAATTTCTACGAATTTTACAAGAAAAAGCACTTTTTTGGAATATTCGAGCAGAGTGGGATATTTACCAAAATTTCTCAGCCGTTTGATTGATGATACGCTGGTCCGCCCTTTGGATCCGACGCTCCACATGACACGCCTCCACTCACGAGGTAAATTAGCCAGTCGGGCCTGGGACCGTTGGATCTCTTCGTGAGACCACAGTGGACCTCGATCGGACGTTGTCTGCTCCTCGTCTTCTTCCTTTCCTGACGCTCAAGCTGTGGCGACGCCGAGGCAGAGTCCTTACCAGAGAGGGGTCAATCGAGGGGAGAGAGAGAGTTGGAACTCGGGAGGCAGCCGTCTGGGTTTGCGAGGATGTGAGGAATCGAGAGGGGGGGTCTATTTATAGTATTTGAGGGCTCCTTTGGGGTTCCCCTACTCTCGCTGCCGCCTATCCCTCAGCCCAATTGGGCATTTCCTCTAGAACTCTCGAGACACCCTAAGAATAGGGTTGGTCGTGCATGAAATCACATCCCAAAGACCCTCGTGGTCTTGGATTTGTGGCAGGTGAGGTGAGATGCGAGGAAATCGCATTGGGAAATCTTAGTTTCCCTCTCCCTTTCCTTCTCTGACTTGAGGTGGGCGATGGACAACCACCGTTGGATCCGCGATCCTCTGTACCATGTGGGGCATCCAATGGTTGTCATCGCTCCCTGATTTCTAATTTCTTAAAAATGAAGGAAAAAGGGTATTAAACAATGAAATCTTGTGAAAATCATATCTCTCTCCCCGTTTATTATTTTTCACTCAAATTTTAGAGGAAACTCTGTCTTGGCATTATCCACTTTTATATTAAATTTGAAACCCAAATTCCAAAGGAAAATGGTGTTTGCTTCATATGTAAGTTATTCATAAATAAAACCAAATTAATTGGAATTTCCTCTTTCCTATGCCATTATCTTGGTATCTTGAACTCCTTAGTCCTCAAGGAATCCTATGGCACGAAATTTACCTTTGGAGGCTACCTCTTAGCCTTCTAGAGGCTTCTACCTCTATCTTTTCTCCTTTCCTTACTTATTCCTTTTATTAACTAAATTCATTTTCCTTATTTTGATTACTCTTTCCATTATTAATCACATGTAAACGAAATCTAATCAATTGTGGCCATCAATGCCACTTTATAGAGATTTCCATACATTTCTTATAAATACATTACTCAATATCTATTATCTTTTATTTTTCTCCATTGTTTGGACTTTTCTTCTTTTCCTCTCTTTTATATCCATTATTGGATCAACAGAATAATAGAAATCACGAAATTCATATCAAAGGGGAGATTTGTAAAGAAACCCATTCTTGGAAGAAAAGCATACAACCTTCTCAATTCAAGTCCATATTCATAAAATTATTACATTTCAATTATGAAAACACATGTAAAATTGAGGTTGTAACATCCTTCCCCTCTTATAGGAATTTTACCCTCAAAATTCCACCAAACAAACAAGCAAGTAGGATAAGACTTTCTCATATCCATCATCGGCTCCCATGTGGCTTCATCCTCTCCATGATGCTTCCAAAGAACCTTTATCGTCTTATATTCTTACATCTGAGTTCTTTCTCACCTTGGTACCACGTACCCTTATAGGTGACTCAGGATATTTTAGCCTCCCTAGAAGCTCAATAGGTTCATGGCTTAGCACATGGCTCGGGTACATCACATAGTGCTCTAGATCGGACTCATGGAACACAAAATACATAATATTATCCTGAGGGGTAAGGCTAAACATAAGAAACTCCACCAATCCATTTCAAATGGACCTATGTATCGAGGACTCAACTTTAGCTATAGCTCAAAGGAGTCAATTTTCATAGCACATATTCTCCCATAGTGAACTGCATGTCGGTCTACTTTGCATCATCTCACGACTCATGTCACCCTTGGGCTTTCTCAGCCATCGCATGATAAAAGCGACTTCATCTGCACACACTGTGGTGTCTCTGACCTTTACAAGGTCCTTTCACCGGCATCATCTGAATGAAGTGGTGACCGACACATCCTCCCTTACATAGCTTCTTACATCCCGATACTAGTTATGGTGGCCTATCATCACAATAAAACTCTCTTAGGCAGGAACTGCTCCCATGTATCGCCTGAATGAGCACACACACTCTCATCAGACCCTCTAGTCTGGATCATACTCTCTTGACTATCTATCAGTCAGGGGTGATAAGTTGTGCTGAACCTCAAGATGACATCGAGTTCTTCATGTACCTACTTCCACCGCACGGAAGTGATCTTGAGGTCACGCTCCAGATATTGAACTCGACCATGGTGTAGATGAACTATCTCTTCCTCATATATAATTCAACCAGATCTGTCACAGTGACATTGCTCTCTTTCTTAGGCAAGGGATTAGGTCAACTTGGTAAGGTGATCTACCGTACCCATATTGCATCATGACCTCTCTTGATCCAAGGGAGACCCACCACAACGTCTATGGTGATCTACTTCCATTCCCTTTTGGGGACTCTTCATTATCTATAGTAACTCACTGGGTACTTGTGTTCGACCTTCACCTCCTGGCATGCATAGCGACAAGCCACATGCAATTCTATATACTTCTTCATCTTAGGTCCTCAAAGCACTACTGCAAACTTTAATCATCTTAATAGTACCAGATGCAGGGTGTACTTATCATCACAAGCTTCTGCATGTCATGATTCCTCTAGGATGACTCCTCAGAAACCCTAGAACACTCTATTCATGGGTTCCATCACCTTCTTTTCCTGAGAAATGTATCTGAGGTTCTTCAACCATTCTCTTATCGCATCAAGCCCTAGGCTAGCTAACCAAGCACCCACCACTAACTCGACCAACGAATCTCATTGTATCTGAGTGTTAGCCAAACATGTCTCACAAACTTAGGGTTCACCTAGCCACCTCTTCTAGACTCTCTATTGACTAAACTAGACAACTACGTCTTGACAAAGAGCATCCTTTACCACCCTAAATCCTTATGTGCTAGGTAATGATGAAGACATAAACCTTCATATATTCCACTCAACATCCTCATCTCAGATTTAGGTCTAACTGAGTCAAGAAAAATCTGAGCTCATCATCTTGGTTATCAAACTCAAACTTATATAACTCATAAATTCCATACTGCTCTTGATCAAACGTCCTCATGATGACTACCTTAGTTCTCTTTGTGTTTGTAAACCATCCATGTATCATACTCTCCATAAAGGTATGCTACTATCTCTATCCTCATACATCATAGCAATGTTTCAACTCACATCATCTTTATCCTTAGTGTATGGCATGCGTATTGCCCTATCTCTCACCCCCATAACGAGAGGAAATAAGCATTTGGTTGCAGTCCAAATACAAAGTTCATCCCGTTCCAAGAGTAGAGATGGTGCATCACACATCACCAATACACTTTCCAAACTAAGTTGAAACTTACATCACATGTCTCCACAACATGAACATCTCGATTATGGGTCTACACCCATGGGAATACTTTTCCCATAACCTCTGTATCTTAAGATATATCTTTTATGTGCAATCCTTAGTCGTTACCTCAAGGTCTCTAGGGTGCCGAAACTTTTGGAGTGATATGACCCTTATGCATCTAGGGACTGTGTATCACCTTTACCCCTTAGGCCCCATTAACTCCTAAAGGTGGCCAGCCTCCTAACCCATGGTCCTTGGGCAAAGGTAGCTGTTACCTCCCAACCCTATGGTCTCGTGCATCCAGGGAACAGACAACTCCTACTTCCATCAGTCTGATCCCTTCATGACCTTAGTATTGACTTAGGATTCCATCATAGCACATATCATTATTGAATCTTTACCCAAAACTTCATCATCTCTCTGGGCACTCATAGCCAAACTTACATCCTTTCATAGGGATCATGGCGACCTACGTAACTTGGTCAGGCCCCATAAGGTTACCTCCATGGCAACATATCTTCATGCCACTTAGAGATGGTCACACGAGGGTCTATAGATTCATGCTCATACCGGGTGCTCTCCACTTAGCTCATCAAGCTCTTATGAGAGACTTCTTTAGGTTACCTCAAACCTACAAAAAAGCTGATACTTACCCTACAGAAGGGTCCCTCCCCAGGATGGGAGAAAACTATCTCTTGAGAGCAACAAAGGTCACAAACATCCTTATGTCTAGGGTTTACATCAACATGAGCATGCTTAGCCCTATCAAGTTACTAAGGCATGTAGCTAACAAGAAGACCACCTACTAAACCATGCCAGGTCTCTGTGGTAGGTCATACTTGTTTCTATTCCTCCACATTGGACCAACATCATACATGCATGTGTCACCAACCTTTGTGTGTGGGGTTCATCAAACATATACCTTAGTCCAAGGGGTTTACTTTTCCTCTAAATCTGAGGGGTGCCATGCCCAAAACTGTAGGAACTCACCCATCTCTATGAGCATTAGGTGCACCAGGTACTGCTACTTCCCCTCTTAGGTCTAGGAACTCTAGGTTCACTTTTATGCATCAGCTGTCTAACTACATGCTCAACTTTTCATCCACGAACCAAACAGGTACACGGTATAGCATGCACTTCTTACTATTCTTCCACCTAAGCAACACCTGAGAGTCCTACACCAGGACAACCAACTAGGTGCGAGACCTCAAAACTTGATACTATACCTCATCGGGGTCTAAGAAACTCTCCTTCCTATACCCAGAAGGTAAGGTAGGCACCCACAACATCTGTACATCGGTACCAGAAACCTCATCCTTCTTCAAAGATCTGGTTCCTCTAAAATCAGCCATGATACCATAAGCCTCCAAGGATCATGCATGAGGCAACCAAAACCATCCACTTAGGTCATCCATTCTAGGTCATAACATACCCAACTTCTCATGGTCCCTCATGTCTTTGGAGTCTAAGCTTCCAACCTTCTTGCTTGGGTTTTTCTCTCTCTCTCTCTAGAGCTAACTAATGAATGCATATTCATCCAGGCTCAATCACCTCGTTTGGCCCAATTTTTCTTACATTCTCGTGCTTATCGACCATATCTTCTAACATTTGATTTGTTTTGGTTTAATCGGATTTATCCCTATTTTTATTGAAATTTTGCACCTTTGTGCAGGTCATTTTGGGCATGTGGGCCTTGTCTTTTCGGCCCATCTCACCAGATCACGACCTCTTTCCTTCCTATTCCTTTGCTAACTTCCGCTTCTCCTCCAATAGGTTGCGGTCTTCTCCCAGCTTACCCTAAACCACGACAGCAGTTTCCAACAATCGCAACTGTGGTTTCCAACAATCGTGACCGCAATTCCACAAGATTGTGACCAACAGAAGAAATGTGACTGGAGAAAAGAGAAACCACGACTTCAGCAACGAGCAACCGTGGTCATCTTTAAGAACTGTGACCTGTCCCCCCTCGCCAAAGACTGCGACCAGCGTCACCTACCCATAACCGTGACCTCCTCTCAACACTGTGACCAGGTCGAATGCCTGAAATTGCGACCAATCTCCATGCCACTGCGCCCGCGGTTTTTCTCTCCCCCAACCGCGATCGGTGAAAAGCCTAGCAATCGCGGTTCCGCTCCTCTCACGATCATGACCAGTGCATCACCAACACTATGGCTGCCTTCTTCTTCCTCCTTCCCGCTATCTACCAAGCATCAACTACCACCTTCCACCATCAGCAGGTCTACAACCTTCACCTCTAGAGGATCACAACCTCCCTTTTAGTGAACCGCGATCAGGTTTCTTCATCTCCTCGAGCCCACAAACTTCCCTCAACTAACCTCGGCCCACAATCGTCTCCTCTTGCCACCACGATTGTGATCCGTCGTCGCTCCCACACCTCCGCCTTCATCAATCACCATGCCGCATGACTCGACCCGCTCACGATCTCCACAATCATGACCACAACAAATCGCGACCAAGTCTTGTAGTACTACGATCGCGGTGTCTGTGAATCGTGACTTGCAAGACACTGTGGACACATCAGCCGCTAACTAATCCTAAGCCACGACCGCGGTTCACAGCAGTCGACAGCAAACTGCGATCAATCAGTTAGCCACTCAACACCATCACAGTAGACCTCGACCGAGGTCACAACAACAGAGAGGCCGTGACCAAACAATCTGCCACCTCTCCTCCTTACTACTGCCAACATTAGGGACCACGGCCTGTGAAGAACAACCATTGACCTGCAACACCCGAACCATGACCTGCTGGTCATGAGAGCAAAGAATCGTGACCAAAAGAGAGTGCACAAGACCGCGACCAAAAACCATGACCTACTGCTCATCAAAACAACCGCGACCATGCCTGTATATACCTCGACCGAGGCAAAGCAAACCCAGCCAACCGGGCCTATAAATAGGACCCTACCCCCAGCCATTCAAGGGATCCTCTCCAAAAGCCGTTAGGCTGCAGGTCTGTCCTGAGCTTAAGGAGATGATCTCCACAGCCAAGAGCCTGCCTCCATGGTGGTCTTGCACCCCGTTCACCCAGATCTGGAGTGGAAACTCAGATCTGCAAGCCACCTTATCCAGATCTAGATCTAGATAAAGATCTGTTGCATCTACGCCGTGCCTACTCCGCCATCACGTCCACGTCCACGAGCTTCTCCTCCTGCTGTGAGCAAGGAGACTGAGAAGAGAGAGAAGGTGGAGAGAGAAGATTTGTCCCATCTACCATGGTGTTCTTCCCTCCTCATCCCATATCTGCTCCACCGGCGTGCAAAAGATCGTCTCTCCACCGAGCTGCGATCATCTTCTCCACCATGGACATGGAAGAATCTTCTCTCTCTCTTATTTTTCTTATTTCTCTCACCATGTGCGAGTAGTTTCCTTTCGTTGGGGGTGCGGGGACTAGCCCTGCTGCCCATGCTTATATGTCTTTTCATTAAACATTCCATGGCATGTATATAACTTTTCATTTAATTGTTAATCGTCGATGTGTGCTTGTGGATTGATCACCTGCTTGCATTTATCTTGTTCGTTCCTATGTTGTGAGAACTTCAATATGTAGGATTTGAATGTCGATTAACGCGATTGACTCCCTGACTAGAAATAGGATGGGATTCCCTGAGGTCGTAAGTGAATGATATGTGTGGGGACGAGCCATCTAGCCCACAGTGACGCTTCTGTGTGCCTAAACATTCCTCAGGGAGGGCCACAACTTCAGTTGGATATCTGTATCTTCGGAACCGTAAGTGCATGATCCATATGGTGATGAGACATTTGATGCCTAAGGTGATGCTTACGTGAACCTAAACATCCCTCAGGGAGGGTTCACAACAGTTCTATTTGGATAGTTAGATCTTACCTGGATGTTTGTGATTGGATATGTTTGCATGTGTAGTGGTGGTGAAACTCGGGACCACCCCAGCGATCCTCATCATTAATCTTTGGTCAACTTTTAATCCTGCTATTTACTTTTCTCACATTTAGTTTAATTAACCTCAAATCAACCTTTGTTCTAAATATTAGTCTTGATTCATCTGAATTCGACTAGTAAAAGATTCTTAAAAACGTTGTCCCTTGGGATTCGATCCTCAACTATACTGTGATAAGACCCGTCCGCTTGTGGGTGGTATGATTGCATAAGGTTTTGGTTAAAAACTCAAGGATTTCAGCCCTGGGTGAGTTTGTTAGTGCGATAATATTCCACGTTAAATTTTGGCGTCGTTGTCGGGGATAATGGAATCATCTAGTTAAATCTAGTTCTTTTTAGACTAATTTAGGTTTTTCTTTTACTTTTGATACTATCGAGCATCTACTTGAATTTGACTCTACTCCATTCATCTTACTCCCGAAAGGTTTTTCCATCCTAGGTACCCCCAAAGACTAGTGCATGCACTGCTCAAACAGTTCCGGCCTTGCTGCTAGCTTTGACCCTGAGATAGAACAAACCTTTCATTGTCAGAGTAGAGAGAACCATGCTAGGATGGCACAAGAGGAAGAAATTGCCTGAAGGGTTGCTCAAGCCCTTGCTGCACAAAGAGATAGGCTTATGCAAGAAGCCAGAGCTACAGTTGAAATAGAGATCCGAGCAGCTCAAGAAGCAACACAAGCAATAGAGTTACAAAAAGACCTTAGGGAGTTCTCAATCCCTAAAGCTACTGACGTTCATCATCCAGTGCAACCTCCTCCTATCAACGCTCCAAATTTTGAGATCTAGGAACATTGGATAACCTTGCTTCAGAACATCCCTTTCTATGGTAAGCAAGGAGAAGATAGTCAAGAACATCTTCTGAGGTTTATAGATCTATGTGCTATGACAAAGCAAAATGGAGTCACAAATGATGCCATCAGACTCCGTCTTTTCAAATACTCTCTTGCTGACAAAGCATGAGTTGGTACAACTCTTTGCAATGTGAACCCATAACCACTTGGGAACAACTTCAAAATGTTTTTCTGGAAAAATTCTATCCTCCTTCTCTCACCTATGAAATTAGGTGTCAAATAACGCAATTCACTCAGGTCCCAAGAGAAACCCTTGTTGAAGCATGGGAAAGATACAAGGAGCTTCTACACAAATGTCCACACCATGGTATTCCTAAGAATCAACTCATTGAGATCTTCTATAGGGGTGTGGATGACGATATCAAGAGGTTCTTAGAATCCTCATCTGGAGGTAACTTCATGCATCAAAGCTATGATAGTGCAAGGAAGGTTGTCACCCTTGGAGCTAAAAATCAAGCTAACTGGGATAGACTCGTAAGTAAAGGAGTGCTGAAGGTAGCTATGACAGAAGCTACTCCCGAGTACAAGTCTATCGCCGAATCCCTCAAGCTCCTAGTCGCCAAGCAAGATCATCTTGAATCATCTATTGCTATGTTAGAAATAAGACACTCACTCCCACAACCACAAGAACAGATCAAGTCAGCTTCATTGTTCTGTGAAGCATGTAAAGACACTGATCATTCTACACTGACCTGCAATGTTCTCTATGACGTTGTTATAAACAATGTATATGGCCAAGGAGATAATGGTCAAATGGAAAATCTTAATGCCGTCAACACCATCCCTGGTCAAGGATATTACAATCCGATTCAGAACAGGAATCATCCTGATTTTCAATATGGAAATCCTTCAGGAGCAGAGAACTCCCAACAACTTGGTTCAAACAACCAACAACGAGTTCCGCTGGGATTCCAGTACAACCAATAGCAAAACCTCAGAAATCAAGGAAACTTTAGGGGTAACTTTCAGAATAGGAACTACAACAATTATCAGAACAATTCTTAGTTCCAGAATCCAAACCAAGTCCCCTATCAACAACAACAGCAAGGAAAACAAGCCAATCCTATCTCTCTTGATGACAAGCTCTCAGCTATTGAGAAAATGTTACAGTCGCAGTAGACTATGATAGCTAACCAGCAAGCCCATCAGAAGGCTATTGAATCTCAACTAGCTCAACTTGCGTCTAGCATGAAGCCACCTACTGGAGCCTTTGCTCGCTAACCAGAGAACAATCCTAAGCACCCAGAGCAATTGAAGCCTGTCACCACTAGGTCTAGAAAAGACTATTCTGATCCTCCTGCCAAAATACCAATAGTAGCAACAAACGATGATGACTTTGTGAACGTCCAAAACTCTACAATACCCGAGTCTCAACTGAAGGAACCACCAACCACTGATAAGACAAACAAAGTAATATTGGAGGAATCAATTGATGCAGAGGTAGAAGACACACTTGAGCCAGATGTGCCAGTGTACAAGCCTCATTCTCCTTTCCCAGCTCGTTTGAAGCAGACAAAGCTTGATACTCGATTCAACAAGTTCAAGGAAGCTATGAAGAAGCTTCATGTTAATATACCCTTCCTAGATGCGCTGGCCAAAATACCAGCATGGAAAAAGTACTTAAAGTCTCTCCTCACAAGGAAGTATATAACCAAAGTGTACGAGACAGTGAAGTTAGAAACAACCACATTTGATATCATCTAGAGCAAGATGCCCAAGAAGAAGAAAGACCCAGGATCTTTTGGGATTTCATGCCATACCAGTGACTCTTCTTGTAAGAAGGGATTGGTCGATCTTGGTGATACCATCTCTATCATGCCACTTAGCCTTTGCAAAAGGCTAGGGTTTGCATAACTGCTTCCAA
The DNA here is from genome assembly GCA_963693085.1 of Alisma plantago-aquatica. NCBI lineage: Eukaryota > Viridiplantae > Streptophyta > Magnoliopsida > Alismatales > Alismataceae > Alisma > Alisma plantago-aquatica. The sequence continues at coordinate 712,977,462 of OY856411.1, read as the reverse complement.
CTGGCATGACCATACAACTTGCAGCTAACTCTGTGACTCTCCCCTTGGGAATTATTGAGGACGTACCTGTCAAGGTAGGAAAAGACTCTTACGTCCCATGTGACTTCGTCATCATGGACATAAAAGAAGACTCCAGATACCCTCTTATCTTTGGCCGTCCATTCCTTGCCACTGCAAGAGCTTTGATTGATGTAGAAGCAGGAACCTTGCTCCTCAGACTAAGTAAAGAAACTCTCTAGTTCAAAGTTTTTGAAAGCATGCGAAGACCAAGCATGCAAGAAGAAGTCTACTTAATTGAGTGCATAGATCAGATGTCACTCCTTACACGAGGATTATGAATAAGAAGATCCTTTAAGAGTAGACCTGACCAATCCGAATGCAGACAGTTCAGTTGACGAACAGGTGACAAATTGTGCTCACCACCTCGACACTGCTGAAGAAGATGCTAAAGATGAATTTGAGGAACTCAAGGCTGTGAATGTTACTGAAGAACCGTGCAAGAAACCAAAAGCCCCTGAAATGAAACCCCTACCCAAGGGATTGAAGTATGTGTTTTTGGATGATCTCAAGGTTTTTCCAATTATTATAAATTCTGATCTAACGACCGAACAAGAAGATAAACTCCTGAAAGAATTAAAAGAAAGAAGGAAAGCCATCGACTACAAGATGATTGATCTCACCGGGGTCAGTCAAGCACTTTGCATGCACAAAATCCCTATGATGGAAGACCACAAGCCGACTGTTGAACATCAATGGAAGTTGAATCCAAATATGAAGGAAGTAGTCTGCCACGAAGTCATTAAGCTGCTCACTATCAGAATCATCTATCCTATATCTGACTCACCATGGGTGAGTCCTGTACATGTTGTCCCAAAGAAAGGTGGCACTACTGTGATACAAAATGAAGATAATGAACTCATCCCCACTCGAACAGTCACTGGGTGGAGGATGTGCATCGATTACAGGAAGTTGAACATGGCAACTCATAAGGATCACTTCCCGATGCCTTTTCTAGATCAAGTCCTAGAGTGATTGGACCAACAGGAATATTTTTTCTATCTTGATGGTTACTCTGGATTCTATCAAATTCCTATACATCCAGATGACCAAGAAAAGACAACTTTCACTTGCCCCTTTGGAACATATGCCTTTAGAAGGATGCCATTCGGGCTCTGTAATGTGCCTGCAACCTTCCAACGCTGTATGGCAGCCATATTTGTCGGTCTTACCAAAACTATTATGGAAGTTTTTATGGATGATTTCTCCATATATGGAGATTCATATGATTCATGTCTGAAGCACCTCTCCCTCGTTCTCAAATGATGTGAAGAAGCACATCTAGTGCTGAATTGGGAGAAATATCACTTTATGGTAAAAGAAGGCATTGTCCTTGTCCATAGAGTCAGCAATCGAGGAATTGAAGTAGATAAGGAGAAGATAGAAGTGATTTCCAAACTCACCGTCCTGACCAATGTAAGAGAGGTCCGTGCATTTTTGGGCCATGCAGGCTTTTACATAAGGTTCATAAAGGATTTCTCCAAGATAACCAGGCCCATGACAAACTTGTTGCTAAAGGATGCTGATTTCCATTTTGATGAAGAATGTATCAAAAGTTTCAACAATCTAAAGCATGCCCTAACGACAACTCCCATCATACAAACTCCAAATTGGGATCACCCATTTGAAATTATGTGTGATGCTAGTGATTACGCTGTGGGTGCCATTTTTGGCCAATGTATAGAGAAGAAACATCATGTCATTTACTATGCATCGAAGACCCTGGACGAAGCTCAGAGGAATTATGCAACTACTGAGAAGGAACTCATAGCAGTCGTGTATGCCTTTGACAAGTTCAAAGCCTACCTCATTAGTTCGAAGGTCATTGTCTATACAGATCATGCTACTATTCGTTACCTCCTGAAAAAGAAAGATGCAAAACATAGGATGATAAGATGGATTCTCCTCTTGCAAGAATTTGATATAGAGATAAGAGATAAGAAAGGTACAAAGAATGTTGTGGCGGACCACTTGAGTAGTATCCACACCCTGGACACTGAAACTACCCCTATTAACGACTCTCTTCCAGATGACCATCTCATGAAAGTTCAGAAGCTACTCCTTGGTACTCAAACTATGTGAACTACCTTGCCGCCAGTGTCATACACCCTGAATGCAGCGGAAATGCATTGAAGAAATTCATGCATGATGTGAGGCAATATCACTGGGATGAGCCATACCTCTTTAAGCTATGTGCTGATGGTCCTTACAGACATTGTATAACTGAGGAAGAAGCTCATCTTGTTTTAGAGCAATGCCACTCAGGCCCAGTTGGAGGCCATATGAGTTCTAAGAAAACTGCTTTGAAAGTTTTGCAATGTGGATTCTTTTGGCCAGCCATATCCAAAGATGCATACAATTTTGTTCTATCATGTGACAAGTGTCAGAGAACGGGTAACATTACAAAAAGAGATGAAATGCCACTTAAGATTTGGCAAGAGATTGAGAATTTTGATGTTTGGGGAGTGGACTACATGGGTCCATTCCCATCCTCACACAGATTTTACTACATCCTAGTCACGGTTGATTATGTCTCTAAATGGGTAGAGGCGATACCAACTGTAACTAGCAATTCCAAACCTGTCATTAAATGTTCAAAGATATTATTCCCCCCGCTTTGGAGTCCCACGAACTGTGATCTCCGACGGAGGTTCTCATTTTTTGGAAAGAAGCTTCGAAACACTGTTAAGGAAATATGGTGTTACGCACAACGTAGCTTCCCCCTACCACCCACAAACAAGTGGGCATGTAGAGGTTTCGAACCGTCAACTCAAGGCTATCCTGGAAAAGGCACTAGGCCGCAATCAAAATGATTGGTCAGTGAAAATCAATGATGCCTTGTGGGCCTACCGAACTAATTTCAAAACTCCTCTTGCAACAACACCCTTCAGACTCATCTATGGAAAATCATGTCACTTGCCAGTTGAACTTGAACACAAAGCTTGGTGGGCAATCAAACAACTATATTTTAACATGAAGAAAGCTGGACAAGCCAGGATTCTACAACTTCAGGAGCTGGATGAACTCAGGATGACAACTTATGAGAATTCCATAATCTATAAAGAACGCACAAAGTTGTGGCACGATGGTCATCTGAAGAGGAAGGACATTCAAGTGGGAGACCAAGTTCTACTGTTCAACTCAAGACTAAAGTTATTCTCAGGGAAACTCCATTCTCGCTGGTCCGGGCTATACATTGTTAAGAGAATCTACCCACATGATGCTTTTGTTTTATGGAGTGAAAAGTCAGGCGATTTTGTGGCAAATGGCCAACGCTTGAAGAGATATTTCATCGCAGCTGATACTAGCACTGATGAATTGATGCATTTTTCCAAACTGACATATCCACCAGAAAACTGAAGAAATCACGTTGTGACATCGACGTAAAACAAAGGCGCTTGTCGGGAGGCAATCCGATCAATAATTTTGTTTTACTTTTAATTTTGAATTAGAACTTTTACTTAATTTTGTTTTTACATTTTAGGAAATTTTGCACCCGATAGACAATGCATCGCAAGATGCAGTCTTAAGTTCTGATAATTTTCATTTTTGAGATTTCAGATGGAGGACGCGTCGCCGAAAAGAATGCAACCACATCTGGTGGACCAACCAACATGATTTTCCCCCTCCATCTCAGATTTAGAGTTTGCTCGAGATGAGCAAAATTCTAAGTTCGGGATGGAGGGTGGGTGGTACGTACTTCACTTTCCACCCACTCCTATCTATTTCAGACTTAAGATTCCATCGTTGCAATTTTGAGCAAATTTTTCAAAAATATTCAAAATAGTTTGTATAGAAACTTGATGAAGTTTTGACACTTTTTGTTTCAATCAAAGCCTTTATCTAGTCGGCTATCCCATTTTCCCATGAGTTTTGAATCATTATACCCTCCTTACTCGAAGCAAAACCTCAAGGGGGACAATTTCTGAAACTAGACAATGGTTAGAAATCACTGTGTAAAGCTTATGAGTCCTAACATCATGTTCAGTGAAAATGGCAAGTATCTGTCGAACTGAGAGGGATCAAACACATTGTGCTTCCTAACTGACTAGTGGAACAATAGCATGAAATCTCCACCAGATCCACATCAAGTCATTATTTGAGCGGAGTATGATAAGGAGAACGACCTGGTGAACTGAATCGTAAATCAAGTTGCATTCTGATCTGAACTCTCTTCTACACCTCTTCTATCATCTTCTTACCCCTTCATTCATCAAAAAGAAACAAAAATAGCTAAAATAGTGTCAAACCCTAAGTTTGGGGTGGCACACCTCCTCCCTCTTTATTCGCTTCTTCCATACCCCTCGCTATGTAATAGGGGCGTACCACCAAGAAAAGATGCCAATGCGCACACAAAAAAATGCAATCTCGAGTCGAATAGAGGAGAGATTCACACAAAAAAATAATAATAAGAGTTGCAGTCAATGAAATTGCAACCACATAATATAAATCTTGAGTCAAATAGAGGAGATATTTATTTCTTCCTTCCATACCCCCATTCACTCCCTGTTCCACCTACTGGTACAACAAATACCTACTTTGCCAATACCTTGAAAAACACCACTGTCAGATCATGTGCACGCTTGTTGTTCTGTGGGTATCTCTGGACTCTTACGAAACTCTTATAAATGCTTGCTGTTGGAAAAGGCGAGGAAGTGATGTTGGGAAACAAACTCAGCAACGAAGATATGGTAAGATGTGTTTAGTGGTCTCAGGAAGTTGAGATGCTTAGTCATACAGAGTAGAGAAGAAATAATCGTGATGTGAAGATGAGGCAATCACACGAGATGAAAGTATTCATTTGGCGACTATTTCAGATTTTGTGTTACTCAAGGACGAGCAACGTTTAAGTTTGTGGTATTTTGATGAATGCATATTCATCTAGGCTCAATCACCTCCTTTGGCCCACTTTTGCTTACATTCTTGAGCTTATCGACCATATCTTCTAACATTTGATTTGTTTTGGTTTAATCAGATTTATCCCTATTTTTATTGAATTTTTGCACCTTTGTTTAGGTCATTTTGGGCATGTGGGCCTTGTCTTCTCGGCCCATCTCACTAGATCACAACCTCTTTCCTTACTATTCCTTTGCTAACTCCCACTTCTCCTCCAACAAGTCACGGTCTTCTCCCAGCTTACCCTAAACCGCGACTGTGGTTTCCAACAATCGCGACCGCAGTTTCTAACAATCACGACTGTGATTCCACAAGATTGCAACCAACAGAAGAACTGTGGCTGGAAAAAAGACAAACCGCGACCTCAGTAACGAGAAACCGCGGTCATCTTCAAGAACCGCGACCTATCCTCCCTCGCCACAGACTACGACTAGCATCGCCTACCCATAACCACGACCTCCTCTCAACACCGTGACCAGGTCGAGTTCCCAAAATCACGACCAATCTCCAAGCCACCGTGCCCACAATTCTTCTCTCCCCCAACCGCAATCGACGAAAAGCCTAGAAAACACGGTTCCACACCTCTCACGATCGCTACCAATGCAGCACCAACATTGTGGTTGCCTTCTTCTTCCTCCTTCCCACTGTCTACCAAGCAGTAGCTATCGCCTTCCACCATCAACAGGTCTGTGACCTTCGCCTCCAGAGGATCACGACCTCCCTTTCAGTGAACTGCGATCAGGTTTATTCATCTCCTCGATCCCACAAACTTCCCTTATCTAACCTCGGTCTGTGGCTTTACCCCACTCACGACTGCGGCCGTCTCCTCCTGCCACCACGATCGTGATCTGTCGTCGCTCCCGCACCTCCACCTTCATCAATCACCATGCTGCATGACTCGACCCGCTCACGATCTCCACAATCGTGACCACAACAAACCGTGACCAAATCTTGTAGTACCGCGATCGCGGTGTCTGTGAATCGTGACTTGCAAGACTTCGCGGACACGTCAGCCGCTAACTAATCCTAAGCCGCGACCGCGGTTCACAGCAGTCGACAGTAGACTACGATCAATCAGTTAGCCACTCAACACCATCACAACAGACCTCGACCGAGGTCACAGCAACAGAGAGTTCGTGACCAAACGATCTACCACCTCTCCTCCTTACTACTGCCAACAGTAGGGACTGCATCCTGTGAAGAACAACCATCGACCTGCAGCACCCGAACCGTGACCTGCTAGCCGAGAGAGCAAAGAATCACGACCAAAAGAGAGTGTACAAGACCACGACCAAAAACCACGACCTACTGCTCATAAAAACAACCGCGACCAGGCCTGTATATACCTCGACTGAGGCAAAGCAAACCCAGCCAACTGGGCCTATAAATAGGACCCTACCCCCAGCCATTCAAGGGTTCCTCTCCAAACACTGTTAGGCTGTAGGTCTGTCATGAGCCTAAGGAGACGATCTCCACAGCCAAGAACCTGCCTCTGTGGTGGTCTTGCGCCCCGTTCACCCAGATCTGGAGTGGAAACTTAGATCTGCAAGCCACCCCATCCAGATCTAGATCTAGATCTAGATCCAGATCTAGATGTAGATCTAGATCCAGATCTAGATCTAGATCTAGATCTCGATCTAGATCCAGATCTAGATCTGTTAAATCTACACCGTCCCTACGCCGCCATCACGTCACATCCACGAGCTACTCCTCCTACTGATAAATGTGTTTTCATCACTTTTATTTGCATCTTTTAGATATCTTTTTATGATTGTTTTGTTGTTTATTTTCTTAGTTTTATAATTAATTACATTATATTATATTTTTCTATTCAAGAAAATTTTTAATCATATTTTCTTGGATTTTGTAGGAAATGGGATAAATATTCTTGGAGTATAATTGCACAATTTGCAGCAGTCCTATAATTATTGTATATCTGTCACCAAAAGTGCCATAACTCTTGCATCCAAAGTCCAAATTGAGTGTACAAGTATTCATTGGAAAGGAAATTTAATTTCCTAAAAGTATATCATATTATTTGGACCGCTTTTGTGCGTTTTACGGGAGTGAAATGCGTTCGAAATCGCTGCTGCGGGAATCTGCATTGAAGAGAGTTACATGGTTAAGACAATTAAAGTCTATCAAATTCCTATTGACTAAATCTTGAAAATTCAAAAGGATAGCTTCCTCTCTTTTTTTCCCCCTCTTTTTTTGGATAGCCTACCCCTCATTCTCCTATAAAAGGAAGGGCACTTCCTCCTCCCAAGATCATCTTGGATTTCTTGTATTTGGGATTCTGAAGCAAAATTGTCTTGTAATCATTCTCATTTTATGCAATAAAGTAGATCTTAGTTCAAGTATAGATTTTTCATTCTTGTTCTTGTATCTTCTTTCCACCTTAGTTTAATCTTCTCTTCTCCGTGCTTTATTTCTGGAGCAAGGAACAAAGGACTAAGCCATTTCATTGACTCTAGCATAAGGATTCATCTCCTGATTTTTGGGCTAGACTATGGCTTTTGTACTTTCTTCCTCCGTCTCCCTTTTCTCCATGTATGAGTAGTCTTTTATCGGGGTAAAGGGGAATAACCCCTTAGCCATGGTTTTAATGATTTCTTCTTAAACGATTAGATGGTAATCAATTTTAATTGAATGATTGATCTTCGGATCGCATGTTAATCCGGATGGATATGACCATGGAAATTCAGATTTAGAACAATAAAATCGATTACATAGACGTTTTGATATGACCGTGGATTCTCATCTTTTAGGTTGATAAACTAGGAAGCATGAGCACCAGGACCAATGGGCTCATGTGGAGTTTCTCTCTTGTGAGTTTTTAAATTCGCAAACCTTCATCGAATCGTCGTTTAAGATTTAGTTGTTGTCACCTAGGCTAAGGTGGTGAAAACCCCTACGAGCCTCGATTTCCTTCTCTTGATTTAATCACCACATCCTTCGTTTTCTTTAATTCTTAGTCTTCCATTCATATAGTTTTGCTTGTGTTAACAATCTTTTTATTATTGTCTTGTGCATGTTTATTATTGTTAAGTACTTTTCTTCTTGCATTAGTGTAATCACACAAAACCCCAATTGAACTTTACTTTCTTCTTCAATAAAAAGAAAAATACCAAAAAAACAAATAATAAAGTTTTTCAATCTTTGGGTTCTAAAGAACAATCTCTAATAGTTGTCCTATGGGATCGACCCTTCTATACTACCCTTAAAACCGGAAGTAAAAAAGGTTTAAACTCTAGGATTAACCATCTTAGTGATTGATATTGCAAACGACGAGTATCACCTACTACGAGCAAGGAGACCAAGAAGAGAGAGAAGGTGGAGAGAGAAGATCTGCCCCATCTGTTGTGGTGTTCTTCCCTCCTCGTCCCAGATTTGCTCCACCACCGTGTAGAAGACCGTCTCTCCACCGAGCTGCGATCATCTTCTCCACCATGGCCATGGCAGAATATTCTCTCTCTTTTGTTTTTCTTATTTCTCTCACCATGAGCGAGTAGTTTCCTTTCGTTGGGGTGTGTGGACTAGCCCCGCTGCCCATGCTTATATGTCTTTTCATTAAACATTCCATGGCATGTATATAACTTTTCATTTCGTTGTTAATCGTCGATGTGTGCTTGTGGATTGATCACATGCTTGCATTTATCTTATTCGTTCCTATGTTGCGAGAACTTCAATATGTAGGATTTGAATGTCGATTAACGCGGTTGACTCCCTGACTAGAAATAGGATGGGATTCCTTGAGGTCATAAGTGAATGATCCGTGTGGGGATGAGCCATCTAGCCCACAGTGATGCTTTTGTGTGCCTAAACATCCCTCAGGGAGGGCCACAGCTTCAGTTGGATATCTGTATCTTCGGAATCGTAAGTGCATGATCCGGATGGTGACGAGACATATGATGCATAAGGTGATGCTTACGCAAACCTAAACATCCATCAACGAGGGTTCGCAATAGTTCTATTTGGATAGTTAGATCTTGCCTAGATGTTTGTGATTGGATATGTTTGCATGTGTAGTGGTGGTGAAACTTGGGACCACCCCAGCGATCCTCATCATTAATCTTTGGTCAACTTATAATCCTGCTATTTACTTTTCTCGCATTTAGTTTAATTAACCTCAAATCAACCTTTGTTCTAAATATTAGTCTTGATTCAACTGGATTTGACTAGTAAAAGATTATTAAAAATGTTGTCCCTTGGGATTCAATCCTCAACTATACTACGATAAGACCCGTCCGCTTGCGGGTGGTATTATTGCATAAGGTTTTGGTTAAAAACTCAGGGATTTCAGCCCTGGGTGAGTTTTTTAGTGTGATAATATTCCACATCACTAACCCTACAACCAACCTTACCACTGGAGGTTCTCTCTCTAAGGAGGTGGACCAAGCTCTTAAGGATACATGCATACACCTACATGGGTGAAATGTATGATCCAAACCTATGTTCGATCAAGATTATCCAAAGCTCTGCATGCTTATCTCATAAGCTATCCAACATGCCCTTCTGGCCTAGGTTTCCACCTACTGCTAGCACTACTGATGTTCTCTCCTACATAGGTGCATTCTCTTCTATGCTCGTATATGCCCATAAGGGTTTCCATATGGTCATTACTAACCTCTTCAATGAAGGAGCTATCCTTCACCCTAAAAGGAACGACCCTTCCAAGGTTGGGTCGCCAAAAAGGCACTAGGTCAACCAACCTCACGTAGCTCATGCTTATCCCAGTTACTCAAAACCAAAAAGCATGTCAACCCACGTATATGGTCGACCATGATATCTAACTCATCATGTCATCTCTCTCTCTATCAACCTCTTAGGGTTAGGGTTAGCATCATCCTCAGAGGATGCGCCAGGTCTCTACCTCATCCTGGAGACCTTTTCCTCCAGGGCTAACTCTTCACTCATCCTCCTCAGGTCTCTCTTGAGGACACGACAACACATGCCATGCAACCTAAACATGTAACTAATCACTAGTTTACGGCTAAACTATTAAGCTTATGTCCATGCCATCTTATTTTCATGCTTTTCATTGATTTGGTGGAGGATTCCTTAATCCTTATCATACTTACCCTAACCTCAAGAGGGTGGGGAATAGAGAGAAAAACCCTAAACATTAGAATCCTTAATTGAATTAGGGTTGAGAAGTGACGAAAAAGATGAGAGAGTCCTAAAGGTATCTTATTTTGAGTCAGAACCTAAGACATTAGCCAGGCAGTCACACTGCATCCGAGAGTCCTCGTGACTGACTAGTGGGGTGGAAGAAATTATTGCCAGCCCTCGGACCGTGATCCTTTTCTAGACACCTCTGTCTTTTGGAAAATCCTCTAATAACTCCCTCGGTTCTACTGAGTTTGTAAAATTTAATAATTACTAACGATTAAATGAGGAACCAATGCTCTAATACCAAATGTAATGACCCCGCCTCCTGGTAACCCCCAGTTCAGGGAGACCAAAAGGTCAGAGCCATTATCCCAATGTTTCAGATCAATGGTTCAACAAATAATCAATAATAGTTACTAAATTATACCAAAACTATACTGAAAAGCTGGAATAAAATAAAACTTTGTATACCTTTTTAAAATCTTGGATTTCTAGACCTATAACCACAACTGGAGTCTATTCTAACTAATCCTCCTTGTACTTTAATTCATATATTCACAATGTATCACTTTACTATTTGTCCTTTTCATATTGTACCTAAAATGCCGAAAAACAAAACGTCGGTCAACATAAATGAATATGCCGATATGTGGGGACAACCAAAATTTCACAAATATTGCTAACAACCTAAGTATCACAATTAAGTTATTTAACAATCCAAATTACATTTTCAATGTGACATTCTCCACCACTTTTTCCCTAACCTTAGAATACCCTCTCTAAGGTTTTTCCTTTGCACTAGACATAAGGCCACCTTCTCCATCCTGAGCTTGGTGCATAGGGTCACCTCTCATGGTGCCCAATAGTCATGCAAGAAACATAAGGCCACCTTCTCCATCCTGAGCTTGGTGCCTGGGGTCACCTCTCATGGTACCCAATGGTCTTCCCTCTGGGGCTTGACCTAATTAACCTTCCCTCCAAGGCTTGGTCACGCATCATACATCAAGCTGGCATGTAGGTGCAAGAATGCACATTTATAATTAATTGTGATAATCATAGTGACTTTAAATATTTGCATAAATGAACATCCAACAGTTAGGTTGCATCCAGTTTGATCAATCATTCGAGAAAACTCTATGATATTAAATCAATTACTCATAAATAACCACATACATGTACTGCTGATTTGAGATAGAATCAACCAAGTAGAAATCCAATCAAGCAAGCAAGTACAAGAATCCTGAAATAAACACACAATTTCCTTTTATCAAGATCCACCCAAACCAACTTGCTTCTTAGGATTTCTATTCCTTTTTAGGGTTTCTACCCCTTTTTAGGGTTTCACTTGCAATTAGGGTTTTTCCTTCACTTTTAGTACCACAAACCCTAATTAGACAAAACTACTTATAACCCTAAGTTTCTCATCCTATCTCTCCTAATAGGTTTAGGATCATCATTTAACAACATATTTCCATATTTTCGAATTAAATAAAGTTTTCTCTTCTTTTACCGTAAATTAGGGTTTCTAGATCCATTATCTTACATTCTTGGTTTATAACCCTAACTCATGCAATTTCTCATCAAAATCAGATTAGAATCTACCATTATCATTCAACAAGTTAATACTACTCGAATTAACTTATTATGCCTCACAGATTCATTCATTAACCTTAATTAGGGTTTCTAACCAAATTTTAATACATTTTCCATCAACTTAACATACTTTTGCAAATAGAAATGAAATTAGGTTCTCAAACCATTTTTATTGTGTTCCTCATATTTTTCGAATCAACTTTCATATATTAAGTTTTGTCAGCACCTTCCTAGTAATTTCTACAAATTTTACAAGGAAAAGCACTTTTCTAGAATATTCGAGCAGAGAGGGCTATTTACCAAAATTTCTCGGTCATTTGATCGATGATCTGCTGGTCCGCCCTTTGGATTGGACTCTCCACATCGCGCGCCTCCACTCGTGAGGTAAATTAGCCGGCCGGGCCTGGGACTATTGGATCTCTTCGTGAGACCACGATGGACCTCGATCGGACGTCGTCTACTCCTCGTCTTCTTCCTTTCCTGACGCTCGAGCCGCGGCGGCACCGAGTCGAAGTCCTCATCAGAGAGGGGTCAATCGAGGGGTAGAGAGATAGATATGGGACTCGGGAGGTAGCCGTCTGGGTTTGTGAGGATGTGAGGAATCGAGAGGGGGGTCTATTTATAGTATTTTAGGGCTCCTTTAGGGTTCGCCTACTCTCGCCGCCGCCTGTCCCTCAGTCCAATTGGGCGTTTCCTCTAGAACCCTCAAGACACCCTAAGAATAGGGTTGGTCGTGCGCAAAATCACCTCCCAAAGACCCTCATGGTCTTGGATTTGTGTTAGGTGAGGTGAGATGTGAGGAAATCGCATTGGGAAATCTCAGTTTCCCTCTCCCTTTCCTTCTCTGACTCGAGGTGGGCGATGGAAAACCACCATTTGATCTGTGATCCTCTGGACCATGTGGGGCATCCAATGGTTGTCATCGCTCCCTGATTTCTAATTTCTTAAAAATGAAGGAAAAAGGTTATTAAATAATGAAATCTTGTGAAAATCATATCTCTCTCACTATTTATTATTTTTCACTCAAATTTTAGAGGAAACTCTGTCTTGGCGTTGTCCACTCATATATTAAATTTTAAACCCAAATTCCAAAGGAAAAGGGTGTTTCCTTCATATGCAAGTTATTCATAAATAAAACCAAATTAATTGGACTTTCCTCTTTCCTAAGCCATTATCTTGGTATCTTGAACTCCTTGGTCCTCAAGGAATCCTATGGCACAAAATTTACCTTTGGAGGCTACATCTTAGCCTTCTAGAGGCTTCTACCTATATCTTTTCTCCTTTCCTTACTTATTCCTGTTATTAACTAAATTCATTTTTCCTTATTTTGAGTACTCTTTCCATTATTAATTACATGTAAACGAAATCTAATCAATTGTGGCCATCAATGCCACTTTCTAGAGATTTCCATACATTTCTCATAAATACATTGCTGAATATCTATGATCTTTTATTTTTCTCTATTGTTTGGACTTTTCTTCTTTTCCTCTCTTTTATATCCATTATTGTATTAATACAGAACAATAGAAATCACAAAATTCATATCAAAGGGGAGATTTGCAAAGAAACCCATTCTTTGAAGAAAAGCATACAACCTTCTCAATTCAAGTCCATATTCATAAAATTATTACATTTCAATTATGAAAACACATGTAAAATTGAGGTTGTAACAGACAGCCTGGTTGGGGTGGAATGAAGGTTTGGGATATTTCCCAAATAGTTTCGATTGCATATACTTAGAGAGAAAGTAAAATTAATATGTATATTAATTGAAATCGAAATTGCCAAATTCGTGTGCGATTAGGACACCACAAAATGGCAAGACAACCATCTCGCACACCAGACGACCATTTGGGTTTGTGAAATGACCGTTTCGACTGTCACAGGTTGTGAAAGTTCAAGTTCTTCCAGTCCTTTCCAATCCCACGCAATCCCGTACAGACTGGGAACCCTAACCCTAATCTCTCCTATAAATGGAGGGGTATTGGGGGCTTCCCAATACACAACACAGACAACTGAAAATCAGTTCTTCTAACAACTTTTGTCCTCTCTGGTTGTGGTAACCAAGAGAGCCCATGCAAGTTCTACTCGACACAGAGGGATAGCCAAAGGGAGAGAACAAATGATAGTTGTCGTTGTGGGAGTGTAGGTTGGTGACTAGTATACCAATAGGAGGGACAACTCCTTCCCGTCCTTTCTTAGTGAACAACAAGAGTTCTAGTTGGTCTATGTGGACTACTCTAGAGGCAGGAGTCCTTTGGCTATTGCTCAGAGAGAAAAGTCAACCTGCAGGCTATGGCGAGACCACCAGAGTTGCTGTAGAGATTGTGCAGATAGCTATTTATGGTGAAGACCAGGAACCACACACCCACTGTCCAAAAGAAACTTGTCAGTAGTTGCAAAGAAGTTATTTTTGTCACTAGACTTGCTCCAGGACCATGTATAACTTGTTAAAATCATCCTTTGTATTTCATAGCAGTTGAAGCAATCTTGCTATTATGGGAATATAAATAGATAAATTTTTATTTCTGTTGCTATACTCTGTGCTCGTTTTCCCCAACAGTGGTATCAGAGCCATGTCAATTTACTATGTTTTCACATAATCGATACGATTAGATTTTCATTTTACCATTTATTTATTGCATACAATGTGAATATTTAAATTACTCTCATATGCGTATCCGATCAAAGACCACATAATCCCAAACAAATATATATATATATATATATATATATATATATATATATATATTGATTATTGGATTTTGTTGTATCGTTTATTTATTGTATATGATGCAAATATTTAAACTGCTCTCATATGCATATCTAATCAAATACCACATAATCCCAAACTAATATACACACACACATATACACATATATATACATACACACACACACACACACACACACACACACACACATATATATATATATATATATATATATATATATATACCTACATATATATGTATATATGTATATATAAACATACATACATATATATATATATATGTGGTTGGATGGTTTGGTTCCTATTTATCTTGGTATGTGTACCGAGCCTCTACCTCCTTCTTCCCAATGTAAAGTTAATGCTTTCCTACCTTTTCTCCCCTCGAACATTTTTCTTATTAAATGTAATAAAGTAGCAATAGGATAGTTTCTTTTAATGCAACGACGTTGAAGATGTTTATCGCCAGTTGAGACATCCACTTTATGAGATGAGGTGATCGTCTGGAGGATCAAGGAGGACAGAGTGATGGAACCAGACAACCTCATGGTAAACCCAACCGACCATTTAGAAGGAGTCCAAACATCAATCGGATAGGTGGCTCTAGTAGAGTTTCAGGAATGACGACTGGCCCCCCCCCCCCACACACACACATATATATATATATATATATATATATATATATATATATATATATATATATATATATATATATATATATATATATATATATATATATATATATATACCTACATATATATGTATATATGTATATATAAACATACATACATATATATATATGTGGTTGGATGGTTTGGTTCCTATTTATCTTGGTATGTGTACCGAGCCTCTACCTCCTTCTTCCCAATGTAAAGTTAATGCTTTCCTACCTTTTCTCCCCTCGAACATTTTTCTTATTAAATGTAATAAAGTAGCAATAGGATAGTTTCTTTTAATGCAACGACGTTGAAGATGTTTATCGCCAGTTGAGACATCCACTTTATGAGATGAGGTGATCGTCTGGAGGATCAAGGAGGACAGAGTGATGGAACCAGACAACCTCATGGTAAACCCAACCGACCATTTAGAAGGAGTCCAAACATCAATCGGATAGGTGGCTCTAGTAGAGTTTCAGGAATGACGACTGGCCCCACAGATCACCACTAGCCTTAACTGCGCACTTTGTCCACACTGACGCGCAAGCCAGGATCAACTTCCCGACTGGTCACCCATCCTAGTACTACTCCAAGTCAAGCACGCTTAACTATGGAGTTCTTTAGTGATGGGCTCCCGGAAAAGGAGGTGCACCTTGGTGATATGGGTAGTCCAATCATTCCTTTTAAGATCATGTTATCCTAGGCCTCAAACCTGGGATGTTACAATCTCCCCCACTTAGACTCTTGACGTCCTCGTCAAGGCTCAACTATATGGCCTCATAATCTGACCCCATTTCAGTGCAGACCCATAATGGCCCATGGACACCCAGCTCCCGTCCACAGCTACCAGAGCAAGGGAGGCTCCATCTCGTCTCTACGGATAGCCCTTTCCAACTTTCCTGGACCGCACGGCTCAAGACTGGCATGCCACATGCCCATGTGGGCCCCACCTACTGGAGGGGTTATGGCTCTAATACCATTTGTAACAACTGGGCCTACTGCCCTAGGCTCTAGTAGAGTTTCAGGAATGACGACTGGCCCCACAAACCACCACTAGCCTTAACTGCGCACTTTGTCCACACTGACGCGCAAGCCAGGGTCAACTTCCCGACTGGTCACCCATCCTAGTACTACTCCAAGCCAAGCACGCTTAACTATGGAGTTCTTTAGTGATGGGCTCCCGGAAAAGGAGGTGCACCTTGGTGATATGGGTAGTCCAATCATTCCTTTTAAGATCATGTTATCCTAGGCCTCAAACCTGGGATGTTACAAGCATCCTTGGTAGACCCAAGTGACCATTTGGAAGGAGTCCAAACATCAGTTGGATAGGAGGACCAACTGACCTGCCAAGAGGCGAGATGACCAGTTCAAGGGTTTAAATGATCTACCCAGATTGGAAAGCACAAATATACATCAACTGCAAGTTCATACATGTGATGTGATGATTGACCTAGGTGGTAGTAATTCCTTATGGCTCCAAGTAATTACAAGTAGACATGGCCATAACCATCACTTTTTGTTTTATATTGCATGTTTACATTGTGGGATATAATATGTATATGATTCATAATATATATGTGGTGATTGGATACAATATATGTACATATATAAAATCCCTCAATCAAATATATTAAGTCTAAGATGCTTTCCAATAATAATACACATGAAAAGCTTGTTCGACCAAGTGCAGGTTATGCCAAAGCGTGGTGTGCCGTCTACCTCATGCAAGTGTGATGGTAGTAATGCAGGTTCCACCAAAGCAGGGTGCATTATTATCATATTGGCTATTGGGTCAAGCTAAACTGATGATTCTCAAAGCATCTGGGCCCAGAAGCATGTAGATGATTATGGCAAGGAGTTGCACATATCATCTATTTAAGAGTTGCATATGGTGTAATTGGCATGATTGCATATCTTAATTATTGATTGTAGAAGATGGTGTAGGGTAGGTAATAATTGAATCATTTTGGATCTTGGCTCATTAGAAAATTGTTCGTTGTATTTTTTCCAAATTGATACTTGAGGATTATAAATTTGAACAAAATAATGAGAAATATAATTAATTACAGACCTAACTGTTATCATCTAAATTTTAATCAAATCAAATCAAAATAAGTTTTTGACAAAAATTGCAAATTATTTTGTAGAACCAAATGGCAACCACAAACAATAACTTTTCTATGCGATCGGTCCTTTAGGAGGATAAACTTACGGGGAACAACTTCCATGACTCTTTCAGGACGTTGAGAATTGTTCTCACATAGGAATGGAAGCTCTATGTCCTGGAGACACTAGAACCAGAGGAACCACCTCAAAATGCACCAAAGGCTGACAAGGATTCTAACAAGAAGCATACTGAAGATGCCATGGATGTCAAGTGTCTGATGCTATGCTCCATGAACTATGAGTTGCAGAGGAAGCATTAGAACGTGGATGTAATTGATATGGTCACACATCTCAAGAACATGTTCCAGGATCATGCAAGAAAAGAGAGATTTGTTGTCTCCAAGGCATTGTTCAATTGTACCATGGCAGAAGGAGATCCGATAGGTCCTCATGTGCTCAAGCTCATTGGGTATGTGGAGAGCCTTGCTAGAGTGGGATTCCCCTTAGGTCAAGAGTTGTCCACTAACATGATTCTACAGTCCCTTCTAGAGTCATATATATTCAATTTGTCATGAACTAAAACATGAACGACTTCGACAAACTGTTGACAAAGTTATTGGGCATGTTGAGAATAGTTGAGACACAAATGAAGAAAGACAAGCCCACATCTATGATGATGATCAACAAGACAAAGGCAAATTCTAAAGGCAAAGGCAAATCTAAGAAAGGATTAAGACAAAAGCCCAAGTCTTCAGATCTCAAAACAAAAAGGGATGTAAAGAAAGGAGGCAATTGCCACCATTATCACACGCCTGGGCATTGGAAAAGGAATTGCCCACTCTGGATAGAGGAACTAAAGGAGAAAAAGGAAGGCACTGAGGCCTCCGCTTTAGGTATAAAGGTTATAGGATAAATTTGATTACTTCTTCTTTTGGTATGTGATACCAAATCGAGATATGACATAATAATGTACATAATCTAAAAAGAAGTAAAGACCTTCATGGATGGACAAAGATGGACAAGGAAGAGCAAGTGTTGCAGAAGCCATAGTCTACATTTAAATTTATCTTAGCCCAACATGCATGAAATAGAGTTATTAGAACTGCTATTTCATTATGCCATTAGAATAGACACACTTTCTTTATGCATCTTGTATGGACAAGGATGATTATCAATAAGGGATTGTTAGTGATTCTATTTCAAAGATACATTCTTCCATGGCATTGACCCTAAAACATCTTGTGAAATTTATGCAAAATGATTCAAAGATGAAAGTTTATAATGTTTATACCAAAGTATTATAATTGATAACTCAAGACTATCATTAGCATTAATCATCTTGTACGAATATGATAATTGCATGCCTACAATACATTTTGACGTTGATCTAAATTCCCTTGGTTATTGAACCTAAGGAAACATGCCAATCTTATTTATGCACAAATATGAAATGACATCCTTCACTAGATGTAGTGGGAGGATAAGTCTTCCATTAGACCTCATATATATGATGTATGAAGATCTTATGGAATGAATGCTATAGATAATTAACTAATATTTCATTTTCATTTATTGGTAATATGATGATATGTACCAAATGAAATGAAAGCATTAATATCTTTAAAGTGTTAAAGGAGATTGTAAATAAAGTATGACATTTATGAAAGTATTAAGATACTTTGATATGATCAAATGTTGAAATACTTTATATCAATACCTTGAGTACCTTCAGGAAAGAACTGTGATATGTATCACAAGACAATCCATCTAAACATGATGATGTGTTAGAATGAAGGATATACCATGATGAGTCATGATATAATTATCAATTAAATATAATCTTCTTATACCCTCATAAATAAATATATATATATATATATATATATATATATCTATTTATAAATCATGTACCATCTAAATGGTTTGTAAGACATCATATATGATATGATTTGGGAATGTCCCAATAGGTCTAAAGGATTGAAACCCACCTTGAGAAAGTAGTTTCTTGAGAAGGTTTATCCATAAACCATGACAGTTGAACATTACTATTAACCTCAATCCAATAACAAAATTGTTTTGTTAATAGGATAACTGAGTTCTTAAAGATTCAGTGGGAGTAAAGGTAATAATCAAAGTCTTTAAGGTCAAAAAAGAGGTGCAATGAGAACAATGGGAATCACAAGTTGTTGTGGAATCTCAGGTTCATCATATAACACTAAACAAAATATTTCTAGTAGAACACATTTGAGATTGGAGGATTGTGAATCCAACAATTTAGATAGGTTAGTCATACAAGATGAGCCAACTAGTCAACTAGAAGCAATTTTTGAGTGATATGGAATCTGTGTAAGCTAACAAGGAAGGACCTTGATAGCACCACCTAAAGGGGTAACACCTAAAGGGTGCAATAGGGTCTTATGATCAAGACCTACATGGATAACATAAAAGGATAGATTGGTTGAATAAATCAAGTTTGGACATGGTAGAAATTCCTTTACCAATTGTCATGCTTGTTGTTGTAGTTAGAACAGACTATGATATTTTGCATATGAAGATGGCAACCTGATTCCTTAAGGGAATACATTAGAGGATGTGTACGTGACACAACCTAAAAGATTTCATTACTTCATGAATGCAAATTAAGTCTATAAACTACAAAGTTCAATCTGGGATTGAGACAATCACCTCAGAAATGGGATCTAATGACTTGACAAGACAACAAAGAGTTTGACTTGAATCAAGACAAAAGATGAATATGTGTTTACAAAGGATTTAGTGGGAGCATATATGAATATTCCACATATGATTAGGAATAACATATCAATATTGTGAATATTGAGGTCTGGCATGAAAATCCCTTCAACAATGAAGGTATAGGTGAAACATGTTATAAGATAAGGATCAAGACCTATAAGATAGTTCTTGATTGTTTCACAATGGAAGTTTGAGCACATACAATAGCAATGTGTTGAAAGAGTTCAACATGGATGGATTCAATGAGAGAGAATTCAGATTAGTCTATCATGAACCCTATATTTCTATTCTTATTAGGAATGGAAATATCATGAATAAGATTCCATGGGCCAACCCAACAATGGATCTATCATGTAAGCTATTAACACACTTATCCCATATAATCTTGTACGTATGACAAGATAGGTCAAACTTCAATAAGGGTTATTGAAGAGTCATTAAAAGATATCCATTAGTACTGACGAAGTATTTAAGGATAAGATTGCTAGTCAATAAGGATAGCAATAAAAGGAAGAGTTGGATGTAAAGGGTTACATTGACACAAGCTTCCATAATGACAAAAAGGATCACAAATTAAAATATGTTTGATTTAAAAAAATAAGTGATTATTAGTTGGAAAGGTTCCAAACTAATAGCAATTAATGCTAATATACAATAGAAGCCGAGTATGCTTGTGTTACGAACACAAAGTGATACTATATGGATCTAAAGGTTTATAGGATGAACTTATAGATGTTCCAACCATTGATGACTCAGTAGAAATACTGTGACAACAATAGAACTAATTGTTAGGCAAGGAACATCAGATACCATATTAAGGCAGTTCCGTCTCATATGAGAAATCATACAACAAAGAGGTTAGGAACATGCAATATACCGATTATAAGAAAAGTGATGCTAACATGATAAATCAACACTAGCGTAGTAGAAGCATGTTGGGCATGTTTAGGCCACTAAGGATGAGATCCGTTGGTGATTGGCTCTAAGTGCAAGTGGGAGTTTGTTGGTATGGTATGCCCATAGAGCCAATCATATGATGATTGACATGGCTATAATTACCTAAAAGGATTTGATTAATAATAACATATATAAAAGGGAAGCTTCTAATTCATCTATTTCACTCAATAATGAGATAATGAGGATACAGAGTGAATGTCTAGAGAATTATATTGATCAATGATGAATGTTGTCAAGTTACTAACCTTATAGATGAGATCATACAGATGTTAAGAGTACATATACATATTCTCATTCTGTCCCTGATTGGTTGTTATTGTGGAAGGTTGATAGACAACAATAACACATAATATCAGAGTGTGAGTTGGTTGATGACTAAATTTCATTAGTCATGATATAGAAATATCAAACAAAGCACATAGATACATGTTAGGAAATAATGTATCAGAAAGACCCACCTTGAGAGTGACACATGGTTATGGTGGTCAAAATCATCTAACATAGTGAAGGTGGTGGTTGTGATTCTTAGACCTGAAATCACTACACTCGTCACAGTCGTTGGGTACGGTTTGACATCATCAAATGCAATCCTGAAATATGGGTTGTTATAACGGTGATGATTGGGTGACTTTGACACATGGGGATAGACTATGAGTGATAGATATGGAATTTGTCCCTCCTACTGGAGTATGATATCCTAGCCACTTGATAAGCGAGACTGAGAAACGCATGCACATGCACATGTGAATCAATATATGATATTGAGGCCACATTATCTCATACAATTTTCTCTTGGTTCAAGAAACATGGATTGAACATTGAGAGGATGACCTTCCATGCCTCAAGTTCATCTTGGATATTAGAGATAAAGGAATTATACCATAACTATACATAGATTATAGGTTGAAGTTGTTCTCCAACTTTCCATTCACTTGGGTAGCACTGATGTGCAACTAGGCACCACTCTCTACTTGTGATGTCATAAGCTAGTTATGGACACTCACTGCCAATGTGACATGGGACCTGTAGGGTCACACACATAGGAACTCATATAGAAGAGGAGTTGAATCTTGAATGATAGTTGGATTGATTACTAAAGTGTTTAGGTATTCAATTCACACAACTGATCGCTCGATTGGCTGACTAGGTCTGCCAAATGACCATCTCACTAAGTGAGATGACCATTTAGGCAGCTAGATGGGCATCTCAATTGTTGAGATGCCTGTTTGGGTGGTTAGGTAGATCAAGGATCGAATTGGCTTAGTTCTACCCTTGAACTGACCAATTCAATATGATTGAACTGATCATCTCACCTCAACTCACCAGACGACCGTATGGGTGAGTGAGATGGGTATCTCACTTGGGTGAGATGGCTCAGTTGGGGCTGAACAAAGGTTCAAGATGTTTCCCAAATAGTTTTGATTGCATATACTTGGAGAGTAAGTAAAATTAATATGTATATTAATTGGAATCAAAATTGCCAAATTCATGTGCGATTAGGACACTTCCAAATGACTGTATGGCACTGCGAGTGACCGTCTCGCACACCAGATGACCATCTAGGTGTGCAAAATGGCTATTTTCAGCCGTGGTAGGTTGTAAAAGTTTAAGTTCTTTCAGTCCTTTCCACTCCCACGCAATCCCGTACAGATTGGGAACCCTGACCCTAACCTAGCCTATAAAAGGAGTGGTACTGGTGGCTTCCCAAGACATAACACAGATAATTGAGAATCGGTTCCTCTGACAACTATTGTCCTCTTTGGTTGTGGTAACCAAGAGAGCCGAGGCAAGTCCTACCTGACAGGGAGGGATAGCCAAAGGGAGATAACAATTGATAGTTGTTGTTGTGGGAGAGCAGGTTGGTGACTAGTACACCAACGGGAGGAACAACTGGTTCCTATCTATTCTTAGTGAATGATAGGAGTTATAGTTGGTCCATATGCACTACTCTAGAGGCAAGAGTCCTTTGGCCGCTGCTCAGAGTGCAAAGTCAATCTGTAGTCCATGGCGAGACCACCAATGTAAGGAGTGGGACTGATGAGGGGATCCACTCCCTACCTTTAACTTCGAATAATAGTAAACAACCCTTATCCAACTAAAATCCACATCATAGTTAAAAGGAAGGGTTGCATAATATTTTCCAAAATAACATGGACATCAAGCACAATGTGTCAAGCAGCAGAAAGGAAACTAAGTTATTACATGAGTTTAAATGGGTCCATAAAATATCCATGTAAAGTCTAAAAGATAGTAAATTAAAAAGAGAACTACTGTCTCCTCTAACAAGGGTAGGAAGCACTGAGCCACCTAGTCATCTCAGGATATTATTCTTGTACACTACCCCTAGGTAGCTTTCTCCTCAAGCCCCTGGTCCACAATATCTTGCTCAACTAATGGCTGCTCTCCTGGGTGGTTCGGGAACAACCCAGAAAATAGACATAAAAATGGCATGTGTTAGCAAACACTGGTATAAGTGCATAAATAAAATAATTGGGCATTTTAGGGATATGAAGTAAAAAGAAGGTATTCCCTCAAGAGCGGGCTATATAAATTTAGGTAAGTTCAAGAGAAGCGTTATCAAAAGAATGAGGCATAAAATTTAGAGTGCCAAATAGTATCAATAAAGTTCTTGTCATTTTACATTTCACAACTCATCAAATAAATGAATTTGCATGCAATTTACTGTAGACTAAGTCTACCTATGTAGGGCCAAGACACCACTGAGCCTTTGGCCTAAAAGTGGATGGGACAGACGCACTCAGGGTGGAAAATAGATGCGCCCAAATATACATAATACGGACAGAAACAAATGCGCCCACGGCAGAAATAGACGTTCCCAAATATACAATGAAAGGGTGGAAAAGGCACACCCCGGATGGAAACAGACGCATCCTAATGGTTATGCATAAGCATCTACAATATATAACTAGCCTAATACAATGCACACATGCATAATAGAGTGAAATGATAATTTTTTCCAGTCATAAATACATTTCAAGAGACATTTAGCACAACAAAATATAACATGACATTGGGGTTTACAAAATAAATCAACAAGAATGATAAATTATTCAATTGAGTCAAAAAGTAAGTTTATACAAAAGAATGCCTCATTATAGGAATAATGGGTTTTTAGTCATTTAAAATGACCAAAATAATAGGGAGTTGCACATACCTCACAAACAAGCCTATTTATTCCCACAATACACTATGGTTCAGATTTAGGAAAATTCACCTCCTACAAAATATATACATGAGTATTAGGGTCATAGTTAACTCATCGAATTCTTTTACCCCAAATATATTCACTGTATGAAAACCTATGAATTAGCCTATGAAGCCCATTTCAATAAAATAAAAATCTTTTTTTGAATTTTGTAATTTTCCAATAAGCGAATAAGTAGTTATGTATTTTTATAGTTTTAAATCCTTTTTTGTTTTAACAAAATAGATGGAAATGAAAAAGACCAACCCCATTGTCCAAAATACCCCCACATTCGATTGTTGGTTAATCGATGTGATGGGGCAGGCGTAAGAAATTTGACCCTTGGTTAAGTTTTTCACCCCAAAAAAATAAAAAAAGTCTAGTGGATGGTTTTACCCATGCAAAATTGATTGGGTCATCATCCTCGTACGGGAAGAAGGGGTTTTTTCTCTACTGGTTTCTTTGCTGACTTTCTCACTGGGAGCCCGACCTATGAAAATCACGAAGATCTTGCTAGAACTCCCTAACTTGATCACGAGCGATGAATAAAGGGGCGATCAATGTGCATCATTCGACAATCGGAGTTGCCAGTACCAGAGGTCATCCCACTGACCGGTCCAGCTACTAGCCTCAAAGGAACTCAAGTGAGCAGTGGCGACA
The DNA here is from genome assembly GCA_963693085.1 of Alisma plantago-aquatica. Lineage (NCBI taxonomy): Eukaryota > Viridiplantae > Streptophyta > Magnoliopsida > Alismatales > Alismataceae > Alisma > Alisma plantago-aquatica. The sequence continues at coordinate 712,952,735 of OY856411.1, read as the reverse complement.
CACAGAAAATGATGAGAAGACAGTAGAAAATAGGGGAGGGGAAACATACACCCCAATTGTACATGATTCAATCATCTAACAAGTACCCTGACACCCATAGGAGATGACCCGAAGTGTTGGTCATGAAGACTTGGGTCGTAACTATGATGCATCAGTGGGTGTGGGGTGATGAGGAGATCAATAGAGCTAGTTCATAGCTATTGAAAATCAATGTCGAGGAGTGCACAATCCACCGGTCTAGAATCTATGGTCTAAAGTTTGACCCCATGAAGGGTTAGGCATAAATCCCATAATCCAGTAACTCTTAGAGACTCTCACTAGAAAAACCAACTCGTAGGGAAGGCGGCGGCGATTCTGTCGACCCAATGATTGTGGAAGAGTTATGTGACACACCGATCACAAAAACAAGATTTACTTAAGCGAAAGCGTTCGTTAGCAGCAGATTACTGAAAATCACTAAAAATTAAAACCTTTTTCAAAGAGATCCACAAAGGATAACTCTTTTGAAAAGAACCAAAGTAATTTGATTTCATCCTGTTTCACTAGTACATATCGTGTATCATCTCATCTCAAAGATTACAACATCAACTGTTCTATTAAACTATATACAGACAACATAAGAACATTGAGGCATCAAGCCAAAATCTCAGATCGATTCATTAAAACCAACTACGAACTCTGAGGACCTGAGAGTACAGAGACAACACATAGGACTCTATTCACACATATAAAAAACTTGATAGCCAGTGTCTCCACCTGAGAATTCACTGCTATTCCTGATGTTGCTGCTGTTCTTCTCTGACTATAGGGTTCCTGTCTCCTTGTCCATGTCAACCTAAAACAAATGTGGATCCCACGTGGGCGAGACAATTATAAATTGCCCCAGTGAGAGATATAACTCTCCTCCAAGAACATTATTATTGCAATTATTAGATTAACATTGAGTAGAGGAAATTTATATTTAACATCAGCTAGTTCAATCTCTAAACCAATTAGAGCAACATTCTTATTCAAAGAATTTCAGCTATAACTTGACAAAGCAATCTGTCATTTATACCATAAGAAGTTAAAACACATGTATAACATTGATCCTTCTAGGATATACTAAATAGAGTAACATCAACCCTTTATCATGGGTATTCAACCCTTAGTTTATCATAGAACACTTTTTACCACTTATTAGGTAACTAATACCTTCAAGTCATCTGACCAAGGAAATTATGATTCTTGCTACACAAGCATTCCACATAGTTCACAAAGCTCATATCACCTCTTGTTACCCCTTAATAGGCAACCAGGCATATTATGAATTATGAAGCCCATAAGCAATTTCAATAATTAAAACATCATATGGCACACATGGCTCATTAATTTCAGGTTACCTCTCACTAAGCAACAAGCATATGAAGGCTTATAAGGCCTATAAAACATCTTCAATATACATAGCATCATAGCTCATACTTGGATATGCTCATCATCTCAACATACATGCATGATTAGTACTCATGATAACAATTATATCCATTAAATATTAGTACCTTGCAATATAAGGGTTTTCTTATTATATTCATAACTCATCACTCTATATTTGAGCTTCACATAGGATCACTCTATGTTAGGATTTCACATAGCATTACCCTATATTAGGGTTCCACATAGCATCACCCTGTATTAGGGTTTCACATAGCATCACCCTGTATTAGGGTATAACATTACCTTGTGTTAGGGTTTCACATAGCATTACCCTATATTAGGGTTTATTATATCCTATTACCCAATTTAGGGTTAAGATGCACTATTCACATCAGATTATGGTTTATCATGTCCTTTTACCCAAATTAGGGTTTACTGTAACATTACATAACATCTCCCTGGATTAGGGTTTTGTATCACATTCATCACCCTATATTAGGGATTTACACATCATTACCCGGAATTAGACTTTCTTACAACAATTCCCCAAATTAGGGTTTACTATTCATCCCAATTAGGGTTTACAATAAAATACCCTTAATTAGGGTTTCTCATGTCATTATCCTATATTAGGGTCACATCATTCCCCTAGATTAGGGTTTCACTCGGGATTGCCCTAAATTAATGTTTAAGTTCATCAGTCAACTCAATTAGGGTCTTATGATCTCTTTATCAAGGATCATACCCTAATTATATATCCCATTCATTTTGAATGTGTTGGGCTTGATTTCTAATGATTATTATACATGTATTAATTTCTCTTTCTCATCCTCTCTAGGATGTTCTCTACTCCAATCTTAATCAAATTGAGTCTATTATTTATTCAAATACATGTAATTAGGGTTATCATAGTGTATTGGACTATTGCATTAATATGCATCAAAGGTTAACCCCACTAAGGGTACCAATCACTCTAGTACCTTAAAGGTACAACCATTGTAATCATCATTGATTTTAATCATAAATAATCAAGTAGTTGATTGACCTTCAATCACCTTAGCCATCCAAACGATTTTGATTAATTAAATCTCAAATAGTCTTGGTCACTTAGACCCCAAACGATCTTGACCAATTAGACTCCAAACAGTCTTACTAAAATAACCTCCAAATGATCTAAGAAAGTTTAGACCTCCAAACGGTCTTGATTACATTGGCCATCCAATCAGTTTGAAACCGTTTAGCCAAATCAAGTTGAAACTGATTGGACATATAAAACCATTTAGACAAAACATTTGAAACCGGATGAACTTGGGTCTCCAAACGGTTTGAGACCGTTTGGTCCCAAACGGTCTTGATACCGTTTGATCCCAAACGATCTTGAGACCGTTTGGACTCAAATGGTCTTAATACCATTTGGTCCAAACCCTCTTAAAATTGAATGGACCAAAAAGATATCCACCAACTAAATCGATTTTAGGGTTTCACCTGTTGAATCCACCTATCAATTGAAACATTGAATTAAACTCAATTGAACCATTAAATCACCCTTCAATTGAACCATCAATTAGGGTTTTAAATTTAAGAAACCATCAATTAGAGTTTTAACCTAATTGAATTAGGGTTTGAAAATGAGATACCTTCAATTGTTGACATTGTAGGACTAATTCTATTGAAATCATTGAATCACCACTTAGCCATGTCATGACCTGACCTCAAACGGCTTGAGGTTGTTTGGTTAACCTCCAAATGGTCTTGAGACCGTTTGGGTGACCTCCAAATGGTATTGAGACCGTTTAGGTTAGTCAACCCAAAAATTAAATCAATCAGTTGAGAATTTCAGCACTCAACCCGATTAGGTTTTGATACTTGATGGACCTTTAACTAATGAACCCTTTGAAACCAATCAGTTGGATTTAATGGGTCATCAACCATAAACATCATTATATGAACTCCAAATGGTCAACTGTGGTCAACTATTCCAAACGGTTTTGAAACTGTTTGGTTTCAAACGGTTTGATGAAACTGTTTGGCTAACTTTATTGAAACCGATTGGACTCAAATTTTGAAACTGTTTGCAATAGATATTTGTGGAGGTGTGTGCTTATGATGATTTCATCATCATAAAGATATAAACCCACGAAGCTTGCTGTGATTTTCATGGTGATTGCATCAATCAATCAAATAAAATTTCGAGAATGAAGAAAGGATCAACAATTGATAGAGGTATGAAATCAATAATAACATTCAAAGGTTCAAGTTATATAACCCGCTTTAAATTGAGATTCAACCTCCACATCTTTAATGGTGAAAGCAACACCTTCCACTACCCCAAGCTCATCCTTAAGCTTTGAGTGAAAAGGAATGGCTAGAATTGAAGATGGAATGGAAATAAGAAGAAATCATGCATTGATTTTTGATTTCCACCATGGAATCAAGGTGAAAAGAGGTAATGGAGCTTACCAACAGGTTGGGGGTCGTCCTCCTGATCCTAAAAAGCTCCCTTGGTCATTTTAAAGCAAAGAGTGGAAGTGGTTTCGAAAAAGCCCGTCAATTGAGTTGTAAAAGGTGTTTTTATAAGAAATTCAATGAGAGAGAAAATATTTTATAAAAATCCTTTTAATTCCAAAATTGGTGCCAACTCTCCCCCATAAATTCCTGGCATTCAAAGCCATCTTCCCCTCCTTCGAATTCCTCTTCATTATCCATGAATTAAGGAAAATCAAATTAAGCACCTTAAATCATATAATACTAATATCCCATTTTTAGTGGAAATTACTTTTAATTTAACTAATGTGAGTGGGTTCTCCACTCACTTAGATATTTTCATGAATTTGCAAGGCACATGCTCATCCAACCTTATCTAATTTCAACCATTACCATTTTGGTTGAAGGGAACTTCGATTAATATATTTAATTTTGCATTAATTTGAAGTAAAGTTCCAATTATGCTTAAATCTTGATTATTTTAATATCAAGATTCTCTTTCTTCCAAAATGATTCAAATGAGGCGCCCCTCCTCAAATTATTTTCTCTACATGATTATAAGAATCATGAGGGACCCTCTTGAAGTGGTATTTTGCATATTGAACCCTAGATTTTAGGTAAATTGCACATTACACCAAAACTAGGTTTTAATGCACAAACATTGCTCAACAGGCTCTTTCTTGTTATTGAGGCACAAGCCACACCTATACATCATTCTCATTCCTATGATGCTTCAATACTAGAGGAACATTTCACCATGTAACATTTGCAATTTAACCCCTCAACTTGGGTAATTTGCACTTTAGCCCAAAATAAGTAAAACATTATTTCAACATTATTAAAAAAGGACTAAAGTTGAAATATAAGTTCCTATTGGGCCTTAATTACTTTTCAAGAGATAAGAGAAAGCATATAATCAACTTTATTAAGCAAAACATCTAGGTTTAAGCATAACCCAGGTCAGGGATGTTACAAATTATAAACCCCTAACAAGGATTTTGTCCCCAAAATCCCAAGAAAAGGAGAGACATATTTTATTCACTTATCATACCATCAAGTCTCCACATAACATCTTAATTTCATGGAGATAACATAGATCTTTAATCCACACATGGTTATTCTAAGGAAATATTTTTAGCTTGATAAACTTTTCCACCATAATTACAATTGTTCCTTCCATTAGTTCAACCTTATCAATGTTTATGTTTATGCAGAGCATAAACCCCTAACATATGATGTCCATATTATTTTATGTAACTAGATTGATTTCACAGTTGGACAATACAGGTAACCAACATAAATCATCTATTATTTCTCAGGTACCATAATCCTTACTTTGGTATTCATCATATGTGTTGAGAACACATCTCATTTTTATCATATTCATTTCTCTGTTGTTACCACCGAAGGTATACATGCATAAGGTATTTCTTTTATTTTAGGACATTGCTTGTTCCATATATCATTATCTTGGAACCAAAGTCCAAAGCAACTGATACTTTCCTAAGTATCCATCAACAGATTATTTCTAATCCATGTACATCAAATGTCATAATACTTACTTGATTGTCATGTTAATGAAAGGAAGAAACATAAAGGAACATACTCCTATCATTACCCAAGGTTGTTTATCAAAGGGGAAACATATATATTTAACCGAGGTAATCCACTCATCAATCCTTTATTTGTTTGGGAAAGTTCACTTAGCAAACCCTATGTGGCTGGGAAAGTTCACTTAGCAAACCCTATGTGGCTGGGAAAGTTCACTTAGCAAACCCTATGTGGCAGGGAAAGTTCACTTAGAAATCCCTAATTAGTTGGAAAAGTTCACTTAGCAATTCCTCATTAGTTGGGAAAGTTCACTTAGCAACCCCTATGTAGAAAGTTCACTCAACAATCCCTATGCGATTGGGAAAGTTCACTCAGCAATCCCTATGTGGTTGGGAAAGTTCACTCAGCAATCCCTATTTAGTTGGGAAAGTTCACTTAGCAATTTCTATGTAATTGGGAAAGTTCACTCAGTAATCCCTATGTATTTGGGAAAGTTCACTCAGCAATCCCTATGTAATTGGGAAAGTTTACTTAGCAATTCCTATGTAATTGGGAAAGTTCACTTAGCAATTCCTATGTAATTGGGAAAGTTCACTTAGCAATTCCTATTTAGTTGGGAAAGTTCACTTAGCAATTCCTATGTAATTGGGAAAGTTCACTCAACAATCCCTATGTATTTGGGAAAGTTCACTCACCAATCCCTATTTAGTGCACTTAGGATGTGATGACAATGCCCCTGCCATATTTCTAGTTGCATTAAGCTCACTAGATTGTCTCAAAATGACTACTTGATCAGAGTAATAAAAAAGATAACAATCTAAGAGTTCCATACTTACCCTATCCTCAATAATTATATACCTGGACAGGGTATACATGTACTGAGATTAGGTAGTATGCACTTTAGGTATTATTATGTTCTTTACTTTTCATGTCATCACCATCACATGTTTTAACATTCCTGGACTTCCTCCAGGTATCTCACATATACCTCTTCCTCTTTCACACAGAAAAGAGAAATTATAAAGCATTTCAAAGAAGACTGAACAAAATATAAATCCTCATCCTTGTGTCCTCATAGGACTAATCAAAGGAAGCTCAAAACAACTACTTTCTTATTTTTAACACATAGCATCATGAAATGGAATATCAGAATGAAACTATTTCATCTGACTAGTCTCATCTTGCGGTTTGTTAACTGTTGATCCTATGCTCGATGGTTGGGTGCCAATGAACCAACTTGGGACGCCTGTCCAAGTCCCCTAGTGTTACTAGAAAACTGCCTCCTCTGAAAGCCTTGCTGGCTCTGCCTTGGGGGTAGAGTCACCATTGGATTCCTATCTGGAAAATCCTTTGCTAGATGTCCCGGTTGTCTACATTGGTAACAAACCCTGGTCGCAAAATAGGGTCTGTGAGATCTAGTCACTGATGTTGATGCTATGCCGGGGGCTTTACTTGGAGCAATACTACAGTCCCTACTCCTGATTCACGTCCATTGCACCTGGGTGTTGAATCTTGATGATGCTGTCGGTGCAGAGAACCTCGACTTCTTGAATCCTTCATATCTCAAACCTTGAGACTTAATGTATTCCTTCTTATTAGTGGTCTATCGTTTCTCGGTTACAGACTTTTCTATCTGTCTCACAGACTCTACAAAAGTAGTAAACCTCTCTCTGTTCTCTAAAGCAGACCCATGAGTGGTTAATCATCGTTTAGCCCCTTCTCATAATGCTGAATTCTTTCCTCATCAGTAGCTTCCATGTGCGGACAGAACCACAACAGCTCCATGAACTTAGCCTCATACTCACTAATGTTCAGTGTCCCTTATCTCATCCACTCAAGCTGAGATGTTTTCTCATCTAGATAAGTCTTAGGGAAGTATCTAATGACAAATTCTCTTTGGATTTCTTCCCATCCGACCTCAACACCTGGCCTCTTATCTTCTTCTATAATCCACCAGTGACCAGCACTCCCTTTTAGGAGGTACACTGCATGTCTTACCTTCTCGGCTTCAGGAATATCAAGGACCCTGAAAGCCTTCTCCAGCCCCGTCAGCCACAAAACAGCATCTGCTGGATCAGATGTACCAACATAATCTATGGCTCCATCCTGGCACAGTCTCTCAAAGGTCTTGCCGGCTCCTTGTCCCTCATTATGGGTTGGTGCCCTAGGTGCAGGTGGTGGCATTCTGTCCGCCATGTTTGTCATGGTTGCCATGAACTGCCCAAACAATGCATGGAAAGCTAGGTTCTCTATTATGGTTGGGTTCAACTGAGGTTGTTCACGTATATGTCCTTCCCTAATCTGGTCTCTTACACCTCCTCCTGGTGTAGCAACACTGCTATCGGCAGCGTGTTCTTCGTGTGTTCCAGACATCTTCAAGTTTTTCTTCTCCTCCTATATGAGCAGAAGTCACTATCAGATAAACTGGAAGACACTAGAATAGACTCAACATCTTAGTCCTATGTCTCTATAGACTCAACGAACCTAGTGCTCTGATACCACTAAATTGTCACACACCGATAAAAAAATGATTTATTTAAGCGAAAGCGTTCGTTAGCAGCGGATTACTGAAAATCACTAAAAATTAAAACATTTTTCAAAGAGATACACAAAGGACAACTCTTTCGAAAAGAACCAAAGTAATTTGATTTCATTTTGTTTCACTAATACATATCGTGTATCATCTCATCTCAAGGATTACAACATCAACAGTTCTATTAAACTGTCTACAAACAACATAAGAACATTGAGGCATCAAGCCAAAATCTCAGATCGATTCATTAAAACCAACTACGGACTCCGAGGACTTGAGAGTACAGAGACGACACATAGGACTCTATTCACACATATACAAAACTTGATAGCCAGTGTCTCCACCTGAGAATTCACTGTTATTCCTGGTGCTGCTATTGTTCTTCTCTGACTATAGGGTTCATGTCTCCTTGCCCGTGTCAACCTAAAAAAAATGTGGATCCCACGGGGGTGAGACAATTGTAAATTGCCCCAGCGGGAGATATAACTCTCCGCCAAGAACATTATTATTACAGTTATTGGATTAACATTGAGCAGAGGAAATTTATATTTAACAGCAGCTAGTTCAATCTCTAAACCAATTAGAGCAATATTCTTATCCAAAGCATTTTATCTATAACTTGACAAAGTAGTTGTCATTTATACCATAAGAAGTTAAAACACATGTATAACATTGATCCTTCTAGGATCTACTAAAAAGAGTAACATCAACCCTTTATCATGGGTATTCAACCCTTAGTTTATCATAGAACACTTGTTACCACTTATTAGGTAACTAATACCTTCAAGTCATCTGACCAAGGAAATTATGATTCTTGCTACACAAGCATTCCACATAGTTCACAAAGCTCATATCACCTCTTGTTACCCCTTAATAGGCAACAAAGCATAATATGGCTTATGAATCCCATAAACAATTTCAATAATTAAAACATCATATGGCACACAGGGCTCATTAATTTCAGGTTACCTCTCACTATGCAACAAGCATATGAAGGCTTATAAGGCCTATAAAACATCTTCAATATACAGAGCATCATAGCTCATACCTGGCTATGCTCATCATCTCAACATACCTGCATGATTAGTACTCATGATAACAATTATATCCATTAAATATTAGTACCATGCAATAAAAGGGTTTTCTTATTACATTCATAACTCATCACTCTGTATTTGAGCTTCACATAGGATCACTCTATGTTAGGATTTCACATAGCATTACCCTATATTAGGGTTCCACATAGCATCACCCTGTATTAGGGTTTCACATAGCATCACCCTGTATTAGGGTATAGCATTACCTTGTGTTAGGGTTTCACATAGCATTACCCTGTATTAGGGTTAATTATATCCTATTACCTAATTTAGGGTTAGGATGCACTATTCACATCAGATTAGGGTTTATCATGTCCTTTTACCCAAATTAGGGTTTACTGTAGCATTACATAACATCTCCCTGGATTAGGGTTTTGTATCACATTCATCACCCTATATTAGGGATTTACACATCATTACCCTGAATTAGGCTTTCTTACAACAATTCCCCAAATTAGGGTTTACTATTCATCCCAATTAGGGTTTACAATAAAATACCCTGAATTAGGGTTTCTCATGTCATTATCCTATATTAGGGTCACATCATTCCCCTAGATTAGGGTTTCACTCAGTATTTCCCTAAATTAAGGTTTAAGTTCATCAATCAACTCAATTAGGGTCTTATGATCTCTTTATCAAGGATCATACCCTAATTATATATCCCATTCATTTTGAATGTGTTGGGCTTGATTGCTACATGATTATTATACATGTATGCATTTCTCTTTCTCATCCTCTCTAGGATGTTCTCTACTCCAATCTTAATCAAACTAAGTCTATTCTTTATTCAAATACATGTAACTAGGGTTATCATAGTGTATTGGACTATTGCATTAATATGCATCAAAGGTTAACCCCACTAAGGGTATCAATCACTCTAGTACCTTAAAGGTACAACCATTGTAATCATCATTGATTTTCATCATAAATAATCAAGTAGTTGATTGACCTTCAATCACCTTAGGCATCCAAATGGTTTTGACTAATTAAATCTCAAATAGTCTTGGTCACTTAGACCCCAAATGATCTTGACCAATTAGACTCCAAACAGTCTTACTAAAATAACCTCCAAACTGTCTAAGATCGTTTAGACCTCCAAACGGTCTTGATTATATTGGCCATCCAATCTGTTTGAAACCATTTAGCCAAATCAAGTTCAAACCGATTGGACATATAAAACTGTTTAGACAAATTTTTTTGAAACCGAATGAACTTGGGTCTCCAAATAGTTTGAGGCCATTTGATCCCAAATGGTCTTAAGACCGTTTGGTCCAAACCCTCTCAAAACTGAATGGACCAAAAAGATATCCATCAACTAAATCGATTTCAGGGTTTCACCTATTGAATCCACCTATCAATTGAAACATTGAATTAACCTCAATTGAACCATTAAATCACCCTTCAATTGAACCATCAATTAGGGTTTTAAATTTAAGAAACCATCAATTCGGGTTTTAACCTAATTGAATTAGGGTTTGAAATTGAGATACCTTCAATTGTTGACATTGTAGGACTAATTCTATTGAAATCATTGAATCACCACTTAGCCATGCCATGACCTGACCTCAAATGGTCTTGAGGTCATTTGGTTAACATCCAAACAATCTTGAGACTGTTTGGGTGACCTCCAAACGGTCTTGAGACCGTTTAGGTTAGTCAACCCAAAAATTAAATCAATCAATTGAGAATTTCAACACTCAACCCGATTAGGGTTTGATACTTGATGGACCTTTATCTGATGAACCCTTTGAAACCAATCAGTTGGATTTAATGGGTCATCAACCATAAACATCAGTATATGAACTCTAAACGGTCAACTGTGGTCAACTATTCCAAACGGTTTTGAAACCGTTTGGTTTCAAATGGTTTGATGAAACTGCTTGGCTAACTTTATTGAAACTGATTGGACTCAAATTTTGAAACCGTTTGCAATAGATATTTGTGGAGGTGTGTGCTTATGACGATGTCATCATCATCAAGCTATAAACCCACGAAGCTTGCTGTGATTTTCATGGTGATTGCATCAATCAATCAAATAAAATTTTGAGAATATAGAAAGGATCAACAATTGATAGAGGTATGAAATCAATAATAACATTCAAAGGTTCAAGTTATATAACCCGCTTTAAATTGAGATTCAACCTCCAGGTCTTTAATGGTGAAAGCAACACCTTCCATTACCCCAACCTCATCCTTAAGCTTTGAGTGAAAAGGAATGGCTAGAATTGAAGATGGAATGGAGATAAGAAGAAATCATGCATTGATTTTCGATTTCCACCATGGAATCAAGGTGAAAAGAGGTCATGGAGCTTACCAACAGGTTGGGGGTCCACCTCCTGATCCTAAAAATCTCCCTTGGTCATTTTTCAAGCAAAGAGTGGAAGTGGTTTCGAAAAAGCCCCTCAATTGAGTTGTAAAAGGTGCTTTTATAAGAAATTCAATGAGAGAGAAAATATTTTATAAAAATCCTTTTAATTCCAAAATTGGTGCCAACTCTCCCCCATAAATTCCTTGCATTCAAATCCATCTTCCCCTCCTTCGAATTCCTCTTCATTATCCATGAATTAAGGAAAAGCAAATTAAGCACCTTAAATCATATAATACTAATATCCCATTTTTAGTGGATATTACTTTTAATTTAACTAATGTGAGTGGGTTCTCCACTCACTTAGATATTTTCATGACTTTGCAAGGCACATGCTCATCCAACCTTATCTAATTTCAACGATTACCATTTTGGTTGAAGGGCACTTCGATTAATATATTTATTTTTGCATTAATTTGAAGTAAAGTTCCAATTATGCTTAAATCTTGATTATTTTAATATCAAGATTCTCTTTCTTCCAAAATGATTCAAATTAGGCGCCCCTCCTCAAATTCTTTTCTCTACATGATTATAAGAATCATGAGGGACCCTCTTGAAGTGGTATTTTGCATATTGAACCCTAGATTTTAGGTAAATTGCACATTACACCAAAACTAGGTTTTAATGCACAAACATTGCTCAACAGGCTCTTTCTTGTTATTCAGGCTCCTACAAGCCATACATCTGCATCATTCTCATTCCTATGATGATTCAATACTAGAGGAACATTTCACCATGTAACATTTGCAATTTAACCCTCAACTTGGGTAATTTGCACTTTAGCCCAAAACAAGTAAAACATTATTTCAACATTATTAAAAAAGGACTAAAGTTGAAATATAAGTTCCTATTGGGCCTTAATTACTTTTCAAGAGATAAGTTTATTAAGCAAAACATCTAGGTTTAAGCATAACCCAGGTTAGGGATGTTACAAATTATAGACCGCTAACAAGGATTTCGTCCCCAAAATCCCAGGAAAAGGAGAGACATATTTTATTCACTTATCATACCATCAAGTCTCCACATAACATCTTAATTTCATGGAGATAACATAGATCTTTAATCCACACATGGTTATTCTAAGGAAATATTTTTAGCTTGATAAACTTTTCCACCATATTTACAATTGTTCCTTCCATTAGTTCAACCTTATCAATGTTTATGTTTATGCAGAGCATAAACCCCTAACATATGATGTCCATATTATTTTATGTAACTAGATTGATTTCACAGTTGGCCAATACAGATAACCAACATAAATCATCTATTATTTCTCAGGTACCATAATCCTTACTTTGGTATTCATCATATGTGTTGAGAACACATCTCGTTTTTATCATATTCATTTCTCTGTTGTTACCACCGAAGGTATACATGCACAAGGTATTTATTTTATTTTAGGACATTGCTTGTTCCATATATCATTATCTTGGAACCAAAGTCCAAAGCAACTGATACTTTCCTAAGTATCCATCAATGGATTATTTCTAATCCATGTACATCAAATGTCATAATACTTACTTGATTGTCATGTTAATGAAAGGAAGAAACATAAAGGAACATACTCCTATCATTACCCAAGGTTGTTTATCAAAGGGGAAACATATATATTTAACAGAGGTAATCCACTCAGCAATCCTTTATTTGTTTGGGAAAGTTCACTTAGCAAACCCTATGTGGCTGGGAAAGTTCACTTAGCAAACCCTATGTGGCTGGGAAAGTTCACTTAGCAAACCCTATGTGGCTGGGAAAGTTCACTTAGCAATCCCTAATTAGTTGGAAAAGTTCACTTAGCAATTCCTCATTAGTTGGGAAAGTTCACTTAGCAATCCCTATGTAATTGGGAAAGTTCACTCAACAATCCCTATGCAATTGGGAAAGTTCACTCAGCAATCCCTATTTAGTTGGGAAAGTTCACTTAGCAATTCCTATGTAATTGGGAAAGTTCACTTAGCAATTCCTATGTAATTGGGAAAGTTCACTCAGCAATCCCTATGTGATTGGGAAAGTTCACTCAGCAATCCCTATTTAGTTGGGAAAGTTCACTTAGCAATTTCTATGTAATTGGGAAAGTTCATCAGCAATCCCTATGTATTTGGGAAAGTTCACTCAGCAATCCCTATGTAATTGGGAAAGTTTGCTTAGCAATTCCTATGTAATTGGAAAAGTTCACTTAGCAATTCCTATGTAATTGGGAAAGTTCACTTAGCAATTCCTATTTAGTTGGGAAAGTTCACTTAGCAATTCCTATGTAATTGGGAAAGTTCACTCAGCAATCCCTATGTATTTGGGAAAGTTCACTCAGCAATCCCTATTTAGTGCACTTAGGATGTGATGAAAATACCCCTACCATATTTCTAGTTGAATTAAGCTCACTAGATTGTCTCAAAATGACTACTTGATCAGAGTAATAAAAAAGATAACAATCTAAGAGTTCCATACTTACCCTATCCTCAATAATTATATACCTGGACAAGGTATACAGGTACTGAGATTAGGTAGTATGCACTTTAGGTATTATTATGTTCTTTACTTTTCATGTCATCACCATCACATGTTTTAACATTCCTGGACCTCCTCCAGGTATCTCACATATACCTCTTCCTCTTTCACACAAAAAAGAGAAATTATAAAGCATTTCAAAGAAGACTGAACAAAATATAAATCCTCATCCTTGTGTCCTCATAGGACTAATCAAAGGAAGATCAAAACAACTACTTTCTTATTTTTAACACATAGCATCATGAAATGGAATATCAGAATGAAACTATTTCATCTGACTAGTCTCATCTTGTGGTTTGTTTACTATTGATCCTATGCTCGATGGTTGGGTGCCAATGAACCAACTTGGGACGCCTGTCCATGTCCCCTAGTGTTACTAGAAAACTGCCTCCTCTGAAAGCCTTGCTGGCTCTGCCTTGGGGGTAGAGTCACCATTGGATTCCTATCTGGACAATCCTTTTCTAGATGTCCCGATTGTCTACATTGGTAACAAACCCTGGTCGCAAAATAGGGTCTGTGAGATCTAGTCACCGATGTTGATGCTATGCCGGTGGCTTTACTTGGAGCAATACTACAGTCCCTACTCCTGATTGACGTCCATTGCACCTGGGTGTTGAATCTTGATGATGCTGCCAGTGCAGAGAACCTCGACTTCTTGAATCCTTCATATCTCTATCCTTGAGACTAAATGTATTCCTTCTTATTACTGGTCTATCGTTTCTCGGTTACATACTTTTCTATCCGTCTCATAGACTCTACAAAAGTAGTAAACCTCTCTCTGTTCTCTAAAGTAGACACATAAGTGGTTAATCATCGTTTAGCCCCTTCTCAAAATGCCGAATTCTTTCCTCATCAGTAGCTTCCATGTGCGGACAGAACCGCAACAGGTCCATGAACTTAACCTCATACTCACTAATGTTCAGTGGCCCTTGTCTCATCCACTCGAACTGAGATGTTTTCTCATCTAGATAAGTCTTAGGGAAGTATCTAATGACAAATTCTCTTCGGAATTCTTCCCATCCGACCTCAACACCTAGCCTCTTGTCTTCTTCTATAATCCACCAGTGACCAGCACTCCCTTTTAGGAGGTACACTGCATGTCTTACCTTCTCAGCTTCATGAATATCAAGGATCCTGAAAGCCTTCTCTAGCCCCGTCAGCCACAAATCAGCATCTGCTGGATCAGATGTACCAACATAATCTATGGCTCCATCCCGACGAAGTCTCTCAAAGGTCTTGCTGGCTCCCTGTCCCTCATTATGGGTTGGTATCGTAGGTGCAGGTGGTGGCATCCTGTCCGCCATGTGTGTCATGGTTGCCATGAACTGCCCAAACAATGCATGGAAAGCTAGGTTCTCTATTATGGTTGGGTTCAACTGAGGCTGTTCAGGTATAGGTCCTTCCCTAATCTGGTCTCTTACACCTCCTCCTGGTGTAGCAACACTGCTATCAGCAGCGTGTTCTTCATGTTTTCCATACATCTTCAAGTTTTTCTTCTCCTCCTATGTGAGCAGAAGTCACTATCAGATAAACTGGAAGACACTAGAATAGACTCAACATCTTAGTCCTATGTCTCTATAGACTCAACGAACCTAGTGCTCTGATACCACTAAATTGTCACACACCGATCACAAAAACATAATTTACTTAAGAGAAAGCGTTTGCTAGCAGCGGATTACTGAAAATCACTAAAAATTAAAACATTTTTCAAAGAGATACACAAAGGACAACTCTTTCTGTTTCACTAGTACATATCGTGTATCATCTCATCTCAAGGATTACAACATCAACTGTTCTATTAAACTGTATACAAACAGTATAAGAACATTGAGGCATCAAGCCAAAATCTCAGATCGATTCATTAAAACCAACTACGGACTCCGAGGACCTGAGAGTACAGAGACGACACATAGGACTCTATTCACACATATACAAAACTTGATAGCCAGTGTCTCCACCTGAGAATTCACTACTATTCCTGGTGCTGCTATTGTTCTTCTCTGACTATAGGGTTCCTGTCTCCTTGTCCGTGTCAACCTAAAAAAATGTGGATCCCACGGGGGTGAGATAATTGTAAATTGCCCCAGCAAGAGATATAACTCTCCTCCAAGAACATTATTATTTCACTTATTGGATTAACATTGAGCAGAGAAAATTTATATTTAACAATAGGTAGTTCAATCTCTAAACCAATTAGAGCAATATTCTTATTCAAAGCATTTCAGCTATAACTTGATAAAGCAGTCTGTCATTTATACCATAAGAAGTTAAAACACATGTATAACATTGATCCTTCTAGGATCTACTAAACAGAGTAACATCAACCCTTTATCATGGGTATTCAACCCTTAGTTTATCATAGAACACTTGTTACCACATATTAGGTAACTAATACCTTCAAGTCATCTGACCAAGGAAATTATGATTCTTACTACACAAGCATTCCACATAGTTCACAAAGCTCATATCACCTATTGTTACCCCTTAATAGGCAATAAAGTATAATATGGCTTATGAATCCCAAAAACAATTTCAATAACTAAAACATCATGTGGCACGCAGGGCTCATTAATTTCAGGTTACCTCTCACTAAGCAACAAGCATATGAAGGCTTATAAGGCCTATAAAATATCTTCAATATACATAGCATCATAGCTCATACCTGGCTATGCTCATCATCTCAACATACCTACATGATTAGTACTCATGATAACAATTATATCCATTAAATATTAGTACCATGCAATACACGGGTTTTCTTATTACATTCATAACTCATCACTCTGTATTTGAGCTTCACATAGGATCACTCTATGTTAGGATTTCACATAGCATTACCCTATATTAGGGTTCGACATAGCATCACCCTGTATTAGGGTTTCACATAGCATCACCCTGTATTAGGGTATAGCATTACCTTGTGTTAGGGTTTCACATAGCATTACCCTGTATTAGGGTTAATTATATCCTATTACCTAATTTAGGGTTAGGATGCACTATTCACATCAGATTAGGGTTTATCATGTCCTTTTACCCAAATTAGGGTTTACTGTAGCATTACATAACATCTATCTGGATTAGGGTTTTGTATCACATTCATCACCCTATATTAGGGATTTACACATCATTACCCTGAATTAGGCTTTCTTACAACAATTACCCAAATTAGGGTTTACTATTCATCCCAATTAGGGTTTACAATAAAATACCCTGAATTAGGGTTTCTCAAGTCATTATCCTATATTAGGGTCACATCATTCCCCTAGATTAGGGTTTCACTCAGTATTGCCCTAAATTAAGGTTTAAGTTCATCAATCAACTCAATTAGGGTCTTATGATCTCTTTATCAAGGATAATACCCTAATTATATATCCCATTCATTTTGAATGTGTTGGGCTTGATTGCTACATGATTATTATACATGTATGAATTTCTCTTTCTCATCCTCTCTAGGATGTTCTCTACTCCAATCTTAATCAAATTGAGTCTATTATTTATTCAAATACATGTAATTAGGGTTATCATAGTGTATTGGATTATTGCATTAATATGCATCAAGTGTTAACCCCACTAAGGGTATCAATCACTCTAGTACCTTAAAGGTACAACCATTGTAATCATCATTGATTTTCATCATAAATAATCAAGTAGTTGATTGACCTTCAATCACCTTAGGCATCCAAATGGTTTTGACTAATTAAATCTCAAATAGTCTTGGTCACTTAGACCCCAAATGATCTTGACCAATTAGACTCCAAACAGTCTTACTAAAATAACCTCCAAACGGTCTAAGACCATTTAGACATCCAAACGGTCTTGATTATATTGGCCATCCAATCGGTTTGAAACCATTTAGCCAAATCAAGTTGAAACCGATTGGACATATAAAACCGTTTAGACAAAACATTTGGAAACTGAATGAACTTGGGTCTCCAAACAGTTTGAGGCCATTTGATCCCAAATGGTCTTAAGACCGTTTGGTCCAAACCCTCTCAAAACTGAATGGACCAAAAAGATATCCATCAACTAAATCGATTTCAGGGTTTCACCTGTTGAATCCACCTATCAATTGAAACATTGAATTAACCTCAATTGAACCATTAAATCACCCTTCAATTGAACCATCAATTAGGGTTTTAAATTTAAGAAACCATCAATTAGGGTTTTAACCTAATTGAATTAGGGTTTGAAATTGAGATACCTTCAATTGTTGACATTGTAGGACTAATTCTATTGAAATCGTTGAATCACCACTTAGCCATGCCATGACCTGGCCTTAAACGGTCTTGAGGTCATTTGTTTAACATCCAAACAATCTTGAGACTGTTTGGGTGACCTCCAAACGGTCTTGAGACTGTTTAGGTTAGTCAACCCAAAAATTAAATCAATCAATTGAGAATTTCAACACTCAACCCGATTAGGGTTTGATACTTGATGGACCTTTAACTGATGAACCCTTTGAAACCAATCAGTTGGATTTAATGGGTCATCAACCATCAACATCAGTATATGAACTCCAAATGGTCAACTGTGGTCAAATATTCCAAACGGTTTTGAAACCGTTTGGTTTCAAACGGTTTGATGAAACTGTTTGGCTAACTTTATTGAAACCGATCAGACTCAAATTTTGAAATCATTTGCAATAGATATTTGTGGAGGTGTGTGCTTATGACGATGTCATCGTCATCAAGCCATAAACCCATGAAGCTTGCTGTGATTTTCATGGTGATTGCATCAATCAATCAAATAAAATTTCGACAATGAAGAAAGGATCAACAATTGATAGAGGTATGAAATCAATAATAACATTCAAAGGTTCAAGTTATATAACCCGCATTGAATTGAGCTTCAAAGATTCAACCTCCATGTCCTTAATGGTGAAATCAACACCTTCCACTACCCCAAGCTCTTCCTTAAGCTTTGAGTGAAAAGGAATGGCTAGAATTGAAGATGGAATGGAGATAAGAAGAAATCATGCATTGATTTTCGATTTCCACCATGGAATCAAGGTGAAAAGAGGTCATGGAGATTACCAACAGGTTGGGGGTCGTCCTCCTAATCCCCCAAAGCTCCCTTGGTCGTTTTGCAAGCAAAGAGTGGAAGTGGTTTCGAAAAATCCTCTCAATTGAGTTGTAAAAGGTGTTTTTATAAGAAATTCAATGAGAGAGAAAATATTTTATAAAAATCCTTTTAATTCCAAAATTGGTGCCACCTATCCCCCATAAATTACTTGCATGCAAAGACATATTCCACTCCTTAGAATTCCTCTTCATTATCCATGAATTAAGGAAAAGCAAATTAAGCACCTTAAATCATATAATACTAATATCCCATTTTTAGTGGATATTACTTTTGATTTAACTAATGTGAGTGCGTTCTCCACTCACTTAGATATTTTGTTGCCTTTGTAAGGCACATGCTCGTCCAACCTTATATAATTTCAACCATTACCATTTTGGTTGAAGGGCACTTCGATTAACATATTTATTTTTGCATTAATTTGAAGTAAAGTTCCAATTATGCTTAAATCTTGATTATTTTAATATCAAGATTCTCTTTCTTCCAAAATGATTCAAATGAGGCGCCCCTCCTCAAATTATTTTCTCTACATGATGCTAAGAATCATGAGGGACCCTCTTGAAGTGGTATTTTGCATATTGAACCCTACATTTTGGGTAAATAGCACATTACACCAAAACTAGATTTTAATGCACAAACATTGCTCAACAGGCTCTTTCTTGTTATTCAGGTTCCTACAAGCCATACCTCTGCATCATTCTCATTCCTATGATGCTTCAATACCAGAGGAACATTTCACCATGTAACATTTGTAATTTAACCCCTCAACTTGGGTAATTTGCACTTTAGCCCAAAATAAGTAAAACATTATTTCAACATTATTCAAAAAGGACTAAAGTTGAAATATAAGTTCCTCTTGGGCCTTGATTACTTTTCAAGAGATACGAGAAAGCATATAATCAACTTTATTAAGCAAAAAATCTAGGTTTAAGCATAACCCAGGTCAGGGATGTTACAAGTTAGGGCAATGCTAGTGTAGAAAAAGGGAGTTCAAGGACTAAGGATTATTACCTTAACTCCAATTGCCCGGAGGTGGGAACTACTTCTTTGGCAAAGCTTCGACGGACACTAAGGTAGTGTATGCCCCTCAGCATGGCCCAGGCTGTCTCAAGCCAAATTGAGGGATTTAGACTCCATAGGCTCATGCTAGTGTTGATTCTGGGTAGCTAGGTTCGGGTGCGGGAGTAAGAGGAGAGGAAGACCAAAGTGCCGACGGCGGCTATGGAGATTGACCCTCAAACCAGTTTAGGGGTTTTGTGATGTTTTGGGCACATGTTTGAGGTGTGCTTTGCTCATAAGAGTGTTGTCTCAGGCTTGAGAGCCTTGGTGAGACCCTGTATCAGTTAGGTGGTACCTTGAGGATCACCATATAATTTTGTGGTGAATCTAGAGATGTGCCATATCAGTTTATGACCTAGGGTTTCATCCCTATCAGTTTGTGAAGGGGATGGATGAGTGTATCGACCTTGACCTTCCTTAGTGACCAAGTGGGTGAGACATAGGTCCTATCCCCTTGTTGCATGGTGTTACAAGTGTCCTTTCTTCTTGGACATGTGTCTTCGAGGGTTCTAAGGTTGTGACACCTTCCCCTTGCTATCTCTCTCACCAGTCATGTGTATATACCCCTCTCTTCCCATGCAAGAGAACCCTTTTAGTAATCCTTGATTTCTCTCCTTGGTGGCCAACCTTGAGCTTGAAGAGCACCGTCCCTTGGAACTTAGTGGGTGAGACAAAAGCTTGTGGTGCTCTCTTTCATCTTCTTACTTGATAAGGCATGGTTTTCTAGCTTTCTTTCTCTTGTTCTTTCTTCTTCTCGACCATGGAACTTGGTATCTTCTTTCCTCTCTTTTGCTCTCTCTTAACCTCAATTCTATCTTCCTTCTCAGAGGTGTTGTGCTTGGAGGATCTTCCTCTTCTACCTTGCGTTTGTCATCTTGGAGCTTGACCTTAGAGCTTGGAGCTTGGTGGTTGTTCTTCAGGCGAGTTATATAACTCTAAACGTACTTAGTTTTCCTTAACTCGTTATTCCTTGCTTGTTAGTAGCTATTCTTGGTAGCCTTACATTCTATTTTTGAGAATAGAACCTTGCTAAGTTGCTACCATGAAATGCACCTTTCTTTTGCCTTATTAGTATCATCATCTTGAGGTAGAAGATGACTAAACCAATATGATATGCTAAACTGATATGCAATGCAATCTGACATGCTAAACCGACATGCTTCTTGTTAAACTGATATACCTATTATGACGTGGCTTGTTATGATCTAGTGATGACTAGTGAGGAAGAGCATTGAATCTCCATACTTTTAGTTGAGTATGGAATTCGACATGGGTAACCCTAATCCGATATGCATATAATCCAATATACATGCAACCCGATACACCTAGAGTTGAAGAGGGAAACATTTCCCTTGAGGTTCACCATAACTACTCTAAACCCTAGTGGCTGATATCCCTTGGAGATCTTTGAGGCCGATACCCTAGTTTTTGGTGTGACCGATATCCCATGATGGTTAAGGTGGTTGATATCCAAAGGGATACTTAGGCCAATACCCTATGAGATTGTATGGCCGATACACTTTCTCATGTACCTCTAAACCGATATCATTTGTGGTTCCCGATACCTAGTGATGATAAACTGATATCCTACCTTAGTATGGTGTCCGATACCCAATCTTAGTGTGGTTTCCCAATACATTTAGGGTTAACTAATACCATAGGTGTAAACCCTAATTGGCATCTTGTGATGGTAGTTGAGACATACCATGTTCATGTTAGGGTCCCATAGGTGATGATATGATATTCTATGGAGTAGTTGTATGTATGATGTGATGGTTATGTTCCTATACCCCATGACATGTTTTATAATGATAATGAGAAACATGCTTCTATGTCACATAACATATCTCATAATAATGAGGAAAGTGATAACCTAAGGGTGGTTGGTGATCCAACCTTGTAAATTGTAATCGGGAGAAGTGAAAACCTAATTGCTATGATGTAAGATGTATGATGCAAATGTATAGCATGAGTTATATGATATGATGATGATTTTCCTTCTTGTTATCAACTTATAACCATGCAGGTGATATTGATGGATGTACATAGCCAGGTATGAGCTATGGAGGTTATGATGTGATGGACATTGGTCCTTGTGAGGGACATTGGTCCTTGTGATGGTCATTGGTCCTTGTGATGGACATTGGTCCTTGTGACAAACATTGGTCTTTGTGATGGGCATTGGTCCTTGAGATGGACATATAATGAATAACATGCATAAAGTGATGATGTGATGAGATCCCACATACTATGTTTCAGTTTGTTCTGGTGATGAGCTATGCCCTATTTATGTAGATCTTGTTTAGAGGTTATACATTGTAACTTGATTGATGCTTAAGGATGTTTAAATTGATCTTATTAATCAAGTGAAATCCGATAGTGTAGTTTGCATGTGACATAGATCCATTCCAATGTCAGCTTTATTGCTGGATGGTGAAATGAGTTTAACTTGGAGTGCATATTTTTGAATATGCAGGGTACAAATCGAGTAATTCCTTGTATCCTTAAATACATGATGTGTGAGACGGCCATTTGTGAGCTGATCTCATTGTGATGTGGATGGCCATGCATGAGCCACTCCTTTTATTAGAATGGCCATGAATTAGCCTGTTCTTCTAGTGCCTTACATGTACCAAGGTGGGCTAGTTATGATTATATATGTGGATGGCCATGCATGAGCCAACCCCTGATCTTGGCTATATGCCATTTTTGCAGTTGACTGATATGTCTCTGCAGTGTTTTATCTTGTGTTGACTAAGAGGTGTGGCGAGGTCGTGGATTCTGGCTCTTCCATTGGACCTTATATGGAACTGATTTTGACTTATCAAGTGGTCAGTTGGATTTGGGTGGTATGAATCAAATCCTCGAGGCATAATAAAAATTGTAATCATCCATGTAGTATAATTGTATAGGATCAAATACGAAGACATTGGTTGATGCCTTGCTTGATCTTTTTATAATGTTTTTGATAGAAAATATACATGTTCTTCATATTCCTTTTAAATTATTAATATGTTTCACAATTCAATAGTAATTATCCTTCCTGCTAATAATCATTACTTGTTTCATCTTAGTTGTATTTATACTACTTCTCAGTTTATCTTATCTGTGATAATAATAGAGTTGGTGGTGAGTTATATCTCCTACTGAGATTTGGAGTCTCACCCCGTGGGTTTCCCATACCCTTTTTAGGTGGACAAGCACAAAGAGGTAGAGATTGTGCAGAGGAGGTTGAGCAGTAGATAGAGGGGTGATAGGTGATAAGGTTGGAGGTGATAATGGATGTCTTTTATAGATAGAGTCCTAGAGTTGTCCTTGTACACTCAAATCTTTGGGAATGTTTTGTAAATGTTTTGCGGACGTGCTATCTTTATGTGCCCTTTGTATATCAGATGTGATGGAATCATGTATATATGTTATGGAATAGTTCTTTCATTATAGGTTGACCTCATGCCTTATGAATGCTTTGAGGCATGAAAGGATTCATGTGTAAAGGTTCTTTCTATATGGATGTTTTATGAAAAAGGTTTTAGTTTCTAGCATTTTCTGCTAAAAAGTTTGTTAATCTCTCTTCTGCAGTTTTGTTTTGAGTAATCTCACTTTGCATGGTGTGGGGCATCACAACTTGGTTGGTATCATAGCTTAAGGTTCGCTGAGTCTACAGGGACCTAGGACTAGGATTTGTGTCTGTTCTAGTGTCCTCTAGTATGTCTTATAGTTACTTCTGCTTATGCATAAGAAGAAGAAATAAACCTGAAAGATGTTTGGAGAACACGAAGAACACACTATCGAGAGTAGTGATGCAGCACTAGGCGGTGGTGCAAGAAACTAGGCACAAGAAGATCGGGTTCCTGAAGTCCCCCAGGCTGACCCTGTCATGATAGAAAACCCTACCTTTCAATCGCTTTTTGGGAATTTTATGGCAACGATGACTCATATGAAAGATAGGATCCCTGCACCTCAGCCTAGGGCACTGGTTCCCCATACTGAATTTTCGGGTACTGAGAAGACTTTCGAGCGGATTCACTGTGTTGGGGTAGTAGAGTATGCTGGAACAACTGACCCAAAGGATGCGGATCTGTGGCTGACTGAGCTTGAGAAGGATTTTAAGATCCTGAGTATCCCTGAAGAGGATAAGGTGAAGCATGCAATGTACCTCCTGAGAGGGAGTGCTGGCCATTGGTGGGCCATAGAGGAAGAGCAGAGACCTAGTGTTATGGTTGGTTGGGAGGAGTTTCAACGAGTGTTCGTAAGTCAATACTTTCCTAAGACATATCTTGACAAGAAGATTAGTCAGTTTGAGAGGATTTGACAGGGATCCATGACGATCAATGAGTATGAGGCAAGGTTTAAGGAGTTGTTGAGGTTCTATCCTCACATGGCTGTGACAGAGGACAAGAGGATTCATCATTTTGAGAAGGGGTTGAATGCTGATCTGTCTACCCCAGTTGCTGCTTTGGAGAATTGAGAGAGGTCTGTTGCATTTGTGGAGTCCATTTGGAGGATAGAACAATCCATGAAGGAGAAGAGAGAGGTGAGTGCTAAGAAGCAGTCTACATAGTTTCAAGGGCAGTCATCAGTTGGCTTCAAGAAGCTGATGTTTTCTACAGCTCCAGCGCCGCAGAGGTTTAGTGCTTCGACACAGTGGTCACCAAGCAAGGGAAAATGTCATAGTTTTATGCCCTCAGGAGCCTAGAGTGTTGCATCAACATCAAAGACAGGACCACCTAGGCCTTGGTATGAGAAAAAAACATGTTACAAGTGTGGCATACCAGACAGTTCTATCTAGTAAAAGAGGATGAAGTGACTCAACAACCAAGGTAGAGTCAGAAAAGTTCACAGAGACAGAAGAACAGTGGCATAGGAGGATGAGGATGTGGCTAAGCGTCACAAGACGGATCATCCACTCAGGGAAGCAGAGGATGGGGCGACAACATGCAATGGCTAGATTCTATGCCATGAGTCAGCCAGAGGCGGTGGTCAACTCACGAGTGGTGATAGGTTAGATGGAGTTATTTCATTTGGACTTGTCTTCTTCTTTTTTTATATCTATTTTGGTTGACCCGGGTGCTACACACTCTTTAATCACACATGAAGTTGTTAGTAGTTTCTCCTTGCCTGTTAGTCATAGGAAGAGTAGCTTGTTTCTAGAAACACCGTTGGTCAGTTCTGTAGTGTTGTAGGATGTGTGTCCTTTCTGAGTTCTCTCTTTTTTGGGACAAAACATTCAAGTGGATCTCATACCACTTGACATGCATGGATTCAATGTGATCCTTGGAATGGATACCCTGGAGAAGAGTAGAGTGGTCTTGGATTGTAGTTCCAAGAAAGCAATGTTTGTATATGGTAGTGAGACGTGGATCTTTCAAGGATATAGGAAGATTCTCTCGACGTGTCTTGTATCATCTATGGTATCAAGGAAGCTTATGAGATAAGGTTGTGAGGCATTTTTGGCACACGTGGTGGATATAGAGGTGAGTAGTCTTAGTATCCAGGAGTGCTGCTGGTTAAGGAGTTCGAGGATGTGTTTCTTGGTGTTCCCCCACTCCGTGATATTGATTTTGAGATGAATTTTGTTCTTGGTATGCAACCCATAGCTCAAACACCGTATAGGATGGCACCAAAAGAGATGGTAGAGTTGAAGAGACAGTTGCAAGAACTACTTGAAAAAGGTTTCATCAGGCCAAGTATGTCACCGTGGGGTGCTCCAATGTTGTTTGTGAAGAAAAAGGATGGATCTATGAGGTTGTGCATAGATTATAGACAGTTGAACAAGGTCACAATAAACAATAAGTATCCCATGCTGAGGATAAATGACTTATTTGATCAGCTGTGTGGCGCGCAAGTGTTCTCAAAGATAGATCTGAGATTAGGATATCATCAATTGAGGATCAAGGAGGATGACATACCTAAGTCAACTTTTAGGATGAGGTATGGTCACTATGAGTTTGTGGTTATGCCGTTTGGGTTGACCAATGCACCAACAACGTTCATGGATTTGATGAATAGGGTGTTCTGACCATTCCTTGATCAGTTTGTGGTTGTCTTCATAGATGACATTTTGATATATAGTCGGGATAGTCAACATCATGACCAACATTTGTGTCAGGCACTGACAGTGTTGAGATAGCACCAGCTCTATGCTAAGTTCATCAAGTGTGAGTTCTGGTTGAGGGAGGCAACTTTCTTGGGGCACATTATATCTATAGATGGAGTACGCATGGACCCTAAGAAGGTAGAGTATGTGACAGAATGGGAGAAACCAAAGATGCCAACAGAAGTGCACAATTTTCTAGGTTTAGCAGGCTACTACAGAAGGTTCATTAAGGGCTTCAGTGCTATCTCCGTACCCCTAACTAAGTTGACAAAGAAGGATGTGACATTCATTTGGGATGACAAAAGTCAACATGCTTTTCAAACATTGAAGGAGAAGTTGACAAGTGCACTAGTTTTGGTTTTTCCCTAGCAAGGAAAAGGATACATTGTCTTTTGTGAGGCATCCAAGAATGGTTTGGGATGTGTGTTAATGCAGGATAAGAAAGTAGTTTCTTTTGCTTCTCGACCGCTTAAGAAACATGGAGAGAATTATCCAACCCATGACTTGGAGTTAGTTGCAGTAGTACATGCTTTGAAGATTTGGAGGCACTACCTATATGGGGAAAAGTGTTAGACCTTCACAGATCACAAGAACCTGGGGTATATCTTTTCACAGCAAGAGTTGAACATGAGGCAGCTTTGTTGGATGGCGTTGATCAAAGATTTCAATTGCACGATTAATTATCACTCAGGAAAAGTGAATGTCATAGCAGACGCTTTGAGCAGGAAGTCTTCATCCCCATCCATGGATAAGGTTCAATTGAGTTCCATGATGTGTCACAAGAGAGACACATTGGTCTCCTTGCGTCAGTAAATGCCAAGTTTGACGTCTCCTTGTTTGCTAGTTTCTTGGCACAATTACAAGTAAAGCCTACGCTGAGACAACAGATCAAAGAAGCTCAATAGATAGATATTGTGACACAATAGATTAGATTAGAGTTCAACAGTGAGAAGCATGATGGTTTTCACGAGACAGAAGATGGGATAATATGTTATCATCACATGATAGTAATTCCTGATGCAGATAACCTGAGAAAGATGGTGTTGGAAGAGGCTCATACATCTATGTATGCTATGAACCCAGGTAGTACCAAGATGTACCAAAATCTGAAGGATATGTATTTGTGGCTAGGCTTGAAGAAAGATGTAGTTGAGTTCGTCACAAGGTGTGTAGTATGTCAACAAGTCAAAGATGAGCATCAGAAGCCTGCAGGAACATTGCAATTGTTGCCTATGCCTCAGTGGAAATGGGATCATGTGACTAGACTTTGTGGTTGGTCTGCCTAGGACAACCAAAGGTTATGATTCCATTTGGGTAATCATTGATAGGTTGACCAAGTCAACACATTTCCTCCCCGTAAAGACAACGTTCATAGTGGAGAAACTTGCTCAAGTTTATGTTGATGAGATAGTGCGTTTGCATAGTGTTCCAGCTACTATCGGGTCTAATAGAGTTCCTTAGTTTACAAGTCACTTTTGGGAGCGACTGCATACAACTTGGGGTACACAGTTGAAGTTCAACACTGCTTTCCATCCACAGACAGATGGTCAGTCTGAAAGGACCATCCAGATCTTGGAAGATCTATTGAGGGCTTGTGTTCTTCAGTTCTCAGGAAGTTGGGATATACACCTCAGTCTAATAGATTTCGCCTACAATAATAGCTATTAGAGAAGTATTGACATGGCACCATATGAGGCATTGTATGGGAGACGTTGTAGTTCTTTGTTGTGTTGGTATAAGATAGGGGAGTATCAGCTTCTAGGTCCTGAGCTTGTGCAGAAAATGACAAAGAAGATCAAAGTGATACATCAACAGTTGAAAGCAGCACATGACAAACAAAAGTCATATGCAGACAATCGTCATAGACCCTTGGAGTTTTAAGTGGGAGACAAAGTATATCTATAAGTCTCTCCCTAGAAAGGTGTTTTGAGGTTTGGGAAGAAGGGTAAGTTGTCTCCCAAGTTTATGGGACCTTACCCAGTTGTGGCATGAGTTGGGAAGGTGGCCTACAAATTGGACTTGCCACCTGAGTTGCACAGGTTACATCCAGTATTCCATGTCAGTACATTGAGGAAGTACCATATGAATACAGAGTCAGTGTTACAACCTGTGGAGGTGGAGTTCGATGAGGATATGGACTATGTGGAGGGTCTAGTGTTGATCCTTGATTGGAGGGTGAAGAAGTTCAAGAGGAAGGACCTTGTGCTTGTGAAGGTTCTTTGACATCATCGTGGTGTTGAGGAAGCCACGTGGGAGCTCAAAGAGGAGATGAGGAGGAAGTACCCTTCTCTTTTCTCTTAGGATTTTAGGGGTGAAATCTCTATTAGGGGTTTATAGCTTGTAAGGACCCAGACCCACGTTTTGGGATAACCCTATTTTTTTTGCTTAAGTGTGATTCTTAACTCCTTGTTCTAATCATCTAATATGTAATTAGGGCATGTTGGAGGTTTGTGTTCCTTGTTTGAGCTTGTTGCTTGATGCTAGTGTTTTGTGGAGAGGTTTGGTGCAAACACACAATTCACCTAGAATAGGGGTTGATGTGCAAGTTTTCCACCTCTACAGTGTTTCTTCTCTCTCTTGGCATCATCTAGAGGAGAGAGAGAAAGTTTTGGGAACCTTGTTTTGGCCTTGGTTGAGTGGTGACATCCTTGGTGATGTTTTGGGCACATGTTTGAGGTGTGCTTTGCTCATAAGAGTGTAGTCTCGGGCTTGAGAGCCTTGGTGAGACCCTATATCAGTTTGGTGGTACCTTGAGGATCACCATATCATTTTGTGGGGACTCTAGAGATGTGCCATATCGGTTTGTGACCTAGGGCATCATCCCTATTGGTTTGTGAAGGGGATGGATGAATGTACCAACCTTGACCTTCCTTAGTGACCAAGTGGGGGAGACATAAATCCTATCACCTTGTTGCATGGTGTTACATGTGTCCTTTCTTCTCAGATATGTGTCTTCTAGGGTTCTAAGGTGGTGACACCTTCCCCTTGATCTCTCTCTCATCGACCATGTATATATACCCCTCTCTTCCCATGCAAGAGAACCCTTTTAGTGATCCTTGCTTTCTCTCCTTGGTGACTGACCTTGAGCTTGAACAACACTCTCCCTTAGAGCTTGGTGGGTGAGCCAAAAGCTTGTGCTGCTCTCTTTCATCTTCTTCCTTGGTAATCCATGGTTTTCTAGATTTCTTTCTCTTCTTCTTTCTTCTTCTCGACCATGGACCTTGGTATCTTCTTTCCTCTCTTTTGCTCTTTCTTAACCTCAGTTCTATCTTCCTTCTTGGAGGTGTTGTGCTTGGGGGATCTTCTTCCTCTACCTTGAGTTTGTGAGCTTGGAGCTTGACCTTGGAGCTTGGAGCTTGGTCGGTTTTCTTGAGGCCAGTTATAGAACTCTAAACCTACTTTGTTATTATCACCTTTCTACTTGTTATCTTATTAATTGTCCTTAGCTCATTATTCCTAGCTTGTTAGTAGCAATTCTTGGTAGCCTTACATTATGTTTTTGAGAATATAACCTTGCTAACTTGCTGCCATGAAATGCACCTTTCTTTTTCCTTGTTAGTATCGTGATATTGAGGTAGAAGATGACTAAACTGATATGACATGGAAAACTGATATGCAATGCAATTCGACATGCTAAACCGATATGCTTCTTATTAAACTGATATACCTATTTTGATGTGGCTTGTTATGATCCAGTGATGACTAATGAGGAAGAGTGTTGAATCTCCATGCTTTTAGTTGAGTATGGAAGTCAACATGGGTAACCCTAATATGATATACATATAATCCGACACACATGAAGCCTGATACACCTAGAGTTGCGGAGGGAAACATTTCCCTTGAGGTTCAACCGATACTACTCTAAACCCTAGTGGCCGATATCCCTTGGTGATCTTTGAGGCCAATACCCTAGTTGTTGGTATGGCCGATATCCCATGCTGGTGAAGGTGGTCGATATCCAAAGGGATACTTAGGCCGATACCCTATGAGATTATATGGCCGATACACTTTCTCATGTACCTCTAAACCGATATCATTTGTGGTGCCCGATACCTAGTAATGATAAACTGATATCCTACCTTAGTATGGTGGTCGATACCCAATCTTAGTGTGGTTGCCCAATACATTTATGGTTAACTGATACCATAGGTGTAAACCCTAATTGACATTTTGTGATGGTAGTTGAGACATACCAAATTGATGTTAGGGTCTCATAGTGCTGATATGATATCCTATGGAGTAGTTGTACATATGACGTGAGGGTTATGTTCCTATACCCCATGACATGTTTTATAATGATAATGAGAAACATGCTTCTATGTCTCATAACACATCTCATAATAATGAGGAAAGTGATAACCTAAGTGTGGTTGGCGATCCAAACTTGTAAACCCTAATTGGGAGTAGTAAAATCCTAATTGCTATGATGTAAGCTGTATGATGCAAATATATATCATGAGTTCTATGAGATGATGATGCTTTGCCTTCTTATTATCGACTTCTAACCATGCAGGTGATACTGATTGATGTACATAGCCAGGTATGAGCTATGGAGGTTATGATGTGATGGACATTGGTCATTGTGAGGGACATTGGTCCTTGTAATGAACATTGGTCCTTGTGATGGACATTGGTCCTTGTGTTGGACATTGGTCCTTGTGATGGACATTGGTCCTTGTGATGGACATTGGTCTTTGTGATGGACATTGGTCCTTGAGATGGACATATAATGAATAACATGCATAAAGTGATGATGTGATGAGATCCCACCTACTATGTTTCAATTTGTTCCGGCGATGAGCTATGCCCTATTTATGTAGACCTTGCTTAGAGGTTATACGTTGTAACTTGATAGATGCTTAAGGATGTTTAAATTGTTCTAATTAATCAAGTGAAATCCAATAGTGTAGTTTCCCTGTGCCATATATCCATTCCAGTGTCAGCTTTATTACTGGATGGTGAAATGAGTTTAACTCAGAGCGCATATTTTTGAATATGCGGGGTACAAATCGAGTAATTCCTTGTATCCTTAAATACATGATGTGTGAGATGGCCATTCGTGAGCCGATCTTGTTGTGATGTGGATTGCCATGCATGAGCCACTCCTTTTTATAGAATGGTCATGCGTGAGCCTATTCTTCTAGCATCGTACCTGTACTAAGGTGGCGTAGTTATGATTATATATGTGGATGGCCATGCATGAGCCAATCCATTCTCGTATCGTGTTAGGTAGGTGGAGCTCTTGTATCGTGGAAGCTGCTCTCATACCGTGTTAGTTGGAGGCTGACACAAGTGTGAGATCTCGTATCGTGGTAGTTGCTTTCATATCATGTTAGATGCTGCATCGTCAAGAGCACTTGCATTAGTTTTGCATCCATGTCGGGACTCCTCACATGCTGCATCAAAAGCGGACGGAGCTCTCGTATCGTGTTAGGTAGGTGGAGCTATCATATCGTGGAAGCTGCTCTCATACCGTGTTAGTTTGAGGCCGACACAACTCCCTTCCTGACAAGGTGAACCGAGGAGAAATGTCACATAATTATGGTTTTGAGGCTCTCGTATCGTGTTAGCTGGAGTTCGATACAGATTCCTTCCTGACAAGGTAACAAACGGATACGGGGTTAGGCATATCGCTCACTCGTATCGTGTGTGCTCTTGTATCGTGTTAACTGGAGACCGATACAGCTTCCTTCCGTGACTATCCGATGCTGGGTTAGACCGATACAGTCCTCGACTATGAGAATCCTACTACGATAAGTCTTGATGCTACCCTCACCGCTGCTCCGCAGGGTTACGCGACAGAGCGTGAGACAGGTGCAAGGGGTTGTCGCTGAGTGATGAGAATTTTTTTCCTCCGCATCCACGTTGCCGGATGCAGTGATCTCGCACATCAGGAACTTTCTTCAATCACCCACACATATGATGACGACTGAGGATACACACCCCCTGATCAGCATGCCGACGCCGAGTCTAGAGATGAGGACAAACTCTTTTTCTCCTCTGCAGACGAATGCAGGGCAAGCGTCGCAAGAGAACCCTACGCCTCAACCGACGAATGAGCAGACACAAGAAGTGAACCATACGCCTCATCTGATGTTCGAGCAGCCACAAGGAATGAATACCATGGAGTCGCCTTTCCAAGAAGATACGATTGCCCTCCATGGGATACCTCAGCAGTCCCCTGCGATGAATGCAACTAAAGAAACAATTATAGACAACCAGAGAATAGCTCAGCGACCAAGATCAACGATGCAGTTCGGTTATATGCTGTCTCCGGAAGCAAAACACAATGGGACATCTTCCAAGATGCACGGACATCCATCGATGAAGAAACCACTGTATGACATACCTCACGACACTTTTTTCCGATGTCTTGGAAGAGGACATTGGCAATCACAATGCAAGAGGAACAAGGTGTGCTATAAATGTCATAGGCCGGGACACCTTGCGGTGAGATGCAATCAGATGTTTTCTCAGGAAAGAGTACTAGATATACTGTCAAGAACAGTGTTCCCTCTACTGCCGTCAGGAACACCAACTAGGGGTACACCACACCACATCCCAAAAAGGATTTCGGTGGATATAGGCCCTGATGATGATACGAGAAGAAGCAAGAACACTGCTCTTGAGAGGGCGGTGGAGATTTCTTGGCCCAGTGAAATATCATGGATGAATCTCTGCCCATTCTTAAGGCAATGGTGGCCATGTGCGGCAGACTTATATCATTTTGTAGATAGAAAAGCGACTGCCTTTTTCTCTTGCCCCAACGAAGCAAAGGAAACTGCAACAAAAGGGGTACCTACCTTTAGAGGTTCCAAGATTGACACGAGGCACATGATTGGAGGGGAGCGACATTGCTGCAAAGAAGCCTTCTGGTTTTGGGTGGCAGACCTTCCCATGGTGTGCCAGGATGATGAATCCGTTGCAGCCATTGTCAAACCGTTTGGTAAACTAATACATATATCAGACTGGAAGAAGGGAGAAGATGATCTATCAGGTATACTCATGCTCGTGGAGGCCTTTAGTGAAGATGTACTACAATTCGTATCCCTTACATACGGATCGAGGAGGACCTCAGTTCATCTTATCATGGTAGTTAGAGGAAAAATGGGTGCAGAAGACTCTATCCTTACTGAAGCTGGCGGTGAATATGGAATACCAAGAGAATCTCTCGTTGTGAAAAAGAATAGGGAAGGACATGTTTCTGAGGTTACAGTGATTGTTAGACCTCCGTCTCCAGTGGAGAGACCTAGATCATGGGGACCATCTCCGGACAGACAATGTCAAAGAGAGGATAGATCTCTGAGAAGAGTTATAGTTGATCGAGAAGGCAATAAACAATTCCTTTCAAATAGAAGGTTGGAGGACTTTATACACTTTGAGGATGCCCGTGACAGAGAACGTAGAAGAATAGATAGAAGAAGATACAGATCCAGCTCGAGGAGAGTTGAGGTTACTGATCGGGGATGCAACACTATCCATAAACGTGCTTATACCAGGAGTGATCGCTCTACGAGGAGACACTCGGAGGATGAGAGACATGCTGCCTACGTTGATTATGTTGGCTAAATTGACATTATGATAAATCCCTTTGTTTCGATGATGACAAACATTTCATTCTTGTTGATCTAACGTGCTACTTGAGTGTTGCAGGAATAAGGTGAATGACAAAGCACTAGGGAATCTATATGCTTGAATGATTGTAAATGTCATGAAATGTAATCAATTGTAAACTTGTACAAATATATAATGTACAAGTACTTAGACTTCATGTAAATCAAGCGTTAGATCTTCCCTAGCTAAACACCACATTTAGATAGGTCATCCCCTTCAATAGTGTCACATATGCACACTCATACACACACTTAATGTCTTTATTTGAAACATTGAAACAGGGTCTATCTCGGTCGACAAAATCCTCGACCGAGACACTCTCGGTCGACAAACTTCTCGATCGAGAAAGACCCAAGTAGCCATTAGACACAGCTGACAAGGTAGTTGGAAGTTGGAGATAAACGTTGCAAAACACTTGATCCAGAGAGCCTGTCGGTCGACAAAACTTCGACCGAGTAGGTGTCTCGGTTGACCATTTCTCGACCGAGATGGACTCTGACAGCAACTACAGAATTAATTAACTAGCTGTTGTTAAAACAACTAACTTATACCTAACATCTACTTAAGCACTTAGAAACCCCTAGAAAGTGTCTAGAACGTCCTTAAGCACTTGTAGGACATTCCTATAAATAGGACATGCCTTAGGACACCTAAACACACTTGTTTTTACACGTGTGCATATACTTGAGCTTACACTTACATTTGGCAATCTGTTTTGAGCAATTGAGCAACACTAGCATTGGATATTATTTTCCCTTGCTCCAAATTTCGTATCCTATAGGCTAGCATCTCCTATCCACTAAACCTACATTCCAATATTCATTGGTTAGGAGATCTATATGCTTGATATAGGCAAATCAAGCCTTGAGCTATAAGTGGTATTGTAATTTCTGTTTTTCCTTCTTGTTCCCTGTTATCTTTTGTATTCTCCTTGCTACTCCGAGGGTTGGAGGCTGCGGATTGGAGAAGGTTCTTCTCGGTGGAGAAGGTGGACTTCGGACTACTTCAAGAAGTCTGTTGCAATGGGAAGCTACTTCAAGAGGAAGGCTACTTCAAGAGGTAGCTTGAAGTTACTTCAAGAAGGCTGCTTCAAAGTTGGTGCAACTACTTCTAGGTGAAGGTTGTTCGAAGGGTTTGGTGAAAGAATTGTAATTTTATGTAAAGTCCTTGCGAGGTAATAAAATTTGATTCTTTCAAAATCCCGGTTGGGTAAGCAACCAGGTAGTGGATTGACTGCCTTAGTATTTTCTAAGGTTGGAACCACTCTAAATCCTTGTCCCCTTGTCCAATATTTTTGTGGTTGGTTGTTTGAGTTAAATAATTGTTAAATTAACTTTAAAACCCTATTCACCCCCCTCTAGTGGTTTTTCAGATTATAGCGATGAGGATGAATGGAGGTTTAGTCACTAACTTGACAGTGACTGAGATGAGAAGAGTAGTTTTTTTTCTTCTTATGGACAGTAAGTTAATTTTCTGTAATATTAGAGGGGCTGCTAACAACCCTACAAGGAGGGTGCTGAGGAGACTCTGTAGTAAGTTCAAACCGGGCATTGTTTGCCTCTTTGAACCTTTCTTACATGCTGAACATGCTGATGAGCTGTTAGATGTGGTACGACTAGACTGGGTGGCTGACAACCATATAGAGGAAGGAAAGATATGGGTATATGCAGACCTGAACCTAAAGACAGTGATTTTTAGAAGACATAGACAACACCTTACTATTAGATGTGAGGCCTCAGATGGTTCATTCTTCTTTGTTACGGCTGTGTATGCAAGTTGTGATTGTGCCCACAGGAGAGATCTCTAGGAAGAGATTATCATCATGGCTGCTGAAATAGGTGATATGAAATGGATCATAGCAGATGATTTTAATGTTGTGCGAGAGGCCCAGGAGAAACGTGGGGGAAATGCTCCAACTTATCAGGAAATGTTTGATTTCAATGGTCTTATTACTGATGCTCTCTTGAAGGAGGTGCCTTTTGAAGGAAGCCGGTTTACTTGGGTTAACAAACAGATACTCACGCCTACTGTTTGGGAGAGGTTAGATAGGGTTCTTATGAATGGAGCATGGTTTGCATAGAAACCCATGACTCGCTCTATACACCTTACTAGATCTCAGGTGTCAGATCACTACCCTATTATAACTATCCCGAGTGCACATGCTATTACTGATAGGAAAGCTCACTTCTCATTCATGTCGACATGGCTAAGGGAGGCTGAATGTTTGAAGATTGTTGAGCAGATATGAGAAGAGAGAGTTCTGAGAAATTCATCGTTCGTTTTCCATCATAAATTGAAGAAAGTAAGAGGTGCTCTCAGGGCCTGGAGTAAGACAAAGTTTGGAGACAATAATCAACGTATCAAAGATTTAGAGGACGTGGTATTCACTACACAGGCTGTGTTTGATGAAAATCCCACTCCACTCAATGAGTCAAGCTTAAAGACTGCAGAGAATGAGCTTGAGCAACTTATAGATGTTGAAGAGGCTATTTGGAGGGAGAAGGCCAGAATTAGTTGGCTACAAGATGGTGAGCGAAACACTCAGTTTTATCATTCGGTGGTCAAAACTAGGTGAAGACATGGAAGGCTAAATGCATTGACACTGCCTGATGGTACTGTGATAATGAACCCTGCTGAGATGGCTGAGAAGGCGGCGACACATTACCAGCAACAATACAATGAGGAAGTTGAGATAGATAGCATTGCCTTAGAACAGTTTCTACATGACATCCCAGGGACTATCTCGACAGATGATAGCTGCTCACTGACGGCCACCCCTCATGAGGACGAGATTCTGAAGACATTGAAGGAAATGGACCCAAATACATCCCCTGGGCCGGATGGATTTACACTACCTTTCTTTTCAGCTGCGTGGCATATTATTAGAGATGATTTCCTCTCTCTAGCAGAGGGTTTCTTTAGAGGACATATGTGTCATAGAGGTTTGTTCTGCTGTAGAATCCTCCTTATTCCGAAGGTCGACTCTCCCAAGAAGTTATCCACTGATTTCAGACCTATCTCGATTGAGAATCTGACCCTAAGAATCCTTGCGAGAATCTTTAGTAATAGGTTGGCTCCATTGATGACCTAGATGATATCCCGGCCACAGGGAGCTTTCTTGAAAGGGAATGATATTACTCATTATGTCAGGCTGGCTAGAGAGTTGATGCATGATATCAATCAAGGTCGGGAATGTCCTAATGTTGTGGTGAAGTTCGATATGCCAAGAGCATATGACAGAGTGGATTGGCAGGTGATGTGTAAATATCTTGCTACTTTTGGGTTTCTACCTGAGGTGATTGATCTATGTATGAGTTTCTTTAAACACACCTGGGCTACGATTACTATTGGTGGGGATACAACTGGGTTTTTTAGATTGGAAGAGGCTTAAAGCAAGGTAATGCCATATCACCATTCATGTTCATTATCTTTGTGGAACTTCTTTGCAGAAGGATTAGTAGATTGGTGAGTGATCGGTCCATTGCCAATTTCTGTACAAGAGGATATGGGGTGGAGCCTCCAATGCTTCTCTATGTTGATGATCTTGTGATGTTCTTCAATGCGGACCAACATACAATCAATACAGTTAGAAGCGCATTCGATTTATATGAAAAGGCAACTGGTCAGAGAATCAATAGACAAAAATTCTATTTGTGTTATTGGGGGGTATGATCAAGCAAAGGCAGATGACATAGTAAAGGACTTTGGAGTGGAGAAGGCGACTCAATCTTTTACTTACCTAGGCATACCGATTTATAAAGGAAGGACACAATTAGTTGAATACGAGTTTCTTATTAGAAAAGGGAACTCAAAAGTGGCTTCATGGAAATCTAGATTGCAATCTTTTGTAGGATGAAGGTTACTGGTGGCTCATGTGCTGTCGTCCATTACTGTCTACATGACAACGGCGGTGGGAATTCCAGCAGGTATCATCCAACGTATAGAGAGCAAACTTTTGAGCTTTCTATGGGCGGACAAGGAGAATCACCAGAGAAAAGCATGGATCGGATGGGAAAGAGTTTCTACTCCGCTGATAGATGGGGGTCTTGGCCTCACTTCCTTGAAGATGATCAATGATGCCTTTGTTGCTAAGGCGTGTTGGGAAATTCTCAATATTGAGACTTTTTGGGCATCTTTTTGCAGAGATAAATATGCAAACCTTGCAACAGGTAGGTTCAGAAACTATCCTAATCACTTAAAGATTAGTAGCTGTCTGTCCCCTTTCTGGAAGAAGATATGGGACATGTTCCCTAGAATGTTTCCTTTTTGTAGATGGTCGATTGGGAGAGGTAATATCCCTTTCTGGGACTCATGGTGGTGTGATGAGAGACTACAAACCATGCCATCTTTGCTAGTGATAGAAGGCAGCCATTCTTGGTTAGAGATTTCTGGAATGAAGAAGTTGGATGTGATTGGGAGACGATCCAACAGGTGGTTGATGATCAGGGTGTGGAGCTGATAAAAAAGGCAGGTGCATGGATAACGAACGCAAATGATGAATTGGTGTGGGGTGTTGACCAGAAGGGTTGCTTCACTATGAAATCAGTGAAGAAGATTCTGATGCAACAAAGAGCGGGAGGATCAGATGCTCTAGGAAAAATATGGGGCCTAGACGCCCCTAAGGCGAGTGCTATCATATGGAAGTTGACTAAAAAATCTATTCCTACAGATGATAATGTTCAACATAGATGCTACATCCCCCTTGTATCGAGGTGTAACTGTTGTGATGATCCGAGAGTAGAAGATGTTGATCACCTTTTCTTCCATGGACAGGTTGCCATGTTCTTCTAGAACAGATTTTCCCATTTGACGCAGATGTAGGCACCTCATGATATACAAACACTTCTTGATACTTGTAAGAAAGGTTACTCCAGGAGGATCTCAGATTGGATTGTAGGAAGGTTAGCAGTTAACATACCCCACATCATTTGGAGGATACGTTGTGCATCTAGATTTGGGGACAAACTGCGAGGTTGGGAGTTTGAATGGAACCTAATCATCTCTTCTGTGAACAACACGATTCAGCATAGATCCTTCTCCGTTGAACATGGATCGAGCATTTACAATAGGATGAGAGATGGTGGGATTACTGAGCCTAAGATGAAAATGAGAGAGATTCAACTGATAAGGTGGATGAAGCCTGACTTGCATAACTTGAAAATGAACTTGACTATAGGAAGAAATAAGGGATAAGATGGGGTATGTAGGAGGTGGGCGGCAGGCCTGATACGTAATCAAAATGTAGATATATGCATGGTGTTCCATGCCTGGCTCAAGGCGCCGGACTTCATCCTGGCATATGTACATGCATGAATTGTTGGACTGAAACTGGCATATGATCATATGCTACGAGTTTCATGTATTGAGATTGATGACCAGGAAGTCTATGATATTATGTGGAAGGATGCTATCGAACCATGGAGGACCAATCCATTTGTTAGAGAGCTGAGGTCCGAGTTGGTTAGATCTAGTATTACTGGTTCAATGGTTCACAAAGTTGCTAACTCTATACCCAGAGAGATTGGGAGATGGGGGAAAGATTTTCAGAGATGACAATTATTACGGATAGAAGGATGATACCGAATAGAATTCGAGGCATGGAAACTTTGGAGAAAAGGTGCATTCCCTGCGTGCACCTGAAGAGGATCGACACTTGATGAATCATGGGTGCTTTTTTAGCTGTTTCTTTATCTGGGTTGTGATGATTTTTTTAATTTGGTCTTCTGGGGGGAACAAACCTACAGACATATAAGCAAGAGGTGTATGCTGTTGATGTTTTCACCCACAAGAGAGGGGTGGGATGAATAGAGAACCCTCTGGCTTAATTAAAAAAAATGCATGAGCCAATCCATGATCTTGGCTATATGCCATTTTTGTAGTTGATTGATATTTCTCTGTGGTATTTTCTCTTATGTTGACCAGGTGGTGTGGTGAGGTCATGGATTCTGGCTCTTCTATTAGACCTTGTATGGAACCAATTTCGACTTATCAAGTGGTCGGTTGGATTTGGGTGGTACGACTCAAATCCTCGGGGCATAAGGAAACACGTAATCAGTATAGGATCAAATATGAAAATACTGGTTGAGGCCTTGCTTGATCTTTTTACAATGTTGTTGATAGAAAATATACATGTTCTTCATATCCTTTTAAATTATTAATATGTTTCATAATTCAACAGTAATTGCTCTTCATGCTAATAACCATTACCTATTTCATCTTAGTTGTATTTATATTGTTGCTCAATTTATCTTATCTGTGATAATAATAGAGTTAGTGGTGAGTTATATCTCCCGCTGAGATTTGAATCTCACCCCGTGGTTTCCCACACCCTTTTTAGGTGGATGAGCATGAAGAGATAGAGATCATGTAGAGGAGGTTGAGAAGCAACCAGAGGGGTAGTAGCTGATAAAGTTGGAGGTGCGGCTAGATGTCTTTTGTTGATAGAGTCCTAGAGTTGTCCCTGTACACTCGAGTCTTTGGGAATGTTTTGTAGATATTTTGCAGACGTGCTATCTTTATGTGCCCTTTGTATATCAGATATGATGGAATCCTATATATATGTTCTGGAACAATGCTTGTGTTACAGGTTGACAACATGCCTTGTGAATGTTTTGAGGCATGAAAGGACTCATGTGTAAAGGTTTTTTCTATATGGATGTTTTATGAAAAATGTTTTAATTTCTAGTGTTTTCTGCTAATAAGTTTGTTAATCTCTCTTTTGCGGTTTTGTTTTGAGTAATCTTGCTTTGTGTGGTGTGGGGCATCACAGTTACTGGCAAACTTAGGGAAAAAATAATTGGTCCGTGAACAATAGATGCACATCAAGTGCATTAAAATTGACTAACTTAGGTGACATTTAAGTGTTTCTCCCTCTATTCAATTGGAGGTGTAAACCAACTCCAAATAAGCTGAAATTTCATATGGTGACTAAAAAGGACATGTTGAACTCAATTTTTACATCAGTTTCACCTTTTGAGATCATTTAGGATGGCAATTAATAATTTTGAGATTCAAGTATACTTAGTGTATAATTATCATATACTTATGACCCCATCCATTCACTCAATCTTCGATTATTTTAATACAAGGGATTTAATATTACAGATATAACCCCTAAGTTTATCAAAATACTTATTGTGGTATGATTCTAGGATTTAGGAATAACTATCATCACAAGTGTAAAAACTAAAGGAAAGAAAAAGAAGAAAGAAAAAGAAAAAATGAGGATTTACCTAAAGTCGGGTATGTTACAACCAGAGCCGCTGCAGAGGATGCATAGATAGCTGTTCGTGGTGAAGACCAGGAGCTGCACAACCATCATCCATGAGCAACTTGTTAGTAGTTGTAAAGAAGCAAGTTATGTCACTGACTTGCTCCAGGATTAGGTATAACTCGCTAAAACCATCCTTCCTATTCATAGTAGTTGACACAATCTTGCTGTCATGGGAATGCAAATAGATGAATTTTTGTTTCCACTGCTATACTTTGTGCCCATATTTCCCAACAAAAGCATTTCACGGCAAGTCCACAAGTAGATGAAAAGTTTTCCCATATATGATTTTGAATAGTGTCGTGCTAGTCAGGGCCTTGAATGCAGTCCTATAAGACCAAAAGCTTTGTTGAGACATAGAGAACAAGCCTTGTGGGCCAGTCTCACCTTCTTCTCAAGAATGAGCTTTATATCTTGATTGGCCAACTCAACTTGATCACTAGTTTGAGGTGGTAAGGAGTAGCCACATGATAATTCACACCATGACTCTTCAATAGAGTTTCAAAAGTTCTATGGATGAAATGGATTCCACCATCACTAATCATTTCCCTTGGTACACCAAACCAAATGAAAATGTTTGACTTGAAAATATCACTCTCCACCTTGTCATCATCGGTCCTGGTCCTAATAGCTTCAAACCATTTTGAGACATAATCTACAGCCACAAAGATGTATACAAACCCAAAAGAAGGGGAAATGGATCCATGAAGTAAATGCCCCAAACATCGAATGCCTCTAAAACGAGAATAGGAGATAGAGGCATCATGTTCCTCTTTGAGATTGTACCCACTTTTTGGCATTTTAAGAAAGCTTTACAATAGTCATGATAATATTTGAATAAGGTTGTCCAAAAGAAGCCACATTGAATAACGTTGTCATCCATCCTCTTTCCACCAAAACATCGACACATATGCTAGAGTTATACATGTAGAGAATGTCTTTTTGTTCATTTTCCAAAGTGCAACTTCTCATGAGTTGGTCAAAGTAGTATTCAAAGAGATGTGGGTCATCCCACACATAGCTTTTCCCCATAGAAAACAATCTTCTACTTTCTTCCCTAGTCCATGTGCTTGGTACTCTCCCACTAGCCAAGAAGTTAGCTATGTGCTTGTACCATGGACTTTGAGTAAAATCAAGAAAAAGGTGTTTCTCATGGGGCATTGTTCCTTGGTATTGTTCACATAATCACAAAATGCTTCAATGCAAGATATATGATCAACTGTAAATTTCAATTCCTTTCTTGTCAATAGTTTCCAAATCAAATTCTCAAAGCAAAAGAATCCACCACATAAGTCTAGGCTTTGAATCTTTCTTTGACATAATATAATTGAGGAAGGCATGGTCAGTGTAAAAAAATAGTTTATTTTGTAGCACATAAGAAAAGAACTTATCAAGAGAAAATATCACGACAAACAATTCATTCTTTGTGATAGTGTAGTACCTTTGAGCTTCATCTAGAGTTTTATGAAAATAACAGATGTCATGAGGTATCTAGCCAATTCTTTGGCCAAGAAAAACCCCCATGGCCATACTAAATGCATCCTTCATGATCTCAAATTGCAAAGAGATGTTGGATGGGGGGTTTCATAATAGGAACATAAATCAATTTGTGCTTTAGGTGGTTGAAGGCCTCAATGCATTTATCACCAAAGTTGAACCCAAAATCCTTCCTAAGAAGGTGGCGCGATGGTCTAGAAATCTTGCTAGAATATTTGATAAAGTGGTGGTAGGGACTTGAATGGTCCAAGAAAGAACAAACATATCTTACTATGGAAGGAATGGTTAAAGTAGAAATGAGGACCAATTTGTCCTTGTCAACTAAATCCCAACTTTAGATAC
This sequence comes from Alisma plantago-aquatica, assembly GCA_963693085.1. Lineage (NCBI taxonomy): Eukaryota > Viridiplantae > Streptophyta > Magnoliopsida > Alismatales > Alismataceae > Alisma > Alisma plantago-aquatica. The sequence goes on along the minus strand of OY856411.1, from coordinate 712,909,832 downwards.
TCTATGACCAAGAATAATACCCTCAGGCACCATGAAGTGACTTTTCTCCCTAGATAGAAGTAGACAGACTCTAACACATCTCTCAAGAACATCTATGATGTGAAAGTTCATGTAAACCCAACACAGAAAATTCATCCATAAAGACTTCAAAAGAAGAACCAAGCATGTTGGCTAACATGGATGTGACACATCTTTAGAAAGTGTAGTGGGAATTGTAATGCCCAAAAGGCATTCTTCTATAGTCAAAGGTACCACATGGACATGTGAACATGGTCTTCTCTTGATCCGAGGGTGCACTAACACTTGGAAATATCCAATGTATATATCAAGAAAGCAATAGAAGCTCTATTTTGCAAGTATCTCTAAAATTTGATTAATGGCATGGAAGAGGAAAGCGACCCTTCTTTGTTTTCTCATTTTAATTTCCATAGTCCACGTGCATCCTCTACTTGGACTTTTCTCTCACTGGCATCATCTCACCCTCCTCATTTTGTGCTAAAGTGATCCCACCCTTCTTGGGAACTACCTAGACTGGACTCACCCAAGGACTGTTAGAAATGCGATAGATGATCCTAACATCAAGTAACTTCACAATTTATTATGTAACAACTTCCTTCAACTTGGGATTTAATATTCTTTTCATTTGACACATACACTTGCATTGTCTTCAAGATATATCTTGTGCACTCAAATGGAGGGGTCAACACCTCTTAAATCAATAATAGACCACCCAATAAATTTAATGTTCCTCTACAAGATAGAAATGAGTGTATCTTCTTGGTCTAGGGAAAGGATTAAAGAAATGAACACCGAGAGGGTGTCATTTAGACCAAGAAATTCATACTTCAAGACTTCAAGAAGAGATTTTATCTCAGGAATAGGAGGGTCTTCAATGGAAATTTTCAACAACTTTGTAGAGATAGAAGGAAGATATTCACTTGTGGAAACTAATACAAACTCATTATTTTCAACAATGTCTTCATCATGCATTTTAACAATGGGATCTATACCTCTACCCTTTGTGGTAGTCTCAAAAATTAAGGTAGGCATTCCTAAACAATTTCCTCTAGGAAATCAACAAGATAACAATCTTATTATGTGAAACATATCACCTCGGCTTTGATGGATGCCTTGAAAATGTTCAAACATATCTTCATGTGCATGGAGGTCACGTACATAGTTCTAGTTCTCACATGTATCACCGCATCAGCTATAGATAGAAATTTCCTCACTAAGATGAAGGGCACTTTTCGTGTGTCTTTCTGCATATACAACACAATGAAACTAATAGGAAAGAAAGGTAGATGTGTCATCATCAAGTCGTACTAGCACATCATCAATTTTCCCTTGAGGCATATTCACAGAATGATCGACCAGTTGCAAGGTGAAATTGGCTGTCTCCAATTGTCCCAAGTTAAATTCATCATACACAAATAAGGTGTTAGATTCACACTAGAACCTAAGTCAAGAAGATCTTGGTCTATGCAGTGTGTGCCAATGTAACAAGGAACAATAGGGAGCTGAGATCTTTTCTCTTCTTTGGTGTGTTGTGCTACATAATGGAGCTCACTTGTTTAGTGAGCTTGATTTATTTAGGCATTCTTTCAGTCGTCTGTCTCTTAAAAGTGCACACGTCTTTCAGAAGTTTTGCATAGGAAGGCATCTTCTTAATGTCATATAACAAGGGGATATTGATTCTCACTTCGTGAACGTCTCCATGATGTCCTTAGTGTGCTTCTTCTTCCTTTTGCTGGAATAATGCTCTTCAAGTATACCAAGAAAAGGGGGAATTTGTGCAACCATCTTGTTCACATTATCCAAATCATCAATCGATATCACAAGATCATAGTATCCTCATCCATTATCACAATATCACCTTGATTTCCAAACACAATATCACTACCCAACATCATGATATCACTACCATGCATTAAAATATCAACTATATATTCACTTATAAAACCTTCAAATGCTCAGTCCTTTGGCTGCTCCAAAGTCTTCCAACTTCTCAACATAGTCACATCTTTCACTTTCTCATGAGTAGAAGAGGAGGGAGTTTGTGGTGGCTGTTGTGATTGTTAAGGTGGAGGGTTGGGATTCTGAAGGATGTATTGTAGTTGTGTTGGTTGTTGTGGAGGTTGTTCAGGAGAATATTGTGGGGGTAGTGGGTATTGATATGGTGTTTGTTGGTATTGAGGAGGTGGTTGTGAGGTGTGTTGGAGGTTGTGGTGGTAATAGAGCAGAAGGGTTAGGGGAACCTTGGTACCGTTTCAAGGTGGGAACTTGTGGTGGGAGATAGGTGCCTTGAGGAGCACCCATGGATCCACCAACACTATTGGGATTTCCAAGGTTTGAGAGGGAAGCCTTCCCTCTTTATGATGAGAAAAATAGGAAAATTTATCCAATCCTTTGCTCCAACATGCTAATGTTTTGTTCTTGAGCAGATACATCCTTCTTCAAATCATCAAGTCTTCTCAATCTCCCAAGGACGTCCTCTTCAAACTTTGAGCAATTTTTTTACCCTTGATGTTGCCTATGCTACCCTTGTCCTTCTCATTTTTTCCAAGAGAACTTGGGATGATTTTTTCATTCTGGAGTATAAGAATTTGACATAGTACCTTGGTAGTTCTGGATGACATAGGATTTTAGAGCTTGAACCTCCTCACAAAGAGCTTCCATAGATTTGGTGGAGTGGATAGAAGAACCGTCGACATGAGTCATCATGAGATTCATCATATCCACCAATATGTTCATCATTTATGGGTTGGAGTCATCTTTGGTGTGAGGAGGTGAAGCTACCCAATTTCTATCACAATGCACATCAACACTAGAGGCTTGATGCTCAAAGTTTTCATCCAAATTGTCAAAATGGGCCAAGAGTCCTCGGGGGGGGGGTTGGCCATGAATTCTCCACCACAAGATGAGTCCACAATGACTTCACCCATTTCAAAAATACCTATTGACAAACTGGATAAGTTGCCAAATAGGAACCCCATGATGAGGACAATCTCACAACAACTTCTGAAACCTTTCCAACGTCTCATGGAACTATTCATTTTCTATTTAACTGAAGGAGGTTATATATTTTCTGATCTGTGTCATCTTGGAAATGAGATAAAACTTCTTTAGAAACTCATTCTTCATCACCTCCCAAGTGACAATGTTAGTCTAAGAATACCACTCTTTAGCCTTGTCCTTGTAGGAGAAGGGGAACAAAATGTGCTAAATAGAGTTGTTAGTGTATGCAGGAGTCTTGAAAGTAGAGCACGTCTCCATAAAAGCATTTATGTGCTTGTAGATATATCATTCTCAAACCCATAGAACGTAGGGAGAAGTCCAAGAAGAGCCAGTGGGATTGAAAATTGTTGTCTTGGCATTTGATCTACTCTAGAAACAATGGAAGAAGTGTAGTTTCTAGGTATAAGGTAGTCATGCATTGTCTTGTTCAATGAAGGAATAGAAGGATGACCCCCTCTTCATCCCTATTTTCCATCTCAACTTCTTGGTACTCATTCTGTTTGTTTCTACACCTTCTTCTTCCTATCATGGGATCCGCTAGGAATGATTCAATAGAAAGTGAACGACACCCAAACATGCACTAATTGCCACATGTTTGTTCATAAGATCATCGAGAGGGGGATAGAGTGAAGAAGATCTTCAATGCGGTGTCCATCATGTAAAACATGGGCGGTAGAAAGGTGGTACATTGTATAGATTGGAAAAACCTTTATTTGATGTGTTGTAAAAAGTTACAATGCAATCTCTTTTATATGACAAGAGAGTAAGGGGAAACCAGAACTAGGAAATATGGGGTAAAAGAAAAGCTAAAGACAAGAAAAGTCTTAAGCACATAAAAAAACATACAACACAAGATAACAAAACACACAACACATGATAACACATAAAGCATATAGACTAATACCCCCCTCAAGCTGGAGCATATATGTCAATTTATGCCCATCTCATCCACTATTGTAGCAAAGTGAGTCTTTGGAAGTATCTTGGTGAAAATTTCGGTAACTTGATCTTCTATCTAAAGATAAGGAGTACATATACACCCAGAAAGGGCTGCTTCTAGGACAAAGTAGCAATCCACTTTGGTGTGCTTTGTGTGCTCATGGAAAGTGGGATTGCTGGCAATAAATGTGGCAACTTTATTATCAAAGTGCATAGGAATAGGATCAGACTCAAGAATTATCAAATTCCTTGAGGAGTCCTTAGACCCACATCGATTCACAAGAATTGTGAGCCATAGCCTTATATTCTGCTTCAACACTTGAGCAGGAAACAACAATTTGATTTTTTATTTCACCATGTAACTAGATTTCCACCAATAAAGGAACAATAACCAGAAGTAGATTTGCGATCACATCGAATACTAGCATATTAGAGTCATTATTCCCAATAAGTTTGTAATGTCCATGTTTACGATATACTAAATCTTTTCTGGGAGAAGATTTCATATATTTAATAATGTGACAAACAACATCCCAACGACATTGTGGAGGTTTGTCTAAATACCCACTGACAAGTCCAACAATAATAGTAATATCGATTCTCATCACAGTGAGATAGATAAGCTTACCAACCGTTCATCGACATTGATGGTTATCATGGTATAGAGGTGAAGATTCATCATCCCAATTGGTATTGGGATCCAGAGGAGAACTAGTAAGTTTAGACCCAAGCATACTTACTTTTATTAGAAGGTCCATCACATTTTTGTGTTGTGAAAGGCAAACGCCAGAAGATGGTTAGGAAACTTCAATTTCCAAGAAGTACCTGAGTTTACCTAGATCTTTAGTAATAAAATGTTGTTCTAGATATCTTTTGGTAGATGCAATACCTTTAGACTCATCACCAGATAGAATGTTATCGTCCACATAAACAATAAGAACAACAAGTCCAGAGCTAGTTTTTTAATATAAGCCGAATGGTCAGAATGTGAGAAACATAATTGAAACTTGAGAAGCATCTGACTTAATTTATCAAACCATGCATGTTGGCTTTATTTTAGGCCATATATAACCTTCCTGAGTTTGCAGACTTTGGAACACTCCCCAAAACTAGTAAAACTAGGTGGTTGCTCCATATAAACTTCCTCATGTAGGTCACCATATAGGAAGTCATTTTTTATATCAAGTTGGTATAGGGGCCAATATTTATTGACAACTACATTGATAAGTACTCCCAAAGAGTTGAGGTGAGCCACATGAGAGAAATTTTCAAAGTAGTCCACTCAATAGGTTTGAGTTTAGCCTTTTGCTACAAGGCGAGCCTTCATCCGTTCAATAGAACCATCTGGTTGGTATTTTCTAGTAAAAATCCAATGACATCCAACTGTCAAACAATTTTTAGGATGATCAATAAAATCCCAAGTTTTGTGATCTCATAAGCCAATCATTTTAGTTTTCATATCTTGACACTAGGTAGGATGTTGAAGGGCTTGCATAGCATTCTTTGGCACAAAACCTACAGAAAGAGCAGTAGTAAAACATGTAAAGCTAGCACCAAGATTAGCAGTAGAGTAGAAATTACTAATCGGATGTTGAGTACATGAATGAACACCTTTCCTTGGACTTATAGGAAGATGTAGGTTAGGGAATACATGTGGGGTGTTGTGACCTACCGACGAGGGAGGAATTGGTTGTTGAGGAGACAGATATGCAACTATAATTGTGGAAACCTCTTCAGTTTTGTTATTTGGATCATATTGTACTACCCAAACATAGGAGTAGGACCCACTACGTCACTAGATAAGGAAGACCCTTCTTTAGAGCAGCACATCATGTTTTTAAAGAATACAAAGTACACAGTAACAAACCATTGTCAATTGATAGAATCATAACACTGATATCCTTTCTGAGTTCGGTAATATGCTAGAAAAACACACTTAATGGATCATGGGTCAAGTTTAGATATCCTATGGTGGAGATTCTTAAGAAAATAGGTGCAGCCAGAGATGTGTGGTGGAATAGAAAAGAAATGCACATCTGGATAAAGAAGGGAGAAAGGGACTTGATTATGCAACATAGAAGACAACATATGATTAATTAGGTAGCACACTGTAGAAACAACTTCAGGCCAAAAATGTTTAGGAACATGATAGTGAAGAAGAATTGTGTGTGCTACTTCAAGAACGTGGCGATTCTTCCTTTCCGCCACAACATTTTGTTGTGGTGTGTAAGAGTAGGAATTCTGATGAATTATACACTTATAACTACAAAGAACATCCACATTTTTTGCATAAATTTGAGGGCTTTATCAGTTTGCAATATTTTAACAGTGGTGGGTTTGGATCTCAGTAAAAAAGGTGATGACAATTTTCAAAATAGTACTATGATCCTTTAGGAGTACCAAACAAGTACCCTAGAATAATTATCAATAAAAGTCATCATATAGAGATATCCAGACAAGCTAGAAATAGGGCATGGACCCTAAATATCAACATGAACAAGATTAAATAGATTTGTGAACTATCTTCTTTCTTTTTTATTAAAAATAGCTCTAGTTTGTTGACAAATTGGCATGATTCACACTAGATTGTTTTTCAAGAATACCAGGAAATAATCAACATAGTTTGCATCAAAATGATTCCCCAAGTGGTAATGTCATTTCTATATAGTCACAGATGAAGGTAGTGGAGTTGCAACATATTTCATCACATCTAAGTAGTACAGTTCATCTGGCCCCTCATGGCTTGAACCAATCCTCTTCCTCGTACAGAAATCCTATAACACACAACCCTCAGGGTCAAACATAATCAAGCACTGAAGGCTCGTAACACTTTTACTGATAGATAGAAGATTCAGAGGAAATCTCGAACATATAAGATAAATTTTAAGGATAGATTTTGAGACAGAGATATAGTTCCAATGCCATGGATAGCAGACTGAGTCCCATCTACCATAGTCATAGGAGGGACATTTGTAGTCTTAAATAATGCAGTGAAAAGTTCAAAACAACTAGAAAAATGGGTAGATGCACTAGATTCGATGACCCATTTATTTTTACTAGTAGTAGAAGGAGATGCAAGTAAGGCAAATGAACCTACTTCAGTAGTAGTTGTTGGCAAGGACAAACATGCTTGGAGGATTTTTTCAAACACTGAGAAATCTAATAAACCATGACTTGAGTAGAGATTGAGGCATTAGAAGTTGAGTCTTCATAGACATCATAGGAGATCTGATTCACCCAGAAAGTTTTACCATGCTTTCTCCAGCAACGGTCCTCATCATGGTTTGTGCACCCACAGAAGTTGCATAAGCGGTTGGCATGAGGGGATTGAGGTTGACCTTGTCCAGGGCCAGGAGGAGGACCTCTTCCATGAGTACATCCACCACAGCCTCGACCACAACCATGTCCATGTCCTTGACCAGAATCAGAGGAGCGAACGCAAGGATCAAGTTATACAAAGAAATAACAGGTAGAGAGGCCATAGAAGGAAGGCATTGAATGCACTTGAGAACATCCCTTAGTGTAGGTAAGGGATCACTGGATAAGATTTGGTTTACCATGCTTGCAAAGGAATTAGGCAAACCAGCCAGAAATTGAACAAGTTAAAGTTAGCCACATTCCCATTGAACTTTAATATCAACAATGAGTGGATGGTATACTTCAAATTTAGTCCAAAGTGTCGAACACCAATTGTAATAATCTTCTATAGAGTCATCATTGAAACTCCATTTTTTCCAAGTTCTTGAAGATATCAAAGATCTTCTTTGGGTTTTTTCTGATGTGAGTACACATGGGGAAGTTGATCCCACACAACTATTGCATTTTGTAGGTAAAGAAAAAATTGGATGATCTTTGCCTCAACATTGTTCACCGTCCACATCATGATGCCATAATCATCTTTGGCCCATTGGTTGTAGGCCTATTTGGCCTTGTCATCTGCTGAGACATCAAGAGGATCCTTAGCAGTAGAAGAGATATGAGAGTGACGTCCTTGGGCTTTGACATAGAGTTCGAATGATGCCGCCTAAAGATTGCAATATGATCTAGCAAGTTTCACGGGCATAACACACAAGTTCTGCAAAGGATTTGTAATCACCATGGAAGCCAGAGAGATGACACTCAAAAAGATGCAGTAGAAGTGGTACAAAAAAGCCAAATCTGTATGACGAGTTCTAATAAACTCACAGTGGAGCAACAACAACAGAATATGAGAATAAAAAAATAACAATAACAACAACGTAGATATAAACAACCAGCATAGTGGTAGAGGAAGCATCAACCAGATCCAAATAAATCCAAAGAACCCACGTAGGGGTAGAAAGTAGAAAAAACTATAGATTTGGATCAACAGGTCCAAGGAACCCGCATAATGACAGCAAATATCAGTAGTAGTAGAGCTGATCAATAGATCCAAGAAACCCACATTGGGGTAGTAAATAGAAACAAAATAAGATCTGGATCAACAGATCCAAAGAACCCACATAGGGGTAGTAGATATAAACAACAATAAAGTTGATCAATAAATATGAGAAACCCTCATAGGGGCAGTAGATAGTAGCAACAACAGACCGGGTTCAACAAATCCAAGGAACCCACATTGGAACAAAGAGAGAAGGAAAGACCTACGTCGCTACTATGTGAGATTCACTCCACCATGTGGTGTAGGTAGAAAGAGAGGTGATACTTTTAGGGTTTCAACATGCTATTCTAGGATTAATTGGAAGAGTAAATGATGGAATGTAGGTCGATGGGGAGGAGGTTGATGAGTTATATGTCGATGGTTTGGGGTTCAATGGGGTGGAATGAGGTGGAAGGTCAATGGGTGAAGGTCGACGGGGGTAGAGGTCAATGGTTGGAAGATGAAGGTTTGGTCGATTAGTGGAGGTCTATGGGTGGAAGATGAAGGGTTGGTTGATGGGTGGAATATGAAAGGTTGGTCGATGGGTGGAGGTCAATGGTGGAATATGAAAGGTTGGTTGATGGGTGGAAGATGAAAGGTTGGTTGACGAGTGGAGTTTGATGGGTGGAAGATGAAAGGTTGGTCAATGGGTGGAGGTTGATGGGTGGAATAGGAAGAGTTGGTCAATGGGTGAAGGTCGACAGGAAGGTGGTGGTGATGAAGTTTATGGAAGGAGGATATGACTAGGTGGTGGGGATGGTGGAGGTCGTGGAAATGGTGGAGGTAGTGGGGGTTGATATTAGGGGAGGTGGGGTGGGTTGATGGGATGGCTTAGGGAAGATTTAATAGGTCTGACACCATATAGAATGGAAAAACATTTACTTAATATGTTGTAAAAAGTTACAATGCACTCTCTTTTATAGGATAAGAGAGTAAGGGAAAACCAAAACTAGGAAATATGGTATAAAACAAAAGCTAAAGACATGTCTTAAGAACATAACAAAACACACAACACAAGATAACAATAAACACAACACTTGATAACTCATAAAGCATATATACTAATACATTTAACTTGAGGCCCATATATTTTGGACTAGGCATGATTAGTATGATCTATGTATATCCTTGTATCAATGGTCTAAGACCTAACCAATGTGGATACCAATATCATGTAACTTTTTAGTAAACTTTTTAAGATCATACAGTAAGTGAAACGACAATGTTGTCAAGGTGGGACATTGTTGGTTGTTATGATAAGAAGCATACTGAATTTGAGTCAAAGGTCATCTTCTTCTATGTGTGCTATGTTGTCACTTTGGTTATATGTATGGATTGCACAATCAATGTTTCCCATCTGATATTTGGGTTTCTAATGTAACGAGGCTGGCACCACTTTGTTCTAATGGATCCATGGTCTTCCAAGAGAAGGTGAAGGTTGGGCTTAACTCAATCACCACGTATAGTATTGAGAATGTTTGTAGCTAATATGTATCTAGAATTTGACTAGAGAATTTCTGAGTGCGCCGTCAAAGGAGGTAGCTTTATCTACAGTAGGTTGGTAATGTGTGATTTATTGCCCAAGAAAATTCACTAGCGATGAAATCCCTAGAGATTACCTTAACCAATGTATGGTAACGCCACCTGCAAGAGGATGAATCTTATTGCAGTATAGTTTAGGATTGATCCCAAAGGACAAAGCTTTTATGAATAGATTGATCAAAGTATCCAGACAAGCACTAGTATTTATCAAAAGATTGAGTTGGTTTAATTAGAAAATGTTGCAAGAATAAGAAGAGCTATATTAAGGCTTTGGTTATAAATAGATGGAAACACTGGGGTGGAATCAGGTTTCACCATATCCAAATCAGCACATTCATGCAAATCTGTAACTTAGTTGAATAGATAAATTGATTTATGCAAGTTTCTCCTTTTGCTATTAGAAACTTGCATGAGTGTATATCCCCATAAGCTCAATGTCTCATTACTTATATATCATATATAAACTACTCCAAAGACTTCCCATCATGAGTTCTCATTAGGGCATCAACCAACGCTAATAAATATTCAAATCTTAAATATTGAAGTTCGTGTAGCCCAAGATTATAATTAATCACATGAAGCAGGTGAACAATCCACAAAACATGCAATATTGAAGTTCTTGCAGATCAAGATTATAATTAATCACGTGAAGCAGGTGAACAATCCACAAATCATGCAATAAATGGTTAGCAATAAATTAAATGGTTTCATAGAGAAATTGAAACAAGATTAAATTACAAGAAACGAGTAGCATGCTTAGTCCCTGCACCCCAGTGAAAGGACTACTCCCTCAACATGGAAAGATTGATATGAACGATAGAGGAAGAGGATGCTATCATGGCCATGACTATAACATAAGTAGCTCATCATGGTGTGCAACAACAGACTCGCTTCTTTCTCTCTCTTCTGGGTACACCACCCTGACTTATGGTTGGAGTAAGAGGATGAAAAACAACTCAGTGAAGAGGTCGACTGCCCTAGAGAGGAAGGTCAATTGACCTTGAGTTGCATAGGTTGATTACCAAAAGGTGGAGCTCAAAGAGATCAATCACATGGAGGTCAAAGGTTGAAAGTTGTTGGTGATTGATCACTTATGTCAACCAAGAGGTTGATCACTCTTTTGGTGGAGAGTTTGATTGCTCTTGGCAAACAACATGTGAATCGCTCTGGACTTGGGAGGTCAATTCCTCTTTCTAGAGAGGTCGATCACTCTAGAAGTGACTAGGTCAATCTCTCAGAAATGACTAGAGTGGCAACACTTCCACTTTTGGCAGCATGGGGTCCGAGAGAGAATTCTTTGTGGTTGCATGATGGGTATTTATAGGCCTCCATACTTGGGTGTCAGTAGCTAGATTTGCACCACACAGACGGTTGAGAGAAATTTCTTGGCAGATAAAAAACCAATAGAGGTCGATAGCTTGATGATCAATTGGTTGTTTCTTGAGTTAATGGTTGGGCATGGGTGATCAAAAGGTGAAGCTAAAACAATGTTGAATGATGAATTGTAGGAGTTATCAACCTTTTGTGTCAATTGTTAGGTTACTGGAGACTTTGGCTATCAACCTAGAGGCTGATAAATCTTTGAATGTTTCTTGAGCTCTTGGGTACTGATCTACAAGGTCGATAGGTCGTGAAGGTATGTCAGACTAGGGAGCTCAATTTTCAGAGCTCAATGGATGCGGAGGTCAATTGTATGGCTATAAACCTGAAGGTTGATAGGTATTGATTGATTAATGGTGCTTGGTTACTTAGAAAGTCAATTATTGGAGGTCGATTGCCATTAAAATAAGGGTGATCGACCAAGGTCTTGAACCATATTTGTCGATCGATCGACCTTCTGTGCCCAAAATCCATTTTGTCTTAGGGCATTTCCCCACACCTAGAGAGAGGTGGACTCCTCTCAACTCCCCCTTACCAAGGAGAATCAGGACCTCTGAGGTCACACTCATTTGGCTAGTGTAGATAACTTAAAATCTAGTTCTACAATGAGAGTCAAGAAAAGTATCAAAATTATAACAAATTAGCATAAAATATAATTGGAATGATACGAGGATGTTTCTAATGAAAATAAGACATTTAAATGAAAAGTTAGGCTAAAACTGCCACAAAAACTAGGATGATTATGCATTCATCAAATTAACCCGACTAAAATGTTGTTCATTCTCAAGTAACATAAAATATGAAACAATCACCAAATAAATAATTTTATCACATGTGATTGCCTCATCATGCTATCATGTTGTTTCCTTACCACCTAATATAGTCAAGATGCCCCAACTTAGATCATAGAACACATATTTCTATAACTTTATTTCTAATTTCATTTCCCAACAACATTTCCTCACCATTTTCTCAAGATCAAGCATGTTAAATAATTTCATGAGGGTTCAGAAAGATCTATAGAAAAATAAGTATCCATGTGATCCTACACTGGTGTATGTCAAAAGAATGGTGAAAATTTAGGAATTCATTATGACCATATGTATAGGGAAGTGAATGTGGGTAATGTATGAAAGGAGAAAATATTTCCTCTATGCGACTCGATATAGCAATGAATACATATATCTCAAATATTTTGCTTATGCACATTGGTGTCTTTTCTTTATTTTTGGTGGTACGCCCTATTACACAATGGGGGGTATGGGAGAAGTGGATAGAAGAAGGGGGGAGTGCCACACCAAACTTAGGGTTAGGCACATTTTCATGTCGTTATTTCTTTTTGGTGGAATGGAAGGTAACAAGATTAACGAAGAAGTTTAGAAGAGGTGCCAAATCAACATGCAACTTGATTTACAATTCAGTATATCAAGTTCTTCTTCTTGTACCACTATGCTAAAATAATGAATTATAGAGGGAATATGTGGTGATTTCATACAACTGTTTCACTAGTCAGTGGGAAGAAAAATGTAATTCCCTCTTAGTTCCTTCAGAGCCAACCATTTTTTCTAAGGAAACATGATTTTTTGGATTCATAGGCCAGAAAGGATAATTTCTAGCCATTGGATAGTTTTTAAGTCCTTTCGAGGTGTTTATTTTGAATAGTGGGGTTTGAGTGATGCAAACATGTTGAAAAATTGAATCTAAGATAGCTAGATAATCATTTTAGTTATTCTAAAATAGAAACTTTTGAAAAATTTCACCAAAAATACAAGGATGGAATCTTAAGTCAGAAATAGATAGGTATAGGTGGGAAGTAGAATACATACCATCAACCCTACACCAAAGCTTAGAAATTTATTTGTCCCTAAGAAACACTAAATTTGAGACAGAGGGGATAATTTGTGCTAGTTGGACCATGAGATGTGGTTGCATTCTTATCAGCAACATTTCTCCATCCAAAAATCTAAAAAGAAAATTTCAGAAGTTAAGTTTGTTTCCGATTCGTTATCTAATGAATTCAAAAATAATTTAATCTCAAACTAAAAGAAACAACTAAAGAAATAAACATATATGTTACAACCCCAATTTTTTTGGGTTCATGTGGTGAGAAATGTAATTTATCATATTAAAGATAATTGAACAAAGAATGGTATAATTTGTTTTGAATACATGGATTTTGTTTACAATAGCCTTGATGTTGTGTTGTGGGCTTTATTGGCTATTGGGCCCAAATAATAAGGAAATCCAATAAGTGAATGAATAATTGAATATTTGAGAAAAGAAAAATGTGGAAACCTCTAGAAGGCAAATCCAAAGAGGGATTTTGTGCCTCTTGGGTTCCTTGGGTTCCAAGGAGTCCAAAGTTGCATAAAGAGTGCAATAAGAAAAGAAAAGATCAATTAAGTATTTCTTTATTAAGAAAATAATTGAAAATAATGATAAAATGTGGAAAATGAGTGGAAAGAGGCATAAATGAGATGTCTTGGTGAAATTTCGTATCCATGAGGTATGTAATATTAAAAGGAATGTCAATGACGAAAATAAAAGAGAAATAAAGAGAAAACCTCAAAAAGAGTTATTTTAATGAGAAATAAACAAGATAATGTGAAATAATGCATAAAGATGCATCTAGAAGGATAATAAGTATCCAATAAAAAGAATTTCGAAATAATAGAGTGTTTGGGGATCCAAGGAGTCCCAATAAAGAGGAAAGAAAGAGAAAATATCAAAATTGCAAAATAAGAGGATAATATGATACATTATTAATGAATTTTGTGAAAAGGAAGTTATTTCTATTAAAAGAAGATAGAAATTTCGTGCCAATACATAAAAGGCAAGTACAAGGAAGATAAAGGTGGTAGTTTTCGAAATCCTAATAATTCAAGAAAAAGATATATCAAAGGGATGAGGGAGAGAGAGAAGATTTGCTTCTTAAGTAAGGGAAGTTATTTCCTATTAGGAAAGGAACTTGTTCCCTCTGATATGAACGTCTTGAGGATTGGGTGCTCTCCCCTATATAAGGGGTAGAGCCAGGAACAATTCCAGAGGAGTTTCACGTAACCCTCTCTTCTTCTCCTCCTCCTTCTTTTTCTTCTTTACGTAAAAACCCTAACGATGAAGGTTTAACCATATACCTGGAGATGAGGAGCCGTGGAAGAGATACAATAGGGTCGTGCTGCTCCCGCGATATCAAGTAGACGCTCAGTGGTCGTCCTCCTCCTCCTAGCTACGTGCAGCAGTAGCAGTTAGGCTGCTATGAAGGCCGACGAAGTCTCGCCTAGACAGCAATGAAGCGGCCGCCTTAGCCGAGATCAAGAGGTGCCCGCGTGTGCCAGATCATGGCGGAGGCAGAGAGGGAGTTTCCGACAAAGATCATGGCCCAAGGAGGAAGGGGCAGCCCATGCTTGGCTGCAGGATCGCAGCTGCGCAGGGTTCCAGAGCAGGAAGATGACCAAACCAGCTCTGGACGTTTATACCCCTCCGTGGGTTAAGGAGCCTGCCGCTTAGTCAGGGGCAAAACTGACTTTGCATTATGTTTCCTGATTAGCAACGTTGCATGAAGTCGAGTGACGTGGCGCACTCCGATTGGCCAAGTAAGTGAATCCTTGCGAAAATCATAACTAATTCTAGGAAACTCGGATTGAGACAAATCTTATTTGAAAATTGATCCTCAGAACGAGGGGAATTCAATAAAAATATGTTTAGAAGCTAATTCCACTTTCTATGCGAAAAGTAGTGTAAATTATCATCTTTAATGAATTAAAGATTAAGAAACCCTATTTTGATATGATTAATGTGTTTAATAGGGTTTAATGGATCATTAGAGTTGATGTTAATCTGTTAAATGTAAAAAGGTACATTTTGTTCAAAAAGGAAGAACTTTGCACGTGATTAGTCTAATTTAGAGTTTATGTGCATAAATATGCTTGAAATTTGAAAAGTACATAAAGTTATCATCTTTAATGATTTAATTAAGGAAAAACCCTTAGATTTGATGATATATGGACTTAATGACGTTATTTGGATAATTCAAGCTGATATTAAGCTGTTGTTAATAAAAGTGAAAATAGGATCTAAAAAGATGCTTTTTATATAATTGACTTAATTTAGGGTTTCGTGCATGATTATGCATTAATGAACTTGAAAACCCTAATTTAGGAGAATATGTCTTTTAATTGGTTTAACTATTCAAATCCATGAATAAATAGGGATATGATGATCCTAAGTCAATTTGGGTATGAAAGACTATTAAAATGGATAGTTGAGCAATTAAGGTTCATATAAGTAGAAAAGAGTATTTTAGGGTTTGTTGACCTAAAAGGGATAAAGTTTGAGAAATTAATCTCAGAAACCCTAATGAATATTAATGAAACCTTAATGTGGATTAGAAACCCTAGAAAGTGAATCCAAGTCAATAAAGTAGATTCTTGATAAGTGTATAATAAGTAGAGTGCATATTCTTTTCAAGAATTATGTGATGATTGAATTGTTTGCTTGGATTTCATTCTTGGTTGGGTTTACTTAATGCTTGTGAAATCATCAAATCAGGTATGTGGTTACGTTTATGAATATATCGAGTTAGTTTTCCAAGGTTTACTGAAGTTTTCATTGATGACATGAATTAATTGTTAGATGATTTTAATTCATGCAAACTATAATGAGGATATGACTATCACCTAAGATATGTGCCTACTAGCCCAGATCATGGTTCCCTCTGTGGCTAATTAGTTGATCTAGTACATAGCTACCTATGGGGAAGGTCCATCAGGTCATTAGATGACTTAGTACATGGCTACCAATGGAGTAGGCCCATCAAGTCACGTTGAGTTAGATATTGGGCTACTTCTAGGTAGTGCCATGCGACTCTATTACCCTACGTATTGGCTACCTGTAAGGTAGGACCATGGGGGTAAGGATCTACCTAAAGAGAGGTAGCATGCAAGGAAAATACAGAGTTAGGGGATATGTAAGGATTGAGTAGTATGGCTTAAAATGTAATCTTGGTTGTTAAATGATTAATTGAAGGATTACATTGTTAAGAATAATTGCATGATTATTGTTTTCCCCACATACCAGCCTCGGCTGACCGACGTTTTGTTTGTCGACGTTTTAGGTACAAGCCAAAAGAACAAACAGTAAATCGTCATATTGGGAAACACATGAAGTAAAATAAGGAGGATTAGTTAGAGTAGAATCCTTAAGTGGATAGAAGTTTAGAGATCCAAGTTTTCGGAAAAAAAGGTATGCAAAAGTTTATTTTCTTACAGCTTTTCAGTTTAGTCTGTTAAAATTTAATAATTGTTCTTGGTTAATTGCCAAACCTTTGATTCGGGTTATTGGTTAACGGCTCTGACCTTTCGGTCTCCCTTAATTGGGGGTTACCGGGAGTCGGGGTCGTAACATTTGATATCAGAGCATAGGTTCCTCAATTAACCATTAATAATTATTAAATTTTACAAACTCCATAGAACCCAAGGGAGTTATTAGAGGATTATTTGAAAGATGGAGGTGTCTAGAAAAGGATCACGATCGGGGGCTGGCAATGTTTTCCTCCGCACCACTAATTGGAATATGAGGATTCCCGGATCTGTGTGACTGCCTGGCCAAAGTCTTAGGGTATGAATCGAAATAAGATTTAGGACTTTCTCATCTTATTCATCCCTTCTCATCACAAATTCTATTAAAAACCTTAAGGATTAGGGTTTTCTCTCTTCTCCTCGCCCTCTTGAGGTATGGGTAAGGTTGATAAGGATTAAGGGATCCTCCACCAAATTAATGAAAACATGTAAATAAGATGTCATGGACATAAGCTTAATAGATTACGCACAAACTAAAGAATAGATACATGCTTAGGTCGTATGACATAAGTTGTCTTTTCCCTCAGGAGAAACCTGAGGCTAGACCTTCTTGTTAGGAGGATGAGTAGAGAAAGTGAGTCTTAGAGGTAGAGATCTCCATTAAAGTAGAGACCTAGCACATCCTTTAAGGATGATGTTAACCCTAACCCTAAGTGGAGGTTAGAGAGAGAGATGACATGATGAGTTAGACTGGGTGTTTGGATGGACACACCTTGGAATGCCACATGAGCCATGAGAGGTTAGATGACCTAGTATCTTTGACGACCCAACCCTGGAAAGGGTCGGGCATGTTAGAGTGAAGGATAGCTCCTTCATTGATGAGGTTAGTGAAGGACCTATAGAAACCCTATGGCTTGTGCAAGTAGGGTATATCCTGCACCCAGAGTACGTCAGTAGTGCTAACAGTAGGATGAGACCCTGGTCAAGAGATCATGATGGATGGCCTATGAGATAAGCATAAGGGGTTATGGATAATCTTGAGTAAACATAAGTTCGAGTATAGGCTTCACTCAGGTAGGGGCATGCTTATGAGCTTGATCCTTCATGAAGAAAGGACCTCTTATACAGAGGTTGGTTGTAGGATTAGCTCTAGAGAGAGAGAGAAGACCTCAGGCAAGAAGGTTGGAAGCCTAAAACCCCGAAACTTGAGGAACAATGGGAGTTGAGGATGATGCGACCTAAGTGGATGATAGTGGTTGTCATGTGCTTGACCCTTGGAGGCTAATGATGTCTTGGTTGCCATGAGAGGAACCAAACCCTAGAGAGAGGATGAGTCTGCAGGTACCTCTGTGCCTATGGTATAGGTGTTTACCTCCTGAGATAGGTAGAAGAGTTCCTTAGACTTGAAGAGGATGAAGTAGCAAGTTGTGAAGCCTTGTACCTAGTTGGTTGTCCTGGAAGAGGACTCAACTCTGAGGTGTTTCTTGAACGAAAGGATGACATACCTTGGACATGATTGCTTCGTGGTTAAGAGGTTGAGCATGTAGTTGGACACCCAAAGGTGGACCTAGGGTTTCTAGGCATAAGAGGGGAAGCAGTGTACCCGATGCTCATGATAAGATTTGAGTCCCTATAGTTTCGAGCATGGAACTCCTCATATGTAGAGGTAAAAGGAAACCCCTTAAGTTAGGGGTATGTTTGATGAACCCCTCATGACTAGGTTGGTATAATAATGGAGGATGAGAACAAGTGTGACCTATCATGGTTTAGTTGGTACGCTTGTACCTTAGTAGTTGTTGAATTAAGCATGCTCATGTGAATGAAAACCCTAAGGACGCTTGTGACCTTTGTTAACAAGGTGTAGTTTCCTCCCATCCTAGGAGAGGGACCCTTTGGTAGGGAGTTCACTAGTTTGGTTGGTTTTAAGATAACCTAAGGAGGTTTCATGGGATCTTGAGAAGCTAAGTGAAGAGTACATGGAATGAGAATGAACCTGCAGACCCATAGATATCCATTTCTAAGTGCATGTGGATGTGTTACCATGGAGGTAACCGGTAAGGGGCTTGACCAAGGTAGGCAGGTTGCCATGATCCCTATGAAAGGATGAAAGTCAGCCCATGAATGTAGGAAGAGAGATGATGAATGCTTGGGTAAGGTTCTAAGTTGGACATGTACTATGATATAATCCTAAGTCTATCCTAGAGTCAGGTAGGGGTAAGACCGATGGAAGTAGGAGTTGCGTAATTCCCTAGTTGCACATGACCATAGGGTCGGGAGGTAACAACTATCATTGTCTGAGGGCCATGGGTTAGGAGATTGATCACCTTCATAAACTCATGGGACCCAAAGGACAGATGAGTAGGGCACTCTCTGATGCATGAGGGAAGAGGGATGACCCCAAAAGTGTCGACACCCTATAGACCTAGAGCAGATGACCAAGGATTGTGTAGTAACCCAAGTAGGTTCGAGACCAGTTTTCCATGGAAGCAACTTTGATATCATGATGTTTGTGATGTTGAGACATATGTGGCACGTTTCAAATTAGATTTAAAGGTGTACTAGCAAGGTGGAATGTACCATCTCTACTCTTGGAATAGGAAGAACTCTGTATTTGGACTGCAACCAAATGCTTATTTCCTCTTGTTATGGGAGTGAGAGATAGGACAGTACGCATGCCATACACCAAGGATAAAAGATGATGATAGTTGGAACGTTGCTATGAGGTATGAGGACAGATAAGATAACATACTCTGGTAAAGTGAATGATACATGGATGGGTTGTAGATGCTAAAGAGAAATAAGGTATTTATCTTATAAGGATGTTTTTATCATGAGCTATGTGGAACTTGCAAGTTATACAAGGTTGAGTTTGATCGTCATGAGGATGAGCCCAAAGTTTTCTCGATGAAGATAGTTTTAGAGTTGAGATGAGATGATAAGTAGAATACATGAAGGTGTATGTCTCCAACATTACCTCATACCTAAGGATGAGAAGTGGTAATGGATGCTCTGGTTGAGATATATCTGTCTAGTTTGGCTAGAATCTAGAAGAGGTTGTTTGGCTAACCCTAAGGTTGGAAAGGAGGTAAGTTTGGCTAATACTCAGATGTAATGAGATCTGTGGAACAAGTTAATGGTTGTTTGGTTAGCCAGCCTAGGCCTGGATGCTATGAAAAGACGGATGTAGAACCTCAGATGCACCTCTTTGGAAAGGAAGGTGATGAAACCCTGATGAAAGTGGTTTAGGGTTTCCGAGGTATCGAACTTGAGGAATCATGACATATAGGAAATCATGATTGAAGATCACCATGGTACTACCAAGGTAATAAGTGACAGTAGCACTTTAGATGCCTAAGATAAAGTTGCATATGGCCATGCAAGTTGAGGGGGAAGGATGAAAACCAGTTACCCAGTGCATTGATAAAGAGTCCCCAAAAGAGAAAGGGAGTGCATCACTATGGATGTTGTAAGTCTCCCCTAGACCAAGGAAGGTCAAGATGCAATGTGGGTTATGGTAGATCGTCTTACCTAGATGACATGAGAAAGAAAGAGTTCTATTAAGAGACATATTTGGTTGAACTACTCATGAGAGAGATGGTTCAATTACACCATGAAGTGAGTTCCAAGGTTCTTGAGTTTTACCTAAAGGTTTCCTTCCAAAAGGTGGAAGTAGGTACATGAAGAACTCGATGTTAGTACAGTTTATCATCCCTAACTAATGGTTAGTATGATCCAGACTAAAGGGTCTGATGAGAGAATATGTGCTCATTCAGGGTGATAGCTAGAGACAGTTCTTGTCCTATGCAAGATGTGAAGTTAACCACCATAGCTAGTATCAAGATTCAAAGAAGCTCTGTAAGAGAGGTTGTGTCAGTCACCACTTCAATAAGGTGATGTTGGTGAAAGGACCACGTGATGGTTAGAAGAGGACCACAGTGGGTGTAGATGAAGTCGCTTTGATTGTGCAAGGGCTAAAAGGAGCCTAGAAACGATGAGAGTCGTGAGCAGATGCAAAGTAGACTGACATACAAGTTCACTGTGGGAGAATATGTGAAAATCTGACCCCTCTAAGTTATAGCTAAGAGAGCTGAGTCCCCGATGCATGGGTTCTTTTGATATGGTTTGGTGGAAAAGGTTAAGTTTGATCTTACCCCTCAGGATAAAGTAATGTGTGATGAGTTCTATGTGTCCAATTTAGAGCACTATGTGAGGTACCCATATCATGTGCGAGCAATGAACCTAGGGAGCCCAAGGGAGGCTGAAATGGCCTGCGTCCACCTGTGTAGTTTATAGACGCCAGGATGAGAGAACTCATAGAAAAGGATATGTGATGATCAAGGTTCTTTGGAAGCGCCATGAGTATGGTAAAGCCACATAGGGGCCAATAATGGACATGGAAAAGTCTTATCCTGAATTGTTTGTTTGCTTGATAGAATTTTGAGGACAAAATTCCTATAAGAGGGGAAGGATGTTACAACCCCAATTTTTTTGGGTTCATCTGGTGAGAAATGTAATTTCTCATATTAAATATAATTGAACAAAGAATGGTATAATTTGTTTTGAATACATGTATTTTGTTTAAAATGGCCTTGATGTTGTGTTGTGGGCTTTATTGGCTATTGGGCCCAAATAATAAGGAAATCCAATAAGTGAATGAATAATTGAATATTTGAGAAAAGAAAAATGTGGAAACCTCTAGAAGGCAAATCCAAAGAGGTATTTCATGCCTCTTGGGTTACTTGGGTTCCAAGGAGTCCAAAGTTGCATAAAGAGTGCAATAAGAAAAGAAAAGATCAATTAAGTATTTCTTTATTAAGAAAGAAATTGAAAATAATGATAACATGTGGAAAATGAGTGGAAAGAGGCATAAATGAGATGTCTTGGTGAAATTTCGTATCCATGAGGTTTGTAATATTAAAAGGAATGTCAATGAAGAAAATAAAATAAAATAAAGAGAAAACCTCAAAAAGAGTTATTTTAATGAGAAATAAACAAGATAATGTGAAATAATGCATAAAGATGCATCTAGAAGGATAATAAGTATCCAATAAAAAGAATTTTGAAATAATAGAGTGTATTGGGATCCAAGGAGTCGCAATAAAGAGGAAAGAAAGAGAAAATATCAAAATTTCAAAATAAGAGGATAATATGATACATTATTAATGAATTTTGTGAAAAGGAAGTTATTTCTATTAAAAAAAGATAGAAATTTCATGCCAATACATAAAAGGCAAGTACAAGGAAGATAAAGGTGGTAATTTTCAAAATCCTAACAATTCAAGAAAAAGATATATCAAAGGGATGAGGGAGAGAGAGAAGATTTGCTTCTTAAGTAAGGGAAGTTGTTTCCTATTAGGAAAGGAACTTGTTCCCTCTGATATGAACGTATTGAGGCTTGGGTGCTCTCCCCTAGATAAGGGGTAGAGCCCGGAACAATTCCAAAGGAGTTTCACGTAACCCTCTCTTCTTCTCCTCCTCCTCCTCCTTCTTCTTCTTTATGTAAAAACCCTAACGATGAAGGTTTAACCCTATCCCTGGAATTGAGGAGTTGTGGAAGAGATACAATAGGGTTGTGCTGCTCCCACGATATCAAGTAGACGCTTAGTGGTCGTCCTCCTCCTCCTAGCTACGTGCAGTAGAAGCAGTTAGGCTGCTATGAAGGCCGACGGAGTCTGGCCTGGACAGCAACGAAGCGGCCGCCTTAGCCGAGATCAAGAGGTGCCCGCGTGTGCCAGATCATGGCGGAGGCAGAGAGGGAGTTTCCGGCAAAGATCATGGTCCAAGGAGGAAGGGGCAACCCACGCTTGGCTGCAGGATCACGGCTGCGCAGGGTTCCAGAGGAAGAAGATGACCAAACCAGCTATGGACGTTTATACCCCTCTGCGGCTTAAGGAGCCTGCCGCTTAGTCAGGGGCAAAACTAACTTTGCGTTATGTTTCCTTATTAGCAACGTTGCATGAAGTCGAGTGACGTGGCGCACTCTGATTGGCCAAGTAAGTGAATCCTTGCGAAAATCATAACTAATTCTAGGAAACTCGGATTGAGACAAATCTTATATGAAAATTGATCCTCAGAACGAGGGGAATTCAATAAAAATATGTTTAGAAGATAATTCCACTTGCTATGCGAAAAGTAGTGCACATTATCATCTTTAATGAATTAAAGATTAAGAAACCCTATTTTGATATGATTAATGTGTTTAATAGGGTTTAATGGATCATTAGAGTTGATGTTAACCTGTTAAATGTAAAATGGTACATTTTGTTCAAAAAGGAAGAACTTTGCACGTGATTAGTCTAATTTAGAGTTTATGTGCATAAATATGCTTGAAATTTGAAAAGTACATAAAGTTATCATCTTTAATGATTTAATTAAGGAAAAAGCCTTAGATTTGATGATAGATGGACTTAATGACGTTATTTAGATAATTCAAGCTGATATTAACCTGTTGTTAATAAAAGTGAAAATATGATCTAAAAAGATGATCTTTTTATATAATTGACTTAATTTAGGGTTTCGTGCATGATTATGCATTAATGAGCTTGAAAACCCTAATTTAGGAGAATATGTCTTTTAATTGGTTTAATTGATCAAATCCATGAATAAATAGGGATATGATGATCCTAAGTCAATTTGGGTATGAAAGACTATTAAAATGGATAGTTGAGCAATTAAGGTTCATATAAGTAGAAAAGAGTATTTTAGGGTTTGTTGACCTAAAAGGGATAAAGTTTGAGAAATTAATCTCAGAAACCCTAATGAATATTAATGAAACCTTAATGTGGATTAGAAACCCTAGAAAGTGAATCCAAGTCAATAAAGTCCTGATAAGTGTGTAATAAATAGAGTGCATATTCTTTTCAGGAATTATGTGATGATTGAATTGCTTTCTTGGATTTCATTCTTGGTTGGGTTTACTTAATGCTTGTGAAATCATCAAATCAGGTATGTGGTTACGCTTATGAATATATCGAGTTAGTTTTCCGAGGTTTACCGAAGTTTTCATCGATGACATGAATTAATTGTTGGATGATTTTAATTCATGAAAACTATAATGTGGATATGACTATCACCTAAGATATGTGCCTACTAGCTTAGATCATGATTCCCTCTGTGGCTTATTAGTTGACCTAGTACATGGCTACCTATGGGGTAGGTCCATCAGGTCATCAGATGACTTAGTACATGGCTACCAATGGGGTAGGTCCATCAAGTCACTTTGAGTTAGATATTGGGCTACTTCTGGGTAGTGCCATGCGACTCTATTACCCTATGTATTGGCTACCTGTAAGGTAGGACCATGGGGGTAAGGATCTACCTAAAGAGAGGTAGAATGCAAGGACATCACAGAGTTAGGGGATAGGTAAGGATTGAGTAGTATGGCTTAAAACGTAATCTTGGTTGTTAAATGATTCATTGAAGGATTACATTGTTAAGAATAATTGCATGATTATTGTTTTCCCCACATACCAGCTTCGGCTGACCAACGTTTTGTTTGTCGGTGTTTTAGGTACAAGCCAAAAGAACAAACAGTAAATCGTCATATTGGGAAACACATGAAGTAAAATAAGGAGGATTAGTTAGAGTAGAATCCTTAAGTGGATAGAAGTTTAGAGATCCAAGTTTTCGAAGAAAAAAAAAGGTATGCAAAAGTTTATTTTTTTACAACTTTTTAGTTTAGTCTGTTAAAATTTAATAATTGTTCTTGGTTAATTGCCGAACATTTGATCCGGGTTATTGGTTAACGGCTCTGACCTTTCGGTCTCCCTTAATTGGGGGTTACCGGGAGTCGGGGTCATAACAATATCGTTGCCTCCCAACAAGCACCTTTGTTTCATGTTGATAGCTCAAAAGTTGGAACTCAACAATGATTGCTAGGGGAGAAGCAAGAGATGTTTGTTGTCCTACATATCATTCATTGTGAAGTAGTGTTGAGACACTGGCCATTGACTTTGAATTCTCTAGTCTTCTCACTCTAAATCAGAATTGCTCCATGAGGAAAGTGTTTCTTAATAATGAATGGAACCGACCATCGAGTCTTGAGCTTTTTTGGAAAAAGGTAGAAACAAGAGTTGTGTAGTAATACTTGATTTTTTACCGACATATCTTTCCTGTTCATGTAACTATCATGCCACATCCTCTTGCACTCCTTGTAAATGTGTGCATTTTCATAGGCTATCATCCGTAACTCTTCTACTTCTTGTATTTGAAGTAGACGGTTTTCCCTTGCTACACAACGATTGAAGTTGAGCTGCCTGGTGGTCCATTAACCTTTGTGTTTAGCTTCACTAGTAAGTGAAAAGACTTAGGATTAATGATACCAAAAGAAGTAATTCCTAGTGGAGTCTTGTAGGTAGTTTGATAAGCCTAAAGTGCATCATTCAACTTGTGAGCCCATCCTTTCCATGTATTTTTGACTATCTTTTCAAGAATGGATTTGATTTGGAAATTAAAAACCTAATATGAGGATGATATGGAGAGGCACTCAATGGTTAACAATATATTTGCAAAGGAGGGCTTCAAAGATACACTCAAGGAAGTGTAATCATTCATCATAAATGACAATTTGTGGGACTCCAAAGTGGGGGTAGACAATATCTTTGAAAATATTTATGATAGTATTGAAGTTGCAAAAAATTAATGGGATGACTTCAACCCACTTAGAAACATAATTGAAAGCAATGAGGATGTAGGAGAAGTTGTAAGAATATGGGAATGTACCCATGTAGTCCACACCCAAGACATCAAAAATCTCCACTTGCTACCAACAATTGAGGGACATCTGATCCCCCATAGAAATATTGTTTGATCTTTGGAATTGATCACATGACTTCACAAGCTATGTGTATCTATGAAGATAGAAGGCCAGAAGAACCCACATTTAAGGACTTTGAATGCAGTGTTCTTAGAACTCATGGTGCCCCAAGTTGAGCCAAAATGATGCTGTTATAAAATAAGAGGAGCTTCTTCTTCAGAGATAAATTAATGGTTAAGGTCATTTGAACATAGTTGAAACATATAAGGCCCATTCTGATAGTAATGAAGGATGTATTCCATGAACTTCTTTCTTTCATTTTTGGTGTAATAAGGATGAAAGACTCCCACAGCTAGGTAGTTCACAAAGTCAACATACCATGAGGGTGAGCATGGATACCTTCAACAAGTAAGACAGAGCCTCATTAATGGGCACTACATCACTGTTGTTAATTTGTAGTTGGATAAGATGATCAACAACAAAAAAATTTGCCCCCTTTTTGTCTTTGGTTTCTAAATCAAACTCTAGTAGAAAAAAAATTCACCTGATTGATATAGGTTTTACATCTTTGTTTGACATCAAATACTTGATAGCTACATGATCAATACAGACAATCACCTGTGGACCTATTAGCTAGAATCAAAACTTGTCAAAAGGATATATGATGGCTAATATATCCTTCTCATGTTGCATAATTATCATGAACACCATCTAACATTTTGCAGGCATAGTATTTTGCATGATGTTTCTTGTCAACACACTATCTTAGAACTACACCTAAGACATAGTCACTATCATCACACATGATCTCAAAGGGAGAGACCAATCTTGGGCATGAAGGATCAAGGTAGTTATGAGAACTTCCTTTGGAGTGTCAAATCTTTTCATGCAATAGGAGTTAAAGTTGAAATACACGTCCTTCTAAAGAAGATTTACATGAGGCTTATTGATCTTGCTAAAATTGCATATGAACCTCCTATAGAATCCATCATGACCTAGAAATGCCCAAAATTTGTTGAGATTGGTTGGTGAAGATACCTCAGCGATCACTTGTATCTTTTCCTTGTCAACCTCGATGCCTTTGGAGCTAACAAGATGTCCTAGGAAAATGCCTTCCTTTACCATGATGTGTCATTTTCTCAATTAAGGACATGATGTGCTTCATCACATTGTTTTAGGACCTGGAGAGATGATGTAGGAAAGCATTAAAAGAATATCCATAGACTAATAACTCATCCATGAAGATTTCCATTGTTGAGTTTATAAGGCTGACGAAGATAGTGGGCATGCAATACTTGAAGGTGGTGGGCACATTACATAGTCCGAAGGGCATCCGACAGAAAGCATATGTGCCAAAGAGACACATGAAGCTAGTATTCTCTTGATCATTATGGTGCATGGGTATCTGGTATAAGATAGAATATCCATCCTAGCAACAAAATAACTCTTGGTGAGTGAGTCACTGATCAAGGAATGGGAGGGGAAATGGTCCTTTTGAATTGCATTTTTGAGCTTGCGATAGTCTATCCACATGCACAACCTAGGAATGATGCGGGTGGGCATAAGCTCATTCTTCACAATTAAAAAATTGTAGTGCCTCTCTTCTTTGGCACAACTTGCACAAGACTAAGCCTTGGTGAATAGAGATGGGGTACATGATATGAGAAAGAGTAGCTATATCAGCTTTTTGTGTACAACCTCCTTCAAAATTGGGTTTATATTGTGTTGAGGCTCTATGGAGGGCTTGTAGTTGTCAAACATATTAATAATGTGCATATAGAGGGCTTAGCTAGATCCAATTAGGTCAGTCATTATGTATCCTAGTGCCTTTCAACTTTTCCCTGGCTCGGTCAATAGCTTATCTTCTTACTCAGTTGTGAGGTATGCACTAATAATGACTGGGAAGACATTGTGCTCATATAGGAAGACACATTTAAGCCTCTCAAGTATATGATTCATTTATTCTTTTACTATAGAGATAAAGTCAATCTCTTTGAACTCAGCTTCAAGGTCTTTCTCAACACTATATAGGCATAAGAAAATCCACTCCACCTGTTCATCAACTATTTCATGAGCATTGGAGTTAATGAGTGCTATTTCAAGAGGGTCATCAGAAGTAGGTGTCTCCTATCGCAGCATTGCCATTTTGTCAATGCAATTGATGAGGAAGCATTGTTCCTGGAAGGACCTTTGTGGCTCTCAAAAATCTTGAAGTCAATCATGTCTGTTTCTATCCCCAATATTAGGATTCAACTACTACGTCAATGAGTGCACAAAAAGTTACATGGAAGGGGTGAATAAAGATAAGAGGATATTGAAGATCCTCCTTGATATCCATGATGAAAAAATCATAGCAAAAATAATATTCTTAACCCACTCTCATAGGGATGTCTTCTATGATCCCCATAGGGGTGGTCATAGAAGAGTCAACAAGTTGGATCACAATGCTTCTAGGGAGGATGTCAGTGGTGAAGCCTAGTCTTTTGCATAGGTTGTAGGGAATGATATATATGCTTGCTCCAAGATCAGCTAGCCCTTTTCGGTATGTGGTGTCCTCAGCAAAGCATGAGATGTCAAAAAAGCCCAAATGTTTGAGTTTTTTAGCATCTTGATTTGGACGATGTTTGATTATGTGTGTGCTAGTTTCACAATTTCAACTTCCTTTATTAGGTACTAGTGAGAGAAGAGAGTCTTGAAGAATTTCGTCGAGGGATGGATTTACGGAAAGGCATCAGGAAGAGAATGTTGACATGTAGCTTCTTCATACCTTCCTTGAACTTCATGAATATATAATCTAGATGTATCTAAGATAGAGGACTCTAGTAAGGAACATGTTGTTTCTAAATAGGAACCACATGTATAGAGGAATATGTTGGTGATGCTCCTTATGCCTTCTCAGAAGTGTGGGTGTTGCTTATTTTTGGAGTTATTGTATCACTTTAGTTTGTCCTTTTGGTTGTTGGTTCAATGGGTTCTATCAGTGGTTCTACTGATATGGATAATGGTATAGACATAGGACTAAGTTCTACATCATCATTGTCTATAAGAATGAGTCTATTATTGTTGATGATTGGGGCTGGGTGTTTTGGTAGCTCATGTAAAGACCTTGTGGTCACTGCCTTCAACTTCTCCTCTTGGTGTTGGGGTCATTTTTAGGTTGGCCAACAAATGAAACTGTTGAACGAATGTCCTCAACAATATGTGCAAGTTGAGCCTCCATAGACTTATAGTATGCTTGCTGACAAACAAATATCATTTATATAGTGTCCAAGAAACCTTGATCATTGGAGAGGGGTGCATTCTATTGACTGCTCTGCCCTAGGAGAAGTTATCCTTGTTGGTTGTATTGTTTCCTTGATTGAAAATGTTTTGGTATTGTCTCTAATTGAAATTGTTTTGGATGTAGTTTTGGTTCTATTGGACATCAAGAGAACCACAAACATGGGTCTGATTGTGGTCCTGTTTGAGCTGGTGGCGTTCACTTCTCCGTATGGATATCCATTGTGGAAACCTAGATAATTTTTTCACATTTTGGGGTTATAGTAACCCTGTCCTAGAATGGAGTTAACAACATTGACTTCTTCAATGAGGGGAATACTGTTATATTGAGGATGGTGCATGTTCAAAGTGGTTTTCTATAGGTGATTGCACTCCATACTTGTCTTTCCCTAGGAATTGCAAACCTAGACACCTCTTGGTATGCCATAGATTGAAAAGAGGGATACCATGTCCACCCATTTCTTAGGAGTGTTGGATCAAGGTTTTCTTGTTTAAAGGATAGGGCCTTCAAGAATTCAATAATAGTAGTGAGCTAATATTTGTCTTCCACCATAACAACTTTGAGAAATCATCTCTTGTGTGAGGATCCTCAATTTTCTTGGTTCTCAACTCCCCTTATTATCATGTTCCAAGAATCATCAAATCTTTACTGCATGAAGTAGACATTAGAACTGGCATCTAGAAACTACTTGACATCATCATCGAATCCTCTATAGAAAGTTTCAATAAGTTGTATAGAGGGGATTCCATGATGATGATATTTGTGAAATAACTCCTTCAAATATTCCCTTGCTTTAAAGAGGGTTTCTCCTAGGAGCTATCCTAACTGAGTTATTTGCCCTCTGGTCTGATAGATGAGTGAGGGTGGGGAAATATTCTCAAGGAACTAGTTCTAAAGTTTCTTCCATTTTCTAATAGTGCCATCATCTAAGGAATTATACCACACCCTAGCCTTGCCATTGAGGGATTGGTAGAGAAATTATAGATTTATGGCTTCATTGGACACTCAACATGCTTTCTTATTCCACATAGATATATAATCTTTTGCATAGATCATGTGCATCCCTATTGGGTTTCCTTGCAATACTTTTGTTTTGCATCATACTCATCCATTGTGTATTGATTTCAAAGTTGGGTGCCGCAATGTCAGGTTGGATAACTGGGTTATGGATTTTAGAGGCCTTAGGGATAGAGAACTCTCACAGTTCTATCTTTCATTCTACTTCCACTAATACTCATAATTTTACTTGTACTGTAGCTTTGGCTTCTTCCACGAGTCTATCTCTTTGTGCTGCAAGTGCTACTTCAACTGTACGGTTGATCTCCTCTTTTTCCATCTATGATTTGCATTCTCAAAGGAGCATGCAGTAGGTTTGTTTGATCTTAGGGTGAAGGTTAGTGATGGAGTATTATGCTAGAAGAGTGTCACATACACAATAGATATCACTTGAGGAGTAAACACAACCAAAATCAAATGAATAAGTAAAGGTTGGGTTCAAATTTATTTGCAGTAGTATCAATTGAAAAATCAAAATCCTAAATAGCCCAAGTTGGTTAAAATGATTAGAAAATCCCATTGTCCCAACAACAACACCAAAATATGATGTGTGATTTATCACACGAACAAATTCACTAGGGGTACACTCCCTAAAGTTTACCTTAACTAGCATATGAAAACCCCATCCACAAATGGACAAGTATTATCTAGTTTAGAATTGAACCCAAAGAACAATGTTTTTAAGAATAGACTAATCAAAGTAACCAGACAAGAACTAGTATTTATCATGAGATTGAGTTGGTTTAATTAATTGAGGTTGCAAGAATTTAAAGAGCTAGTTAAGGTACTAGTTATCAATGGATGGAGATACTAGGTTGGAATCGAGTTTCACTAGACATTAGTTCAAATCCAAACTGTGTATGAAGAGATAATTGGAGTTATGTAAGTTTACCCTTTCACCATTAAAAACTTTCAGTTATGTAAGTTTCCCCTTTTTCCATTAAAAACTTTCATGAGCGGATCTTCTTGTAAGCTTGATGTGTCGTTACTTATAGATCATATTTCCACTACTTTGGAGACTTTGCATCAAGAGTTCTGGTCAAGGCATCAATTAAAGATAATTGATATTCAAATCTTAAATGTAGAAGTTCTCACATCCTAAGATTACATAGGTCACATGAAGTGGGTGATCAATCCACAAAACATGCATTAAATAATTAGCAGTGACTTACATGAGTTCATATAGGAATTGAAACAAGAATGAAATTGTAAGAAATGGGTAGTAGATCTCATCCTCACACCCCAATGAAAGGACTACTCCCTCAACATGGTGAGATTAATGTGACCAATAGAAGAAGAGGACAAATTCATGGTCATTATTGTAATAGAATTCACACAACATTGTGTGCAGCGACAAACTCCCTTCCTTCTCACTCTTCCATGTTTTAACCTTGACTTGTGGTTGAAGTAGGTATATGGACAACAACTCTGTGAAGAAGTTGATCACCCTGGATAG
This sequence comes from Alisma plantago-aquatica, assembly GCA_963693085.1. Taxonomy (NCBI): domain Eukaryota; kingdom Viridiplantae; phylum Streptophyta; class Magnoliopsida; order Alismatales; family Alismataceae; genus Alisma; species Alisma plantago-aquatica. Next base: position 712,878,710 of record OY856411.1, on the reverse strand, counting down.
GGAGGTTGATAGCCCTTGACTTGGAAAGGTTGATTACCAAATGGTCAAGCTCAAAGAGGTTGATCGCCTAGAGGTCAGAAGTTGTTGAGTTGTCTGTAATTGATCACTGCTATCAATCAAGATCTCAATCACTCTTTTGGTGGAGAGGTAGATTGATCTTGGAAAATAGTAGGTTGATCACTTTAGACTTGGGAGGTCGATCAATCTCACTAGAGAGGTGATCCCTATATAAGTGATTAGTTTAGTAGCATGGGGTTTGAGAGAGAATTATCTATGGTTGTACGACATGTATATATACCCCGTAATTTAGCAGAACCTGGACTGGAACCTCTTGGACACTTGAGATATTTTTTTAGCAACTGAGAAATCAAAAGGTTGATAAATTGATGATCGATTGGTTGTTTCTCGAGCTAAAGGTAGAACAAAGGAGATCAATAGGTGAAGCTCAACAAATTTTGAGTGATGAATTGCAAGAGTTATCAACCTTTTGGGTTGATTTTTAGGTTGTACTGGATCCTTCGACTATAGACCTGGAGGTCCACAGGTCTTTGAATGTTGCTCAAGCTCTTGGATACCAACCTAGAAGGTCGATAGATTTTGGAGGTATCTTACAAGGTGAAGCTCAATTGGCAGAGATTGATGGATGTGAAGGTTGATTGTTTGGCTATCAACCTAGAGGTTGATATGTATTGATCGATCAATGGTGCTACATCACTTAGAAGGTCAATTCTTAGAAGTCAATTGCCATGAAAATGAAGGTGATTGACTAAGTTCTTGAACCAAATTTGTTGATTGATCAACCTTTTTTGGAACTGCCAAAAATCTCTCTCGGGTTGGGGCACTACCCAATACCTCATGAGATGCAACCTCCTCTTGACTCTCACCGATTGAAGGGAAGCAAAACCACCAGGTTGTGCTATTTCAATTGGTGTAGATAGATTAAGATCCAAAAAAATCTACAATGAAAGTCGAGAAAAGTACTAGAATTATAACAAATTAGCATAAATCCTAACTGGAATAATATCAGGATATTTCTAATAAAAAGTAAGGAATCTGAATGCAAAAATGGGCTAAAAATGCCACAAAAACTAGGATGAATATGTATTCATCAGTTGGATATCAATGGGCTCTCTCCGTAGACTAATAAGTGTATTGTGGGTACACACATGCATGGCTCATCATTTATGAAGCATGAGGGGACCTTGTGGCCTCTATGTATATATATGTTATTAATAATGGCTCATTAATTGCCGCTTTTAGTATCTAATTTTTAGAGCATGAATTAATATGTGGAGTGGTGATGAGCTCGTGGTGGTAATTGTTGGGTTTTAGGGGAGGCAGATAAGGCAGCGGAAACAACAATTTCCTCCCCAAACCCAGAACAAGGAAATGTGTCAACGTCTATACAATAGGAAAGGATGGTTTGTAGAATCATACCTTGTCTCGAGGCTTGCTCGGCGACAATACCTCGCGGATTGTGTGGTCTTCACCTCCAGTCCTGGACGGTGTCTATGCAGCTCCTAGTCGCACCGGGACTGACGACTCCTGGTCTCACCGGGACTGTCAGGATTGACAGCTGTCCTCTGAGCGGCAGAAATCTCCCACCTTTGAAGTAGTCCACACGGACCACCTAGAACTCCAATCTCCTTGTCCCACAAGGAATTGGAAGGAGTCCCACCCTCCTGTCAGCGTACTAGTCACTGACACACTCTCCTGCCACCAGTCGCTTTCTGTAGTTGTCTTTCCCTTATTGTGCCTCCCTTATCGGGTAGCACTTGCTCGGGCTCTCTTGGTTACCAAAACTAGAGAGAACGAAAACTTTCCAGAGCAACTGGTTGCAATGAGTTACACTTTGAGAAGCCCCCAATACCCCTATATATAGGAGGGTCATGGGACAGGGTTCTCTATCCCAGGAAATATGGGACTAAAGCAGGAGTAGAAGGGTTCAAGATTTTCCACAAAAACAACCAACTGGCAACCTGAACCGATCGTATCATTTCTGAAACGGTCGGTTGGGGACCTGAGCCGGTCAGTTGACACCTCAACTGATCGGTTGGGATCCATGAAATGGTCGGTTCACTTCTAAAATGGTCGGTTCGTGGTCCTGGTCAGTTCCAGATTGACTTTTCCTCTTTTGTTTCTAATTGGTATCAAATACCAATCCTTGTTCCAATCAAATTGGGCAAGTGAAACGAAAGGAAATTTCTCACCAATCCTACTTTCCCAACTTGCTCAGTTGCAACAGTTGAACCGATCATTTCAACACTTGAAGCAATCATATCACCCTGTCCATGAGTCGATCGAATCACCATCTGAGCCGATCGGTTCACCAAGCTCAGCCGATCAGTTCATCACATGAGCCGATCAGTTGGGAGTGCAGATTGTGCAGAATCACTCAATTGCAATTTCAATCAATCAGATACTCCAATCAATGTGTCCAACACCTTGAACATTATGACATTGAGCTATCAATTGATTGAGTGTAACTACTAAACTCCTTTAATAATCAATCTAAACATTGTCTGTGGACAAAACTCCTCTTCCAGGTTAAATCCTATGTGTGTGACCCTACAGGTCCATTTCACGTTGGTAGTGAAAGTCCATAACACTTATGACTTCACAAGCAAAGAGCGGTGCCTAGTCACACATCAGTGCTACCCAAGTGAAATAGAAAGTTGGAGAACAACTTTCAATCCTACAATCTGTGAATGGTGTTACAGTGAATGTATAACTCCTTTATCACTTATATCCTGAATGAACTCGAGGCATGGAACAATCATCATGTCAACGTTCATTCACTTTCTTGATCTCAGAGTAGATTGGAAGAGATATGTATGACATCAATATCACATACTGATTCACACATGCGTGCACGCCTTTCTCAATCCTACTCATCAAGTGGCCATGGATATCAAGCTCCCTCAGGAGGGACAAATCCCATATCTATCACTCACCCCTCCAAAGCCCCATGTGTCAAAGCCACCCAATCATCACCTTTATAACAACCCATGTTTTAGGACTGTGTTTGATGATGTCAAAGTGTGCCCAACGACATGTGTTGAGTGTAGTGATTTCAGGTCAAAGAATCACACTCACCACCATCACTGTGAGTACTAACTATGACTACCATGTCATGGTTCCATGTGTCAAACTCACGGTGGGTCTGTCTGGTACACTTGTTCTCTAACAAGTACCTATGTGTTTGGTTTGATATCTCTATATCATGACTAATGAGATTCTATCATCAACCAACACCACAATCTAGTCTTGTGTGTCATTGTTGTCTATCTACCTTCCACAATGACATCCAACTAGGGACATAATGAGAATGTACAAACTCTTAGCATCTGTATGATCTCATCGTTTAGGTCCTGAACGTGAAGGCATACGTCATTGAGTATTGTCATTCTCTAGACATTAAATTTGTTCTATCACTATCTCATATGATTGAACCAGAAAGAATTGGAAGCTTGCCTTTGATGTTTATCAAATCAATCTCAATGTATCCCACCAATCATCCCAGGGCATACATACCAACAGTAATAGGTTCCACTATTTTAACCTCTATAGAAATGTAGGCTCCTTTAAGGGTTTTAATCAGTGCTTCTCATCGTTCTATAGAGTTAAGCATCATCTTTATGAGTGACACCTATTCTTCTAGATCACTTAATAATTGGACAACCTCCTCTCCCTTAGGGCTCATTTCCATGGAATGCTCAGGAGTGGGAGGTACTCACTTCATATTGACCGCAAGAATGAGTATTTATCTGGTAGTATCTTTTGTTATTGTTGATACAACATTAGTAGGGACCCCTTTGTACATAGTAATCATCATTTTCCCCTTGTTTAGGGTTGGATGACTCTCAACTGTGGTGTCTTGGGCCACAACCAGTGCTGGCATAAGGATATGAGTTATGTTCCTTTGCCTTTTACTTGACATTGTAGTATCGGTATAGGTGATGTTTCTTTAGGATTGACCAGACATGGTATGATAACTAGTACGGAAGTGGTTGGTGTTGGAGTTTGTAATCCAAATTGGTCAAATATTTTGTCTTCATTGTTGATCGACAAAAAGTGTGAGTCAAAAGTGCAAGCATGATGCCTATTTAAATGCATCAAACTTTAAATGTGTACCAAGAGAGATCCACAACAAAATATGGATTTTTTGTAGTACACATGGTCAAACACATGGATATGGGTGAAAATTACATAACAAACTAAAGGTATTAACATAGGCAAGTCAAAAAAATGTTTTCTTTGAGTGTTTTTATAAGGAATGAAGTAATTTATCGGCAAGGAAATTTAAGTTATGAAGCATTAAAAAATTTATGATTATAATGCATGGAAACTTAGATTGGGATTGACCAATAAAGCCTACTCTCCAACTATGAAATAGAACCTTCTATTTTATATCCTAAAATAGTAATATGAAAGCAGTGATCAATAGTATGTAACACCTCCCCCTCTTTCAAGATTAGGGTAGATTTATGTTATGAAATTCTTGTCTATCAATAAATCAAACACATAACTAATGAACATAAATACATGACTTTTTATTTAGTGATCCCTCACTCTCATGGATTCTCACTATTCTAAACTTTACATCACCCCAAACTCCTTCACTTGAAGTTGTTCGAATCAAACATCACAAGAAGGTAGGTAGTAATGCGAGCGATGCATTAAAATAAGAGTAATGAAAAAACAAGCAAGAATGTATTACTAATAGAAGAAGAATAGTTACATGGTTGGGAGGGCTTGATAGATACCTACAACCTAAGTTTATAGGTTTATCTGCTCATGATGCAGATGGACAATATCAAGTTACAACTTAACATGGCCATTGCATTCAAAGATAAACAATGAAGTCAAAATATTGAGAAAAGAGATAGACTACAAGGGTATATCCTCTCAGATGTGCGCACCTTCTAGATTTGAATCTTCTCCATTTTGTGGTCAAGCGAGATCCAAGCTTCACAACAAAACTCTAACATTGAAGGTAAACTCCCCAAGATATGAGCTCCTTCCCTCAAACGTGTCCTACAACTACCGATAATATCCTAAAGGCAATTAAGCAAAAAAGGAGATGGTGGAACATCACGTAGGACTCTTACAGCCAAAACCTTTGAGAAAAACCACCTAGAAAACATCCAATAAGAGAAAGAATCCAAAATATCATCAAAAGATAGCAAGATCAAGGGTCGAATTACTCACATTAAAGCCTATAAGACACTAGATGGCTCGCCTCATATCAATAGAGAAGAGAATGAATGTAACGATGTTGGAGGTGAAGATCGATGAAAGGTGGAATCTATTCACTTGTCATCAAATGATGATGTATCATTCTATAGAAGCACCTTGAGGTTCAACTCGCACAAGTGAGGCAACAAGGGAAGACCAAGGGGTATATATATAGATCCATCGACAGATGAACCTTTTTCGATCTATCAATGTCAAGGTTAAGACAACGAGAGAAAAAAGTGGTCAAACTATCTTATTGTCAATCAAAATTCATTGGTTAGTTGTCTCATTAATAGACATACCTCAAAATTCCATTAGTAGACAATGGAAACAAACATGTCCTTACTGTCGATAAACAAGTGACAGAAATTGTAACCGTCATATGTTAGCCGCTTCCATGAATCCTCAACCATTGGAAGGACAAAGCAATATCATCGATCTCTAACTGACAAAAGGTGAGACGTATGCAAACCAAAAGAATGCCATAAGAGTTTCATCGGTTGGAACCGATGGAGATCCAGGCACATTTCCATCGGTCCTCTACCAGTTAAACAGTAGGTTGCTCCCATTCACTACTATAGAACTTTATAAAATTGAAGGCCAAATTCTTGACCAATACTTGTGAATCCTTGACCAATATATTGTGGTTAGGGCCTATCCCTGAACAATATACCCTAGTCAAAATCTTGGTTACCAATAGTGGTTGGATATATGCAATCCCTAACCAATAGAGATATGATCCTTTAGCAATAAAATATACAATAAAAATATTTATATTCCTAGTCAATACCTTATACCCAATGAACATCCATGTTGAATGGAAATGAATGACATTGTGTGTGTATACATACATACATACATACATACATACATGCATACATACATACATATGCATACATTCACATACATACATACACACATACATACATACATACATACATGGCGACAAGGAGTGGCTCAAATGGTCAAGCACGGTGTCCCCTCATGAAGGGACCTGGGTTCGAATCCCAGTTGCTGCCTTGGTTTACCACCCTCCCAGATGTTTGGCCTCCATCATGGGCGTGGGAGAGGGGGAGAGAATGCCTCTCTTTATCCCATACATACATACATACATACATACATACATACATACATACATACATACATACATGCATACATACATGACAAAGATACTGAAGTAAAAGATGAGGAAGTTGAAGACAATCCTGAATCATCTAACACTGGCAACAAAGAGCATGAAACATATGACACCTCTAATGGTGAGAAGTCCCATAATGAGAATTCCAACATGAATTCAAAGGGTAAGGAGAAAGAAATGTCTTCCAGTGGAGACAAAACTCAACTGAAGGTCAGAAGAAGGATAAAGAAACCAAAAAGGTTGATTCCAGTGCGAAAGGGTCGCGAAAGACCTGGTCATCTGGGAAAACCAATAAATGACCATATATATGGCTAATCTCCGTGGTTCAGGGAAACCACGGAAGAAGAAGGAGGTGAGGGAAACTATCAGAAATATCAAAGCCTCCATTGTGATTCTTGTCGAAACAAAGATCAAGAGCTTCAATAAAGAAACCATAAGGAAACTATATCCTAATGGTTGGTCCTATAAATCTAATCATCTCTCTGATGATAATGGAAGAATCTATATAGGCTGGGATCCTTGATCCTGGGATCTCACTGTCATGGATTCTGATGACCAACAGATCACCATGATCGCTATTAACAAAGGTGGTCGAAGACTCACGATCTCTGGTATATATGCTAGAAATCTTATGAGTCAGCGAACTGAACTATGAAACAAGCTTGTCACTATTGCCCCCAACATTCAAGATCCATGGCTTGTTTTTGGTGATTTCAACAACATCCGTAAACGTGAAGAAAAATTTGGTGGTCGAGACGTCCTTAACCAAGTACTTAGCTCATTTAATTCGGCCATTGATACTGCTGGATTGGTTGAGATTCCCATTGTTGGTGGGGAAACATTCATGTGGAGTAACAGGCTTGCTAAATCTAAAAGAATAGCTTGCAAGCTCGATCGAGCCCGGGTTAATGATGATTGGTTATCCAAATTTCTAGGTACGAAGTCTAAACTTCTTACTTGTAAATTTTCTGACCACTCTACCATTAATGTCAATCTCAGAGAAGTTCAACAAAAGATCAGGCCCTTTTGTTTCCTGAATTAATGGCAAGAATGGCTCGGATTTAAGGAGCTCATCCAAGATGCTTGGAGCAAAGCTATTGAAGGCAATCCACTTTTTAGGTTTATTCAAAAACTTAAAAATGTGAAAATGAAGCTTAAAAAATGGGCGTGATCTCAAGTAAACCTCAAGAACTTATTACAGAAGGAGCATATGGAGATGGATGAAATTTCCAAAGCACTACATAGGGATCCTCTTGATGAGCAACTCATTCATGCTGAGAAGGTCACACTGGACCGAATCAAGCTTCTTGATAATGCTGAAGAAAAATATTACTGGCAACACAGTCGCATGGACTGGGTTGCTAATGGTGATAGGAACACCCAACTCTACCAATCTGCTATTAAAAGGAGGGACGCCCTCAACTCCATTACTAAAATCTATGATAGTAATGGGAACTTTATCCAAGATGAAGAACCATATCAAATGAGACAACACTGTTCTTCAAAAATCTTTATAATCTAGACAATTAACGATTGGGTTAAACTTATTACTGATGAAGATAATGACATGCTTTGTTGTATTCCAGAACTAGAAGAAATTTGAAGAGCCACTTGGTTCATAGGTGCCTCGAACAGTCCAGGCCCTGATGGATTCAACGGGTTCTTCTACCGAGAGAAGTGAGAGTTAATCAACTCGGATCTGCTTGAAGCTGTACAATGGTTCTTCAAGGGTGGCCATATGGTGAGGCAACTGAATCATGTCTTCCTGGATCTTATACTTAAGAACGATATTCTCTCTTCTCCAGCTGACTTCAGACCCATCACATGTTTCTCCATGATGTACAAAATTATCACCAAGATAATCACGATTAGACTCACAGATCTCATGCCCAAGATAATCTCCCCCAATCAAGGAGCCTTCATCAAGGGCAGAAGCATACAAGATTGTTCCTTGTTGGCTGCCGAATTCACACTGAATTACAACCACACTAGAAGCTCTCCTTCGTCTTGTATCAAACTTGATATAACCAAAGCATTCAACTCTATTAATTGGTCGTATCTTTGGAATTGCCTAAAACTACTGGGTTTCAGAGAAGACTGGATACACATTGTCAAATAATGTGTCACAATGCCTTCTTTCTCGGTGCTACTCAATGAAGCCTCTGAGGGGTTCTTCAAAAATTTGAATGGTCTTCGTCAAGGTGACCCTTTGTCACCTCTGATGTTTGCTATTGTCATGGAAGGACTCAGCAAGAAGCTTAATTGTGTTGTGTCAGAGAAAAAGATTTGAACATACACAATCAGAAGCACACCTGTTCTATCCCATCTTCTATTTGCTAATGATGTTCTCATATTCTGTGAAGCTCGTGCTAGAAGTCTTACCAAACTCAAGTTCCTTCTAACTGAGTTTGGTCAAGAATCTGGTTTGAAGATAAATGCTTCAAAGTCTTGCATCTACTTCTCTAAATCTATACCAGACCAACAAGCGAAAGCTAATTCTCTTGATGTTCAATTGGGTGTGCTTCCCACCACCTACCTGGGCTATCCACTTGCTGGTGGTAATCTCTGAAGAATTGACTTCAATCCATGTCTTGACAAGCTCAAAAACATGATTAATAAATTGCCAAGAAACAAACTTTCCTTCTCTGGTCGACTGGTTCTGATTAAGTCTAACGCCTTTGGCTTCATCCAATACTGGCTTGGCCAAGGTGAACTGACCAAATCTACACTTTGTAGAATGGAAATCCTGCTCAGTGACTTCCTATGGGGCTCGTCCATTCACCCTGCTAGCTGGCAGTGAATCACCTATCCCTATGAAGAAGGAGGTCTCAACTTGAAGAACTTGGAAGAACTAACTGACTTTCACACCATGAAGCATCTCAAGAGATTGTTCAATGGTGGATCAGTTTGGGTTGATTGGATGACACAAAGATATGATGTTAACAATTTCCAAAAACCTACACACAGATGGGGCTTCTCCACGAGTTGGAGGCGATTCACTGATGTATGGGATAAATTCCAGAACCAAGACGATAATGTGCTATGGGAGATTTGTAGATCTCGACAGGATGTCAACACTGCTGCCAAAAACCTTTGGCTACCCCTACATAACCTGAGATGGAGTTTCACTGCATACAGAGCACTCAAAAACCTCCTTCCCACTTTGGAAAAGGTACAGAGATGGAACTTGGGCATCAACAATGTGTGTGGCCTTTGTCACTCTGATGAACAAAACTCTACACACCTGTTTTCCACCTGCAAATGGTGGAAATGTCTCTGGGGACGATCAACACTAAAACTGGGACTTGACCCAACGTCATCGATGGAAGGAAGCTTATCAAAACTAGAGTTATACAACAAGGAAGATCACATCTTCAGTCTGTGGGCAATAACCATCTGCATCCATTCCATATGGACTGTGAGGAACACCAGGAGGCATGGTGGCAGGAAGGATGATGAGTTAGTCACCTTCAAAAAGATCGAACATGAGATTCAGCTGCATTACAAGACATACCACCGCAAAATGACCCAATTATATAACCACATTGTTAGGAATTGGGACCTAAAACTATACTAATTAGTCAACATGTGACTAATCTGTTGCTTTACTTTTGATTTACATTTTATGTAATCTTGGAAGCTACACGTATTGGTGTGGCTTGTAACTTCATCCCACTTGTGGGGTCAGAAATATATTTACCAAAACTTTTTGATACATACATATATATACATATATATATATACATACACATATATATATACATATATATATACATATACATATAGATACATATATATATACATACATATATATACATACATACATACATACATATATATACACACACATATACATATATATATATATATATAAATGTATAAATATGGATATATATATATGTATGTATATATATATATATAGCCCTTCATTCATTTCCTAGTGGGTAGCCTAGATTTTTTCGATACATACATATATATACATATATATATATATATACATACATACATACATATATATACATATATATACATATACATATAGATACATATATATACATACATACATACATACATACATACATATATGTATACACACATATACATTTATATATAAATGTATAAATATGGATATATATATGTATATATATATATAGCCCTTCATTCATTTCCTAGTGGGTAGCCTAGATTTTTTATACCCGTGCATCCCGAAAAGTAACTATATGGTCAGAAAAGTAACTCTCTGGACAAAAAAGTAAATGTGCTGATAAAAAAGTAACTATACATCTAAATAAGTAAAAGCAGTTAAAATGCACAACAAAAATATATATAATTGTATATTTTTTATAGTTGTTACAAATGTAACTATTTATGCATGAAAAGTAATAGTTTACAAGGTAAAGTAACCCTCTACATATGTACAGTAAGAAACTCCAAAAATAATAACCAAAAGAGGGGGCGGGTAGCTACCCACGTGGGTATTGAATATGGGCCTATATGTGTGTGTATATATATGTATATATATATATATATATATATATATATATATATATATATATATATATAGCCCAAACAAGTCTGTGCCTTGTATTTCCAAACAAGTTTGTATACTCGAGTGTATTCCTACTTCACTCTCTCTATATATGTATGTATAAATATGTATATGTATGTATGTATGTGTATATATATTTATATATATGAGGTTCTTACAATTTATGCTTTAGAAGTCCATAATTAAACCATAAGGTAAATAATTAATAGCAAAAAGTTATAAAAGTGTCACTTTATATTTTTGGTATATCTTTGTGAGAAGAAACACTTAAAAACTGTGACTGCAAATCAATATGGATACATATCTATTTTATGATATTGGAAATAAATATCAAACCCTCCTAGATTCAATTGGAGATATATTACAATCGGAAATCTAAAAAATAAGTAGTGATTTATTATTCATTCACATGACTGATATGGGAATCTTTTATGCTAGAAAGAAAACAAAAGAGCAAGAAATGATCCATAATCATATTATAAATTGAAATGTCCACACATTAAGTATACAATATACCTACTAGAAGTGCTACCTAAATGCTTGGAGGATGTCATCATGCTAAGTAAAAGAAAAGAATAATAAAGAAAAGAATACCTTAATATTATTCTCATCATGTACCATATTTAGCATATGTGGAATAAAGTCATTTTTTGATGAAAAAAAAGCCTAGTGTAGATCAGGTTTGGAGATTTGTTGCACATGATTTAGATAGCATTATGTAAAGATAGAGTCTTCCTTTTTATCCCTACACGTGTAATGATTCACTTGGAAATGAATAAAGAGAGAAATATGCTGAATGACAAAAAAAGAATATACCAACCAAAGGAAAAGATTAACCCAAAGTTGGTCCTTTTATGTATTTAGATAACGAGGACAATGATATTATATGTGAACAAAATCTTATGACAAAAACCTACCCAAAAGATTACAAACTCGTATTAAATAATCATTTATATTGAAACTGGACGTATATAATGGTGTTGATTAGAAGAGAACATACTTTAGGATAGCTCTTGATTAGTGGTAGATCTAAACATAGGTGAAGCCAACAAAAGACAAAAGACACACAACTTTAAAATGACAACTTACAAGTACTTGCATTGCACACATCACTACACCATTGCGGAGACTAGCATTCATGGTGATTTCTTCAGAGTGTGTAGAATAGACCTAATCATAGAATGGAAACAAAGGTGGGGAAAAGAACCTAAGAAGAGAGCAACTATAGGAAGTGGGAGGGGTGACAACTGGGAGTAGGAGGGAGAGAGGCACACTAGATCTATAGGGAGAGCGGAGGCCACCAGAAGCACCGAGAACAAGGATGTAAGAAATGCTCTCATGTGTAGGAGAGAAGGGAAGTGTTGTGTGAAATCTAATTGGGGTAGGGGTGGAGTTTGATATAACTATATTACGTTTGATGCAGGTATTGAGAACCCGGTTTGACTGTTAAGGTTTTTGTTCTTATTGGCCAGAACAAACCTTGACCAAAATGTTACCCAATTACCCATGGCTATTGTCCCTGGCCGAATAGGCCTGGCCTATAAGTGATTCTATTGTAGTGTATGGTTCTTACAACAAGGCTAGGTTAGATCACATAAGTGAATCTAACAAGACGATGAAAGAGTGAGAAGAGAGAGAAGAATACTATCTATAAATTGTGAGGAAAATCCTCAACCAAGGTAAGTTGTACGCAAGCCCTCAAACGAGTCGCACACCAACTAAGCACACAGTTAAATAAACATCCAGACATGTATTAAAGGTAATATAAAAGATTAAAGGGTCAATCTAGTTCATTGGTTCTATAATTATTACCTACAATCCACTTATATGTAATAACTTTAGAGTGGCATTTAATATGCCTAAATAATTTCATCAACTATTATGTACCCTATAAAATAAAGAAAATTAATATGCATATGCTAATGTCATGTATTTACCCCAATGTTATCCAACCTTCTCATGCTCTCTAGGGAATTGTATCCACCAACCAGCCAACTTATTGTCAAAATTTTTGATATTTTGGTGAGAGTGTAGGGGTTGATGATGGGAAATGGATGATGTCTATAATATCCATTAGGTGATTTTGGAAATATGAGTCAAGGGAGTGATTGATGATCTTCTATGAAATTAGTTTTGTTTGTAGTATTTTTGAGAAGTTAATTACTCTAAATAGATGTGTCATTGTTAAAGAGAGTACAAAGTACCCTATGAAACATTTTGTGTGGGTGCAACCTCATGTGTATAATCTTCCACCCACCTTGTTCCTAATGTTTGATAAGGTTATTACATTTGACAAGGCGTATTTTCTTGTTTCCTCTGAAAAGGTTGTGTCTTATAAAATCTATTTCGTTTTCAAAGTTCTTGGGAAGCATATAGTCGAACAAAGGCTATGTTTGTAAGAGCGCCTATATAAACCAACATGCAATACAAAGAAAGTTTCAATTTACATTGCGTGTTTAGCATGTGCTTGCTCTAAGATAAGATTCTAAATGGTTGATTGTGTCTATATGGTTAAACAGGAAGGTCCAAGTATTTTATAAGAAAGGTTTCATGTATAGATCATGAAATAGGACTAAATAATCTCACATATATTCTCAACAACAACTCTACCACTTATAGATGATTTGTTAATGTTTATTCTTAAGTGGAGATAAATTCTGAAGAATGCTAATAATATGAATGATACTAATAAGATTTAGTTTGTGGACTTGATGAATATGATGGTCACTAACAAGTTGCACGGTGTCATAGTCAACATTGTCTAGTTGTTCAAGCTTTTTAAGAAAGATGGATATGGTGATGATTATGAGGCTAAGGGAGATGATGTCGTCTTATCTGACTATTTGAGCTCATGGAGTATATGAATGTTTTGGGCTAGTGAACTAACCAAATGTGGAGCCATTGATGAGAATAAAAAAACAATATGAGCTAATGGAATTACAAATCAAGATATCTAAAGATTGGGAAAGTTTATCCTTTGAGGCATTTAGTCATGAAGAGCCAGATGATGAAGCCTCGTTGAATGCTTCTTTTGGTAACATAAATGGATGGTTTGGGTGCATCCTCGATATACCAGCAGCAACACAATGAAGGTATTTTGTCCAAGGTTACCTTTGCTCTATAATTGCAAGAGAGGTGCAAATCTGGTGCTGTTTGATCGCTTGACCGTGTACTCTGTAGTTGTGGCGTCTTAAAATTACAACAAATACTATTCTTCAATACCCTATCACGACCAATCTGAAAGTCCAATTCATAAGGTATTGGACTAGGTTACTCCCAAAATATAAACTATTCCTATAAGAAAAATTCTTGACAACTTACACAGCCTATTCATCTGCCCACCCACATCTTGGGACACGAGTGCCGTTGTACACATGTCCACTATGCAGTAACGAAGATGTGGGAGAGAGCTTGAGTAGCGTTACTGCTCCTAAAATGGAGACTATTTTGCGGCCAACAAGTAACAAAACCCAGTTTCAGCCGATATGCTACCAATCAACATAAACAACAAATCTGAACATGCAACCTGCACGGCGCAAATACACCATCTTATAAAGTAGAACATCAATCAAACATGCGCAGTCACATTTTGAAGCAAAGGCCAGGAGAATGCATGGAAAAACCAGCATCTTGCCTCCAAGCTATTGTTGGCCAGTAATATCACAAAAAAGATGTAGCCGTCGAGCCTCACAGCGGTTCCTTCGTTTTAACTTCTTTCGCCCGTTCCTTGCTATTCTTCCTGCCGATCTGCCAATGTCATAGTCTTTTCTTCCTCTTCCTTTCCTCTCTCTTCTTGAGGAACACTTCGGTCAGCACTGTGGTGGACTCCAGCGACGCCTTCAGCAAGGCCAGCCCCTGTATACACCAACATGGATAATCATGGTCCATGGATATAATCATACATTAACCATGCATTTTATATGCACTCAATAATAATCAGCCTTACATGCTCCATGGTCACTTGGACGACCTTCTCTTCCAAGTCCTGCATGCTGGACACGCCTGACCTCTGCAACAGTGACATAGAGGAGAAACCGGAGGCCGGTGTCACCTTCAGGTCGTCAGTGATCATGTATCCTACATCCCTCACATAACCGCTCCACCCTGCCTGCTGCTTTCCTGCTGGACCAGTCGAATCCAAGATGTCGGCTATGTCGAGCCTCTTCATCGTATAACTACCACACACACACTTGCTTAAGTAGGCTCGCGATACATAGTGGCAATAAGAAGAAGTACAGAAGTAGAAGTCGACTGGCTTCTTCTCCCGAGCCCGCGGTGGCATCTCCTCTTTCTCCGTCAGGAGCGGGTGAGAGGACTTGCACGCCGAGGATGAGCTATCGGGGGCCAGGATGGCGCGGTTGAAGGTGTTGGGGTCCTGCATGTGGTGGCAGCTGAGCTCTTCGACGCTGTCGTAGAGCCGCGCCACGCAACCGACCATGGACTGCGCTCCACCGTCTCTTAGTAGGCGTATGATGGAGCTCAGGCGGAGTGTCAGGAGGCCGAAAAGCAAGTCCACCATGTCCTTACCAGCCTCCGCGAAGATCACCGTCTGAGTACGAACGTCAACCATCAGCTTGAGATTGATGATGCCGCCGGAGGTTTTGGTGTCATCCTCCGCCACAGCGGACGCAGTGGCTGGGATCTCTCTCGCCGAACCGAGTATCACCATCGATGGGATTGGATGTCTTCCCATACCTGTAGCATGCAAGGTTGAAAATTTGAACGGGTTTAAGAGGTTTATATACACGTACCCATGCCGACCATACAAAATTTTCCTAGAGACTTGTACCAGGGTGCAGGGATAGCTGTTTGGATTGTGGGCTGTGGACTGTATAGTCTTTGTCATATGGGTACATCGAGACGATACGAAACTTGACATTGAAGATATAATATCTAGATTCTGGATTGGCGCATTTATGTGCTTTACGTCGTTTCTTGTTACAGTAAACCTACCGCCAATTTCATGTAAAGACCAAAGTGGTTTTTTTTCAGTCAAAAACTTAATTCATCTCCTTTACATCCAACGATTCAAAAAGAAAAAAAAATCGTTATACGATATCCATACTCAAATATAGCACTTGTCAGTTATGCCAACTGATTTTGATTACTGAGTTCAAATTCTTACCGAAGCAATATAAAGAGTGAAAAAGCAAATTGAGTCAGTTCGGAAAGGATTAGAATAGGGTTTGACTTGGATTTTAGTTTGCCTCTTCGTACAAATTTGGTATATTTAGGTCTGTAAATAGGTTAGAGTAGATCTATATTTGTATACTCCCAATCCTAAAATCAATCATGGGACAAACATTTCAAACTGCATTACCGCTTGCCAACATAACATCATGTCATTATATCATGCCAATAATAACTCCCACCATACCAATACATATGTTAGACCATGTAATCGTATTAAGTGTATGTGTGTGTGTGTGTGTTTATACATAGGAGATTAATACAACTAATATAAAATAAAATAGTCAAACAATCATTAAGTATCTATTAATCAGCCAAACAACTAACACTACCAGTCTCAAATAAGAAAAAGGAAAGAACACTATAGTAATGATACTTAATTATATAATAACAAATTAACTAATTATACGTGTAATCATGTGAGATGGCTTCCGCTCCGGACGCCAGGGTGACTCTGAAGGAGATTCTCGAAGCAACTGCAGAATCGTTGGGAGTAACTTCTGTTGATGGTGAAGTCAATCTGGGAAATGTTGGCAAGGTCAAGGATCCCGAAAAAGGCCAAAGTCAAGGAGCTCTTCTTCTCTGTCGATCCGAGCTGCTCCAGAGATCAAGTGGGCAGATCTAGTGTTGAAGAACGTTGGTATTGGTCCCGTCAAGTTAACCAAAATAGATGTTGAAGTCTCATATGGGAAGCTACTCTATCCTAGGAGCATCACATATTGTAATCTCAAGAGGAGGAGTAGGATAATAGCAAGTTACATTGTTGGATTGAATCTACATTGTCTATCTCTGGTCTGTCATCTAGCCCTAATTTGGAATGTTAAGGTTTATTAGAAATTAGATCGAGACTTCTTTGTTTTAATGCTCTCAAATTATGATGATCTCTCAACGACCGTTGATGGTGGTCCATGGTTCATTGGGGGAAAAATGTTAATAATCAAAAAGTGGTTGCGAGGAGAACCAATGGAGAAGCTTTAACTATTTGAGATTCCAATCTGGTTGAAGATCTATGACTTTCCATTAGAACTTTGGGATGATGAGATGTTCACTTAGATTGGTTCTTATTTGGGAAAACCACTCTATATTGGTAAACTTGCTGCTGAATTTACAAGGTTGGAATATGTGAGGCTCTAGGTTCTTATACCAGTAGATTTTTCCTTTCTAAAGGAGTTGGGAATCCAAAGTGATGATGGTTAGTCTGATAAAATCCTCTTTGAGTATGAATGGCACCCCGTTGTATGTGAGGAATGTGGGAATTATGGTCATGAGTCAAGCATGTGTTTAACTAAATCAAAATAACATGATCGTTCTTAGGCTGTAAGGAGTACAGATAAATAGGTATGGGTCCCAAAATCAAAGGTGGTAGAGGTTGTGGATGAAGAAGTTGAGGTTGTCAATGATGTCATGGAAGATATCAATACTATGTCAGTAGTTTCTGATTTGGATGTTAGTGCTTGTAGTATGGTACCTATTCCTATTTCCACTTCTTCTTCTATTGCTTTAAAAGGCAAGTTGTCTACTCCCTAGGTTACTCCAGTTCCATCCTCATATTGGGGAATAGAAAGAAGAAAGTTCAAGTCTCCTCTGAGGGTGGTTCCCTAATTGGTTTCTTCTATAAGGAACATTCAACTTTCTCCTAATAAATATTCTCTTATAGCTAATTTTAATGAGGGTGAAAGTTCTTCAAGGATAGAGGGTGACATTATTGAACCCATTCTGAATGGATAAAACCTTTTTTTATCATCGCTTGGAATGTGAGAGGGATTCATAATAAAGCCCATCACATTTAAAATGAGACTACTAGGAGCAAAGAAAACATCTATATTGTTCTTGAATAAAGAACTAAGAAGGAAGAGATTGATTCTGTTATTAATGTCATCTGGTTGGATGCTAAGTATATCACCAATGCTGATTTCTATTCCTATACATGTATAATTATTATGTGGAAGGATCCTTCTATTCTGATCAGTAAAGTTTTTGAGAATGAGTAGATTGTGCATTATGATGCCACCCTTGAAAATATGGATGTCAGGTTCTCGCTTTTTGCTGTCTATGGTGCTAGTGGAGATTCTGATAGATCTGTTTTATGGAACTCATTGAACATTATTGGTGTTTCTATGTCTTCTATGTGGTGTATCATGGGAGACTTCAATGTTGTTAGGTTCAATAGTGAAAAGTTGGGGATACACTCACCTTCAGCAAAAAGTATGGAAGACTTTAATAATTCTCTTGATGTTACAAGGCTTATGGAGATCACTATGAAGGGATTTCTGTAGTCTCAGTTTCTTGAATATGTTTCCTTCCTTGTAGGGTGAGATTATCTCTAATTTGGTCAGTGATCGTTGTATTTTTGGCTGTGCATCTCCATTCTTCTAAAAACAAATGCTCACCTTATAGACTTATTAACTCATGAGTCAGGTTATCTGAATTTCTAACTATGGTTAGATAGGAGTGGAAGAGATCCTCTCCTATCAGAGCTCCCATGTTTAGAGTGTCTAGGAAGCTCTATCCTATGAAGAAATCCTTCTCAAATGGAAGAGAAAATTGTTGAGGCAATTTTTCTTTGAATGCTAAAAAGCTTGAAGCTAAAGATCTAGATTACAAAAACAAGTGGATGCACATCCAGAGGATCATTTTCTACACAATGCTTTGATTGATTTAAGGAATGAAGAAAATAGAGCTATTGTTGAAGAAGAATCATTTTTAGGCAGAAATCAAGGGTTCTCTAGCTCAGGGAAGGTGATACAAATTATTTTTTCTTCTATGCTTCTCTTAAAACCAGGAGGATCTATAATGGTATTTGTATTCTTCATGAGGGTGATAGATCTATCAATGAGAATCTTGCTATTTCTTAACATATAGTGAATTATTATAATGCATTTTTCAATTCCTCTCCTTCTGATTATGTTTCCTAGGATGACACTTGGTTGATTCCTTCGTTGTATGGGTCTCAATTTATACACTGAGAAAGTGGGTGACTAAGGAAAAAGTAAATTTTGTTGTTAAAAACTTGAATAATGATAAGGTGCATGGCCCATATGGTTTTAATGGGATGTTTTCAAATCTTGTTGGTCTATTATGGGTGATGACATAACTAAAGCTATCCTCAATTTCTTTGATTCTAGCAAATTATTGAAAGAGAATAACAATTTGTTTATTACTCTAGTTCCCAAAATCTTTGGGGCTTCTAATTTGAAGGATTTCCGTCAAATTTCTCTGTGTAATGTGATTTTTAAGATCATCATAAAGATTCCTGCAAACAAGCTTTGTGATATTCTACCTGACTGATTGATAAAAACCAAGTGGCTTTTATTAAGGGAAGAACAATTGGGGATGCCATCTTGCTTGCTAATGAACTGTTGAGTACTTTCTCTATTTCAAATGGTCCTAGCACTATGTGTGTGAAAGCTAATTTGTCTAAAGCTTATGATGTAGTAAGAAGGGATTATATTTTGTTTTTGATGGAAAAAATGGGATTTCTTGCTTGTTGGTTGAACTGGATTCAAGTGTGTTTTAGTACGGCTTCTTTTCAGATTCTGATCAATGGATCTCCTTCTCCTTATTTTAAGGCTTCAAATGGAGTAAGACAATAGGGCTCTTTGGCCCCTTATCTCTTTGTGATAGCTATGCATGGATTCACTGCTATTATTGATTCTTTTATTAAGAAAGGTGAGATGGTTCCTATACGGGCTTCTGAGAAGTTTGGGATCCCACACATTATTTTTGTGAACGATCTTCTTATTTTTTCAAAAGTTGATTCCTCCAATCTCAAACCATTGCTAATATTTTGCATATCTTTGGTATTGTCTCAGGTCTTAAGCTTAATAACTCCATGAATCGACTTTTTCTCAGTAAAGGAGCTACGAAGATTGGTGGTGCCATTTCTGAGTTTTTGTACATTGAGGTTGTCCCCTTACCAATTAGATATCTCAATCTCCCACTATTCATAGGTAGACTCTTAAACGCTACGTGTTCACCTATTTTTGGTAGAATTAAGAAGAAGCTAAACTCATGGAAGGGCAAGCTTCTTTCCCTTGTAGGGAAAGTTGAATGGGTCATCTCTACTTTTACTGCTTTCCATGTGTTTTGGTCTTCAACATTTCCTCTCTCCAAATCAGTTATTCTTAACATTGATTAGATCATGAGGGATTTCATTTGGAATGATTCTGAAAATCATAAGCATATTCATATTGTTGCCTAAGATGTGATTTGTAAGTCTAAGGAAGAGGGTGTCTTAGGCATCCGATCTGTGGAAGATTGGTGGTATATTAAAGAATCTTTGGAACATAGATAGTAATAAAGAATCCTTATAGGTTAAATGGTTGCATTGACAATATATTAAACGATACCCAATATGGTCAGTTTGGAGAAAGCCCAACTCATCCTGGTTATGGAAAACATTACTTGGTTCGAGAAGTAGACTTAAAATCAGATTGATTTTTATAAACAACAACTCTAATTTTGTTTTGGAAAGACCAGTGGTTACCTGGTAAGAAAGCTCTTATTGATGTTTGTGATAATTATATGATTCTCAGGATGAGTAAAGGACCTTACTATAAAATTATTGTATGCATGGTGGATAACACTTGAAAATTCCCTGATGTGAGGTGGACAGGCTATTCAAGTTTTGCTGGATAATTTGCCTGCTCCAAATGGTCTATCAAATCAGTTAAAGTCTAAGAGTAAAAGGGCATTTAATCTGTAGGATAGTTGGGATTTATTTAGGAAGAAGAATATTGTTATTAATTGGTCAATTTGGGACTGGAAAGGTAAACTACCTAAGAGGTGTTCTTAATTCTTGTAAAAGTGTTTCCTGAATAGACTTTCCCATGACTGACTACCTTAAGAGAGTGGGTTATTCTCTTGCTTCTAGATGTATACTCTGTCTATCTGAAGAGGAAGATAGTTGTTATCACTTATTTAACTGCCCCTTTTGTCTGGAGATGTTGAAGCTTTATTTCATTGAGTATGGATTTAAGCCTCGACTTGTCCATAATCGGCTGTGTTTGAAGGGTGTAAAGAACACTGCAACTGGGGTTGTTATTTACAGTATATGGCTGGAGAGGAACATTTATATATTTGGTTGTTCTTATAAGAGACCTGCTACTATCTGGGCTACATGTCGTTTGGACACAAAAGTCTTGCATAGGTAGTTTTGCATATATAGTTGCTCATGCCTTAGTGGTAGTTTTTCTACTTGTATTGTACATATTTTTTGATTTAGTAATGAAAGAGGCACATTGTGATCATAAAAAATAGCACACCTAATACAACTATAGCAAAAAATAAAACAATCAGATATATGAATCGGTCTAGGAGTGTCAAAAAATTGGGTTCGAGTCCTTTTTTGTTTGGGTTAGACAATTTGAAATTTTTTTATTATCAAACCTGGACCTGGCCTCGAACCCAAATTTATTTAGACATTTCGAACAAGAAATAGGATGATTTGAAAACTCTAAAGCCAAAATCAAAACTATAAATTTGAATTTGTAGATGACTTTTACAAATACATAACTTTTTTCATGGAATTACTG
Organism: Alisma plantago-aquatica; assembly: GCA_963693085.1. NCBI lineage: Eukaryota > Viridiplantae > Streptophyta > Magnoliopsida > Alismatales > Alismataceae > Alisma > Alisma plantago-aquatica. Next base: position 712,857,061 of record OY856411.1, on the reverse strand, counting down.
ATAAAAACTATAATTTGTAACTCAATATTATCTCTCCCTTTCATTTATCAAAGAAGAAGAAAATTACACCAAAGAAAAAATATCAAACTACATTGCATAATTGATGGAGTCCCTATTAGACACCACATGTGGTTACAGATTATGTGAGTGGTAGGCAAGTTATTGCTTTGAATTAGTTGAACAAGTCGTAGTCAATGTTTTGCATTGTCAAAATTACTTGTGTTATTAAGTGTCATGTGCATTGTCAAGTTCATGTAACAAGCTAGTGAAGGACCACGATTAAGCAACTTAAGTTACATAAAGCAAACTTCAAATAAGTATCTAGGACCCGAATTAGTCTGGATTATAAACCTAATCTCAGACTGATTTAATTTGAACACACAATCTTGAATCTAGAACTAACTCAGAATGAGTCCAGATTATAAACCTAAACCTGGCGTAGTTTTTCAAACTTTATCCTGCCATTGGATGTTGTATTCTAATCATGTTTTTGGAAAAAGAGAAAATAAATTCCAAGAAATTTTTTGCTTGAATTCATCAAGTATTCATATTTCAAAGTAAGAATGAATTGTGAATAAATTTTCAGTATGAGTTTCAAACAATTAAATTGATTGGTAAATGAAGCATATTTGATACAAAAATTTAGAAGACAATAGATTAGACTGGGATTAATAAATTATAAAAGTATTATTTTGTATTAGTTTAGACCACTAACAAATGATAAAGTAATACATTTAAATGTTCATAGACTAAGACATCCTAATCAAATTCAATACATAACAAAGACGAAAGGTAAATGGGCAACAAGCTGTGCCGCTAACCCTTTCCGGATGACCACGAATTAGTATGGATAATTTATAAGAATTTTATATCTATGATCGAAGATAATTATCTGAACACTCTTTAATACAATACCAAAAGTTATAATATGTTATAGACTAATTATATTTAATGTTTTATAAATTTTAAAGAGTTAGATAAATTCGTGGTCATAAATTGTTAAAAAGATGTAATTAAGTTATTTCTTATATTATTGATAATCAATAACTTTTTTATTATAAAAATTAAGAAGAGAGTATATTATACATTATGCCACCTAAACAAATCAATATGTTGGATTTCTAGGATAAGTAGGATATTTTTTGCACTATGAGTGCAAATGTTATTTTAAAAGTAAACTCAAGGTGTTGATGAATTATATCTCTGTCAAAGTTTGAATTATTACTTAAAGTTAATTTGGTCGCTAATTACTCATCATGTTCATGCAAATATATATGTTTACATAAAAGAATATTCATTATTAGTTCAAACATAACAATAGTGATTATTCTTAGGATTCACTATGTTACATCTCATCTTTGAAGGTGGACGATAATGACCACAAGGGTTTCCCTTTAACTTCTTGACATAGTAATAATCTAAATAGAAGGATAGTATACACCCTAATCCCATATTCCTTAAAGATTAGTATCTCATCAGATTCTACACTGCCAAAGAGTAACCTGGTTTGTAGTGGTTTGATTTCATTATTGTCTTCCCTTGCACCTTGAATGGCATCCTATTTATCTAGATACTAATGATCCCTTTGTATTTTAGCGAAGGCCATGCAACTTGGAAAAGTGAAATCCGGAAAAATAATCCTTGTCACTATTTATATAGATAACAACAATGCTAAACTTAGTACATTGATGTTACCAGAGCCTCGACATACCTTTTCCCTGTCAATTCTATCCCTAGAGCTAAGATATTTTCTCAAACCAACTCATGTATACTATTCTAGAGTGATCTAAGATCCAACATCTCCAAGTTCTATCTTTGTCCATCCCCAATGGGGAAGTATGCTTCTTACATTCCTCTCTCACCCAATTGTCTCCTAAGATAGGGGCTCTTAAAGCTCCATATATTGATTTGGCTTGGATCTCCATCTTTGTTATCCTGCCTTTCTTGTGGGATGTTGTCACATTCAATGCTATTTTTGTGGTTTTGGGGCCAAAGATTCATTTAAGACATCAAAAAACCCTTCTTCCTTATACTGTTGCAACACTTTCAGCCTTAGTTCTAGACTCAAATTTGTGTTGGTCACCAATTCATCCCTATTATTTATCAACCAAATAACCTCATGAGATATCCCCCATCTCTGAAAAACTTGTTCACACTCTACATCTCAGTTATCCCCTAAGACCAAGATAAATAATTAGATCACACAAGATCCTAAGAATATGGACAATAATTTAGCAAAAAATAGAAAATGTTTTTTCATGTGAAAGTGTGTTATTTTTTGAAAATTAGTAAATATAATACATATTAATTGCATATGCTTAATACATAGAGATGGAAGGTAGATGGGAAACAAGTTACACGACCACCCCTTTCTGGATTGCAAAACATATCCTCCTAAACACAACATTCATTAACTTAGGGGTCATAATATTACTATCCGTAACTTTTTGAACCCTCTTAAGAAGCTCCATATCATCTAGTGCTAAAAACCCAAATGTTTGGGTTTGATGTGACCAATCTTACACCTCTTAACATCAAGCACACCAATAAAACAAACAAAGACCCTCAACCCAACTACCTCATGGAAACCATCCTCTCTAGGATGGTAAAAACAAGAGAGAAAGATTCTCAAATAGATTGAACCCACATGAAAATGAAAATTTCTTACCAGTATCCTCTTTGGATAATTCCCATAACCAACCTTTGGACAATACTAATGATATTCTTGGGATTACAATAAGACCAAGTTGAAAACCCATAGATTCTCATAATGACAATAATATGGATATGATGATTGAGAAATCACTTTCAGATTTGTTGCTAAATTTGGGAAGTATTACAAAACTCTTGCCATCCCCAATCATTAGAATTCACTCAGCCAATCACTCTCAGCCAACATTGTCCCTATGAATATCAATAGATAATACTATTTATGTTGGTCTTTTTATGGCATCTATGCCTTAACGTACTTTCTCCTCCTCTTATTCTAGTCATGTTTTGATGTTTTATCTTCCCTCACAATCTTTGACACTCTAAGATTGGAATCTAGATAAAATATCATTCTTGGGACAGTGGTGAGGATCTTATGACTTTGTTAAGAAAATAGAATGCTAACTTGCTCTTTCAAAGATTGAAATCGATACAGGTCGTAATAGTATTAAACCCTCATACTTTTATAGACAGATTGTCAACTATCTCAAACTTTAATGCTTCCTCTCTCCTTTCATTTTGTCTTCTATATTTTTCCAATGATCTTTCCAACTTGGAATATTTGCACTTTGGTGTCTTATAAATGCACACACACTATTTGTTTGTTATTACATCATAATGAGATAATTTTCATTACCATCCAAGTAATAAAAGTTGTTTTTTTTTATTTATACCTTCATTATGTGTGGGGTAATGTTATCAATAATGATATTCACAAACTGGATGACGACCACAATGGAGGCTAGTTCACTGGGTGTAGTTTAAAAGTAGTGTTCCACTTGGATACTCATTGGGCTAATTAAATGTTTAGGTAGTTGTGTACAACTCTAGCTTCTTCTTAACAATGATTTATGGGGATCCTAAGAACTTCAATATTAATTTCTTGCTGGAACTATAGTGTCTCATGTTCTTCTATAACATTAATCCTTTGGTCATAGGGGTGATGTAATTTTTTCAAGATTTCCATTTGAAATGAATCACAATGCTAATATTGCACATAGAAATTCTCACTTCACTATTTTTTTCAACAACTTCATCCATTCCAACATCCTTGTTGATGTTTCTACAACTAACACCAAATACACTTGCCAAAGAGGTGATTTTAGGTATTGTCTTGACAAATTTCTTGAATGTCGTGTTTGGGACACGCTTCACCCTTTTTACCACTCTCAATAAACTTTTATAGTTGCTTCTGATCACTTTACCATCATCCTCATAATATTTTTTGACTCACAGAGTCCTAATATCTTGTATTTCAAATGATTATGGACCAAATATCCTTCCTACTCTTGGTTAGTTAAGGAAGGTTGGTTCACTTCTCTCAAGGATTTTGAGCCCAATTTTTTTCTTGAACAACAACCTTAGACACTTGTGGGTTATTTCTTTTCCTATGGAGTAAGTCATCTTTTGGTAACATTCATTTAAAATCAATTCCCTTCAATCAAAGTTTCTCTCTCTTGACACCAACCCCAAATATGGTCCTTCTATTATTTCTTCTTGATAAATGAACTCATGTTTTGATCTCATCTCACAAAATCTTTTGGAAATAGAGATCTAAAGCTTCTAGGATCAAAGAAGGTGATAGGAATACCAACAGATTTTTCCAAACATGAAACAACAGAAAGCACACCATTTTTATTCTTAGTCTTGTGATTAACAATGTTCTTAATAATAATAAACACCTCATCATCTCACACATAATCAACTACTTCAAACCTCTTTCCAATCATAATCGTGAATGATCCCACCTTTTCCAATTCCATTGGAATCTTGTCTGCCTTGTTAAGGTAGTGAACCCGCACTTTCTTACTACCAAGTTTTCGTGAATTATCCCACATTTTCCAATTCCATTGGAATCCTCTTTGCCTTGTTAAGCTAGTGAACACATACTTGCTTACTACCAAGTTTTTTTAAGGATGAGATATTTTTAGTAGTCTATCATATAAACCCAGACAAACATTGCATTTATGATAGTATTATTATGACTTTCTGTCAATCTTAGTGAAGTTTTGTCAAGCCTTCTTTCTTGAAACATTTTCAATATATTCGACTTCATAATGATAAAACCCCTTAGATAAAGTTAATAAACAACACTCATATCATTCTCATAAAAAAAACAAGATAACCATTATTACTTCGAACAATTCCAACTCATACATATGACCAACTCTTCCTTAGAAATTATCCCTAAAGTCCTAAACAATATACTTAAGCCTCACTTGGTAGTCAATCATCAACTTTGAACAATTTACTTTATTTAATGCCAACCAAATTAGGATACACATATTCTTGCCAATGAGTTTGTCCCACACTAGTCAATATAAAGGTGTCCTCTTCTCATTCTCTGAACAAACTCTGGGAAAGTTATTGACATTATCAATTGTAAATTTAGTATCAAAATGCTTTTTTCTTTCATATTTCTTGATCAATGGGTGGACTAGATCCACGAATGAATTAAAACATATCATTATTCGACCACCGTCAATGATTCTGAGTTTGGTTAGTTAACTATCTCAAATGAACTTAGACAAGGAGACCTTTTCCCCCTCTCTCAAGATTATAATAACATTGATCCTTATATGTATGATTAAACTTGATTTGAATAATGTGATCCTTGATAGTGTTCATTCTTAGGAGTCCACCAAAGACAACATTACCCAATTTTCTAATGACACACATATTGTTTTTGTTTATGTAAGGAGTGGGATTTGATAAGGAATCCACTCCTTACTTCTTATGAGAAAATAACATACAAACCTCATCCACATAACCACAAAATAAAATTTTCAAATATAAGGTTTGCATATCAATCTCTCAATAAGTATGGTAAAGACAAAACTGTAATATAAAGGTAGAATTAAACTAGGCTATTAAAAATTTTAAATATAATCCATTAACTTGGTCCTTAAAGGACGAACTAGAAGGCAAGTGTAAAGTAGAAAGAGATATCAATTGTAGTGGTCTATTTTAGCAACTCAAATTTTATCATAAAGTAAGCAATTTATGATGTTCCAAGTGATGGGATTGCAACGTCAACTCCTCCAGCTGATCTTTCACCTAAGGGGCTGGAAGCAAACCCCAAAAAAGAAGTCTGAACAAGTGTATTCAATGTTATTAAGTTATATTGATATGTATAACCATGTCATGTATATATAGGAGAGGAGGAAATTATAAGGAAGAACAAGGAAGCAAACAAAACCCTATTGGGTCATGGGCAACATGCCCATGTACACAATAGACTAATTAACATATTAACTAAATACGCTAATATTCTAACACTCCCCCTCAAGATGGAGCATCGGTGAACGCATGTCCAATATTGGAGTTACATGACTCGATTAAATATAAATGACAAATGAAAGATAGATATGTCACTCCCCATAAAAAAATTGTTACCCCCCTTTAAAAAATACTTCCTAACTAAAAAAATATGATGATGCCTCTTTGGGATGTGTTCTGCAGGTTGGATAAGCTCGATCTTTGAATATGGTCTTTCTCTTAAAGTGCATCTTGAGTGAAGAACATTTTAAGCAGATAAACAAAATTACCATGACCATGACATCTTCACTGAAGAGGAATGTATGAGTGGAATAAGCACACATCAACCCATCCCACGTACATAACATAACACGAACATGGATCAATGATGATGTAGTAATAGAGGTGTCCTCTAATTTCTGAGAAGTGTAGCCAACTGGAATTAGAACAAATGGCCACCAACATGCATAACATGGCACAAACATGCTGGAAAGGGTGCTGAGGTGTCGTCACAATACATTCAAGTAGCAGATGCAACTCGGAGAAGACATAATGGAGTATCTCAATGAAGATAACTCTAGATAAATCCTTTTAGATACAAAATTTGCACAGGATTGAAGATGACGAGCTTTGGAGATGAAGAAACAACCATCTGGAACACCATTAGTATTGAGGGAACAAGAGGTGGAATTGGCACAACAACTCTTGTCTTGTCTCATGAGAACACAACATGGATGGTCAATAAGAACGTCATCAACACCAAAGGTACTAGAGGATGTAATTATCCACAATAGATCTTGTCCTAACGTACATAATGCAATACGAATGTGTGAATCTTGGTTTCAATGCAGTAATGAAGAACCTTCAAAGCTGCCTAAAAATAGTGAGAAGATGTGTTGAACAATTCAAAGCTCATGAAGATAGCCTAGAATATATCATATCATCTCATCTCATAATTCTCTCCTCATACCCTCTCTCTCACATTCTCCTCATACCTTCCTCTCTCACCCTCCTCCACCCCCACTCACCAAATACAATGACAGTGAGTAGATAGTGTGAAAAAAGGGAAACAACCCCCCCCCCATTTAGAATGATGCACACTTGAAGGATGGGAGGGTGGGAAAAGGAAAAGGTAAAACAAGAGGTGTAGTATGTAAAGAGGAAAAAATCCGAAATAGTACTAGAATGTAAACTTAGTAGAAAGAGGAGATACACTACTGAATGGTATATTGTAGGAAAAGAAGTGGCACTATCAGCTGTCAGTAGGAAAACCAATAACCAAAATCAATATGCAAGACAACCCATTTATAAGATCCAAATACAGAAATGAAATGGATCTTATCTTGACTAGGATAGGTCAAAAAATAATAGTTACATGTTATCATCAAGTATTAGAGGAGAGATAGACCTTTAAAGGACGCAAACTAGAACTGGAAGTGCACTGAGTGCTTTTAACATGTCAGGTCTATGACTTGACAAGCCATGTAGATTGTTAGGGGTGAGAGCTAGGCCCCTGATGACACACTATGAGAGGTTACTGACACACTATGTAGCTTCTTTTCTTGAAATTGATTAACTCCTTGCAACACACCTCATGGAAATCCAATACACTTTGTCAGATGTCAGAGGCGTAAACTAGACTTTTGTGGATATGTCGTGTTTGAACATAACATGCCATGTATGTTGTGGTTTATGCCTTCAGAATGGGTTCTAGAATGCAAGACGTCGTGTTTGTTGAACAACGCACTATGTTGGTTGTGTTTTGGATAGATCTTTGCACCGTCAGGAAGATTTATGGAGCACAACATGTAGTTTTGGTTGGACAGCACGCCATTCCGGCAGCGGTTGTTGCACGATATGGACGATATTTACACCGTCCAGGAGACAAAGTACCCCAAGAGTTAGCATTATGGGTGGATGGTAATTAGCGTCATATTTTGTACTCCTTTGATCATGAAAAGAGATGACTCCTTGCATGTCCATGACCCAAACAAGATAGGAATTAGCACTGTCCAGGGTCTTGAGAAGTGGTGTAACAATAAAGTGATGGTTGGATCAACAACTGAACATGGGGACGATAGGGAAACAAGGCGGTGGAGAGGGTTTCTAGAGATGGAGGTGGATCTACCTTGGCGTGGCTACTACAATGGTGGAGGTTGGATCTATGTGACAAACTAATCTTCTATGAGGACTCAGGGAAAGTTACGACAAACTACTAGATATATCTAGATGGGAATTAGCACCGTCCAAAAACTTAGATAGATTGTCGAGAATGATGATATTGACTCATAGATAAAGATCTATGTGAAAGAGGAATATGGTATGGCCATGGTGGTCGGGAGGTGCCTAGTAGGAAGCCAACCTAAGAAATGGAAGGAATGGTGGCGGCCGTCCGTAGGTGGGCGCTCCCCCAAATGTTCTCTCTAGGAGAGAAGGGGCGGTGACTAGGGATGGAATGGGTGCCAAGAGGAGAGGAAAGGGAGGCGGTGTCTAGGGATCTCTCACTCTCTCTCTCTATTGCTCTGGTACAATGTAGAATGACATTGTCCATGTTGCACAGGGAGGATTCAAAAGAGAATCTAGCGGAGAGCAATTTCCTACATCCGAATAAATCTTTTCCCTTCTGAAAGGACATATGTTAAGGTGAAGAGAATGATGGGGTGTATATCTTTAGAAACAACATCCAAGACCCCAAGGAGGAAATTCCACATGCGTGCGTCATTGGGAGGCCAACAAACCTAGGAAATTTATGAGCAAACACTAATATCTGCATATAATAGTAAACTGGGAAATATACAGGAAAGGAGACAACATTTAAATTAAAAAAAGGCTTCCATCATATAAGTAGAAATGAAATCATTTAAATGGATATCACAAAATTATGTACAAGATGATATTCAAGTATAAAGGAATAAGGCTACATCTTTTTATACAATATAGTTTACAATATACATTAGCATGAAATCTATCATGACAAGGTTAGAATAAAATATACAATATGTTCATGGTAGTACCACTACAAACTAATGAGAGTCATCACTCAATATGAGATATAGGATGCACCACCACCCCCAAACTATGGGAATCACCATGAATAAGAATCACCACCTAGTTATATTGTTATTGACGCTCAATTACTTGGGAATAAGAATCACCACCTAGTTACAATAACAATATAATGAGCCTCACTACCATTATATGGAATAAGCATCATCACCAAATAACAAACACACTCTAGGCATCACCGCCTTAAGTCTAATAATTGATTACATTATGCTAGTAAATATAAATGAATGATTACAAATAGGGAAGCAATAGTAGGATTTAATAAAACATATCACAAGGGATTCCATTCTAGGGTTACTCCACAAGAATGGATGAATTATAAATGATTTACATTTAAGATGCACTTAGATAAACTATAATCCATCACATGGAAAATTAAAGTTTGCTTTTCATTAATAGCCAATTTCACTAAATAAGGTATAATTTTGAGAAAGGATGAACATGATACAAATCTTAGATACTAAATTACAATGAAAACATGTGATGAATTCCAATTTTTGAAACTTACAGGAAGTCAAATAGATCTCCAAGGATAAACTTACATGTATATTTTAATAAGTCAAAAGAGAAAGACAACATAGATGATTGGCCAATTATTATTCAAGAGGGATTCAATATAAATGAGGTCTAGTCTATATATATGTAAGTTAGTTCTATATCAACGTGCCTCAGACAACATATTATATATATATGAAATATGATTTTCTTATCAATTGCATAAACCCTAAAATTTTCCTTTTTATTAATGATCTAGATTACAGATATATATAATTTTAAGGAAAATTCCCATAATCACAAAACATCTTTAATTTTACATTTATGAAATTCCTAGAGTTAATCTTGAATTTATATTGTGAGTATATTTACTAAATTTCAAAAACTAAAATGACAACAGATAAAAAATATGCACACATATTCAATTCAATAGTTTAAAATAGGACGAGGGCACCTAGGTAAATTAAAGACTCAAATCTAGTGCTATAAGAAACAAAAAAATATAAAAAATATTGAGAGTACAAACTCATCCAACATATCCTTGAATATGTGTGGGGGAACATTAGTAAATTATCCATATAATTTTCCTTATCTAGTTCCAAAAACTACTAGATTCATGGATATCCAAAATCACAACTCTTGAATCATCTTTCCTACAAAACATAGATCAAAACCATAAGGCCATGTTTTGTGTCAATCTTTCAAAGTCAGGGACCCCTTTTGGAGGTCTTAAAGTGGTTGGGAATGCCCAAACCACCCTCCCCCATGTCTGGGAAACTGGATAAATCCAAAACACCAAAGGAGTGTATCTAGCCATATGAAGGCTAATTATGTCATCCTCGATACAGAAAGTTGTCTGCAATATAAAAATCATGAAACTGATTCGATAGTTTGTAGAAGAAGGAAATTGGGGGAAAGGGGACTAGTGGAGAAAGGTAAGGACTAAGGTTGCAAATGTATTTGTGAGATCTCAATGAGGAGGATGTGGTGAATTTTGGACTTGGTGGAGGTTGGGAGCCTCCTATTGAACACTGACCATGATGATTGAGCAAATGAGACTAGGGAGATAAGTAGAGGAGAAATTGAAAAAAATGGCATTGGAGATCAGTGTGAAAAGGTTTTGTAGAAGTATTGGAGTGTCTTCATAGGGACGCAAGGATATAGGTAATTGAGATATGATTCTAAAAATGTTGTATTAAATGGGAACAAAGAGAGAAGAAGAGAGTTGGGACTCAACCAAAACATGGAGGCCACACAATTCTTGGATGTTTACGGACATCAGGTTTGAGGCAAGGTAAGTAAGGTGAGGAAGGATTAATTAGGGAAAGAGAAATAAATCAAAGAGGTGTCAATATTGGATAAGGACCTAGTTACTAATGTGAATGAGAAGGGAAACTCAAGAGGTAGGAGATAAAGTAGGTGCCTCATGATCAGGGTGACCTCAGTGAAAAAAGTAAGGAAAACACTCAGATTATTAAATAAAGTATCCAATTTTGAAAGTTAGAAACAAAATCACATTACAGATATTAACTTTCAGATATTGGTGGTGTTGTCACACTCCAATTTTCAGATCTAATTTAAAACCTTAGAATGGGGTTTACTAAATAATAATAGTTGAGGGGTCTAACGTAAAAAGACCATGAAATGGAATTTTTCTTAATGAATTTAGAAAACAATAGGCTCAATCCACTTTTTATCCATTATACGTATGAATTATGCACTAAAGAAAATAGTTGTTGGCTCCCCTCACCTTTTTCTCTTTCCTAACCTTAAAAATGTTTAAGGGAAGTGAACGGGAAAAATAAAATATTTCAAATTCGAAAATATACTTTGTATAACTTAAGCAAATAGTAATCCTCTTTCTTTTTATAGTTTTAATAAGAAGAAAAAAAATCCTATTTTGTATCCTTCAAGAAAAGGATTATAAAAAGGGCATAGATTATATACGACATAATCATGGAGTGACTAATACATATTTATCTCCAATTTTGACTTCAAGAAACACAAAGGAAAGGTATTATTCAATTATTTTATCTATGAAAAACAAGTGAAATGACATTTGTCTAAATGATGGTCAAAACATGTGAAAAATAGAAATATAATTTTATGGGACTAATATAGACACCTTGTTGGACACGTGGTCAAATTTTGATAGCATTTTTATACGTTTGTCCCTCCAAATGAATTAAATAAAGTTTCATAATGTTTCATTTAGATTTGAATATTATTTCATTTAACATGAGAATTTAGCCCTATGGTTTGGTTTTATTTACACTATCACTAACTTCTTATTTCATTTTTCCTTTTTGGGCGTGATCAGACAACTGTTATCTAATGTGCTCATGATCCGATGACTCTAGAGTCATCAACTACCTCTATTTTTTTGGCAAGTCGAAACCAATTTGCAGTGATTGCTTTCCCAATTCAATTCTCAGTAATGGTAACTACTCTCTACAAGATTTCATCACCATCCTCTTCTTCTCTCTCTCCTGAATCAAACTATCCCTACTTTCTAGGGGTTTCCTAGCCTAACCGATAGATGCCCTTTATGGCTAAGTCTCTGTTCGGCGCTATGGCTTATAGAGGATTCTCTACACTCTCTCACCCATAAATAAAGAGTCTGAAAGGACCGTCAACCTCACAGATTCCTCCTCCCCTTCCAATTTTCACTTATGAGCCATAAGCCTGTGTCGCCCACTCAGTTTGTCTTTGGAGAACACCTTACATGCCCCAGCCTTATTTGCTACCTCCATTCGAATTGGTTCCTTGGTAAGAACCTATGGACCTTCAACTTTCTCTCTATATGATTTTTATTCCTTATTTTGCCCTGAGTCTTTGCATCTTATAACCACACTTATGGACCTCACCATCGTCCATTGTATTGGCCATCTAGTAGCCCTTCAACCACATAATTTGTGTCATTTTCTCTGTCTTTCCCTTAAAATGGTTTTAGCAAGGCCTTCATGTCGTGACTTGATGGTTTTAGGTTCTAAGTGTTACCCCTATTCTCAGGTCCCTCCATTGAGTTCTGGGGACACATAGGTCCTCGACCCTTGGCATTTGTTCCTTCATCTTCATTCGGCTCCGAAGTTCATGCTTGAATCGTCTGTTTGCTAGTATTTTCCTGATGGTGCGTCACAAAACCAAAGATGAAGTCTCCAGGCTAGTGCTTGATCCATGGCCCATGAGGGAGAAGAAAAATAGTCATATTCTGACTATGGTTCCCATGTCTTCTTGATTGAATGATTGATCTGGCAAGGGTTCTGTTGGGATTTCACAAATACTTGGATTCAACAAACCGTGAGTTTCAGTTGGTCCAAATGATGATTTACCCCCGCTATGTTGATTAAATATGTAGCATGTCTATGGTTCTTCTATCTTTTCCCTTTAAATTACATCAATCTTAATTTTCATTTAATAAGTGTCACATAGTTTACTGATTTCTGATTGGTCAACACTATAAAATCCATAACAAATTATTCACTAATCACAAAAATACAAATAAATAGTCTTTGGAAAGGTTTTTTCTAGTAGAATATGATTTTAGGGTTTTCAAACCAAGATTTGCTTTCTTGTTTGGATGTTTTCATAAGAATTTCGAAAACCCTAATTCTAGAGGTAATATGATCATTGATGTAGTAATATTGAATTGAGTTTTCTCATATGGTCTGACCTAATCGGTAACCCTAACCCTAATTCAGTAGAATAAGACCATGTTTTCTTAAAGAACAAATCATGGTTTAAAATGCTAGTTAAAGTGATAATTAACAAGGATCATGTTATTTTCAAGAGACTTAGGGTTTGACTCAAGGTACCAACCTAGGATTTGATTAAGATCAAAGACACTAAGATAGTATTTTCTTTGCTACAAGTAAGTTCATGCCACTATACATAAGTACTTTGGTTGATTTGTATGATATGTATGGTTTATGAATTATGCTCAAATTTTAAGTTCAATGCTCCAATCATGTGCACATATGAAATTTCTTGATGGGTTCTATATATTAGGTCCTATGATTATCATCCACATTAAGATTAGAGATTATGATTAATGATTAAGGATTAATGATTCTTGAAACTAATATTCTAGTTCAAGAGGGAGAAATCCCATCATGTTAAAGATTAATGTGCAAGATTATGTTAATGTACATATTAAGAATCATGTTATAAGAATTTGATTAAGTTTTATATGCTCTCTCCATCATGGACCTCAAGGGGTCGGTATGGGCTTTTATGCCAATTACGGGCTTTTATAGCAAATCATGGACCATAAGGGGTCGTTATTGCTCTTTAGGCCAAATTATGGGCATTCATGCCAATTATGGGCCCTTAAGTGGGCAAACTGCATATTTTACGTATTCAATTCTTCATGTTATAGTAATCAAGTAATCAAGAATGCTTAAGTCCAATACATGTCAAGATTTCCTTTCAAGTCAAGTTTATATGCTTATTTTTCAGTTATTATAAAATGTATAGTGTCACTTACTGATGAATGTCTTTGTTTTCGCATGGTGGTGAGACGAGATGTCCCTAGATCAAGGAGCAAAGGAGAAGTGAAGTTACCCTTCAACATAGCCGACATCAAGGAGACTTTAGCTTGGTGTGGTGCCATCTACCACTCAATAGATTATCTATTCGAGTTTATTATCTCATGTCTTAGATTTACATAGATTACATGTATTAGATTTGGAATCAAGATGTCATAGTTTATGATCTCCCTTCAAGAACAATGTAAATGTATATTGATTTAATGCATGGTGTATCATTTATCTTGTTTCAATGTATATCATATTTTGTGACATTCCTCCAAGCCAAGTGACCCATATTATGGACATCATAGGATTTACTTCCGTTGACATGTATAAATAGGAGGGGCGCTACAATATAGTATCAGAGTTGCAAGTAGATGGATACTAAGCTAAAGATTCACATGTTCTAACCCTAGGTGTACCTTGTTTTCTAGATGGCTCCTAAGAAAGCAGACAAGTGAAAAGATAAGGATGATGGTGCTAGTTCTTCTAGTGAGGGAAGTGGACCAAGGAGGAACCCTAAAGAAACATTGTAGGATTTAGTCCAAATGCTTACCAATGCCCTAGGACAAGGATAATATCAACCTAGACATCAAGAGATGACCTTAGTGGACTTCTTGAAGACCAGGCCCAACTCCTTTTCTAGAGAAGGAGAAGATGATGTCATCACTAAGGGAGAAGAATGGATCAGAAGTATGGAGCATTGTTTTCCTGACCTGGATTGTCTCCAACATTCTAGGGTCCGCTTTGCAACCCACATGTTGAAGGGAGCACACCGAACATGATGGGAGAACTTCCTCAACTCAAAGGAAGCTGATGCACCTGCCCTCACACGGGAAGGATTTGTGGAGGCCTTCCAAGAGCACTACGTGTCAGAAGCCATGATAGAAAAGGATCTAGAATTTTCCAACCTAGCTCAGGTGGGTGACATGACATCTACCCAATATGCCATGAAGTTTAGGTTCCTATAGAATGTGGTTATGACTATGATGAGAAATGCAGAAAAAGAAGTTCATCCGAGGATCAAGCCTAACTTAAGTTTTGCCCTTTTAGGAAGAGGCCACAAAACCCTTCATGCTGCTCTGGATGCAGCCATAGACCTTGAAGACCACCTCGGGAGGTCCTACAGGAAAGAAGCTCCTCAGAAGAACAACCAGTATCAACCTCCCAACAACCACAAGAGGAAGGCACCTGAGTCTGCTGTAGAAGTTTAGAAACCCTTATTCTCAACATACAAGAAGAACCATGTATGCCCATGCAGATATGGTACATAAGCATGCTTCTACTATGGAGACAACGAGCACCAGAGATCAAATTTCCCTAAGCTCATGAAGAAGGACTAGAACTAGCATACGGATCAGAATCCACCTCCTAAGAGACAAGATAGGGTATTCACCATGGAAGTAGAAAAAGAAGATGAGGAATGATGTAATATTTAGTTATGTCCACATGAACCTTTTTTATGAAACATGTTTCTTTTCATGCAAATTCTAGTATGCTAGATTTCATTGAATGAATAAGTTAGAAAAACTCTAAGGTAGGTAGTAACCTAGACAATTTTGAGGATGAAATCCATTCTAAGGTGGGTCGAATCGTCACATCCCAATTTTCATATCTAATTTAAAATCTCATAATGGTGTTTTACTGAATAATAATAGTTAAGGAGAATAGCCTAAAAAGACCATGAAATGGAATTTTTTTTAAAGAGTAATGAAGTTAGAAAACAATATGCGACTCAATCCACCTTTTCTCCATTATACATATGAATTATGCACTAAAAGAAATGGTTGTTGGATACCATCACCTTTTTCTCTTTCCTAACCTTAAAAATGTTTAAGGGAAGTGAAAGGGAGAAATAAAATATTTCGAATTTGAAAATATACTTTGTATAACTTAAGCAAGAAGTAATTATCTTTCCTTATAGTTTTAGTAAGAAGAAAATCCCTTTTTATCTCTCCTCTGAGAAAAAGATTCTCAAAAGGGCATAGAGTATAGATCACATAATCATGGAGTGACTAATATATATTTATCTCAAAATTTGACTCCAAGAAACACAAAGGAAATTTATTATTCAATTATTTTATCTATTAAAAACAAGTGAAATGACATATGTAGAAATAATGTCAAAACATGTGAAAAATAGAAATCAAATTTTATGGGAAGAATCTAGACACCTTATTTGACACGTGGTCCAAGTTTGATAGCATTTTGACCATGTTTTACCCTCCAAATAAATTAAAGAAATTTCCATAATGTTTGATTAAGATTTGAATATTATTTCATTTAGTGAAAGAAATTAACCCTATGGTTTGATTTTAGTTGCACTGTCACACGCTACTTGTTTCATTTTTCCTTTTTGGGCATGATCGGACGACCATTATCTAATGTACTCATAGTCCGACAATTCTAGAGTCATCAACTACCTCCTCATTTTGGCAAGTCAAAACCGATTTACAGTGATTGCTTTCCCAATTCAATTCTCAGCAATGGTAACTACTCTCTACAAGATTTCATCACCATCCTCCTCTCCTCTCTTTCCCAAATCAAACCATACCTACTTTCTAGGGTTTTCCTACCCTAAATGAGAGATGCCCTTTAGGGCTAAGTCTCTCCTTGCCACTATGGTTTATAGAGGATTCTCCCAACTCTCGCATCTATAAATAAGGGCTCCAAAAGGACCGTCAGACCTCCCAGATTCCTCCTCCCCTTCCAATTTTCACTTCCGAACCCTGATCTTATGTCACCTACTAAGTTTTTCTGTAGCAAACACCTCGCATGCCCCAGCCTTATTCACCGCCTCCAGCCAAATTGGTACCTTGGTAAGCACTTATGGACCTTCACCTTTTCCTCTATATGGATTTTATTCCCTATTTTGCCTCGAGTATTCACATCCTATAATCATGCTTTTGGACCTCACCAACATCCAATGTTTTGTCCATCTAGTGGCCCTTCAGCCATATAGTTTGTGTCATTGGCTTTGTCTATCCCCTACAATGGTTTTAACAAGTTTTGTTGGAGGCCTTCACATTGTGACTTAATGGTTTTAGGTTTTGAGTGTTTCCTATATTCTCGGGTCCCTCCAGTGAGCTATGGGGACACAGAGGTCCTTGACGCTTGGCGTTGGTTCCTCCATCTTTGCCAGGATCTAAAGATCATGCTAGAATTGTCGATTTGCTGGTATTTTTCTTGATGGTGCGTCACAGAACCAACATTGAAGTCTCTAGGATACTACTCGAGCCATGACTTACGAGGTTGAAGAAACTTGATTAGATAATGACCATGGGGCCCCTGCCTTCTTGATTGCATGATTGATCTTGCAAGGATACTATTGGGATTTCATTGACACTTGGATTTAGCAAACCACGAGTTTCAGTTGTTCCAAATGACAATTTTACCCCCTCTACATCGATTTAATATGTAATGCATCTATCGTTCTTATGTCTTTTTCCTTTCAATTAGACTGATCTTATTTTTCATTTAATAAGTGTCACACATATAGTTTAGTGAATTTTGATTGGTCAGCACTATAAAATCCATAACAAATTATCCACTAATAAAAAAAATACAAATAAATAGTTGTTGGAAAGGTTTTTTCGATTAGAACATGATTTTAGGGTTTTCAAACCAAGATTTTCTTTCTTGTTTTGATGTTTTTATAAGAATCTCTAAAACCCTAATTTTAGAGATAATATGATCATTAATGTAGTAATATTAAATCGAGTTTTCTTATATAGTCTAACCTAATCAGTAACCCTAACCCTAATTCAATATAATAAGACCATGGATTCCTAAATACCAAATTGGCATTTAAAATGCTATTCAAAGTGATAATTAATAGGGATCATGTTATTTTCCTGATACTTAGGGTTTGACTCAAGGTATCAGCCTAGGATTTGATCAAGATCAAAGACACTAAGAAAGGATTTTCTTTTCTCTAGGTAAGAAGGTCATGCCACTATACATAAGTAACTTGGTTGATTTGTATGATATGTATGGTTTATGAACTTAGCTCAAATTTCAAGTTCAATGCTCCAATCATGTACACGTATGAAATGTGTTGATGGGTTCTATATATTAGGTCCTATGATTATCATCCACATTAAGATTAGAGATTATGATAAATGATTAAGGATTAATGATTCTTGAAACTAATATTCAAGTTCAAGAGGGAGAAATTCCATCATGTTAAAGATTAATGTGTAAGATTATGTTAATGTACATATTAAGAATCTTGTTATAAGATGTTGATTAAGTTTTATATGCTCTTTCCATCATGGACCTCAAGGGGTCGTTACGGGCTTTTATGCCAATTATGGGATTTTGTAGCCAATCATGGACCATAAGGGGTTGTTATGGCTCTTTAGGCCAAATCATGGGCAATCGTGCCAATTATGGGCCCTTAAGTGGGCAAAGTGCATATTTTACGTATTCAATTCTTCATGTTATAGTAATCAAGAATTCTTAAGTCCAATACATGTCAAGATTTCCTTTCAAGTCAAGTTTAAATGCTTATTTTTCAGTTCTTATAAAATTTATAGTGCTGCTTACAGATTAATGTCTTTGTTTTCGCATGGATGTCCGGCGAGATGTCCCTAGAAAGTAGAACTGAGACGAGCCTTCAACATAGCTAACATCAAGGAGACTTTAGCTTGGTGGGGTGCCATCTACCACTCAATAAATTATCTAGTCTAGTTTATTATCTCATGTCTTATATTTACATAGATTAGATGTATTAGGTTTGGAATCAAGATGGGATAGTTTATGATCTCCCTTCAACAATGTATGAATCTATATTTTGATTTAATGCATGGTGTATCATTTATCTTGTTTCAATGTATATCATATTTTGTAACATTCCTCCAAACCAAGTGACCCATGTTATGGACAGCATAGGGTTTGCTACCTATGACGTGTATATACTTGGAGGTATATACTTGGAGGGGCGTGATAGGTATATACTACATTCCATTAATATTAGGGTTGCCATCAATATACCATCTTTCTTGTCTTAACTAGAATAGCTATAATTACTCAAAAAGGGTGAAAATTGACATGAAAAACAAACCAATTATGTAGACTCTGAATATGTCACTTGTTAACATTTTTACATTATTGTTTATGTTAATTAATATGTTATAGTTAACAGATATTCTTGCCATATCTACCATTCAATAATCATCTACCAGTAATATTTCAGAACCACACTTGTTTTAGGCTAATATTTTCATATCACAATTTCCATTACTATTATCTTCAAATATTGCCATTATTTCCTCCCATGACCTTACAAAGTCATTTTATGTTATTACATTAAATTAGGCACAATGTATTCATTTTTTGTGTTCATTATCCCATTTTTGACTATATATAGAAAATTTTCTGATTTGTAGACTATTTATCCCATTTTAGGCTTATTAGTGTAATAAGTTATATTAAAGAGTGTTTGTATTCATAATATTTTTAATCAAATATATTATCCATTCAAGTTCCATGATAATTCATATATTTCTATAAGAGTTTCCAAAATATTTTTTAGACTTCACTAGCTTTTTTATTTACTTAGGGACAATAGTTGTTTACATTATGAGGGTTTCATATTATCATACAAAATGTCTAATTAAGGTTTATTTATTAAAATTAAACACACAAATAATCTTTACCATTATCTTATTAAGGACATGTGTGAAATTATATCATGTTTGCAGTTTTATTACGGACTACACTCCTTGGTACCCAATTTATGGAATTGGGGTTTTGGGATGTACGAGGTCAGGTGCTGGGACATTTCCACACTCCACCTCTTAGAAGGAGTTAATCCTCAAAATTGGTCTACCCATATACCAACTCACTAAATACTCTCCACCCCTTAAAAGTCTTAACTTGTTAGTCAAGAAAAAGAATCTATGAAGGTGTTGGGGTTGTGTAACTTTCATTACTGCATAACCAAGGGTGCATACCTTATAATTTACATATATAGGGTTAATATCATAAAAAATGACCACATTTTTCCCTCTTCACAATTTTATCACAACATTTCAAATATTACATATATATCATCAAGGACCTTTGCATTTTTCATTTTTGTCAACGTCTATATCCTTTGCCAAAACAAACAAGTTGTCGTCAGTTTCTCAATTTACTACTGTTGCAGTGCGTTATTTTTGGATTTTCATCAGAAATGATATAAAATTCCCTCTTTTAACGTCATATCAAGTTATTGAGCTATATATTTTCCATTTTTCCCTTTCTACTACCACCAAACAATTATGTCATTCACTTACAACAGTCATTGGGACCATAATGAAATCCATTTGAGAATACATTGGCAATCCACAAAGCTTTAAATCCTTAGATCAGTAAAATAAGCAACCAAACCAGCCGGTTGGCCATCATTTGTCATTGTGCAACCTACAACGATGCTTCATTCTACACCCAACCATGGTAACCTACCACCACTGCTAGGGTCTACGACCACAAAAAGGGGTTTCAGATCAACTCCTTCTAGCTACGCATCGCCATAGAAACTTCAAATTATCCGTTGACCCACTTATGATCCTCCCGGTAACCATCAGATCGGGTAGGCACTCGACATCAACGACTGCAAGGTGCCCCCAGGAGTGCCATCATTCCTATCTTTCTACCACGTCTCGTCCCCACAATAGGAATTTGTGGCATTCACATGGACAAAATAGGTGTGATTGGTCGAAGGGGCACCGTTTGAGGTGTACTTCGTGGAGGCAAAGGCCATCAGCAGTGTGTTGAGTTGGAAGGAGGGTATGATTTGAAGATGGTGTGTGTGAGCATCGGTGGGGTGACGTCCTGCACTAGGGCAAGCAATGTTAAGGTGACAATTGTAGGGAAGAGATGGATGGTGCTAAGGGAGGACATTAATGTCCTGAAAGTGAAAGGAAGGTAAACTAGACAATGTGAGTGTGACGGTGAGGAGGGCCACCATTAATGTCGCTTGCTCAGGATGAAGATGAAACCCTCTACCTATTGTGACCATCTTCTCACCTCTGGGCCTGAAAGGAGAAAATTTTTGTTTATTCCTGGCACAACCATTCTTCATGCATTTGGGCCTAAATAGATATTGATCCAGATAATATGTTGGGAAACAAACACCATGCCACTAGGTGACCAAAGAGATGTCGATCGTCATGTTGATGGACAAAAAGTGCCTCAACTTCACTCAGACCCTGTAAAAACTGCTAATATGGAGGGGGTCTTTGTAAACACGGACACTAGATTGAAGAGAAATGATTGTGTGGCCATGGCTTTTCTAAAAATTCTTGGTAATGCATGTGTATGTCTTGCTGCCACCTCGCTGAGCGTGGGTTATTGGAGATGATATTTTTTTTCCAAAAAACCGGATGGGGAACAGTTGAATTGGTTGACAAGTATATTGTGAACTAAAAAGGTTTAGATGATGATAGAAATGTGAAATGTAATACCAAAACTAGATATAGACGTAATTTATAAAATGTTAAGATAGATTTTTGAAGTTGACGAAAACTTTATGTCTTTTTCTGAAATTAACCCTACATATATATATATAATTATTTCCTCCTTTCTATGGCTACCAACATTAGTTGGCGACTTGGCTCCTGCAAATATCAATGAAAACCATAAAAATTTTCTTTATATGTATAGTAGTATAATTAAAAATATTTTTGGTGATTAAAACTATTAGATGTAAAATGTAAGAGGGGAAACAATATAAATGTGCATAGGAGTCACCAAAAAACATCCTACTTGCACTAATCGAGGGTATCAAACATAAAAAATGGTAATACTTGTGCACATGTTTCTCATCTAAAAGGATAAAGGTTACCCTAATTATTCTCCTCAAGAATTTCTTCAGCTTCTTTGGCATAGGGGCGATCCATATGTCTCTCAACTAGCCTTCCTACATGGTTTTTGTTTTTGGCATTATTCTTCAGTGTTGCAAGATGTTTTGTTGTGGTGGTGGTTGTCCTCCTTGAATATGAGGACACCTAGGTAGGATATGTTTGTATTCTCCACAAAATTGGCATATGATTGGGCCTTCATGTTTAAGAGAATAGTTCCTAGTAGGATCCTCTATGTCCATCTAGAACAATGATCATTCTTCAATTGTTAACTAGAGAAATTCCTCTTATTCTTATGAATCAGGGACTGGTATCCAGGGCGACATTCTACTACTAAAGATTTTTCGACCAACTATTATAAGGTTAGGGGCAACTGATGAACCAATGCATGCCAAACATTTTGACTAAGTCCTTTAATAAATAGAGTAGCGATCCTTTTTGTATCTAGATTAGTGGTATAACATTCCAATAGAAGGAATTGATTTACATACTCCTCAACCATCTTCAAACCCTGACACAAGCTATAGAATTTGTCTTCCTTCTTCCTTAGGGTAGCAACTAAGACATAATTCTCCCTAAATATGGTCAAGACTAGGCATGTAAATGAATATCCAAAATCCTCACATTTGATCTAGATTCGAGTCTAAATTTTTGAAAAAAAAATCCGACATTTGCATAATCCGGATTAGATTTAGGATATCAAATTTCATATCCAAAAATTTTATATAAGATATCAGATATGGCCATATCTTCTCATAAAAAATATAAATCCAACAAATATATACTTGTATTAGTAAATATATATTATCTATATATAAAAATATTAAAATAAAGATATTTTATCATATATTCATAGTAATATGAGTATTTTCTATATATAATATCTTTATTAACAACAAATTTATGATTTTTGGTTTGAATCTATCTGAATTTGGAGATTATTCCTTCATATCAGATTCAGATATTATTACATGGTATCTGTCATATTTTGGATCGGATATCATATCGAATATGCTTTTTTGGATTCAAATATCGAATATAGCAGTATTTGCTTCATATTCAATTTGTTTATAGGTCTAGTCAAGACCATGCCTAGGTCATTAATGTAGTGTCGAGTGACCTTGAAATGCCATTCCACTAATGACAGTCACCTTTGTAAAACATGTCACAAGCATTTTTTTGTCCTTAGGGCGTGCCATGCCTTCAAAAGTATGTTCAATGGCAAGTCTCCAATTATCAGCCTTATCCATCGTATCAACTACATTCTCTCCCTTGAAGTATGTAGCGTGCAGTTTGATGAAGTTGGTCATGTGGTTTTTCTAGAGAAAAATGGGAGTGTACTTTTCCAAAAAAGGTAGAGGAATGCATCTACAAAGGAGGACCACTTCATGCTCCAAACTAATGTCCAAGGTTAGGTAGGGGTATAACCAGATGGGGTAGTTTGAACTACCACCATTTCAAATTCATTTCCAGAGGAGCTTGAGCTGTAAGGTTCACTAGTGGAGCATCCAATGGTGTAATCCCATACCTAGAGTTTTGATGCATCTAAAATCCAAACTGTTCCCTATGGGACCCAATGTTGTATTCATTTCCAAACATTTCCAAATATCTACACAAGGTGTCAGTGCAATGTCTAAGCATCCTAAACTTTAAATTTAGTTCATGAGAGATAAAGTTAAATATGTAGGTAGTCAATTACCTACACTCTGTTACCATCTTGTAAGGAGTGGGGTCCACTCCTTACTTCTTTTGATAAAAGAACATACAAATCCCCATTTGCATAACCACAACATAAAGTTTGCAAATACAAGGGGTGCATGCCAATATCTAAATAAGTTTGGTAAAGAAAAAGATTATCATAGTATAAGGATTAAATTTGACTATTACATATTTTGAGCTTGTTCCTCAATTTAATCCATAAATTATGAACTTAAAGGATAGGGTACACTATCTAGAGAGATCGGATGCTACGGGAAACCAAGACATTTCCATAATATCTAAAGAGATATTGAATCATCTAACTGGATGTCAAGAACATTATTCACAAGATGAAACTCAAGTGTGAAGGAATAAAAACAAAATCTTACTATACTATATTATTAGCAATAGATATTAGCATGCAATTTATTAAGAAAAGACTAGAATAAGTAAACAATGTGTGTATGGCATAACCACCACAAACTACCAATAGTAACCACTCAATATAAAATACAAGAGGCATCACCACCTCAAAAAATGGGCACAACACCTGAAAAGGAGTTAGTGGCATCAGTACCCAATTATCCAAGAGCATGAGTCATCACCTAGTTCTAACAACAATGTAGCGGGCATCACCATGAAATATATGGAATAAGCATTATCACCAAATTCCAGACACACAACAAACATCACCACCTAAATTTTAATAATTGATTATGTTATAGTAGTCATCATAAATGCATGCTTACTAATAGGGAAGAAAGATTGGGTTTAGCTAAACATATCATAAAGGATTTTGTTACTCCACCAAAATGGACCAATTAGAAAATATTTACATCAAACATGCCTGAACACGAGGACAATTCATCATAAGGCAACTTAGGGTTTTCCTCATTGCAAATGAAGCATGACAACCCAATTTTACCAAATAAGGTACAACTTTGAGAAAGGATGAACACAATACATATCATAGATATCAAACTACAATATCAAATGAGCAATGACAACATATGATAAGTTCCATTTTTGAGACTTAAAAGAGGTCAAATAGATATCAAAGGGCATATTCCACATGCATATTTTTATTAGGTCAAAGAGAGAAATTGTGATTTCCCAATTATGATTCAAGAAGGATGCAACATACTCGAGGTCTACTCAAGATATATTTAGAGTCAATCTATATCCTTAATCAGACCTCAAACAACCTAATAGATACACATATACATGCACACACACACAATATATATATATATACATACATACATACATACATACATACATACATACATACATACATACATACATACATACATACATACATACATACATAGATAGAGAGAGAGAGAAACAATGATCCAATGAGATCCCTAAGATGGTGAGAGCATGAGATCCCTTTGAATAACTCCCAATGATGATCCATTTTTTCTAATCCAACCATATGGATTGAAAATATATCATTGTATTTGCCTACCCAAAAAGTTTCATATTCATTTGACTTATGGATTGCCTGTGGAAATATAATAGTTTTAAGTATTGGTATTGAATTCTAGGATGACCATTGGATGCAATATATATAAATTGCATATATGTATGAGCAAATAATGTTCGATCATGATAATTTTTTGTGTGAAGCTTATGACAATGTTGCTTTTCACATCCGTACAATTTTATTTGCAAAAAACCTTCAAAATTTGTAGCTATTAAAAAGTCTCTCATGCTCTCAAGGTAGGAGGGATCTCATATGATCGGCCCTCTCTCTCTATATCTCTATCTCTCTCTCTCTATCTATCTATCTATCTCTCTCTCTATTTGTCTCTCTCTCTCTCTCTCACTCTCTCTCTCTCTCTCTCTCTCTCTCTCTCTCTATATATATATATATATATATATATATATATATATATATAGGGCCCATATTTATTGCCCACGCGGGTAGCTACCCACCCACCCTTCCCACCACTTTTTTTCAAAAAAAAATTTGCAATTGCAGAGGAGTATTTTATCTAGCTCTCCAAAACATTTCATCCAAAAGTAATATCATTTGCCCCCCCCCAAAATCAAAAACCTCGTCATTATATATATCTGTTGTATATTTTGTACAGAGTTACGTTTTTAGTCGTGTAGTTACTTTCTTATCACCATAGTTACTTTTTTGACAGCGGAGTTACTTTTGTGGCCAGAAGTGTTAATTTTTTGGTTGTCGGGTAGCGAAACTCCAGGCTACCCGCGCGGGCGATGAATAAATGACCATATATATATATATATATATATATATATATATATATATATATATATATATATATATATATATATATATATATATATGTGGGGGGGGTGGATGGGTGGGTGTGTGCATTTGACAAAAATAATGTTTTACTGTTTTTTAACCTATTGGAGTATAGGTAATAGTACAAGGTTCACCGTTGGATATAGGAATCTTATAATGGACATGTATGAGAATAGATACAAAAGTCAGTATGACTTGTTCAATGGAATTTAGCAAGATTATCAGACTTAGCTACATGGCTAAGCTTTTAAATGTTCACTACCTATTCTATAATATGTGGTTTGTGATCTAATTCTTCAAAGTCGGAGAGGTTGGATAATCACTTAAATTGCCAAGTATTGAATTTAGATTGACCCTTGAATATGTTTCAATCATTAAATTTTGTCAACCTTTGTCCCATGAATATTGTATGGCTAACAGAATATCTCAAGCTTCCAAAAAATATAGATGTAATACTATGTAATACTCCCATCCACATATCCAAGAGGTTCATGTTCCCATGCTTGACACACCATAGAAGCTTCAGATCTCTTCATAGTAGCATGAACATATATTATTATCCAACCTACAAGAGAAGGTTGCCATGTGGGAATGGAATCATTATGTTGGTGGACCTGTTGTGAGGGAGAACCAATAAATGATATAATCAATATAGTGTCACTAAAAAGGTAAATCCAATTACAGGGAGTAGAATTGAATATAAATAAATTCCTTTGTAACCATATCTGGTGACAAGCAACTATGAACATGATTTTCAATTCAATCATCAAGTTCATGACTAACCAGAATGCAGATCAAGAAGAAAAAAAGTTCAGAAACCAAGAATGAAATTGGAGCTTATACCATACACTAGAGGAAATTGAACAATGTTGCAGTGAATGTTATGTTGTGTCAATGTTGTCATTACATAATGTGCAAGATGTATCATGCATGAAGTGTCATATCATCCTTCTATGGTTAGTCATAATAGCTTCATGTGGGACTAACCAAGCAAAACATTTATAATTTTCTAGGACCTTCAAGTTCTAGATTGATTTCCAAGGTTTAGTTTTAGTTATACTCTTACCAAATTTAAGCAAGAGATTAACTGGTGGAAAAAAGGCATGATATGTTGAGATTCCATGCATATGTGTCCACCTTTTTATCACAATTAGGTTGATTAAGATGCTTAATATTGGAGACTATAGTTCTAGGAAGAAATTGTTATAGAATGGATACATCCTTGTAACCAATGTCAATCATCACCAAGGCAACATTGACATCTAGAAGCTCATCAGTTATGGAATGCAGAGAATGTTGAAATAGATTAGGCATATTGGGGACCCACTTGTCCCACCAAAACAATGTGTCTTAGAAATTAAGAATTATTTTATTTGTATGTTCAATAATCACAATTTTAAGCAAAGCAACCATTCTCCAAAAAGAGGAGAATTTGTAACTTCTTGTGTGTATGATTTGTATTTATCTTGGATTCCAAAAGACCAAATTGTTTTACATCCAACAAGAATAGTCTAAGCACTCTTCATTATAAGGGTTTTGTTTGAACCACTCATTAAAGCAATTTCTATCCCTCCATCTACCTCAGAAGCAAGAACTTTGCCCAGGAAACAAAGGAAACAATCTTGTGATTACGTCATGATTTTCATAAGAACTGCCAAATAGTAAGATTAATTTTGTCACATAAGGATTCTGGAAGAATACATGTTTGTATATAATAAGAAGAAATAGATGACAATATTGATTTAATAAAAAGGATTCATCCTACAAAAGATAGTGTTCTTACAACTGAACTACTTATTCTTGATTCAATCCTCTCTCATGATGGACCATATGTATTCTTATTAATTCTACCATTCAGTACAGGTACCTAAAGGTATTTCACTAGATTCATAATTGTTTTCATGGCTAATCTCGTGCATAAGTCATGTTTCATTGAGAATTAGACATAGATGGAGATAAATATAGCATGATTTTCTCAACTTATATTGTTTGTTTGGATGCTTCTTCAAATATGTTAAAGCATTAAATGATTATATCAATGTTCATTATATCTTCTCTAGAATATAGAAAAAACTAGTTAGAAAAAGCAACATGTGGTACCTAAGGGCCCCTTTGGGCTAACTTAAAAAGATTCTATCTACCATTAAATAATTGATGCAAACATTATACAAATAGGTATGCAGGTAGGGGGTTCCCATGTCTTAGACCTCAGTTGTCTCTAAAGGAATTGAGACATTTCCCTTTCCATAATAAATTGCAAATAGCCGGGGGGAATTCTTATTAGTAATTGTATCCAACATGAGTGACTTTAGAAAGGTCCACTTTAATTTCCATGAATGGGGTTGACTTTGGTCTTCTCATGTTATGAATCAACTCTTTCACAATAATGACATTGTCAAAAAATTTACTTCCTGGTATGAAACTACTCTATGATTATGATACCATTCATCCAAGTGAGGATTTATTCTATCAACAAGAGTGTCAAAACTGTGTTGGTAAGAGATATAGGTAGAAGTTGATAACATTTGTTTTTGGTTAAGCCAGGGGACCATCTATTCACCCCACTCCCCTCGTGTGGGCACAATCAAAAGCAAAGATACATCTCCTGCTGAACCGTAGGTAACCCCACAAAACACACCAACACAAAACACACAACAAATACGGTCGCACAAACCGACCCAAAAAAAACCTCCTACCTCTCTCTCCTCAACACAACATAAGGCGTCTTGTGCTTCTCAAGAAACACCATGCCCCTAATCCTACTAGGAACAGTCCTCATATCAGAAACAACAATTGGCTCAGTCAAATGCATACCCCATCTCCCTATCTCCTTCGGGATCGAATTGATAACTTTATGCACTAACGATCCAGTAATGTCCCTCTCCGCAATGATCTCCTTCACCTCTTTGATCAAATTAACGATCTTCCAAGGTGCAACATCAGCTCCCCACAACATACCATAGACCGAACGATCATCAATCTCCACACTAGAAACATGTAAAAACTGATCTTCCGCAAACTTAACCCCAACAGCACACGCTTGAACAAGCGCCATCTGGTAGCAATCAGCCGTCAACCAAGCTCTAGAAATCTGACAAACAGCAGCATGATGGTTCCTAACAACCCCAGCCATCCACCATCATTTACGGCCATAGATATCACGGTTCTGCCCAACCGCAATGTTCAGCTTCAGATTATAAATGTCAGGATTCATCCACCTTACCAGACTAATCTCCTTCAGCATGTACATAGGACCCTCCACCCCATAAGCCTTAATCCTGTTATGAAAAGAAGAATCAGCTATGCGGGTGAATCTTTTTTGCTTCATCAAAGCGTTAATCTAGTATATCAACCAATCCACCTCCCTGTTCCACAGAATCTTCCTGTTATCATATCTAGCCGCACACCTCATCCGCCAAATACAGTACGGAATAATAGTGGCCATGCACGCCACAAGCCAAAGCTGCAAATCGCCAGAACTACCAAAGGAACAAGCATCAATCAAAGATATCCGATCCGCGGGAGCAGGATAATTCGTGATCTCCGTGAACCTGGTCCAGAAAGACATGTCAATCTGACTATGAAACATAAGATGGTCAATGTCTTCCACACTTGGCTCATCACAACAATCACACCTGGACGCTAGAGAAATATAGCAACTGGCCACGTTCTCATCAGTAGGGATAGCATTCTTCATCATCTTCCAAATGAAAGCACACGCTTTAGGAGAGTTGACGTGCCAAATTCGGTGAAGCCCATGCGGTCCATCATAACTTGCACTTCCCAAAATCATCTTGACAGAGCGAACGGAAAACTGGCCTCTCAAATCCGGTATCCAAATGGGATAATCATCCGTGTCTGAAATTTGTTGACCCGCCTTTCTAATAAGCTCCACCCCATGCTCGTCTAGGACCTGCTGCAAAGATAGCCAATCCCAACCACTCCCATGAATCCAGAAGTCACGCACCAAAAAAGGTTGGTTGCGATCACTGTTAAACCGTGCGTGATCAAACAACCTCTCATCACACCACAAGAAATCCCAGAACGGCAAATCACCCTTTCCAACAATCCAGCGGCAATGAGGATATATGCTCGGGAACATATTCCAAACTTTCTTTCAGTAAGGAGAAGCATTCGACTTATACTTCAGATGGTGGGGATATAAAGCAGAACGACCAACCGCTCTATTTGCATACTTGGCGCTGCAGAACTTGGCCCATAAAGTATCTCCAACAATCATCTCCCAACACGCCTTTGCCACAAAAGCGTTGTTTATGCTGCGAGTAGTAGACAACCCAAGACCACCTTGTTTTATAGTAAGCGCCACTCTGTCCCAGCTAACCCAAGCCTTCCTATGAACGTTGGCTCGGTCCGCCCAAAGGAATTTAGAAAACATGGCATCAAGACGAGAAGCAATACCATCCGGAATACCAATAGAAGTCGTTGTATACACCATAGTAGAAGATAACACATGTGCAATCAAAAGCTTCCTGCCTGCAAAAGATAACAGCATGGACTTCCATGAAGCAGTCTTATGAGAGACCTTCTGAATAAGATAATCAAAGTCAGAAATCAAGTTCCTTCCAGCTCTAATCGGCACCCCCAAGTATACAAAATGATCAACCACATTATCCATCTGAATAGAAGCGCCAATATCCATCTTAGTAGCCGGGTCTTTGCTGCCCACAACACAAGAAGATTTCAGCCTATTAATCCTCTGGGCCGACGCAGTCTCATACATAGAAAGAAGCACCTGAATCTCATCCATGGTGTTAGGAGTAGCATTCACACAGATCATAATATCATCAGCATAACTCAGAAAGAGAGGAGGGATCCCATTTCCTCTAGTACGAAATCTCGCCACTCTCCTCAATTCCCCCATAAGCGCAATCCGTCTGCAAAGGATTTCTTCAAACAAAATGAACAGAAAAGGAGAGATGGCATTACCTTGTTTCAGCCCCCTGAGCAAAGGAAAAAAACCGGATGACTCTTCCCCAATCGTAACCGTAGCCCATGAGTTAGAGAAGAAACCGATACATAACTCAATGAACTCCTTGACAAAACCGAACCTCGCCATGATCCGCTCCAGGACATCCCATTTAATCCGATCATACGCCTTAGACATATCAAGCTTTATCATGATGTTCGGCCTATCACCCCCATAGTATATGTCATGCATCAACTCCTTCACCAACTGGACATGGTGAGTGATCTCCCTCCCTCTAATAAACGCCGCCTGCTCCTCAAAAATCAAAGCCGGCATCAAAGAAACCATCCTGTTACTAATAACACGTGCAAGGATTCTCAACGCCACATTCTCTACAGAAATCGGGCGGAAATCCTTCTCCAGGATCGTCGGATCGTCCTTCTTGGGAATAAGCACAATACGGCAACAGAAAAAACTACGATGACAATTCTGTCTAAGGAAAAAGGCTTCAGCGAGTCTCATAAAATCATCTTTTATATACTCCCATGCAGCCATATAAAAAGGAATAGTAAAACCATCAGGACCAGGAGCAGAAAACTTGTCCATTTGGCTCATAGTATCAAACACCTCAGTCGCACTAGGAACAGCAGTAAGAGACATATTATCATCCATAGACACAGCCTCCGGTATACTAGCTAGGAACTCCTCCAGAACATCATCATCATGAGGTACCATCTCGTTGTAAGCATTCCTATAGAAATCAGCAGCACATGACGCAATCTCCTGCGGGTCAGTCACCCTGTCCCCCGACGGTAAAGTGATGCATCTAACTCTCTTATTCCTTCTACGGGACTTCACAACAGCATGGTAGAACCTAGAGTTGCGCTCACCGTCGTTCAGCCATTGGATCCGGGACTTCTCTTTCCATATATTCTCCTGCACGTCTAACACCTCTTGAAGCTCAAACTCTGCAATCCTCAAAGCAGTCTCATTGGCTGTGCAAGGGAACTCATCAAAGGCAGTTTGGGTAACGTGGACCACATCCTCTAGATCTAGGATCTTTTGGATTACGTCCCCAAAGGTCTTCCTGCTTCAAGACTTTAGAGCCTCTCTCATCCTTTTAAGCTTATAGTAGAAAACATTTGACGGGTGCCCCTCTCTGGAATCATCCCAAGTATCGGCAATGATCTTCATACACTCCTCATGCTGCAGCCACGTTTGTATGAAAGCAAAAAAACTCTTCTTTCTGATAGTAGCCAAATTTCCAGACTTGTACAAAATCGGGCAATGATCCGACACTCTATAACGAGTAAGATGACATGTGCAAGAATCCGGTCGCAGAGCAGCCCAAGTATCATTCAGCAAAATCCTATCAAGTCTCTCCCAGATAGTAGGCGTATTGTACTGCTTATTGACCCACGTGAACCTGCTGCCCTCAAACTGTGTCTCCTTGAAATACCCGCTCTGGATAAAGGTGTTGAAATCAACAACTTCCTGAAAGCTCCTGTTATTGCCCCCTCTCTTATCCTGATCACTTCTAATGATATTAAAATCACCTTCAAGAAGCCAACTACTATCTCCAATGATACCCGACATCTCCAGAACATCTTCCCAAAGAGACCGCCTGTAAACGTAACTACAACTGGCATAGACCGCAGTAACAAAAAAATTATTACTCCTCTCATCAGTAAATCTCATCGTCACATGTTGCCCATGACACTTCACAACCTCTGGCTTGAGAGTGCTATCCGCATAACACCATATTTTACCCCCATCAGCTGCATTATCAGTCGCCCAATCCAGATTCACAATGTCCAGAAGTTCTTCAGCCACCCTAGCATGTAAAAAAGGCTCAAAGATACACACAATCCTGGGTTTATGCCTCCTGCATAACCTACCCAAGACTCTTCTCGTCTTATTATTCGCCGCACCCCTAATATTCCAGAATAGGTAGTTCGAGTCCATGGACTAAAACGACCACCAACAAACACTGCCTCCTTCAGAAATTCCTATCTCTGTCTTCTCGATCAGCATAAGCAAAAGGAAGCTCACCATCAGATAGCCTTCTTCTATGAACAACTCTGTGTGAGTTACCCATACGTCCTCACTGTCCCAAACGCTCCTCATGGCTGAAATCTTCACGATGTCTCCCATCATCCTCATTGCCTATGTATATGTAGTCACGCAGGCTTCTATCATGCAGCATCTTCCTTGCACCATCTTCATCAAACACGATCCTACGTGGGCCAACCTGCTGTGTTGTACACACAACCTCCTCACGACATGGTTCAGATTGTGTCGGCATCTGCTGATCCTTCTCATGTTGCACAAGGTCATCATCTCCTCTATCATGCACAACCATCATCTGTCCCTCATCAGGAGTCTGTCCCGCTACACCTCCACTCCGATTAATAGCCAACGCATGCAAAGGAATGTCAAGGTCACGTCCAACCTCCGTCAGTGAGAAAAAACTTGAATCCGGCTCCCCCCGAGCAACCATCTGCAAGTGTACGCTAGACCTTCTGTTCCCATATGTCAAAGTGACATATTGAGGTACATCTTCATTGAAAGCTTCAACTAACACCAGTATACCAGCAATGTCATCGGGTCCTCTCATCCATCCAGAAGCTACTACCAATCTCCCAAAGCTGTTCACAATGTCGTCTATCGCCTTGTCATCCCGACATACAATAGGT
The DNA here is from genome assembly GCA_963693085.1 of Alisma plantago-aquatica. Lineage (NCBI taxonomy): Eukaryota > Viridiplantae > Streptophyta > Magnoliopsida > Alismatales > Alismataceae > Alisma > Alisma plantago-aquatica. Next base: position 712,823,552 of record OY856411.1, on the reverse strand, counting down.
AAATCTTCAATCCAGAACCATATCGCCTCCTTTCTGGCGCATCTCTCACCTTCCTCCATGCTATGCAAGCTGATATCAAAACCTTTGAATCCCAACATCATAGAACTGGCAGCATCCTGTGCTTCCTGCACACTACTGAAAAATACGACTGCTTTACGCTTAGAAAATCTGTAGAGATCTATGGCATGCTTCCACACATTCTTTAGGAAAGGAGACAGCTCCGTCCATGACACCTGGGGTGGCCAGCGTATCTCCACCGCCTTGCACAACGCTTGAGCCTTTCTTTTACGATCATCATCATCTGGCCCTAGATCCACAGCTACTCTCTTCAGGACATGCTGAGGTGCACCATGAGCCGGGATACCCACGTGCAGGGGTGGGAACACAGTTCTCGACATGATATCCGGGGGGAAGGATGACGAGAAATTAAATCAGCAGTACATCTTCGAGCAAGGTGACCCGGCCTGCGGCACTTGTAGCACACTTTCTCCCGATTGCATTGTGACTGCCAATGACCTTTCTCCAAATACCTATAGCACGTGTCCCAAGGGACGCCACTCATCTGTGTGTGTCTATCATTATTGAACTCCATCCTCATGCTCGGTCGACCTTCTTCAACCCTCCGGTTAGGGTTTATCATCATGCTTCTGCTGTCCGTCTCATCGCTGCCCCTACCGTAGAAGCGCCGCTCCTCCTCCACGCGTGGGACTCGGACAATCGATGCTAGCCTATGATTTTGAGCCGTGTGAGCCTCCATCTACTCTCTCCCCGTTAGAACTGGAGTCGTAGTCATCCGTATTGGCGTGCTTCCGTCCCCCATCAAACCATCATGCACCTTTCCACGAGATGCCGAATCTTCCCCACGCCCTACCATGCTGGACGCCTCTAAAGGTCTCGGCTCGGATTGAACCAGCGCCTTGATGTCCGGAAGGATGTTGTCTACGTGCACGGCTTGCGCCGCCAATCCTGCCCTCCTGTCAGCGACTGCCTCCCGCGCTCTGTTGTTTCCCCGCAGACCTTGGCTCCCGCTCTGCTGGGCGCTGCTCATCTCCACAACGTCCGAGGCAAGGTAGACCACCAGGGGCGGGATGCCGCACTGGTAAGTAAGCCGCAACAACGTCGTCCGCCTGATCACCTCTATGCACCCTAGCGCCGTCCGCCTCTTCACGACAGACAACTCAACCGCTCTGCTGGGCACCGCTCATCTCCCCTACGTCCGACGCAAGGTAGACCACCGGGGGCGGGATGTCGCACCGGTAAGTAGGCCGCAGCGACGCCGTCCGCCCGATCGCCTCTATCCGCCGCGATATCCGACCCTAGGTGAAGGCTCGCGATGGAAAATGTTGTTTCCCTTCTAGAAGTTGATAACATGAAGTAGGATTTTGTTATTTAGGGATAATAGTAATACAACATTGCATAACTTATAATGTAAAGGAAGTTTCAAAAATACTGATTGAACTATATTATTAATAGACCTTCTGAAAGACGTCCAATGTATTCTAATGAATTCAATATTAATAGCATCGAGGCCCATGGCCTTGTAATATGTTCATCTTTTGCACAGAGGAGAGGTTTTTTGCCATAGTTTGAAGAATTTGTAGTAATCTTGTTGTGGTATTGTGAGACAAATAAAGTATGCTAGTATAGCATCCATTTTCTCCTGAGATATAATGGATGTACTTCTGGATTGATTTTTAAAGAAAATGAGTTCCATATTGTTGAAGTTTGTAGGATCAGTCACCATTCACCATTGTTGTTGTGAAGTGAGGTCATTATATTGCAATGTCTTCCACATTTGATATATGCATGATAGAACGGAAAATTACTATCCCCATTTTGTAGCTAATCAATATGAGATCTTTTTGTATATCCTCTTCTTCTTGAGCCAAATATTGCAATGGTTGTACACTATAGTTGTGTATAGATCTATAAGAGCCAAATGATCCATCTGTGCAATTTTTAGAAGAACTTTTTTCATAATTTGTTGTTAATGAGATAAGTTACAATCCTATCACACAAGGAATAGGGTAACAAATGTCACATCATCCAAAAAATTTAGAGATTGAAACCAGTTGTCAATGTAATCCTTTGAAAATAAGGTTCCTTATTCCAACAAACCTCAGTTCCAAAAACATTATTGTATCTTTGCCTAGATGTGGCAAATAGGAGTATGGGATGGTGGTTAGAAGATACTCTTGGTAGGTGGTCACAAAAAAGTTTGAGAGTTAGAAATAAAGAGATATAATCATTCATGTAGAAGTCCAAATTTATATGTGAATGGAAAACTTTATGCACACACATAGCGCATGCGGGTATGTGCGCTTTATGCATGTGTGCATAATGCATGTATGTACGTATGTATGTATCGTGTATGCGATACTTCCCAAGTCAGATAACCCAACATCAACTAATCTATCTTGGAAGAGTGATGAGTAAAAAAAGTTCAAAAGGTGGCTTCAACGTTTCTTTGTTGGGTCCAACATAGAATTCATATCTCCCACAAGTATCCATGATAGATGAATGGGTCTACTTAATCTAATAATTTGTCTCCACAAATACATTTTCAAATCTAGATATGGGTGTGTATACATGACACTAAGGTTGAAGGAATCATTTATAAGGAAGTATATAAATTGTATGTGTATCTTTAATATTATAAACATACAATCTTCTTCATTCTATTAAAGCCAGAGTCCTCCTAAAAACCCACATTCTTCTACATGATGGGATTGGTTATAACCAAATCATGTGATAGTATCAGCGGCTTGCACATCTATAATCCTTGCTTCTAGTATGGCTAGAACTTTTGGATGATGTGTTTCAATGAGATCTTAGATTGTATTGACAGAGTTAGCGTTTCCCACTCTTTTGATACTCCAACACAATATACTAAACATAGGATCGTGTGATATGAATAAGAAAGTGATAATTCAATTAGAAATCTTTAGAATCTTCAGTAGTACCAACCTCTCCTATCTTCTCAAATATAATCTCATTATACAAATTATAGGCAAGTCTATTACTCTCACCCATGAGACAAAATGAGGAGGAAGACCAAAAGAAGGGATAAAGTCTCTAGACTAGTTTCAGACTGTAAGAAGATCGGAAGATAGACCAAGGGACACCCATCAAAGCCTTCTTTTGATCTTTTTCACATGACAAATTGATGTGAGTTTTACTACACCAAGGTTGATTATATCTAGTTTTATACTCACAAGCGGACAAGTCTTATCACACTATAGCTTAAAGGTTCAAATCTAAAAAAAAAACTTTATAAGGAATTCTTGACTAAATTTAGGAAGTCAATATCAATTTTTACAAAGGTTGGTTGATTGATGGATTAGCTAATTGCAAAAAAATAAAGAGCAATAAATTTAATGGATGGGACAAGAACTAAAAGCACCAAGGTTGTTGTCTTTCACCCTTTCGCCTATGTAAATATTTTAACATTAAAATTTGGCTAAATTAGATTACAATCAAGGGAATTCGTGTCCTTTCAAAGCATGAATTGCACAAGGATTCATTTCTTGTAGGCTCATGAACTCGGTACCCACATATCATGAATTAATCATATTAGAGAATCTATTCCATGATCTCATTGGGGCTTAAAGAATCCATTCGATAGTTGAATCCCACCTTCCACGATCTATATTCTTAGGATTATACTAGGCATGATAATTGAGTGATAAATCCAAGAAAAACACAATAAACTAATGGAAAGAAATCTAGAGACAATAATCAATGAGTTTTGATGATAATTATAACAAAATATAGGAAACTAGGTTACTCCATGTTCCCTAACTAGGGAACTACTCGCTCATATCCATGGAATAAACACAAATGTAGAGAAGAGAAAAAGACATCATGTCACTAATATGGCAAGGATGAACAATTAGTGGTCTTATGTGAAACTCCAAGTACTATCAACACAATCGGGCAGTCTCTGAGATGAGGGCATCATCTCTCCTTCTTTTCTCCACTTGGGAACTAAGAATAGGATTCATATAGTGAGTGTTTGATCCCCTGCCACTATGTCAACGTTTTCTACCAATATAGTCACATCTAGGCCTACTCCTACCAATTAGAATGGCCTGACGGTGCCACGTTACTTCCCTGGCCTTCTATAATGGTCGACTAGACTTAAGTGGGAGTGTGTTGGATCTTTAAGTTGAGAAACCCATCACATGGGTTTATCAATTCACAACTCTTCAACTTCTTCTATGAGAATTTTCCACCACTCGAGTTATAAGTCAGTCGGTTGATCGTCTTCGGATAAGATTCTCTGAAGATATTCAAGATGTTTGACCCATAGGCCTAGTTGGTCAACTAGAAATTGACTAGAGTTGGACTGCTACAGGTGAGTCTGGAAACTTACCTCATGGGTCAAGCTGTTGGAAATTCATAAAGGGTCATAGTCACTCAGGGAAGCTTAGTGGATTTTTCTTCTTTTTGAGTCAAACTACCCACCTGGCCGCTCGACCGAATGAAGTCACATTTGGCTTCATCTTTGGCCTGGCTAGGTGTCCAGTCAAAGGTTGAGCAACTTGCCCAACTTGCTTTCTAGAAAAAGTGTAAAAATGTCTTCTAAGCCTCCATTTGCTTCCAAAATTTGTGGAAGAATTAGGGGTCAAATCATGGTGACTTATTTGTGATTGTCGGTTGATTTCCCTACATAGGAGAAAGAGTTTCCATTAAAAACTAAATTTTGAGATCAGCAAAAAATGAACAAAGAAAAGCTAATATAAGGAAATAAAATAATGAAAGGCTAAGAAATGTAGTCTAAAACAAGAAACATAATGAGATGAATGTGCATTCATCGAATAGACACGAACTTAAATGTTTCTTGTCCTCTAGTAACATAGAATCATAAAAAAATTCTAAACAATACTATTGGCATGCCATCCTCTTTCTTTTGTCATTATTTGAGTCTCTAACACCAAACATGGACATGACCCTAGTTTCCTAAAATCACATAATGCAACTTCTATATTCCATGTCATGAATCTACTTTGAAATTAAATTTTCTTTTCAGGGCCTATGAAGTAGTAGATGTCATATTATATATGCTTCTATGAGTTCAACATTGTCTTATGATAATTTTGCACAATGATAGGGTTTGGTTGCGGAAGGATGGATTGATGTGTTTTTCATTCCCCTGGGTAGAAATTGGAATTGAAGGGATGTATGGAAGGAAGAATTTGCTAAATCAGTCCTCTATTCAACTCGATATTGCATTTACTACTATAATTACATTGACTACAAAAAAATTTCTTTTTGTTTGCACATTAGCATTTTTTCTTTGGTGGTATGCATGTATTACATGCAAGGGGTGTGGAAGAAATGAAAGATGGAAGTGGGATGTGTCATTTTGAAGTTTGAGTTTGGTATAGCTAATTACACATCTATATTACACAACTTTTTTATTTTATCAACCTACAATTTAATCATTTTATTAATTGCAACCTTGGAATAATCAACCAATACAACTTTTGTGTTAAACACTAGTTCTTGTTTAGTTTCCTTGATTATTTATCCTTGAAAAGTTTTCCTTTGGGTTTGAATCTATACTATACTACAATAAGATCCATCTGCTTGTGGGTGGTGATTATTGTATGTTGGTTTAGGTAAAGTGTAGGGATTCACCCCTAGTGAATCTGCCTATGCAATATCATACACGTTAGAAGGGAAGAGAGAGATGCTCCTTCCTTATTTCTTTCTTTGACTTCCTAGAATCAATGCACATCCTGGATCCCCTAACTATGTGGGTGGGAATGAGCCCATTTATTTTTTTGTTCACAACTATAATATCGCATTTCCTTGGGACCACCCGTACTGGAATCACCAAAGGTGAATTTAAATGGGATAGACGATCCCAGCCACAAGTAGCTTTATGACTTCTAACTACACAACCTCCTTCATGTTAGGATTGAATTTTCACTAAGGGTCTTTAGATGGCTTGAAATCCTCTACCATGAGGATCTTATGCATACAAGTAGCTCGATTGACACATGTCAAATCAGTCACCTAGTATCCCGGGGCAGACATCATTGTCCTTGTCTTGGTTATCAATATGTCTTCTTGGTATTTAGTGAGGTCTAAATTTATAACTACAAGTGAAACTTTCTATTCATCAAGATAGACATCATCTTTGGTTCCTAAGGTGTTTCTTCCTCTTCTTCAACTATTAACATCATCTTCAAGTCTTAAAGTTCAACATCTGATTTTTCCTCATAAGTGTCCAAATGAAACTAGTATTTTTGACCTGTGTGTCATCTAAATCTGAACTATATGGAATGATCAAGGCAAATTATAAGGGATATTCAGATGATTTGTTGTCTTGTTTAAGATGAGTTAGTTTATCAATACAATTGAGCAAAAAAAACTCTTCATGAATATTGGGCCCCTTCAAACTATCAAATATGATAAACTAGAGGGTTTTATCCCTAACTCAGAAGAAAAGTACATGCCTCTACAGCAATGAAAGATCAAGTTATTACTAGGAATGCACGACTGAATATGAGAGGATATCTAAGATCCACCTTGATATTCATGATCACAAAATCACCATGTTCATAAGTATCTTTTCCAACTTTAATTAGGGCATCCTTTATTATCCACATAGGCTTCGTCATAGACGAGTTTGCTAGCTAGATTTTCTTAGTCGTCGGAAGTAGATCGGTAAAGCCTATTGTATGTCAATAGATTTCTGGTAGGCCTGTTGGTTGAGAGAAACATTTTCTTACTAGAAATCATGGACTACTGCGATTGTAAGTTATTATCTATAGAAGAAAACATATCATCATGAGAGGAGTGTAGGTTGGCCCTTTGCATTTGTGGCACTTAAGTTGAGTTATGACATTATTGCCCTTCGTTGCTAAGCTTCAAGAGTGGAATCCTCTTAAATAATATTATGTTCTTCTATAGAGGCTCTTATGTCATGCCTAAGAGACTCTCTCTAGGTTGCAATGTCCAAGTTCAACCGGTAGGTTATTTCTTACTCATTGATCTTGTTCCTATTTGCTTGATTTAGGAAATGGAAGGTCATGTCGATCTATGAATCAAAATCAAGATGTGTAGAATCAAAGCTTGTGGAACATCGCATGCACCACTGGAACATAAAAGGAGAAGGAAAAGGATTGGAAAAGATCAAGAATTAATTCAAGTGTATAGAAGTGAATATCAATTAGAAAGGAAAACCTAATTAATCTAAACTATGTATTCAAAATCTACTCTTTGGCCCCCATCAACATCACCTAAAATTTGACATGAGTTTTACTGCACAAGATATTCCCTGATGTTGATTGACCCTTGGTTTTATCCTTTTTCTAAGCATAATATCACTCACTAGCAAGCAGATGAAACTTATCACATTATAGCTTAACGGGTCAAACCTAAAAAACGTTCTATTAATAATATGTGATTAAATGTAGAAATTTTTTAGAATAGTTGGTTGGTTGATGGATTAACTAATTGCAAGAGAACAAAAGCACTAAATTGAATGAATGGAACAAGGATTTGAAGAACTAGGGATGTTGGCCTTGACCATCATCGCCTGTGTAAAATATTATAATCATTATAACTCGTTGAAATATGGCTAAATTGGATCAGGGAACATGGGAGTATACACCTCCTTTCATAGAACAAATTACATAGAGATCAATTTCCCCATGGGGTTGAGGTCTTGTTACCCACTAATAATGAATCATTGTCCTAGAGAATCCCTTACAAGATCTCATCTAGGCCTCAATTAATCAAATTGATAATCTAATAATAAGCTTCTTAATCTCTACACTTAGGTTTATATTACACATCATAATAGAGTGATAAATCCAAGAAACATGCATTAAATGAATGGAAAGCAATCTAGAGACCATCAATGAATTTTATAACAACAAGAAAAACATATTGGAGAACTGGATACTCCATGTCCCCGGTTAGAAAACTACATACTCATATCCACGGAATCAACACATGTGCAAATAATGGAAGAATAAACCATTTCCCTTATATGGTGAGAAAGAACGACCATTGGTCTCTAGATGAGCTCCAAGTAACATGATCTATTTTCCACTTGAGGGTTCACCCAAACAATTAAGTTTTATTGGATACACTCGAAGCGCGCAACAAGGACGGTATTTATAAAGCCCTATACCTAGCACATTCACTTACACTAAAATATTTCACCCACAAGAGCACGGGATCATCTTATAGTATAGGCAAGCGGAAAGTCATGGCTCAATCCATAGGGAGAGGGGGGCATTGGAGCATATTTAGATTATCTAGGTTCCTAAAGAGGAGTCTTAAGGTTCATGGGTTTGATTAGGCTTTTTTGTCAAACTAATGGTGATCAAGCAAGCAATTATAGGAAAAATCAATCAAAATCTAATTTAACCCTAGACAAGTTAATTTTAATTAGAAATACAAGCAACTAAAAAAGAGAAGAGAAATTAGACTAAAGTAAGCGAAGCAGGATCTAACACTAGGATTAGACTAGCAATTTAGACAACTAGAGAAAGTAAGATACCAAGACTAACACTAACCAACTAAGAATAGCACAAGCAAGCACCTAAGAAACATTATCTATGTTAGCAAGACCTAACTATAAAAAACAAGCCAATTAACTAGAGAAGTTGTTTAAAGCAAGTAACTAGGCAAGCATAAACTAGCAAGGAAGTAAATTGGGGTCTTAAGAAATTAATGGAGGTGTGGGTCATTTGGGAAATATAGCTTGAATCCAAGGTGGGGGTCATGTCATGCGAATTGATTCTAGATGTTAAACCAAACAACAAGATAGATGTTATAGAATTACCCTAAGCTACTAGTTGTACATGGGTGGTATAAGGTGTGTGAAGGGGAACTACACCCTTACATACCTATCCAACCTTATGAGGCTCAACTGGACTAGGACTTAGGTGAAATTCTAATAGGATCCAACAAGTCTAGGTTTTTGGATTTTGTGTTCTTAGGGAAATTGAGAGTTAAGGTTATAAATGGAGAGTGGATATGAGGGTGTTTCACCTCATATCACTCACTATCTAGCATGTATGAAACTCCAAGTCAATTGCACTAAGCATTTCAACACTAGCTACTTAGATCTCACACCTAGAAGTAAGAGAGGGGATGTGTACGTGGGAATATAGGGTGCTAGATAGGGATCCACTAGTTGGACCTAGGAGAAATTCCTAAGATAGACACATACAAGCCATTCTCTCCTAGAGTTTAGGAGGTTTCAAGCATAAAACATCAAGCAATCCATGTTTTTAAGCACAAATCACAAGAAGAAATGTGGTAAATAAGATAAAAGCATAAGAGAATCGTCATAAAACAAATAAATAGTGTTTGCAAGCTATTTCCCCCCAACGTGGTGTCAAAGTAACTTGTTCTCCCATAAACAACCCACCTAAAGGGCTTAGCTACTCATGGTAAAAAAGAGAAGAAGAAGAATTTGACATGGAGCTCTAGACAATCTTTTACCCTTCACCTCCAGAAAAAAGAGTATCTCCTTCTCCCTCCAAAGTGGATGCCAAGCATGAAATGGTGGATGAAAATGGTCAAAACCCTAGAAAACTAGGGTTTTGAAGTGAAAGGAGGTGGAACTGAGGTGCAGGTAGGTGGGAGTAGGTAGGATCTCTTTGATTGCACTAGATAGGTAGAGAGGAATGATACATGAGTGTAACCTTGTGCTACATCCACCACCTAGGTATATATAGGTGGTAGAGAAGTAGTTGGTTAAGTGGGCAACATGGGAAAATTAGTGTAGAAAAAGTTGGGTTTTTGGTGGCATCACGACCATGGTGAGTGAGTTGTAGAACTATTGTGCTGAGGGGGAATGCCCATTCTATTGGAAGTAAAAATGTCAATGGAGCATGGTAAAATGATGGTTGGTGGCACGTCCATCCTAAAAAATACAACCATGATGGGGGATAGGTAGAACAGTCGTGATGGGCAAGTTGGGGACTTGGTCATTCTCTTGGGCACATGCATTCTACCTATGGGCAGCATGACTATTATAGCTATCATAGCTATGTTGGGGTATTCTTGGCACAACTATGTTGGCTGGCACAACCTTTCTACTAGAGTTGTGGAAGCTTCATCATTTCTTGATTTATACTGTGATGTTCCCATTGGCAGCACAATCGCTCCATATCACCACGGTCATGTTGGGGTCTTTTCATGTACTTTCAGATTAAAACTTTGAGATCCATGGGCACATTCACTTCAACTCAACCCTTCCCCAGTAGGGGTAGGTTGGGGACTTTATGGCCTTCTTTGGACTCCTCCATGGGTCGAGGAATCCTAGAACACCTTCCTTCTCTCCATCCATTCAAGGGGTGATCCAAGTACCTGAAATACATGTAAATAGTGTTCATTTGATATAAACCATTTATTAGGGGAAATAGCTCACAATGTAACATGTCTAGATGTAATTGAAATGCAAGAAGACACAAGATGAAGCCCTAAATTGGGCTACATCACCACCCCAAACTTAAAATATACTTGTCCTCAAGTATATTCCAACTTAATCTCTCTTTTAATTCGTTCAAGAAAATCATAGGAAAATGAAATAGTCAAGATGTTTATTGGCTAATATGAGTTCACATGTAAAATTAAGCATGCAATCCACTACTCTTTATTCATTTTATGTTTCAAGTGTGAAATAAGCACAAAGTACAAAAACTTCCAATATGAGATACCATCTACACATGCAAGTGATGCAATTTACATAAAGCTATGGGTAAACCATATAATGCATGGTATATATTCAAATGGTTAGAGTTTCTATTTCACTTGCTAGAGATACATCATTCACTTCATTCTGCCTCTCATGACGCACTTGGCTTGTGGATGGGTGTGGGGGCAAGAGTTGATTTACCCTATCCCTACTGGGCATAAAAAGAGAAGAAAGATTTATGGAAGGGAGTGGAGTTCTATTACATAGGACCACTCTTTTTTTCCTTAAAAGGCCCATCATATAGAGTCATCCCTTATTCTTTTTCTTTTTTGTCTACCGTATATGTAAGGAGAGCATATGGTGATAAGAGTGAAGTAGGGGGAGATAGATAAGACCACTTCAATCTTTTTTATGGCAGTCTAGGATAATATTTGCACTATTTGTAACAAACAAAAATCTAGGATCTTATGTTATTCCATGATCAGGAGGTTAGTAAGCTTGGTTCCTTATATTTGACCAAACAAGGATAAATGTATGCCTGAATGAATATTATTAATGGTTATAACATGAATAACTCAATGGTAACCCAATACATATTTAGGATTGAAAATAGATATAACATATTAAGTGATACAAAGTTTTATAATCCACATTATGTATCAATACACTCTAGTCATTTTGTATACCAACATTTGAGAGGTGAAAATTTTACACCTATTCCAACATATTTTTTGGCGTGTTTGTATTAGATGAGTATATTCCTCAAATTTAGTAGAGAATGGATCCCCTCTCGAGTCCCACTCCTTACAAGATGGTATTAGAGCCATTAGCAGTCATTTAATCTAACTATTTCAATATATTCTCCCTTTGTATGTTTACCCTAGGAAGATATGGCATGTACAAAAGGTTTAGTGGACCTACACCCCTTATGCCTCTAATATGTGAAAAGTTATACTAGGTGGATATTTAGTTTTGAGATGTGAACCTTTGAGTTTCTAGGTTGGAATCATAAGGACCTAAAATTGAACCCTAGATGTATATGACATGTTAGCTGGAAGCATGAACAACATAATAAGTGTTCATCATTAAAAGATGTATAAGTAGCAATGATATTGTTGGTTTGTATGCCTAGAGAGAAAACCATATGATGATTGGAGTGTGGCATTGGATACCTGATTTGATAATGATAAATGTAATTCCATCTATTATGTTTGTCTCAGTCATGAGATGATGACACATACATGCTATATGTCTAAAGAATGATCTTACTCGATGATGTATGTATTCAAGTATGTGACTTGAACAATGACATCATATGAATTCTAAGAGTATATACATTCTTATGGTGTCCCTAGTTGGATATTACTATGGAAGAAAAATCAACAACAATAATACATAAGACTAGTGTGTATTGACTGATGACAAAATCTCATTAGTCATTATATGTGATATCAAGTCAAGCACACAGGTACATGTTATAGAATAGTGTATCAGACAGACCCACCATTAGAATGATACATGATGAGCATGGAATGGTAGTCAGAATCATCTCTTATAGTGATAGTGGTGATTGTGGTTCTTAGACCTGAAGTCACTACATTCATGACATTTCGTTCGATATACTTTGACATCATCCAACATAACCATGAACATGGATTGCCATAACAGTGATGATTGGGTAGTTGTGACACATGGGGACTTAGTGTGAGTGATGTAGATGGGATTTGTCCCTCCTACAGGAGATTGTTATCCATTCCACTTGATAAGAAAGATTGAGTAATGTATGGATGTACTCATGTGTTTCAATATGTGATATGTGAACTCACATGCATCTCAAACATTCTGCTCTAGTTCAAGGAACACGAATTGAACGTTGAGAGTATGATGATTTGATGCCTCGAGTTCAATATGGATATCAGAGACAAAGGGGCTATATGATCACAATAACACTAATCATGGATTGTAGGTTGAAGTTGTTCTCCAACTTTTTGAATTACTTGGGTAATAATGATGTGTGACTAGGCACCACTCTTTGCTTGTGATGTCATAATTGGTTATGGGAATTCACTACCAATGTAATTCTGGACCTATAGGGTCACAAGCATAGGATACACTTGGATTAAAGGAGTATATTCATGAATGATGTTTAGATTGAATACTAAAGGTGTTTAGGTATTCAATTAAAAAATAGATCAACTGACTGGACTTTGAATCAAGTTCAAGTGTTGAACTGACTAATTTGGGTGTCCGGTTGATTGAAAAATGAATTGGCAATTTTTTGCATGAGTCAGGACACCAACCGATTGGCTCATTGGGTGAACTGGTCGACTCCTATTGGTGATATGACCGGTTCACCTAGTAAATCGATCGAATTGGTCATGCCAATTGAAGCTTCTGGTCATTTTCCTAATTTATAAGAATAGTCGGTCATTTCACTTTGTTCAATTTGGTTTATACAAGGATTAGTGTTGGACATTAATTGGAAACAAATTGTGAAATCAATTGCGACTGTAAAACACTGTGAAATGATCGACTCACTGGGTGAAGATTGGCTCACTGTGCCATCAGATTGGTTCACCAGTGAACCAATCAGTTCACTTGTTGCAAGCTACATAATTCATGAAAATTCCAGACCCTTCTACTTCCACACAGACTAGGAACTCTGACCCTAGACTCTACTATAAACAGAGGTGTACTGGGGGATTCCCAACACACACAATTTAGAATCAGTTGCTCTGACAATTGTTGTCATCTATGCATGTGGTAACCAATAAAAAGTCCAAGAAAGTCCTACCCATAAAAGGGAGGGACAAAGAGGGAGAGACCAACTGATAACAATTGTGGGAGATCATGTCGGTGACTAGTACACTGGCAGAAGGAGTGAACTCCTTCTTGTTGGCTCTGGTAGTGCAACGTGGAGTTTGCGGTGGTCTGCATGGACTTCCCTAGATATAGGATGCTTTTGTCACTAGGAGGATACTATCAACCTATATATGTTGTGCTGCACTAGGAGGTTGGTGGAGATGACTATTTGAGTGATGCTGCTACTGAAGGAGCAAGTTGTTGCCTAAAAAAGAAGCATGATGCTACTGCAAGGGTAATGTTTCTAGATTTGCTCCAGGACCAGGTATAACCTTACAAACCTTTCCTTCCTAGATAGATTGTTATTGATGTGATCTTGCTATTTTGGGAAATGAGCATTTAAATTTTTGTTTCCACTGCCTATATTTGTGCCCAATTTCCCTACAGTGGTATAACATCCCCGTCAATTTATGGTGTATCTAGGATTTAAATTGATATGATTAGATTTATTTTATTGCATACAATGTGAATATTAAACTAGTTTATGTGCATATCTGATTAATTACCACATACTCTCCACACACTTATATATATATAAAATATGATATATATGCAATTTACACACATTGCCTTAAAATTGATTTTGGTGGTGGATGTTTATCATGGTTATGGACAATACCCTAGATCTATGTGTGCTTGTTGTATTTGTTTATTCATGTTGTTACTCAATATATGTATCAAACCTCTCTCCTCCTTTCCAAATGTAAATTATTACTCTTCTTCCTATTCCCCTTGAATATAACTCGAGATTTTCCCTTTTACAATGTAATAACAAATATGATAGTTTTAATTTATGTTTCTTTGTGAGAAGACATTTTACACTAGACGAACTGACTGGCTTGTGAGGCAAACCAATCAATTAAAGGACCAAGGAGGCTAGATTATAGTAGGATGAATAGATTGGGTGGTGGCCCAACCAATCGAATGGAGGAGTTCAGACATCAGTTGAACCTCAGACCAGATGACCATTTCAAGAGCCCAATCAAGCAACCAAGAGGCGAGCCAACCGGTTTCAAGAGTTGAACCGGTCAACCCAGATTGGCTAGATCTTCACCAATAACATGTTTCATATGATGTGGACACTAGGTGGTAGTAATTCCTTATGGCTCCAACAAATTACAATAGTATGGCCATAACCATCACTTGTGTGTTTTAATTATTGCATGTTCTTGTTTGTGGTTATAGCATGTATATGATACATGCTAAGTATGTGGAGATTGGATATGTATATGTATTTATATATAAAATCCCTCTATATAATATTGAGTCTTTGATGTTTTTCATAAGAGTCACACATGAAAAGCTTGATTGACTAAGTGTGGGAACCCCAACGGTGGTGCGTTGTCTATCTCATGGAAGTGTGATGGTAATAATGTGGGCCTTCCAAGCGGGGTGTGTTGTTATTGTATTGGCTTTTGGATCAGGCTTAACTGTGTGACATTAATGAGATTAAGTACTAGAGGCATACAAATGACTATGGCAAAGAGTTGCACATATCATCTATCCAAGAATTGCATATGATGCAATTGGCCAAAGTTACCTACCTTAATAATTGACTATGGACGTTGGTGTAGGCTATAATAGTTGAATTTTTTTTATCCTGTCTCACTAGAAGATTTGATGTTGCAATCTTCCAAATTGATACATGAGGGTTATCAATTTGAAAAAATAGTGGGAGTGATAATTAATTAAAAGCCTAATTAATATTGTTAACTTGTCAAATCAAACAAATAAAAAATGTTTTGAAAATAACAAAATTTCTTTTGTAGACAAACACATGATTATTGTGATCCGTCCTTAAGAAGAACAAAACTAAATGGGATTGACTTCCATGTTTGGTTTAGGATTTTGAGAAGCATTCTCATAAATGAGTGAAATCTCTACATCCTTGAAGACTAGATCCAGAGGAACCTTCTCCTAATGTGCCTAATGCTAAAGTAGATCCTTACTTGAAGCATGTCAATGATGCCATAGACATTGAGTACCTTATGTTATCTTGTATGAACTATGAGTTGCATGAACAACATGAAAAATATGAACATTCTTGAGATGGTAACACATATTAAGAATCATGTAAAATAAGAAAGGTATAATGTCTTCAAAGAGTTCTTTGAGTGCAAACTGACAGAGGGAGATCCAATAGAGCCCCATGTTCTCAATATGATTGGGCATGTGGAACATCTAATGTGATTGTGATTTCTTTTAGGTCAATATTTGACCACGGATATGATTCTACAAACGTTGTTTGAATCATCTACAACTAGTTTATCAAGTGTTACTACTTGAGTAACTTGGCTTAATGACTGTCAGAACTACTTGGCATGTTGATTCCAAAGAAAGAATGAAGAAGGAAAAATCCATGATGGTGATCGGTGCAAGTGAGTTCAAGGGTAGAGGAAATGCCAAGAAGTTTTATGAGACTAAGATAAAGTCCAAGTATTTTTCACTCAAGATATGGAAACGTGTAAGTGCAAAGGAATTGTCATTTTTACTTAAAGGAACAAAGTAAGAAGAAAGAGATACAAATCTCTATTTTAGGACCCAATAAGAAATGAGCTAGAACTATAAGGAGAAAGAGTTGCTGCCACTACAATTGCAATCTATCATTCATGGGCATATAATAGGATTACTGAATTACTATTGTGTACTTTCCATTAATGAAAACATCATGTATCTTGTATGGACAAGGATAAATTGATGTTTCATTTTAAAAGATGAGATCTTATATGGCAATGACATATGTCTTATAAACTATGATTGATAGTTGTAAAGACAAATGTGTATGACACATATTACTGAATAACTTTATGACTCAAACAATAAATGACTATAGCATTGTCATCTGGAGCACATAAATGAGAAATGCATTTCTAGAATCCATATGATGGTTATGTAGACTCTTTTGGTTGTTGAACCAATAGAGACATGCATATATTATTTGTTGTGTAATATTAAAAAAGCATCTTCACTAGATGTAGTGGGAGAGCATCTGTTCTATTAGGGCTCATACGTATTTATGTACATAGACCTTTTGGAACAAATGCTAAAGGTAGTTACTAGTACCTCATTATATTTACAGATGATATCAGTAGATATGGAATTTGTATTTAATGAAATACAAGTATGAATCCCTTGAAGTGTTCAAGGAGATTGTGAATGAAGTACGTAACTAACTTGGTAAAAGTATTAAGATACTTCGATGTGATCGATATTGAGATATTTTAACCAAGAATTTGAGGACCTTCTAGAGAGACTGTGATAGTGTATCACAATGAACTCCACCTGCAACATAATAATGTGTCATAGAGAAGGATTAACACCCCATTAAGTCATGGTGCATTAGCAATAATTCTATCTAATCTTCCAGTTGCTTTTTGGCACATGATTTACACTAAAACAATGTATCGTCTAAAATGGTTCAAAAGACACCATATAAGATATGGCATGGAAGGTGTCCTGATGTGTGTTTTATAGTGATTAGGGATGGATGCTTATATAAGGCAATAGTTTCTTAAAATCTTTATCCAAAATCATGTAAATGTTTTTTTAATACTACCTTTTATCCTAATCCAACAACAACGGTGTTTGTTGCTAGGATGGTTGAATTCCTAAAGGGAATTTAATTCCAAAGGAATCGGTTGGAGAAGAGTAGAACTCAAAATTTTCGAGACAAACAAGAAAGGATTGAATCTAAAGAGGTATAATATGAACATAGAGAATCACAAGATGTTGTGGAATCTCAAGTTCCTTATGTAACACACAAACCTCATAGTTCTAGTAGAACACACCTTGAGATTGAAAGATTATGATATCTTATAACTCAAAAGGTGGTGATTTGATCATAAATGTTGAGTCAACATCCTACCTAGAAGCTATTAAGGAACCAGAATCCGAGAATTGGCTTGATTCCATCAGATCCAAGATGGAGTCCATGTAAACCATCAAGGTATGACCTTTATGGATCAACCTGAAGGGGTAAAACCCATAAGGTGCGTTTGGGTCTTTCAAAGAAGACCAACATGGAAGGGTAAATTGGTTAAAAAGAGTTTCAAACTAGTTCAAGGTGTTGAACAAGATGAAGTCTTTCACCAGTTACCATGGTTAAATCCATTAGTATCATGCTTGCTATTACAGCTTAGTATGACTATGAGATTTGGCATATGGAAGTTAAAATTGCATTCCTTAATTGGAATAATTATGAGGATGTGTACATAACACAGTCTAGAGGCTTTATAAATCCAATAATGCAAATAAAGTAGGTAAGCTACAACGGTCAATCTATGGATTGAAGCAAGTATCTCAAATTTGGAATCTTCAATTTGACAAGATAGTCAAAGAGTTTGAATTGAGTCAGAATGAAGAAAAAAATCTATTATTACAAAATATTTAGTGGGAGCATATTTATGCTCCACATGATGAAGGGGAATATGTCCTTATCCTATAGATGTTAAAACCTGACAAGGAAAGTACACTCTATGAAGAGCTTAGGAGAAACATCCTATGTGATAGGGATTGAGATCTATAGAGATATATCTAGAAAGCTTCTTGACCAAAGAAAGAGCACATACATTGGAAAGATGTTGAAGGGGTTCATCATGCAAGAATCAATGAGAGAAAACTTGTCCATGTTCCATGGAGTTAGTCTCTCAAGAGCCTAGTGTTCTAATTCTTATGAAGAACAAGAACACATGGATAGATTCCATATGCATTCACAATTGGATCTATCATGTATGTAATGTTATGTACTTATCCTGTTATCTCATATATATTAACAAGATGAGAGGATATCCATTTATCTCATAAGTATTGGACATGATGAGAGGATATATATATACCTATCTAGCAATCTCATGTGTATTGGACATGACAAGAGGGTATATGTCAGATGCCAGTGAGAGTCATTGGACTACCATACAAAACATCCTTAGATGCTTGTAAAGCGCTAAAGGGATCGGTTCCTTGGTTATGGTAATAAGAAATACTTGGGTGTAAAGGGTTACACCAATGCAAGCTTTCTAAGTGACAAGTACAATTAATGATTGCAATCAATATTTATGTTTGACCATAAATGAAAACTATGTGAGAGAAAATGGTTTCGAGGTAATGATAGTTGTTTAAATCTACAATATAAGTGATTATCTTTGCATTGTGAGAATAGTAGAGGATATTGTATAGATCAAGAAGTTCATATGGGTGAACTTGTGTGAGGTTCCAACCATTGATGACATAGTAGAAATACTATGACAACAATGGAGCTACTAGTTAGGCAAGGAATCTTAGATAGCAAACTATGACACTTCCATCTCATACAAGATGTCGTACAATGAAGAGATGGGAAACTTGTAAAATACCAACTTGAAGAAAATATTGCTATAAAAGCACTTGCATATAAGAAACATGATGGAGATGTTAAGATCACTTTGAATTAGATTCATGGGTAAATTGGCTCTAAGTGCAAGTGGGAGTTTGTTGGTATGTATGCCCAGAGAGCCAAGCATATAATGATAGGAGTGCGGCATTGGATACCTGATTTGATGATAATAAAGGTAATTCTATCTATTGTGTTTGTTTTAGTAATAAGATGATGACACATACATACTAGATGTCTAAGGAATGATGTTACTCGATGACGTATGTCTTCTAGTATGTGACTTTAATAATGAGATCATACATATTCTAAGAGTATATACATTCTTATTTTGTCCCTAGTCAGATATTATTATGGAAGCAAAATAGGAAACAATAATACATAAGACCAGAGTGTGTGTTGACAGATGACAAAATTTCATTATCATGATATGTGATATCAAGTCAAGCACACATGTACATGTTATAGAATAATGTATCAGATAGACCCACCATGAGAGTGATACATGGACACCACGGAATGGTAGTCAAAATCATCTCTCATAGTGATAGTGGTGATTGTGGTTCTTAGACCTGAAGTCACTAAACTCATCACATGTCGTTCAGTATACTTTGACATTATCCAATGTAACCCTAAATAAGGATTGTCATAACAATGATGATTGGGTAGTTGTGACACGTGGGGACTGAGTGTAAGTGATGTAGATGGCATTCATCCCTCCTATAGGAGATTGAAATCCAGGCCACTTGATAAGCGAGATTGATTAATGTATGGACGTACTCATGTGATTCAATAGTTGATATGTGAACTCACATGCATCTTAGAGAGTCATCTCTAATTCAAGGAACATGGATTGAACGTTGTGAGGATGACGACTCCATTCCTCAAATTCAATTCCGATATCACAGACAAAGGAACCATATGATCATGGTAACATTGATCACAAATTGTAGGTTGAAGTTGTTCTCTGACTTTCTAAATTACTTGGGTGGAAATGATGTGTGACTAGGCATCAATCTTTGCTTGTGATGTCATAATTGGTTATGGACATTCACTGCCAATGTAATTCTAGACCTATAGAGCACTAGGAGGACCTCTTCTTTGGATGGATTGGCCACCATCAAGCTTTTTTCCTTCTCCGACAGTTTTCTGAAGAACCCAAGATTGTTACTCTGTGGAACATCAAGATTTCGTGCAGGTGTCGTGAAGATGGCCTCAAAATGGGTTGATATGTGGGTTTGGATTTTTGCCTCGTCAGTTATCCATGTATCATTTCTATCCTTCAGAGTGTTAATGTTAGTACCCCTCCTTCTCTGATTCACATAGGCCTGGTAAAATTTCATGTTATTGTCACCATCCTTCAGCCAGTTGACATGGCTTTTCCTTTTCTACTCTTCCTCCTCCTGTCTGAGAATACTGGAGTTTGCTCTTCATAGATAGAACCAACCCATCAGTTGTAGAGTCATATCTTGCCTCCAACATAGCTTGTAGTTTGTTCAGATTTTTGAGAAACATGTCCTTGTTTTCACTCTCTTTCTTCCTATACTTACTGTCCCACTCCTGCATACATCTCCTGGCATTTTTGAGTGCACTGTAAAAGTCTAGATTACCTTGCCAACTATTATTCAACATTAGTTTAAAATCATCATTACTTCCCCAATAATTCTTATCCGTGAAACGACTATGCTTCTTGTGAGTTTTACTAGCTTTGATAAGAATAGGGCAGTGGTCGGACATAATTCTTGGAAAATGAACAACAGATAAGTATGCACACTCCTGGATAAAGGATGTATTAGTTACTGCCCTATCGAACCATTCAAGAAGGGTTCCATGTTTGTATGTGTATCTTAGGCCTGAGAAACCCAGATCCGTCAATCCTACTTCCAAAAGAGTTTCATTGAAGAGACAGGCTTCTGAGTAGTTATAATGCTTCCCCCTTTCTTTTCATCAGGGTTAAACATAGTGTTGAAATCCTCGATGACAATCCAAGGATCTGTATATTGTTTCCCATGCTCAGAATGTGTTTCCACATGGCTTTCCGCACAACAATGTGAGGATTGGCATATATGATAGTGATATATGTACTTCCATTCACCCTATAGGTGACGAATTGTTTGTGGCTTTGCAGAATTTATATCTTACAGTCATTATCTTTCCAACATAACTAAATCCCACCTACAAAGCCCCTGGTTTCGACACAATGAGAGTTAGTGAATCCCAACGCACAGATGGTTCTGAGGGCAAAGTCTCTGCTAATGCGAGGTTCTGCGATGGCAACAAGTTTAGGTTTGTGAAGAGTCATGATCTCTCTCAACACCATGCACATATCATCGTTCCCTATGCCCCTAATATTCCAAAAGAGTGTATTTATCATTAAACATAGATGGGGGTTTTGAGGTTTCATCACCGTCAGCGACCTCAATTGGTCTGTTGATGGGTCATGTCTCCTTTCTCCACATTCCCCTCATTCTCCTCTTAGTTCAGTCTAGGGCTCCACCTTCTCAGGTTATAAGATGGCGGCACCTTGGGTTGCTTCATTTTGGAGTTGCTACCCTTAATCTTACGACATGTGGAAGGTACTGAATGTTGTGTGGAATTTTCATTAGGTGTGGTACCTGTATCTCCACTTTCTTCCTCTTCCTTATTTGCTCCCATCTCCTCAACCTATTCTATCTAGGTAATGACCTCGTCCACTTCAGGATCCACCATTGTATGTATTTCATGTATGTCTTCCTCTTATTCATCCACTTTCCGTATTTGTTTAGATGTCATCATTTTCTCTTTATTGTTCAAAATGTCCTTCAGTGCTTCTCTTTTCTCCTCAATTGACACACTCTTCTTAGTTGTGTTCTTCTTTTTCTTCCAGACCTTTTCTTGTTGTTTATGCTTCTGGGTTACACTTTGGTCCTTCTGTGCTTCAGGTGTTTCCTGAACCTCGGCATCATCCTCCTCTTATTCGCATAGGATTTCAAATCTATTGTTGTTCCTTGTAACTTGATATTTACATGTGGTATGGTTCTGCATTCTCCTCGCTTGATTCACTACTACAGAACATGTCTTTGGCGTCGGTTGTTTATGCCCTTTTAGCGACGGTTCTCAAGCGACGCCTATGTGGGCACCGCTAAAGGTCGAACTCTTCGGCGTCGGTTTTATAACTGATGCCAAAAGGCTTCGCGCTACCAAAAATGCGCCAGCAGGGCACCGATAGGTGTCGGTTATGTATAGTAATCCGACGCCAAAAGGGTTCGCGCCACAAAAATGGCACCATCTAGGATACTTTCTGCGTCAGTTTACAACTAAAAAACCGACACCATATTCCCAGATGCCACGGTCGTGCTTCCCTGCACGGTCATATTTAGTACTATAGGCATCAGTTTTATACTAATAATCGATACTTTTTCCACCACTGTCGTGCTTTCCTGCACGTTTGGGTTGTTTGTCACATTAGGCGGAGGTTATTATCCAATAATCGACGTTGTAATCCTTTGATGATGGTTTTCTATAAATAACTGACTCCTATGTTTTAATTTTTTTTCTTATCAGTTTGCAGGCTTGCTATGGCTGGTCAGCAGGATGAGAACCTGCAGTTCAGTTTTCTGAACTGTAGGTTTACGACATCCATTGATAGCAGCCAACAAACAAGCAACAAACTTGCAAAGTCAACAAATATACTTTTCACAGAAGTAGATACATTCAGACATCAATTCAATTCTCACATTCACACATGTAGAAACATTAAAATACATGTAGAAACATTCAGACATGTATAAATATTCAGAAATATTCATTTATAAAATATCATTCAACATCGCTATCAGCATCCCAATTATATCTTACAATCGCCACTGCTTATATGACTCTTACCCATTCTTCTCTTACTTCATTTAATACTTCCATCGTATATGGAGCATGTACATCTTTTAAGCGTTTACCTATAGTGTAGTCAGTTTTAAACACCTGCAAAGAGAATGATGTATATATATAAGTAATAATATTAAAATAAGATTGATATATTTCATACTAACTAATGAGACTATATATAATACCTCATGTATGGTATCGATGTCCAATGTGGCATATTGGATAATCATCTACATAAATCGCATCACATAGTATGTGCATGCCCAGCCGTTGCCTTGTGTAGCGCACTATAAATTGAAACATACAAAATATTATAAAATGCAACTAAGCACAGTTCACATAAATAATATATACATTGGAGTCAGGAACTTACTTTCACGTTCTCCCAAATTATTGGTTGGTTCTTTTTCCTGGGGACCTTTCCTCCAGCCTTTTTGAATGCATCTAAACCCCTACATGTTAACGTAACACAGTAAATTGCATAATTAAATAGTAATGTAATAACATATGTTAACGGATATAAAATGAAATATTTCTCACCAGAATAATGGCATTCTCATTACGTGTCCAATTTTAGTATTCAATGTACTCCCCACAGGATCTAGATAATAAACAGTGAATATCCTGGGGAGAATAACTAGTAACTCCCAATGCCTACCAATATAGGTAAAAAAGTTAAAAATTAATAACTCAAAATCCACAATAAAAATGTAATTTTATTAAGTCCAAATTATAAGTAAAGTAAATTTACTTGACATTGAATGGAGCTATTATTATAGTCTTCTTTTGCTGACCGAAAATTGTAAAAGCATATATACAGTATTGTTGAACACTATCAGGGTCTTTAGCTACCATACTAATCAATGATGGAATCAAAAATCCCACATGGTCAAATGCAAATTGTTTACATTGATTTTCGACTAAGTAGCTGCAAAACATGTATTACGTATGCATTAATATATAAGAAACCAGATCACCGGATCTTACACAAGGTATATGGATGTATAAACAAGATATCACCTTATACATGTCTCTATCATTGATGTATTCAGCCAATCATATCTAAACAACTCAATAATATCTTGTATAAATAAAGAGCTTTCGTATGATTGACCTGCATAATTCACTTCTAAAGAAACAATTATAGGGCAATGTATATTATGTTCCCATAGACAACATGCCATTCCCCTACAAGCAGGACCTAACGGGTATTTTAGGTTAGTTGGAACCCAACTTGGTAATGCAGGAAGTGGAGGTGGAGGCCTAGATGCTCCGGGTGTCTTCTTTTTAACCTGTATATATAATTTCACCCTTCTTGTTTTTCCTCCCAGCTATCCAGACATCATGGAGAGGCATGGTTGTGGAAGATGTAGTAGAGGACTCCTGAGTAACAGCAGACTCTGCCTGTAGTCTTTGGCGAACGCTTGCATAGCCCTTTGGACCCATAGTGTGGCCATGCACATTCAGTGCACGCCTTGCTTTTTGTGCCTCACTGAGGGCCTAGTTAGTATGCACATTAATGATTTGGTTAGTAACACTAAATGTTAATCTTGAATAGGTGAATACAACGTATATTAACTAGTATCCAAAAATAGAATTGTGCCTCACTTAATACCTTGAATTCTTCAGATTTTCTTGAAGCAACAAACGTGTCCCAATCTTCTTTGTCCAAGAAGTTCCACTGTTTAAGTGATGACTTCTTCTTCTTATCACCATCTTTTATGCATTCTCTGTTGAGATTTTCCCTATAGTTCCTTAACATCTTTCCAGCGCATTGCATCACGCTTTTACGATGCAACTCATCCAATGCAAACAGATTCTGTAAAATAGAATTAATATTAACTAGTATCCAAAAATAGAATTGCAAATAATAGAATTTGTAATCTACAAAATAGAATTGCAAATAATAATAACTCACGCAAAAATCCTTCCATATCATGTCTTTCTTCTCCTGAGGAACTTTATGTCAATTGTCATACTTAACACCATAATGGCTTCGAGTGACAACCCCAAGATAGTTTACAAAATTATTACGGTTCACTCCAATTGCATTTCCTCCATTATCAAATTCCACAGCCAATCTGGATCCACTACCACTTAGCACTATTAACTTCTTCAACAAAGTGATGCCCCTTTTCTTGTTAAGTGTTTGGTGTTGCGCATCAAGTTGCTCCAGTGCTTCAGTGGGTACATGTGCAACATCAACCTAAAATTTGACAAAAATAAACCCACTGAATTAGCGCAATATACAAATATGGGATATATGACATAACTAGAAGATAATGAATTTTATAGAAATACAGGATATGTTTTTAGAACTTACATTGGTATCCTCGCCATGCTCATCATGGACAGCATGCTCATCATGTACTTCATGCTCATCATGGTCAGCCATCTGAAAATGTCATTAAAAAGGCAAACATTTAGCATTTGTATTAACTAGAAAAAGGCAAACATTTAGCATTTGTATTAACTAGAAAAAGGCAAACATTTATCATTTGTATTAATTAGAAAAAGGTAAACATTTAGCATTTGTATTGACTAGAAGATAATGAAAAATCAAATCTAAAAATGATATTGATATTAAAAAAGCAAATATTTAGCTTCAATAAAAAAATATAAACACACATGCCTCTAAAATTGTTATCTTTTATCAATTAACAATCCTTCATTGTGATCTCCGCGCACATATAAGTCATCATTAGCTTCAATATTTTGTGGAGTTGGCAACCCAACTGAGAATGGACTGGAGTCATCATACTTATCATAGTACTCTTCTTCATCTATAGGATCTTCAATGAATTATCTTTTACCATGAAGAACAACCGACCATTTATCATTTGCAGGATCATCGATATAGAATATTTGTTTCTCCGGTGATGCCAATATGAATGGTTCACCCTTCTCGCCAATCTTTTCAAAGTTCACCAAAGTGAAACCCAATTCATCCACTATAACTCCTTTGGTGTTATCAACTCAATTACATTTAAAGAGCAGAATTCTGAAATCTATGTAGTCAAACTCCCATATGTCTTCAATGACACCGTAATATGACATTTTAGCTTCACGTGGACTCTTATCCTTTGCACTTGCAAAATACATAGTCGACGCTTGAAGAGTGACCCCACTGTTTTGGATGACACTCTTATCATCTTGGCACTTTGTGTAATATGTGAACCCATTAATGTCAAACCCTTCATAAGACATAACATTCAGTTTTGGTTTAAAGGCGAGGCATTTGATAGTTTCTGTAATATCATTTGGTGTTTGAGATAGTTGATGTAAGACTTTATCTTCAAACCACTTAGTAAAAGTCTTATTATGCTCTCTAGCAAGCCACATTGAACTTGCTCGAGGATGTTGTCTCTTGATGAAATTGGTATGTTCCTCGATATAAACACTCACTTCGTCCATGTTGTGTAAAATATACAAGTGAGCTTGTTCCAACTGCTCACGGCTGATTACTTTCACCCGTGATCCCAAAATTCCTTTGCCCTCCTCAATATTCTTGTCATTAACAGGAGTGTAATTACCACTCAGAAAGTCATTGCAAAAATTCATAACCTCTCTCGCCACATAACCTTCAATAATACTCCCTTCAGGCCGATAACGGTTTCGAACATCACCTTTAAAAATGCTCATGTATCGTTCAAAGGGATACATCCAATGCAAGAAAACTGGTCCCAACATTTTCACTTCCCTAGTCAAGTGGACAACAAGATGTACCATGATATCAAAGAACGAAGGAGGGAAATACATCTCAAGCTGACATAGGGTAACAACCACTTCTCTTTGCAAATTATCGGGAGTATCAGGGTCAATAACTTTGCTGCATAGACTGTTGAAAAAGAAACAAAGTCTGGTGATTGCAAACCTTACATGCTTCGGCAATATAGATCGAATTGCCACGGGCAATATTTGTTGCATTAGAGTGTGACAATCATGAGATTTAAGACCTATCAACTTCATATCTTTCATTGATATCAATCTACTGATGTTGGATGAGTAACCATGTGGCACCTTAACATTTACCAAGCATTCACAAAAAGCTTTCTTCTCCTTTTTAGACAACGTGTAACAAGCGGGAGGTAAGTATGTTCTTTTATTACCCATTTCATGTAATTCTATTAATTCTGACCTTATTCTCATTTCACGTAGGTCCAGTCTGGATTTTATCCCGTCTTTAGTCTTACCTGGTATATTTAACAGAGTACCAATGATGCTATCACAGACATTTTTCTCAACGTGCATTAAATCGATACAATGCCTGACTGTCAAAGAACTCCAATAAGGAAGATCCCAAAATATTGACTTCTTCTTGAATGAAGAATTGTCACTCTGTGTGGCCATACTACATTGTGATTTCTTACCAAATTCGTTGACAATGTCTTTTACTCTTTCATAAACAACATTCCCTGGTATAGGTTTAGGTGAACTCCGTTCAGCATTCCATCCATTGAATGCTTTGCGCTTCCTACGATACAGATGGAATTTTGAAAGAAACCTTCGATGACCAAGATATACAGTCTTGCCGCCATGTTTTAGTCTTATTGAATCAGTGTTTTCTTCACATATAGGACACACTTTAGCTCCTTTGACACTATATCTAGACAAATTCCTGTATGCTGGAAAGTCATAAATAGTGCAAAACAACATAGCATACAAACGAAATGTCTCTCTTACTGAAGCATCATAGGTCATCACACCTTCAGTCCAAAGTTTCTTTAAGTCATCAGTCAGAGGTTCAAGATAAACATTGATATCATTTCCGGGTTATTTAGGGCCCGATATCAACAACGACAACATAACACACTTATTTTTCATACACAGCCAGGGAGGAAGATTGTATATAACAAGCATGACTGGCCAAGTGTTATGTTGGCTGCTCAATGTCCCGTACGGATTCATCCCATCTGTACAAAGCCCAAGTCTTAGATTCCTATCTTCTTCACCAAATTTGGGGTACAATAGATCAATCTTCTTCCACTGTGGGGAATCAGACGCATGTCGTAGGATCCCATCATTATTTTTCGTAACATTTGCATGTCACCTCAAATTCTTTGCATCTTTCGGATTTGCAAACAAGCGTTAAAACTGTGATATTATAGGTAGATACCACATCACCTTGGCAGGAGAACCAGTTTTGGACTCCCCCGAAGTCGTCAATTTATACCGTGACGCACCACATTTTGGACAATCTTTCAAATCCACATAGTCCTTTTGAAATAATACACAATCATTTGTTTATGTGTGTATCTTCTTGGCCTCCATTCCCATTGGGCACAACAATTTCTTTACCTAGTATGTTGAGATTGGCAGCTCGTTTCCTTCAGGAAGCATTTCTTTCAACAAAGTCAACAATGAAGTGAAGCTTTTGTCGCTCCATCTATTGTTAGCTTTCAACTTATACAATCTCAACACAGCGCTAAGCTTCGTAAACTTATCACAGCCTGTGTATAACGGTATCTCATCATCATGCACAATGTTTCTAAAGATAGGAGGTGGATCGGTGTGCTCTACCCTACAACTATCCAGCATCGCATCAATTATGTCTACTGGAACTGGTTCGTTCACATCTACATCATCGGAGGCAATTTCTTCTTCCACCCAAGAACTGCTATCGAAATCCACTAGTTTCGAGTTTGAAATCTCTCCATGCAGTGTCATTCTGTATAGCCTTGTACAATCCCGTTGCACATGACATGACTTTTGATTTCGTCACCAGTTCTGACTTTCAAATTGTTATCGCAATGCCTACATGGACAGTAGAACCTATCTCCAGGTTCTTTCCTATGTTCCTCGGCAAATCTAATAAACTGATCAAGACTAGATATAAACTCTGGGGTGCAGCGATTGTCAATGGACATCCATGATCTATCCATTCTATGATCAAATAGAAAACAAGTATATATTAGGACAAGATTAGGGTCTACGGTTAACAAATACATGTGATGTCATTCATTCTATATAATAAATGTGTACCACCTATCGGTGCCCTGCTGGGGACTATCTAAGATTTACTCCTAATGAGTAAATCTTGGACGGGTTTCTAGGCCAACAAACACATGTGATGTCATTCTGATATATAATAAATGTGTACCGCCTATCGGTGCCCTGCTGGCGCATTTTCGGTGGCGCGAAGCCTTTTGGCGTCGATTATAAAACTGACGCCGAAGAGTTCGACCTTTAGCGGCGCCCACATAGGTGTCGCTTGAGAACCGTCGCTAAAAGGGCATAAACAACCGACGCCAAAGACATGTTTTGTAGTAGTGAAATTTAGAGTTTCTAGGCCAACAAACACATGTGATGTCATTCTGATATATAATAAATGTGTACCACCTATCCCATCCTTGAACACCTAATCTCACTAGTAAGTGTATAATATGTATTGGGTTTTTCAAGAAAATTTCGGCAGCATTTTCCCGCTGTTCTCTAAGTACATATGTACTTAGAGAACAAACGGGGAAATGCTACCAAAATTTTCTCAAAAACCCAATACACATTATACACTTACATCCTAAGTGAGATTAGGTGTTCAAGAACAGTCCCAAACTGGGGACTATCCAAGATTTACTCCTAATGAGTAAATCTTGGACGGGTTTCTAGGCCAACAAACACGTGATGTCAATCTTATATATAATAAATGTGTACCACCTATCCCATCCTTGAACACCTAATCTCACTAGTAAGTGTATTATGTGTATTGGGTTTACAAGAAAATTTCGGCAGCATTTCCCCATTGTTCTCTAAGTACATATGTACTTAGAGAACAAATGAGGAAATGTTGCCGAAATTTTCTCGAAAACCCAATTCACATTATACACTTACATCCTAAGTGAGATTAGGTGTTCAAGAACAATCCCAAACTGGGGACTATCCAAGATTTATTCCTAATGAGTAAATCTTGGACGGGTTTCTAGGCCAACAAACACAATAATAGATATGTACATGTTAGGGTTTCATCACAATTAATGTTAGGGTTTCATCACAATTGATGTTAGGGTTTCATCAATGTTAGGTTTAATCAAATCAAATTAGCATGCTAGAATGGACAAATTTAAATCTTTTTTAAACATGCATCAAAATTTACTGAATTAGGTCAAACATTAGGATTAGAAGCAAAAATATATACAAGCAAAAGATTTGTTCGTATCCAAGGATTTACATAAAGCATTACATAAAGATTTATTCATATCATTACCAACAGCAAGCACGGTCATGGCTGTGTTGGCCTACCATGGCCGTGCTGGATAGCACGACCGTGGTAGGCCAACACAGCCATGGTTGTGCTTGTTGTTGGTAAGGAGCTAGGGAGAAGGAGCTAGGGTAAGGAGCTAGGGCTACCTGGAGCTAGCGTGGAGAAGAGCGGCAGCGAGTGGCAGTAGTAGTGGAGGTGAGCAGGTGAAAAGCAGAGCAGAGCGGCGCTCACAGTGGCACCAAGAGAAGAGCATAGCAGCAGAGAAGAGCAGAGCAGCAATGGCGGCGAGCGGCGGAAGCAGCAGAAAGAGGACGCGGTGGCGGCGGTGAGCAGAGGCGCACCAGTAGCAGCGGCGGCGAGCAGCAGCGGGGGTCGTCAGACGATTTTAGGTGAGAGCAGCGAGCACAGGAGAAATATTGCGATAAAATAGGAAGAAAGGGGGAAGAGCCGGGTGATCGGGTCAATTAAGTTGGTCAACGATGTCGGTTATCTACAAAACTGACGCCTATTACTCTCAAGCGTCGGTTGATAGTAAAAAACGGACGTCCAATCAGACAATCTTTACCCTAAATTATTTGACGGGAACCATTATCAGCGTCGGTTATCAAAGGATAACTGACACCGAAAGTGGAACTTTTCGCACAAATTTTCATCTTAAATAGGCGTCGATTAATAGTTAAACAATCGTCGTTGTATGTGACACTTTGGGGCCAAATTTTTTTTCGCTCGAAAATTGGATTTCGCGGGCGATTTTAGGTGTCAGTTTGTTATACCCAGCCGACGTTGAATACAAAGCGGTACCCGTGTCTGGCTGGTCTTCCAATATAGATGTCGATTTTCCTAAATAACTGACATTGATTATTATATGCGTCGATTTTCCTAAATAACTGACGCCCAGAAAAGCGACATTGAATGTTGTTTCCGTAGTAGTGATTCCTCCTCTTCTGTGTTTGACATTCCTCTCTCTCCTTGTTGTCGTGAGTTGTGTCATTCTCACCTCCTTTACTTTCTTGCCTATTTCTCAAAGGACAGTTCTTTAGTGGGTGGCCAAGTTGTCCACATCCACTGCAAGTTTTTGGGAAAGCTTCATAGATTATCTCATATTCCTGATCATTGATGATGATTGATGTAATCAGCTCCTTTCTGGTATATTCCTCCACAGCCAACCTAGCAAAACGACTTCGCATTCTACTTTGTGTGTATTCGTCCACCTTAAAGAGGCCTCCTAGATCCCAACCTATGCATTCAAACATAGTGTCTACATATAAGTGTAGAGGAATATTCATGACTCTAGCCCACATTATAATATGGGTAGGCAAATCCTTAGTCGACTAGAATCTAGGGTTCCAATCCCAAACCGCTAAGCAACACCCAAAGATCTTCCATGGACCTCCCATCATCACCATGTCGTAATCCTTCCTGCATGACAATTGAATCACATAGTGATCCAGGTTGAGCTCGAACATGTTGAACATGTCGGTAATGTTCCACAAAAGCTTGACCCTTTCCCTAAAAGTCATGTACTCAATATTACTACCGATTAACCTAACCACCACTGCATACCTCCACGGTTTGGCCAGGTTTTCTTCCACCTCTTCCGCAATGGAGATGATGGGGGTGCCTACAACACTTTCAAAAGAAACATCATTCTCATTTAGATTTGCTTTGAAAAGAGATTCCAGCATCATATTCTCAGGATTTCCTTCAAAATAGTTATCTCCGACGACTACTTTGCTGAAGGATTGACGTGCAAAAGTGTTTTCGTCGTTGTTCCCACCCTGCTGCATGTTAGGGTTAGCCTCTGTGGTATTTACTAGCGGTGGGATGTCTTCAACAAATCTCGATCTCTTGCTTCCCGCCATTGTATCCTTCTTGGCTACCCTGCAGTCCTCAACGCCCATGGCTGCCTGATCTAGTTCTCCACGCATGCCCTTATACTGGAACTAGAAACCAATTTCAGGTACTGAAACCCTAACACCACCATTCCCACCATCATAGCCTCCTTTAGGATCATGCCTTTCCTCTCTCATGTCTTTGGTCCAATCTGTCACCTTCTCGCCATGAAACTCTGGCCCCTTTCCCAGAATCTCACTTCCCCCTGTGTTGCTGCCCTGATCGCCTCTCCCCCTGAGTTCCCCTTGCGCCGCCATTTCTTAGTATTTATAGTTGATTGCACGTTAAGTATAAGTAGATATTATGATTTCATGTTTAATTTTTAAACCATATTCACTATATCAAATTGCTTGATGATTGCTATATGTTATGTCCTATGATTAAAATGTTCATTATGATTAAAGTTTATGATTAACGAACCATGAAATTTATGTTAATGATTAAGAGGGATAAATCACATCATGTTAAGACATCATGTTAAGAGGGAGAAATCCCATCATTTTAAGTTCAAGAATCATGATTATGTTAATGTTAATGTCATGTTAATGGTCAAGTTAATTGGAAGTGAACTAGTTTTTATATGCTCTCGAATCATGGACCTCAAGGGGTCGTTAAGGAATTTCCTAGAAATCAAGGGATTTCCTAGAAATCATGTGCTCCTAATGGGGCGTTAAGAGGGATGCATACAATTACTATTCAATTGTTCATGCTAATAATTATTCAAGAATGCTTATAGTCAATTCATGTCAACTTTTTCTTACATGTCAAATATACTTTATTTTTCTTATGTTATCATGTGCCAGTATTGTTTACTGATATGTTGTTTCCCCACTTCACATGGCTGGGGACATGATGTCCCCTGGAATTGGAGCAACTATGGACTCAAGAGGAGCAAGCAAGTTTTAGAAGATCTTCAAGAGCTATTTGGTGGGGTGTCATCCATACTAGGCGATCCAATTATGATTACCTTTATGAATAGTTTTCATGTTTAGTAATGTTTAGACATGTTATAGAACTCAATTGTAGTTTCTTATTCAAGAGAACAATGTATGAATCTCAATGGTGAATTATGTGTTTATTTGCTTTGATTTCATCAATGTAACACCCCCCTTATGATATTCAACATAACTCAGCGGAAGCTTTCATCTTTTAGGGGCATGTCAGATTTATGAAATCATAGAAAATAAACACATAATTCACCATTGAGATTCATACATTGTTCTTTTGA
Organism: Alisma plantago-aquatica; assembly: GCA_963693085.1. Taxonomy (NCBI): domain Eukaryota; kingdom Viridiplantae; phylum Streptophyta; class Magnoliopsida; order Alismatales; family Alismataceae; genus Alisma; species Alisma plantago-aquatica. The sequence continues at coordinate 712,790,470 of OY856411.1, read as the reverse complement.
ATAAGAAACTATAATTTAGTGGTATAACATTTCTAAACAATTCTAAACATGGAAACTATACATAAAGGTAAACATAACTGAATCGCCTAGTATAGATGGCACCCCACCAGTTAGCTCTTGTAAGTCTTCTTGTCCTTGCTTGATCTTCTTGATTCCTTACTTGCTCCAACTCCTGGGGACATCGTGTCCCCATCCATGCAAAGGGGAAAAACAACACATCAGTAAATGGTACTGACACATTATAACATAAGCAAAACAAAGTATACTTGACATGTAAGAAAAAATTGACATGTATTGACTATAAGCATTCTTGAATAGAATTCTTGAACCATTATTAACATGAAAAATTGAATAGTGATTGTATGCATCCCTCTATAACACCCCATTAGGAGCACATGATTGCTATGTGTTATGTCATATGAGTAACATGTTTATTATGATTAAAGTTTATGATTAATGACCCATGATATGTATGCTAATGATCAAGAGGGAGAAATATGATCGTGTGAAGACATAATGTTAAGAGGGAGAAGTTGCATCATGTTAAGTTCAAGAATCATGATTATTTTATTGTTAATGTCATGTTAATGATCAAGTTAACTAGAATTGAACTAGTTATATATGCTCCTGAATCATGGAGCTCAAGTGGTCGTTAAGGGCTTTCCTAGTAATCAAGGGCTTTCCTAGAAATCATGTGCTCCTAATGGGGAATTAAGAGGGATGCATACAAATACTATTCAATTCTTCATGTTAATAATGATTCAAGAATGCTATTCAAGAATGCTTATAGTCAATTCATGTCAACTTTTTCTTACATGTCAAACATACTTCATTTTGATTATAATGTGCCAGTACCATTTACTGATATGTTGTTTTCCCCCTTCACATGGCTTGGGATGTGAAGTCCCCAGGAATTGGAAAAACTAAGGACTCAAGAGGAGCAAGCAAGGATTAGAAGACCTTCAAGAGCTATCTGGAGGGGTGCCATCCATACTAAGCGATCCAATTATGTTTACCTTTATGAATAGTTTTCATGTTTAGTAATGTTTAGACAAGTTATAAAACTCAATTGTACTTTCTTATTCAAGAGAACAATGTATGTTATGTTTTATTTGCTATGACCTCATCAATGTGACACTTCCCCTCAGATGAAAGCTTCCGCTGAGTTATGTTGAATATTATAAGGAGGGGTGTTACATTAATGGTATCAGAGCAAATAAATGAATGGCCACCAAAGAAACAATTTGATTCATATGTTCTAACCCTAGGTTTATGTGATCCTTTTTCATATGGCCCCTAAGAGAGAAGACAAGGGAAAGGTTAAGGATGATGGTGCTAGATCTTCTAGTGGGGAAAGTGGACCAAGAGGGAACAATAAGCCAACCCTATAAGATTTGGTCCAATCCCTCACCAATGTCCTAACAGAAGGACAAAACCAGCCTAGACATCATGAGATAACTTTAGTGGATTTCCTAATGATCATGTCTGACTCTTTCTTAGGTGAAGGAGAGATTGATATAGTCACTAAAGTTGAGGAGTGGATTAGAGGCATGGAGCATTGCTTCCAGACATGGACTGCCCTCAACACTTTAGGGTTCACTTTATAACCCACATGCTCAAAGGGGTAACCCGAACATGGTGGGAGAACTACCTCAACTCAAGGGCAGTTGAAGCACCTCCACTCACATGGGAAGGATTCATCGAAGCCTTCCAGGAGCATTATGTGTTTGAAGCCATGATTGAGAAGAAACAACTAGAGTTTGCCAACTTGTCTCAAGTGGGTGACAAGATTGTTACCCAGTACACCACGAAGTTCAGGGTCCTCCAAAAGTATGGCTATGATTATGATGAATGTCAAAGGACAAAGAAATTCATCTGAGGAATCAAGCCTGACTTGAGTTTTTCCTTATCAAGGAGAGGCCACAGGACCCTCCAGGTTGCCCTAGATGCAACCCTAGAGCTTGAAGATCACCCTGGGAGAACCTACAGGAAAGAAGTTCCTTAGAATAACAACAAATACCAACCTCCCAACAATCCAAAGAGGAAGGTACCTGAGCCTGTAGTAGAAGCTGAGAAGCCCCAATGTCTGACGTGCAAGAAGAACCATGTAGGACCATGCAGGTATGGTACGGGTGCATGCTACTATTGTGGAGAAAATGGACACCTCAAGTCAAATTGCCCTAAGCTCACAAAGAAGGACCAGGACCAGAACAAGGACCACCATCCACCTACCAAAAGACAAGGTAGAATTTTTTGTATGGAAGTAGAGAAGGAATATGAAGAGTGATGTAATAATTAGCTTATGTTCATTTGAACCTTTTTATTAATTACATTCACTTTTTCATGCAAATTTTAGTAATGCTTTCATTATGTGAAGAAGTAACAAAAACCCTAACATGGGTAGTACCTTAGAAAATTTCTAGGACAAAATTTGTTTTAAGGCAGGTAGAATTGTCACATCCCAATTTTCATAGTCAATTTAAACTTAGTATGATTTTTTTCCCAAATAATAATTATTGAGGGGTTTTAATGCAAAATACCTATAATGGTTGTCCTTATACAAAAATTGGATAAAGAAAACTTAAAATAAGACCCAAAGTCATATTTCATTTTCAAATATGAATCATGTATATCCATTAACTCATATTAATATCTTTCATTTTCTCTCTCCTCTAAGATGACAATAAAGCTAAAAATAGGATAAAGATATGGTCATGTGACTCTATAATGAGTGAATAATGTATAACTCAAAATTGTGGCTCAAGGATTATATAATATGAGCCTTTTCATATTATATTGCCTTTAGATGCATTCATATTAAGATTAACAGCCAATATAGGAGTTATGGACCATAATGTGTACAAAAATGAAATCTAATTTCATAGGAATATTCTAGACTTTATAATTTTCCTATGGTTCAAATTTGAACTCATTTGACCCATGTTTGACCCTCCAATTGATTTAGGAGAGGTTTGAATATAGTTTGACTAAAGTTTTGAATTTGATTTCATTAATTTCATTCATAACATGAAGTCTCGCTCTTTAATTATTGTCACACATTATATTGATTTCATTTACCTCTCTTGTGTGCCCTCTAATGGTTGTGCTTTGATGCGCCAGATCTAAAATTTGATCCAATGGCTGGATCATTATCTTCAACCTCTGTGATTCTCGCGCACAACAGGCATTTCATAGTGTTTTGATCCATGTCTTCTTTCTCCCTCTCCACACTCCCATATTGCAAGATGTCTCCTCCAATGGCCTCGCCTTAGTCCCCCAAACCATTACTCACCTCTGATGTTTACCAGACGAGAAAATGCCCAAGTTGGGTTTCAAAACCCTCTCCTCCGTGAATGGGCAGGGGCTAGCCCTGAACCCCTCACCTCTATTTAAGGGACCCAAAAGGTCCTCTAACCCTCAAAGACTTCTCCTCCTCGAACAAGTTCACCACATGCTCCCCGAGACTCCCAGACCTACTCAAAGTATAACTCTGATGACCTTGGCTTTGCCTCGGCTATCACTGTCGGCTTCCACACAATTGAGAATCAGGTGAGCATCCATAGACTCCCTCCTTCCTTTTTGCTTTGTGCATTTGTCATGCAGTCACCCCAGTCATCGTGTCCTATAGATCTGTGACCACCTCTGTTGGAAACTCGCCTCCATGGCGTGCACATGGTTCCCTGACTGTGGAAAGTTTGTGTTGACCCTGTGTTGCCTTCATAAGCATTTTGTGAACTTTAGTAGATACTTTCTCGATTGCTTACAATGGTTTATCCTTCTCTAACATCTTCCCATGTTTCCACCATGTTCCTCGAGCTCCATTTCACGCCATAGCTAGTGTTTTGGCCCATTGCCTACGAGAGGGTGTGGCAAACTCGTTGATAGTCTCAACACTTCAAGTAGGATCCAAGCCCTCTACGTTCCTCCCTACTGATTGGAGTAGCAACTCCTCAGCAAGTACTCAAGCCATGGCTCATGGGAGGAACAAACAAGGCCTTGAAATGACCATGGTGCCTTCCTCATTTTAATCATACAATTTATGTTACAATGGCAACAAGAGCACTCCAGTTCCTATGTTTTCTATTTTTGCGAGTTCTAATGAATAAGTCGAAATGACAAGATTGCCCTCGGTTATTTGATTATATGTAATGTGTGCCTAAGGTAATTTAGTACTTCTGTGTCTAATTTACATCGGATGAATCGTGGATTTAAATCAATGTCACTATATGGTTCCCTATATTCTGATTGGTCGATTTTATAATATTCATTGTAAATCATAGGATGGTCAGAAAAATGCAAATAAATAGTCATTGGAAAGCATTTTTTAGAGGAATTCAATTTTGTGGTTTTCAAGTTCTGATTTGCCTTTCCACTCTGATGTTTTATTATAAACCCTATTTGGAATTATGAAACCCTAATTATATAATTATTATGATCTAAGTCACTCTAGTTTCTTTAGGTTAATGATGTTGATCAATGAGCCTAACCCTAATGCATTCAAACCCTAATTCACCCTAATTCAATCTAGGATCAATACAACGTATTGATTATGATGTTCAATAAACATGTACATGTGTATAGAGCCTAATCAAGTCAAGGGGAGATTTGACCTAGATTTGACTCAAGGATCAGGAAGACTATCTTAGGATATACATTGCTCCAAGGTAAACGAGTCATGCTACTGAGCACAAGTATTTATAGTTGATTGCATGTTAAGTATAAGTAGACCTTATGATTTCATGTTTAATGTTTAAACCATGTTCACTATATCAAATTGCTTGATGATTGCTATATGTTATGTCCTATGATTAAAATGTTCATTATGATTAAATTTTATGATTAATGACCTATGAAATTTATGTTAATGTTTAAGAGGGAGAAATCCCATCATGTTAAGACATCATGTTAAGAGGGAGAAATCTCATCATGTTAAGTTCAAGAATCATGATTATGTTAATGTTAATGTCATGTTAATGATTAAGTTAATTGGAATTGAACTAGTTTTTATATGCTCCCAAATCATGGACCTCAAGGGGGTCGTTAAGGCCTTTCCTAGCAATCAAAGGCTTTCCTAACAATCATGTGCTCCTAATGAGGCGTTAAGAGGGATGCATACAACTACTATTCAATTCTTCATGTTAATAATGATTCAAGAATGTTATTCAAGAATGCTTATAGTCAATTCATGCCAACTTTTTCTTACATGTCAAACATACTTTATTTTACTTATGTTATAATGTGCCAGTAGCTTTTACTGATATGTTGTTTTCCCCCTTCGCATGGTTGGGGACGTGATGTCCCCATGAATTGGAGCAATTAAGGACTCAAGAGGAGCAAGTAAGGTTTAGAAGACCTTCACGAGCGATCTGGTGGGGTGCCATCCATACTAGGCGACCCAATTATGTTTACCTTTATGAATAGTTTTCATATTTCGTAATGTTTAGACATGTTATAGAACTCAATTGTAGTTTCTTGTTTAAGAGAACAATGTATAAATCTCAATGGTGAATTATGAGTTTATTTACTATGATTTCATCAATGTGACACTTTCCCTCAGAAGAAAGCTTCCGCTGAGTTATGTTGAATATCATAAGAAGGGGTGTTACACGAACCTACCCCTATAAACCGTTAATTTTCCAGTTTGTGTAAAAGTGACTCTTGTGCACTTCCGCGGTTCGCATGCTCGACCAAGGCATGGAATGGATATGGTCAATTAAGGGATTGGGGTAGAAAAATGATTGAGAAATTGCTCCATTTAGATTGATGATTTGCTTCTAAGGTTGAGTCAAACAGGATTGATGGTGATGATATTGCGCGTGGACCCACCGGCGCAACGGGGTTGACATTAGAAACAATAAGCAAGACGCGATCAGGTACTGAGGCATATATTTATCAAAAGATAGATGATAGGCATATCTCCCTGGTGGATTTTTCAATGTATTTGGAAGGGAATGCACCAGAGAAGCATCCACGACGAATGCCAAAGGCGCGAGGAATTCGTCACAATGATTTATTATTATATCCCATAGACCTCGAGATTTTGTGGCCTGAAAGGATCCCGGAAAAGGTTGCTGAGCTTGACAGCAGCACAAGCCCGCCCGTCTTTGATATAAAGCCAGTCTATGGTCCCATGGAGATCGCATCCAGAGAATATATTCTGCTGCCCCATTGGGACAAAAGGGATCAACAGCGATAAGAAACGAAACCCTAGGCCGACAACATGCCCGCGTCTGACGGATGAGGCTGCATTCCGCCGGGAGCCAATAGTTTGTAACACACACACACCTGGTCCTTCTCCTGCTGTCGCACTTGTTATAAATACAGGCAACGCAATGGAGCTATCAAGACCAAGAGCTGGAGCTGTGGAAGAGAAGGCCTAACCTGAGGATGATCACCTGTTGTTTAGCCAAGGATGACTTGCCTATGACCTTTTGGTTTGGTTGGTATCTCATTATGTACAAAACCCTGCAGTGATTTATAGGCAGTCTCCTTGGCTAGGATGAGGGGTCATCATCTTTCATGCTAGGCCTGTCAGTCTTCTATCTTTTCGCAACAATGGCACAGTCATCCACAGAACTACACATATAACAGGTGAGGTTCGTCTATATATATATCGCTGTTTTAGCAATCTACTAGTACTGATATGCACCTTAACCCCAGTTTAGAGTTCTAATACCTCAGCCTCAACTGCCAGACACAGTACAATACAGATCGCTCTATACATATATACCGTCGAGTTCTGAACCACAAAGAGGAAACGGCTAAATGGGTGCTAATTGCTAAACGTCTCTTAATCCTGAGACGGTTAGAAATGGTCATGCCAGCCAATGCAGTCCAACTGAATGTACATGCATGGACGCGCAGATCTGCATGCTTACATGTTACACGCCCAATTTTCGAGCTTCTCTTGAGTTTTGCTTCTGAAGCTTCACTGCTCTCATGCCCTCGCACCAAGCAAGAAAAAGTAAGTACGATCCTTTTATGAGAACATTGAGAACTTAGTAATAGACTAGTGACGTAAACATGACTTTTTTGGTAATGAAAAATTTCTTCATGTTTGTAAACGATGTGCTCTTTGAAACCTCTGAGAACATCCTACAACTAGGGTTGAAATGGCTCACATGTGCGTTAATATCAACCTATATATTCATGGTTAAATATTTATGTGTATCTGACATTTTAAATTTATACCACATGTTACCAGCTGCTTGGTGAATGGAAGTATATTGAGGTTCAGCATTTATAAGATGCAAAACTGTATAAAAATCAAGTACAAAGAAACTGGGTTTCGGGGGTTGGGGAGTGTTAACATTAACTGACTTTTACTAGGGATGGACATCGTTTGGTTTAGTTCCATCCACCACTGAGCCAAAGTTTTAACTGATCCAAAACCGGGTCAAAGTGAAATATTATTTAGTTTCAGAGTTATTCCCTAGAAACAACAAGTTTGTTTAAGCCATAAACTCACCGTAACTAATAGTTTATAAGCAAACCTAGGAGCCACAACCACAACGGCAAATTTCAACGCATGTATACTGGAGCAGTGGCATCACGAGTTAGCGATTGGGGGGTAAAAAAAAATTAAGTACTTAATGTAGGATTTGAACTCATGACCTCAAATACAACAATAAACAGGTTTACCACTACACCAAGTCTAACTATGTGCTTTGTTATGTCAAACAACATATATATAACATATGCGTTCTGTATGTATTGTGAAAACTGAATAATACATGCACAAAGGATCAAACTTGAGACCTCTTAGATATGAGTGCAACTTTAAACCACTACGCCAAGACCATGTCTGTGATGGATATGCGGTAAATATAATATATATTATCAATATATCATTATAAATATATGTATACATACATATATATAGACTACATTTCTATTTATTTTTTTGGGGGTGGCCCCTGCCCGCCCCCCGTGGGTCCGCCCCTGCACTAGAGGAAATGTCAACCTACGTAATACTATATGTTTCTACATATATAAAAATTTCGTTGATATGGTTCTTTGGTTTGTTTTGATTCTTTAACCAACACTATTATTTATGTGTTTCTAAGGACAAGTTGGCCTTCCCATTTATAGAATTTGGGTTTCCTTTGTTGTGATTTTCTATACATTTCTATGGGTTTTCTTTAATAATTTCTTGGGCTAAAAATATTCTCTTCAAGCCTTTGCATGAACATTTGGGTTCTTATAGTCACTTTGCATGTGCTAAGTTTTTTTCTCCTTCTTATGATAATATTATCAAATGGGGGTGGGTGCCCTTTAAAACAATCCACTACGAAATGAGTAAAAGACATATATGTTTGTATATATATATATATATATATAGAGAGAGAGAGAGAGAGAGAGAGTCAGGCTAGAATACACTCGAGTGTACAGATCACGTCGTACACCCCAATGGTGGTTTCCTATCTAGACCATGTTTTTCCAAAATCTAATCCATTGATCTTCATGGTTACAGTAATTATATGTCACATACAAAATTTGAACTCATTTGGATGAGTGTAAGTCACTCATCCAAGGATAACAAAATCAACACACAAAACTAATTTGAAATATATGATTTTTGCCCCCTTTAGATGCACGACCTATAAGTGTCCAAATGAGCTAAAATTTATTATATAGTATGTTCTTATGATAATTAAGAAGATCAACGGCTTAGATTTTTCAAAAAATTATTACATCTTCAAAAATGACTGAGGTGTACGATGCCTCGGGTACACTCGAGTGTACACTAGCCTGACTCTATATATATATATATATATATATATAGAGAGAGAGAGAGAGAGAGTCAGGCTAGAATACACTCGAGTGTACAGATCATGCCGTACACCCCAATGGTGTTTGCCTATCTAGACCATATTTTTCCAAAATCTAATCCATTGATCTTCATGGTTACAATAATAATAGACCACATACAAAATTTGAGCTCATTTGGATGAGTGTAAGTCACTCATCCATGGGGAAAAAAATCAACGCACAAAACTAATTTGAAATGCCTGATTTTTGTATCCTTTAGATGCACGACCTATAAGTGTCCAAATGAGATAAAATTTATTATATAGGATGTTCTTATGATAATTAAGAAGATCAATGGTTTAGATTTTTTATAAATTTACTGCATCTTCAAAAATGATTGAGGTGTACGGTGCCTCTGGTACACTCGAGTGTACACTAGCCTGACTCTATATATATATATATATATATATATATATATAATGACAAAAAATATGAAATGATAAGTCATGAGCCATGATTTAGGTCTAAAGCAAGAGTAGAAACCTTCTAATCATCCATGTATGAAGTGTCCAAAAGGAATTCAAAGGACACCAAACTTTTAGCAATACCAAGTCCTCTGTCAAGATGGAAGTCAAATGAACAATATCCTAAAGCCTTATTCTTCTGCACTGAGGTTGCATCACCTGAAAGAAGAGAATCAAATAGAACAAATAGATGGTATGTGTTACAAAAAGATATCAAACTGGAAGAAGTATTGTTGTAAATTTGTTTGTTCCATTCACACTAAAGAGTTCACAAAATGGGGAGACTCATTAAAGATATAGAAAAATTAAGATGGGAGTTGAGAGTTTTAGAGTAAAATATTTTCCTAGCATCACATCTTTAGAAGTGTTTTAATCAGCCAAGTGAGGGTCAAAAAGTTTATCTCAAATACTAGAGGTGAAATCACAATTGAAGAAAATATGTTAAAAGAAGAAATAATGAATAAACGGGCCATGAAAACCTCTCCAGCACCACTGTAAGACAATCAACTTTTTGATTTGGATAAACCAAAAGAAGTTATTGGCTATATCATGCCTTATAATCTTCTAGAAATAAGGATCAAGATGATCAGAAAACCCTGGGTCTCTAATAAACTTATAAATATTGTATAGTTGAAAAGTCTAACCCTGTTTCCATATTACCTGTTGAGATGAGATATGGATGATAAAATCACCATAATTGATGAAGTCATTAGAGGAAAAACCATTAATAAGGAGCAAGCATTTAATACTATTTGATCTACATGATGTTATCAGTCACCTACCTTCATAGACATCCGTATAAAGGCAAGTTTAGGGAATACAAAGATTAGAAGAGTGATATGAAAGAGGACCAAGAGAAATATGATGTGAGTTATTTGCACACACAAATTCTCTAGGGAGAATTATCCTATATTTTAAAGCCTTAGCACAATTACAACTAACCGCCTACAAGAGGACAAATGAATTAGAGTATAGTAAAGGGTCGAATCCCAAAGGACAATGCTTTTAAGAAATCACTTCAAACTGACCGCTGAGAACCATATTTAAATCTGGTTGTTGATAATGACTGTGAACCAAAGACTAAACTAAGAGTTGCAAAGCAAGACTTGATTAAACTAATGGTATAATTTGATATTAAAAAGGCACTAGGACGTTTGAGTTTCACCATCACTGTCACGATACCTATATGATTGTTACAACCCAATACACTCCTTAATAATCAGACTATGACCAAATCAATTCACCTCCTTTTAGAATGCAAAATTCACAATGACCAAATCCTATGAGCTCAAGGCCTCATTACCAATAGTTCACAATTCAATCACCCGGTAGGATCCCTTCCATGATGCATACAAAATCTTACTCATCCATTTACTAACCTAATCCTAAGTTTTGTGGTTTCTACACTTAGGATTATATCAAATATGCTAGAAGAGAGATCAATTTGAATACCAAGAAATAAACAAATAGATAATAATTCAATTATATGAGGAAAATTGAATTTAATAACAAAATATAGTACATGTTATGGGGCTACTCCCCATGCCCCAATGAGAAGGTCAAATTTCTCATGTTCAAAGTAAGAATATAGATACAAGAAGAGGGAGGAGAAATCATGTAATTGATGGAGAAGAGAGGGTAGTCAAAGGTCTCTGGCTACTATATTCTTGCTTCGACTTTGAAGAATATGAATACTCTGTTAGGATCTTCTTCTTTATCTTTGTCTCCTTCCACTTCTTGCTCTAGCTTCTGAGAGAATAGAATCAACAATCATACACCACACTTTTTACTTATTTTTCTTTGGCCAAAGATTGTGTAAATTTGCATTGTCTATCCTAGTGATTGGACAATATGTGAGGGAGATGGCATGATCTGTCAATTGGTGATATAACTATCTGTCTTCTGATCAGCTAATCAATGAGGGAGATTGAACGATCATCTTATGATAAGCTTTCTAAATAGTATGTAGGATCGTCCAATCTTAGGAGGACATCGCCCCATTAAAATTTTCTCAAAAGACTTTGAAATTACTAATCTCAAAGGTGAGAAATTTAAGATTTAATTAGATCAAATTGGCTTTTAGAGTATATTGGTCGATCTAAAATTTCTTCATGGCTCTGTGCTAAAGGTAGATTGATTGGTATGGGTGGCAGATTTCCTGATCTCTTAGTGCTGGAAAATCATATAGTCTCTAACATTTTAGGTGTCCTTTTGATTGGCAGATCTTTGAGGAAGTCTCCCAATTCGGTGTGTCTGGAGGAGCCTCAGATTGGGTAGGGTGCTCACCTGATCTGGGTAATAGATTGTCTGATGCACCTGTTGGCTAAATTGGACATTATTATAATCCCTTTGTTTCGATGATGACAAACATTTCATTCTTGTGGATCTAACGTGCTACTTGAGTGTTGCAGGAATTAGGTGGATGACAAACAACTTGGAAGATCTATATGCTCAAATTGCTTTAATTCATGATTGTAATCAAATGTAAAAACTTGTACAAATATATAATGTACAAGTACTTAGACATCATGTAAATAAAGCATTAGATCTTCCCTAGCCAATCACAATACTTAGATAGGTCATCCCCTATAATAGTGTCACAACTGCACACTCATACACACACTTAGTACTTAGTTTAAAACATTGAAACAGAGTCATTCTCGGTCGACAAACTTCTCGACCGAGACACTCTCGGTCGACAAACTCTTCGACCGAGAATGACCCAAGTAGCCGTTAGACACAGCAGACAAAGTAGTTGGGAGTTGGATCAGAACATTGTAAACACTTGCTCCAGAACGTCCCTCGGTCGACAAATCCTCGAACGAGAAGGACTCTCGATCGAAAATTTGTCGACCGAGAAGAGTTCTGTCTGCACTTTTCAGAGTTAATTAACTAGTCATTGCTAAAACAACTAATGGATACCTAACGGCTAGTTAAGCACTTAGAACCCCCTAGAAAGTGTCTAGAACGTCCTTAAGCATTCATAGGCCATTCCTATAAATAGGACAAGCCTTAGGACACCCTACACACACTTGTGCAACACTTGAGCATAATACTTGCAATTGGCTATTCATTCTAGTGAGCAATTGAGCAACTCCAACATTGGTTATACATTTCCATTGCTCCAAATTTGTGTCCTATAGGCTAACATCTCCTACCCACTACACCAACACTTCCATATACATTGGTTAGGAGATCAAAACGCTTGATATAGGAAATCAAGCCTTGTGCTACAACGGTATTGTAATTTCTATTTTTCCTTCTTGTTCCTTTACATCTTTTATACTCTCCTTGCTACTCCTAGGGTTGGAGGCTACGGATTGGAGAGGGTTTGACTTCTCAGGTGGAGAAGGGTCTTCTTGGTGGAGAAGGGTCTTCTCGGTGGAGAAGGTGGACTTTGGACTACTTCAAGAAGGTTGTTTCAATGGGAAGCTACTTCAAGAGGAAGGCTACTTCAAGGGGGAGCTTGAGGTTACTTCAAGGAACGCTGCTTCGAGGTTGGTGAGACTACTTCTAGGTGAAGGCTGTCTGAAGGGTTTGGTGAAAGTATTTGTAATTTTATGTAACATCCTTGCGAGGTAATAAAATTTAAGTACTTTCAAAATCCCAGTTGGGTAAGCAACCGGGTAGTGGATTGACTGCCTTAGTATTTGCTAAGGTTGGAACCACTCTAAATCCTTGTCCCCTTATCCAATATTTTTATGGTTGCTTGTTTTGGTTGAATTATTATTAAAATATATATAAAACCATATTCACCCCACCCCTCTAGTGTTTTTTCATCACCTGCCTAAATATGTTGGTAAAATTAAATTTTGATGTGAACTTGATCCCAATCTTAAATAGTAACTTGGTAAAGAATTTCTTGAATGATATGGAGTTGGTTTGTGCTTTCATCTCCATAAGAACAAGAAAATTGGTCAAAATCCTAGTGATTGGAAAACAAGAACAATAATGATGAAACTAAGAAAAAGATGATGCAAGTAACAAATGAAATGAGTGAATCTAAACTAGAAATTGCAATGAAAAGGTGATAAACTTGCATTCATCAAACTACCCCAAACTTGAATGTTTCTCATCCTCGAGTAACATAGAATCAAAAGAGTATGCCAAATACTACTAGCATGTCATCCTCTTTTTCACAAAATCACTTGGTTCCCTACAACCAAATATGGCCAAGCAACCCTAAATTCTTGGAATAAAAAGAAATATTCAAATTTCCTACATTGATTCCATCTCATACACAATTTTACATATCTAAACATGCACATCACAGTCATGATATCAATGATGTCTTAGAAGAATCTGGATATTCCTATAGGATTTTGAACAAAGACATGGTTTATTTGCAAACGGAGTATTTCTAGGGTGATTGCTACCCCATGGGGGGAAATTGGAGTTGTTATCTCCATGTCTAAATTGACTAAACCCTTATTTTGGTGATGACTAATCATTCCACTTATTTGTGTATAATACTTATACTTGACTGATTTCATATTAGATAAGGCACACTCCAAATGTCTAAACTTTCACATCCTAACATGGAGAAATCAAGTCATACATGCATAAAGATCAAGATTGAAGAATATATAGCTTTCTCCATAGATCTTTGATGTAAATCACTTGTAATGATTGTATGACTTGTAACTAATCTTAGTGAAAATTAGATAATTTAAATCAAATATATAAACACTTTTTGGACATTTTTCAAAAGTGATACATGCAGTCTTGTCGACTGAGTTTGTCCTGGTGCCAACTCAATCGACAGCCACTATGGCTCTTGGCAATGCCTAGGGTCGGATGAGTTTGTCCTGGTGGAAACTAGACTGACAACCTGCACTTTAACCTGTCTTATAGTGCCATCAATCTAGTTACCCAAAAGATAACTCAACTGACAACACTATACAGTAAAGTGCAAAAATGTGTTTCTATCCATTCGAGTGTTGTACAACTCAAAAATATATCCGTTGGAATACCCAATATGGCTAGAATTTGATTCTAAATGTCTCTACTGGCTAATAGGCAATCTCAACTATAAATAGTACCCCTTGGGATTCATCCCATGGTTAGCCACACACTATGAAGGTCTCTATATTGTATCTGAGAGAGATTTACCTCCCAAGATCCTCCATCCACTCTCATGAGCTTAATCACTTACTACATCCATTATAGTGAGTAGGAGATTTGTAAGAGATCTAGTACATGTATATATTACGAGGCTCTCACTTCCTCCACTCCCAATATCTCTTTCTACCATGAAGATGAAGATTATATCTCTTGGGTAAGAGAGGTGAACAAGAAGAAGGGAAGGATTCCCTTGGTGAAGCTTATCATTGGTGAAGGTGAAGTGAAAGGCAGAAAATCCAAGTCAAGATTGGGTAAATCCTTAAAGGCAGAAGACTTGTTGCAAGAGTGGATAAGTTTTTGGAGAATCCGTAGACTCATTGCAAGATTAGGTAAATCATTGGTAAGGTGGAAACTCTTGGACATGGATAGGCAAGTCCTTTGTAAGGTTGTTGAATGCCTTGTCCTTAAAGGGAAGGATAGGTACCCTTGATCTTGAAAAGGGAGGTCTTATGTTGTAACTCTTGTAATGGAATACAAGGAGTGAGAAATGGTTGAAAATCCTATAGGTTGACCTATCTAGGTAGTGGATATACATCTCCTAGTTTGGAGGTTGGAATCAATATAAATAATTTGTGTTATCTTGTGCTTGCTCAATCTCTCTCCCCCTTATGATGCATGTTTAGTTTCTCTCAAAGTTCATGTTGCAATATTATCCTAGAAATATATTGAAGGTTTAATGAATTGTTTAAATGGTTTTAGCTCTATTCGCTTCCCTGTAGAGACCATTATAGACCAAAGAATTAGTATCAGATCTTAGTCTTCTCCAAGAAATACTTCCACAAGTTGGAGAAGATGGGAGATTATCAAGGTCAGAGATTCTACATCAACATTCCAATTATTTATGGAAGAAACTTTAACAAGAATACAATTCTACATCCAAGGATCAAGTCTTGAGCTATGGAGAATGGTGGATCTTCTAGACAAGAAACCAAAGACAAAGGGAGTAGAATGCAATGATGCTACTTTTAAGAAAGCTATCTCAAATGCAAGAGCTATAAACATCCTCTATTCCTCTCTTTCCCCCATTGAGTTCAATTGCATTTCTTCTTGTGATACGTCCTATGAGATATGGAGAAAGCAAGTGAAGTAAGCAAGTGAAGGAAAGTAAAGTGTATATGCTCAATGGTCTCCTTGAAAACTTCAAGATGGGAAAGGAGGAAAGGGTAGTTGAAATGTACTCAAGGCTCAACACCATTGTAAATGGTCTTGCCATCCTAGGTCACCTTATGGATCAAGGAAAGATAAAATAAAATATCCTTAGGTATCTTCCAAAATAGTGGCAAACAAAGGTGAATACCATTGAAGAAACAAAGTCTCTCGGTGAAATTCTTATTGAAGAGCTCATAGGAAATCTACAAGCTTTTAAAGTGAAAAATGGCAAGGAAGAGGAAGAAGAAAGAGAAGAAGAGAAATAGTTCATGAGAAAGAAGAAGGCTGAAATCAAATCCCACATTGAAGCTATTGTTATTCAATCTTCTCCATCCTCTCAAGTTGAAGAATATGCAATGTATTCCAAAGGTAAATACCTCAAGGAAATCTTCTTCCTCCACTCAATGCTTCAAATGTGGAAAGAAGGGTCACTTCAAGGAAGATTGTCCACAAGGCAAAAAGATCCCTCATAAAAAGAAAAGGTAAGAGAAGCATAAGAAGAATGAGAAATGGCACAAAAGCTTTAGTGACTCCTTCAAATCAAGCTCAAGTGAAGATTCTAGTGGAGGATCTAGATCAAGCTCTAGTGAAAGTGGAGAATGCCATCTTGCTCTTATGTCAAGCTCAAATGATAAGTCAAATGAGGTAAATATAGATAAAGAATCCTAAATTTCCATTATTCGTTATACTCTTTCATCTCTTAAGTCTAGTAAGCATAAAAAGGAAAAAAGATTTCTAGGATTGTTGATAACTTGCATGAAGAAAAAGATGATCTTGAACATGCTAACATTTGTTTGTAAGATGATGTTAATGATCTCAAAAAGATTTATCTAGAACTTGAATTGAAATTTAATAGTGTTGAGATAGAAAACAATGTTTATATTAAACAAGTCGATGCTCTTAAACTAGAAAATACTAGATTTCTTGATAAGATTAGATTTCTAGAAGCTCATCCTCTTATGCCTAGTTTAAATGAAGAGCATACTAATATTGTCAATTATCTTATGCTTGATATTAATGTTCTTAGAATTGGAAATGAGGACAAAGAGTTTGTTATGAAAGGAAAGGAATCTAAAAATAGTGTTTATCTTTCTAAGATTTCTTTGCTTGAAAAATAAAATGCTTCCATTCTTGTTAAAATCAATGTCCTTGAATCTTGTTCTAGTTATACTAGTAGAGAAAATAATGTTATTGCTCTTCATATTGAAAAAGATTCTTATACGACCAAAGCCCTTTTCTTAGAAACCAATTTTTTTGTTCTAGGGATGATACAAATGAATTGTCTTCCACTATTACTTCTCTTATGCATGATAATCATAGTTTTAGATCCTCTTTGCAAAAAGTTTATATGAGGTAAAAAGAATCTTAATGATATACTACACCATACTACTAAACAAATTGATAGACATGGCATAGGTATGATAATAGACAAAGGAACATCAAAGATAAATAACCTCCAATCTTTCATGGAGAATCCTCTAGTTCCAAGGCTAAGGGCACTTGAAACAGTTGCAATGAAATTGGTAACTATTCTATATATTTCCGTTTTAGGAAAGCATCCTAAAGAAATAGGACTTGGGTTACTAAGCTAACCCCTATGGATCTAAAAATATGATTGGGGACTGTTTCATCTTTCTTCTTCTAGGTCACTTGCAAATGGATTGACATGTTCTATTGATTTGCAAATTGGTTTTTCAATCCACATAAAAGAAGAAAGGTGAGATGTGTATCAGGTGACAACTAGTAGAAAAGAAATGGTAAGAACATAGGTAATGCTATTGTTTCTCAAATCCACTCATTGATTGTTTTTGCCAAATTTTTATGCACTTTACATATGGTTTTGAGTTAAAATTGTTATATTATGATTCTCATCACTTTCTTGCTCAAAATATGCCCCTTATGCTTTCATAGTGCATTACTAACTTGCTTATACATGTTTGGATATTGATTACATTTGTACCATGCCTCTACATATGGTTTTCTGAAATATATGTGCTTTTAGATAGAAATTATTGTTAGTTGAGTTTGTCCTAAGGAAAATCTATTTATGGGAACCCATTGGGTCTTGCCAACAACTGTTGTCGATCGAGAAGTTCAACCTAGAAACTCTACCGTTAACATTGTGCACTGAATATGCAGATGGTTTTCTGGATGAGAATTTTCCTCTCAACTAGACTTTCTCAACTAATAGCCTTATTCTATGGCATTCCACCAGTACCTCTATATGATATGCATATTTCCATGCTTTGAATTTCCTATCTTGATTTTAACACTATCTTTCTAGTTGATAAAAAAAATGTTTTCTCTATATCTTGAAAATTACTTGTCTTGAGTTGTTATGCATGTTTCGATGGTGATCTCTTTGTATCTCTTAGTTGTGTTTTAAATGTTTATATTGTGATCTAACTTGTTACATATATATAGTTGCATATATTGTTTTAATACAACCTTGAGTATCTTAGTCTTAATCATGTTTTGGTCATGATTTATATCTGTTGGTGTGTAATATCCTTTCATGCTTCTGAAATTGAATATATCTTTGTTTGGATATTTCTCTACATCTACCCATAGCTTGTTATTTAACTTGTGAATCATTTTCTATGACCTAGATCCTACTAGTAGTCTTAATTTGTAATATCATTTACTAGAAGTCCATCTAAATGTAGTTCTAGTCTTGTTCATCAATTGTATCTAACACATCAATTGGTATCCAACTATATGCTATGTTTGTATCTTATTTCATACATACTCAAGCTTGTCCCTTGATTTGAATATCTACTATCTTGAGTTGCTTTCTTGGATATTCACTACCTTGATTATTGCTATAATCACATCTAGGGTTTTTCAAATGCATGTCTTGATTTTCTTTACATACATTACTTGGACAAACCCTTAGTTTTTGCTCTTCTACACTTCTTTTTCTAACAAGTTGTGTTTTAGATCTTTGACCCCCTTACTTTTTGAAATGAGAAAGGGGAGAATACATGTATAATATAAAGGGCAGAAGACATATATGATTATAATACATAGTTTTTATAAATGATATGAAAGCTAACCATGCATGAGATATAGCACCAATTGAGGGGGAGTATGTTACCTCCATTAGCAATGATTGAGAAGGAGAATGTGAACTCAATTCTATTGAAATCTATAGGTTTCTCCAAAGGTATGATTTTACTTTAATGCTTTAATACATTAATGGAATGGTTTGTCATCTTCAAAAAGGGGGAGAATGTTGACTCAAGGTCTCAATTTACTAGACCCTTGTTTAGATTATGACTTACCATTCTGCTTATTTGTGTCTATTACTTCTACTTGATTGATTTCATATTTTATAAGACACACTTAAAATGACTAAACTTTCACATCCTAACATGGAGAAATCAAGTTATACATGCATAAGGATCATGTTTAAAGAATAGATAGTTTTCTCCATAAATTTTTGATGTAAATCACTTGTAATGATTGTATGACTTGTATTTAAGCTTAATGAAAATTTAGAGCACTTAAATTGAATATATAAACACTTTTTGGACGTTTTTTAAAGTGATTACAGACTAGCTTCTTGACTGAGTTTGTCCTGGTGACAACTCAGCCGATAACCACTCTAGCTCTTGGCAATGCCCAAGGTCGGTCGATTTGTCCTGGTGGCAACTCAACTGACACCTTGTACTTTGACTTGTCTTATAGTGTCGTCGGTTGGGTTACCCAAAAGATAACTCAACCGACAACATTGTATAAGTGCATAAAAGTATTTCTAGCCATTGGAGTGTTCCAAAACTAAAAATATATATCAGTTTGGAACACCCAAAATGGTTGGAATCTGATTCTAAGTGTCCCTACTAGCTAGTGGACAACCTCAACTATAAATATGACCCCTTGGGATTCATCCCATGGTTAGCCAATCACTATGAAGGTCCCTATATTATAGTTGAGAGAGATTTGCCTCCCAAATGCCTCCATCCACTCTCATGAGCTTAATCACTTTCTAGATCCATTAGAGTGAGTAGGAGATTTGATAAGAGATCTAGTCCTACATGTATATCTTGTGGAACTCTCGCTTCCTCCACCTCCCAATCTCTCTTTCTACCACACATATGATATGCTTGGATTAAAGGAGTATATTCATGAATGATGTTTAGATTGAATACTAAAGGCATTTAGGTATTCAATTAAATAATAGATCAACTAACTAGACTCAAAACCATCAAGTTCAAGTGTTGAACTGACTGATTTTGGTGTCAGGTTGATTGAAAAATTGAATTGGCTGATTTGTGCATGAGTCAGGAAACCAACCTATCGACTCATTGGGTGAACCGATCGGCTTAGGTTGGTGAGACGACTGGTTCACCTAGTGAACCGAAAGGCTCGATCATACCAACTGAATCTTCTGGTGATTTTCCCTATTTAAGAGAATAGTTGATTGTTTCACTTTTTTCAATTTGATTCGTATAAGGATTGATGTTGGACATTAATTGGAAATGAATTGTGAATTCAATTGCAATTGGGAAACACTATGAAATGAGCAGTTCACTGGGTGAACCGATTGGCTCACTGTGCCAGCCATCGGTTCACCAGTGAATCGATCAGATCACCTGTCACAGACTGTGAAATTCATGAAAATTCCAGACCCTTCTACTCCCACACAGACTGGGAACCCTAACCCTAGCATCTACTATAAATAGAGGGGTATAGAGGGATTCCCAACACACACAATTGAGAATCAGTTTCTCTAAAAAATGTTGTCCTGTCTGGTTTTGGTAACCAATAGAGACCTACCCATTAAAAGGAGGGATAGCTGTTGGGTTTTGTGGAGAAAACATGTGCGGCGGAAGCAATAAAATCCACGCAACCCGAAACAGGATCTCATCGACAACAACGTATTTGGAAAGAATGTTTGCGGGATATACCTTATCGCGGAGCAAGTCCGGCGATGTCCCGTTGCATGACGGTGCAACACTGCTGACCTACACGGACGGAACTTCTCTCCCGTTCGCTGTCGCAGGTTGATCTGGCGGCGCTCCTTTGCGGCAGTGATGTACGCCGCTTGTAGCGCGTACATGTGGTCATCGACGTCCTCTGAACGCAGGCGTCAATGCGTCTGCGTCTCTACTTCGTCCACTCGGATGGACGGAACTCCATGTCACGCTTCCCAAGCTGGAAGGAAGGAGTTGTGTCTCTGTGGCGGCGTGCTAGCGGCATGTTTCTCTCCTTTCTCTCCTAAGGACGATGACGGCTAGGGTTTACGTACGTGAGAGTAAACGGAAAAGCCTCTCTCTATCTTATATAGATATCGGCCGTCAATCCTCCTTTAAACAGGATACGAAGGGAAATAGGGTTTCCTAAACCCATCAGTAAACAAAAACGTTACGTTAATTAAAACGCTCGTGGATTAATTAGAATATTCTGGAATTCATTAATTAACCAAATAATCGCATTAATTGATTAATTAATATCTGACTCCATGCAATCGCTTGGGATGGCTCTACGGGCATACATATACCAACAGACTCCCACTTGCACTTAGAGCCAGTCACTCCAATATTATTCTAATCCATTACCTAAACATTTTAATAATCAATGTGATTCGGAGCAATTCCAATCAAATCCACAATTATACTCCTATTCCAATACATCCTATGTGTGTGACCCGGTAGGCTCCAAATTACGTTGGCAGTGATATCCATAATCATATTATGATTTCACAAGCAATGATTGGTATCTAGCAAGATTTCATTGCTACCCAAGTAATTGGAGAAGTTGGAGAACAACTTAACCTATCATTCATGACTGGTGTTACAGTGGTTGTACAGTTCCTTTGTCGCTGATATCCGGATTGAACTCAAGTCATGGAATTGTTATCCTTTTCAATGTTCAATCCATGTTCCTTGAACTAGAGCAGACTTTCTGAGATATATGTAAGCTCAATATCACATATTGACTCACATCAGCATGGCCATGCATTTCTCAGTCTCGCTTATCAAGTGGTCGGAATATCAAACTCCCGTAGGAAGGACAAATTCCATCGACATCACTCACAGTCATCCCCATGTGTCACAGTGCACCCAAGCACCATCTTTATGGCAATCCTTATTCAGGACCACGGTGGATGATGTCAAAGTACACCGAACGACATGTGATAAGTGTAGTGACTTCAGGTATAAGAACCACAATTACCACCATCATTATGAGATGTGACTCTAACTACCAATCATGGTATCCATGTGTCTCTCTCAAGGTGGGTCTATCCGATACACTGTTCTCTAACAAGTATCTATGTATTTGGTTTGATATATCCATATCATGGATAATGAGATTCTTCCATCAACCAACATACATTATAATCTTATGTGTTATTGATGTCTATGGATATTTCCACAATAACAACTAATTAGGGACAAAACAAGAATACATACTCTTAGCATACATATGATCTCACTGTTCAGGTCATCAACCCGAAGACATATGTCATTGAGTATATCATTATATAGACATCTATAAGTTTTATGGTCATCTCACAATATAAAACACAAACATATAGATTGGAAACTTGCCTTTATTGATATGATCAATGTAGTATTACAAATCATTTACATAGTATCCCATTACAATCATTGAATGATAGTCTCTATAGGCATACATACCAATAGATTCCCACTTGCACTTATACCCAATCACTCATGAATCTCAATCCAAGTGATCGAACATGTCCGTCATGGTTTTGCTGTGAAAGTGCTTTTGTGAGCGGGTCAGCCACATTGCTTTCTGTAGGTACTCTGCAAATCTTCACATCTCCTCGTTGTACGATCTCTCGTATGAGATGGAACCACCGTAGAATATGTTTGGAACATTGGTGCGATCTTGGTTCTTTAGCTTGTGCAATTTCTCCATTGTTGTCGCAAAACAACTCAATTGCATCACCAGCACTTGGAACCACTCCAAGTTCAGAAATGAACTTCTTGATCCACACAGCTTCCTTTGCAGCATTAGATGCGGCAATATATTCGGCCTCTGTTGTAGAATCCGCAACCGTCTCTTTCTTGGAACTCTTCCAGCTCACAGCTCTGTTGTTCAGGAAAAACACAAATCCAGATTGTGATCTGTAGTCATCTTTGTCAGTTTGGAAGCTAGCATCGGTGTAACCCTTTACCACGAGCTCTTCCTCACCACCGTATACCAAGAATTGATCCTTAGTCCTTCTCAAGTACTTTAGGATGTTCTTTACAGTTTTCCAGTGACATTCACCTGGATCTTACTGATATCGGCTTGTCATGCTCAAAGCATACGACACATCAGGACGAGTTTATAACATTGCGTACATGATAGATCCAATTGCTGATGCATATGGAATCTTACTCATGCATGCCCGTTCATCACATGAACTAGGACATTGGGATTTAGAGATCGTAACCCCATGGTACATGGGCAAGTTACCTCTCTTAGAACCCTCCATGCTAAACCTCTTTAGCACCTTATCAATGTATGTGCTCTGGCTTAGGCCTAGAAGCCTTCTAGATCTATCTCTATAGATCTTGATCCCTAGTATATAGGATGCTTCGCCTAAATACTTCATAGAGAAGGTCTTCCCTAGCCAACCTTTTATTTTCGGAAGAGTAGGGATGTCATTTCCCATCAATAGTATGTCATCCACATACAATATGAGAAATACGACTGTGCTCCCACTAACCCTTTTGTAAACACAAGGTTCATCTTCATTTTGACTAAAGCCAAACTTTTTGACTACTTCATCAAAACATAGATTCCAGCTCCGAGATGCTTGCTTCAATCCATAGATTGACCTTTGTAGCTTACAGACTTTATTGGCTTCCTTTGGATTGATAAAACCCTCAGGTTGTGTCATGTACACATCCTCGAGTAAACTCCCATTAAGGAATGTTGTTTTAACATCCATCTGCCAAATCTCATAGTCATGATAAGCTGCAATGGCAAGCATGATCCTGATGGATTTAACCATGGCAATTGGTGAGAAGGTCTTGTCATAATCAACACCTTGAATTTGACAGAATCCTTTCGCAACCAATCTACCTTTATAGGTTTGAACATTTCCATCCATGTAAGTCTTCTTCTTGAAGACCCACTTGCACCCTATGGGTCTTACCCCTTCGGGTGGATCCACCAAGGTCCATACCTTGTTGGTGTACATGGATTCCATCTCAGATCTCATGGCTTCGAGCCATTTCTCAGATTATGGTCCCTTAGTAGCTTCTAGATAGGAAGTTGGCTCATCTGCTATGCCCAATTCGTCACTATCTTGAGTCACGAGAAATCCAAATCTCTCAGGCTCAAGTCGTGTCCTACTAGACCTACGAGGTTCCTGTGTTACATTTGGAACTTGAAATTCCACAACAACTTGTGAGTCTTCATGTTCCTTATGTACCTCCTCAGGTTCTCTACTTTCTTGTTGGTCTCGAACTTCTTCGAGATCTACATTCCTCCCACTAATTCCTTTGGAAATAAATTCCTTTTCAAGAAATACAGCAGTCCTAGCAACAAACACTTTGTTGTCAGTTGGTGTGTAGAAGTAGTATCCCCGAGTTTCCTTGGGGTATCCAACAAAATAGCATTTTTCCGATTTGGGTCCAAGCTTTTCAGGAAATTGTTTCCTAACATAAGCTTCACATCCCCAAATCTTTAACATAGAAAAATTGGAACGATTCCCATTCCATATTTCATATGGTGTCTTTTGAACCGATTTGGAAGGTACACGGTTAAGTGTAAACGCTGTAGTTTCAAGAGCATATCCCCAGAACGATATTGGAAGTTCAGCTGAACTCATCATTGATCGTACCATGTCTAATAATGTACGATTCCTTCTTTCTGACACACCATTATGTTGTGGTGTACCAGGTGGAGTCCATTGTGATACAATACCACGGTCTCTCAGAAGGTCCTCAAACTCTTGGCTTAAGTATTCACCACCTCGATCTGAACGGAGTGCTTTAATACTCTTACCAAGTTGCTTCTCTACTTCATTCATGAAAGTCTTGAACATTTCAAGAGTTTCTGACTTGTGTTTCATAAGATATACATAGCCATACCTACTTAGGTCATCACTGAAGGTAATGAAGTATTGATAGCCTCCTCTAGCATTTGATCTAAAAGGTCCACATACATCAGTATGTATGAGCCCTAGCAGATCACTGGCTCTCTCATTGTGTCCAGTGAAAGGAGTCTTGGTCATCTTCCCTAATAAACATGCCTCACATGTCTCTAATGATTCAAAATCAAAAGAGTCTAGATAACCATCCTTATGGAGTCTAGATATGCACTTCTCGTTTATGTGCCCAAGACGACAATGCCATAAGAATGTTTTGTTTGACTTGTCAAGTTTTAACCTTTTAGTATTTACGTTGTATATGCTAGTCTCAAGTTCTAACAAGTAGATACCATAAGACATAGGGGCATTGCCATAAAAGATCTCATCTTTAGATTTAGAAATAATTCCATTCTTAATGTGAAATTCAAATCCACTCTTGTCCATACAAGATACAGAAATAATATTTCTATTAATGGCAGGTACATAATAGTAATTCTCTAATTCTATTACAAGGCTCGTAGGCAAAGATAAACTAATAACTCCAACTGCGGTGGCAGCAACTCTTGCTCCATTAGCAACCTGCAGCTCGACTTGGCCCTTTCGTAAAGGCTTACTTCTTATCAGATCATGCATATTAGAACATATGCGAGATCCACATCTGATATCCAGTACCCATGATGAAGAAGTATTTAAGTTTATCTCAATAATGTATATACCTAAAGTGGAGATCTCTATCCCCTTCTTCTTCTTCCTCAGTTCCTCCAGGTAGAGAGGACAGTTTCTTTTCCAATGTCCGGGCTGGTGACAATGGTGACAACTGCCTTCTTTGGAGATCCCACCTTTAGCTTTGAGCGCGGATGACTTTGGCTTCTGCCCGACTTTAGAACTTTTCTTAGCCTTGTTTTTGCCTTTTGACTTTCCCTTTGCCTTGCTGATCACCATCACAGACTTGGGCTTGTCTTTTTTCATCTGTGCTTCAGCTGTCCTCAACATGCCTAACAATTCTGACAACGGCTTGTCAAAATTGTTCATGTTGTAGTTCATGACAAAATGATTATATGATTCAGGCAACGATTGTAGAATCACATCAGTGGCCAACTCTTGACCTAGGGGAAATCCCAGCTTGGATAGGCTTTCCACGTACCCAATCAAGGTGAGTATATGGGTGCCAACTGAGTCTCCCTCTTTCATCTTGCTTTTGAACAAAGCCTTTGAGACATCATATCTCTCCTGTCTTGCTTGATGTTGATACATGTTCTTGAGATGTGTTACCATCTCCATGACATTCATGTTCTCATGTTGCTCTTGCAACTCATAGTTCATTGAGCACAACATCAGGCACTTGACATCCACATCATCATCAAGGTGCTTCTTGTAAGCATCCTTTTCAGCCTTGGGCGCATTTACGGCGGGCTCCTCTGGCTCTGGTGTTTCAAGGCCATAGAGCTTACGCTCATGTGTGAGAAAAATTCTCAGCGTCCTAAACCAGTTTTGAAAGTTGGTTTAGGTAAGTTTGTCCTTCTCAAGGACCGATCGCAATGAGAAAGTGTGAGTGTTGGTTGCCATTTGATTGCTACAAAAGAAAAAATTTCATTTAGTCCAAAACATTTTGACTTGTAAAGATTTGATAAATGAGATTAATTAGGCCTTTAATTAATTATGCTCCCACTATTTTATTCAAATTGATAGCCCTCACTATCAACTCGGAAGATTGCAATGCACAACCTTCTAGTGAGCCAAGACCCAAAATAATTGGATCAATGCCCAGCCAACGCCGGCATCAAAGACCAAATACTAAGGTAGGCAATTTTTGCCAATTGCATCATATGCAACTCTTGGATAGATGATCATGCACAACTCCTTGCCATGATGCATCTGTGTGCCTCTAGGTACTTGATCCTATCAAGGTTCCCTAGTTAAGTCCAACCCATGAGCCAACACGATGAGTGTGCACCCTGCGGAGGCAGACCCACACACCCACCATCACACTTCCACGAGATAGACAGTGTACCACGCGGAGGCGTGCCCACACATAGTCGATCAAGCTTTTCATGTGTGTTGCTTTATGGAAGGCAACTAAAACTTAATATTATTAATTGAAGGGTTTTATTAATACATATATATATCCAAACACCACATACTTATAGTACGTATCATATACTACTATATCCACAACCACAAACGATAGACATGCAATCACAAACACAAATACATCGGTTATGGCCATACTATTGTAATCCTCTGGAGCAACAAAGGATTACGGTCCACCTATGGTTTTATGCATCTCATGCAACACTTGTGAATCAACCTGTAAGCATGTAATGATCAACATTACAATGAACAACTTCATGGATGCTTCGTGAGGTTGGAACTTCAAGTTGCTTCTTGGAATGGGATCTTCTTGTTGCTTCTCCATGGATGCTCTTTGGAGTTGGATCTTCAGGTTGCTTCTTGGAATTAGATCTTCATGGTGCTTCTCCATGGACACTCCTTGGAGTTGGATCTTCAAGTGGCCTCCTTATATCAAATTTACAAAAACTAAAACTAAGCCTATCTCTATTACATCATATGAGTACAAATATAAAAGGAAAGAATTAATTACACTTTGAAATAAGAGATGAGGCTCGACATGCAAGCTGAATACTTTATACAAAGGATCCATATGTAACCATTATACATCCATAGAATTCACAAACAAACATATCCACAAGATTGACATCCACATTCATTCACAACATTCACAAAAGGGGATATTAGGCCATAACCGTGCATGCACTCATCACATAAAATAGATTTTAAAAGTGACGTGTATGCTATCATATGTATATCTACATATACGTATATACATATTAAATTTGCAGTACTTATAATGCGGGACATTCCCCATTTAAAAATTTTGACTTACACGTAGATTATGCGGGGTACACAAGGGCAGCGCCCGCTGACCGGGGGTCGAGAGGAGGCCGCCCCTCGCGGGGTCTCAGGGGTAGATCCCCTGAAAGGTCTACAAAATTTTACTTCCGTGCACTTTGGAAAATCAATATTTTCCATAGTCGACCCTGTCCAAAACGTCAAAAAACAGAAGCTTGCGGCATATGTGGAATTAGGTTTAGATTTGCACATTAGCAGGTTTAATTCGCATCGTATGCAACATAAAAACAGTATACAGTGATTCGATCATATCAAAACGAATCCAAATACGTCGTAGATCGACGCTGCTCTAATACCACTGTTGGGTTTTGTGGAGAAAACATGCGCGGCGGAAGTAATAAAATCCACGCAACCCGAAACAGGATCTCGTCGACAACAACGTATTTGGAAAGAATGTTTGCGGGATATACCTTATCGCAGAGCAAGTCCGGCGATGTCTTGTTGCACGATGGTGCAACACTGCTGACCTACACAGACGGAACTTCTCTCCCGTTCACTGTCGCAGGTTGATCTGGCGGTGCTCCTTTGCGGCAGTGATGTACGCCACTCGTAGCGCGTACAGGTAGTCATCGACGTCCTCCGAACGCAGGTGTCTCTACTTCATCCACGCGGATGGACGGAACTCCACGTCACGCTTCCTAAGCCGGCGGGAAGGAGTTGTGTCTCTGCGGCGGCGTGCTAGCGGTGCGTTTCTCTCCTTTCTCTCCTAAGGACGATGACGGATAGGGTTTGCGTACGTGAGCGTAAACGGAAAAGCCTCTCTCTATCTTATATAGATATCGGCCGTCAATCCTCCTTTAAACAGGATACGAAGGGAAATAGGGTTTCCTAAACCCATCGGTAAACAGAAACATTGCGTTAATTAAAACGCTCGTGGATTAATTAGAATATTCTGAAATTCATTAATTAACCAAATAATCACATTAATTGATTAATTAATATCTGACTCCATGCAATCGCTTGGGATGGCTCTATGGGCATACATATACCAACAATAGCAAGGAAGAGAACAACTAAGAATAATTGTGGGATAGCATGTCAGTGACTAGTATGCCGACAGAAGGGGACAACTCCTTCCTATTGCCTATAGTAACGCAATGTGGAGTTCTCGGTGCTCTACATGGACTTCTCTAGAGGCGGTAGGCTTCTTCTACTAGGAGGACACCGTCAACAGCTATCAGTAGTGCTTCACCGGGAGGCCAGTGGAGACAACTGTTCGAGTGTTGCTGTTGCTGAAGGAGTGAGCTAGTGCTTGAAGAAGAAGCATGATGCTACTGTAAGGGTAATGCCAATGGACTTTCTCTAGGTTCAGGTATATACTTGCAAACCATTCCTTCCTAGATACGTTGTTGTTGATGTGGTCTTTCTATTTTGGAAAACAATCATTTAAATTTGTGTTTCTGTTGCCTACATCTACGCCTCATTTCCCTATCGATAAATATAACATGTGTCTTATTAGGTTAAACCTTTTAAGGGGTGGAGGGTAATTGGATGATAACATATGGACGTTTAGATTTCGAGGACGAAATCATTAAAAGGGGTGGAGTGTTGTCATGAACTAAAATCTAGGATCTTATTCTATTCCATGATTAGGAGGTTAGTAAGCTTGGTTCCTTAGATTTGACCAAATAAGGATAAATTTATGCCTTATTGAATATTAGTAAATGTATAACATGAATAACTCAATGTTAATTGATTACATATTTATTCATGAAAATAGATATAACATATTAGGTGGTATAAATTTCTATAATTCACATCACATATTAATACACTCTAGTCATTTTGTATACCATCATTTAAGAAATAAAAAATTTACACATATTCCAACATAACTTTTTAGTGTGTTTGGAATCGATGGATTTATTTCTCAAATTAATTAGGGAGTGGATCCCCTCTTGGGTCCCACTCCTTACACTATAGACATCCTTTATGAGGTGGAGAGGTAAGAAGATGGTAGAATAAATGTTGGATCAAAGAGGGCCACAAGCAGTGGGAATATATGTATGATCTCACTCAAGCATGCTAACCCATGAAAAAATCAATTAACAAGCAAACCATGCATAAAAATGAACAATATGGTAGATCACACTCTCTTTTTACATGGAATAATTAATCATAACTTTTTAAGGCTGTAAGATAAATATTTTATCAAAATAGTCAATTACTTATGAGAGGCTTGGAGCACATGAAAAATTTCATCATAGGATTCATTTAGCCAAAAACATCATAAACGGGTTGCATTATTCTAATTCTACATATTCATGTCACAATGAGAAGAGATCAAGCTGAAACACACCATTAGGCAAATAGATTCAAGATTTGGAAAATTTGGTGAAAATTGTGCCAACTTGCATTAAACCACATCTAAACCTCTCCTAATAAGCATAAGCAACAAGCAAGCAATTTTTTAACTAAAAACTAACAAATATTATAAAAATGTAAATAATATGCAATGCATGGCATGGAGTTGTCTGAAAAGCAAAAATATTGAAAAATTATGCAGAAATGCATGAAATAAACTCAAGCAAAAAGAAATCTACACTAGATAGAGTGGTGCCAAAATCATTCAAACAAAACATGATGTGATAGAATGAAACAAGATCAACAAAATGAGATGAGAGAAAAGAGTGTGCTCACCACCCTACCACCCCAAACTTTTGAATCATGTTGTCCTCAGCATGAAACCAAAAGATTAGGTATGATAGGGTAGATATCACTACTATAGTGATGGTGAATCCTGAGGTGGTCCCCGTATGGTGGAGGATGTTGGTAGTAGCTACCCCAATAGTATGTATTCCAGGCAAGTATGTCTCTTGGCACCCAGACAGTGCTCCCTAGAAGTCCTCCACCCATTGGGGATTTCTCTGAACTTGCGCATGCTGGTAGCAGTACATGTGGTTTATCTAGTGGTGCATTTGTCGTTGGTCCAACCACATGAACTACTGAGTCTACTGGATCACCTCCAATTGTGCATGAATGTATGGCATGTCATATGCATTTATTGGAGGTGGTTGCACATAAAACTCCTCATGCCTCTGTCTCGTGTAGTGAGGTTGCTCTAGGATACATTGCTTCTTTGGTATGTATGTCTCTCCTTCTCCCTCAGGTAAGTCAACTAGCAATGCTCAGCAATCCCCCCTAGGGAATTCTCTTTCCCAATTGGCAAGTAGTGTTAGAAGATTATCCAATGACTTTATACCATCAAGATTAATAGCAAAATGATAGGGTATCTTTAAAGTAGTCCCAGGGTACCCGGGTTTTATATTGTAGATGATCTTTTCATCTCTGGTGGAGATAATTTGGGACCTTGAAAGATAGTTTAAGTCAACCAACTTTTCCCCATCTGTCTTTGTGAGGCCCTCAAGATCACAATCAAGGGCCATTTCTATGATGGTCACAATCCCTCCCATTATGAATGAATTTTTTCTCTTAGATGAGATTGTTTTCAAATGGTCAATCGTCATCGCACCTAAATTTTCATGACCACCACTCACCCTCACAAACATCAAAACAAGTCTTTTTGTGAGCAACATCCTTGGTTGTCATAGTAGACAAACATGGTGTTAGTGAGAATTTTTGAATGTACCTCAAGGGGGGGGTTGGATATTTTACTTGTTTTTTATTTTCCCTCTACAAAGGTGTCTTGGCCACTGAAAGTCTTGCACATGGATGAGTAATTGCATTTTCCATTCATACAAAACTTTAGATTATCAAATTTTTGTGCCATTTCTGGTGTTGGTACTAAAAAAGTTTTGAGAAGTTTAGATGTAAGAAGATGTGCGGAATCATTGAGTCCAAAACATATAGCTTCCTCACCTTTATATATGACCATCTCCAAGGATCCGAAGAACTCATGGTGTGTCTCAATGTCTCTCGTACCTCATTTAGCAGCTTGTACAACCCAAGCGGAGTTCAGGAGTCCTTGACATTAGAGTGTATCCCTAGGTCTTGTATGGTGGAAATGCATGTATATCTCATAGGAATCACCCTCCCTGTAGTGCACTCGAGATAGAGAGGCTTCATAAAAGACTTACTTGGCTCTTTTTTCCTGAAAGTAGCTCCTTCTGGTTATTTCCCTAGCTTGTATGCATCTAACTTCTTAAAAAAGTCAACTGAATCATCATCCATCTCCTCAATCTTAGATTCTTCTCCTTCTTCCTCTTCATAGTTGTGTGACTTGAAACATGTGTCCAAGTTTAGGGGCACCATCTCAATTAGAGCATAATTGTCTTTTTCTTATTCCTCAATCAACAACCTATGTTTTGTGGGATGTTGTGTGGTGTGTGGTTGTGTTGAAGATGTGGAATGTCTTGTTGGAGTAGGATGTAGAGGTAGTCATGAAGATGAGGCAGAAACAACATTCTTGATCCTCCTCTCCCAGGATGTAGCATCAACATGAATTGAATCAATAAAGTTTTTGATTTCTTCTTCCTCCTATTCTTCATCAGGGTTGTTGTATCTTGGATCCAATGAATGGTGGCTTTAGGAGGACCACAAATGAGATTTTCTCATAGATGTCAAACATTGAAGGAGGCCAGAAATGGAGTTGTACAAAGATGGAGTAGCACTGTGAGAGGGGAGACGAATGTTCGTGGAGGCACGTTTGGTGCAGCTTTTGCCTCCCATGAGGACCTTGACACCACTTTTGACCCCTTTTTATGCTTTCCCATCTTTCTTCACTCTTGCAATTTATTTAGTGGAAAATGGAGGAAGGTTTAGGACTTTTTCCCTTATAAAGAGTTGAGGAAGACTTATGAGATACATGGAGAAATGGAGGTAGAGGAGGGTTGGAAAGAGGAGTTGGGGGTAGGAGAAGATGATGTGGAAATTAATGCACTACAAATTCACTAGGAATGGAATTCCTAGAGTTTACTAAAATTATCGTGTAATATTACCACCCGTAAGTGGATGAACCTTATTTGAAGTAAAGTTGAGGATCAAATGGACAATGTTTTTAAGAATTATTTGATCAAAGCAACTTACCAAGAACTAGTATTTATCACAAAGTTTAAGTTGGTTTCATTAACTAAAGTTTCAAGAATAAAAAGCTCTAGATCAAGGTTCTAGTTATCAATTAATGGAAATACTAGGGTGGAATTGGGTTTCACTGCCACTATATGAATCTGTGCATTTATTCAAATCCAAACACATATGAAAATATAGTTGGAGATATGTAAGTTTCCCCTTTGGTGTTAGAAAATCTCCTGAATGGAATTTCCTATAAGCTCGATGTCTTGTTACTTGCAAATCATATATCCACTTCTCTGGAGACTTCCCACCAAAAGCTCTCATTAGGTCATCAACAAAAGCTAATCGATATTCAAATCTTAAATGTTGAAGTTCTATAGGAATAAGATTATTATAAATCATGTAAACCAGGTTATCAATCCACAAGACATGAGAAGGCTAGGTACCCTTGACCTTGAAAATTGAGGTATTGTGTTGTAACTCTTATAATGGAATATGAGGAGCGGGACGTGGTTGAAAATCCTAGACTTTGACCTCTCTAGGTAGTGTAAGTACATATCCTAGTCTGGAGGTTAGAGCCACTATAAATAACTTCTAATATTTTGTTTTGGTTCAATCTCTCTCTCCCTTGCTATGCATGTTTAGTTGCTCTCAAAGTTCATACTTGCAATATTATCTTAGAAATAATTTGAAGGCCTAATGAACTTTTTTAAGTGTTTTTAGCTCTATTCACCCCCTCTAGAGCCCATTATTGATCCAACAAGAGTGAACAGAGGTATGGAGGGGAAGATTGTGAATCTCTCCTATGTTATACTTGAGACTGCTTTAATTATGTTGTAACTACATTGATTATATTTTCCCCTCTTTTTGGTGAGCACATTGGTATCTTTTTATTATGGTACACCCCTATTATATATAAGGGTATGGAAGAATCATATATATCGAGAGAGGGGTGCCAACCCGAACTTCGAGTTTGGCACATTATTTTTGGATTTTTGATTTATTTTTAGCAGATGATGGGTTAAGTGTAGAGAAATATGGCATCGGGTAGGCAGCAGAAATAAATTTTTACTGCCATATTCCTCATTAATCCAGAAGATCACGTCAATAACTATATAATGGAAAGGATGGTTTTGAGGATATACCTGGTCTTGGAGCAAGTCTAGCGACAATCTCCTCATCATTGTAGTCATGCAACTGTCTTCTAGTTGCACTCGGACAGCGCCTGCGATAGCTTCTAGTCATCACCACATACCGCAGGCTGACGTTGTCCTCCTAGAAATAGGAAACGACCTATATGCCTCTATGGAATCCCATACGGACCGCCTAGAACTCGTGTCATCCTGCTAGAACAAACATGAAGGACGTGTCCCTCCCGTTGGTATACTAGTCACCAACTTACTCTCCCACAATTGTTCTCCCTTGCTATCCCTCCCTTTATTGGGTAGGACTTGATCGGGATCTATATTGGTGACCACAACTAGAGAGGGAAACAATTGTCAGAGACAATTGAGTTGTGTCTCTATGAAGCCCCACTACCCCTCTATTTATAAGAGGAGTTAGAGCCAAGGTTACAACTTTGTGTGGGAGTGGAAGGAGCTAGAATTTCATGAATTTTTGCAACCTACGACAGGTGAAATGATTGGTTCACTAGTGAACCGATCGGTTGACATGTGAAACAATCAGTTCACCCAGTGAATCAGTTGTTTCGACATGTTTCCCAATCTCAATTGTATTGGAAACTTTAATCCAATTAATGCACAACATGACATCAACACTCATCCTTAATGCAATTGAATGCTCTTATAAATGGCAGTTCATCTCATGAAGACATACTTGATCTCATTGTTCAAGTCACATACTTGAAGACATACGTCATTGAGTAGTATCATTCTTTAGACATTTATTTTGTTACTTCATTATCTCATAACTAAATAAAACAAAATAAATTGGAATCTTACCTTTATTATTAATAAAAAATTATAAGTTGTGCTAATACAATCATCATATGATAGGCTCTCTGGGCATACATACCAACATAGTCCCATCTGCACTTAGAGACAATCACTTGTGAATATCATTTCAAGTGATCTGACATGACCATTATGCTTCTGATGGGAAAGTGCTTTTGTCAAGGGGTTAGAAACATTTCTCTTGGTTGGTACTCTACAAATTTTCACATCTCCTCATTGTACAATCTCTTGTATGAGATGGAAACACCTTTGTATATGTTTGGAATGCTGATGTGATATGGGTTCCTTAGCTTGTGCAATAGCTCCATTGTTGCCACAATATAGCTCGATTGTGTCACTGATGCTTGAAACCACCCCAAGTTCAGAGATGGACTTCTTGATCCAAACAACCTCCTTTGCTGCATTTTATGTAGAAATATAATTGACCTCTATTATAGAATCGACAATTGTCTCTTGTTTGGAACTCTTCCAACTCACATCTTTGTTGTTGAGGCAAAACACAAATCCAAATTGTGATATGTAATCATCTTTGTCAGATTGGAAGCTTGCATCTGTGTAACCCTTTACCACCAACTCTTCCTCTCTGCCATAGACAAGGAACTGATCCTTTATCCTTCTCAAGTACTTAATGATGTTCTTTCGGCTATCCAATGAGCATCACCAGGATTTGACTGATATCTACTCATCATTCTCAAGGCATATGAAACATCAGGATGGGTACACAACATTGCATACATGATAGATCTGATCGCAGATACATATGGAATCTTACTCATGTGTTCCCTTTCTTCATAAGAAATGGGACATTGAGCTTTAGATATGGTAACTCCATGACACATGGGAATTTTCCTCTCTCTGAGCTCTCCATGTTGAACCTCTTCAACACTTTATCAATTTATGTGATCTGACTTAGTCCAAGAAGCCTTTTAGATCTATCTCTATAGATCTTGATCCCCAAGATGTAGGATGCTTCTCCCAAGTCTTTCATGGAAAATGTATTTCCTAGCTATGTCTTTACCTTTTGTAAAGTAGGTATTTCATTACCCATCAATAGTATGTCATCCACATACAATATGAGGAATACAATCATGCTCCCACTAACCTTCTTGTACACACAAGGTTCATCTTCATTTTGAGTAAATCAAAAATCTTTTACTGTCTCGTCAAAATGAAGATTCTGGCTCTAAGATGCTTGCTTCAATGCATAAATTGATCTTTCTAGCTTACAGACTTTATTTGCATTCTTTGAATTTATATAACCCTCAGGATGTGTCATATAAACATTGTCAAGAAGATTCCCCATTAAGGAATGCAGTTTTAACATCCATCTGCCAAATCTCATAGTCATGATAAGCTACAATTGCAAGCATGATCCTGATGGACTTAACCATGGCCACTGGAGAAAGGTTTCATCATAGTCAACACCTTGAACTTGTATGAAACCCTTTGCAACCAATATGCCCTTATAGGTTTGTACGTTACCATTCATGTCGGTCTTCTTCTTGAAGACTCACTTGCACCCTATAGGTTTTTCCCCTTTAGGCCACCAAGGTCCATACCTTGTTAGCATACATGGATTCCATCTCAAATCTCATGGCCTCAAGCCATTTCTCAAACTATGGCCCCTTAGTAATTTCTATATAGGTTGTTGGCTCATCATCTATGGCCAACTCACTGCCTTCCTGAGTCAAAAGATAACCAAATCTTTTAGGTTCAAGGCGTGTCCTACTAGATCTATGAGGTCCCAGTGTTACATGAGGAATTTGAGATTCCACAACATTTTGTGACTCTCTTTGTTCCTCTTGTGCATCTATCGGTTCAATATTTTGTTGTTGGTCTCTAACTTCTTCGAGTTCCACTTTGCTCCCATTGATTCCTCTAGAAATAAATTCCTTTTCCAGGAATGCAACATCTCTGGCAACAAACATTTTGCTGTCATATACGGAATAAAAGTAATATCCTTTAGTATCCTCAGGATATCCAAAAAAACAACATTTATTAGATTTAGAGCCAAGCTTTTCAAGAAACATTTTCCTTAGATGAGCTTCACACCCCTAAATCCTCATAAAAGATACATTGGGTCACTTCTTGTACCATATCTCAGATGGTGTCTATTGAACCAATTTAGATGGCACTCCGTTTAGTATAAATGTTATAGTTTCAAGAGCATTACCCCATAAGGTAGTCAGAAGTTCAACTAAACTCATCATAGATCGCACCATATCCAGCAATGTGTGATTCCTTCTTTCTGATACACCATTACATTGTGGTGTTCCAGGTGGAGTCCATTGTGATATGATACCACGGGATTGTATAAGGTCCTCAACTCTTAGCTTTAGTATTCTCCATCTCGATCAAAATGAAGCGCCTTAATACTTTTTCCAAGTTGGTTTGTACTTCGTTCATAAACTCCTTGAACTTTTCAAGAATTTTTAACTTATGGTTCATTAGGTAAGCATAATCATGCCTACTGAAGTCATCAGTGAAGGTAATGAAGTATTGATACCCACCTCTAGCAGTTGTTCTAAAAGGCCCACATACATCAATATGCATGAGTCCTAATAAATCGCTATCCCTCTCATTGTTACCAGCGAAAGGGGTTTTGGTCATCTTGTCTGACAAACAATATTCACACGTCTCTGTTGATTCCAAATAAAAAGAGTCCAGATAACCATCTTTATGGAGTCTAGATATGAAATTCTCATTTATGTGCCCTAGACGAAAATGTCAAAAATATGTTTTATTTGAGTTGTTGAGTTTTAGTCTTTTGTTATTTATGTTATAAACATCTGTCTTTAGATCTAGCAAATAAAGACCATAAGACATTGGTACATTTCCACAAAAGATCCCATCTTTTGAAATAGAACATCGACCATTCTTAATGTGAAATTCATATGCATCCTTGTCCATACAAGATACAAAAATGATGTTTCTATTTATGGCAGACACATAATAGCACTTCATTAACTCTATTACAAGCCCTTTAGGTAGAGATAAACTATAGGTTCCAAGTATAGTGGCAACAACTCTTACTCCATCTGCAACTCAGAGTTTGACCCCACCCTTTCTCAAAGGCCCACTTCTTTTCAGATCCTGCATATTCGAGCATATGTAAGATCCACATTTGGTATCTAGTACCCAAGATGAAGAAGTAGATAATTTTATCTTAGTAATTTATATACCTGAAGTGAATATTACCATCTCCATCTTCTTCTTCCTGAATGCCTTCAAATATAAAGGATAGTTTCCTCTTGTACTTTTCTTTCCCCTCATCTTGAGTGTTGAAGATCTGCATTTGGGCTTAGCCTTAGAACTCTTCATGGCCTTTCTTTGATCCTTGGACTCAACTCCACTGATCACAATCACAGATTTGTCCTTCTTCATTCTTGCTTTGACACTTATCAGCATGGCAAGCAAATCTGACAGCAGTCTCGCCATATTATTCAAGTGATAGCACTCAATAAAATGGCTATATATTCAGGAAATGATTGTAGAATCTTATCTATAGCCAACTCTTGGCTCAAAGAGAATCCTATTTCTTCTAGATGATCCACATATCCAATCATATTTAGCACATGGTCCTCAACTAAATCTTCCTCTGTCATATTACACTCAAAGAGTGCCTTTGAGACATTGTACCTTTCTTGTTTTGTGAGGTAATGGTTCACATTCCTAAGATGTGTTACCATCTCAAGAATCCCCATGTCTTCACATTTCTCATGCAACTCATAGTTCATCCAGCTTAGCATAAGGTACTTTATGTCTAAGGCATCATTGGCATGCTTCCAGTAAACATCCAATTCAGCCCTAGGCGCATCAGAAGCATGTATTTCTGGCACTGGTTTTTCTAGGACATAGAGCTTGGACTCTTCATTGAGAACCCTTCTCAAAGTCCAAAACCAATCGTAAAAATTTATCCTATTAAGTTTTCCTCCCTAAGGACCAATCACAATGATAATTTGATTGCCATTTGATTCTACAAGAGAAAATTTTGCATTTTTCTAAAAACCCTTTTTGATTTGATTAGAAAATATTTGTTGACATTTATGTAGGCCTTTAATTTATTATCACTCCCACTATTTTATTCAGATTGATAGCCCTCATATATCAATTCAAAAGATTGTAGCATAAAACCTTCTAGTGAGCCAAGATCCAAAATAATTCAACTGTTATCCAACCAATGCCAGTGTCCATAGTCAATTATTAAGGTAGGAAACTTTTGCCAATTGCATCATATGAAATTCTTGGATAGATGATATACACAAATCTTTGCCATAGTAATCCACATGCCTCTGGTGCTTAATCTCATTAAGGACACACAGTTAAGCCTGATCTAAAATCCAACACAATAATAATGCACCCCGCTTGGCAGGCCCACATTATTACCATCACACTTCCACGAGACAGACATCACACCACCATTGGGGTGCCCACACTTCGTTAATCAAGCTTTTCATGTCTATTTCTTATGGAAGCATATAAGACTTAATATATTATTTGAGGGAGTTTGTATTTATAAATATATATGCTTTATCCAATCACCACATATATAGTACGCATCATATACATGCTATATCCCACAACAAAAATATGCAATGAACAAAAAGTGATGGTTATGACCATTCTAATGTAACTCCTTGGAGCCACAAGGAATTACCACAACCTAGGGTCTACATATCATGCAGAAAAACCTATTAATGAAGATTTATATTTGCCAATCTAGGTTGATAAGATCAAACCTTGAATCGATTGACTCACCTCTTGGCTGGTTGGTTGGTCGTCGCCCTTGTCATCTGGACTCTGATCCACCACCATCTGGGTCCTCCGGTTGATCGGTTGGGCCTCCATTCAATCCATCCTCCTTGCTCCTCAAGCTTGTCATCTCGTCTTCTTCATTGTAAAAAGAAAATAAACTATCCTACTATTACATGATTATACAGAACCTCGAGTTATATTTGAGGGGACAAAACGTAGGAGAGAATAATACTTTTACAATTAGAAGATAAGATAGAGGCTCAGTATGCAAACTGAGATAGAACAAGAAATAAACAACCACACAACCATGCACAAATAATTAGGGTTATTGGAAATAACCACGCTAAAGATCCACCATCAATACTCACTTCTAGGGCGAGGTGAGTAAATTGCATTTATATATCACACATATTTATATTAGTTTGGTATTACATGTGGTATTTGATCGATTATTAATATTCACATTGTATGCAATAAATAAACGATAAAAACCAAAAATTTGATCATATCAATAATTCCAAAATATAGTAAATTGACGTGGCTCTGATACCACTGTTGGGAAATATGCAATCAGGTAGGCAGCAGAAATAAAAACTTACTACCATATTCCCCATTAAACTAGCAGACCACGTCAATAACTATACAATGGAACGGGTGGTTTCAAGATATACTTTGTAACGTCTCAGATTTTTTTTGCCTCCACAATTAACTCTTAATCATGGAGATTAAAACCCAAGAGCGTTATGGAAGAAGTATCAAGCAATAGATAGCAACCACGCACTTTAATTTAAAGCAACATTTAAGTTCGAGTTACATATGTTCCAACTTAAAAAGTTACATATTTGCAATAATTCCTACTACAAACTACTAGCATAAGATAACAAAAGCATAAATGAAAGACTCGATGCTTCTCCCTCCAGAACCTAGTTAGGAGAATCCACATGGTGATGTAAACGTCAACCTACAATCAATCTATGGTGGGAGGGGAACAAGAACCGTAGCAAGAGGAGTTAGACAAATGTCTAAGTACGGAGAGGCACAATAATTTAAACTGAGTTGAAAGGATACCAAAACATTGATAACATATACAAAATTATAAATGGAAAATACATAAAAACTAGTTAAGTGGTATGGAAGTTGAAGCAGGTGATAGTGAAGTAAAACATTTATTAAATCTATTAATTATCATTTAATTTATTTTATTGTATCATTCCCCACTTAGTCCAGAGGGATTGTTAACCAACCCTAGATCCATCTCGTGGCCTGCAACCACATCTAAGGTCACATAGACCATGAGTAATAACAATATATATATTCACTTCGCACACCATCGTTAAACATATCACATAGATACCGACGTTAAACATGTGCTAATTCTACCCTTATAGCTTCCTCTGTCCCACTACTGGTGTGGTTTGTAGGCCCCTGATTCGATGCCTACTCAAAGGGTAGTCTTGCAGCCTGTGCTCTGCCCTCGAGGTGGGGTTGGTTTCTAACCATATCTCTCCATGGTCTGGCGGCCTAGTGTAGGTGTCGTCACCTCAGCGGTTGTTATACATGACCTTTGATGATTTATCTCACAGACCAACAATACTTTGCATGCCCTCAAGGTGGGGTAGGTGTAAGGGATAGGCTATTCTTCCTCCCTTATCCATCCCAAGGATACGATTCGGATCAAACATAACATATCAATCTCGATCTTTTGGTCATCACCGGCTCTGGGACTGTAAGACCACTTCAGTGGTGGAATCTCAACAATAACTTATTTTAATCATAGCTTAACCAAGAGTATCACATGTCATGATAAGAATCTCAGCAATTAAACTTTTTATCAATTCTCTGAATTATAGATATTCAAATTTTTGACAAAAACATGAGGAAAACCACCAATATTCACAATACTACGATTTGTATGGTGTAAGTGTAAGGTATGCCAAAACTTCACTGTGATACAAATTTTCATGAAAAAAAAGAGTGACACATATTGACATGTATTGCACAAAAGGTGTAGTTGATGAAGAGAATGAGATTTGTAAATGAAATGTGATAAAAGACC
This sequence comes from Alisma plantago-aquatica, assembly GCA_963693085.1. NCBI lineage: Eukaryota > Viridiplantae > Streptophyta > Magnoliopsida > Alismatales > Alismataceae > Alisma > Alisma plantago-aquatica. The sequence goes on along the minus strand of OY856411.1, from coordinate 712,749,178 downwards.
TCTTTGTTAGGGACATTATATCGATAAAATCCATAATTACTTTGAATGAAAACTCAACATTCAGAATGTGATTTTAGTGTGGACTCAGAAGAAGAGTTTTTACTCCCTACCTTAACAAGGTACGAATGTGGGTACACTTGAATGATGGTCTTGAGCCTAGTTACTTCTTTTTATTGAGATTCCTTTAGTGGTAGTAGAAAAGAAGGTGTTTTTGATGGTGTATTTTGATGTATATAGTGAGTGGGCAAGCTACAATTGAGACCTTTGGATTTATGGATGATGGATATGGTGTTGTGATTGGTAGGGAAGGGAGTGTGGAGGTGGATTTTTGTTTTAAGTAAGGTGAACCTTTAAGAAAGTGAATAGGTGGTCAAGGTGTTTGTTCACCTAGTGTTGTGGATTATATATTGAGCATGGGACGTCCAGGGACATCAGGTTGCTATTTATAGAGATGGAGGGTCGGTTCTATTACCTGAGGTCGGCCAAAGAAGGATGAGACTTCATCCCCATCTCCTCCTTATCCATGGATATGTTAGAAGTCATTTCTTGGGGAATGGGGAGGCTATGGGCTAGTTCATAGGTGGTTATAGCTTCTTGTGCTCAAGAGGAGAGAATAGGATGCATTTCTGTAGTCATGAAGGCTTCACATAGTCTCGTCGACGTCAAAACGTCATCTCCAGCAACCATGTCCGGTAAGGTCGTGGGTGAGGTGGAAGTTTTATATAAGATCATTTGGACGGTTCTAGAGACTTAATAATAGTATGTAGGAGTTGATTAGATATTTTGGGCGGTGGAAGACTATACTGCATGGGCGGGGGAGCTTGCCGGGACGTTTCTCGTCATCTCCGGCGGTTTGGGAGGTGCAATGGTGGCAGTCGGACATGCGTTTGCATGGGCGGTGGAGATGAGGTCGGTTGCATCCGTCATCTTCATACGGTTCCAACGCACTTTTCCCCAACGAATTTGGTGTCTTGTAGGCGCCGCAATATTGATTATAGTGGTGCAGTTTGCAGCAGTTCGGCGACGGGATTTATCGGAGGAGGAGGAGAAGATAGAGCAGTGGCGCTGCTCGGGAAGAGAGAAAAGACAGTATGGCTATTTGGTTTCCGGTGGTGGGCCCGCAAACATAAGATGTTTATTGGCTGGGAGACCAAACGTGGGGGACAGAGGGAGAAGAGAAGTGAAGAGGGAGAGACAGCTGTCATTTTATGATTCTATTAATCACAACGTTGCTGATGTTGGGTAGTCGATTCAGTTGAGTAAATGATTAAACAAGGAATAAAAGGTGTTGCGTACAGCACCGGCTACATGAGTGGGTGGGGTCTTAGCCAATAGAAAATAGAGAAAGAGATGCGTGAGGTAAAGGGAGAAAGGGTGTGGGTGGAGAGTGGGGGAATCGTTAGGAAAGAAAGGGAGGGAGTACGAGGAGAAGAGAGCGTATGGCTGAGCTTTTTGAGTGGTGAAAATTGTGAAGAACAATATTGGAAAATTGTCTATTACAAATAGGTCCTTGTAGTTTAAATAAATCTTATATATAGGTCCTATTTTCACATATTGACCCTTGTAGGCCTAATAAACTGGTCAAATATATTTCTTTTTTATACATATCTTTTTGCCTACATTTTGGTGAAATGTTGGCGAAACTCATTTTTTCCCTCCATTCGACCATTATTTATTTTTCATAATAACATTATGTTTAGAAAATATATTCTTGCATCCTTTTCTTTTGTGGTTATCTAAATATTCTTTTGAAATTGTTTAAGTAAGATATTAATCATATATGATATTTTCAATTAAAGGGTCATGTTAATTTAAGATATTGCTCTGAAAGACCAGGTTGTAACATCCTCTCCTCCTAATAAAATTTTCGTCCTCGAAAATTAAAATACTTACCAAAGAGATGTGGATATTTTTCCTTCATCTCTGATTCTAGTTCACATGTTGCCTCTTCAATCATGTGATGTTTCCATAACACCTTCACAATTGGGATGGTGTGATTTCTAAGTTGTTGCTCCTTGTGGTCCAAGATTTGAATGGGATGTTCTTCATAGGATAAGTCTTTGGCAATCAGAAGAGGTTCATCTTGAATGACATGTGACGGATCAGAGATGTATTTCTTCAATAATGATACATGAAACACGTCATGTAACTTTTGATATTCATAAGGTAGTGTTAACTTCATGGCTTGATCATTGATCTCTTTTATGATTTCAAAAGGTCCCACATATCTAGGGCTCAGTTTTCCCTTCTTTCCCCATATGGTAACACCTTTTATGGGAGATATTTTGACATAAATCTAATCTCCTACTTTGTATTCCACATGCCTTCATTTTTTATCTGCATATTTTTTTTGTCGATCTTGTGCAGCTTGTAATCTTTTCCTGATCAACTTTACTTTTTCCGCACATTGGTAGATCAGTTTGGGTCCCAAAATTTTAGCTTCCCCAACTTCGTCCCAATATAATGGAGATCTACAAGGTCTCCCATATAGTGCTTCATACGGAGCCATTTGAATACTAGCTTGATAGCTATTATTATATGAAAACTCCATTAGAGGGAGATGCTCATCCCAATTGCCCTTCCAGTCCAGAGAACAAGCTCTTAGCATATCTTCTAATATTTGTATTACTCGTTCTGATTGGCCGTCAGATTGTGGGTGAAAGGCAGTGCTAAAATTCAACTTAGTCCCCAATGCTCTTTGCAATTATTGCCAAAACTTAGAAGTAAAGCGAGGATCTCTATCTGATACAATAGTTACAGGAACACCATGTAACTTGACAATCTCTTTCATGTATAGGTCTGCCAGACTGTCCATATTAGCAGTGATCTTGATTGGGAGGAAATGGGCAGATTTCGTTAATCTATCCACTACTACCCACACACTGTCATTTCCTTTTCGAGTTCGAGGAAGGCTAGTCACAAAATCCATTGTGATATATTCCCATTTCCACTCTGGGATTTCTAAGGACTTGAGGAGTGCTCCAGGTCGTTGATGTTCTGCCTTCACTTGTTGACACGTGAGACATTTGAGTACATATTCCGCAATTTCCTTCTTCATATTAGGCCACCAAAAATTCTTTTGTAAGTCTTTGAACATTTTGGTGGTTCCTGGGTGTATGTTGTATCTTGATGCATGTGCTTCTTCTAGGATCTTTTATTTAATTGGGGAGCTAGAAGGTACCCACAACCGTTCTGCAAACCATATGGTGTCCTCCTCTTTTAGTTGCAGTTGTGATTTGGGGTTTTGAGCTACTCCTCTCCAATAATTATAGTTGGTGTCTTGTTTTTGAGCAGCCATGACCTCCGCCTTTAAATTTGTAGTAATAGTCAATGGATTGAGCACAACCCTAGCCATTTTCTATTCTTGTATGTTTATCATTGCTATATTCATTACTTTTTTTCGGCTAAGTGCATCAGCCACCATGTTATCCTTACCAGGGTGATAATAAATAGTGAAATCATAATCCTTGAGATATTCCAACCATCGCCTTTACCTTAGATTGAGATCCTTTTGAGTCATAATATATTTGAGAATCTTGTGATCGGTTAGAATCTCAGTCTTTACCACATATAGTAAGTGCCTCCAAATTTTTAGAGCATGTATAACTACTGCCAACTCCAGATCATGGGTAGGGTAATTTTCTTCGTGCTTCTTCAACTGGCATGAGGCATAGGCTATTACCTTACCTTCTTGCATTAAGACACAACCCAGACCTGCTTTGGAAGCATCAGTAAACAAGGTATATGTATTGCCTTCTTGTGGTAGAGTTAATATTGGGGCAGTAGTTAGCCTCCTTTTAAGTTCTTGGAAGCTATCTTCACACTTTTAACTCCACACAAAAGATACTCCCTTTCTCGTCAAATGTGTTAGAGTGCCTACAAGCTTTGAGAAATCCTTGATAAATTTTCAGTAATATCTCGCCATTCCCAGGAAACTTCACATTTTTGTTACTGTCCTAGGTGCTTCCCATTTAAGCACAGCTTCAACTTTCGCTGGGTCTACTGATATTCCTCCAATAGATATTACATGCCCCAAAAAGCCTACTTTAGTTAGCCAAAACTCACATTTTGAGTATTTGGCATAACGTTGTTGGTCCCTTAGAGTTTGTAACATAATTCTCAGATGGACCTGATGATCCTCTTCATATGTAGAATATATAAGAATGTCATCAATAAAGACAATGACAAATTTATCAAGATGTCTGTGAAACACACGATTCATTAGGTCCATGAATGTTGCAGGGGCATTAGTTAGCCCAAAAGGCATAACTAAAATTCATATGAACCGTATCATGTTCGAAAGGTAGTTTTTGGCACATCTTCTTCTTTAACCCTTAGTTGATAATACCCATATCTCAGATCTATCTTTGAGAAGACTCGAGCATACTTGACTTGGTCAAATAAATCATCAATCTGGGGCAAGGGGTATCTATTTTTAATAGTGGCATCATTGAGTCTACGATAATGAATGCACATCCTCAACGTCCCATCTTTCACAAAAAGGATAGGTGCTCCCCAAGGAGATGAGCTAGGGTGAATGAATCCTTTTTCCAATAGTTATTCAAGTTGCTTCTTTAATTCTTCCAACTCTGTAGGGGGCATTCTATAAGGTTGTCGAGATATAGAAGTACTCCCTAGTAAGAGTTCAATCTCGAATTCCACCTCTCGGTGTGGGGGCAATCCATGCAATTCTTTTGGAAAAACATCAAGAAAGTCCCGAACTACATTCACTTCCTCTAATTGCTTCTCATTCATGTTCTCTTCCTGTAATACTGCAATAAAACCTTCACATCCTTCCTTTAGAAATTTTCTGGCTTGGATTGCAGAGATAACTAGACTTCCTTTTGAAATTCCTTTACTATAGACAACCCAGGGAGGCATGCCAGGCATATTTATGGTTACCATTTTTCTTTGGCAATCAATAAGTTCTCCATACTTTTCTAGCCAATCCATTCCAAGGATAACATCTAGGCCCGTTAAGTTGAGAATAATTAGGTTGACAGGTAAGGTATGCCCTTCTATCTGTAGGGGAACATTGTTTATTATCTTGTGTGCCACATCCTACTTCCCTAGAGGTGTAGTTATTTCTATTGTATAGTGTAGGTTCTCAACTTCTAGGTTTATCTTCTTTAAGCATATAGATGATAGACAAGAATGCGTTGCATCATAATCAAATAGCACCTTGAAGGGTTTTTTATTGATAAGACCATTACCTTCCATTAGGCAATCATCATTATGAACCTCCTCCGAGCTCAAGGTGAACGTTCTTCCAGTCGTCTTCTGTTGATCTGGATTTTGACGTCCCGGTTGAGGGCGTTGTTGAGATTGTACTTGCGTGAGAAGTAGTTGAGGTCTTGTAATACATGATTGTTGTTGATGAAATCATGGCCTCGTAGGAGGCATCATTGAGTTTTGGTGATAGAATCCTGAGTGAGCCATGGCATTGTTGGGGGGGAAGCATATGATAATTTCTTAATACATGTCCTATCATTTGACATCGATAGCAACGTGGTTGAGAGTCATAAGTGCAAATCCCTAAGTGCGACCTCCCACAATGTAAGCATATATTCCCAGTTCTTTTTCGAGAGGGGAAATATTGTTGCCCATGTTGGTATGTATGCCCTGAGAGCCAATCATGGGATGATTGGTGGGATACATTAAGATTGATTTGATAAACATCAAAGGAAAGCTTCCAATTCTTTCTGGTTCAGTCATATGAGATAGTGATAGAACAGATTGAATGTCTAGAGAATGACAGTGCTCAATGATGTATGCTTTCAGGTTAAGGACCTGAACGATGAGATCATATGGATGCTAAGAGTTTGTACATTCTCATTATGTCCCTAGTCGGATGTTATTGTGGAAGGTAGATAGACAGCAATGACACACAAGACTAGATTGTGGTGTTGGTAGATGACAGAATCTCATTAGTCATGATATAGAGATATCAAACCAAACACATAGGTACTTGTTAGAGAACAAGTGTACCGGATAGACCCACCGTGAGTTTGACACATCGAACCATGACATGGTAGTCACAGTCAGTACTCACAATGATGGTGGTGAGTGTGATTCTTTGACCTGAAATCACTACACTCGACACATGTCATTGGGCACACTTTGACATCATCAAACGCAGTCCTGAAACATGGGTTGTTATAAAGGTGATGATTGGGTGGCTTTGACACATGGGGCTTTTGAGGGGTGAGTGATAGATATGGGATTTATCCCTCCTGAGGGAGTTTGATATCCATGGCCACTTGATGAGTAGGATTGAGAAATTCGTGCACGCATGTGTGAATCAGTATGTGATATTGATGTCATACATATCTCTTCCAATCTACTCTGAGATCAAGAAAGTGAATGAACGTTGACAGGATGATTGTTCCAAGCCTCGAGTTCATTCGGGATATCAGTGACAAAGGAAGTATACATTCACTGTAACACCATTCACGGATTGTAGGATTGAAAGTTGTTCTCCAACATTCTATTTCACTTGGGTAGCACTGATGTGTGACTAGGCACCGCTCTTTGCTTGTGAAGTCATAAGTGTTATGGACTTTCACTGCCAATGTGAAATGGACCTGTAGGGTCACACACATAGGATTTAACCTGGAAGAGGAGTTTTGTCCATAAACAATGTTTAAATTGATTACTAAAGGAATTTAGTAGTTCAATTTAACACTCAATTAATTGATAGCTCAATGTCATAATGTTCATGGTGTTGGACACATTGATTGGAGTATCGGATTGATTGAAACTGCAATTGACTGATTCTGCACAATCTGCACTCCCAACCGATCGGCTCATGTGATGAACTGATCGGCTGAGCTTGGTGAACCGATCGGCTTAGGTGGCGAGTCGATCGGCTCATGGACAGGGTGAAATGATCCGTTCAAGTGTTGAAATGATCGGTTCAACTGGTCCAACTGAGCAAGTTGGGAAAGTCAGGTTGGTGAGAAATTTCTTTTCATTTCACTTTCCCAATTTGATTGGAACAAGGATTGGTATTTGGTACCAATTCGAAACAAAAGAGGAAAAGTCAATCGGGAACTGACCAGGACCACGAACCGACCGGTTCAGAAGTGAACCGACCGTTTCATGGGTCCCAACCGATCGGTTGAGGTGTCAACCGACAGGCTCAGGTCCCCAACCGACTATTTCAGAAATGAAATGATCGGTTCAGGTTGCGCAGTTGGTTGTTTTTGTGGAAAATCTCAAACCCTTCTACTCCTGCTTTAGTCCCACATTACCCAAGATAGAGAACTCTGTCCCATGACCCTCCTATATATATAGGGGTATTGGGGCTTCTCAAAGTACAACTCAGTGCAACCAGTTGCTCTGTAAAGTTGTCGTTCTCTCTGGTTTTGGTAACCGAGAGAGCCCGAGCAAGTGCAACCCAATAACGGAGGCACAGTAAGGGAAAGACAACTGTAGAAAGCGACTGGTGGCAGGAGAGTGTGTCAGTGACTAGTACGCTGACAGGAGGGTGCGACTCCTTCCAATTCCTTGTGAGACAAGGAGATTGGAGTTCCAGGTGGTCCGTGTGGACTACTTCAGAGGCGGGAGATTTCTGTCGCTCGGAGGACAGCTGTCAATCCCGACAGTCCCGGTGAGACCAGGAGTCGTCAGTTCTGGTGCGACCAGGAGCTGCATAGACACCGTTCAAGACCGGAGGTGAAGACCGTGCAAGCCGTGAGGTATTGTCACCGAGCAAGCCTCGGAACAAGGTATGATTCCGCAAACCATCTTTTCCTATTGTATAGACGTTGACGCGTTTCCTTGTTCTGGGTTTGGGGAGGAGAATTTTTTTTTGTTTCTACTGCCTTCTCTGCCTCCCATAAAACCCAACAGTGGTATCAGAGCCACGTCAACTGCTCTATACTTTAGGATTATTGATATGATCGATTTTGGTTTGTCACCTTTATTTATTGCATACGATGCGAATAAAATTTGATTTATGCATGTGCAATCCTAAATCCACAAATCCCAATATACATATATGATATGTAATATGAATGCACTCAATACGCATCACCCTTAAATGAGTTTTGTGGTGGATGTATAGCGTGGTTATGGCCAATAAACCCTATCTGTGTATGGTTGTATGTGGTTGCTTGCATCTCGGTCTGCATACCGATTCCCTTTCTCCTATTCCTGATGTAACTCGAAATAATTCGAGATTTCTTTCCTACCTTTGCTCCCCTCGAATGTAACTCGAGGTTTCTCTTTTTACATTGTAAAATAGGATAGAATTTTATTTCATGTTATGTCAAAGAACGGAGGACATCCTGACGACAGCTGAAGATGATCGGTTCAAGGCGTGAACCGATCGGTTGACGTTCGAGACCATCGGTTCAAGGAGTGAGTCGATCGGTTGATGACCGATTCGAGGAGCGAGATGAGTGGGTGGCGGCCATGATGAGATGCACGACGACCAGGAAAATTGATCAGTTGGAGGAGCCAACTGATCGGCTGGTGGCACCCAGCCGACCGGCCTGATGGCAAGCCGATCAGTCATGTGATGAGTTGATCAAACCCAGAAAGGCAAAGCACAGAGTTCATATTGTACAGGTTGCATGTGATGTTGACCTAGATGACCGTGATTCCTCTTGGCTCAAGGAATCACATTAGGATGGCCATAATCATCGCTTTGATCATTTTGCATATTTTCTATGGGATATAGCATGTATATGATATGTACTATATATTGTGGTGATTGGATACGTATATGTATATAAAACTAAATCCCTCATTAAATATTAATGTTTTAGATGCCTTCCAAATGCGACACACGTGAAAAGCTTGATCGACCAAGTGTGGGCACGCCCAAGCGTGGTGCACCCTCTATCTCGTGGAAGCGTGAAGGATGGATATGTGGGTCTGCCCAAGCAGGGTGCATATTCATCGTGTTGGCTTTGGGTCGGACTTAACAAGGTGACCTAGATATGATCTAGCACCTTGAGGCATGGAGATGCTCATGGCAAGGAGTTGCATATCACATCTTATCAAGAGTTTCATATGATGCAATTGGCCAGAGTTGCCTACCTGAGAGATCTAAATTGTGGGTGACAGCCCAAGCTGGTCCATGACTTAGAGGATTTCAAGATCTTGCCCACTAGAAGATTGTACGCTGCAATCTTCTGAATTGATGCTGAGGGCTATCAATTTGAAGTAAAATAGTGGGAGCGATAATTAATTAAAGGCCTAATTATATCGTCAACTTTTCAAATCAATCAAATAAGTCAAAATTGAGTTTTGGACTAAAATTGCATATTTCCTTTTGTAGTACAAATGACAACAAACAACAATCACTTTTCTTTGTGATCGGTCCTTGAAAAGGACAAGCTGAATGGGACAAACTTCCATGATTGGTATAGACATTGAGAATTGTTCTCACTCAAGAGAGAAAGCTCTATGTCCTGGATACTCCAATTCCAGAGGAACCTACTCCTAATGCACCAAAGGTAGAAAGGGATGCTTACAAGAAGCATTTTGATGATGTCATTGATGCAAAGTGCTTGATGTTGTGCTCTATGAACCACGAGTTGTAGAGACAACATGAGAACATGGGTGTCATTGAGATGATTCAGCATCTCAGGAACATGTATGAAGATCAAGCATGGCAAGAGAGATACGATGTCTCAAGGGCACAGTTCAAGTATGTCATGACAGAAGGAGATCCAGTTGGTCCTCACACACTCAAGATGATTGGGTATGTGGAGAACCTGACAAGACTGGGATTTCCACTGAGCCAAGAGTTTGCTACTGACGTGATACTGCAATCGTTGCCAGAATCCTACAGTCAGTTTGTGATGAACTACAACATGAACAACTTTGATAGGCCACTGTCAGAGTTGTTGGGCATGTTGAGGACAGCCGAGACACAGATGAAGAAGGACAAGCCTAAGTCTGTGATGGTGATCACAAGAAAGAAGGACAAGTCCAAGCGCAAGGGCAAGGGCAAAGCTAAGAAAGGTTCTGATGCTAGCCAGGAGCCCAACTCGTCTTCAGCTCTCAAGGCCAAGGGAGGCGTGACCAAGAAAGGAAATTGCCACCATTGTCAAAAGCCAGGACATTGGAAAAGGAATTGTCCTCTCTATCTGGAAGAACAAAAGAAGAAGGAGGCGACTGATGTCTCCACTTAAAGGTGTCATGAAATAAACTTGTAACACTTTTGAGGTATATGATACCAATATGTAAAGTGTAAAGCACTCAATAAATGGGGCAAGTTTTGCTGCCATAGATAGGAGTACTTTAGTTTATTTTCAGCCTAAAAGGCATGTAATACAGTTATGAACTACTATTTCATATTTTCCAATAGATAGAAACACTTTATTTTGCATATTGTATGACAATGATGGCAATCAATAAAGAGATGTTTCAATTTCTAAAGATATGATCTTTGTGGCAATGCCTTGTTTATCTTGTGGTATGCATAAGATAAAATGATACCTAAAAGTTATAGATAACTCAAACAATCAAATTAGCATCAATCATGAGAAATTCATTTCTAGTTTCCATGTGATGGATAAATCTAGACTCTTTTGGTTAGAGAACCAGTAAGAGACATGAATATCTTGGACATGATTAATCAATCTTCACTAAAGGTAGTGGGAGAATGATTATCCTATTAGGTATGATACATGTGATGTATTTACATACCTATTGGAACAAATGCTAATACTTCAAATGGTGTTTAGAGAAATACCAATATGAATATCTTGAAGTGTTCAAGATTATCATAGATGAAGTGCAAATTTGGTAAAGTGTTACTTATTGATGAGATCAATGAATGAAATACTTGGACCAAATGTTTGAGATCCTTATGAGTGATTATGACAGTGTATCATAGTGAACTCATGATTAAGGCATGGTGATGTCTAAATCAAGAAGGAATCATACTCTAAGGAGTTAGAGAATGATTATCAAATAATTGAATTCTTCTTAATAAAAGAATACCCCACACTAATAAAGGACATTAAGAATCACAAGGAGTTGTAAGTTCTTATATCCTTGACGGATACACCTCGTTTATCTATGTGATCAGTTGTTCATATGATGAGTCAACTATCTAGATGAATATGAGGAACCGAATTTTGAGTTATGGTTTATGACCATTATTACATCCTAAATGACATCCATGTGAACCATAAGGTATGACCTTGATGGTAGCACCCATTGGATGAAATCCATAAGTGCAAATGAATCTTAAGTGTTAAGACACATGGATAACATTTTGAGAAGGATGATGCTTGTTGATTGCAACTTAATGACTAATACATTTGGCATATGGATACTAAAACCGCATTCCTATGAGGAATAAAACAAGGATGTGTACGTGACACAACCTATAAGGTTTATGAATCCACTAATGAAAATGAAGTCTATAAGTTACAATGGACTTATCAATGTGATTTATTGAGTACAAGCAACTCAGAATTGGATCTTTACTTTGATGATATAGTCAAAGGGTTTGACTGATATGTCAAAGATAAAGAAGGGATCTATGATTTAGTGGGAGCGTGTTCACATTCCACATGTTGATGTGAAATGGAAATGTTTTAGAATGGAAATCCAAAAGTGGAAATTATCTTTAAGGAAGATAGAGATGTTTCCTATGAGATAGGAATAGAGATCTATAGAGATAGTTCTTGAAAACCTCTTGACCTGAAAAGAGAAAGCATACATTGGCAATATGTACTGAAGGGTTCAGTATGCACTGGGAGAAAACTTGTCCATGTTACATGGAGTTAGTATCCCAAGGCCAAGTGTCCAATTCTTATGAAGAATGGAAACACTAAGCATAGATATGGATCTATCATGTATGTAATCATCCCATTATCTTGCATGTATCGACATGGCAAGAACAAAATGCATTCATCATCTTGTATGTAGGACATGGCAATATGATGTTCTCATCCTGATAACTCGTATGTGAGACATGACGAGTGGATGTATGTCTACTTCCAGTAAGGGTTACTAGAATACCATGAGAACTTGATAAGTACTTTAGAAGTACTAGTTCTATGGAGATAAGGAAGAGTTCAATGTAAAGAGTTACATTGATGTGAACTTCCGAAATGATAGAAAATTAACCGCAATATATATATATAGGATATATAAAAGTGAAAGTTTGTTGATAATTGGAAGTGTTCCAATAAAACCATTTAAAAGGAAATGTCGAGTATCTATGTGTTAGAGAACAGCAGTGGATACTATATGGATCTGGAAGTTCATGAGATGAACTTATAGATATTCCGCTCATTGATGACAAGTATGGAATCCTTGATCATGCAATGTGGCTAAAGGTTAGCAAAGGAATACTGGATCGCATTTTACGGCAACTCCATCTCATACGTGTGACGTACAGTGAAGATATGTGAGACATGCAATTTATACTGACTTTGGCAAAGTGTTGCCATTACTGACTATGATTGCACTAGAGCAGAGTAACATGTGGGACATGTTTGAAGATCACTATGAATATGATTCAAGGGTGATTGGCTCACAGTGCAAGTGGGAGTCTGTTGGTATGTATGCCCTGAGAGCCAATCATGGGATGATCGGTGGGATACATTAAGATTCATTTGATAAACATCAAAGGCAGGCTTCCAATTCTTTCTGGTTCAGTCATATGAGATAGTGATAGAACAGATTGAATGTCTAGAGAATGATAGTGCTCAATGACGTATGCTTTCAGGTTAAGGACCTAAACGATGAGATCATACAGATGATAAGAGTTTTTACATTCTCATTATGTCCCTAGTCGGATGTCATTGTGGAAGGTAGATAGACAGTAATGACACACAAGACTAGATTGTGGTGTTGGTTGATGACAGAATCTCATTAGTCATGATATAGAGATATCAAACCAAACACATAGGTACTTGTTAGAGAACAAGTGTACCGGACAGACCCACCGTGAGTTTGACACATGGAACCATGACATGGTAGTCACAGTCAGTACTCACAGTGATGGTGGTGAGTGTGATTCTTTGACCTAAAATCACTACACTCAACACATGTCATTGGGCACACTTTGACATCATCAAACGTAGTCCTGAAACATGGGTTGTTATAAAGGTGATGATTTATGTGGCTTTGACACATGGGGCTTTTGAGGGGTGAGTGATATTTATGGGATTTGTCCCTCCTGAGGGAGTTTGATATCCATGGCCACTTGTTGAGTAGGATTGAGAAAGGCGTGCACACATGTGTGAATTAGTATGTGATATTGATGTCATACATATCTCTTCCAATCTACTCTGAGATCAAGAAAGTGAATGAACATTGACAGGATGACTGTTCCATGCCTCGAGTTCATTCGGGATATCAGTGACAAAGGAATTATACATTCACTGTAACACCATTCACGGATTGTAGGATTGAAAGTTGTTCTCCAACTTTCTATTTCACTTGGGTATCATTGATGTGTGACTAGGCACCGCTCTTTGCTTGTGAAGTCATAAGTGTTATGGACTTTCACTACCAACGTGAAATGGACATGCAGGGTCACACACATAGGATTTAACTTGGAAGAGGAGTTTTGTCCACAAACAATGTTTAGATTGATTACTAAAGGAGTTTAGTAGTTCAATTAAACACTCAATTAATTGATAGCTCAATGTTATAATGTTCAAGGTGTTGGACACATTGATTAGAGTATCGGATTGATTAAAACTACAATTGACTGATTCTACACAATCTGCACTCCCAACTTATCGGCTCATGTGATGAACCGATCGGCTGATCTTGGTGAACCGATCGGCTCAGGTGGTGAGTCGATCGGCTCATGGACAGGGTGAAACGATCCGTTCAAGTGTTGAAACAATCGGTTCAACTGGTCCAACCGAGTAAGTTGGGAAAGTCAGGTTGGTGAGAAATTTCTTTTCGTTTCACTTGCCCAATTTGATTGGAACAAGGATTGGTATTTGGTACCAATTCAAAATAAAAGAGGAAAAGTCAATCGGGAACTGACCAGGACCACGAACCGACCGGTTTAGAAGTGAACCGACCGTTTCATGGGTCCCAACCAATCAGTTGAGGTGTCAACTGACCGGCTCAGGTCCCCAACCGACCGTTTCAGAAATGAAACAATCGGTTCAGGTTGCGCAGTTGGTTGTTTTTGTGGAAAATCTCGAACCCTTCTACTCCTGCTTTAGTCCCACATTGCCCGGGATAGAGAACCATGTCCCATGACCCTCCTATATATAGGGATATTGGGGGCTTCTCAAAGTACAACTCAGTGCAACCAGTTGCTCTATAAAGTTGACGTTCTCTCTGGTTTTGGTAACCGAGAGAGCCCGAGCAAGTGCTACTCAATAAGGGAGGCACAACAAGGGAAAGACAACTGCAGAAAGAGACTAGTGGCAAGAGAGTGTGTCGGTGACTAGTACGCTGATAGGAGGGTGCGACTCCTTCCAATTCCTTGTGAGACAAGGAGATTGGAGTTCCAGGTGGTCCGTGTGGACTACTTCAGAGGCGGTAGATTTCTACCGCTCGGAGGACAGCTGTCAATCTCGACAGTCCCGGTGAGACTGGGAGTCGTCAGTCCCAGTGTGACCAGGAGCTGCACAGACACCGTCCAAGACTAGAGGTGAAGACCGCGCAAGCCACGAGGTATTGTCTCCGAGCAAGCCTCGGGACAAGGTATGATTCCACAAACCATCCTTTCCTATTGTATAGACATTGATGTGTTTCCTTGTTCTGGGTTTGGGGAGGAGAAATTTTTTTTGTTTCCACTGCCTTCTCTGCCTCCCATAAAACCCAACAGCCCATGTGAAGAAATCCTCCTTTTTGGTGGAGGGGCTCGAGGTAGTTCAACCCTTTTATCTTGTATGTGTTGGAGTTTTGTCTCCAACACAGTAGCTCTTTTTACTATGTCATCAAAAGAGGTAATGTGCAGAACATCAATCTTCTCTATAAGATATGGGGCCAATCCATGTTCATACCTCAAGATACAGGTCCTTTCATCCCGTACTAGTTGTGCAGCATACTTTTCAAGTCTTCGAAAATGAGTTGTATATTCAGCTATAGACTGTCTCCCTTGTTGCAGATTTAGAAATTCCACAAATTTGCGACCTCGGACTTGTTCAGGGAAATATTGATCATTAAATACTTCCTTGAATTTCTCCCATGAGATAATTGGTTTGTCTTGGAAAGAGATCGTCTGAAGGTTCTCCCACCATATTTTTGCATCTCCTTCCAACTTAAAAGTGGCATAATTGGTTTTTGCTTCCTCAGGGCAGTCTAAGCATCGAAAAAGTTCTTCCATCTTTAAGACCCATTCTTCTGCCAGGTCAGGATTATCCCTTCCAGCAAAGCTGGGTGGATGGAGTTCCAAGAACTTTTTCATCGACATGCTCCATGTGGGAACTACGGATTGGGAAGATTCTGCCTCATTGGGTCTATTTTTCCACATTTCTTCAGTGATCATAGTTAACCGCTTCATTATTTCCATTGCCTCTGGGGCATTTCCTGACTCAGATTGTCCTTGCGACATCGAGAAATTTCCACAAAGATAAGTGGGTTTTGATTCATATTAATCCAACCACATAGTGCATATAAGTACGAGGTAAACAAAACATTATAGACTATTACATAAAGTCCCTACCATGACTAGATTACATACTACATAGTTTGACATATAGACTCATCAACCACACATATTACACTATTTCCCATATTATAATCCCTATTCTTCAATCCATCCTCCACCTCGACCTTGATGATTGCTAGGCAGGGGTCCTGTAGCAAATCCATGAATGCTTTTTCTTGTAGAGGTTGGTCTTTTTAGCATTGATATGTTGTCTTCCACTTGTTCTCCATACATAAGTGTATGAAAGGGGTAGTCCATTTTGGTTTCAGATATACAATTTTCATAAGGTAAGGTGGGGGGTAATGTTCTCTCTGGTGACCCAGGGATTGGAAGTAGTCGAGATATAAAGCACACACATCCTTTTGGACAAGTTAAAGGTATCCCATACATATAGGTGATTGGTGATTCTACAGTTTCCTCTGAGTGGGTTGAATGTTCACTTTCAAGGCTTTTAAATATGATTTTTGTTTCTGTATGGGCTGGGTATTTCATCTTGGCATAGTATTGCTCATCTTGTAGAGTAAGAGGCGGAGGTGGTGAGTATGGAGGATATGGATTATGGACCAGGTCGACAGTATACTCTTGTGGCAGTGCATGCTCTTCTACATGTACTCTAGGTTGGTTTCCAGGATTATAGTGAATGCAAGAAGGCCCTTCTTTTTCCTGAGGTTTGTTGGTCATGGTAAGACCATAATTAGATTCCACAGGTGAGCTATCCAATACAATAATCTCCTTCCCCTTGTAAGTATTCATTTGAAAGAGAAGTATTGTTAATGACATATCCATATTAAAGTATATTTTATGTCTTTTAAGTGATTTACCCGTGTGGATTCCTAACTATGATCTGATACCACCTGTAACGTCCCAGATTTTTTTTGCCTCCACAATTAACTCTTAAAACCCAAAAGTGTTATGGAAGAAGCATCAAGCAATATATAGCAACCACACACTTTAATTTAAAGCAACATTTAAGTTCGAGTTACATATGTTCCAACTTAAAAAGTTACATCTTTGCAAGAAGTCCTACTCAAAACTACTAGCATAAGATAACAAAAGCATAAATGAAAGACTTGATGCTTCTCCCTCCAGGACCTAGTTAGGAGAATCCACATGGTGATGTAAACGTCAACTTGTAATCAATCTACAGTGCGAGGGGAACAAGAACCGTAGCAAGAGGAGTTAGACAAATGTCTAAGTACGGAGAGGCACAATAATTTAAACAGAGTTGAAAGGATACCAAAACATTGATAACATGTACAAAATTATAAATGGAAAAATACATTAAAATGGGTTATGTGGTATGGAAGTTGAAGCTAGTGATAGTGAAGTAAAACACTTAATAAATCTAGCAATTATCATTTAATTTACTTTATTGTATCATTCCCCACTTAGTCCAGAGGGATTGTTGACCAACCCTAGATCCAGCTCATGGCCAGCAACCACATCTAAGGCCACATAGACCATGAGTAACAACAATATATATATTCACTTCGCACACCGTCGTTAAACATATCGCATAGCTATCGATGTTAAACATGTGCTAATTCTACCCTTACAGCTTCCTCTGTCCCACCGCTACACACCGCTGGTGTGGTTTGTAGGCCCCTGATTCGATGCCTACTCAAAGGGTAGTCATGCAGCCTGTGCTCTGCCCTCGAGGTGGGATTGGTTTCTAACCATATCTCTCTGTGGTCCGGCAGCCTAGTACAGGTGTCGTCACCTCAGCGGTCATTATACATGACCTTTGATGATTTATCTCACAGACCAGCAGTACTTTGTCTGCCCTCAAGGTGGGGTAGGTGTAAGGGATAGGCTATTCCTCCTCCCTTATCCATCCCAAGGATACGATCTGGATCAAACATAACATATCAATCTCGATCTTCCGGTCCTCACCGACTCTGGGACTGTAAGACCACTTCAGTGGTGGAATCTCAACAATAACTTATTTTAATCATAGCTTAACCAAGAGTATCACATGTCATGATAAGAATCTCAGCAATTAAACTTTTTATCAATTCTCTGAACTATAGATATTCAAATTTTTGACAAAAATATGAGGAAAACCATCGATATTCACAATGCTGCAATTTGTATGGTGTAAGCGTGAGTTATGCCAAAACTTCACTATGATACTAATTTTCATGAAAAAAAAGAGTGACACATATTGACATCTATTGCATAAAAGGTGTAGTTGATGAAGGGAACGAGATTTGTAAATGGAATGCGATAAAAGACCTCTTTGTTAGGGACATTATATCGATAAAATCCATAATTACTTTGAATGAAAACTCAACATTAAGAATGTGATTTGAGTGTGGACTTAGAAGAAGAGTTTTTACTCCCTACCTTGACAAGGTACGAATGTGGGTACACCTGAATGATGGTCTTGAGCCTAGTTACTTCTTTTCCTTGAGATTCCTTTAGTGGTAGTAGAAAAGAAGGTGGTGTTGATGGTGTATTTTGATGTATATAGTGAGTGGGCAAGCTACAATTGAGACCTTTGGATTTATGGATGATGGATATGGTGTTGTGATTGGTAGGGAAGGGAGTGTGGAGGTGGATTTTCGTTTTAAGCAAGGTGAACCTTTAGGAAAGTGAATAGGTGGTCAAGGTGTTTGTTCACCTAGAGCTGTGGATTATATCTTAAGCATGGGATGTCCAAGGACATCATGTTGCTATTTATAACGATGGAGGGTTAGTTCTAACACCTGAGTTCGGGCAAATAAGGATGGGACTTCATCCCCATCTCCTCCTTATCCATGGATATGCTAGAAGTTATTTCTTAGGGAATGGGGAGGCTAGGGGCTAGTTCATAGGTGGTTATAGCTTCTTGTGCTCAAGAGGAGCGAATAGGATGCATTTCCGTAGTCATGAAGGCTTCACATAGTCTCGTCTACGTCAAAACGTCATCTCCGGCGACCATGTCCAATAAGGTCGTGGGTGAGGTAGAAGTTTTATATAAGATCATTTGGGCAGTTCTGGAGACTTAATAGTATGTAGGAGTTGATTAGATATTTTGGGCGGTGGAAGACTATACTGCATGGGCGGGGGAGCTCACTGGGACGTTTCTCGTCATCTCCGGCGGTGTGGGAGGTGCAATGGTGGCAGTTGCACATGCATTTGCATGGGCGGTGGATATGAGGTCGGTTGCAACTGCCATCTTCATACAGTTTCAACACACTTTTCCCCAACAAATTTGGTGTCATGTAGGTGCCGCAATATTGATTATACTGGTGCAGTTTGTAGCAGTCCGGCCACGGGATTTATCGGAGGAGGGAGAATATAGAGCAGTGGCACTGCTCGGGGAGAGAGAAAAGATAGTATGGCTATTTGGTTTCTGGTGGTGGGCCCGCTGGCGTCAGATGTTTATTGGATGGGAAACCAAACGTGGGGGAGAGAGATGGTATGGGTGGCTGCATCGTATGGGGAGAAGAGAAGGAAAGAGGGAGAGATAGCTGTCATTTTATGATTATACTAGTGAACGCACACGTGCACATGCATGTGACATATAAAAATTGTTGGAAATGTACGGGGAGAGGACTCGTCCGTGAAAGGGTCCCTGCGGTAAAAGATATTTGTGTTGGTTGTTTGAAATGAGAGAATCAAGAAACTGTTTCCGTGGGATGAAGAG
This sequence comes from Alisma plantago-aquatica, assembly GCA_963693085.1. Lineage (NCBI taxonomy): Eukaryota > Viridiplantae > Streptophyta > Magnoliopsida > Alismatales > Alismataceae > Alisma > Alisma plantago-aquatica. The sequence continues at coordinate 712,729,946 of OY856411.1, read as the reverse complement.
AGAAATACAGAATTAAAGATAATAAAAGTTGATAGGAGAGTGTGAGAATAAATATTTGTACGAGTAAAATTCTTTGAAAAAAGGAGAGAAGAGAGTGAATCAAGGAGAGCGCAACATCAAACTCGCTCTTTTTATAGTAGTATAGATTAATCACAATGTTGCTGATGCTGAGTAGTCGATTCAGTTCAGTAAATGATTAAACAAGGAAGAAAAGGTGCTGCGTACAGCACCGGCTACATGAGTGGGTGGGGTCTTAGCCAATAGAAAATAGAGAGAGATGCGTGAGGTAAAGGGAGAGAGGGTGTGGGTGGAGAGTGGGGGAATCGTTAGGAAAGAAAGGGAGGGAGTACGAGGAGGAGAAGAGAGTGTATGGCTGAGCTTTTTTAGTGGTGAAAATTGTGAAGAATAATATTGGAAAATTGTCTATTACGAGTAGGTCTTTGTAGTTTAAATAAATCTTATATATAGGTCCTATTTTTAGATATTGACCCTTGTAGGCCTAATAAATTGGTCAAATATATTTCTTTTTGATACATATCTTTTTGCCTACATTTTGGTGAAATATTGGCAAAACTCTTTTTTCCCCTCCATTAGACCATTATTTATTTTTCATAATAACATCATGTTTAGAAAATATATTCTTTCATCCTTTTCTTTTATGATTATCTAAATATTCTTTTGAAATTGTTTAAGTAAGATATTAATCATATATGATATTTTCAATTAAAGGGTCATGTTAATTAAAGATATTGCTCTAAAAGACAATGGCCTCAACGCCTCTATGGAAGTCCACATGGACCGCCTAGAACTGTTGTCATCCTGCTAAAATAGATAGAAAGGAGTTGTCCCTTCCGTTAGTGTACTAGTCACCAACTTTCTCTCCCACAATTATTCTCCCTTGCTATCCCTCCCTTTATTGGGTAGGACTTACTCAAGCTCTCTATTGGTTACTACAACTAGAGACGACAACAATTGTTAGAGGTAATTGACTTGTGCCTCTGGGAAGCCACCAGTAGCCCTCTATTTATAGGAGAGGTTAGGGTCAGGGTTCCCAGTTTGTGTCAGAGAGGAAGGAACCAAAATTTCATGAATTTTCACAACCTGTGACAAGAAAAATAATTAGTTCACTAGTGAACCTATCAGTTGTCATGTGAGCCAATCAGCTCACCCAGTGAACTAGTCGTTTCAACATGTTTCCCAGTCACAATTGTATTGGAAATTCTAATCCAATTAATGCATGATATGACGTCAGCACTAATACTTGATGCAACTGAATTGCTCTTGTGAAACCAGGTGGTTCGTCTCATGAACTGATCATGTCACAACCACAAGCTAATTGGTATACTCAGTGAACTGATTGATTCGACCCTGATTCATCTAGAATTCAGCCAATGCAATATCCAATCAACCTGACACTCCAACTGGTCATTTCGTCACATGAACCGATCGGTTGGGAGCTCAGTCAGCTGATTTCTTGCTAGAAATTGAATAGCTAAATATTTTAGTAATCAATTCAATTATCATTCATGATCATAACTCCTCTTCTAGGTGTATCCTATGTATATGACCCTATAGGTCCCATATTACATTGGCATTGAATGTCCATAACCAATTATGACATCACAAGCAAAGACTAGTACATAGTCACACATCATTGCTACCAAAGTAAATGGAAAGTTGGAGAACAACTTCAACCTAGAATATGTGATTGGTGTTGTAGTGTTTGTATAGTTCCTTTGTCACTGATATCTAGATTGAACTCGAGGCATGCATCAGACATCCTCTTTAGCATTCAATCTATGTTCCTTGATACAACAGACTGTCTGTGATATATCTGAGCTCAATATCACATATTGACTCACATGTGCATGGTCATTCATTTCTCAGTCTTGCTAATCAAGTGGCCATGATATCATACTCCAGTAGGAGGGATAAATCTCTTCTATATCACTCACAATCATCTCCATGTGTCACAGTGCACCCCAATCATCACTTTTATGGCAACCATTATTCAGGATGATGTTGGATGATGTCAAAGTATATCAAACAACATGTGATGAGTGTAGTGACTTTAGGTCTAAGAACCAAAATCACCATCAATACTATGACAAATAACTATGACTACAACTGTAATGGTTTCCATGTGTCACTCTCATGGTGGGTCTATCTGATACATTGTTCTCTAACAAGTATATATGTGTTTGGTTTGATAACACATTTCATGACTGATGAGATTCTATCATCAACCAACACACACTCTAGTCTTATGTGTTATTACCATATATCATCCTTCCACGATAGCAATCTGACTAGGGACATAAAAAGAATGTATATACTCTTAACATCATTATGATCTCATTGTTCAAGTCACATACTTGAAGACATACGTCATTGAGTAATATCATTATTTAGACATTTATTTTGTTACTTCATTATCTCATAACTAAATAAAACAAAATAAATTGGAAGCTTGCCTTTATTACTAATAAAAAAACTACAAGTTATGACATTACAATCATCATTTGATTGGCTCTCTGGGCATACATACCAACATTAATAAGTTGATGGAAGAAGTGTAAAAGAGGTTGAACTTGTGCATATCATATTTGGGAATTCAAATCATACAAACAACATCAAAAACTATTTCAATAATATCATATGAATCACAAAATAATGATAATTCCATAAGAAGCTTATGTTGGTCAATTTAGAGACACACTAAAATTTGATTCCTCTCAATCCCATATGGGATGTCATCTGTTCCAGGGAGTGATATTATTCATGATCAATGGGGACTATATAGGTTCTAGCATTATCAATTGAGATTCATTTTTGCAACAAGGATTTGTTTCATTAAAATTTGGGGTACATTGCTAATTTTCTCTCTCTTCAGAATAAACATGCAAACAAAAATGAATTTAGTCCTACTAGGTAATGGCCGATCACATGCAACTACGTTAATTTTTTAAAGGAAAATAGGAAAAAATGCAATGTTATACTAGAAAGAAAATGATTGAAAAATGGAATATAATGAGGGTGGAATAAAGACATACCACCCATCCTCCACTCAAAAATTAGAAATTTGCTCATCCTCTAGAAAACTCAAAACCCAGAATGGAGGGAAAGCCGATCACTAAAAACACCACCAACCACCATAGTCGTGTGGTGGTGGTGGACGTTGTGGAGGTTGTTGTGGTGGATGGCTCTGAAAAGAATACCAAGTTGGTGTGTCAGACCAATCCTAGCTTGGTGATCATTGAGGAGGCTCCTCAGGAGGCAGCTTGTTGTAGTAACTTATCAAATATTGAGAATGAGGGGGGGGAGGAAATGCTTGGCCATCTATAATCAGTATAGTGAGTGTCACCTTCATCTAGTCACCTTAGTCCACATGCCAATCCTCATGCGCCCGCTACATGAGGTAGATGTGGCTAAGCTAGTGTCCCTACCTCTACTACTTCCGCTCCATGTAGGTCTGGGTGTCTAGAATCTACTCTAGCTATTGTTGGAGGTTAGTGAAGTCACAGGGCCCAGATGGCCCTATAGTCTCGGGCACATGCCTCTTTGTGTGATGTGCGGAATGGGAAGGGGGATGGCCAATATAATTATTATCCACCTCCATGGTGGTGTTGCATATCCCATTTGTCTTTTCAAGAACTTCACCCTTGAAAGGTGGATGCTCCCTAGTGTAATGCTAGATGTGCACGTTGAACTCAGTGAGATCTAGACAAGATTTGTTGCCATAAAACATGCATGGGTAGGCAACTATAGAATTCTATGACTATTCTTGACAACCATTGGTAGATGCCATGCTCCTTGGCTACCCACAGATTTGTAGAAAGCATCAAGTATAAAGATGTCGATCTAGTAGGATATCTTCTACATTGCGATTACGGTGAAGGGGATATTGGGTGTAGCCGAGGTAAGAGGAGATGGCGGTGATGAAATCTCCTTGATAGAATTATCATGATTTGTTGCCTTGATATTTTATGTGCATATGGTCAATGAGTATAGTTACCCAGTTATTTGTCTTTCCATTTAGCATGTACCATAGGCAATAAAGATATACAGTAGAGATGATGCTAGGGGCTCTGATCCTCCCAAAAGATGGTGTACTCCAAATGCAATGGAGACAACATACCACCAGGATGTGAATGCATAAAGCCTTGGCTCCATGTGGGAAGGAGGGACATATCCTTATGGTCTCTGCCTAGAATTTGTCTGTGTCATACTTTTTTGAAGGTAGCTATGGATCTCGACAATGCAATTCTATTTTCAGTCCTTATCAATGTCAATCATGAGTGTGGTGAGGGCTTTGTCGTCTAAGGTGTGCTCCTCCCCAAACACGGAAGGAGCATGAATACTCTTAAGATCACTATACTGCTATGTGTAGGAAGTCATGAACTTGAGGGTGATCTCCTTGAAGATTGGATGTGTGCAAAAGGAAAAGAAAGAGATGTGTGCCTGACAGAGGATAAGCATGATTAGATAGAAGATATCAAAGACTTTGAGTGTCTTGGGGAAGGTGTGTCAGGTAAGTGGCATGTCTAGGGCATCCATGTGCTTGAGTCACTTCAGGTGCACAATGGTGAGAATGGATTTGTACTTGGCCAATACAGGAGCGATCTAGGAAGGGAAGGTGGGGGGACATGCCCATGGCTCACCCCTTCTCTAAGGTGGAAGTGGGATAGAAGAAGCACCTTGGTTTCTAAAGGTGGCTCTTGGTTGAGAATTGAGGTTGTCTATGAGCTACTCGACTATAGCTACATCAGTCTCCATGTCCTCCTCAATGAGGACCTCCTCTTCCTCCATGTCATTAGAGGGTGGGACATCATTGTTGGATATCCTCTCTTGGATGTGGATGACACCAGTGGTCCTCATGAAATGAGAGTAAGGGACAAGTGTTTTCATTGTGGTCACCTTCTGCTTGCCCTTATAAGGTTGAAAGGGGTTCAACTTTTGTTAGTGTCCATGATTTGACCCTTCATATAGATACTTGGTTGTGCCCCCTCAGGTTGTTGGCATTCTTTCTCTATCTAGGTTTGTAGATCGGGAAATCTAAAGAGGATATGGAGGGATTCGTCACTTGGTGGTAGACTCTATTGGGCTATCAAGAGAATAAATCAACATTATGACAGAGGGTGGAACAACCTAGATTGGATAGTCATGGTGAAAATATTAATTTTGGTTTGTTAAACATTAATTGTTTAATTATGTTGTTAACATTATCTGTGAGATTTTTTTCCCCACATACTGATATGACTTGTCATACTGATCATATTTTGTTTCATGGCAATTTAGGTATATGATGATATACATGATAAGGGAGATGAAGTGGAAGATGAAACTGTGTGAATACATTAATCTAAGTAAGGAGGATTTAGATAGATGCTTCTTTATAGTAATGGAATTTCATGTAAGCATTTTTTAAACAATATTTTTGAATTAATGAAATTGTTTTCTATTATTTATTATTTGTTGAATCTGGATCCTTGGGAATATAGGTAATGACTCTCAACTTTAGGGTCTTTCCTTAATTGGGGGACGCACAAAGTGAGGTCGTTACATTTGGTATCAGAGCCCCAGACTTTTCAAATAATAATTAATAGTTTATAATTTCAAGTAATATGTAGAAATATGAGGGAATTATTAGGGCATTTTCTAAAGACTGAGGTGTCTAGAAGGGACCATGACTGGGAACTGGCAATATTTTCCTCCACACCGCTAGTCGACTTATGAAGACTCTTGGACCCGTGCATCCTGCTTAGCCAAAGTCGAAAGATTTTTCTTGAAGTAAAATACCTTTAGGGTTTCATCTCATCTCTTTCATCCACTTCTCATCGTCTTACTTAATAAATCATAAAAGGAATTTCTCTCCTCATCTCAAGTTAGGGTTTTGAGTAGAAGTAGGATGAAGGCATCCTCCACTAATTATTGCATATGTAATGAGAAGTGATAGTGTACATGTAATTATGGAAATAATAATGTACATGTGGAGATAATGATAAAATAAAGAGAAAATGTTATATGGGTTTTCCTTAGGGGGCTAACCCTAGATGGGGATAGGGTTGGTTTAGAAGAACCCTAGGGGGTCAAGGGACATGTAAACCCTAAGAGGTAGGGTGTAGTCCCTAATCCTAACCCTAAAACCCTAATCATGAGAAATGTGGATAGTGTGGTGATATGGTACCCTACCCATATGAACCAAATTAGGGTAAGGAAAGAGAGAATATAAATGTTTTGGTAACCCATTCATGAAGTATGCATGTGAAAGAATATGAATATAGATGAGGTCAAGTGACCCAATATCCCACGCATGAGTGTGTGTGGAGCATGACAACCATATGAAAGGTTCTAAGAAACATAAGAAACCAATGATTATGAAAATGAAAATTAGAATGTAACTTGCCCAAACCCCTCATGCCATCTCTGGAAGTTTGGTGATGGAAAGAAAGTCATTGAGATGACTATGATCAAGCCCCTAGAGGGGAAGGTCAAGAAAAGTCAATCCCTGGAGGGGAAGGCCGACATGACACCAAGCCCCTGGAGGGGAAGGTGGCCCAAGTCCATTGCATGGACAAACCCCATGAGAGGGTATCCTAGAGATTAAGCAAAAAAGGGTTGAGAAGTTATAATGATAAAAAAAAATTATGCATAAGGATGAAAATATGAAACCTTTAGGTCTAGTGTGCCAACCCAGGGTGGGTCAACCCAAGAGTGAGAAGACGGCCTATGAGGGAGGTAAAACCTTAGACCTTGGGGTCAGGTTGAAGCTACAGAGCCTAATTTCCTCCTATGAGCCATTAAGGCACCCTAGGTTAGGACCTTCCCTAGAGAGGTAAGTTGACCAAATCAATTTAAAGATTGAGGTAAGCATGAATGTCACCTAATATAAAAGATGAAAGCACATATATTGAGTATGACTCTTTGAACCCAAGTATGCCATCTCTAAGGGACATGAGGAAAAGTCACTATGGAAGTGGCTGACCATACGAGACTGAGCCCAAAAAAGAAATGTTGCCTTGAAATGTTGCCATGAGTCCAATGAAGGGACATAAAGTGAATAATGAGCATTATAAGAGATGGAGGAAATCTGGTTTAAATAATTGCATACAAAAATAATGTGTTATAAATGAACCCTTGAGGAGGGTAGAGTCCTAAGTCAATCATAAGGTCGAGTAGGGAGTATTAAAGGTACATGGACTGATGGGATTAGGATTTGATTGTTCCCTAATGCATAAGACCATCTGGTCAGGAGGTAACAACTACGTTGCTTGAGGCCCATGGCTCAGGAGATTGGCCATTTTCCTGAGTTCATAAGTCCAATGGTTGAATGTGAGAGGCACTCCCTAGATGCATAAGGATGATATCACTCCAAAAAGTACATATACCCCTAGAGACCTCAAGGAAGTGGCTAAGGCTCATAACACCTGAGGTGTAAATGTAAAAGATAAAAATAAGTCATGTAATAATGAAAGGAGTTGTTATAGACTCAAGAATATGTGCCTATCTAGCTCAAATCCTAGTCCTCCTCTATAGCTTTGAGTATATGTGATGACATAGGTATTTGTCTACCCTCGTGGTATGATTGTTAGGTTATCACGAGTCGATCTACCTTTAGGTAGGATCATCCGACTATATGGCTCTAAGTCTTGGTCTACTGTTGGGGTAGGACCATAAGGGCTATTGAGGATCTACCATATGTGAGAGTTAGTATCCATGTCCACTGCAAGGACATCACAGAGGCTTGGATAGGTCAGTATTGAGTAGTTATGGCTTCATGAAATATAAAAATTTTGTGGAATTAAAAAGGTAATTTAATGAGATGTCCTAGGGTTAGAGGTGTTACCTCACCCTTACATGAGACTGAATGAATAATAGTTGAAAGATAGTCACCAAGTGAAATTGATATCACAAAATAAAAATGGAATCACTAAGAGATGATAATGTGTAATTACTAAGGATGTGGATGTATCATGAATTGAATTCATGTACAAATCCTAGTAATGACGTGAGGAATTTTCTTATCAATAAAAGATGTTAGTGACATCTAAGTAGGGTTGTTAACCTTAAGATGTCAAACTAATACGAGTTATCTTTTACCTTAAGCTTAATGAGTTTGAATTTTGGTGACAAAATTCCTTTTAAGGAGGAGTAAATGTAATATTCTCAATTTTTGATAAAATTGAATTATAAAAGACTTGAATTGATAAGTGGTTATTCATAAAAAAGCCATTCACTTTGTGGCATGGGTGCAACCCATGATCCAAGTGAGTCCCATGAGACTATTTGCATTGTAAATAGGTCTTTGAGGCACAAGACCAAGAAATAATAGATTTCTTACATAAATAAATATTATTATTGACTTTTTGAATTACTGGATGATAAAATTATAGAAGATAATATGCAAAGTTGCCAAAAATAATAATATAATGCATGGTGTTTAGATAACTAAAGGAATACTTGGAGAACAAGTATGGATCTATGTGACAACCTATTCTACTTTTCCATGCGTGCTTTGTATTAACCATGAGAAAGAAAAGATGGGAGAAGGAATATAATATATTCCTTCCTAATTGGTATCAAATTGTTGTGATAAAATAGAAAGGAAGTAATTGTATAAGATGACAAATAATTATGTGTTCCTTAGTGGCTTTTGGGATTGGATCACAATTTTATGTGTTAAAATAGATGAAAATAGATTGAATATCTCCCTTTGACCGCTTGCATACTCTTCCATGAGTTCCATAAACACAAAAAGGAAAGAAGAGACCAACCAAAGGAAATACTTTGGCTAAATTATGTAATCAAATATGCGGCTAAAGGTAAGAAAAGTGATTAAAAGAGGAAACATGACCGAAGAGGTAGGACCAGTATAAGGCTTTGATATGTGTATATAAAGAGGTGGAGGCATTGTCCTTCTCATTAGAGACCATGTATCCTTTCTCTCCATCGTCTCCTCATTTGCATTGATTCTATAGGGTTTTGCCTTAGAAGTCAGAGGCTTATGTACCCATTTGCCTCCATAGTTGACAATATATCTAATCTGTATAGCCGTGTGAAACTCTGAAGATAGAAGCACCATCTCTTTCCTCGCTTCTTCTTCCCTTCTTTTATGCATGGCCAGGTTATGGATCTAGTACCTTATTCTCCTTGGAACACCTAGTACCAACAGCAAGTCGACATTAGTGGCCATGACCCCACAATGCAACCGACCTGGAGTGAGGTGCGTGGAGAAGCAGTGGCAAATATCATTTCCCCAGCAATCTAGCGCTCACCGGAGCTAACCAAACAAAAATAGCAGGCGGAGCCTGCATACCTGTCTATGGTGCTGGAGAGAGAGGAAGGTCTACAGGGACAGAGCATGTGAGTGTGGTGTTGACGAGCAGCCCAGTGTGAGGAGGATCATATGCCACCTTGACGTTGCAGAATGCCATCGTGGCACCCCCAGTTGTGCCGTGCGTGGGAGAGGGGTTCGTGATCGGTGGACGTGAGAAAGAGGGAGGTGTGTCGGGCAAAACTGATAGAAACGTTGTGTGCCAGAGTGAGTATGAAGAAGCATGGTTGTTCATACGAGAGAGAAAAAATAGTGATGTCAGTAGAGGAGGAGCAAGTAGGCGGCGGCACCACCGCAAGTACGGCCTGAGTAGTAGATCATGATCGGGCGATGCGTGATGAAGAGGGAGACCAGTTTGTAGGCTAACTAGTGGTTCGATCAAGTAAACCAAGTAATTGATGTCCAAGAGAAGAACCAGAGGTAGAACCACACCCATGACTCATCCAGGTGGCAATGGTGCCGACCAGTGATATCATGTCATGTTCCATCTTTTAAAGGTAAAAATATTAATCTTGTTTAATTTGTAGAAAATGATAGGGATATCCAAATATAGCAAACCTATATACCAAAATGATCAGAAAAAGATGTAGAATCTAAATATAATGTCTTTGATGCCTAAATATGCCTCCTATTTCGAAATTAGGTAATATATGTGTTTAATTGCATATTTAGCATATGGGAACTCTAGTTTTGAGTATTATAATGTTGAAAACACTAAAAGCCTTTCTTTTATGCTTTTATCAGATCTTTTTGAGCATAATGATAATAAATGTAATGATGGTAGTAATGATAAGGTAATTAGGGTCTCTAATGTGGATAATCATTAATGTGTGGAATTAGGGCTAAAGATCCTAACTTGGTATGTTGTTACTGAACATATTTGATCTAAATGATCTTAATGAAAGGATAAGATGGATCTAGAAACTAGGGTTCACCTAATGTTAAATATGTGATGGAAATAGGGTTAATACCCTTATTCCTTATTCAAAACCTAAACCCAAATTAGAACCGAGTAGGATATAATGTATTTAATTTGATTGGTGATTAGAATATATGTAATGCAGATTATATGATGATTGCTTGATTTGCTTGCTGGATTGGACTATGTTTGAAGTATAATTGAATAATCAACATGGAAAAGGTATGTGGCTATGCCTAAGAATAATCATTGTAGTTTCACGTGGTTTTTCAGATATTTGTTTGCATGGTTTGAAAAATATATGCCTAATTGTTTATTTCATTCCATGCAAACTTTAAAGTGACTATGATTATCATATTATATTTGAACATGACTAGCTCACATCTAGGCCACCTCTGGATCTATGGAAAGGCCCATTTGGGTACCAACCTGAATAGGGGGTACATGAGAGTCACCCGCATGGATAGGGGGGATATGATGATGTCACATGCCTAGATAAGGGGAGACATGATGAAGTCATCCACCTGGATAGGGGAAGATAGTTAATACTATAGTATGAAGCCCTCAGGGGTTATGACAAAGGGTGGAGAAACCTAGATTGAGTAGTCATGGTGAAAATGTTAAATTTGGTTTATTAAACATTAATTGTTGAATTATGTTATTAACTTTATCTATGAGATTTTGTTTCCCTCACATACCGATATGACTTGTCATACTAACTGTGTTTTGTTTCATGGTGTTTTAGGTATATGATGATATACATTATAAGGGAGACGAAGTTGAAGATGAAACCATGTAAAGACATTAATCTAAGTAAGGAGGATTTAGATTGCTTGAACCAACTCTACAAGCCCTTTTCTACAAGTGTTGTCACCTAAATAGAAGCCAATCCCAAAAGAACCAAGATCCTTATGTTTACTGGCATCTTATTTTGAATGATGTTAGAAGTAGTTCTTGCCAATTTCACTACCTCATACTCTTCAATTATGTAGTCTGGAGTCAACAAGGCCTTCAATTATTTAGACCAAGCTAGAATATTAGAAAGGGCATCCAATAAGGGGGTGTCCAAGTGAAGATTCTTCATAGCTTCCTTGGATCTCAAGAATCTATCATCCAATCTAGTTTGTCAATGACATGCTTGATAAGGGGGTCTCAACTTGTAAAATAAGAACACAGAGTCAGCCTATGGTTTAGTGATGGTAGGTTCCTTCTTAGAATCAACACCAATAGTAACATTTGGTACTTGTTCCTTCTCAATCATAATAGTATGATCATCATTAAAGTTAATAGGGATGGTGATTGGTTTTCGGAGGGGGAGACACATACAAATTCCGTGAAGGTGTAGAGATGACCTTCAGTTGCTTGGATTTCATTGGATTGTTCTAAAGTTGTCCAAAAAAAGAACCTGTAGGAGGGTGTAGAGATGTAGATAGTTGGGCATATTGGGAAATCATAGATTTCTGGTAAGCCTGTTGATTGGAGAGCATGGCATGTTGGCTAGAAATCAACACACGTTGAGACTAGAGAATCTTCCAAGCAATTGCAAATTTTTCGTATGTGAAAGAAGGAGTCAGTTGTGGTATCTATGGAACTTAGTTTGGATTCGAAAATTGTTCCCATTGATTGTAGCCACGATTATGAAAATTGTTCTGGTAATTTCCTTATTTCTTGAAGTTTTGTTGGTTATTGTATTGGAACATTGGAGGGTTACAATCTTGGTTGTTCACGTGAGACAGCCATTACTATAAAACATTCTCTGCACCAACTAGACTTCCATAATGAAAACCAGAATGGTTTCTAGTCTGGTTTGGGTTGTAGTAGGCTTATCCAGGAATGTTGTGGATGGATTTGAGATCCTACGTATGTTACCCATCTTCAGCTTACACTGGAGAATTTCACCATGATGTAGTAGAGGAGCTGGAAAATAAGGTTTGATTGGTCATGACCTTGATATGCTTCACAAAAGAGATCTGTAGACTTTACTTGCTGAGTAGATTTTGCGATTGATGTGGTTGTCCTCTTCTTTCATATGCATTTAAAGAGGACTCAAGGTTGTCTTGCTTCAAGGAAAGATTCTTTAAGGATTCAAAAATGGACTTGAGTATAGAATTGTCTTATACCTTGGCTACCTTGAGGATACCTCCTTGTCCTCTACTAGATCAAGATTGGGTCTCAAAATTTCTCTTGATGACCTCCCAAACGTTGTCAAAATTGTGGAACATGAAGTTTCCTCCAAATGAGGAATCAAAAGAATTCTTGGTGTTGTCGTCAACACCCCGATGAAACGTGTCAATTAACTTAACTTGAGAAATGAAGTGATTTGCAACTAAACTTTCAATGATAGAGGAGCTCCTTAAATCACTCTAAAGCTTCAACTAAGGCCTTGTTGGGGACCATGGTGAACTATGAAATTTGCCCTAGGTGAGGGATGGGGTAGAACTTCTCTAGAGACTTGGCTGAAGATCATTCAAAGTTGTGATGTGGTCCCCCTCCATGGCATTGTGCTAACTTTTGGCTTGACCCATCAATAAATATATTTAAAAAGTTGAAGTTTGACAACATCTTTAGAAACTCCTAGTATTTTGTCCAAGGAACAAATGTTAAAGAAGCAATGAAGGTGATCTTAGAAATCATAATCCTTATTGTTGGAAAAAGCATTGCTCTAGAGCAAGGTGATCCATTACATATAAATCTCAAAGTGCAGGGTGTTGATGACAGGAGGCACAACTAGATGTTGTGAATTAGTGGGCTTAGGGACTGAGAAGTCCATAAGATGCTTCTACCATTCTTCTTTAAGTGTTGTAGGTAGGGGTGGCAACTCAAGTTTTTGGGTCATTTCTGGGTTGATTGCGGGTTTAAGGTTCAGAAGTCACGAAATTAGATATAATGATGGAATATATGAAAAAAGACTTCGGGTCATTTTTGATCGGGTCAAAAATTATACTGTATTGGGTTTCGCGGGTCACATTTTGCTAGCTCTAGTTGTGGGTATCCTGAGCTCTTTTCTCAACAATCATGGCTTCCCTTATATCTTGGACAAGATTCTCTCTACATGTCTAAGGCCTGACTCACCCAGTTGTTGGTCTTTTCCTCATCCATTCTGTTATGAAAAGCTCAGTTAAAATGATGAAAGGTCTTGTCAATATCAAGATCAAACAAAAATGATGTGGAGTCAATGCTTTGTGAATGTCACATACATGTTTAGAACTATGAAAGAGAATTGACAATGTCAAAAATTGAAAAAGAAAATAGTTCCAGAAGATTTGAGTGATAATCAATTGAAAAGAAATCCCTACTTTTTCAAGACAATCAATTTGAACTATTCTACCATCCCTAACAATGATGCCAAAATCTGATGTGAGTTATTTACACACACAAATTCTCTAAGAGGATTGCCCTACGTTTTAAACCATTGAAACAATTGCAACTAACTCAATGACAAGTATACATATCAACTGTAGTAGAGTAAAGAATCAAATCCTATAGGGAAACACTTCTAAGAAATCATTTTGAATTAATTGTTTAGCATAATATTTAAATCCAGTTGTTGAGAATGATGGTGAGCTAAATTTTGAATTAATGGTTGAAAAGCAAGAGTTGATTGAATTAAGGGTTCAATTTGATATTAAAAAGACATTGGGATGCCTATGTTTCACCGGCATATACTATGTACCCATGTAATCATAACAACTTAATAAACTCCCCAACAATCTAGTTAGGACCAAAGTGAATTTACCTCCTTTTAGAATGAAAATTCACAAGGACTAAATTCCCAGTGGGCTCAAGGTCTCGTTACCCGTAGTTCATGACTCAATGGTCTTGTAGGATCCCTTTTGTGATTGCATCTAAAAGTCTACACAACCATTTGATAATATAATCGTAAGTTTTATGCTCTATTCTTAGGATCATCTCAATCATGCTAGAAGAGAGATCAATTCAAATAGAAAGTAACAAATGAATGTAGAATAGTTTGATCATATGAGGAAAATTGGTTTTAATAACAAAAGATGGAGTACGGGAAATGGGGATACTCCCCATGCCCAGTGAGAAGGCCTACTCACTCATGTTTGAAATAAGAATACAAATAAAAGAAAAGAGAGGAGAAATTATGCCAGTTATGGAGAAGAGAGGAGCAACCAAAGGTCTTTGGTTACTAAAACCCTCTCTATCTTTGAAGAAATCAAAGAAATCCAATAGGATCTTCTTCTTCCTTGTCATATCATTCCTATTATTTCTTTGGATTCCTCTATCTTTTGGTAGAAATGAATCAATGATCATTAGGTCTATCCACCATATTTGTTACTTATTTTTCTTTGGTTGGAGGATGTGCAGATTTGTACTATCTATCCCAATGATCGGGTGATCTATAAGGGAGATCACACAATCTATCACTTGGCAGCATGGTTGTCGGTCTTCTGATCGATTGTTTAGTGGGGGAGATCTGTTGATCATTTCTTGATAAGCTTTCTGAAGAGTATGCAGGATCGGCCGATTGTTGGAGGAGATCGCCCAAACAAAATTCATTTAGAAGACTCGAAAGTTATTGATGTTTGGGTGGGATCAGACGATCTTTAAAGTAGATGATTTTTTTGGGGTGGGGGTTTAGGATTTAATTGGACCAAACGATCTTCATAATAGATCAGTCAATTTGACATTTCTTCATGGCCCTGTCTATAGATGGATCACTTGATCTATTAGTGCTATAAAATCATAGATTCTCTCACATTTTGGGTGGCCTTCTAACCATATGTTCTTTAAGGGAGATTGCCCAATCCATAGTGCTTTCGGGGGATCCTTGTAATGGGTATCATGGTCGCCTGATATGAGTGACAGATGGCCAGATCTTCCCACCGTAATACGCTGGTAAGCTCAAATTCTGATGTGAACTTGATCCCAATATTGAAAATGAGACTGGGGAAGAATTTCTTGAATGTTGTATAGTTGATATGTGATGTCATCTACACAAGAGAAAAAAAAATTTATCAAAAGCCTTGTTATTGGAGAAAAATAAGAAGAATGATGAAGCTAATAAAAAGATGAATCAATTAGCAAATGAGATGAGTGAATTTATACTAGAAATCACAATGAAAAGGTGATGAATATGCATTCAACGAAATATAAGGGTCCAACCAAATTTATATCAGGAAAAGAGCTCAGAGGAGTGATGATCGAGAACTATATCATACAATAAGCTTTTTGGAGGTAAGACCCATAGGGCTATAAGAACTTGCTTCTCACTGTTTGTCATGGTTTCCTTCTTGTATTGTATCTCTAATTGATTAAGTTAGAGCAAATCTTTGTCAATTTTAACATAATACAACAAACACTCTATTGAAGAGACACTTATAGTGCAATATGATTTTTAAAATAACCTAACCACCAAAACTCTTAGGGAAACAAACCAAGATCTAGTTGAAAAGGCATATTCTTTCTATCCCCACAATGTCACCCTAGAGACTGCTCCTATGCATGATGTCAATTTTGTAAATGGCAGTGCAAGGAAGGTGAATATAACTCATTAAGTAGGAGGAGATGGGTGTAAGTGAGGCATGTAATATTATCAATATTCCATCTCTACTGAGGAAATTAGTTCTTTAATACCAGAGAGTCTTACAGGTCTTGGAAAAAATTGTGTCACAAACTTTAAATTGGAGCTCATGGGTAAAGAGAGGAAGACTATGTTAATTTATGGGAAGTGATCCACCTTGCACCCTAATAGATATTTGAATCTCATAATGTCATTCATTAAAACATGAGTACCAATAATAGTAGATTCATGGAAGTGGATTCTCATTTCATATATATGAGAGAAGATATTGAGAATCCAAATGAAATTGATCACATTCTTATCACTATATTAAAGGAATACTACAAAATATCAACATCCCACTTTCTAAACCTCAACCCCCCTATTTTCTGAATCTTCATTATAAAAACTCCAAACAAGATATAATTACATGAGTGTCCTCAATAATATAATAGTAAAGGTAAAGTTAGATAGTTATTAGGTGGCCATATTTTAATAGAAAAATAATAATGAGAGATTTTGTATGATAAATCCTAACCCTCATGATATAAACATTTGACACCCATGAGTTAATATAAAACTTTAAGTGTAAAAGTATATTTTGGAAACTCATATAGCAATATCTGAATTTTCATGGAATCATAGTGGATAATATATGGAATTAAATATGTGAATGAATAACAACATTCAAAATATAAATAATTACAGTAATAAGCCTAAAATGAGATAAATTATCTCAAATATAGTAAGCTTGGAATAAAATATCTTGATAGACATAAATGGGATAATGAACACCAATGTATGATTGTATTATGCCTAATTGAATTATAAATACCATTCAATGAGTAACGTCTTGGGAGAAAATAATGGCACAAGTTGAAGATAAGAGTTAAGGAAACTTTGGTCTAACAATATTATCCTAAACTAAAATGGGTCACGTGAGAGGAATAGGGAGAGGGAGAGGAAGCCAAAACCCTCAGGAGTGTGGGATCGTAAACAAAGAAAATCATGAGTTTTTTATTACTCCATGAAGGCTAGAAGCATCCAATGGAGAGGTGATTTTGCATGTTTTTTCTACAAATCCATCTACCAAGGACAAGACTCCCCCAACAAAGTAAGGATGCAAATTCTAAAAAAAGTCTAGAATCAATGACTTCCTCAACTTCCCTCTAGTCACTCTCTTTAGAGGATTCCCCAAGGTCTCTTCTCCACACTATTATTGTTAGCAGATTGGCTCAATGATAATCAACAAGGGCAGGATGATTATGGCATTGCTTTCATTTTCTTCACGGAACCATGATGTGAGATGGAGTCAAGTGTGCATAACTCTCATGCCAGAAGGATATCTCTTCTGGATTGGAGTGAGTTTGTGTCGGATAGATTCACGGGGAAGAAACACTATTGGGGTCAGCTACGAAGGTGGATCAAAGGCACTAGAGGCCAAGTGGCAAGTTCAAAATCACCACTGAGGAGAAAGAAGGACTCATTGGTAGACTACATTCACCTGAGGAATGAAATTGTGTCCTAAATGAATCACCTTGGGTCATGGATGTGGTACTGGTCCTGATTCAAGATTGGGATCTAGGTTTAAAGTTTCTTCCCCTCTCCTTCTCGTTAGTATCATTCTAGGTGAAGGTGGAAAACCTATGAGTTCCCTAGAGCATGGATTGTTTGGCAATAATAGCTAGTACCTTTCAAAGGCCACTTGATAATCATGATAGAGCTCCATCAACAGGGTGTCAAGATGTTGTTGAAGTCTATGTTGAAATATCGACGACCTCATTTTTCCCTAATGCAACATTGGCAGTTATAGATGGAGTATTAATGTCCATAAAGCTTGAATACATTGCAAATCCTATGTTTTGAGAAAGTTGTATGAAATTTGGACACTTGTTGGTCCTTCCCTTTGGTTGAGCACAAATCTACTCCCATCAATGACCTCTAGTTACAGTTTGGTAAGCACACAAGAAGTGTTTGAGTTAATCATCAAAACACTAGGGTTGTAACTATTAATGGGAATTCTACTCAGGAGCATTTAAGTAGCAATGTAGCGGTGAATTGAAACAATCATGTTTGGTCTTTTCTAGCTTCCCAAGGTAATAGTCCATCTCCTTCTACTTCTCATGTCAATGAATATTCAATTTAGGCCACTTCATCTTAGGAAGTTGGGAAGGTAATGAGTTTGCATGAGTTTCTTGATCAGTGTAATGTGGAAGAATAGGTTCTTGAACCAGTGATTCTATTCCATGTTCCTACCTACAAACAATCTACCGTGGTGTTGTCTAACTAGAAGATTCCTCATATCAAGTTGGAACCACTTATTGATTAAGTTTCACTTGTTAATTTTGTTTGCTCTTTAAACCTGGAAGAACAAGATCTCACTGAATTTGGACCTTCACCATAGTGATCAGTATTGGCCTCTAGTTTGAATGGGAGATGGACACAAAGTAGCTTATGTCAAATTTTGAAGATATTGCAATTCATTGACCCCAATATTCAATTCATCATGTAATACATCTATGGCGCCTTTCTGGTTTCTCTTTGGACTAACAAACTGAGAAAGACTCATAACAACCATCAAGATGAAGATGATTTACAAGAGGGACTATTTGATGCAAATTCAAATTGGGATGATTACTAAAAGTGGGGAGTTGATTCTAGATTAAGGAATAAGAAAAAGAAACCTAAGAATAAGAATAGGTTGAACGTAGTCAGATTCACTCTGGATGATCTTAGCAATTATATTTAGTCAGATTTATTCTAACTACTTGTGCTTGTTAGATTGTCTCTTGATTTTTTGTCTCACACTTTTGCTTCTTCAATTTTTTTCTTTGAAATTTGGCCAAGGCCAGTGCGCCTTTCTATCTTGCTTTTTTCATGCCTAGGGGTTTGAAATTTTGATTTCCACTCTTGGGGATGCCCTAGCTGTTATAGAGGGCACAAGATCCTATCTTGTATCCAAAGCTTTTGGTTCTTTTTCTATATAAGTTTCCATCTACACCAAAAGTGACAAAAAATCCTAAAACAAATCTAGTTCCAAAATAGAAATGGTGGATGATATGTTGAATGGTAGACATGCCAAGAATGTTTTATAACTCTAAGATATCAAATAAAATAAAATATAACCTCATACGTATAAATTAATGACATATTCATAATCTACATAATTGATTATTTACCATGTCAAAATTTTCTAAAGTCAAACATTTATATTTATATCACTAGATTTTGTTTTTGACTTTTCGTACTAGGTACTTGATCCAAAGGTCCAACTATTTCACTCATTCTTTTCATTGGGGTTGGCTTGATCCTGTGGAACCTAGTTTATCTGCTACCTCTAGACTTTCCCTTTTCATCTACACTAGTTCATGGTTCCTTTGCAATTTCAATTCTCTTTCCTTTCTTTCCATAGATCCAACTTCTCCCCCCTCACATTCTTCATCTCTCCTAGAACCAGGTGACCAAAAAATCATAGGGTTTTGTGACCTCCACATTTCATACAAGCTCCAAATCCCTTCTTCTATATGTTTCTCCCCTTTTCAACCCCTATTTCCTTTCCCACCTCATCTCCCTACTACACGAGATCCTCAATATATAAAATCGCTACACTACCTCATCTAAACCTTTTTACACCAATCTATAGAGCCCCTAGATCTAGTTTATCCTCCTACATGTCTTCCTAGTCTCATTTGGTCAGTATTCAGTGGGTGGCTCTAGGCCATCACAAAGATAAAAAGTCATGACAACCTCCTCATTAAGGTCTATAAAAGGTATTTGACCCCTTACTCCTTCCCTTTATGTAATAAGCCCCATTCATCCAATATCCTTCTTCCTTGAAATTGTCAAAACAATTTCATGATTTCTCTATTGCGATCAACTTTCTATTCTACTTTTGGTTTTCCTGCCTTTATTTTTGTCTCGATGACAATAGAATGGTCCCTCATATGGAAAGATACTCTCATTTTTTGTGATAAATTTACTCAATTGGAGAGACATGTTGTAGGGTGGTTTTGGCATTCATCATGACCACCTCATGACTTTTAAAATTGGTTCCTGACTTGGAAAGATTTATATAAAATGTGGTAGTATGGTTTTGGTTTGTGTTATGAGGTAGATATGATCATGTACTTGTGATTTTGGATCCTCAGTGGTCCATCTAGGCTTCCAGTATAATTCTAGTCTATCTCTTAGCGTAATATACTGAATATATCGGCCAATTGGTTTCACAATGTTGACAATGTGACACGATTTGTTTAACACTAATCTGGCCTCTAGTTCTATCTACAAAGCAGGTGATCCCCTATCATTAATTATTGTGATGTCATCTAAGTGCACAACTTTGAGATCATTGTCATCTAGGAACAAAGATGAGAATTGTGAAGGACCATCAATAGTTGCATTGTAAAATGAATGATTGTTTAGAGAAGTAACTTTTGGTGCCATTTCATGATTCAGAGAAGAGGAGCCCAAATCCACATGTTGATAGTGATTTGTGATCGGATACAATGTGGATAGATATCTATGTGAAATGGGTGGGGATTCCAATGATATGACACACATTCCATCATAGATAAACTACAATTTTAATTCAACGACTCAGAGGCTATTGGTGATTTTTTCCCATGATTTAGAAATATGATGCATGTATTTGGATCCTCTTCCTACCCTTCCATGATCGCCATTGCCAATATTTCCCCAACCAGAACCTAGAATTCCCCATTATTGTCCATTGCAATTTTTCCAGAGCACTCATTGCGCTCATGAGAACTCAAAAATTAAATTTAACAAAACTTGATAGACACCTTTGAGAATGTTATATATATAGTTAATCTCTAATTGATTACATAAATATAAAATATCCTTACTTAGTACTGGTTTATATACATAAATGATATCAATATGTAGGAAGAACTCCCATGATTTTGAAACATGTTTTTGTAAATTTATGACATTCATAGAAATATTTAAGAATTTATATAGTCAATTATACTTACTAAATTTCCTAAATTAAATCGGGGGAAAATATGCATGTGTTTTTAATTCAATTGTGTAACACATGACAAGGGCACCCAGGTAAAATAGAGACTTCAATATAGTGTCATCATAAACCAATGATACAACAAAGTGGATAGTACAACACCTTATCTAAAAGACCCTTAAATATGTCGGGGGCAAACCATTTGTACAATATCCCTAAAAGTGTTCTTCTCAAATTTCCAAAGAACAAGATTCCTAGATGTGTGAGATTAGTATGGACCATTATGTTGTTCATTTGTGATGAATGCATATTCATCTCATTTCGTTTCTTATTTTAGGCTAGATCTTCTAGCCTTTTACTATTTTATTTCCTTAGTTTATGTTTTCTTCATTAAAATTTCTCTTATTTAAAAAGTTTAGGTTTTTAATGCAAAATCTTGCTTCTATGCATGGAAATCAATTGCAAATCTCAAATAAGTCACCAAGATTCGACCCAAAGTTCATCCAAAAAGTTTGGAAGCAAATGAAGGATTAGAAGACCTTTTTACACTCTTTCTGGAAAGTCAGTATGGTGACCCACTCCAATAGTCAACCAATCATCTTGCCAAGACAAAGGAGAAATCAAGTGTGACTTAATCGATCAACTGACTAGGTGGGTTGCTTGTCTCAAAAAGAAGAAAAAGACACTAAACTTCCATGAGTCTCTATGACCCCTTCATGAACTTACATTCGGTCGACCCATGAGGTGAGTCACCATACCACCTATAACAGTCCAATTCCCATCAGTTTCTAGTCAAATGATTGAGACAATTGGTCCATGAGCCTGCTTATCTTTAGGGGAGCTTATTAGAGATGATTGGTCAACTGGATTGCCATTTAGGCAATTGAAAACTCCCACAGATGAAGTTGACGAGATATGGACTAAATGATCCATGCAATTGGTTACTCGGTCAAAAAATCCAACATGCATGTACTTAAGTCAGTTAGTCAGTCAACCGATGTGGCAGACAAAGAAAGAAACAAGGTGTCATTGGACCATTCCAATTAGTTGGAGTGGGTCCAGATGCAACCCTATATATATATAAAGTTGAACTAATGTTAGAGAATCACATTGTCACTATCAGAATCTCATTATTAGTACTCAGAGTGGAGAAAGAAAAATAAATGACATTTACTCGTAAAGACCACCAGATTGTGTTGTTATTATGATGCAACCCTATTTGAGCACTTCATCTTGTGTCTTCTTGAATTTTAATCACATCTAGACATGTTACATTGCAAGCTATTTCCCCAAAAAATGTATTTAAATTAAATGCACTTATGGACACTAAGTGCATATATTTTAGGTGATTGGACCATAACTTGTATGGATGGAGTGAAGGAAGGTGTTCTAGGATTCCTCCACCCATGGAGGACTCCAAAGAAGGCCCTAAAGCTCCCCCAACCTATCCCTAGTGAACAAGGGTCAGTTTGAAGTGAAGGTGTCCATCAATCTCAAAGATTGAAGCTTAAAGTGCATGAAAAGACCCCAACACAATCGTAGTGACATGGAATAGTGTGTTGCCAATGACAAAATCATAATATAAATCAACAAATGATAAATCTTCAACAACTCCTATAAAACAACTATGCTAGCCAGCATGGCCATGCTGAGAGGACCTGTGATAAAGTGGATTTTCTACTATTTTGTGCAAAATTACTCTTGTTACTTTAAGTCCTCACTTTTTATGTCTCCTTTGACTTTATAACTCTATAATGTACACCAAAGTCAAAGATTCCACATTTTGAGTCAATATGATACACACATATGCATGAAATCCTAGTATTGTTATACCCTTGAATCCTTTGATTAAAATATTGATTATACATGATCTTTTTTATTTGTAATTTTTCACAATTGTTCTACACCCTATTATGAATCTATGGTCCAAATTTGAGACCATTTGGACCTTCCTACAATTTGTTATGATTTTCCTAAGATATACCCTTTTTAGCCCTTTCTTTCCTTGTTGGGCCGATTTTCTGCCCTAAATGGGCCGTGCGAATGCTGACCGGGGTGAGGCACTGGCCCACGCACCCTCAGATCTCAATCTGATGAATGTGGGGTCATCCTCTACCTTGGATTGACCTGCTGCTATGGCCACCGGGTAGGGGAGCCCGAGCCACCGGATCTCACCTGATTCTTGACCTTTTTGCACGATTTGAGTGCCTTTGAGTCTGTTTTTTAAATCCACATTATATACATACAATTTCACACTAAATCAAGGGGTTTTCCCAAACCTTATTTTCCCCTTGTGGCGGCCGCCGCCATGGCCAAGCTTGGCCTAAATAAACCCTAAACCTAGCCCTGAAACCCTATAAAAACCCTCGCACATAAGTCCCCCTCCTATTTTTGCTCCCTTTCCCTTCTCCTTTGTTCTTCCTTTCCCTCCTCCTTCTCCAGGTTGGGGCAGCACCGCAACAACCTTCCCCTTCGTGTTTGGGGGTTCTGTCACCCACCATCGTGGCGTAGGCCTGCGTTGACCCTGGTCAGTCTCGAGGAGCAAGGGAGGCACCATCGCGGGACATGATGGGTTGTCGCACGCCTGCCCCAGTCTGCTCTGGAAAGACACACAGCCGCAAGCAGCAAAACATTGCGGGGCTGCTCATGGATGGGGAAGATGCCAAAATTCGTCAGATCATGGGTGGGCGGTCAGGATCGGGAGTTGCCAACCATCCCAGGTCAAGGTGTTCAAACCCATGCCTAAGGGATCAGGCGACGTGGATCATAGGATCAATCGATCCATGGTGCTCTCGCATCGTACGGATGACATCATTCAAATAATGAGATGGTAACATTTCTCCAATTTCCATATAGTTCTTGGTTTAATCTTTAAAATTTGATATCTCCCTAATCCTAAGGCCAAATATAGTAAAATTATATATCAAATTGTTCCTTTCAAAAAGATCTAAAACATGGGCATTTTTGCAGACCCTAATTCTCCTTCTAGTCCTCCATTTTTTGCTAAAGATGTAACCCTTGACTACTTTGAATATGTTTAACACATGATTATGATCTTGATGCTCAACCTACCCCCTGATCCTTAAATCAGTATCTTTTATGCATCCTTGAAATAATGAAGGTTCTACTCCCCCTAATGCTCATACATGACTCCTTTCTATACATATGTGACCATGTTGGACTATAATGTTATAATGTGCTCTTTTGATGCTAACCTTGCTACCTAATGACTCCTAATGCTTAAACGATCATGAGTCAGTATATTTTTATGTTGTTGGGACCCTTGGGAAGTCTTATAACCTTCCTTGTACTCTTGATGACATAAGTATGCTATTATGATAACTACATGTATGAATGAATGTTGGTACCCCATGATGGTGGTTTGATGCCTAGACCCTAGTGGACATCACCTTACTTTGAATGTGTTTATT
Source organism: Alisma plantago-aquatica (assembly GCA_963693085.1). Taxonomy (NCBI): domain Eukaryota; kingdom Viridiplantae; phylum Streptophyta; class Magnoliopsida; order Alismatales; family Alismataceae; genus Alisma; species Alisma plantago-aquatica. The sequence continues at coordinate 712,705,757 of OY856411.1, read as the reverse complement.
ATGGTCTATTCTCACTGATCTAAACCATCCCTTATGCTTGGCTCTTATTTATTGATAATCTTTAACCTTGATTACTCTATCATGAGTCTCATGACCTACTTTAAGCATAAGTGTCCTTAATCTTGTCATGTCCACATGAAACCTCGAAAGCATATGAAACTTGAACCACACTCTTATGATGGACCGTAAATCAATATGAGATCATCCAATGTACTAATAACCAACCTTGAACCCAACTTGGCCAAAACCCTAAAATGCATCTAATTAGGGTTAATGATAAGAATCTAATGTGTATATGCAATCTTGTTCTTAATCAGGTTTAGATGTGGCTAGATGGTGAAGGATATGTTAGGTTATGAAATCTCTGAATCAGATATGGGCCTTATCTAGTTATATGACTATCGCTTTCTTACTTGAAAAGGCATATATTGTATGCCTATTTGTTTACTTGCTAAAATATTGCCATGTAGTCTTGCTATGTCTTACTCGATGTTTGCATTGTCAGTTTTATAACTTGAACACGTATATAGACAGAACTCCATTATAATATCGATTGATAAAGGGTTAGCTCTTGGCTATGGCCTTGAGGTCCCTCTCGTATAAAAGGGTTGGCTAATCTTGAGCACCCTTACGGACCCTTCCGACGGGAAGATGGTCAAAGGCCTTAAACATGCTTGATATTGTTGGTATAATGGAGTGAAATGACATAAAATATGGTTTCGCATTTTTTTAAACAGTTAACATGTTTATTCTTGCTCGTTTAGTCTTGAAATCTTTTCAAATTATGCAAATCTTATATATATGTATATTTCAGCCCCATACTCAACACCTCGTGTGTTGACCCGTTTCTCGTATTCTATTTTTAGGTTCAGAGATGGCTAGAAGGTTGATGGGCTTCGTGAGTTATGTTAGGTGTACTTTTTGTAAGATCTAGTTTTAGTGCACATGAATGACTTGTACCTTGACTATGGAAATATGTAATTGAATTCATGAATATAATGCATTTTGTATAATTTATACTTGTTGAATGTTGGGACTATGTTGGTGCCTTTCTCTTGTTACTTGTTCATGTGTGCTAAGCTTTACGCTTCTGCATGTCACCTTTGGTATTCGTTTGGTTCATGGGACTGGAATTCTAGTTCCATGACAGATGGTATTAGAGCATAAACAATAACTACACCAAACATTTCTCACATGAAACACAAACTAAACTCACCCTACATCTCAACCCTAGAAACTTAATGAAATATCCTTATAGATTAGGTTGACTTAGACTCTAGGTTAGAACCTAGATGTTCTAGAACTAGGTCTAGAGTTGTGTAAATTACCTCCCTAGACATGATTCGCGACATGTGCTTAGGATGTCTACACAAGTGTGCACCATGTTCTTGCTAGTTCTCTAGGTGTCATGATACTAGACTGCCTAATGAGTGTGGTAACTCATTTTGGTTTTGGTTTTATTCGGATGGAGTATGGTGGTCTTCATTGCCTATTTAAACGTTGGAGAAAACATATTTCAAGTATTATTATATGTACATATGAAAAATGCTACCACACGCAAAAAGGTAGTGAGTTTCCATGCAACCTAAGAGAAAGAGATGTAACATCAAGTCTAGATGAGAGATTTTAGATGATAGTGATAGTCTTTAGAGTTGCCTAGAGACATGATATAACTTAGGAAAGTGAGCAACCTAGAAACCTAAGATGATGATAATGATATTGATGATGATGTTGATGTTGATAAGACCCAAGTTTTCCCTGGAGAGGGCCAAGTAGTTTGATGATATGAAATGAGTTTGACCATGAAACCCTATCTAAACCTAGCACCTTGTATGATACATACCACTTGGTTGATGTGCTAAACATAGCTAGTGGGTTGACATGCTTGCTTGTACCTAGTCTTGTATGTGTGGACATATGATATATGGTTCGAGACCAACATGGGCCTCAATCTCTTTACAAAGGAAGACCTCTAGCATGGGACATATGAATAGGGTAACCGATTGATATGAGTCGACCCATATCGGGAGAATATTAGAGTACCTAAACTCCAAAATATTTGAAATGTTGAATAATATGAATGATGAAATACTTGATGATGAGTCCCTAGCTAGAATACTTCCAAATATATGAGTTGAGTGACCTAGTGGACGGTTTCCTTGAAAATGTTGAACCCTAGATGTCCTATGAAAATATCTAACCCCAGAGAAAGAGGCAATTGAATATTTGATGCTTGCTATATAGGTGAGGGAGATGTCCTAAGACCCTAAGATGGTGTACATGTTGTGTGATATCCATGATGAACCTCATACTCGGGTTAGTAGTTGTATATAAAGGAATCTAGTGGTTACCCTTATTCATTGAAAGATGGGTAGAAATTTTTGTTATGGACAAGAGTTTGTGGATTAGCATGTCTTGTTGAACGTATATATGTCTTAGCTTGAGTGGGTTGATCTTGTGGATATCTTTCTAGATACAAGTAACAAAACCTCGACATTGATGATAATGTTGTTCCTCAAATGATGCTTGATACATGAAATAATCTCACTTACATTTAGAACTTGGTATATGTGCAATGAGCCACTCTCATAAGCTATACCTAGTATGAAATCATACCATACATTAAAGATGTAATTTGAAATCATGAAATTGATATAAGGTCCTAGCATGAGTAATTAGGGGTAATATGCCTAATATCATACCCAATTGAAAAAAAAATGATGATTAACGTGATATGTGGATGATCTTGGGGTCATAACTTGAATAAACATGATGAATAAAATGTTTAATTTTAATTTTGAAATGAAAGATAATGAACATAATTGATTAGAATTGGTAGAAATTTTGGGGAAAGCAAAAACATGCATGAAATATAGAGTAAAGATGAGATACACACTCTATGATAGTCTCATTTGAAGCCATGACCATGTGAATAATTTGTTGACAACCGTGGAGGGATGTCTATACTCGGTAGATTTTGACTTTGACTCTTAGATATGATCTCTGATGAATTTCGGGGATGAAATTTCTTACAAGGAGGGAAGGATGTGATAAAGTGGATTTTCTACTATTTTGTGCAAAATTACTCTTGTTACTTTAATTCCTCACTTTTTATGTCTACTTTGACTTCATAACTCTATAATGTCCACCAAAAGTCAAAGATTCCACATTTTGAGTCAGTATGATACACACATATGCATGAAATCCTAGTATTGTTATACCCTTGAATCCTTTAATTAAAATCTTGATTATACATGATCTTTTTATTTGTAATTTTGCACAAATGTTCTACACCCTATTGTGAATCTATGATCCAAATTTGAGATGATTTGGACCTTCCTACGATTTGTTATGATTTTCCTAAGATCTACCCTTTTTAGCCCTTTCTTTCCTTGTTGGGCCGATTTTCTGCCCTAAATGGGTCGTGCAGATGCTGACCCGGGGTGAGGCACTGGCCCACGCACCCTCAGATCTTGATCTGATGACTGTGGGGTCATCGTCTACCTTGGATCGGCCTACTGTTCTGGCCGCCAGGTAGGGGAGCCCGAGCCACCGGATCTCGCCCGATTCTTGACCTTTTTGCACGATTTGAGTGCCTTTGAGTCCGTTTTTGAAATCTGCATTATATACATACGATTTCACACCGAATCAAGGGGTTTTCCCAAACCTTCTTTTCCCCTTGTGGCGGCCTCCACCATGGCCAAGCTTGGCCTAAATAAACCCTAAACCTAGCCTCGAAACCCTATAAAAAGCCTAGCACATAAGTCCCCCCTCTTATTTTTGCTCCCTTTCCCTTCTCCTTTGTTCTTTCTTTCCCTCCTCCTTCTCCAGGTTGGAGCGACACCACCACGACCTTCCCCTTAGGCTTTGGGGGTTCTATCACCCACCATCGCGGCGTAGGCCTGTGTTGACCTCAGTAAGTCTCGAGGAGCAAGGGTGGAACCTTCACAGGACATGATGGGATGTCGCACGCCTACCCCTATCCGCTCTGGCGAGACACACAGCCACAAGCAGCAGAACACTACGGGCCTGATCATGGATGGGGAAGATGCCCAGATTCGTCGGATCATGGGTGGGCGGTCAGGATCGTGAGCCGCCAACCATCCCAGGTCAAGGCGTTCAAACCCATGCCTAAGGGATCAAGCAACATGGATCGTAGGATCGATCGATCCATGGTGCTCTCGCATCGTACGGATGACATCATTCAAATAATGAGATGGTAACATTTCTCCGATTTCCATATAGTTCTTGGTTTAATCTTTAAAATTTGATATATCCCTAATACTAAGGCCAAATATAGTAAAATTATATATCAAATTGTTCCTTTTGAAAAGATCTACAACATGGGCATTTTTGCAGACCCTGATTCTCCTTCTAGTCCTCCATTTTTTACTAAAGATGTAACCCTTGACTACTTTGAATATGTTTAACACATGATTATCATCTTGATGCTCAACCTACCCCATGATCCTTAAATCAATATATTTTATGCATCCTTGAACTAATGAAGGTCCTACTCCCCCTAATGCTCATACATGACTCCTTTCTATACATATGTGACCATATTGGACTATAATGATATACTTTGCTCTTTTGATGCTAACCTTGCTACCTAATGACTCCTAATGCTTAACCGATCATGAGTCAGTATATTTTTATGTTGTTGGGACCCTTGGGAAGTCTTATAACCTTCCTTGTACTCTTGATGACATAAGTATGCTATTATGATAACTACATGTATGAATGAATGTTGGTACCCCATGATGGTGGTTTGATGCCTAGACCCTAGTGGTCATCACCTTACTTTGAATGTGTTTATTATGGTCTATTCTCGATGATCTAAACCATCCCTTATGCTTGGCTCTTATTCATTGATGATCTTTGACCTTGATTACTCTATCATGAGTCTCATGACCTACTTTGAGCATAAGTGTCCTTAATCTTGTCATGTCCACATGAAACCTCGAAAGCATATGAAAATTGAACCACACTCTTATGATGGACCGTAAATCAATATGAGATCATCCAATGTACTAATAACCAACCTTGAACACAACTTGGCCAAAACCCTAAAATGCATCTAATTAGGGTTAATGGTAAGAATCTAATGTGTCTATGCAATCTTATTCTTAATCAGGTTTGGTTATGGCTAGATGGTGAAGGATATGTTAGGTTATGAGATCTATGAATCAGTTATGGGCCTTATCTAGTTATATGACTATCGATTTCTTTCTTGAAAAGACATATATTGTATGCTTGTTTGTTTACTTGCTAAAATATTGCCATGTAGTATTTCTATGTCTTACTCGATGTTTGCCTCGCTAGTTTTCTAACTTGAACACATATATAGATAGAACTCCATTATAATATTGATTGATAAAGGGTTAACTCTTAGCTATGGCCTTGAGGTCCCTCTCGTATAAAAGGGTTGGCTAATCTTGAGCACCCTTACGGACCCTTCCGACGGGAAGATGGTCAAAGGCCTTAAACATGCTTGATATTGTTGGTATAATGGAGTGAAATGACATAAAATATGGTTTCGCATTTTGTTAAATAGTTAACATGTTTATTCTTGTTTGTTTAGTCTTGAAATTTTTTCAAATTAAGCAAATATTATATATATATATGTATCTTTCAGCCCCATACTCAACACCTCGTGTGTTGACCCATTTCTCGTATTTTGTTTTTAGGTTCAGAGATGGCTAGAAGGTTGATGGGCTTGGTGAGCTATGTTAGGTGTACTTGTTATAAGATCTAGTTTTAGTGCACATGAATGATTTGTACCTTGACTATGGAAATATGTAATTGAATTCATGAATATAATGCATTTTGTACAATTTATACTTGTTGAATGTTGGGACTATGTTGGTGCCTTTCTCTTATTACTTGTTCATGTGTACTAAGCTTTACGCTTCCGCATGTCACCTTTGGTATTCGTTTGGTTCATGGGACTGGGATTCCGGTTCTATGATAGGAGCCCAGTAGGAATGTGCTAGCCAAAACGGTTGTGTTGTCTAGGGTTAGAATGCATGTGCCAAAGAGAATGACCAAATCTCCAACTTTCCCACCACAGTCATGCTACCCAACACAGTCATGCTACATAGTGCCCACCGTAGCTGTAATGCCCAACACAGATTTGCTACCAGCCATCATTTCCCCATGTTTCAATGACATTTTCACCTCCATCAGAATGGATGTTCCCCACTCAGCACAACCGTTCTATACCTCACTGTAACATGTCAGTGCTACCACCAGAAACCTAGCCTTTTCTTCAATGATTTTCCCAAATTGTCCCCACTTAACCTAGTGTTTTCCTACCACCTATATACACCTAGGTGGTGGCTACACCACAAGGTTATACTCCCATATCATTCATTTATACCTACCTAGTTCATTCAAAGAGCTCCTACCTACTCCCATCTACCTCCACCTCATTTTCACCTTCCTTCACCTCAAAACCATAGTTTTCTAGGGTTTTGACCATTTTCACTCACCATTCAATGCTTTCCATAAACTTTGAAGGGAGAAGGAGTTGCTCTCACTACTTGAGATGAAGGAGAAGAGATCTTACACAAGCTCCATGGATATTTCTTCTTCTTCATCTTCTACTTCTTCTTCTTCTTCTTCTTCTTCTTCTGATTTTTCTTTTTTTGTACCATGAGTTGTTAAGCCCTTTACGTGGGTTGTTTGTGGGAGAAAATATTACTTTGATACCATGTTGGGGGGAAATAGCTTGTAAACACTATAGATTCATTTTATGATGATTATCTTCTATGATTATCATATTTCCCATATTTCTTCTTGTGGTTTGAGCTTGAAAACATGGATTGCTTGTTGTTTTATACTTGAAACCACCTAGACTCTAAGAGGGCATGGTTTGTATGTATCTATCTTAGGGATTGCTCTTAGGTCCAACTAGTGGATCCCTAGATAGAACCCTATCTTACCACATACACATCCCCTCTCTTACTTCTCGGTGTGAGATCTAAGTAGCTAGAGTAGGAGTGCTTAGTGCAATTTCCTTGTAGTTTCATAAAAGGCTAGATGGTGAGTGATATGATGTGAAATACCCTCATATCCACTCTCCATATCTACCCTTGGCTCTCAATTTCCCTAAGAACACCTACTCTAGAAACCTATACTATCTAGATTCCATTATAATTTCACCTAAGTACTAGTCCAATTGGGACTCGTAAGGTTCTATAGAGTGTGTAAGGGTGTAGTTTGCCTTCACACACCTTATACCACCCATGACCAACTAGTAGATTAGGGTAATTATGTATTATCTTCTTGTTGTTTGGCTTAACAATCTAGAATGAATAGATAGAATTTGTAATATATGACCCCAACTTGAATTTTAGCTACATTTCCCCAAGCGGACCACACCTCCATTAATTTCTTAAGACCTCAATTTACTTCCTTGCTAGTTGATGATTGGTTCGTTACTTTTTTTAATTGCTTCTCTAGTTAATTGCCTTGTTCTTGATAGTTAGGTCTTTCTAGTGTAGATAGTGTTTCTTAGTGCTTGCTTGTGCTAGTCTTAGATAGTTAGTGTTAGTCTTAGTCTCTTTCTTGCTCTGTTTGTCTAAATTGTTAGTCTAGTCCTAGTGTTAGCTCCTTCTTTTCTTACTTTAGAGTAATTGTTCCTCTCTTATTTATTTTCATTTCTTGTTGAATAGAATTAACTTGTCTAGGGTTAACTTAGTTTTTGATTGATTGATCCCTTTAATTTCTACATTAATTTGACAAACAAACCCCAATCAAAATTTTGAACATTAAACTCCACTTTAGGAATGTAGCCAATCTAACTAAGCTCTAGTGCCCCCAATATCCTAATGAATTGACCCCTAACTTGGCATTTTCCTATACTATAATACCATCCACTATGATTTCCAGTGAAATATTTTAGTCTAAGTGAATGTGTTAAGTTTGAGGCTTTATAAATATCTAAATATGCTTGTTGTGTGCTTTGGGCACATCCATACAAACTTAAATGGTTGGGTGAACCCTTAATTGGAAAACACATCAATCTTTCTGGCATCATTTTCTAGGAGAGTGGCACTTGTTCTAGCTAGTTAGTTCAGCTTTTCTTTTCCTACCACCCTTATAATTGCTATTCTTTATTCTCTATATTATTTGTGCAAAATTTTCTTCAGACTTGGATTCAATTATTTGTTTGTTCTTTGTGCAAATGACAGATGTGCATGCTTGGATTTTCTTCACTCTCTACTAACTTGGTTCCAGAGTACCTTGAGATAGGTAGAAGATGACATAAACACTTGCACGGGCAACATCAAGAAGTTGAGATGGTAGTAGAGGATGCCACAATCCCTCCAGGCCCTCCACTACCCAAGTCGCTTCATGACTAGTTTATGTCTCGCAAACTTCTCCAATCACCAATAGGGTGGATCATATGCCATCACATAAGTTCTTAATCCCATGATCTCTCCTTGGATTACTCTCCACTTTCTATGGGTTTGAAAATGAAAATCCTACAAGCACATAAATGCTTTTTTGGAAACTTGCTCCACTTTCAAAACTCATGCATCCACCAATGACTCTATTTGTCTCACCTTGTTCCCATTCTCACTTGAGGACAACGTGAAAGAGTGGCACTCTTCAAAGAATGAGATTGTTACATGGGAGGTAATGAGGAATGAGTTCTTGAAGAAATTTTATCCTACCGCTGAGTATGCCCAAATGAGGAGGCAGATTACCTCTTTTAGCCAAAAGGAAAATGTGAAATTCCATGAAACTTGGGAGTTGTTCCAAAAATTGTTGTGAGATTACCCACATCATGAAGTACCCATATGGTAGTTGGTCTAATATTTCTACACCGGCCTCTCTAAAATGGGTCAAAATATGGTTAACTCCTCTTGTGGTGAAGCATTCATGACCAAGCCCCATGAAGAGTCATGTCCCCTCTTTGAGAACTTGGTTGAAAACTCTTGTTACTGTGTTTCTAGTATGGATGTTTAGTGTGATAGAAACCAACCAACTTCACCCTGTCCCCACAAAGATGACTCCAATCCACAAATGATGAAGATATGAGTAGACATGATGAATCTCATGGAGACTCATGTGGGGGGCTTATTCAATCCACTTCACCAACTATGTGGAGGATTTTTGTGAGGAGGTTCAAGATCTCCAATATTTTAAAAACAAGAACAACTAAGATCCCATGTCCAACACCTTCACTCTAGAATGGACATATTACTTGAACTTATCTTGGAAACAAGGGGAAGAAGGACAAAGAGAACCTAGGGAACATCAAGAGTCAAAGTACAACTCCAAGTTTGAAGAAAAAGTTCTTGGGAGGTTGAGGAGCCTCAATGATGTGTACACTCAAGGAAATAATATTAGCTGGCTAGATCTAAGGATTGATTAGATATCTCTATCTCTTACTAGACACAAAGAGGGGAGGCTTCCTTCCCAAACCTTGGTGAACTCCAATAGTGTTGGTTGAACCACAGGTGCTCCTCAAGGCACCTATGGCCCACAACAAGGGTAAGTGCCCACATTGCAACAATACCAAGGTACTCAAAATCCATATGCTCCCCCACCCCTACAACCTACCTACAACTACCAATACACTCCACTTCCATCACATTCATAACAACAACCTCCACCTCACTATCAGTCCCCTCCATAACAACCACCGCATCAGCCTCCATCCCAACCACAATTCATTCTCCAAAACCCCATCACCTCAAGGATCACAGCTACCACTATGATCTCCCTCCTCTTCTACTCATGAGTAGGTAAAGGCTGTGTCTATGTTGAGAAGTGGGATGACTTTGGAACAGCCAAAGGACAAAGTAGTTGATGGTTTTATGAGTGAAGATAGAGTTGATACCATGATTCAAGGATGTGATATTGTGATGCAGGGTGATGATACCATGATTGGAAGTTAAGGTGATATTGTGACAATGTAAGATGATATTGTGATTCCTCTGATACTGCTTGATGATTTTGTTGATATGAGAAAGTTGGTTACACAACTCCCTCCTTTTCTTGATGCACTAGAAGAACCATCCGCCACCAAAAGAAAGAAGAAATACATTGAGGATATCATGGATATATTCAAGCAAGTGAGTATCAACAATCCTTTGTTAGATTCCATTAAGAAAATTCCCTCTTATGTAAAGTTTCTGAAAGATACATGCACGTTCAAAAGAAAGTATATCCACATCATGACAAAGCAAGTCAAACTCACTGACTAGATGAGTTTCATTTTACAACACACTACTCCAAAGACGAGGAAAGATAATGGTGCCCCTATCATTCCTTTCTACATTAGAACACATTGCATAGACCAAACTCATCTTGACTTGGGTTCTAGTGTGAACCTAATGCCTTATGTTGTGTATGTTGAATGGAATTTGGGACAATTGGATCTAGCTAACTGCATATTGCAATTGGCTAACCGTTGTATGAAAATGCCTCAAGGGAAAATTGATGATGTATTGGTGATACTTGATGATGACACATCAACATTCTCTCATGCTGAATTTATTATGCTTGACATGGAAAAAGACATGAGAAAAGTACCTATTATATTGGGAAGACCCTTCTTAGATATAGATGATGTAGTGATACGTGTGAGTAAAGGCGCCATGTATGTGACCTTAATGCATAAGAGGATGTGGTTGAACATCTTTAAATCTTCTGCCAAAGCTAGGTGATAGGTTTCACTGAAGAAGATTGTTATCTCATTAATTGCCTTAAGGAGATTGTTAAGGAATGCCTACCCATGTTGATTGAAACTACCACCAAAGGTAGAGGTCTATACTCTATTTTTGAGCTTCCCAATGGTGATACTGATGAAAAGAATGTGCTTGCATTAGTTGCCACAAGTGAAAAGCTTCCTTTTGTTGTTTTTAAACCTTTGAAGAATTCTATTGAAGGACCTATTGTACTTGAGCTTAAATCCCTTCTCGAAGGTTTGAAGTATGCATTTCTTGGTCCAAGTGACACCCTTTCGGTGATCATTTCTTCTATTTTCCCTTTGGATCAAGAAGATGCTCTCATTTCCGTGTTGAAAAGGAACATTTCAGCCATAGGGTGGTCTATTGCTGATTTGAGGGGTGTTGACCCCTCCATTTGTGTCCATAGAATCTAACTTGATAATGATATGAGTCCAACCAATCAAATGCAAATAAGGATGGATACCAAATTGAAGAAAGTTGTAGATAAAGAGGTTGTGAAGTTGCTTGATGTTGGGATCATCTATCCCATTTGTGATAGTCCTTGGGTGAGTCCTATCCAAGTTGTATCCAAAAAAGGTGGGATCACAGTGGCCCAAAATGAAGATGGAAAAATGATGCAACTAATAGAATCCAAATGGAGGATGTGTGTGGACTATAGGAAGTTAAATAAGAAGACAAAGAAGTCCCACTTTCCTCTCCCATTCATCGATCCAATTTTGAAGAGACATGCATGCCAAAGTTTCTATTGCTTTCTTGATGGCTACTTGGGATACTTCCAAGTGGTAGTGCACCTGTGGTTCAAAACAATACCATGTTCATATGTCCAAGTTGTACCTTTTCCTATAGAAGAATTCTTTTGGGATTTTCAATGCCCCATCTACTTTCCAAAGATGTGTCGCATCCATTTTTTCCAACATGGTTCATTTTTCACTTGAGATCTTCATGGATGATTTTTTAGTGTTCCACAAATCTTTTGATGAATGTTTGTCCCACCTCATAGTTGTTCTTGAGAGATGTGTTAATCTCTATTTTGTTCTATCTTGGGAGAAAAGTCACTTCATGGTGCCCGGGGGTATTGATATTGGTCATAGAGTATCAAAAGCGGGGATGGAAGTGGACAAGGCAAAAATGGGCCTCATCTCTACATTGACTATTCCTTCCACCGTAAGACATGTCCACTCTTTATTGGGACATAATTTCTTTTAGGGCCGCTTTATTAAGGGCTTTAGCAAGATTTCTCGACCCTTGTGATAATTGCTTGAGGAAGACGTTGAATTTAGTTTTGATGACAAGGGCATTGAAGCCTTCAATCACTTGAAGCACAAGTTCATTTCTGCTCCTATTGTGTAGCCTCCATATTTCTCTTTTCCATTTGATATCATGACTGATGCATCAAATATGGCCGTGGGGTTTGTGCTTGGAAAAAGGATTGACCAGATCCCTCATGCTATCTATTATGCAAGTAAAACTCTTGATGATTCTCAAACAAACTACACCACTACAAAAAAAAGAATTGTTTGCCATGATCATCGCTCCTAACAAGTTCCACTATTATGTTCTATGAAACAAAGTGATTTTTTATATTGACGATGCAGATCTTTAGTATTTCATGTCAAAGGAAGACTCAAAACCTAGGCTGATCTGTTGGATTCTATTGCTTCAAAAAAATATTTGGAGATTGTTGACAAGAAAGGTGTGGAAGTTTTTGCATTTGATCATTTCTCTTGCACTAAATCACCCTATGATGAAGTTAACAAAATCAAGTAGACAATTCCCCATGAGCAAATCATCTTTCTTGACTTTACTCAAAGGCCATGTTTCAAGCACATAATCAAATTTTTGACTAGTAGGAGAGTGCCATGCACATGAACTGAGGAGTAAAGTAGAAGGCGGTTCGCTATGGTGAAAAGTTATGTCTGGGATGTCCCACATTTCTTCATGTATTGTTTTGACCATCTCATAAGAAGGTGTATTCTAGAAAGAGAACAACAAGATGTTCTCTCCATGTGCCATTCCAACATATGTGGAGGGCATATTGGTGGAAAACAGATGCCTGCAAAAGTGCCTCAATGTGGTTTTTATTGGCCCACCTTGTTCAAATATTCTCATGACTATTGCAAAGCTTGATTGAAATACCAAAAAGTGGGCACAATCTCAAATAGGGACATGATGCCTCTATCTCCTATTCTATTCATAGAGGTTTGATGTTTGGGGTATTGACTTCATGGATCCATTGCCCCCTTCTTTTGGATTTGTATACATTTTGGTAGTTGTAGACTATGTCTCAAAGTGGGTTGAAGCAATTGCTACAAGAACAAATGACCATAAGATGGTATGTGATTTCATCAAGTCAAACATCTTTAGTCAGTTTTGTGTGCCAAGGGCTATGATTAGTTATGGTGGAAGCCATTTCATCCATTGATCCTTTGAAAGTTTGTTGAAAAGGTATGGTGTAAAGCATTGTGTGGCTACTCCTTACCACCCTCAAACCAGTGGTCAAGTTGAGATGGCCAATCAGGAGATAAAGCTCATTCTTGAGAAACGGTGAGACCAGACTGCAAGCATTGATCTCTATGACCGAATGGAGCTTTATAGGCATACATGACAATGTTCAAGGCCCCTATTGGCAACACACCATTCAAGATCATATACGGGAAAATCTGCCATCTACTTGTATAATTGCAACACAAGGCATTGTGGGCCCTAAAGTCTATGGATATGGATTTGGACACCGTCATAATAAGAAGAAAGTTGTAACTCCATGGATTAAAGGAAATGAGGCATGAAGCCTATGAGATGTCCAAGAGATATAAGAATAGAATCAAGTTCTTGCATGACAAATTGATAAGAAATAAATCTTTTGGGCCTAGACAATGGGTGTGGTTGTACAACTCAAGGATGAAATTCTTCCCCAAAAAGTTTAGATCAAGGTAGGAAGAACCATAACAAGTGAAACATGTTTATCCATCTGGCTCTGTTGTGATCAATGAGAAAGAAGGTGCCAAGAAGTTCATAGTTAATGGACAAAGATTAAATATTGTTGTTGAAATTTGGCCCAACAAGGGCAATCAAAGTTTTAATATTGTCATGTTGATTGAAGAAATTCCTATTGATGAGGAGATTTTCTTGAATGCACATGATATGTCTGTCTACTGCGGTGAATATGTTTTGAGGTTCTAAAGAGATTCAGTGAACCAAGAATCAAGAATCCTGACTGAATGCATAAAACATAGCTCTAATGGGAGGCAAACGACCTAGGTTTGGTATCTTTTTCACCTAACCTTCAATTTTTGATACTTTTTGTTTGTTTTTACACATTCCAAGAAACACACACACTTGTGTTTAATAAGTTTTGTTTAGATTATGAATGTGACACGTGAAACATGTTGGAGTTTAAGAGAAAATGTGAACTTCAGTGAAAATGATTGATAAATAATCAAGTGGATAGAAGTGATTGTTCGGAACATGATTGATAGAGAGAATTCAGAATTTTTGGGTGCTTGAAAGAGCCAGTACGACCATGCTAGCATGTAACGACCGTACTGGGAAGGTTGTTTTTACAAGAAAATTTTAGATGTGGGGGTCCAGTCAGCACGACCTTTCTAACTAACACGGTTGATTTGGCATTCCACTGGCACAATCGTGCTATCCTAGACCCACAAACTAAAACACCCAATTTCACTTGACAGCAACATGACCTCCTTCATTCTATTATGTGCAAAACATCCATGCTCCAAACAAAAGCAAACTAGGGTGACCTCCATCTTCCTCCGTTCACCATACTCTTCCTCCTCAACGTCCATTTGAGCTTCCTCAAGCCCCAAAGGTCTTATGATGAATTCATATTCATCCCAGTTTTATTGCATTCTTAGTTTAGTTTAGCATATAAATCTCTTAAATTTTAATAGAATAACTTTGTTTTGATATATTTAGGGTTTTATGCTAATCTATAAGAATTTGATAGTTTTCTTTACTCCCATTGCAAATTTTGAGTTCTATCATTCTGTAACAAGTTTGCCTAGGGTGTCAAAAACCAAAATAAAATTTGAGCACTTCCAGAAAGTAAAGCGATGAACAATTTTTTTGTCGGAGGACAAAATTGACCCATCGATCGACCTACCAATCGACCTTCAAAAATCATTAAGGAACGAGCGCCCCGTTGGTCTTCAAGGTCGATGACCCATCTACCTACATGGTCGACACACAAAAGCTTGACATCTTGACTCATTGATGATTAAGGTCGATGACCGGCCTAAATTGCACGTCTAAAAGAGCAGATTAAAGTAGTCATACTTTTAAAGAGATAACCCGACACTCAGGCCCCCGCAATGATAACGGGGTCCGATGTAGCAATTAGGGTCGAACAAAGGGACAAGGTTGGTCGTGCTAAGAATGTGAAATCAACACCCTATACTCCAGCATAAAAGGGGATTAATATGTGTTCCTGAGGGAATGGTAGTTCGAGAACAGAAATAATAAGATAAAAAAAGTAAAAGAAACAAACTGTAACAAGTATATGTGAAAACTCAGGTTGGGGCTCATCAACCAAGGCGTCTCTCCAACAAGCATACTATCTCTCTCTCCTACATACTCATATCAAGATTACAAGCAACCATAAAATGTCTACTCCACTCTCTCTCGGGATGAGGATAGATCTAGGCCTAAGAGACTCCTCTCTCTCAAGATGACAACTCAAAAACCTCACAACAAAACATATGGTTTGAAGCATTTAGCATTTCAACACTCTCATGCATTCATACTACTCCATGTAGGGCTGTAAATGGGTACGGGTAGACCTGTGGACCCGCAAATCTGGACCCTTAAAAAACTCGTCACGAGTCTAATTTTTTATACCTGCATACCCTTGGACCCGTATACCCTTGGACCCGCATATAAGCGGGTCCAATAATGGGTATGCTTGGACCCAGACCCGCTAGACCCATGTACCTGCTATACATAAGTAACTACTAAAATAATATGTTATATATATCATACTTTATTAGTCTAATTAATATAATTATTGATATTATATCCTACTCTAAGGTTGAGACTAGTCATATAACTAAGAATTAACTATTCTAGTTACAATAACGAACATCATATGTAAACTTAAAATCAAAATGTCTACTAATCTACATTACTTTCTACATAAATTAAATGTTATGATCATGACTACAAATATGTAAACAATTACTCAATTAATTTTATTGTATAGAATATAGCATTGTCTAATATAACTATTACATGTTAATATACTATATGATAACAATATCTTGTTGTGTTAAATATATATAACATATCCATTTCTCTTACATAAACAATATGATGTTTTATAGAACCGTTTACCCGCATACCCGCTATTATTGTGGGTACGTGTATGGTGCGGGTCCAGGTTTTGTATTATGCGGGTCTAGAACCGGAACCGGACCCGCTAAATTAGATGGGTATGGGTATGGGTATGGCCAGACCCGCACCGTACCCACACCGTTTACACCCCTAACTCCATGACATGGGAAAAAAGTGATATTACTCTCTCGAGATATCAACAATCAAACATCACAAGATGGTAGCTAAGCATACAAGTGAAGCATTAAAATAGGTGCAAGGAGATAATCTTGATAAGAATATGTATATTCAAAAGAAAGAGACAATATACATGTTGGGAGAGCCTTAGTGGCTACTCCCAACCCAAGTTATGGAATTTAGCCGCTCATGCTTGTGGGTAACATGGTGGCGCTACAGAAAGATAGATCCATGAGATACCACAAAGAAAGGGGGTGAGTACAGCATGGGGAAATGATAGATCTATAGACGAAGAAATGTGATACTACACACTACTTCTTTAGATCTGGATCTACCACGGGGATGTATCCTCTTGAAGAAGTGGTGGGCGTAGGCGGTCATCTTCTCTCTCCTCATCTTTCGCTCTGGAGATCCGAGACTGATGGATGGTCGGCAACAAGTCTGGGACGCAGTAACACTTCATGGTATCAGGATTGGATCTCCCTGATTTGATGTCTTGACAAGACAGGTGGGGCGCTATTTATAGGTGCCTTCCACCAACTTAAGACCACGGTCGTGGTCTTTCCACTGACTTAAAACTGCGGTCGCGGTCTTCCCTTTATTCCTCCTTAGTCGCGATCTTTCTTGATCGCGATCCTCCCCAGGACCTCGGTCACGGTCTTTAAGTGCCCTTGGTTGTGATCCTTGGAGAGACCACTGTCGCGGTCTTGGAGAAGCCGCGGTCATGGTCTTTGGAGAGGTCGCGGTCATGGTCTTTGAAGAGGTCGCGGTTGCGTTCTTTGGAGAAGCTGCGGTTGCGATCTTTAGAGAAGTCGCAGTCGCAGTCGCGATTCTAAGATCGTGGTCGTGGTTGGGCTAACTCCTGGAATCACCAAAGCAAGGCTTTAGTCAAGAATATAGATAAAATGTCTACAAAGTTGACTAAAGTTATTCTAAAAGTGGTGTAAAATATATACGAAAAATACGTAAAGTGCAGTGTTATCAAACTCCCCCATACTTAGAATCAAGACTGTCCTCAAGCTAAATGCAGGTTCGAGCACCTATAGAGAGAAAGGATGAACAAGGATAATGTAACATACTCAATTCTAGACACATAGGCTAATTTCCCATTCTTCTAGGCCCCTAATTGATTATATGGATATCCAAAATCCCTTGTCCCTTTTCTCTACCTTGGCTACCTTTCAATGTCTATATTTCGTTGTAATAGCATAGATCAAACCATATTAGGATATGATAACCCTAATTGACTCTTTCGAATCACATGAAGATGAAATCTTTGAATGAGATAACCCTAATACTTGAAGGATGAGAATTGGTGGATACTAATATTAAACTATAGCCTCAACCATTATTTAACATCCTTGAATAACCGTGGAATATTAGAGTGAGGAATGTGTAAGGTTTCACCATAATTGATCTTTAGGCTATGATCATTACATTCAGTGAATGGTTTATGAACTGCAGATAAATAATAGCCAAAGTAACCTAAAAACCCAAATCTAATCCAATAATTGAGTTCCTCATAGCTTAATTAGTCAACCCTCAAAATTTGGGGTCATTCGGACATCAAATGCACCCTCAATTAAACCCTAATAGACTATGTAGGTTTTTACCTAATATCAATGGTTGATTAATTGATTCATCTTGTCACACCTGGACCAAGTCTCCAGACCGGGTTTATTTCCGGTTCTCTTGCTCAGGTGAGCGGGACGGGTCGGGACCTGGTCATCCCTAACCCCCGGCTTTAGCGCGTCGCTCATGCTCTGGTTGGCGATGGAGTCCATCGCCGATATCTCCCTCTACCTTCAACTGAATCGATTGATTTCTTAGCCAATGACTTCCCCATTCTCCACCCTTTCCAACGAGCCCTAACGCGGGCAATAGAGTCAAGCATTGGAAAAACACCCTTTTTAGGCCTCGAGCAGCCACTATTGCATTTCTCCAGCTCATTGAATATCCTCTTCGACACCACCACTCCTTCTCCGACACTCCAGAAATGATCCAAGGTGCCTCCTCTCGGTGTCCCCTCTCTCAATTGCTCCTGAGGATTTCTAGTTTGGGCCCCGAGGTCCACCTTTTTCTCTGGCGAGAAAGCTCAGAGCGCAATGCCTGGGGCCACCTCGGAGCAATCCCTCTTCAGGTAACCATCTCGGACACCTTTTCTTCCTTACTATGAACCCTTCTTGTCATGGCGTCTTCTCGTTTGATGGGTCGACAAAACGTCCCCATTTTCCCCTATTTTTCCGCACCGTCAAGAAGGACTCAGCAAGTCCTTGTTTTCTGTATCTCGACCAAACCTGACCATCCTCCCTAGCTGTAGGAGGTCTATCCGCCAGTTGGTAAGCATCGCAGACTCCCAGATTTCATCTTATTCCTGCTTCCTCTTGTGGTTTTGGTCCATTCACCCCAACGACAAATGATGTCTCCGTCTTCTACCTGGGTCATCGGTGATGGGCACCAACGGTCTCCCTCGGTTCGGGAACCATACTAAATCCACCCATACTTACGAAGTCACAATCCTGAGTTGTCAAGAGGCATTAGATCACCCCATCATTTTGGACCTCAGAAGTGTCTCTTTCACCGGTTTTTCTTGACCAGGCAGGTCAACTGCTTTCTCATATCTCCTTCTTGTCTCCCGGTCATTACAGGGCCAGAGCAAGAGTTCTTTGAGTCCAGAGTGATGAGGTGGAGTCAATGGAATGTCCTCCCACTCGTCTAGATGTCTGAATCGAAGAATCGTACCTTGGATCGAGCTCTATGGAGCAGACATGGCACTGAACACAGGGTTTCAATCCCTGGGACGAAAGTCCAGTTTAGCCCATGGTGCCCAATATATCAATGTCACGCCCATGGGGGCATATTGGTAATTTTTCTTTCATTTGACTTTGTTGACCCGAACCTTGCTCCCATTTATTTATGTATAGTTCGTGTGACACTGTGTCACATACTTTCGCATTACATTCAGGGGCATTCTGGTCATTTCACAACTCATTTTCTTTTTATCAAATAAATGATTTTAACTTGTAAAATTCATAAGAAATTATTCGTCTGTCCAAATAGGGCATATATATACATTTTTGAAATCATAAAAATGTGACTAATTTATTGGGATAGGTTTCACACCCATATTTTCAACCTAATGTAGGGTCGATTTCTAAGCAAAATATTTAATACATCTTATATTAATCGAATGCACACATATTATGACTAGGTTGAGACAACCCTGACCCTGTGCGTAGGAGGTGTTACTGAATATCTAGGTTTGATCATAAGGTATGTACATCCTCTATTTTAATTTGGGCATTATTTGACTGAAACCTACTTTTCTTTTAATGAGGCATCTCTTGAACTTTTAATTCCACTTGAAATTCAATTACTTGGACATTCATATCTCATGTTCCTTATTCATTATATTCATGTGGTTGATGAACTACTATGTTTATATGGGTTCTTGGACCCCCTTGCTATGATTGCCATTTTATGAAGAATTGACTGAACTGCTAGTCTTGCCTCTCTATTTTATGCATGCTACATGTTTGACTAGAATATCTAGAATAGTGGTACTTATGTACAACCATACTTATATAGGGCGTGCATTTCCACCCGGGGTGTGCATTTCCACCCTTATTTCTTTTAGGCCATGATCCTATGGTGTTATGGCCATGTTTTAGGTTTATTTAGTCTACAGTGTTATGCATGCAAAAGTTTAATGTTTTATATTATGATTGTTTTTCAATGGTATGGCAAGACATTTTATTCTGATGCTTAAAATTTGAACTTTAATATGCCTCATTTCTTTGTTATATTCCTTTTGAACTTACCAAATTGCAAGCAACCCCCTTCTTGTGGGAACATCTCTTTTTGCACTTATAATCTTGTATAATGCCCAAAGTGTTTTATATATGTACATACTCAGCCTTTGTTGACCTCTATATTGTTTCCTATGTTCTGGGTGATATTCTTTTCCACCCAAGTATAGGTACATTACAGGACAACGACTCAAGAAGATCATCTACATGGCTTGGAATTAAGGATAGCTTGCAATAGTTAGGTTACCCTCTGTTGTCGGCTTTAGTTGTACTTAGTTCAAGTTTTTGTAAAATCGCCTTTTGTGGTGAGGAACAATTGTATAATGATACATCTTGTAACTTTGTAATGGTTTTGTTTCCGCTGCTTTATTATTACATGGCTCTTGTATTATATCATGAAGAGTGGATCCCCTATCGGGTCTCACTCTTTACAGATAACACAATAGCACGACTGAAATATCTCATTCTTGCATCAAGACTATTGTCGCATGTATTCAATCCCTTAGGTCTCAATCTCTCCCTTTAGACTAAGGATTGCATAACCTTGTATTATTTGTCATAACCTTCTATTGTAAAAGGTTTCTCCTTCTCAACTCATAACCCTCCCTTAGCTAGCATCCATACTAGTGTCACATCTTTTCGAAAGGTAGCCTTCACACCTATTCTTTATTTTCAGAGAGCCCTATGCTAATGTGTATAGGTAGGCTAGAATCTTTAAGGTGTTTCCTCTTCCTCCCGAACTCCTCACCCACAATTGTCGTAAGAACAGTGTTGCCCTTTTTGTGCTTCTGACTTTAAGTCAGGTGGTATGTGAAGTTCCATTCAGGATTGGAGGTGTGTAAGGTTGGCTTCCAGTTTCTGCTTACGGGCGTGACATATCTGCATTCATGAGTGCAGCAATATACTGGCCGGGCAGGGACTTTTGGCATCTTTTAGGGCACATCTCTCATATTCTTTTCTTTATTTTATTTGATTTTTGGCTTTTTATCTCTCCTTTCAGGCTTGGTATTTAGGATTTTGTTGGTCTTCTTGGGCGGCCAAGCCTCTTTTTGGCTATTTTATTTGAACATGGCATCTTTTTCCCATCTACAGAGACTAGGATTTTCTATATGCAAGCATCAGGTGGGGATGGTTGTTTAGGAGTATGATTAAGGTTCTCTTAGTTTGTAGGGGTTCATGAGTTAAGGTTGTTACATTTACAACGTCTTATTGCAAGAATGAGATATAGCAATGTTGCTATGACTGTTGTTTTACTCATGCTTTCCTACATGTTGCTCATATTTTTCTCTCTCTGGGGTCGGAGCACTACTTTTGAAAATTTTAGCGAGAGGGAGCGAGCTTCTAAGAGGTCAGTTGTAATGAAAATTTCAAGATTTCAACGCCAGCATAAGAAACGTAAGAAAAATGAAAGTGAAATTTAAAAGGGGAGTAATAGAAAAAAGGGAAGCTCTAGTACCTCTGCGGCCCGTTTATGAATTCTCTCCCAAACTTATCATGCACCCCATCTCAGGGTGTCAAAATTTGAGTAAGAAGTATAAACGTGCCTTCTTTCTTTATTTATTTGGCAGAGAAGGCCCACTTGGACTCTAGGAGCATGTTGGCGTAGATACCCCTAAGCATGTGATAATGCCCGTACTACATGTTCTCCACCTTGAGGCCAGTAGTTGTGATAGATACCATCCACGACAGCCAGAAGAACCCATAGTCATTTGATAGGGGTACCTACTGAGGGCTTCTATGGCAATATTGGGTCTTCTTGAAATCCTTACCTTTTATCATTGTAAACCCTCTACAATGTTGTTGTATCATTTTGACGATGGCTTTAGTGTAGGTGTTAGCATTTTCTTCTATAGGAGACTTTGTTGTCGTCATGTTAGTTTTTTTCTTCAGTGAGAAGGCTGCATCAGAACTATTATACAGAATTGCAGTCTTCTTCGGTAGGTTGACGTGCAGCAAAGTCCAATGGTTGTCATGAAGAATTGGCAAGAAGATGTGTTCAGGTGTGCCTACTTGAAGCTGTCATTGCAACCGCTCTGTCTCTCCCATCTTCTTGTCCTTGAGGATGTCGTCTACTAGTAGGAAATATGCCGTGTGTGAGTTTGGCATTGAATCTCCTAATAGCGCCTGGTAGGCTGACATCGTGCTCATAGAGAGGTACCCTCCTATTCTTAACGCTTCTGAGAGGTCATCTTTGAGCACGCAGATACCATCTCGTTTGAAGATGACATCTCCCGACGAATTGTCTTCCTTTAGAGAACTCATAATTATTGTGAGTTGTTCCATCAACAGACTGAAGCAGCTCCATCTGTCAAAGTTCTCGAAGGAAGGTACTATATCTCCTACCAAGCCTTCTAGTCCTTTGTTCCCCAGGTCTTCCTCGGCTTCTGCTTCTGCGGGTTGTCCTGATGTAGGAGGAGCTTCAGGGACGTCAGATACTGAAGGTTGATGTTCATCTTCTGCTTGCTTCACAACCTCTTTAGTCTCTACAGCCCAGTCTGCTTTCCAAGTTGTAGTCCTAGCCGGTTTTTTCGGGTCGACCCACGTGTTCTTGAGCTTCTCCCTCCAAGATGTCTTCTCGGGGAGAAGGATGTCCACGAGCAGCCTACGAGGCACGACATCTGCAGCCATTGTCAGATCCTTGAAGAATCGACAATCATAGATGATCTCCATTGCATGCATGCCCACAATCCATGTAGGTCTTCCTCTTGCAGGTCTTCCAGGGGAATGCCCTTGTTGATGGCTTCCATCATACGTAGGACGATTAAGGCCCAATCCCCTAAACCAGCCCCTTCTTGGGGAACATTCTTGTTTATGGAGAAGAGTTTCCAGGACCCTTGGAACCTTGGACTCGCCTCTTTGATAGCCTGTTGTAGGCGTATAGGAATTTTCAAGGCATCCCAGGTGTCCTTCATCTTGTAGACAAGTGAAGTGATGTCCATCTCTACAGCACAGTAGTTGAGCATCGTCGTCTTCCGCTCCGTAAGGTTGATAA
Organism: Alisma plantago-aquatica; assembly: GCA_963693085.1. Classification (NCBI taxonomy): domain Eukaryota; kingdom Viridiplantae; phylum Streptophyta; class Magnoliopsida; order Alismatales; family Alismataceae; genus Alisma; species Alisma plantago-aquatica. The sequence goes on along the minus strand of OY856411.1, from coordinate 712,682,724 downwards.
CGATTAGGCCCCAATGTTTTGCGTTATGAATGGGTAGCACCACTGTCCTGGTCTCCCTTCTCCTGACTGCTGCATGTAGTTCCAACACTTTTGTCGCCCTGTATTCTTCTTTATACAACAGACTGGCTAGACGTGTGGTGCCGTTGAAGACTACCTGCAGCTTATCTTGATGGAGGAATTCTTCCAGGAGGTGGCACAAAGTATCTTGAACATCCTTTTGTGTACTTGTGCCGTTTTCAAAAAGACCCTCTGTAAGTCCTCCCTGGTCAGACGTCTACCCTTGTTGATATACAATATGTCCGACCCAGGTAGATTGTCATCGAGGACATCTACCAGGACATTAACATCTCTGGAAGAGATGCACGACATGGTCTTCATGTCCATGTCCTTCATTTTGTAAGGAAGAGGGGATATGTTGCAGGAAGCATCATTCTTTCTATAGCTTGCCTCTCCCTGGAGGGCTTTTCTGTGAAGAAGGTTGCTAGCCCGCCCTCCTCGTCTTTCGACATCGCCTCTTGCATTATCAGTATTGAGGCTTCCTGGATGGTGGGCATAGCTGTTGGATCCTAGATGGGTGATTAGATGCTCTAGAGTGGGGGTGAATAGAGCTGAAAGCACTTAAACAAAACTCATCAAACCTTCAAGATATATCAAAAGATAAGGTTGCTAAATAGGTAATTTGAGTGCAACTAAATCATGCATAGCAAGGATAAGAGAGATTGAACATGCACCAATTAGACAAGCTATTTAGAGTGGTTTCACACTTCAAACTAGAAGTGTGTCAGTCCACTTGCCTAGAGAGATCAACCTCTAGGACTTCCAACAATTGCACTCTTATATTCACTTATAAGACTTACAATACATGACCAACAAAGGACTTACCTATCCAATACAAAGAATATTCAACCTTACCAAGGACTTACCCACTTTGCAAGAGTCTTCGGCCTTCTCCAAGGACTTACCTACTCTAGCACAAGTCTTCAGCCTTGCAGGAATTACCCACTCTTCTTGGATCTTCTGCCTTTGACTTCACCTTCACTTGGAGAAGCTTCCACCAAGGTCTTACCTACTTGAGCTTGAGTCTTTTCCCTTCTCCAAGGGCTTACCTACTCTAGCTCCAAGTCTTCTGCCTTGATCTTCACCAAGGGACTCCTTCCCTTGTTCTTCTTCACCTCTCTTGGACAAGAGAGAGAACCTTCATCTTCATGATTGCAAATGAGAGAAATGGAGGTGGTGGAAGTGAGAGCCTCACAAGATATACATTTAGAACTAGCTCTCTTACAAATCTCCTACTCACTCTAATGGATGTAGCAAGTGATTAAGCTTAGAGAGAGAGGAGGCTGTAGGAAGCACTCAACTATAGAATAGAAACCTCACAAAGAGTTTGCAATGAATGCTCAACCTTGGAATGAAGCCCAAGGGGTCCGATTTATATCTGGGGATGCCTCTAAGCCTTTGGGAACACTTGTGAATGAAAACTAGCCGTTTTGTGGCTTGCAACGGATATATTCTCACTTGTTGCAACTCCACAACGGCTAGAAACACTTTTCTGCACTTTTCCGTACAGTGCAATCGGTCGAGTTCTAATGGGTGTAACTCGACCGATCAAGTAGGAGGCAAACTGATGTTCAAAGGATCGATCGAGTTTGTCCTGAGGAAACTCGACCGACCATTTCAACTGGAAATGGCCTACTACCCAATCGGTCGAGTTCTGTGAGTGCACAACTCGACCGATGCAATCTTCAGAAAATCGACCAAGGTTGATAGGTCGAGTTTCAGGCTGGGGAAACTCGATCGACCAAGTGCCTATAATTGATTTTCAAAGATGCATCTAAAGTGCTCTAATATTCGATCTAAGTGCTCCTGATATTTTTCTAAGCTTAATTATAAGTCATACAATCATTACAAGTGATTTACAACATGATTCTAATGGATATACATCATATTACAAAAACATGCACTTGTATTGACTTTGACTTGTCTTTTCTCCAATTTGATATGTGCAAGTTAGGGCAATTGGAGTGTGTCTATGCCTAATCTGAAATCACTCAAGTAGAAGCATTAGACACCAATATGTGGAATGGTTAGTCATCATCAAAACACGGGTTTAGTCAATTTAGACGTGAGTCAACATTGACCTAATTGACCTTGAGTCAACAATAGCCTCTGTCACTTTTTCAGCACCCTTGATTGAATGTTGTGTTGTGGCCCTTGGTCCAGCTTCCTCTGAGGAAGCTTCTGCAGCGACGTCTTTTGTGTTGCTTTCTTCTGACGTCTGCCCCAGCCTGGCCTCAGCCATCATCTTTAGTGTGGCCTCCATCTTACCATCATAGATGTAGTCGTTGTACTCCTCATTAGATGGGAAAAGGAGGAAGTCGTTTGATTCTTCCATCCCAGCTCTTAGCTTGGCTATCAGCCTATCTATCTTTACTACGCCGGCCGAGCTAAGTGTTGCGACCATCTCCTCCTGATGAGCCTTTTCTTCCTGCTCTACTTTTATTGAAGTGAGTGTGGGAGGGGTGAGGCGATGTCCCACCTGCTTCTCGTCCTCGTTGGCGGTTTCATCCATCGCCTCCTCCGGGTTGCAGTTGAGGTCAAACCCCCTTGATTGTGTTGTATGTTTTTTGTACTGGGGGATTGACCTTCCTACTGGTTGGTTGCCTTATTGTTTAGCTATGGGAGATTGCCTTCGGCTTGTACTCCTGTTCTTTGATGTGCCGGCTCCTGCCCACGGGCCCCCACGTTTTCATCGTGGCTGGAGGGGTTGGCGAGGGAGCATTCTGGGCTGGTAGGGCACTTTGTCTTTTTCTTCACCTGTCGGGCTTCGAGCTCTGCATACTCTTTCTTGAGCTTCCGACAGTCTTCTTGCACTCCCTGTCATTCTTCTTCTAGGGCAGCCATTGCCTATTCATATTCTCGGCGCATTTGCTTGTTGTCTGCACGTATGGCCTGCCCTTCTTTTTGCAGGATCGTTATTTCCTCCTACATTTTTGTCAGCATCCCCAGCATCTTCCATTGATTGCTGAAAACTTCTTGCATTAACTCCAGGAGTGTTGACGTCCTCTCGTTTATCTCCTTTACCTGCATTGTTAGTGAAGATAAAGAAGTAGAAATTTTTTCATTTATTGAATCGGTTCGATGCATGTGTTCCCACATTGCAGCAAACCTATTACCTAGGACACCCCTGAAGGAGGGTGCATGTTGTTGTTGGTGGTGCGGCTGCTGTCCCATGCGTTTCTTTGACGCACTCGGCATAGTTGGCTGCTTAGGTGGTGGCGGTGGGGGCATCTTCCTTGGTTGACTCTTCTTTAGTTCTGCCTCTGGTACGTCTTGAGAGGCTTGTGTTTCTGCCTCTTTCTCCAACACGTTGGTGCCGAGAGAGGTTTCTTCTTTGGCTTGGCCAATCTCTGGTTCTGGCTCCGGTATGGCTTGAGAGCCTTGTCCTTCTGGCTCTGCTTCCGGCTGGCTGGTGGGTTGCGGGACTTTTTCAGTGCCTGTAATCTTTTCCACTTCTCCCTCCACTGCAATAGTTTCCTCCTGCGGTCTCTGGGAAATGGGGCCTGCAACTTGTACTTCCACTGGTTGTTCTGCGGCCCTCTCTTTTTTAGCTGGCTTAATGGTGGCTTATGCTTTCTTTTTCTCCACCGCCAGTTTATTCCTTGGCTTCTAGGTTTTCTTCACTATTAGTGTCGGGACACTTCTTTCTTCTACTGCACGTGTAGGTTCTGCCGATGTGTTGGAATGTAGTGTCCCTAAGCTCATCTTCTCAACGTCGTCGAGAGTCGGCCGCAGCTTGTGGGCGTCATAGAACGCCATGTCGGGGAGGGGGAGTGGCTTCTTCAGTCCTTGGTGTTTGAAATATGCTTTCTCCCCCTTCACTTCCAGAATTCCCATGCTGGCGAGAGACTTTATATCTATACTTTGTTGTCCCTCCATTTCTTCATATCTTTGCGATTCTCCTTCTTCCAGTAGGTAGTCAACGATTCTCACTATTTGACCGCCCATACAGAAGGCAGACTTACTCTTCACCTCACCGCCTACATCCGACATCAGTCTTCTGATAAGGATCCTTCCTATATTAACTGGTCTCTTATTGATCATATACCATATAAGGAAGAGATCCCCTTATTGACCGTCCCGGTCTCTGACTTGGCATCTTTAGAGAAGGCGGTGATCCTCTATATGATCTTGATGAAGCAGGAGGTGATTCTAGAGGCCTTGGAGTTCTTCGGGTTGTGCTTTCCCTCTCCAGTCAGCTCTTCCCACATCTTGTTGTTGTCATACGCAACAATTTCTCTCTCTCCCAGAGCACCTGAAAAGGCCTTAGCCTCTTCTTCAGATGCAGTGAAGATCCTGTTCAGGTTTCTCTTTGTTATCAGGTGAGTTTCACCCCCCAGTCATACCTGGAGCTAGTAGTCCCCTCCTCCTACTGCTCACGTCCCATCGCCGGTGGTGAGCTTTGTTAGAGAAGACATAAACTCTAGGGTCAACCTCCAGTACGACCTTACTTCGGGTGTGCAGATGGTTTGTAAGTTCGCGCCCTCCAAGAATTTCATTGTCCTGTCATATAGCCCCAACCTCTTGAAGTTCTCCACGTCAAAGTAATGTGTCGGAACGCATTCCTTGTTAGAGGACATCCATTCGTAGGCGGACTGGTGCACGATGTCCCGGGGTACGAATTGGGGCTCCTCTTGAGGCACAGAAGCTCCTTCTACTACCTTTTTAGTTTTTGCCTTCTTACTGGGCCTGGGTTCCTTGAATGCGGCCTTCCGCTTCTTCTCGTGCACTGGGCTTCCTGACTCTTTAGGTAGGTACTCAGAGGTCTCTGTTTCCCCGGTATACTATGTTGCTTCTGCAGACTGCTCTTGTGGCACCCCCGCCAATATCCTCTGGTATTATTCCAGTCTTAGTTGTATCTCCAGGCATTTGGGGACTGGCAGGGCGGTGCTCCTCTTCAACTTCTCGGTTAAATCATTGACTATCATCTCTACCTCCTTTAGGGAGGTAGCCTTCTGGTATAGGGGATCGCTCAAAGCTGGAGAAGACATTCTGTAGGTTAAAGTAGATTAGTCCTCAGTAAAGTATACCCAAAGATTACCTTTATCTTCCTAGGCATAATTATCATCAAGTTAAAGGTAATCATCAGATTATAGGTTATCATTCTTAACTTTGTGGTTGCAATTTTATTTTAAACCGACAGTAAGAATCGCGGTCGCAGTTTTAATCGCGGTTGCGGTTTTAATGATGGTCGCGGTTATATTGTTTCGGAGGAAATCACGGTCGTGACTTTCTTGAAAAGATCGCGATCGCGGTTTTTAATCGCAGTCGCGGTCTTTTCTTGAAAAGATCGCAGACGTGATTCTTTTCTAAGGAGGAAATCGCGGTCGTGATGTTAATCGTGGTTGTGATGTTAATCGCGGTCGCGATGTTAATTGTGGTCGCGGTCTTTTCTATAAAAAATCCAAACTTAGTGCTTTTTAGGGATTAATGACATTTGGTCCTGAGGGTTTTACACCCTGCGTCAGGTGAGATGACCAAGATCTCGGTCCACTCTGTCCGTTCAGTTCTTCAGACTGTTGTTCTTTGTCTAGTTTTGCTTTTTTTCATTTTTAGAGTTTTAAGAACTTTCTTTTTAGGGCCGAAAGGGGAACGAGAAGGAGAACGGGGCTAAGTGACTGGAAATAAGGCATCAGCGAGGCGAAAATCGGCTAAACGGCGAAAGCGGCTCACCGAAGCGATGAAGGAAGAGTTCGAGATCAAAATAAAACTCATCGGTGTGAAGAAAGGAGAAATGAGCAGGTTACCTGATCGATGGGAGAGGATACGACGATAGTGAAAGTCATGAACGACAAGGTGAACGATCCTGACAGACTCACGGCAGTGACTGCTCGGGCGTTGGATGGCGGAATCACAGCTGTGGCTGCGGTTCTCGAATGAACAGACCAGGAAATCTAAGGGTTTGCACGAAAGCAAAAGGAGCGTAAAGAGTCTGTCATTCAACAACTTAAAAGTATTTATAGGCGTTCAGATCCTGACCTGACTTAACCGAGTAAAACATTGCGATCGTGGCTTTTACCGCATTCGTAATTTTTGTCGCGGTCGCGATTCTTTGAAGAAAACCACAGTCGCGGTCTTTTTGGCTAAGAGAAAAGATCGCGGGCTCGATTACCTGATGAGCATGAGCAAAGCCACGGTCGTGATTATAGTCGCGGTCACGATTAAGCAAGATCACCTTTTTTTTGGAAAATTAAACCTTGGTTTATTAAATTCAAAAAAGAAAACAAAAATGCTCAAAAAAGGAAGAAAAACCTTAGACTAAAGGAGAGAAGGTAAGATAAAACAAAGATAAAGAGGAGATAAAGATGAAAACTTGGGTTGCCTCCCAAGAAGCGCTTGCTTTAAAGTCTCTTAGCTATACTGCATAAATTTTTCACTCCTCTGGTCCTTCAATCGGATGAGGCAACTCTTAATCCTTCTCTTTGTTGAGTAGGGTTGGTTCATCCAGGTTGATCTCTGATCTTCTTACAAAGTCTTCATCCTCGTAGAATCTTTTCAATCGGTGGCCATTGACCTTGAAGATCCCAGTCTTTTCTCCTTGAATCTCCATCATTCCTGATGGATAAACCTTTTCCAAAGAGAAAGGGCCTAACCATCTTGTTCTAAGCTTCCCAGGGAAAAGTCGGATGCTAGAATTGAAGAGAATAACTTTGTCTCCTTCACAAATGTCCTTGTTCCTTAGGTGGGCATCATGCCACGCCTTGGTCCTCTACTTGTAAATCTGTGTGTTTTTGTAAGCTTACAATCTCATCTCCTCGAGCTCTTATAGTTGCAGATATCTCTTTTGCCCTGCCTTTTCCAGGTCCATATTTATAAACTTAATCGCCCAAAGGGCCTTGTGCTCTAGCTCTAAGGGTAAATGACAAGACTTTCCATAGATTAGCCTGTAAGGCGTGGTGCCTATGGATATCTTGGAAGCAATTCTATATGCCCAGAGAGTATCGTCGAGCTTCATGGACCAGTCTTTCCAAGTACAGTTGACAATCTTTTCCAAAATTTGCTTAATTTGCCTATTAGATACCTCCACCTGTCCAGAGGTTTGAGGGTGATAGGGTGTTGCAACCTTGTACTTGACCTCATACTTCTTCAACAGCGCCTCAAATTGCTTCTCCCCAAAGCTTGATCTGCCATCACTTATCACGGTGTGGGGTACTCCAAAACGTGGAAAGATGGTTTTCTCAAATAGCTTAATCACAGACTTAGAGTCTCAAGTTTGGGTAGCAACAGTCTCTACCTATTTTGACACATATTCCACAGCTACTAATATGTAATGATAATCTTTTGACGAGGGGAAGGGATCCATGTAGTCTATTCCCCAGATGTCAAAGATCTCAACTTCTACCCAGTCTGTCATAGGCATTTTGTTCCTTTTTCCGATATTTCTGGTTGACTGGCACTCCTTGCAAACTTTCACATAAGCAGCAGTGTCCTTGAATAGCGAAGGCCAATAAAATCCTGATTGAAGCACTTTTGCAGCAGTTTTGTCCCCACTATGATTCCCTCCATAGGGTGAAGAGTGGCATTCTCTCAATATTAGTGGGATCTCCTCTTCCGGTATACATTTTCTGTACAAACTGTCATAACATTTCTTGAATAGCAATGGGTCATCCCAATAGTAGTTCCTTACATCAGACAAGAGCTTCTTTTTCTGGTGGTATGTGATGTCCGGCGGTAACTCCCCACAAATAAGGTAATTGCAAATGTCTGTGAACCATGGCAAGTTATGTTCTTTGGCTTCTAACATGAACAAAGCCTCATCTGCGTAGTTATCATTTACAGGTGGCTCATTCTTGCCTTTGACGATAATCCTCAACAAATGGTCGGCCACTATGTTTTTCACCCCTTTCTTGTCAATGATCTCGTGATCAAACTCCTGGAGTAATAGGGCCCACCTTAGCAACTTAGGCTTAGTGTCCTTCTACATTACATATCTAATATCTTTGTGGTCAGTATAAACCTTTACCTCTGCTCCAATCAGATAAGACCTGAATTTGTCAAAAGCAAAAACAATAGCTAGCAATTCTTTCTCTGTGGTAGTGTAATTACTTGTGCCTCATCCAGGGTGCGGTTGGTGTAGCAGATAACATGATGTCTCTTGTCCTTCTTCTTCCCTAGGACTGCCCCCACGGCATAGTCACTAGCATTGCACATTAGCTCGAAGGGTAACTCCCAATCCGGGGCTTAGAGAATAGGTGGAGTTATGAGGGCTTCCTTCAGGGTCTGAAAGGCTTTCAGACAATCATCCGTAAAATAAAATTTTGTGTCCTTAATCAGTAGATTTGAAAGGGGTTTTGATATCCTCAAAAAGTCCTTGATGAATCTTCTATAATAATCAACGTGACCAAGAAAACTTCGCACCTCGATCACAGACTTAGGTGGAGGAAGTTTAGAGATGGCTTCGACCTTGCTTACGTCTACTTCAATACCTCTCTTTGAGACCTTGTGCCCTAGGACTATGCCTTCTTGCACCATAAAATGGCATTTATCCCAATTAAGGACTAAGTTATTCTCTTTGCAGCGTTGTAGGACTAACGATAGGTTTCTTAAACAACCATCGAAATCTCTTCCATAAATAGAAAAATCATCCATAAAGACTTCCACAATGTCCTCCAGAAAGTCTGAAAACATCAAGATCATGCAATGTTGGAATGTTGCAGGAGCATTGCATAATCCGAACAACATTCGTCAGAAGGCATAGGTACCATATAGACAGGTGAAGGTAGTTTTCTCCTGATTGTCAGGTTGGATGGGAACTTGGTAAAATATGGAATAAACGTCCAAGAAGCAAAAATATTCGTGATGTGCAAGCCTTTCTAGCACTTGGTCGATAAAGGGAAGAGGGCAGTGATCTTTCTTTGTTGCTTGATTCAGCTTTTGATAATCAATGCACATTCTCCACCCAGTTACAGTCTGGATGGCTACTTCATCTCCTTTATCACCCTTCACCACTGTCATCCCCCCTTTCTTTGGTACAACATGAATTGGGATTACCCAATTGTTGTCGCTGATCGGGTAGATAATGCCTACATCTCTTAGCTTGATGACTTCCTTCTTTACAACTTCTTTTAACATTTGATTCAGCTTCCTCTGGGGTTGAACCAGAGGTTTTGCTGATTCTTCTAGATTTATGTGGTGCATACATAGAGTAGGGTTAATCCCCTTGATATCATCCACTGAATAGCCTATAGATTGCCTATGGAGCCTTAGCTCCTTAAGAAGTCTTTCCAATTGTTCTTCGGTTAGACTAGCATTGACTATGACATGATTCCTTTCTTCAGGATCAAGAAACTCGTATTTCAGACCTTTCGGTAATTGTTTAAGTTCTGGTTTGGGTTTTGGTACTTTCTCTTCTTCCTTTGTCTGTTCTAGAGAAGCATACTTGACAGCCTCGACAACTTCCTCTTCGTCGCTCAAATCCCCTACGTCTCGATTCAGGTATTTGAGGATCTCAGCAACCTCGGGGTCATCAATTTTCAAATCTTCTTTATTTAACGCCCTCATAAGAGGGTCTACCACCGTTGTGTCTTCTTCTACTTCTTCACAATATTGGTTGCAGCTATCCACGAAGTAAGCAGATTCGAGTAGGGATGGTCCTTTCATAGCGTCTTTCACCTTGAAATCTATGTGATCATTTCTGACCCTCAGAGTTATTATGCCTTCAGCGACATCAATCAGTACCCTCCCGGTCGCCAAGAAAGGATGTCCAAAGATAATAGGGCATTTAGGGTCTTCAATAGTGTCAATGATAACAATATCACATGGGATGAAAAATTTCCCCACACGAATCAGAACATCTTCGACTACTCCCACTGGCCTCTTGAAGGTGTGGTCCGCCAACTCGATTCTCATATTAACCCTGACCATCTTAGTCAGTCCTAATCATTGTGTGAGGCTTAAAGGCATTATACTGATGCTAGACCCCAAGTCGGTGAGACCTTTCCTTTCAATGTTATCCCCTACGGCAAAAGGTATAGTAAAGGCTTCAGGGTCCTTCTTCTTGGTAGGTAGTTTTTCCTTTACGAAGGTTGTTGACATGCTGGCTAGCTTTACAGTTTCGATCCTTCCTCCTCTTCTTTTCTTCGTGACTAGATCCTTGAAGAATTTGGCATAGGTCGGCATTTCTTCCAAGGCATCCAGAAATGGTACCTCCATGTGGAGCTTTTTCACTGATTCCATGAACTTCTCATACCTCTTCTTGAGGTGAGCCTTTACAAGCTTGTATGGAAAAGGTAATCTTAGCGAGTACTGACTCCTCTTGGCGAACAATTCTTATTCAGGTTCTGGTTCCCTAACTGGTGGGTGTTGGTTTTCTCCCTTGGTTTGGTTCTCTATAACATTCTCCGGCTCTGGTTCTTCAGGTCTTGTCGCCTTAGGGCGCTCTATTGTTCTTCCCAATCTAAGGATCACCATCTTGGCAGATTCTGTGTTAGAAGGAATCTTCCCCGAGGGGTTCTTTACAAGCTTGGCCAAGTGAGTGAGCTACTGGTCTATCTAGCATTGATGTGTTTGCATATCTGCCATTTGTACCTGCATAGTGTTCAGAACGCCAAAGTTGGACAGTGCACTTTGTGCAAGTTGATTGTTTATCGTGTCTTGTCTCTTGATGAAATCGAATAGTTGGCCTACTAAGTCAGGCTGACTAGTACTCCTTGTCTGACTCTGTCCTTGAACTTGTCCTTGTCTTTGACTTGCGTTAGCAGCTTGGCGGTTTTGATACTTACCTTGACTTTGATAATTGGTTTTGTTTGTCTGGAAAGTACTTGTCTTGGTGTATTATGCTTGTCCACTCTTCTTCTCAAAACATGGTGGTTGCTTGGGTGGATTATTCAATTGATGCGAATTTTCTACAGCATCCTTGTTGCCATAATTGAATCTTGGGTGCTCTGGTCTCTTAAATTTTGCATAAGAGACATTTTCAGCTTCCTCCTCCTCAGACTCGCTTTCACTTGATTCTTCAGGTCAGGTATATATGCATTTGTCTATCCCATGCCCTCCTTCACCACAGGTGACACATTTCATCACCTTCTCAATTTGCTTCTTTCCTTTCCCTCCTGATTCCTTTAGTTGTTTGACATCTGTAGCTATCTTTTATATTTGAGACGTGATTGCTTCAAGAGATTGTGATTCAATTGATGGTCCTTCATTGGTGGCTTTCTTAGCATATCCTCTTCCGGTCCGGTCATAATCAGTCCCAACTTGTAACTCAGCCATGTTTTCTATGATCTTTTTAGATCTACTAGGCTTTTTATCGAGAAAGTCGCTTCCAACTGCTGCATTCAGCAAGACTCTCTCTTTGGGAGTTATACCAATGTAGGAAGTTCTTATTAAGAACCCCTTCTTGTAATTGTGGTGAGGGCAGTCTCTCTAGTACTCTTGATACCTTTCCTAGGCTTCATGCAGATTCTCACTTGGCTTCTGCATGTTACGAACAGTCTTCTCGGTGGGGTAGAACTTGTTCACAAAAGCCTCTGCCAATGTGTTCCATCCATTTAAAGCTTGATGTGGTAGCCCAAGGTACCAGGATAGTGCCTTGTCCTCTAAAGAGAAGATGAAACCCTTGTAGTAAATGACTTCTTGTGGAACTCCCCGCATCTTGATGGTGTCACATATATTCTTAAAAGCATCGAGGTGATGATAAGGGTTATCATTCTTTGAATTCTCTCAAAAGCTTTTGTTCTAGATCACAGATATTACAGCTGGCTTTAGTTCGAAGTTTGTTGCATTGAACCTTGGGATGACCACGGGACATCTCGAGTTGTTAGCTTTTGTAGTTGCCAACTCTCGAAGAATCTTTTCTTCCTCTTTGTCATCTTCATTGGTGCTATCCCTGTGATTTTGCTCTTGGTGGTTTCTTATATGCCTGCGGCGATGATGACGCTCCTCATGGTGATGGTCATCTTCAGGTTGTTCTTGTTCTTCATAGAGATGATCGTCATTATAACGGCCATCTTCATCGGTTTCTAGCGGAGGTGGGCGTTGCCCAATCCTCACATTCTGCTCATCCGCGGAAAGGGGTGGTTCCACGCGGGGCGGCATGGTGAGCGGAGTTAGTTTGGGCCGAGTGCTTCTTCCCAGGTACCTGAATAGAACGTACGATCAAGTTAGAAAATCGAGCTTGATGAATTGAACTATTCTGCACAGGTTCAGGTTAGAAGACTTAGAGTGGCTGTACTATCGAGCATATTGCTAAGCTTGAGGCACAGAAGTATAGTGGGTGGACTCGGGTTCCTTAACAATACTGTTTTGCCTTGTCCCCGGCAACGGCGCCAAAAAGTTGACCGGCCTAAATTGCGCGTCCAAAAGAGAGGATTAAATTAGTCAGACTTTTAAAGATATAACCCGACACTCAGGCCCCCGCAACGATAATGAGGTCTGATGTAGCAATCGGGGTCGAACACAGGGACAAGGTTGGTTGTGCTAAGAATGTGGAATCAACACCCCATACTCTAGCATAAAAGGGGATTAATATGTGTTCCTGAGGGAACAGTAGTTCGAGAACAGGAACAATAAGACACAAAAAAGTAAAAGAAACAAACTGTAACAAGTATATGGGAAAACTCAGGTTGGGGCTCACCAACCAAGGCGTATCTCCAACAAGCATACTATCTCTCTCTCCTAAATACTCATATCATGATTACAAGCAACCATAAAACATCTACTCCACTCTATCTCGAGATGGGGATAGATCTAGGCCTAAAAGAAGCCTCTCTCTCAAGATGACAACTCAAAAACCTTGCAGCAAACATATAGTTTGAAGCATTTAGCATTTCAACACTCTCGTGCATTCATACTACATGACATGGGATAAAAGTGATATTACTCTCTCGAGATATCAATAATAAAATATCACAAGATGGTAGCTAAGCATACAAGTGAAGCATTAAAATAGGTGCAAGGAGATAATCTTGATAAGAATATGTATATTCAAAAGAAAGAGACAATATACATGTTGGGAGAGCCTTAGTGGCTACTCCCAACCCAAGTTATGGAGTTTAGCCACTCATTCTTGCGGGTAACAGGGGACGCTAGAGAAAGATAGATCCATGAGATACCACGAAGAAAGGGGGTGAGTACAACGTGGGGAAATGATAGATCTAGAGAAGAAGAAATGTGATACTACACACTACTTCTTCATATCTGGATCTACCACGTGGATGTCTCCTCTCGAAGAAGTGGAAGGTGCAGGCAGTCGTCTTCTCTCTCCTCAGCTTTCGCTCCAGAGATCCAAGATTGATGGATGGTCGGCAACAAGTCTGGGACGTGGTAGCACTTTGTGGTATCAGGATTGGATCTCCCTGATCTGATATCTTGACAAGACAGACGGGGGTGTTATTTATAGGCACCTTCCACCGACTTAAGACCGTGGTCGCGGTCTTTCCACCAACTTAAAATGCGGTCGCGGTCTTCCCTTTATTCCTCCTTGGTCGTGATATTTCTTGACCGTGATCCTCCCCAGGACCTCGGTCGCGGTCTTTAAGTGCCCACGGTTGTGATCCTTAGAGAGACCGCTATCGCAGTCTTGGAGAAGCCGCGGTCGCGTTCTTTGGAGAGGTCGCGGTCGCGGTCTTTGGAGAAGTTGTGGTCGCAGTCTTTGTTGAATAACCGCGGTTGTGATTCTAAGATCACGGTCACGGTTGGGCTGACTCCTGGAATCACCAAAGCAAGGCTTTAGTCAATAAGATAGATAAAATGTCTACAAAGTTGACTAAAGTTATTCTAAAAGTGGTGTAAAATATATACAAAAAATACGTAAAGTGTGGTGTTATCAGTTGATGACGCATCGACCTCTCTTCGTCGACCAACATCTTACATCGACTATCAGTATGCAGCTGATAGGATAGTAGCCATCGATCGACAACCATATATCAAGCATACCATCAACCTTAAAGGTTGATGATGCATCGATCTACCAGCTCAATGGCCACTGGGACTCATTGGTCAATGGCCAGAGCCCAACATAAAACCCTCAAGCATTCAAGATCATTGACCTAGACAAATATTTGTCTAACTAGGGCTTCGTCCCCCGTGCCACCTGATAGCACGTTCTGACCCCCGTATACTGGACGCTGCCAGGGTTAGGTCATTTCACCCCTAAGGCACAGACCTCACATAGGGGTTCTACGGTGTTCAGGGCTCCTAAGTCTATTATTTTATTATTCCTAAAAAGCTCTTTCTACATTGTACCCTTGTCTTACTTATACTTGAATCTGGTATCTCTATGGTGTCGCATCTACTTATTTGAAGTTATAATACAACATGTATATCATTCAAAAATTGGAAGAGCAGTATATTCAAAACACTGTAATATACTGAGTAATCAACATACTATACATGCAGGCAGACTAAAATTCTTAAATAAATAGATTACATGTCCACTTGGCACATACACACTAGAATCGTGCAATTTATCATCTTATTACACTGATAAGAGTTAATTAATTGACATATGAGTAATCGTCAATAGCACATGTAACGTATCTGTAATTTCTCAAAGAACGTGCATATCAACCCAAATCTTGAGTTGTGCATCTCATATTTCAATTAAGAGTTAATTACTTATCATGACAAGAATTATTAATAATAACTGAGAACATTGATATCACAATACTTGATTCATTGAACACCCTACCCTTAGGGTTTCATTTAATCACAACAAATGCTACAAAGAAAGGTGTAATACATCTATCACGTACTTTTCAAATCTTTACAACACATGATACCTAGGATCTCAATCCCTTATCACATTACTCGGAATTCTCATCCCTTCACGTCATTATAATAATTACTGGATCTGGGTATTCAAACCCTTAGATCATCACATGGCATTGTTACCTCTGTAACAGGTAACCATTACCCCTAGGTCCTCAGACCAAGGTATTCATTTCACTGGTTGTACAAGTACTCTCATGGCTTACAAGTCCACCACACATCTTGTCACCTCTCACTAGGCAACAACTTATTCCCATGACTCCCATAAAGATTTAATGCGACATAAACATTCACTGAATAAAGACTACTATCAACAAATCATATAAAATCAATATATGTATGAAACCTTGGAACTAAGCTGAATTTGGGTTTCCATGCCATTCATTGGGATATCATGCATCAATAATAACATTGAATAAATAAAGTCTATTAAGTCAAGAAAATTCCATCAAATGGATTTCATGATATCTATTTGCAAAAATCCAACTTTCCTCGCATCTAGGGTTTCACCCTCTTCACTGAGATACCAAACAAACACTACAATTACAACCCCAAATTTTGGGGTCATTTGCTGAGAAATGTAATTTCTCATATTAAAGATAAATGAACAAATAATGATGTCTTTTGATTGAATGCATGAATTTCGTTACCATAGCCTTGATGATTGCTTTGTGGTCTTTATTGGCTATTGGGCCCAATAATAAGGAAATTCAATTAATAAATGAATAATTAAGCTTTTGAGAAAAGAAAGGTGTGGAAACCTCCAGAAGGCAAAATAATATAATCCAAAGTTGGATTTCGTGCCTCTTGGGTTCCTTGGGTCCCAAGGAGTCCAAAGTTGCATAGAGAATGCAATAAGAAAAGAAAAGACCAATTAAGTATTTCCTTATTAAGAAAGAAATTGAAAATAATGATAAAATGTGGGAAATAAGTGGAAAAAAGTATAATTGACTTATCCTTGGTGGAATTTCGTATCCCAAGGATTCCTAATGTTAAATGGAATGCCAATGAGGAAAACAAAAAGAAAGATAAAAAGAAATCCTCAAAAAGAGATATTTTAATAAAGAAATACAAAGATAATGCAAGAAACAAAGAGAGAAATGAGGGTTTGGTCTTAAGGAGAAATATTTTGAACCTCATTTACTTTCTTGTATTACAAGGAATATAAATAATGGAAAATAATAAAATAAGAAAGAGAAAATAGGTCAGAAATATACATATTTGAGTAATATCCTACACCTAAAGAAAAGGAAAGTTTTCTTTTAGATAATGAGCCCAATTTTAGCAAAGAGGTATATTAAATCATTATTAAGTTTCACTCAAAATTTGGGATTATTTGGACACTCGGTTTGGGAGATATGGATTTTACAAAAATTCATAAAGTGTAGAGGAAAGTATTTTGTTACGATTTTAATTTCCTTTTTGATCTATAATGCGTGACATCACAGTCGTTGGATTCGGATCCAAAATAGGTTGTATCATCACCTTCCTCAGTCAGATAAGAAAATAGGAGGTCGAGAGGGTGGATTTTCCAAAACCAAAATATTGCAAGATATTGGACGAAACATTATAGGAAGTAGTCTAGTAGATTCTGGAGAAGAATCCAAACCTAGGAGACCTAAGTTTTGGTAGGTTTCGTGGATGCCAAGCAATATGCCCAAATTCGGTTGGGATATCTTCGTTGGCCTGCTCTATATAAATAGGGGTCTTACACGCCATATGGGGGAGCCTAAAACATCTTAAGGCATCTGCTCAGAGTCGGCAAACCCGGCAGCGCCACCAATTGGGCCCTTGACCGTGATCTTCATCACTACCGGCAGCAGCTTCTCGCCGGAGAAAGGTTGTGCCATCCTGATGATCGGGTTGAGCAATGAAGCAACAGAAGGGCGCCGTGAGTTCGGGATACCAAGACGAAGGTGGTGGTGGGGTTGGCTGGCGCTCAGGTGGAGAAACACGCGGATCCAACTCCCTGGTTGACCGCGGTTTGCTCCTAGCTCGCAAGCAGGGCGCGAGGTTGAAGATGAAAGGAGGACAAATTACCTCCTTGACCCTAGGCGCGGATGACTTCAAGAAAGGGACGCAGGGGTAAAAATGTACAACCATCCCGTTTAGGCGCCTTGCTAGTAGAAAAGAAAAGAAAAATGATTGGGGTCGACGTGGCAGCCATCGATTGGCCTAAAGGTATTTTTCTTACGAAAATCATAACTAAATGTAGAAATATCTGATAATTACAAGTTATACATGAAAGTTGATCAGAAAAACCTGAAGAATCCAATAAAAATATAATTGGAACCTGATATTTCTTACAATTTAAAAAGTACACCAAGTTATCACCTTTGATGTATTAAATTGTGGTAAAAACCCTAATTTGATATGGAACTCAGATTTAATGACTCTTTTGGGTTAATCTAGTTTGGAACCCTAATTCTGAGAAATATTAACCTATTAAGAACAAAAGGGAGAGTTAATTTTGAAAAAGGTAGTTTCATGCTTGTTTTAGGGTTTTATGCACATGATTATGTTTAGAAACCCTAATTTGAAAAAAAAAATCAGTTTTCATGGGTTAAATTCAAAAATATAATTATAGAACTGAGTTTTCATGGTTATAAGTTATTTCGAGTACAAAGATTCCTAATTATAGGTAAATACCCTTAGTATAGTAATTAGGGTTTTCTAATTAATAAAGGGTGGATTTAATGATATATAGAGTTCATTTGTGAATTAGGCCATAATGAACTATGAATTGATGATAAATGAGTATAATGATCTTGCATTGGATTAAAATGATAAAAATGGTAGTTTTAATATAAAAGAGGCATAATAGGCTTAATTAATGTTTAAGTGTTCCTTTAATCTGAAATTAGGGTTTGCAAGTAATTGAATAGAGATAGGGTTTAAAATAGTAAATGAAGTGAAACCCTAATTGCAAAGCAAACCCTAAAAAGAGGAAGAACCCCTAAAAAGGAATAAAAACCATAAGTAGCAAGATGGTTTAGATAGATTTTGATAAAAGGGAATTGAATGTAATTTCAGGATTAAATTGTGTGCTTGCTTCTATATTACTTGCTTGTTTGGATTATTCCTGCACCTGAGTCTGCCTGACAGGTATGTAGTTAATTATGGTTAATCGCATTAGTTTCTCGAGGGTTTTCTGAATGTTTCCTCGCATTGAATATAATCTAAACAGTTGGATGTTAATACTTGCAAAATTATAAAGCCATTATGATTATCATAATTATATTATAAGTATGTATTCTCGCACCTTCATGCCACCTTGATGGATGATGCAAAGAGGTCAAGCCCAGGAGGGAAGACCCATGGGCACCATGAGTGGTGATCCCAGGCACCAAGCTCAAGAATGAGAAGGTGGCCTATGATATTGCATGACTATAGGGCACCATGAGTGGTGACCCTAGGCACCAAGCTCGGGATTGAGAAGGTGGCCTTAAGTCAATGGAAAAAGTGAAACCCAAAAGTGGGTATGCCAGGGTTAGGGAAAAAGCGGTGGAGAATGTCATACTAAAAAGTGTAAAATTGGCTTGTTAATTCACTTGATTGTGATAATTAGATTGTTACCCATATGTGCAAACTTTTGGTTGTCCCCACATATCGGCATATTCTGATATGCTGGCCGCCGTTTTGTTTGTCGGCGTTTTAAGTACAAGCTTGAAAAGGACAAATAGTAAAGTGGCATATGTGAAATTAATTAAGAGTTAAAGTACAAAGGAGGATTAGTTAGAGTAGACTCTTGATGCGGATAGATGTAGATATCCCAGTTTTGAAAAAGGTATGCAAAGTTTTATTTTATACCCAATTCCAGTTTAGTTAGTAGAATTTCATAATTATTATTGATTATTTGTCGAACCTTTAATCTGGGTTATTGGTTAATGGCTCTAGCCTTTAGGTCTCCCTTAATTGGGGGTTACCGGGGGTGGGGTCGTTACAATTGGTATCAGAGCATAGGTTTCTCACTTAATCTTTAATAATTATTAAATTTTACAAATTCCATAGAATCGAGGGAGTTATTAGAGGATTGCCTGAAAGACTGAGGTGTCTAGAAAAGGATCACGTTCGGGGGCTGGAAATATTTTCCTCTGCACCGCTAGTCAGAATATGAGGACTCCCGGATTGTGTGACTGTCTGGCCGATGTCTTAGGATATGACTCGAAATAAGATACCTTTAGGACTCTTTC
The DNA here is from genome assembly GCA_963693085.1 of Alisma plantago-aquatica. Classification (NCBI taxonomy): domain Eukaryota; kingdom Viridiplantae; phylum Streptophyta; class Magnoliopsida; order Alismatales; family Alismataceae; genus Alisma; species Alisma plantago-aquatica. The sequence continues at coordinate 712,663,765 of OY856411.1, read as the reverse complement.
ATCTTGTTCATCCATTCTCAACTCAAATTTTGTTAAGGACCTTAAGGATTAGGATTTTCTCTCTTTTCCTCACCCTCTTGAGGTATGGGTAAGGTTGATAAGGTTTAAGGAATCCTCCACCAAATTAATGAAAAGCATGTAAATAAGATGTCATGGACATAAGCTTAATAGATTAAGCACAAACTAAAGAATAGATACATGATTAGGTCGTATGACACGAGTTGTCATTGCTCTCAGGAGAAACCTGAGGATAGACCTCTTTGTCAGGAGGATGAGTATAGAGAGTTAGTCTTGGAGGTGGAGACCTCCATTATAAGTAGAGACCTGGAACATCCTCTAAGGATGATGTTAACCCTAACCCTAAGTGAAGGTTAGAGAGAGATGACATGAAGAGTTAGATGTCGTGGTATACCAGGTGTTTGGATAGACATGCCTTGGATGCCATATGAGCCATGAGAAGTTGATGACCTAGTACCTTTGGCAACCCAACCCTGGGAAGGGTCGTGCATTTTTGAGCGAAGGGTAGCTTCTTCATGGATGAGGTTAGAGAAGAACCTATAGAAACCTTATGGGTTGTTGCAAGTAGAATATAGCTTGCACCCAGAGTACATCAATAGTATGAGAAGCAAGTTAAAACTGAGACCAGAAGGACAGGATGGATGGCTTATGAGATAAGCATAAGGGGCTATGAGTAATCATGAGCAAAGATAAGTTTGATCATAGGCTTCACCCGTGTAGAGGTATGCCTATGAGCTTGATCCTTCATGGAGAGATGACCTCTAGTAGTATGGCTGGATGTGGAGTTAACTTTAGAGAGAGAAAGAAGAAACCAAGCAAGAAGGTTGGAAACCTAAAAACCCTGAGATGTGAGGAACAATGGGGAGTAAAGAATGATGCGACCTAAGTGGATGATAGTGGTTGCCTCATGCATGATCCCTAGAGGCTGATGATATCTTAGTTGCCTTTAGAGGAACCAAACCCTAGAGAGAGGATGATGCTTCTGGTACCTATATGCCTATGGTATAGGTGTTTACCTTTTGAGATGGGAAGGAGAGTTTCTTAGACCTGGAGAGGTTTGGTAACAGGTTGTGAGGCCTTGTACTTTGTTGGTTGTCCTTGAGGAAGACTCGACCCTGATGTGTTGCTCGAGTAGTAGGATGATAGAGAGTGCATGTCATGCCTTATACATGCTTGATTCATGGTTAAGAGTTTGAACATGCAGTTGGCCACCCAAAGGTGAACCTAGGGTTCCTAGGCCTTAGAGGGGAAGCATTGTATCCGATGCTCATGATGATATTTGAGTCACTACAGTTTCGAGCATGGTACTCCTCATGTGTAGAGGAAAAGGAAACCCCTTAAGTTAAGGGTGTGTTTGATGAACCCCTCACAACTAAGTTGATCTAATGTAGAGGATGATAATAAGGGTGACCTAGTATGGTTTAGTAGGTGGTCTTCTTGTTCCATAGTAGCTTGCTAGGGTTAAGCATACTCATGTGGATGCAGACCCTAAACATAAGGACGATTGTGACCTTGTTGTTAAGAGTTGTAGTTTCCTCCCATCCTGGGAGAGGGACCCTTTTGTAGGGTGTATACCAGTTTTTTTGGTTTTGAGGTAACCTAAAGAGGTTTCATAGGATCTTGAGAAGCTAAGTAAAAAGTACGTGGTATGAGAATGAACCTGTAGACCCATAGATAACCATCTCTAAGTGCATGTGGATGTGTTACCATGGAGGTAACCGGTATGGGGCCTGACCAAGGTATGCAGGTTGTCATGACCCCTATGAAGGGATGAAAGTCAGTCATGAATGCAGAGAGAGATGATGAAGGATTGGGTAAGGTTCTAAGTTGAACATGTACTATAAAATAATCCTAAGTCTATCCTAGGGTCAGGTGGGGATAAGACCGATGGAAGTAGGAGTTGCCTGATTCCCTAGTCGCACATGACCATAGGGTCGGGAGGTAACATCTATCATTATCTGAGGGTCATGGGTTAGGAGATTGATCACCTTCATGAACTCATGGGACCCAAAGGGTGGATGAGTAGGGCACTCTCTGGATGCATGATGGAAGAGGGATGACCCCAAAGGTGTCAGCACCCTAAAGACCTAGAGGAGATGACCAAGGTTTGTGCTTGGACCAGGTAGGTTCCAGATCAGTTTTCCATGGAAGTGACTTTGATATCAAGATGATGGTGATGTAGAGACATAAGTTGCACGTTTCAACTTAGATTTGAAGGTGTACTAGCAATGTGGGATGTACCATCTCTACTCTTGGAACAGGAAGAACTTTGCGTTTGGACGGCCGCCAAATGCTTATTTCCTCTTGTTATGGGAGGGGGAGATGGGACAGTACGCATGCCATATGCCAAGGATAAAATATGATGCGAGTTGGAACGTTGCTATGAGGTATGCAGATAGAAATGATAATATACCTTGGTGGAGTGAATGATACATGGATGGTTTGTGAAAATGTTTTATCATGAGCTATGTGGAATTTGCAAGTGATACAAGGTTGAGTTTGATCACCATGAGGATGAGCTCAGAGTTTCTCAATGAAGATAGACTTAGAGTTTGAGTTCGAGATGATAAGTGAAATGCATGGAAGTGTATGTCTTCAATGTTACCTCATACCCAAGGATGTGAAGTGGTAATGGATGCTCTGGTTGAGATAAATCTGCCTAGTTTAGCTAGAAGCTAGAAGAAGTTGAGGTTGTTCGGCTAACCCTAAGTTTGGAAAGAAGATGTGTTTTGGCTAACACTCGGATGTAACAAGATATGTTGAACAAGATAATGGTTGTTTGGTTAGCCAGTTTAGTCCTTGATGTAGTGAAAGGATGGTGATAGAACCTCGGATGCACTTCTTTGGAAAGGAAGGTGATGAAACCATGGTGAGAGTGGTTTAGGGTTTCTGAGGTATCAAGCTTGAGGAATCATGACATATAGGAGATCATGGTTTTAAGATCACCAAACACCGTGGTACTAACGATAGTAAGTGATAGTGGCACTTTGGATGCTTGATGTGAAGTTGCATGTGGCCATGCAAGCCGGGGGGTGAAGGACGAACACCAGTAGCCCAGTGCTTTGGCATAGAGGATAAGAGTCCCCAAGAGGGAATGGGAGTTCACCACTATGGATGTTTGGGTAAGTCTCCCATTGACCAAGGAAGGTCAAGATGCAATATGGGTTATGGTAGATTGCCTTACCTAGATAACATGAGAAAGAAAGAGTACTGTCAAGGGACAGATCGGGTTGAACTACTTAAGAGAGAAAGATGGTTCAACTACACCATGATGCGAGTTTAAAAGTTCTTGAGTGTGACCTAAAGGTTCACTTCCATGAGGTGGAAGTAGATACATGAAGAACTCGATGATAGTATAGTTTATCACCCCTAACTAATGGTTAGTATGATCCAGACTAGAGGGTCTGATGAGAGCAAGTGTGTTTGTTCAGGGTGATACATAGAGATAGTTCTTGTCCTTTGTAAGATATGATGTTAACCACTATAGCCTTTATCGGGATGCAAGAAGTTCTATAAGGAGGTGGTGTCGGTCACCACTTCATTAAGATGATGTTGGTGAAGGAGACATCACGAAGGTCAGAAAAGAACCATAGTGTGTGTAGATGAAGTCACTTTGATCATGCAATGGCTGAGAGAGAGCCCAGTGGTGACATGAGTCACGAGCTGATGGAAAGCAGACTGACATGCAGTTCACTGTGAGAGAATATGTGATGTGAAAATTCGACCCCTCTAAGCTACAACTGAGAAAGCTAAGTCCCCGATATATGGGTCCATTTGAGATGGATTGGTGGAGATGATTGTGTTTAGCTTTGCCCCTCAGGATAATATGATGTGTAATGTGTTCCGTGAGTCCGATCTAGAGCACTATGTGAGGTACCCAAGCCATGTGTTGAGCCCTGAACCTATTCAGCTTTTGAGAAGCTAAAATGTCCCGAGTCACCTATGAGGGTATGATATACCAAGGTAAGAAAGAACTCAAATGGAAGAATATGAGATGATGAAGGTTCTTTGGAAGCACCATGGAAAGGGTGAAGCCACATTAGAGCCATGATGGACATAAGAAAGGCTTATCATGAATTGTTTGTTTGCTTGTTGGAATTTTGAGGACAAAATTCTTATAAGAGGGGAAGGATGTTACAACCCCAAATTTTGGGTTCATTTACTGAGAAATGTAATTTCTCATATTAAAGATAAATGAACAAATAATTATGTCTTTTGATTGAATGCATGAATTTCGTTACAATAGCCTTGATGATTGCTTTGTGGGCTTTATTGGCTATTGGGCCCAATAATAAGGAAATTCAATTAGTAAATGAATAATTAAGTTTTTGAGAAAAGAAATGTGTGGAAACCTCTAGAAGGCAAAATAATATAATCCAAAGTTGGATTTCGTGCCTCTTGGGTCCCAAGGAGTCCAAAGTTGCATAGAGAATGCAATAAGAAAAGAAAAGACCAATTAAGTATTTCCTTGTTAAGAAAGAAAATGAAAAAATGATAAAATGTGGGAAATAAGTAGAAAAAGGTATAATTGAGTCATCCTTGGTGTAATTTTGTATCCCAAGGATTCCTAATGTTAAATGGAATGCCAATGAGGAAAACAAAAAGAAAGATAAAAAGAAATCCTCAAAAAGAGATATTTTAATAAAGAAATACAAAGATAATGCAAGAAATAAAGAGAGAAGTGAGGGTTTGGTCTTAAGGAGAAATATTTCGAACCTCATTTACTTTATTAGATTACAAGGAATATAAATAATGGAAAATAAGAAAGAGAAAATAGGTAAGAAATATACATATTTGAGTAATATCTTGCACCTAAAGAAAAGGCAAGTTTTCTTTGAGATAATGAGCCCAATTTTGACATAGAGGTATATTAAATCATTATTAAGTTTCCCTCAAAATTTGGAATTATTTGGACACTCGTTTTGGGAGATATGGATTTTACAAAAATTCATAAAGTGTAGAGGAAAGTATTTTGTCACGATTTTAATTTCCTTTTTGATCTATAATGTGTGACATCTCAGCCGTTGGATTCAGATCCAAAAGAGGCTATATCGTCACCTTCCTCAGTCGGATAAGGAAACAGGAGGTTGAGAGGGTGGATTTTCCAAAACCAAAACCTTGTAAGATATTGGACGAAACATTATAGGAAGTAGTCCACTAGATTCTGGAGGAGAATTCGAACCTAGGAGACCTAAGTTTTGGTAGGTTTCGTGGATGCCAAGAGATATGCCCAAATTCAGTTGGGATATCTTCGTTGGTCTGCCCTATATAAATAGGGGTCTTACATGTCATATGGGGGAGCCAAAAACATCTTGAGGCATCTGCTCAGAGTCGGAAAACTCGGCAGCGCCACCAATTGGGCCCTTGACCGTGATTTTCATCACTACCGGCAGCAGCTTCTCACCAGAGAAAGGATGTGCCATCCCGATGATCGGGTTGAGCAATGAAGCGACGTAAGGGCGCCTTGAGTTCGGGATACCAAGACGAAGGCGATGGTGGGGTTGGCTTGCGCTCAGGTGGAGAAACGCGTAGAGTCAACTCCCTAGTTGACCGTGATTTGCTCCTAGCTCGCAAGCAGGGCGCGAGGTTGAAGACGAAAGGAGGGCAAATTACCTCCTTGCCCCTAGGCGCAGATGACTTCAAGAAAGGGACGTAGGGGTAAAAACATACAACCAGCCCGTTTAGGCGCCTTGCTAGCAGAAAAGAAAATAAAAACAATTGGGGCTGACGTGGCAGCCATCGATTGGCCTAAAGGTATTTTTCTTACAAAAATCATAACTAAATGTAGAAATATCCGATAATTACAAATTATACATGAAAGTTGATCCGAAAAACCTGAGGAATCCAATAAAAATATAATTGGAGCCTGATATTGCTTACAATTTAAAAAGTAGACCAAGTTATCACCTTTGATGTATTAAATTTGTGGTAAAACCCTAATTTGATATGGAACTCAGATTTAATGACTCTTTTGGGTTAATCTGGTTTGGAACTCTAATTTTGAGAAATATTAACCTATTAAGAATAAAAGGGAGAGTTAATTTTGAAAAAGGTAGTTTCATGCTTGTTTTATGGTTTTATGCACATGATTATGTTTAGAAACCCTAATTTGGAAAAAAAAATCGGTTTTAATGGGTTAAATTCGAAAATATAATTATAGAACTTAGTTTTTATGGTTATAAGCTATTTCGAGTACAAAGATTCCTAATTATGGGTAAATACCCTTAGTATAGTAATTAGGATTTTCTAATGAATAAAGGGTGGATTTAATTATATATATAGTTCATTTGTGAATTAGGCCATAATGAACTATGAATTGATGATAAATGAGTATAATGATCTTGCATTGGATTAAAAGGATAAAAATGGTAGTTTTAATATAAAAGAGCATAATGGGCTTAATTAATGTTTAAGTGTACCTTTAATCTGAAATTAGGGTTTGCAAGTAATTGAATAGAAATAGGGTTTAAAATAGTAAATGAAGTGAAACCCTAATTGCAAAGCAAACCTTAAAAAGAGGAAGAAACCCTAAAAAGGAATAAAAACCATAAGTAGCAAGATGGTTTAGGTAGATTTTGATAAAAGGGAATTGAATGTAATTTCATGACTAAATTGTGTGCTTGCTTCTGGATTACTTGCTTGTTTGGATTATTCCTGCACCTGAGTCTGCCTGACAGGTATGTGGTTAATTATGGTTAATCGCATTAGTTTCCCGAGGGTTTTACGAATGTTTCCTCACATTGAATGCAATCTAAACAGTTGGATGTTCATACAAAATTATAAATCCACAATGATTATCACAATTATATTATAAGTGTGTATTCTCGCACCTACATGCCACCGTGATGGATGATGCAAAGAGGTCAAGCCCAGGAGGGAAGACCCATGGGCACCATGAGTGGTGACCCCAGGCACCAAGCCCGGGAATGAGAAGGTGGCCTATGATATTGCATGACTATAGGGCACCATGAGTGGTGACCCCAGGCACCAAGCTCGGGATTGAGAAGGTGGCCTTAAGTCAATGGCAAAAGTGAAACCCGAAACTGGGTATGCCAGGGTTAGGGCAAAAGCGATGGAGAATGTCATACTGAAAAGTGTAAAATTGGCTTGTTAATTAACTTGATTGTGATAATTAGATTGTTACCCATATGTGCAAACTTTTGGTTGTCCCCACATACCGGCATATTCCGATATGTTGACTGACGTTTTGTTTGTCGGTGTTTTAGGTACAAGCTTGAAAAGGACAAACAGTAAAGTGGCATATGTGAAATTAATTAATAGTTTAAGTACAAAGGAGGATTAGTTAGAGTAGAATCTTGATGTAGATAGATGTACATATCCCAGTTTTGAAAAAGGTATGCAAAGTTTTATTTTATACCCAATTCCAGTTTAGTTAGTAGAATTTCATAATTATTATTGATTATTTGTCGAACCTTTGATCCGGGTTATTGGTTAACGGCTCTGACCTTTCGGTCTCCCTTAATTGGGGGTTACCGGGGGCGGGGTCGTTACAACTACTCACTTTAAATGAAATCCAAGATAGTATCTGACATATATGTACTATGAATTTAGATAAACAATCATTGAAAACCAAGGGGATCTAGATAAGCAACATTCTCTATTTACTTATACAACAAATTTTAGTCATAGACAAATTCCCTATATTTCAGTTTACTCTTATAACCTCTGTGAATACTTAGGGAACTCTCATTAGAATGCATTGTTTACATTTCTAATATGATTTTATCATATGGAATTCATTCAAACAAAGAAAGAATCTATTTCATATCACTTTGCAACAACTTAGAACAAATAGACAATTCAGGGTTTGTAATCACATACTAAGCAATTAAAGATTATGGTTGATTTAACTAATTTTTGTGCAATATACTGTTTAAAGGAAGTTCCCACTCACCCTAAGGTGTGAAAACACCTTAAAAATGTATCCCATATCTGAAAATCTCAAATCCATATCAAATCCCTAGCAATTCATCCAATTCTTCTTCCTTTCAACTCGGAAACCCTAAAAATGAGGGATTATGAAGAAAGAGTGAGAAAAGGGGAAGTTTTGATACCATTTTGGAACAAATCAGAGGAGGGATGGAATTTTGACATGTGAGAGAAGATTCACCATGAAACTATATCCAAAGAAGCTAAACTTACATGATTTCATCATTCTTCGGACCACAAAACCCTAGGTCAGCATCTCCATCAATTTCTCCTCTCAAACCCTAACTCTCTCTCTCTCTAGGATTCGTTTCTCTACATTGAATCACGAATTATGAGAGTTCCTTGTGTGTTAGGTTGACCATATATAGTAATTGATCTGCTTGGGTTAATTGCACATTGACCCCTCCCTAAACTTTTTCTTATTTCAGTAGATTTTTCTGTCATAAAAAGGTTTTTGTGAATTCGTATATTTCAGAGATCAAAACTTCTCCAAAAATCATGAGAATTTATCATGTCGTGTATAATTGAGTTACAAAGCTTTAGTTAAAATTTTAGATCATTACAGGCTTCCATTAAATAATCGAATAGTGCACTACTATCCAGAATTCTACAAAAATGTTAGTTATTGTAATTCGTCTACTGATAAGGTTTAAACACATCTAAAAATTATCAAAATTTTACATGTTATTTATGATTGAGTTTCAGATCATTAGTTAAAATTTTAGATCATTTGGAGTTACCAATAAATAAATAAAAATGAAACACTACACTACTAAAAAGCACTCTGTCAACATTTTGGTAGAAGTATAGTTCGACCGAGAACCACATTCAAAGAACACTCAAATATTCTGAATTTTTTATCCAATATGTATGATTGAGTTATCCATATCATATCCAAAATTAAATTAAATACAAAATTTTTATAAAATATGAGAAATCATTTACCACACTACTATCTTGATCAAATTCCATACTCGTGCACCATCAAAATCCTAATTTCAGCCAACTAGGGTTTATATTTCTCAAACCCTAATTTCTCAAACAATAGAACACTTAACGTTCTTATTAGGTTTATAACATCATAATTGAATTATCATCATTAATTGGATTTAAGTAATGATCAATCCAATTAAGCATATAATCATCTAGGTAAACCCTAGTTTACCAATTAAGCTCAGATGCAGTCATAACAACACAGGTGTACGCAAAGGTTCACGAGTTAGGCACTGGTGTGGCCACTAGAGCCTTTGAAAAAGAAGAGTTTGCAACTATTTTACATCATTTCAATGACACTTTCCCCGATGCCCCCAATCCTGTATTTACAACCCTTGTGAACGCCATAAAAGACTCAACAAACTGCAACATCTACCTCAGCCTTAGACACACACCTCAAAAAATAACAATATGGTTTCAAGACCTTTGGGAAAGGTCCCAAGGTGGTACTAAACACCAATACATTCATCAATGCCATCCTATTTTGTGCCATCTCAGTAGGGATTTGTTTTGCAGTCCCCGCCTGTGGCATCCAACTTATGAAAACAAGATTTACTTAAGCGGAAGCGATCATTAGCAGCGGAATTACTAAAAATTCACTAAAAATTTAAAACTTTTTGCACAGAGGTCTAATTCCAGAAAACTCTTATAACAAGAACCAAAGTATTACATAAACATTCTGGTTCACAAGTACATTCCATGTACCATCTCTTCTCGAGGATTACATACAACAGTTGCTTTGTCAACTATACATAAGCAACATAAAATCTCGAGGCGTTCAAGCCAAAATCTCATATCAAAGATAAAAGCAATATCTACTGACTCCGAGGACCTGAGAGTACAGACACGACACATAGAATTCTATGTACACCTATATAAGACATGACAGCCAATGTCTCCACCTGAGAATTCACTACTGCCTTTGCTGCTACTGTTGCTCTTTCTCTACTGTGGGGATTCTATTTCCTTGTCTGCATCCACCTAAAAACATTGGATCCCACGGGGGTGAGACAATTGTAAATTGTCCCAGCGAGAGATATAACTCTTCCGCCAGAAACATTATTATTGCAGATTAGAAGAATAGAACTAAGCAGGAAATCTTTTATATTAACAGCAGTATTGATTATTGTATGAAGAAAATAGGAAATCTCCCTTCTTAAGGAGAGCATTGTATCTACCCATGGTAGAATCATATATCATTTATCCACTTTACAAGGAATGCAAGGAATCATACATATATCATTTATCAAATAAATATGCATAAAAGAAATGTAACATCAACCAATGATTTTCGTATTCAATCCTTAAGCAAACTTGCTATACGACTGATTACATTTTACAACCACACTTATGCCCTGCGGAGATGAGGTATACCGCTCATACTCCAACCGACCACTGCGAAGTCGAAATCGGTTCCATACAAGGTCAAGGGTAGAGTCAGCTACCATGACCTCCCTCATCTCGATCAGTACAAGATTCCATGCAGGACATCTTGTATCTCTACTAAATAGCTTTCCAGGGTATACTGGCAACTTCACTATAGAGTTACATTGGTGTGATGTACTCTCTTCGCAATCGAGAGAATATGATAATCTCCATCATCTGACATTTCTATCATTGGGAGATTCGTGATACATCCATCCCATTATCAGGGGATTAGTGATACATCCACCCTGATATACACATAATGAAGGAAGAGAGATTTAATATTTATCTCGCATCAATTCCTCCATTAGGGCGTAAGGTATTCGCACCCATCACCCCCGCATATTCAAAATATGCATTCTAGGTTATGCCGCGGAGCTACTCGTTTCACCATTCAACAAATTCTGACGCTGATGGATCTATGGCCAGGGTACTACATGATAATATTTCACTTGGTTCATTATGTGCATTACTGTACTCTTTTAGCATCAGTCAAGTTCTCAAACATTATTATGACAAATGCTACAAAGAAGAGTGTAATTTATCTATCAAGTACTTTTCAACACTTTATAGAACATTGGGATCTTAATCCCTTCACATCATGGGCATTCTCATCCCTCAACATTTCATCATCGTGATTATGGAATATGGGTATTTAAACCCTCAGTTCATCAAAGAACACTTGTTACCACTTATCTTGGTAACTAATACCTACAGGTCACCTGACCAAGGTAAACATGATACTTGCTTCACTAGCATTTTACATGGCTGTCAAAGCCCAGTTGTCTCTTGTTACCTCTTACTAGGTAACAATACATATAATGCCTCATAAATCCCATAAGGCATTTAAATAATTAACACATCATAGCTCATACCTGGCTATGCTCATCATCTCATGACCACCTATATGATCATTACATAGAGACAGTTATATCAAGTACATATCAACACTTATGCCAAGTAAGAGTAGCATCACCATTTCCTTATTTAGGATTAGGATTTCTCTTACATATCATCATCCTTCATTAGGGTTATCCATAGCTAACCATTTAGGTTCTCAGGATCATATCATTAATGATCAAGCTCTAAGTCATTGCTCCATATAGCTAGGAGTCAACATAGATAATATAAGTATTGGATCATACTTATTTGTTCTCATCACTTATCATTAAATGAATTATCATCACAGGATATAATTTCCTCTCTCCACTTGTCAGAATTTGATTGCATCATGCTTTATTGATTTGACTTAACCTTTCATAGGGCATATTAGCCTACACTTATCAGGGTGCATTACTTCATAATGTAACAATTGACATGACACACTTCATGTGCCACTCCCTAAGTATATGGAATTTAGAATACATCAAGGTATATCTATCTTGAGGTGATGGATGTGATATCTATCATATGTTGATGTATCACTTCCCTCGTCACCTTTATCTTACTTGAGTTCACCAAATTGTTTGGTATTAGTGTATTTTCTCCTCCTAATACTTTATACACCAGATCATCATATTATCATGTAATGTATTTTGTCTAAGTCACTTGTTTGGAATATACAACCATTACCAATGATATGGACTCACCTTTGAGTTGAGGCATTATTGATATAGGGTTATCCATTACCAATCTCTTTAAGTATTTCACTTATCAATATTTAGTCACTATTCCATTAGTAGGAATAGGGTCTCCCATTCTTATCAATTAGGTTTACATAGCCTCACCCTATATTAGGGTTTCACATAATATCACCCTTCATCCGGATTTCTCATAACTTCATTCTTATTTTAAGGTTTCATATAGCATTATCTGAGATTAGGGTTTCTCAATTCATAGCCTCAATATTAGAGTTATGGTTTACCATCACATTGCCCAAGATTAGGGTTCATGCACTATAACCCAAAATTTGAGTTTCACATATCTTCACCCTATATTAGGGTTAGGATTTTATGCTAAGGTTTCATATATCATTTCATGGCATCACCCTGGGTTAGAATCTCACATCACACTATTAGGGTTATTACTTAACATTACCCTTGATTAGGGTTTCTCCTGATATCACCCTTGGTTAGGGTTTCTCATGACGTCACCCTCACTTTAGGGTTTTATATGGCTTCACCCTTGATTAGGGTTTCTCCTGATATCACCCTTGGTTAGGGTTTCTCATGACATCTCCCTCACTTTAGGGTTTCATATGGCTTCACTCTAAATTAGGGTTTCTCCTGTCATCACCCTTGGTTAGGGTTTCTCATGACGTCTCCCTCACTTTAGGGTTTCATATGGCTTCACCCTTGATTAGGGTTTCTCCTGTCATCATCCTCAATTAGGGTTTACTATTCACATTCAATCAGGGTTTATTATTAAAATACCTTGAATTATGGTTTCTCATGTCATCCTCCTCAATTGGGGTTTACTATTCACATTGATTAAGGTTTCACCTATCATTACCCTCAATTAGGGTTACGGTACATTAACCTTCCTAATTAGGGTTCATGATCTCTTTATCAAGAACCATACCCTAATTACACATTCATTCATGTTGGAAGTGTTGAGACTTAACCTCTACATGATTAGCATTCATGTATAAGTTCTCTCTCTCATCCTTTATAGAATGATATTTACATCAGACTTGATTGGATTAGGTCAACTCAACTTGATTTAAGGGTTGACACCATGTATTGTGTCATTTCTTCCTTACTTATTAAGTATTAATCATTCAAAAGATACTAATCACCCTATATTATTAAGGGTACAATAACCTTAATCACCTTTGGTTCACATCATATAATGGTCAATTAAACAGTTGACCTTTAATCACTTTAAGTGTCCATATGGTTTTGGTTAATTACTTTCCAAATGGTTTTGGTCAGCTAGACTTCAAATGGTATTGACCCTCTTGACCCCAAACGGTCTTGCTTGAAATACCTTCAAATGGTCTAAGACCGTTTAGACTTCCAAACGGTCTTGATCAAACACTTGAAACCGTTTAGTAAAGTAGGTGCTTGAAACCGTTTGACAAAGTTTATGCTTGAAACCTTTTGACAAAGTAGATGCTTGAAATTGTTTGACAAAGTAGATGCTTGAAATTGTTTGAGTCTAAATCGGTTTGGGATCGTTTGGTTCCAAACGGTCTTGAGACCATTTGGTCCAAACCACCTCAAAACTGATTGGACCAAAAATGGTCTCAACCACTCAAATTGATTTAGGGTTTCCAAGATTAATTCCTTCATTAATTGAATCCATGTAATTACTTATCAATTGAACCTAAGAATCATGATTCAAGTGAGCTTAATGATTCATTATTCAATTTATTAAACTCTCAATTGATCATCAATTAGGGTTTTAATCCCAATTGAATTAGGGTTGAAATCGATGAGCCTTCAATGTTAGTCATTGAGGAACTAATTGCTTAGAAATCATTGGTCCATCATTCAAATTGGGCATGACCTGACCTCAAACAGTCTTGAGGTCGTTTGGATGACCTCCAAATGGTCTTGAGACCGTTTGCCCCATCTATCATTAAAATTGGTAAAGTTCAATTAGGGTTTGGATCATTAGATTGATCAACAAACTAGTTATTGATTGCATTACCATTTACTATCTCTAGACCTTCAAACACTCAACCATACTCAACCCTAGACCTCCAAACGGTCTTGGTTGACCTCCAAACAGTCTTGAGACCGTTTGGGTGATCTCCAAATGGTCTTGAGACCGTTTGGGTTAATAAACCCAAAGAATTAGATCAATTAATTGCAAAATCAGCACTCAACCCGATTAGGGTTTCTAATTAGATGATTGTCCATACATTGATTTAATCAATTGGAACCATTAGATCTTCATCCAACAAGTACTAGGGTCTTGACCTCAAATGGTCAACCCATCCAAATGGTCAACCATTCTAAACGGTTTGGGGTTCAAGACTCTAAACGGTTTGCAAACCGTTTAGTCTCCAAACAGTTTGGTGAAACCGTTTGGACCAAGATCTTGAAAACCGTTTGCAAGGGAAACTTGTTGGATTGTGTGCCCAAGATGATATCATCATCTTATTCCTTCTTTCATTCAAAAGCTACTGCCATTTTCATGATAATTATAGCAATAGATCAAGGGATTTTCAAATAGAACAAAACGTTCAACAAATGATGGAGATTTGAATGCAATAACAATATTTAAAGGTTTGAGTTATATAACCCGCCTCCAATTGAGCTTCAAAGCTTGGAGATATACGTCAACAATGTTGGAGAAGCTTTTGCAACTCTCCCAAGGCTTGTCCTAAAGCTTTGGAGTGAAAAGATTGGCTAGGATTGAAGATGAAGTGAAATAGAGAAGAAATCATGCATTGTTTTATGATTTCCACCATGAAATCAAGGTGAAATAAGATCAAGAAGCTTACCAACAGGTTGGGGGTCATCCTACAGCTTCTTCTAGCTCCCTAGGTCGGTTTGCAAGCAAAGAGAGGAAGTTTGTTTGGAAAAAGCCTCTCAATTGAGTTGGAAAGGGTGTTTTTATAAGAAAATCAATGAGAGAGAAAATGTTTTTATAAAAGCCTTTTAATTTAAAAATTAGTGCCGCCTCTTCCCCTCAATTCCTTGGCCACAAAGTCATATTCATACTCTTTCAAAACCTCTTCATTATCCAAGAATTAAAAGAAAAGAAATTAAGCACCTTAAACATATTATACTAATATCCCCTTTTTAGTGGATATTACTTTTCCTTTTAATAATGGGAGTGGGTTATCCATTCCCTTGGACATTTTCGTTGCCTTTACAAGGCACTTGAACGTTCACAATTGAGCAATTTCAACCATCTCTCTTTTGGTTGAAGACCCTTCAATTATTTTTATTTATTTTTGCATTAAATTGAATTAGGGTTCCAATTATGCTTAAATCTTGATTATTTTAATATCAAGATTCTCTCTCCTCCAAAATGATACAAATGAGATGCCCCTCTCATTTTCTTTGCACTACATGATTCCAAGAAACATTATATACTATTATGAAGTGGTAATTTGCATATTGAACCCTAAGGTTTGGGTAAATTGCATATTATATCAAAACTAGGTTTTAATGCACAAACATTGCTTTATCAGATCTTTCTTGGTACTAAGGTTTTTCCCAAGCCATACCTCTACGTCAACTTCATCCTCATTATGTTTCAACATATGAGGAACATCTTATCATGTAACATTTGCAATTTAACCCCTCAACTTGGGTAATTTGCGCTTGAATCCAAAATAAGCAAAACATTGTTTCAACATTGTTCGAAAAGGACTAAGATTGAAACATAAGTTCCTCTTGAGCCTTAATTACTTTTCATAGGATAAAATTAAGGATCTAATTAACTTGCTTAAGCAAGACTCCCAGGGTTAAGGCATAACCCAGGTCAGGAATGTTACAAATTATAAACCTCTAACAAGGATTTCGTCCACGAAATCCCAGATAACGAAAGACAGATATTATTCATTCATCATGTCATCATGTATCTTCATAACATATCATTGTTATGGAGACACCATAAAGCTTTTTAGTCAACTTAAATTCTTCTACACAAGATTACCATAAAATTGATCACACAAAACACATACTCCACTGTCTTTTTCATTATTGACTGTGGAATTAATTTTGTGTCAGGTAACACCTTTTCTTAATTCACAGTTTCATGTGACAAATTCTTATTCCTGAGGAGTCTCCCGTACTCCTTATTTAATTCAGCATTTCACTTTCATGATCACAATTATGTTCTGTCACCCATTTGGGACTATAAGTCTTTTCATACCTTGATTGTGCCATCACACCTGGTGATACAATACTACATTTCCTTATTACTTGTACTAACTATCTTATTAGTTTTACATTCTCTTATCATAAGGAGAGGTTACTTTATCAATGAAGAACTTATCTTAAAGATATCTTCAATTGTTATGTTTATGCAAGGCATAAACCCCTAACATGTGATGTTCATATTATTTTATATATAATTAAACTGACTTCATGGTTGACCAATTCAGGTGGCCAATCATAAACTATCTGATATTTCTTTAGATACCAGGATCTCTTACCTTGGTGTCTACCACATGTGTTAAAAGCACATCACATATTTATCTTCCTTTCATCTTGGGTCATTATTTGTTAGATATATCTTCACCTTGGAGTCAAAGTCCAAGATAACTGATATTTTTCTAAGTATCCATCATATGAACATTTTTATCTTATGCATATCAAGTGTCCTAAGACCCACTTGATCATCATGTCCCTGAAAGGAAAGAAAACAAGGAATCATACTCCCCTTATTATTTCATGAATCACTTACTCTTTGTCTCATCCTAGGTTCCTTGCCTTCTACACAGGTTTTTTAAGGATGATTACATAACATTATTCCTTTCTTTGTTATTATCTAACATATTCATGAGCATCTCATGATCTCATCACATTTCCCATTTCATCATTATGGGAAAATATCTTTATTATACACATAAACTTTATCGAACAGGGATCACCTCCCTTGTTCTCATTCTTGTCTTATGAGGAGTATACTCTTTACTTCCTCATACACACATACTGATATGAGATTATCTCATATTTCCCTTTCTTATTCTGAGAATATAACACCTTTTCCCCCTTCTATATTTCTAATTTCATGATACTCATTAGATTGCCTCATAATGACTACTTGGTCAGAGCAATCAAAAAGATAACAATCTAAGAGTTTCCATACTTACTTTATCATCAATAGTTGTATACCTGGACAGGGTATATAAATACTGAGATTAAGTAGTATGCACTTTATATATTATCACATTCCTTACTTTTCATATTATCACAGACAATAGATTTAACATTCCTGGATTTCATCCAGGTACCTCTTCTATACCTCATCCTTTTTCATAGAGGTAAGAACAACATGAAACATCTATGATATTATTGTACAAAATGTAAGTCCTCATAGGGCTATTCAAAGAAATCTCAATCAATTACTTTCTTAATTTAACACAGGAAACCATAAAAGACATATTTAAAATGACATTTTTTTTGTTTAACCTTTCATAATTCGTGGATAGTTCACTGTCTCAGGATGATTCTGCCTGAGAGGTTGATTCACCATAACATTGCCAACTGAGCAATCTCTTGCCAGATGTCCTACCTGTCTACATAGGTAGCAAATTTTGGACTTTAGATGTGGTCGAGAGGGTTCTTTACCCTTTCTAGGCAGCCATTTCTTTGGTGCACTAGGCCCTGGTTGTACTGGTGGTACCAAAAACTTCTTCCTTTTGGAACTACTAGGCCTCTGTTCCTGAGTTTGGATAGGCCTTTTCTCAATTCTCACATTATCTTTCTTCTCTGGACAATACCTTCTGATATGTCATGGTTTCCTACACTTGTAACAGACCCAAATTTCATGTTGTAATCTATTCTTTTTACTAGTATTTATTATTCCAACATGTTGTTGATGGACAATAGTACTATTAGAGTCTACAACTTCATCATTGAGGTTTGGAAATCTGGGTTGCATTGTTGATACCCAGTCCATTATACACATCATGGCTGTCCTAAATTGCCCAACAGCGATATCAAAGGTATGATTTCCTATCACAATTAGATCATTTTGGGGATTTTTTGGTAGTCGTTCTTCTCTCTCCTGATCTCTTACACTTCCTCTTAGTGCAACAATGTTGCTCTCAACAGCATGTTCTTTGTGTGATCCAGACATCATCAAGTTCTTCTTCTCCTATATGAGCAGAAGACACTATCAGATACACTAGAAGACACTAGAACAGACTCGACAACCTTAATCCTATCTCTCTGTAGACTCAGTGAACCTAGAGCTCTGATACCACTAAATTGTGGCATCCAACTTATGAAAACAAGATTTACTTAAGCGGAAGCGATCATTAGCAGCAGAATTGTTGAAAATTCACTAAAATTTTAAAACTTTTTGCACAGAGGTCTAATTCCAGAAAACTCTTATAACAAGAACCAAAGTATTACATAAACATTCTAGTTCACAAGTACATTCCATGTACCATCTCTTCTCGAGGATTACATACAACAGTTGCTTTGCCAACAATACATAAGCAACATAAAATCTTGAGGCGTTCAAGCCAAAATCTCTGATCAAAGATAAAAGCAATATCTATTGACTCCGAGGACCTGAGAGTATAGAGACGACACATAGGACTCTATGTACACCTATACAAGACATGACATCCAGTGTCTCCACCTGAGAATTCACTGTTGCCCTTGTTGCTGATGTTGCTCTTTCTCTGTTGTGGGGATTCTATTTCCTTATACGCATCCACCTAAAACATTGGATCCCACGGGGGTGAGACAATTGTAAATTGTCCCAGCGAGAGATATAACTCTCTCCTAGAAACATTATTATTGCATATTAGAAGAATAGAACTAAGTAGGAAATCTTTTATATTAATAGAAGTATTGATCATTGTATGAACAAAACAAGAAATCTCCCTTCTTAAGGAGAGCATTATATCTACCCATGGTAGAATCATATATCATTTATCCACTTTACAAGGAATGCAAGGAATCATAAATATATCATTTATCAAATAAAGATGCATAAAAGAAATGTAACATCAGCCAATGATTTTCGTATTCAATCCTTAAGTAAACATGTTATACGGTTGATTACATTTTACAACCACACTTATGCCCTGCGGAGATGAGGTATACCGCTCATACTCCAATCGACCACTGCGAAGTCGAAATTGGTGCCATACAAGGTCAAGGGTAGAGTCGGCTACCATGACCTCCCTCATCTCGGTCAGTATGAGATTCCATGCAGGACATCTTGTGTCTCTGCTAAATAGCTTTCCATGGTATACTGGAAACTTCACTATAGAGTTACATTGGTGTGTTGTACTCTCTTCGCAATCGAGAGACTATGATAATCTCCATCGATCCAGCATTTCTATCATTGGGAGATTCGTGATACATCCATCCCATTATCAGGGGATAGTGATACATCCACCCTGATATACACATAATGAAGGAAGAGAGATTTAATGTTTTTCTCACATCAATTCCTCCATTAGGGCTTAAGGTATTCGCGCCCATTACCCCCACATATTCAAAATATGCGTTCTGGGTTATGCCGCGGAGCTACCCGTTTCACCATTCAGTAAATTCTGACGTTGATGGATCTATGGCCAAGGCACTACATGATAAGATTTCACTTGGTTAATTATGTGCATTACTGTGCTCTTTTAGCATCAGTCAAGTTCTCAAACATTATTATGATAAATGCTACAAAGAAGAGTGTAATTTATCTATCAAGTACTTTTCAACACTTTATAGAACATTGGGATCTTAATCCCTTGTCACATCATGGACATTCTCATCCCTCAACATTTCATCCTCATGATTATGGAATATGGGTATTTAAACCCTCAGTTCATCAAAGAACACTTGTTACCACTTATCTTGGTAACTAATACCTTCAGGTCACCTATCCAAGGTAAACATGATACTTTCTTCACTAGCATTTCACATGGTTGTCAAAGCACAGTTGTCTCTTGTTACCTCTTACTAGGTAACAATACATATAATGGCTCATATCCCATAAGGCATTTAAATAATTAACACATCATAGCTCATACCTGGCTATGCTCATCATCTCATGACCACCTGTATGATCATTACATAGAAACAGTTATATCAAGTACATATCTACACTTATGCCAAGTAAGAGTAGCATCACCATTTCCTTATTTAGGATTAGGATTTCTCTTACATATCAGCATCCTTCATTAGGGTTATCCATAGCTAACCATTTAGGTTCTCAGGATCATATCATTAATGATCAAGCTCTAAGTCATTGCTCCATATAGATAGGAGTCAACATAGATAACATAACTTTTGGATCATACTTATTTGTTCTCATCACTTATCATTAAATGAATTATCATCACATGATATAAGTTCCTCTCTCAACTTGTCAAAATTTGATTGCATCATGCTTTATTGATTTGACTTAACCTTTTCATAGGGCATATTATCCTACACTTATCAGGGTGCATTACTTCATAATGTAACAATTGACATGACACACTTCATGTGCCACTCCCTAAGTATATGGAATTTAGAATACATCAAGGTATATCTATCTTGAGGTGTTGGTGTGATATATATCATATGTTGATGTATCACTTCCCTCATCACCTTTATCTTACTTGAGTTCACCAACTTGTTTGGTATTAGGGTATTTTCTCCTCCTAATACTTTATACACCAGATCATCATATTATCATGTAATGTATTTTGTCTAAGTCACCTATTTGGAATATGCAACCATTACCAATGATATGGACTCACCTTTGAGTTGAAGCATTATTGATATAGGGTTATCCATTACCAATCTCTTTAAGTATTTCACTATCAATATTTAGTCACTATTCCATTAGTAGGAATAGGGTCTCCCATTCTTATCAATTAGGGTTTACATAGCCTCACCCTATATTAGGGTTTCACATAATATCACCCTTCATCCAGATTTCTCATAACTTCATTCTTATTTTAAGGTTTCATATAGCATTATCTGAGATTAGGGTTTCTCAATTCATAGCCTCAATATTAGAGTTATGGTTTACCATCACATTGCCCAAGATTAGGGCTCATGCACTATAACCCAAAATTTGAGTTTCACATATCTTCACCCTATATTAGGGTTAGGATTTTATGCTAAGGTTTCATATATCATTTCATGGCATCACCCTGGGTTAGAATCTCACATCACACTATTACATTAGGGTTATTACTTAAAATTACCCTTGACTAGGGTTTCTCCTATCATCACCCTTGGTTAGGGTTTCTCCTGATATCACCCTTGGTTAGGGTTTCTCATGACGTCACCCTCACTTTAGGGTTTCATATGGCTTCACCCTTGATTCGGGTTTCTCCTGATATCACCCTTGGTTAGGGTTTCTCATGACGTCTCCCTCACTTTAGGGTTGCATATGGCTTCACCCTTTATTAGGGTTTCTCCTGTCATCACCCTTGGTTAGGGTTTCTCTTGATGTCTCCCTCACTTTAGGGTTTCATATGGCTTCACCCTTGATTAGGGTTTCTCCTGTCATCATCCTCAATTAGGGTTTACTATTCACATTCAATCAGGGTTTATTATTAAAATACCCTAAATTATGGTTTCTCATGTCATCCTCCTCAATTGGGGTTTACTATTCACATTGATTAAGGTTTCACCTATCATTACCCTCAATTAGGGTTACAGTACATTAACCTTCTTAATTAGGGTTCATGATCTCTTTATCAAGGAGCATACCCTAATTACACATTCATTCATGTTGGAAGTGTTGATACTTAACCTCTACATGATTAACATTCATGTATAAGTTCTCTCTCTCATCCTTTATAGAATTATATTTACATCAGACTTGATTGGATTAGGTCAACTCAACTTGATTGAAGGGTTGACACCATGTATTGTGTCATTTCTTCCTTACTTATTCAGTATTAATCATTCAAAAGATACTAATCACCCTATCTTATTAAGGGTACAATCACCTTAATCACCTTTGGTTCACATCATATAATGGTCAATTAAACAGTTGACCTTTAATCACTATAAGTGTTCATATGGTTTTGGTTAATTACTTTCCAAATGGTTTTGGTCAACTAGACCTCAAAAGGCCTTGACCCTCTAGACCCCAAACGGTCTTGCTTGAAATACCTTCAAATGGTCCAAGACCGTTTAGACTTCCAAACGGTCTTGATCAAACACTTGAAACCGTTGAGTAAAGTAGGTTCTTGAAACCGTTTGACAAAGTTGATGCTTGAAACCTTTTGACAAAGTAGATGCTTGAAATCATTTGACAAAGTAGATGCTTGAAATCGTTTGAGTCTCAATTGGTTTGGGATCGTTTTATCCCAAACGGTCTTGAGACCATTTGGTCCAAACCACCTCAAAACCGATTGGACCAAAAATGGTCTCAACCACTCAAATTGATTTAGGGTTTCCAAGATTAATTCCTTCATTAATTGAATCCATGTAATTACTTATCAATTGAACCTAAGAATCCCGATTCAAGTGAGCTTAATGATTCATTCTTCAATTGATTAAACTCTCAATTGATCATCAATTAGGGTTTTAATCCCAATTGAATTAGGGTTGAAATCAATGAGCCTTCAATGTTAGTCATTGAGGAACTAATTGCTAAGAAATCATGGTCCATCATTCAAATTGGGCATGACCTGACCTCAAACGGTCTTGAGGTCGTTTGGATGACCTCCAAATGGTCTTGAGACCGTTTGCCCCGTCTATCATTAAAATTGGTAAAGTTCAATTAGGGTTTGGATCATTAGATTGATCAACAAACTAGCTATTAATTGCATTACCATTTACTATCTCTAGGCCTTCAAACACTCAACCATACTCAACCCTAGACATCCAAATGGTCTTTTTTGACCTCCAAACGGTCTTGAGACCATTTGTGTGATCTCCAAACGGTCTTGAGACCGTTTAGGTTAATAAACCCAAAGAATTGGATCAATTAATTGCAAAATCAACACTCAACCCGATTAGGGTTTCTAATTAGATGATTGTGTTGGGTTTTAGGGGAGACAGAGAAGGCAGCAGAAACAAAAAAATTTCTCCCCCAACCCATACTGAGGAAACGCGTCAACATCTATATAATAGGAAAGGATGGTTTGTGGAATCATACCTTGTCTCGAGGCTTGCTCGGAGACAATACCTCACGCAATGTGCGGTCTTCAACTCCGGTCTTGGACGGCGTCTGTGCAGCTCCTGGTCACACCAGGACTGACGACTCCTCCTCCTACCGGACTGTTGGATGACTGTTGTCCTCCTGAGCGGCAGTGTCCTCCCGCCTCTGTAGTAGTCCACACGGACCACCTGGAACTCCACACTCCTTGTCCTACAAGGAAGTGGAAGGAGTCGCACCCTCCTGTTGACGTACTAGTCGCCAACACACTCTCCTGCTACCAGTTGTAACTGCAGTTGTCCTTCCCTTGCTGCACCTCCCTTTTGCGGGAAGCACTAGCTCGGGATCTCTCACGGTTACCAAAACCAGAGAGAACGACAACTTTGCAAAGCAACCGGCTTGCATTGAGTTGTGCTCTGAGAAGCCCCCAATACCCCTATATATATGCGGGTCATGGGACAGGGTTCTCTGTGCCCAGCAATATGGGACTAAAGCAGGAGTAGAAGGGTTCAAGATTTTTCACAAAAAGCAACCAACTCGCAACCTGAACCGATCGGTTCACAAGTGAACCGGTCGGTTGGGGACCTGAACCGGTCGGTTGGAGCACCAACCGATCGGTTGGGACCCATGAGCCGATCGGTTCACTTCTGAACCGGTCGGTTCGTGGTCCTGGTCGGTTCCCGATTGACTTTCCTTCTTTTGTTTCTAATTGGTATCGAATACCAATCCTATTCCCAATCAAATTGGGCAAGTGAAACGCAAGGAAAATTCTCACCGACCTGACCTTCCCAACTTGCTCGGTTGCACCAGTTGAACCGATCGTTTCAACACTTGAACCGATCGTTTCACTCTGACCATGAGCCGATCGACTCAACACTTGAGCCAACCGGTTCAGCAACCTCAGCCGACCGGTTCAACACTTGAACCGATCGGTTGGGAGTACAGGTTGTGTAGAATCATTCAAATGCGATTTCAATCAATCTGATACTCCAATCAATGCGTCCAACACCTTGAACCATATGATATTGAGCTATCAACTGATTGAGTGTTTAATTGAACTAGTAAACTCCTTTAGTAATCAATCTAAACGTTGCTTGTGGACAAAACTCCTCTTCCAGGTTAAATCCTATGTGTGTGACCCTGCAGGTCCATTTCACGTTGGCAGTGAAAGTCCATAACACTTATGACTTCACAAGCAAAGAGTGGTGCCTAGTCACACATCATTGCTACCCAAGTGAAAGTAGAAAGTTGGAGAACAACTTTCATCCTACAATTCGTGAATGGTGTTATAGTGAATGTATAATTCCTTTGTCACTGATATCCTGAATGAACTCAAGGCATGGAACAGTCATCCTATCAACGTTCATTCACTTTCTTGATCTCAGAGTAGATTGTAGGAGATATGTATGACATCAATATCACATACTGATTCACACATGTGTGCGCACACCTATCTCAATCCTACTCATCAAGTGGCCTTGGATATCAAACTCCCTCAGGAGGGACAAATCCCACATCTATCACTCACCCCTCAAAAGCCCCATGTGTCAAAGCCACCCAATCATCACCTTTATAACAACCCATGTTTCAGGACTGCGTTTGATGATGTCAAAGTGTGCCCAACGACATGTGTTGAGTGCAGTGATTTCAGGTCTAAGAATCACACTCACCACCATCACTGTGAGTACTGACTGTGACTACCATCTCATGGTTCCATGTGTCAAACTCACGGTGGGTCTGTCCGGTACCTTGTTCTCTAACAAGTACCTATGTGTTTGGTTTGATATCTCTATATCATGACTAATGAGATTCTGTCATCAACCAACACCACAATCTAGTCTTGTGTGTCATTGTTGTCTATCTACCTTCCATAATGACATCCAACTAGGGACATAACAAGAATGTACAAACTCTTTGCATTCGTATGATCTCATCGTTCAGGTCCTTAACCTGAAAGCATACGTCATTGAGTATTGTCATTCTCTAGACATTCAATCTGTTCTATCACTATCTCATATGACTGAACAAGAAAGAATTGGAAGCTTGCCTTTGATGTTTATCAAATCAATCTTAATGTATCCCACCAATCGTCCCATGATTGGCTCTCAGGGCATACATACCAACAGACTCCCACTTGCACTGCGAGCCAATCACCCATGAATCATATTCATAGTGATCTTTAAACATGTCCCACATGTTACCGTGCTCTAGTGCCAACATAGTGAGTAATGGCAACACCTTACCAAAGTCAGTATAAATCACATGTCTCTCATCTCTTCGCTGTACGTCGCACGTATGAGATGGAGTTGCCGTAATATGCGATCTAGTATTCCTTTGCTAACCTTTAGCCACATTTCATGATCAAGGATTCCAGACTTGTCATCAATGAGTGGAATATAAGTTCATCTCATGAACCTTCATATCCATATAGTATCCACTACTGTTCACTAATACACAGATACTCGGCATTTCCTTTTAAATGGTTTTATTGGAACACTTCCAATTATCAACAAACTTTCACTTTTATACATCCTATGTATATTTTGCGATTAATCTTCTATCCTTTCGGAAGTTTGCATCAATGTAACTCTTTACATTGAACTCTTCCTTATCTCCATAGAACTAGTACTTCCCAAGTACTTATCAAGTTCTTATGGTATTCCAGTAACCCTTACTGGAATCAGACAGACATCCACTCGTCATGTCCCACATACGAGTTATCTTGATGAGCACATCATATTGTCATGTCCTACATACAACATGATGAATGCATTTTGTTCTTGCCATGTCGATACATGCAAGATAATGGGATGATTACATACATGATAGATCCATATCTATTCTTAGTGTTCCCATTCTTCATAAGAATTGAACACTTGGCCTTGGGATACTAACTCCATGTAACATGGACAAGTTTTCTCCCACTGATTCTGTGTATACTGAACCCTTCAGTACAGATTGCTAATGTATGCTTTCTCTTTTCAGGTCAAGAGGTTTTCGAGAACTATCTCTATAGATCTCTATTCCTATCACATAGGAAACATCTCTATCTTCCTTAAAAATAATTTCCACTTTTGGATTTCCATTCAAGAACATTTCCATTTCACATCAACATGTGGAATGTGAACACGCTCCCACTAAATCACAGATCCCTTCTTTATCTTTGACATGTCAGTCAAACCCTTTGACTATATCATCAAAGTAAAGATCCAATTCTGAGTTTCTTGTACTCAATCAATCACATTGATTAGTCCATTGTAACTTATAGACTTCATTTGCATTAGTGGATTCATAAACCTTATAGGTTGTGTCACGTACACATCCTTGTTTTATTCCTCATAGGAATGTGGTTTTAGTATCCATATGCCAGATGTCTCAGTCATTAAGTTGCAATCAACAAGCATCATCCTTCTCAAAATGTTATCCATGTGTCTTAACACTTAAGACTCATTTGCACTTATGGATTTCCTCCAATGAGTGCTACCATCAAGGTCATACCTTATGGTTCACATGGAAATCATTTAGGATGTAATGATCATAAATCATAACTCAAAATTCGGTTCCTCATATTCATCTAGATAGTTGACTCATCACATGAAAAAACTCATCACATAGATAATTGAGGTGTATCTGTTAAGGATATAAGAACTCACAACCCTTGTGATTCTTAATTTCCTTTAGTAGTGTGGGGTATTCTTTTATTAAGAAGAATTCAGTTATTTGATAATCATTCTCTAACTCCTTAGAGTATGATTCCTTCTTGATTCAGACATCACCATGCCTTAATCATGAGTTCACTATGATACACTATCATAATCACTCATAAGGATCTCAAACATTTGGTTCAAGTATTTCATTCATTGATCTCATCAAGAATTAACACTTTACCAAATTTGTACTTCATCTATGATAATCTTGAACACTTCAAGATATTCATATTGGTATTTCTCTAAACACCATTTGAAGTATTAGCATTTGTTCCAATAGGTATGTAAATACATCACATGTATTATACCTAATAGGATAATCATTCTCCAACTACCATTAGTGAAGATTGATTAATCACGTCCAAGATATTCATGTCTCTTACTGGTTCTCTAACCAAAAGAGTCTAGATTTATCCATCATATGGACACTAGAAATGAATTTCTCATGATTGATGCTAATTTGATTGTTTGAGTTATCAATAACTTTAGGTATCATTTTATCTTATGCATACCATGTATCACAAGATAAACAAGGCATTGCCACAAAGATCATATCTTTAAGATCGAAACGTCAACTTTGTTAATTGCCATCATTGTCATACAATATGCAATAATAAAGTGTTTCTATCTATTGGCAATGTATGAAATAGCAGTTCTCAACTCTATTTCGGGCCCTTTAGGCTGAAATAAACTGAAATGTACTCCTATCTATGGCAGCAACACTTGCTCTAATGATGGGTACTTCTTTCTTGGTCCTTTCACAAAGGCCATCACTTCTTTGTGGATATTACATATCATATATGACATATCCATATCTTGGTATCATATACCTCAGATAAAGAAGCAGTTCATTTCACGATACCTTAGGTGGAGATCTCCATCCCCTCCTTCATCTTCTTTTGTTCTTCCAGATATAGAGGGCAATCCCTCATACACCCTTTCCCCATGTGCCTTGAGGCTGAAGACGGCTTGGATTGCTGGTTAGCATCAGAACACTTCTTTGCTTTGCCCTTGTCCTTGCCCTTAAGACTTACCTTTTCTTTGATCACATCAAAGATTATGGTTTGTCTTTCTTCATCTTTGCCTCTACTATCCTCAACATGTCTAACAACTATGTCAACGCTTGTCAAAGTTGTTCATGTTGTAGCTTATCATGAATTGTATGATTCTCGCAACATTTGCAGTATCATACCAATAGCCAACCCTTGGCTTAGAGGGAATCCTTCTCAGTCAGGTTTTCACATACCCAATCACATTGAGTGTGTGAATCCCTTACTGGATCTCCTTCTGTCATGACATACTAGGACAGTGTCTTAGAGACATCATATGTCTCATGTTGTCTCTGCAACTCACAGTTCAGAGAACACAACATCAAACACTCCTCATCAATGTCTTTCTCAGTATGCTTCCATGAGCATACTTTCAGCCATTGATGTAGTGGGATCGAGTTCATCTGGTTCTGGTATAACTAGGACTTAGAGCTTTCGCTCTTTGATTGAGAACACTTCTCATCATCATCCTAACCAGTCGTGGAATTATTCCCATTTAATTTGTTGGTTTCAAAGACCGATCGCAAATAAAGTGATTTGTTGATTAACCATTTATATTAACAAAAAGGAAATATATGCAATTTTAGTCCAAAACTCTTTTTGACTTGTTTGATTGATTTGAAAAGTTGACGATAAAATTAGGCCTTTAATTAATTATCGCTCCCACTATTTTACTTCAAATTGATAGCCCTCACCACCAATTCGGAAGATTGCAGCGTACAACCTTCTAGTGGGAAAGATCCTGAAATCCTCTAAGTCATGGACCAGCTTGGGCTGTCACCCACAACATAGATCTCTCAGGTAGGCAACTTTTGCCAATTGCATCATATGCAACTCTTGATAAGATGTCATCTACAACTCCTTGCAATGATCATCTCCATGCCTCAAGGCACTAGATCCTATCTAGGTCACCTTGTTAAGTCCGACCCAAAGCAAACACGATGAACGTGCACCCTGCTTGGGCAGACCCACACATTCATCCTTCACGCTTCCACGAGATAGACGGTGCACCACGCTTGGGCGTGCCCACACTTGGTCGATCAAGCTTTTCACGTGTGTCACATTTGGAAGGCATCTAAAACTTAATATTTTAATGAGGGATTTGGTTTTATATACATATACATATCCAATCACCACAATACATAGTACGTATCATATACATGCTATATCCCACAGAAAATATGCACAAAACGATAAAAGCGATGATTATGGCCATCCTAATGTGATTCCTCGAGCCAAGAGGAATCATAGTCATCTAGGTCTACATCACATGCAACCTGTACAAGATGAACTTCTGTGTCTTGCCTTCCGAGTTGATCAACTCATCTCATGAATGATCTGTACTCTCTAGCCGGTCGTCTGGGTGCCACCAACCGATCGATTGGCTCCTCCAACCGATCGGTTCGCCTGGTCATCGTGCATCTCGTCATGTCCGCCACCCGCTCGTCTCGCTCCTCGAACCGGTCATCAACCGATCAGTTCACTCCTTGAACCGACCGTCTGGAATGTCAACCGATCGGTTCACACCTTGAACCGATCGTTTCAGCTGTCGTCAGATGTCCTCCGATCCTCGACATAACAGAAAATAAAATCTATCCTATTTATTACATTGCTTTAAAAAGGGGAAACCCCGAGTTACATTCGGGGGGAGCAAAGATAGGAAAGAATCTCGAATTATTTCTAGTTACATCGGGAATAAGAGAGGGAAGATCAGTGCGCAGACCGAGATGCAAGCAACCACAAACAACCACACGCAGATAGGGGTTTATAGGCCATAATCACGCCACACACATCCACCACAAAACTCGTTTAAGGGCGACGCGTATCGAGTGCATTAATAATACATATCATATATGTAATTTTGGATTTGTGGATTTAGGATTGGACATGCATAAAGTCGATATTATTCACATCGCATGCAATAAATAAAGGCGACAAACCAAAATCGATCATATCGATATTCCTAAAATATAGAGCAGTTGACGTGGCTCTGATACCACTGTTGGGTTTTAGGGGAGACAGAGAAGGCAGCGGAAACAAAAAAATTTCTCCCCCAACCCATACCGAGGAAACGTGTCAACATCTATATAATAGGAAAGGATGGTTTGTGGAATCATACCTTGTCCCGAGGCTTGCTCGGCGACAATACCTCGCGCAATGCGCGATCTTCAACTCCGGTCTTGGACGGCGTCTGTGCAGCTCCTGGTCACACAGGGACTGACGACTCCTCCTCCTACCATACTGTTGGATGACTGTTGTCCTCCTGAGCGGCAGTGTCCTCCCGCCTCTTTAGTAGTCCACACAGACCACCTGGAACTCCACACTCCTTGTCCTACAAGGAAGTGGAAGGAGTCGCACCCTCCTGTTGACGTACTAGTCGCCAACACACTCTCCTGCTACCAGTTGCAACTGCAGTTGTCCTTCCCTTGCTGCACCTCCCTTTTGCAGGAAGCACTAGCTCGGGATCTCTCACGGTTACCAAAACCAGAGAGAACGACAACTTTGCAAAGCAACCGGCTTGCATTGAGTTGTGCTCTAAGAAGCCCCCAATACCCCTATATATATGCGGGTCATGGGACAGGGTTCTCTGTGCCCGGCAATATGGGACTAAAGCAGGAGTAGAAGGGTTCGAGATTTTTCACAAAAAACAACCAACTCGCAACCTGAACTGATCGGTTCACAAGTGAACCGGTCGGTTGGGGACCTGAACCGGTCGGTTGGGACCCATGAGCCGATCGGTTCACTTCTGAACCGGTCGGTTCGTGGTCCTGGTCGGTTCCCGATTGACTTTCCTTCTTTTGTTTCTAATTGGTATCGAATACCAATCCTATTCCCAATCAAATTGGGCAAGTGAAACGCAAGGAAAATTCTCACCGACCTGACCTTCCCAACTTGCTCGGTTGCACCAGTTGAACCGATCGTTTCAACACTTGAAACGATCGTTTCACTCTGACCATGAGCCGATCGACTCAACACTTGAGCCAACCGGTTCAGCAACCTCAGCCGACCGGTTCAACACTTGAACCGATCGGTTGGGAGTACAGGTTGTGCAGAATCAGTCAAATGCGATTTCAATCAATCTGATACTCCAATCAATGCGTCCAACACCTTGAACCATATGATATTGAGCTATCAACTGATTGAGTGTTTAATTGAACTACTAAACTCCTTTAGTAATCAATATAAATGTTGCTTGTGGACAAAACTCCTCTTCCAGGTTAAATCCTATGTGTGTGACCTTGCAGGTCCATTTCACGTTGGCAGTGAAAGTCCATAACACTTATGACTTCACAAGCAAAGAGCGGTGCCTAGTCACACATCATTGCTACCCAAGTGAAAGTAGAAAGTTGGAGAACAACTTTCATCCTACAATCCGTGAATGGTGTTACAGTGAATGTATAATTCCTTTGTCACTGATATCCCGAATGAACTCAAGGCATGGAACAGTCATCCTGTCAACGTTCATTCACTTTCTTGATCTCAGAGTAGATTGTAGGAGATATGTATGACATCAATATCACATACTGATTCAAACATGCGTGCGCACGCCTATCTCAATCCTACTCATCAAGTGGCCTTGGATATCAAACTCCCTCAGGAGGGACAAATCCCATATCTATCACTCACCCCTCAAAAGCCCCATGTGTCAAAGCCACCCAATCATCACCTTTATAACAACCCATGTTTCAGGACTGCGTTTGATGATGTCAAAGTGTGCCCAACGACATGTGTTGAGTGTAGTGATTTTAGGTCTAAGAATCACACTCACCACCATCACTGTGAGTAATGACTGTGACTACCATCTCATGGTTCCATGTGTCAAACTCACGGTGGGTTTGTCCGGTACCTTGTTCTCTAACAAGTACCTATGTGTTTGGTTTGATATCTCTATATCATGACTAATGAGATTCTATCATCAACCAACACCACAATCTAGTCTTGTGTGTCATTGCTATCTATCTACCTTCCATAATGACATCCAACTAGGGACATAACAAGAATGTACAAACTCTTTGCATCCGTATGATCTCATCGTTCAGGTCCTTAACCTGAAAGCATACGTCATTGAGTACTGTCATTCTCTAGACATTCAATCTATTCTATCACTATCTCATATGACTGAACAAGAAAGAATTGGAAGCTTGCCTTTGATGTTTATCAAATCAATCTTAATGTATCCCACCAATCGTCCCATGATTGGCTCTCAGGGCATGCATACCAACAGATTGTCCATACATTGATTTAATCAATTAGAACCATTAGATATTCATCCAACAAGTACTAGGGTCCTGACCTCAAATGGTCAACCCATCCAAACGGTCAACCATTCTAAACGGTTTGGGGTTCAAGACTCTAAACGGTTTGCAAACTGTTTAGTCTCCAAACGGTTTGGTGAAACCGTTTGGACCAAGATCTTCAAAACCGTTTGCAAGGGAAACTTGTTGGATTGCATGCCCAAGATGATATCATCATCTTATTACTTAGTTCATGCAAAAGCTACTGCCATTTTCATGATAACTATAGCAATAGATAAAGGGATTTTCAAATAGAACAAAACGTTCAACAAATGATGGAAATTTGAATGCAATAACAATATTTAAGGGTTTGAGTTATATAACCCGCCTCCAATTGAGCTTCAAATCTTGGAGCTTCACGTCAACAATGGTGGAGAAGTTTTTGCAACTCTCCTAAGGCTCGTCGTCAAGCTTTGGAGTGAAAAGATTGGCTAGGATTGAAGATGGAGTGAAATAGAGAAGAAATCATGCATTGTTTTATGATTTCCACCATGAAATCACGGTGAAATAAGATCAAGAAGCTTACCAAAAGGTTGGGGGTCGTCCTCCAGCTGCTCCTAGCTCCCTAGGTCAGTTTTCAAGCAAAGAGAGGAAGTGGGTTCGGAAAAAGCCTCTCGATTGAGTTGGAAAGGGTGTTTTTATAAGAAAATCAATGAGAGAGAAAATGCCTTTATAAAAGTCTTTTAATTTCAAAATTAGTGCCGCCTCTTCCCCTCAATTCCTTGGCTACGAATCCATCTTCATCCTCTTTCAAAAACTCTTCATTATCCAAGAATTAAAAGAAAAGAAATTAAGCACCTTAAACATATTATACTAATATCCCCTTTTTAGTGGATATTACTTTTCCTTTTAATAATGGGAGTGAGTTATCCATTCCCTTGGATATTTTCGTTGCCTTTACAAGGCACTAGAACGTTCACACTTGATCAATTTCAACCATATCGTTTTTTTTAGGCCCTTCAATTATTTTTATTTATTTTTGCATTAAATTGAATTAGGGTTCCAATTATGCTTAAATCTTAATTATTTTAATATCAACATTCTCTCTCCTCCAAAATGATTCAAATGAGACACCCCTCTCATTTTATTTGCACTAAATGATGCCAAGAAACATTAGAGACTATTCTGGAGTGGTAAGTTTCATATTAAACCCTAGGTTTTGGGTAAATTGCATATTATATCAAAACTAGGTTTTAATGCACAAACATTGCTTTATCAGCTCTTTCTTGGTACTTAGGTTTTTCCCAAGCCATACCTCTGCATCATCTTCATCCTCATGATGTCTCAAAATATGAGGAACATCTTATCATGTAACATTTGCAATTTAACCCCTCAACTTGGGTAATTTGCGCTTTAATCCAAAACAAGCAAAACATTGTTTCAACATTGTTTGAAAAGGACTAAGATTGAAACATAAGTTCCTCTTGAGCCTTAATTACTTTTCACATGATAAAATTAAGGATCTAATTAACTTGCTTAAACAATACTCCCATTGTTAAGGTACAACCCAAGTTAGGGATGTTACAAATTATAAACCCCTAATAAGGATTTTGTCCCCAAAATCCCAGATAAAGAAAGACATATATTATTCATTCGTCATGTCATCATGTCTCTTCATAACATCTCATTGTTATGGAGACACCATAAATCTTTTTAGTCAACTCAAATTCTTCTACACAAGATTACCATAAAATTGATCACACAAAACACATACTCCACTGTCTTTTTCATTATTGACTGTGGAATTAATTCTGTGTTAGGTAACACTTTTTCTTAATTCACAGTTTCATGTGACAAATTCTTATTCCTGAGGAGTCTCCCGTACTCCTTATTTAATTCAGCATTTCACTTTCATGATCACAATTATGTTTTGTCACCCATTTGGGACTATAAGTCTTTTCATACCTTGATTGTGCCATCATACCTGGTGACACAATACTAGATTTCCGTTTTACTTGTACTAACTATCTTATTAGCTGTACATTCTCTTATCATAAGGAGAGGTTACTTTATCAATTAAGAACTTATCTTAAAGATATCTTCAAGTGTTATGTTTATGCAAGGCATAAACCCCTAACATGTGATTTTCATATTATTTTATATATAATTAAACTGACTTCATGATTGACCAATTTAGGTGGCCAATCATAAACTATCTTATATTTCTTTAGATACCATGATCTCTTACCTTGGTGTCTATCACATGTGTTAAAAGCAAATCACATATTTATCCTCCTTTCATCTTGGGTCATTACTTGTTACATATATCTTCACCTTGGATTCAAAGTCCAAGATAACTGATATTTTTCTAAGTATCCATCATATGAACATTTTTATCTTATGCATATCAAGTGTCCTAAGACCCACTTGATCATTATGTCCCTAAAAGGAAAGAAAACAAGGAATCATATTTCCCTTATTATTTCATGAATTACTTACTCTTTGTCTCATCCTAGGTTCCTTGCCTTCTGCACAGGAATTTTTTAAGGATGATTACATAACATTATTCCTTTCTTTGTTATTATCTAACATATTCATGAGCATCTCATGATCTCATCACATTTCCCATTTCATCATTATGGTAAAAGATCTTTATTATACACATAAACTTTATCGAACATGGATCACCTCCCTTGTTTTCATTCTTGTCTTATGAGGAGTATACTCTTTACTTCCTCATACACACATACTGATATGAGATTATCTCAGATTTCCCTTTCTTATTCTGAGAATATAACACCTTTTCCCCCTTCTATATTTCTAATTTCATGTTACTCATTAGATTGTCTCAGAATGACTACTTGGTCAGAGTAATAAAAAAGATAACAATCTAAGAGTTTCCATACTTACTTTATCATCAATAGTTCTATACCTGGACATGGTATATAAATACTGAGATTAAGTAGTATGCACTTTATATATTATCACATTCCTTACTTTTCATATTATCACAGACAATAGGTTTAACATTCCTGGATTTCATCCAGGTACCTCTTCTATACCTCATCCTTTTTCATAGAGGTAAGAACAACATGAAACATCTATGATATTATTGTACAAAATGTAAGTCCTCATAGGGTTATTCAAAGAAAGCTCAATCAATTACTTTCTTAATTTAACTCAGGAAACCATAAAAGACATTTAAAATGACATTATTTTGTCTACCCTGTCATAATTCGTGGATAGTTCACTGCCTCAGGTTGATTCTGCCTCATAGGTCGATTCACCATAACATTGCTAGCTAAGCAATCTCTTGCCAGATGTCCTACCTATCTACATAGGTAGCAAATTTTGGGCTTTAGATGTGGTCGAGAGGGTTCTTTACCCTTTCCAGGCAGCCATTGCTTTGGTGCACTAGGCCCTGGTTGTACTGGTGGTACCAAAAACTTCTTCCTTTTGGAACTACTAGGCCTCTATTCCTGAGTTTGGATAGGGATTTTTTCAATTCTCACATTATCTTTCTTCTCTAGACAATACCTTCTGATATGTCCAGGTTTCCTACACTTGTAACAGACCCAAATTTCAGGTTGTAATCTATTCTTTTTACTAGTATTTATTATTCCAACATGTTGTTGATGGACAATAGTACTATTAGAGTCTACAACTTCATCATTGAGGGTTGGAAATTTGGGTTGCATTGTTGATACCCAGTCCATTATACACATCATGGTTGTCCTAAATTGCCCAACAGTGATATCAAAGGTATGATTTCCTATCACAATTAGATCATTTTGGGGATTTTTAGGCAGTCGTTCTTCTCTCGCCTGATCTCTTGCACTTCCTCTTAGTGCAACAATGTTGCTCTCAGCAGCATGTTCTTTGTGTGATCCAGACATCATCAAGTTCTTCTTCTCCTATATGAGCAGAAGACACTATCAGATACACTGGAAGACACTAGAACAGACTCGACAACCTTAATCATATGTCTCTGTAGACTCAGCTAACCTAGAGCTCTGATACCACTAAATTGTGGCATCCAACTTATGAAAACAAGATTTACTTAAGAGGAAACGATCATTAGCAGCGGAATTACTGAAAATTCACTAAAAATTTAAAACTTTTTGCACAGAGGTCTAATTCCATAAAACTCTTATAACAAGAACCAAAGTATTACATAAACATTCTGGTTCACAAGTTCATTCCATGTACCATCTCTTCTCGAGGATTACATACAACAGTTGCTTTGCCAACTATACATAAGCAACATAAAATCTCGAGGCGTTCAAGCCAAAATCTCAGATCGAAGATAAAAGCAATATCTACTGACTTCGAGGACCTGAGAGTACAGAGACGACACATAGGACTCTACGTACACATATACAAGACATTACAACCAGTGTCTCCATGTGAGAATTCACTGCTACCCTTGCTGCTACTGTTGCTCTTTCTCTGCTGTGGGGATTCTATTTCCTTGTCTGCGTCCACCTAAAAACATTGGATCCCACAGGGGTGAGACAATTGTAAATTGTCCCAGCGAGAGATATAACTCTCTGCTAGAAACATTATTATTGCAGATTAGAAGAATAGAACTAAGCAGGAAATCTTTTATATTAACAACAATATTGATGATTGTATGAACACAATAAGAAATCTCCCTTCTTAAGGAGAGCATTGTATCTACCCATGGTAGAATCATATATCATTTATCCACTTTACAAGGAATGTAAGGAATCATAAATATATCATTTATCAAATAAAGATGCATAAAAGAAATGTAACATCACCTAATGATTTTCGTATTCAATCCTTAAGCAAACATGTTAAACGGTTGATTACATTTTACAACCACACTTATGCCCTACGGAGATGAGGTATACCGCTCATACTCCAACCGACCACTGCTAAGTCAAAATTGGTGCCATACAAGGTCAAGGGTAGAGTTGGATACCATGACCTCCCTCATCTCGGTCAGTACGAGATTCCATGCAGGACATCTTGTGTCTCTGCTAAATAGCTTTCCAAGGTATACTGGCAACTTCGCTATAGATTTACAGTGGCGTGTTGTACTCTCTTCGCAATCGAGATACTATGATAATCTCCATCGATCTGACATTTCTATCATTGGGAGATTCATGATACATCCATCCCATTATCAGGGGATTAGTGATACATCCACCCTGATATACACATAATGAAGGAAGAGAGATTTAATGTTTATCTCGCATCAATTCCTCCATTAGGGCGTAAGGTATTCGTGCCCATCACCCCCACATATTCAAAATATGCATTCCGGGTTATGCGGCGGAGCTACCCGTTTCACCATTCAGTAAATTCTGACGTTGATGGATCTATGGCCAGGGCACTACATGATAAGATTTCACTTGGTTAATTATGTGCATTACTGTGCTCTTTTAGCATCAGTCAAGTTCTCAAACATTATTATGACAGATGCTACAAAGAAGAGTGTAATTTAACTATCAAGTACTTTTCAACACTTTATAGAACATTGGGATCTTAATCCCTTATCACATCATGGACATTCTCATCCCTCAACATTTCATCATCATGATTATGGAATATGGGTATTTAAACCCTCAGTTCATCAAAGAACACTTGTTACCACTTATCTTGGTAACTAATACCTTCAGGTCACCTGACCAAGGTAAACATGATACTTGCTTCACTAGCATTTCACATGGTTGTCAAAGCCCAGTTGTCTCTTGTTACCTCTTACTAGGTAACAATACATATAATGGCTCATAAAGCCCATGAGGTATTTAAATAACTAACACATCATAGCTCATACTTGGCTATGTTCATCATCTCATGACCACCTGTATGATCATTACATAGAGACAGTTATATCAAGTACATATCTACACTTATGCCAAGTAAGAGTAGCATCACCATTTCCTTATTTAGGATTAGGATTTCTCTTACATATCATCATCCTTCATTAGGGTTATCCATAGCTAACCATTTCGGTTCTCAGGATCATATCATTAATGATCAAGCTCTAAGTCATTGCTCCATATAGCTAGGAGTCCACATAGATAACATAAGTATTGGATCATACTTATTTGTTCTCATCACTTATCATTAAATGAATTATCATCACAGGATATAAGTTCCTCTCTCAACTTGTCAGAATTTGATTACATCATTCTTTATTGATTTGACTTAACCTTTTCATAGGGCATATTAGCCTACACTTATCATGGTGCATTACTTCATAATGTAACAATTGACATGAAACACTTCATGTGCCACTCCCTAAGTATATGGAATTTAGAATACATCAAGGTATATCTATCTTGAGGTGTTGGGTGTGATATCTATCGTATCTTGATGTATCACTTCCCTCATCACCTTTATCTTACTTGAGTTCACCAACTTGTTTGTTATTAGGGTATTTTCTCCTCCTAATACTTTATACACCAGATCATCATAATATCATGTAATGTATTTTGTCTAAGTCACTTATTTGGAATATGCAACCATTACCAATGATATGGACTCACCTTTGAGTTGAGGCATTATTGATATAGGGTTATCCATTACCAATCTCTTTAAGTATTTCACTTATTAATATTTAGTCACTATTCCATTAGTAGGAATAGAGTCTCCCATTATTATCAACTAGGGTTTACATAGCCTCACCCTATATTTGGGTTTCACATAATATCACCCTTCATCCGGATTTCTCATAACTTCATTCTTATTTTAAGGTTTCATATAACATTATCTGAGATTAGGGTTTCTCAATTCATAGCCTCAATATTAGAGTTATGGTTTACCATCACATTGCCCAAGATTAGTGCTCATGCACTATAACCCAAAATTTGAGTTTTACATATCTTCACCCTATATTAGGGTTAGGATTTTATGCTAAGGTTTCATATATCATTTCATGGCATCACCCTGGGTTAGAATCTGACATCACACTATTACCTTAGGGTTATTACTTAACATTACCCTTGATTAGGGTTTCTCCTGTCATCACCCTTGGTTAGGGTTTCTCCTGATATCACCCTTGGTTAGGGTTTCTCATGACGTCACCCTCACTTTAGGGTTTCATATGGCTTCACCCTTGATTAGGGTTTCTCCTGATATCGCCCTTAGTTAGGGTTTCTCATGACGTCTCCCTCGCTTTAGGGTTTCATATGGCTTCACCCTTGATTAGGGTTTCTCCTGTCATCACCCTTTGTTATAACCCCAATTTTTGGGTTCAAGTGGTGAGAAATGTAATTTCTCATATTAAAGATATTTGAACAAATAATCATATATTTGGTTGAGAATAATTGGATTTCGTTAAAATAGCCTTTTTGTATGATTTGTGGGCTTTATTGGCTATTGGGCCCAATAAAAGCAAAATAACAAAGGAAATTCAATTAGTAAATGGATAATTGAATTTTAAGAAAAGAAATATGTGGAAACCTCTAGAAGGCAAATCCAAAGAGGATTTCGTGCCTCTTGGGTTCCTTGGACTCCAAGGAGTACAAGTTGTATAAATAAAGCAATGAGAAAAGAAAAAGATTAATTATGTATTCCTCTATTAGAGAAAGAAATTGGAAATAATGTGAAAATGTTGGAAATAAGTGGGAAAAGGTATAAGTAGGTGATCCATTGTGGAATTTCGTGTCCATGAGATTTCTAATGATAAAAGGAATGTCAATGAGGAAAATAAAAGAGAAATAAAAGAAATCCTCAAAAAGGAATATTTAAATGAGAAATAAACAAGATAATGTGAAATAAGGCATAAAGATGCATCTAGGAGGATAATAAATATCCTTAGAAAAAGATTTCGAAATAATGGAATAAACTGGGATCCAAGGAGTCCCAATAAAGAGGAAAGAAAGAGAAAATACTAAAAAGGCAAAATAAGAGGATAATATAATGTATTATTAAGGAATTAGGAGGTTTTGTTAAAAAGAAAATAATTTCTATTAAAGGAAATAGAAATTTTGTGCTTATGGAATAAAAATCAAGCATAAGAGAGAGAAATATAAAGGATTTTCGAAATCCTAGTCTTTAAAGAAAAGGAATATCAAAAAGGATTAGGAAGAGAGAGAAGGAATATTTCTCTTTGAAGGAATAAGGTTCCTTTTTGGGAAACGGACTCTTTGAGTCAAGGATAGCCGACCTAGGGCTTCTTTACCTATCCTTGTATAAAAGTAGACCCTCTGGGTCGAGTCCAGGAGCCCCCGCACACCACCTTATCTTCTTCTTCCATAATCTCGTCCTTAAACCCTAGCTAGGAGGGGCTACGTGATTGCGAAGTCAGGAAGCGGCCATAGTAGGTTACAATGATCGCTGGATGTCCCAGGAGGCCAGAGAGTCGCATGGCCATCGTGGCTAAACCAAAACCGAAGTGCAGCGACCACCGGAGGTCTGCAACATGGCCGTGGATTTCAGACCTGGCCCACGCAAACTAGACACCTTGGCCGAGGGATCTCGACGGCCCTGAGTGCGCAAGGGTAGGGCGGAGGTCGAGGCACCCTTCCTGATGCTCATCGGGGCTAGTAGGGGAGAGGGGAAGCCGCGCCTAGGGCTTCTGGCACGCGCAGCTCGTCCGTCTGGAGCTTGAAGAAGATCCCCGGTCATTGGACTGTTATACCCTCCGCAAGCTGAAGAGCGGATCCACTTAATCGAGGGTATAGGCGTCTTTTCGAAATGTTTCCCAAAGAGAGAGCCGCAGCAACGTTGCATGTAATGGGCTACGTGGCGTCTCCCCATTGGTTGAAGTAAGTCAATCTTGTTAATTTCATATCTC
This sequence comes from Alisma plantago-aquatica, assembly GCA_963693085.1. Taxonomy (NCBI): domain Eukaryota; kingdom Viridiplantae; phylum Streptophyta; class Magnoliopsida; order Alismatales; family Alismataceae; genus Alisma; species Alisma plantago-aquatica. The sequence continues at coordinate 712,622,925 of OY856411.1, read as the reverse complement.
CTCAACTGTAGCTTGGAAAATAGAAAAATTATATATCAAATTGCTCAGAAAAACGAGAGGGATCCAATAAAAATATGTTTAGAAGTTAATTCCTCTTTCTATTCGAAAAGTAGTGTAAATTATCATCTTTAATGAATTAAAGATTAAGAAACCCTATTTTGATATGATTAAAGTGTTTAATGGGGTTTAATGGATCTTTAGAGTTGATATTAATCTGTTAAATGTAAAAAGGAACATTGAGTTCAAAAAGGAAGAACTTTGCCTATGATTAGTCAAATTTAGAGTTTATATGCTTAAAATTGGAAAAGTACATAAAGTTATCATCATTAGTGTTTTAATTAATGAAAAACCCTTAGATTTGAAGATAGATGGATTTAATGTTGTTCAAAGGATAATTTTAACCCGTTGTTGATAAATATGAGGATAGGATTCAAAAAGATGATCATTTTATATAGTTGGTTTAATTTAGGGTTCTATGTACATGAATATGCCTTAATGGGATTAGAAACCCTAATTTATGTTGATATGAATTCTAAAGGTTTTAATTGTACAAATCGACGAATAAAATAGAATTATGACGATTCGAAGATAAATTGAGTACCAAAGATCTTAATGTTGATAATGTGTATTAGATGTAATGAGTAGTCTAATATGCTTAAGAAGATAATTAGGGTTTAACCTAGTATGCAAAAGTGAGATTGTAATCTTATAAATCATAATATGATGGAATTAGGGTTCGTAGCCCTAATCCTTAGACCAAACAAGAAATAACCCTAAACCCTAGTTTAGGAGCACATCTAGATCTGAGTAATGTAATGTGAATACATGGTGACACATATGTAGTATACATGTTTCAGATATTGTTGATTATATGCTTGGTTACCTGGATGTTTGGATGCACTCATAAAGTCTATGATGTTTGGCATGGTTTCTATAAGGAATAAGGTATGTGGTTACTTATGGTTAACCGTTTAGGTTTTCCGACGTTTTCCGAATGTTTAATCGCATTGAATGCAACTAAACAGTTTGGATGTTTATTTCTGCCATGCAAAGTATAAAGTGACTATGACTATCACTTAATGTATATGCCATCTAGCTCAATCCTTGATTCCCTCTGTGTCGTAATGGTGGACCTGATAAAAGACTACCTAGAGGGTAGGTACATCAGGTCATGAATGACTTTGACTACCTAGAGGGTAGGGTCATGAATGACTTTAACTGCCTAGAGGGTAGGGTCATGAATGACTTTGGCTGCCTAGAGGGCAGGTCCATCAAGTCACCTTATAGAGGTACCATGTAAGTCCTAAAGGGACAACACAGAGTGGTGAAAAGATGGATTGAGTAGTTTGGCTTAAAATGTAATCTTGGTTGTTAAATGATTAATTGAATGATTACATGGTTATCATAGTTGCACGATTATCTGCTTCCCCCACATACCAGCTTCGGCTGACCGACGTTTTGTTTGTCGGCGTTTTAGGTACAATGAAAAGAACAAACAGTAAAGTGGCACATGTGATACTATAAGAGAATTAAAGTGCAAAGGAGGATTAGATAGGTTAGTATCGGTGTGGATAAAAGTTTAGAGATCCAAGTTTTCAAAAGGTATGCAAAGAAAAATTTTATTACCATTTTCAGTATAGTCTGTTAGAATTTGATAATTGTTTATGGTTATATGTCGAACCTTTGATCCGGGATTAATGGATGCGGCTCAACCTCTTGGTCTCCCTTAATTGGGGGTTATCGGGAGGTGGGGTCGTAACATTTGGTATCAGAGCGTAGGTTCCTCATTTAACCATTAATAATTATTAAATTTTTACAAACTCCATAGAACCCAAGGGAGTTATTAGAGGAGTATCCGAAAGACGGAGGTGTCTAGAAAGGGATCACGACCGGGGGCTGGCAAGATTTTCCTCCGCACCGCTAGTCGGAATACGAGGACTCCCGGACCCGTGTGACCGCCTGGCCAAAGTCTTAGGGTATGAATCAAAATAAGATACCTTTAGGACTTCTCATCTTATTCATCCATTCTCATCACAAAATTCTGATAAGGACCTAAAGGATTAGGGTCTTCTTTCTTCTCCTCACCCTCTTGAGGTATGGGTAAGGTTAATAAGGTTTAAGGAATCCTCCACTAAATTAATGAAAGGCATGTAAATAAGATGTCACGGACATAAGCTTAATAGATTAAGCGTGAAATAAATAATAGATACATGCTTAGGTCGTATGACATAAGATGTCATGTCCTCAGAAGAGACCTGAGGCTAGACCTTCTTGTCAGGAGGATAAGTTAGTCTTGGAGATAGAGATCTCCATTGCAAGTAGAGACCTATCAATCCACTGAGGATGATGCTAACCCTAACCCTAAGTGAAGATTAGAGAGAAATGAGTTGGACCAGGTGTCTAAAAGGACATGCCTCTGGGATACCATACAATCCATGGGTGACCTAGCACCTTTTGGCAACCCAACTCTGGGAAGGGTCGTGCATGTTAGGATAAAGGATAGTCCTTTAGATGATGATGTTAGTGAAGGACCTCAGAAACCCTATGGGCTTGTGCAAATAGGGCATAGCTGGCACCTAGGGCACATCATAATGTTGACAGAAGAATGAAACCCTGAATAAGGAATTATGATGGAGCATAAAGGGTTAGGATTGATCTTGAGCAAACATAAGTTCGAACCTAGGCTTCAACCACGTAGAGCATGCTTTTGGGGATGATCCTTCATGAAGAAAGGACCTCTAATGGTGAGGTTGGATGTAGGGTTAGCTCTAGAGAGAGCAGGAAACCCAGCAAAAAGGGTTGGAAGCCTAAAACCCTGAACGATGGATGATAATGGTTGCCTCATGATCAATCCCTGAAAGTTGATGATATCTTGGTTGCCTTTAGAGGTACCAATCCTTGAGAAAAGATGAAGCTTCTGGTACCTACGTGCCTATGGTAGAAATGTTCACCTTCTGAGTTAGGAAGAAGAAAGGTTTAGTAGCAGGTTATAAGGCCCTGTACCTTGTGGGTTATCCTTAGGGAGGACCCAACCCTAAGTGTTTCTTGAGTTGAAGGATGACAAGGAGTGTGTGTCATGCCTTTTTCATGCTTGGTTTGTAGTTAAGAGACATGGCATGCAGTGAACCTCGGGATCCTAGGCCTAAGAGGGGAAGTGGTGTACCTAAGGCTCATGATGAGAAGTTGAGCTCCTATAGAAGCGAGCATGGTAATCCTCATGAATGGAGGAAAGGAGGAGCCCCTGAAGTTAAAGGTGTTTGATTAACCCCTCACAACTAAGTTGATGATAAAGGGAAAGTTTGATCTTGATCCAACATCGAGGAAAGAAGAACAAGTATGACCTAGCATGGTACAGTAAGTGATCTGCTCGTGCCTTAATGGCTTGCTAGGGTTAAGTAGGCTCGTGTGGATGTAAACCCTAGACCTAAGAGCTTTTGCGACCTTAGAGATAGTTTCCTCCCATCCTGGAAGAGGGACCCCTTTGGAAGGGTGTACATCAGTTTTGTTGGTTCAAAGTAACCTAAAGAGGTCTCATAGGATCTGGAGAAGCTAAGTGAAAGGTACATAGTATGAGATCGAATCTACAGACCCATAGATATCCATCTCTTTTGCATGTGAATGTGTTACCATGGCGGTAACCAGTATGGGGCTTGACCAAGGTAGGCAGGTTGCCATAATGCCTGTGAACGGATGAGAGTCAGCCCATGAATGTAGAAAGAGAGATGATGAAGACTTGGGTAAGATTCTAAGTGAACATGTACTATAAGGGAGAATCCTATGTCTATCCTAGGGTCAGGTAGGGATAAGACCGATGAAAGTAGGAGTTGCCTAATTCCCCAGTTGCACATGACCATAGGGTCGGGAGGTAACAGCTATCATTGTCTGAGGGCCATGGGTTAGGAGATTGATCACCTTCATGAACTCATGAGACCCAAAGGGCAGATGAGTAGGGCACTCTCTTGATGCATGAGGGAAGAGGGATGACCCCAAAAAGGTTGGTACCCTATATACCTAGAGGAGATGACCAAGGATGTAAACCTCAGTAAGTTCAAGACTAGTTTGATATCATGATGTATGTGATGTAGAGACATATGTGGCACGTTTCAACTTAGATGTAAAAGTGTATTGGCAAGGTGGGATGTACCATCTCTACTCTTGGAACAGGAAGAACTCTGTATTTGGACTGCAGCCAAATGCTTATTTCCTCTTGTTATGGGAGTGAGAGATAGGACATTACGCATGCCATACACCAAGGATAAGGGATGATGATGTAGGTTGAAATGTTTCCACGAGATATGGGGACAGAGAAGATAACCTACCTTGGTAAAGTGAATGATAAAAGGGAATGAGGTAGTCACCTTATGAATATGTTTTTATCATGATCTATGTGGAACTTACAAGTTATACCAGGATGAGTTTGATCACCATGATGATAGAATCAGAGAGTGTCCTTATGAAGATAAACATATAGTTTAAGGTGACATGATAAGCAAAATACCTGGAAGTGCAATGTTACCTAAGGATGTGAAGTGATAATGAATGCTCTGATTAAGACTTGTTTGACTAGAAGTTAGAAGAGTTTGTTTGGCTAACCCTAAGTTTGAAAAGGAGAGGTGTTTGGATAACACTCAGATGAAACAAGATGCATTGAAAAGTTAAGGGTTGTTTGGTTAGCCAGCCTAGTTCTTGATGCAATGAAAGGATGGTGATAGAAACTCAAGTGCGCTTCTTTAGAAAAGAAGGTGATGAAACCCTGACAAGAGTGGTTTGTGGTTTCGAAGGAATCGATCTTGAAAGAATCATGACATACAGGAAATCATGATACACCATGAAAAAAAGGCAATACCACGTTAGATGCTTAAGATGAGGTTGCATGTAAGCCAGGAGTAAAGGACGAATCCCAGTAACACAGTGTATCGATATGGAGGATAAAAGAATCCCTGAGAGGGAATGAGAGCTCAATGGATGTTGTGATAAGTCTTCCCTGGATCGAGGAAGGTCGAGATACAATATGGGTTATGATAGATCGCCTTACCTAGATGACATGAGAAGGAAAGAGTTCTATCAAGGGACAAATCTAGTTGAAATACCCATGAGAGGGACGGTTCAACTACACCATGAAGTGAATTTAAAGGTTCTTGAGTTTGACCTAAAGGTTCCCTTCCATAAAGTGGAAGTAGGTACATGAAGAACTCAATGTTAGTATAGGTTATCACCCCTAACTATGGTTAGTATGATCCAGACTAAAGGGTCTGATGAGGGCAGGTGTGCTCGTTCAGGGTGATATCTAGAGACAGTTCTTGTCCTATGAAAGATATGACAATGACCACCATAGCCAGTATCGGGTTTTATATTAAGCTCTATAAGGGAGGTTGTGTCGGTCGCCACTTCAGTAAGGTGATGTTGGTGCGAGGACCACATGATGGTTAGAAAGTACCACATGATGGTTAGAAAAGGGACCCCAGTGCGTGTAGATGAAGTCACTTTGATTGTGCAAGGGCTGAAAGGAGCCTAGAGACGATGAGAGTCGTGAGCAGATGCAAAGTAGACTGACATACATTTCACTGTGGGAGATTATGTGACATAAAAATCCGACCCCTCTAAAGTTATATCTAAGAGAGCTGAGTCCCCGATACATGGGTCCATTAGAGATGGATAGGTGGAGAAGGTTAGGTTTGACCCTACCCCTCAGGATAGTGTAATGAGAGATGTTTTCCATGTGTCCAAGTTAGAGCACTATGTGAGGTACCCCGACCATGTGCGGAGCGATGAACCTAGTGAGCCCCAAGGGAGGCTGAAATGGCCTGAGTCACCTGTGTAGTTTATAGACGCCAGGATGAAAGAACTCAGAGAAAAGAATATGTGATGATAAAGGTTCTTTGAAAACGCCATGAATACGGAAAAGCCACATAGGGGCCAATGATGGACCTGGAAAAGTCTTATCCTGAATTGTTTGTTTGCTTGTTTGAATTTTGAGGACAAAATTCCTATAAGAGGGGAAGGATGTTATAACCCCAATTTTTGGGTTCAAGTGGTGAGAAATGTAATTTCTCATATTAAAGATATTTGAACAAATAATCATATATTTGGTTGAGAATAATTGGATTTCGTTAAAATAGCCTTTTTGTATGATTTGTGGGCTTTATTGGCTATTGGGCCCAATAAAAGCAAAATAACAAAGGAAATTCAATTAGTAAATGGATAATTGAATTTTAAGAAAAGAAATATGTGGAAACCTCTAGAAGGCAAATCCAAAGAGGATTTCGTGCCTCTTGGGTTCCTTGGACTCCAAGGAGTACAAGTTGTATAAATAAAGCAATGAGAAAAGAAAAAGATTAATTATGTATTCCTCTATTAGAGAAAGAAATTGGAAATAATGTGAAAATGTTGGAAATAAGTGGGAAAAAGGTATAAGTAGGTGATCCATTGTGGAATTTCGTGTCCATGAGATTTCTAATGATAAAAGGAATGTCAATGAGGAAAATAAAAGAGAAATAAAAGAAATCCTCAAAAAGGAATATTTAAATGAGAAATAAACAAGATAATGTGAAATAAGGCATAAAGATGCATCTAGGAGGATAATAAATATCCTTAGAAAAAGATTTCGAAATAATGGAATAAACTGGGATCCAAGGAGTCCCAATAAAGAGGAAAGAAAGAGAAAATACTAAAAAGGCAAAATAAGAGGATAATATAATGCATTATTAAGGAATTAGGAGGTTTTGTTAAAAAGAAAATAATTTCTATTAAAGGAAATAGAAATTTTGTGCTTATGGAATAAAAATCAAGCATAAGAGAGAGAAATATAAAGGATTTTCGAAATCCTAGTCTTTAAAGAAAAGGAATATCAAAAAGGATTAGGAAGAGAGAGAAGGAATATTTCTCTTTGAAGGAATAAGGTTCCTTTTTGGGAAACGGACTCTTTGAGTCAAGGATAGCCGACCTAGGGCTTCTTTACCTATCCTTGTATAAAAGTAGACCCTCTGGGTCGAGTCCAGGAGCCCCCGCGCACCACCTTATCTTCTTCTTCCATAATCTCGTCCTTAAACCCTAGCTAGGAGGGGCTACGTGATTGCGAAGTCAGGAAGCGGCCATAGTAGGTTACAATGATCGCTGGATGTCCCAGGAGGCCAGAGAGTCGCATGGCCATCGTGGCTAAACCAAAACCGAAGTGCAGCGACCACCGGAGGTCTGCAACAGGGCCGTGGATTTCAGACATGGCCCACGCAAACTAGACACCTTGGCCGAGGGATCTCGACGGCCCTGAGTGCGCAAGGGTAGGGCGGAGGTCGAGGCACCCTTCCTGATGCTCATCGGGGCTAGTAGGGGAGAGGGGAAGCCGCGCCTAGGGCTTCTGGCGCGCGCAGCTCGTCCGTCTGGAGCTTGAAGAAGATCCCCGGTCATTGGACTGTTATACCCTCCGCAAGCTGAAGAACGGATTCACTTAATCGAGGGTATAGGCGTCTTTTCGAAATGTTTCCCAAAGAGAGAGCCGCAGCAACGTTGCATGTAATGGGCTACGTGGCGTCTCCCCATTGGTTGAAGTAAGTCAATCTTGTTAATTTCATATCTCCTCAACTGTAGCTCGGAAAATAGAAAAATTATATATCAAATTGCTCAGAAAAACGAGAGGGATCCAATAAAAATATGTTTAGAAGTTAATTCCTCTTTCTATTCGAAAAGTAGTGTAAATTATCATCTTTAATGAATTAAAGATTAAGAAACCCTATTTTGATATGATTAAAGTGTTTAATGGGGTTTAATGGATCTTTAGAGTTGATATTAATCTGTTAAATGTAAAAAGGAACATTGAGTTCAAAAAGGAAGAACTTTGCCTATGATTAGTCAAATTTAGAGTTTATATGCTTAAAATTGGAAAAGTACATAAAGTTATCATCATTAGTGTTTTAATTAATGAAAAACCCTTAGATTTGAAGATAGATGGATTTAATGTTGTTCAAAGGATAATTTTAACCCGTTGTTGATAAATATGAGGATAGGATTCAAAAAGATGATCATTTTATATAGTTGGTTTAATTTAGGGTTCTATGTACATGAATATGCCTTAATGGGATTAGAAACTCTAATTTATGTTGATATGAATTCTAAAGGTTTTAATTGTACAAATCGACGAATAAAATAGAATTATGACGATTCGAAGATAAATTGAGTACCAAAGATCTTAATGTTGATAATGTGTATTAGATGTAATGAGTAGTCTAATATGCTTAAGAAGATAATTAGGGTTTAACCTAGTATGCAAAAGTGAGATTGTAATCTTATAAATCATAATATGATGGAATTAGGGTTCGTAGCCCTAATCCTTAGACCAAACAAGAAATAACCCTAAACCCTAGTTTAGGAGCACATCTAGATCTGAGTAATGTAATGTGAATACATGGTGACACATATGTAGTATACATGTTTCAGATATTGTTAATTATATGCTTGGTTACCTGGATGTTTGGATGCACTCATAAAGTCTATGATGTTTGGCATGGTTTCTATAAGGAATAAGGTATGTGGTTACTTATGGTTAACCGTTTAGGTTTTCCGACGTTTTCCGAATGTTTAATCGCATTGAATGCAACTAAACAGTTTGGATGTTTATTTCTGCCATGCAAAGTATAAAGTGACTATGACTATCACTTAATGTATATGCCATCTAGCTCAATCCTTGATTCCCTCTGTGTCGTAATGGTGGACCTGATAAAAGACTACCTAGAGGGTAGGTACATCAGGTCATGAATGACTTTGACTACCTAGAGGGTAGGGTCATGAATGACTTTAACTGCCTAGAGGGTAGGGTCATGAATGACTTTGGCTGCCTAGAGGGCAGGTCCATCAAGTCACCTTATAGAGGTACCATGTAAGTCCTAAAGGGACAACACAGAGTGGTGAAAAGATGGATTGAGTAGTTTGGCTTAAAATGTAATCTTGGTTGTTAAATGATTAATTGAATGATTACATGGTTATCATAGTTGCACGATTATCTGCTTCCCCCACATACCAGCTTCGGCTGACCGACGTTTTGTTTGTCGGCGTTTTAGGTACAATGAAAAGAACAAACAGTAAAGTGGCACATGTGATACTATAAGAGAATTAAAGTGCAAAGGAGGATTAGATAGGTTAGTATCGGTGTGGATAAAAGTTTAGAGATCCAAGTTTTCAAAAGGTATGCAAAGAAAAATTTTATTACCATTTTCAGTATAGTCTGTTAGAATTTGATAATTGTTTATGGTTATATGTCGAACCTTTGATCCGGGATTAATGGATGCGGCTCAACCTCTTGGTCTCCCTTAATTGGGGGTTATCGGGAGGTGGGGTCGTAACACCCTTGGTTAGGGTTTCTCATGACGTCTCCCTCACTTTAGGGTTTCATATGGCTTCACCCTTGATTAGGGTTTCTCCCGTCATCATCCTCAATTAGGGTTTACTATTCACCTTCAATCAGGATTTATTATTAAAATACCCTAAATTATGGTTTCTCATGTCATCCTCCTTAATTGGGGTTTACTGTTCACATTGATTAAGGTTTCACCTATCATTACCCTCAATTAGGATTAGGGTACATTAACCTTCTTAATTAGGGTTCATGATCTCTTTATCAAGGACCATACCCTAATTACACATTCATTCATGTTAGAAATGTTGAGACTTAACCTCTACATGATTAGCATTCATGTATAAGTTCTCTCTCTTATCCTTTATAGAATGATATTTACATCAGACTTGATTGGATTAGGTCAATTCAACTTGATTGAAGGGTTGACACCATGTATTGTGTCATTTCTTCCTTAGTTATTAAGTATTAATCATTCAAAAGATATTAATCACCCTATCTTATTAAGGGTACAATCACCTTTGGTTCACATCATATAATGGTCAATTAAACAGTTGACCTTTAATCACTTTAAGTGTCCATATGGTTTTGGTTAATTACTTTCCAAATGGTTTTGGTCAACTAGACCTCAAATGGTCTTGACCCTCTAGACCCCAAACAGTCTTTCTTGAAATACCTTCAAACGGTCTAAGACCGTTCTGACTTCCAAATGGTCTTGATCAAACACTTGAAACTGTTTAGTAAAGTAGGTGCTTGAAACTGTTTGACAAAGTTGATGCTTGAAACCTTTTGACAAAGTAGATGCTTGAAATCGTTTGACAAAGTAGATGATTGAAATTGTTTGAGTCTCAATCGGTTTGGGATTGTTTGGTCCCAAACCACCTCAAAACTGATTGGACCAAAAATGGTCTCAACCACTCAAATTGATTTAGGGTTTCCAAGAGTAATTCCTTCATTAATTGAATCCATGTAATTACTTATCAATTGAACCTAAGCATAATGCTTCAAGTGAGCTTAATTATTCATTCTTCAATTGATTAAACTCTCAATTGATCATCAATTAGGGTTTTAATCCCAATTGAATTAGGGTTGAAATCGATGAGCCTTCAATGTTAGTCATTGAGGAACTAATTGCTTAGAAATCATTGGTCCATCATTCAAATTGGGCATGACCTGACCTCAAACGGTCTTGAGGTCGTTTGGATGACCTCCAAACGGTCTTGAGACTGTTTTCCCCATCTATCATTAAAATTGGTAAAGTTCAATTAGGGTTTGGATCATTAGATTGATCAACAAACTAGCTATTGATTGCATTACCATTTACTATCTCTAGACCTTCAAACACTCAACCATACTCAACCTTAGACCTCCAAACGGTCTTGGTTGACCTCCAAACGGTCTTGAGACCGTTTGGGTGATCTCCAAATGGTCTTGAGACCGTTTGGGTTAATAAACCCAAAGAATTAGATCAATTAATTGCAAAATCAGCACTCAACCCGATTAGGGTTTCTAATTAGATGATTGTCCATACATTGATTTAATCAATTGGAACCATTAGATATTCATCCAAAAAGTACTAGGGTCTTGACCTCAAATGGTCAACCCATCCAAATGGTCAACCATTCTAAACGGTTTGGGGTTCAAGACTCTAAACGGTTTGCAAACCGTTTAGTCTCCAAACGGTTTGGTGAAACTGTTTGGACCAAGATCTTCAAAACCGTTTGCAAGGGAACCTTGTTGGATTGAATGCCCAAGATGATATCATCATCTTCTTCCTTCGTTCATTCAAAAGCTACTGCCATTTTCATGATAATTATAGCAATAGATCAAGGGAGTTTCAAATAGAACAAAACGTTCAACAAATGATGGAGATTTGAATGCAATAACAATATTTAAGGGTTTGAGTTATATAACCCGCCTCCAATTGAGCTTCAAGGATTGGAGATTCATGTCAACAATGGTGGAGGAAGCTTTTGCAACTCTCCCAAGGCTCGTCCTCAAGCTTTGGAGTGAAAAAATTGGCTAGGATTGAAGATGGAGTGAAACAGAGAAGAAATCATGCATTGTTTTATGATTTCCACCATAAAATCAAGGTGAAATAAGATCAAGAAGCTTACCAACAGGTTGGGGGTCGTCCTCCAGCTGCTCCTAGCTCACTAGGTCGGTTTTCAAGAAAAGAGAGGAAGTGGGTTCGGAAAAAGCCTCTCAATTGAGTGGGAAAGGGTGTTTTTATAAGAAAATCAATGAGAGAGAAAATGCCTTTATAAAAGTATTTTAATTTCAAAATTAGTGCTGCCTCTTACCCTCAATTCCTTGGCCACGAAGTCATCTTCATCCTCTTTCAAAACCTCTTCATTATCCAAGAATTAAAAGAAAAGAAATTAAGCACCTTAAACATATTATACTAATATCCCCTTTTTAGTGGATATTACTTTTCCTTTTAATAATGGGAGTGAGTTATCCATTCCCTTGGATATTTTCGTTGCCTTTACAAGGCACTAGAACGTTAACACTTGAGCAATTTAAACCATCTCGAATTTGGTTGAAGGCCCTTCAATTATTTTTATTTATTTTTGCATTAAATTGAATTAGGGTTCCAATTATGCTTAAATCTTGATTATCTCTCTCCTCCAAAATGATACAAATGAGAAGCCCCTCTCATTTTCTTTGCACTACATGATTCCAAGAAACATTAGAGACTATTCTGAAGTGGTAATTTGCATATTGAACCCTAGGTTTTGGGTAAATTGTATATTATATCAAAACTAGGTTTTAATGCACAAACATTGCTTTATCAGCTCTTTCTTGGTACTCAAGTTTTTCCCAAGCCATACCTCTTCATCATATTCATCCTCATGATGTTTCAACATATGAGGAACATCTTATCATGTAACATTTGCAATTTAACCCCTCAACTTGGGTAATTTGTGCTTTAATCCAAAACAAGCAAAACATTGTTTCAACATTGTTCGAAAAGGACTAAGATTGAAACATAAGTTACTCTTGAGCCTTAATTACTTTTCACATGATAAAATTAAGGATCTAATTAATGTTCTTAAGCAAGACCCCCAGGGTTAAGGCATAACCCAGGTCAGGGATGTTACACAGCCACCCAACTTCAACATCACATCAAGTATGCCATCCATGTGGTATACTCAACCCAATGATGCTGGCCCTTCGGGATCATAAGTGAGAACTTTATTTTTTTCCATTATCTTTGCTATGTTCGAGGACATCAATTTCAATTTGCTTAATTGTTGTAATAATTGCTTTCCTGAACAGACATTTGTTTTCCATTATGTTTGCTTTGTTTGAGGACATCAATTTTAATTTGCTTAATTTTTGTAATAATTGCTTTCCCATACAGACATTTGTTTTCCATTATGTTTGCCATGTTTGAGGACATCAGTTTCAATTTGCTTATTTGTTGTAATAATTGTTTTCCCATACAGACATTTGTTTTCTGTACAATCTAATTAGTTTGTAATGTTGAAGCCGTTAGTTTTCCATCTCAATTGTTTCATATTATGTTCAAGTAGTTATTCTCTTTTTGTAGTCACCATGTCAACGTTGTTATCATTTTAATTGTAGGCATCATGTCTGTCGGTGACCAAACACAAGCAACTGACCTCCTCACACACATTTTAGATATCTTGTATGGTCCAGCAAATCACATTGCTGATGCAATAGCTAAGTCGATAGAGAACTCCATCATGGACGACATTTTCGTTGATGCCGACATACCACCTACAATACCTAGGCCAGTTAGCATTAGGAGTGGCCACCAAAAGGTTTTAGAAATCATAACCGAGCATGAACAAATGGTGTATGACCTATATCAAATGCGACCACATACTATAATTGTGTCATACAACTCTCAAAAACATAATTAACTAATGCTGAAGCGTTAACTAAGAAGCGAATTACCAAAAATCACTAAAAATGAAAACCTTTTTATCAAGAGATCCATTAAAGGAAAACTTTCTCACATAGAACCAAAGTAACATATTTACATTCTTGTTCAAAGGTTCATATTCCGTATCATCTCCTTTAGAGATTTACAAGCATTAAATGTCCTGCTAAGCTAAACACATGCAGTATAAAATCTCGAGGCACTGAGCCAAAATCTCGAAAGCACTGACTACTACTCCGAGGGCCTAAGAGTACAGAGACAACACATAGGACTCTATTTACATCTATACAAGGCATAACAGCCAGTGTCTCCACCTGAGACTTCACAATTGTCCCTACTGCTGTTGTTGCTGCCCTTCACCTACTGAAGGATTCTTGCCTCCTCATCCGCGTCCACCTAAAAATGTGATTCCCACGGGGGTGAGACAATTGTAAATTGCCCCAGCGAGAGATATAACTCTCCGCCAGAAACATTATTATTGCATCTTAAGAATAATAATATACACAAAGGAACCATATTTGTTTGGCAACAGTTAATTCAATGTCTAGTAGATTAGAACATCATTCTTATCAAAAGCAATGCAACTATAATTTGATAGAACAACATGTCACTTATCCTTTAAGGAATATGAAGAACATGTATAATTTTTATTCACTATAGAATCATTACCACAACATTAACTCTCTTCAGGCTTAGATCATATATCTAATGCCTGGCATTGTCATTGTGGAGTCATGGCCTGTAGCCATACTCTTTTCACAAAGTGTTGGGATCTTAGTCCCTTAACTCGCCAAGTACAATTCCACTTCTTGACAAGTTCATCATCATGATTATAGCATCTGGTATTTGAACCCATAACTCACAATAGGATATTATTTACCACTTTATTAGATATCTTAATACCTTTAGATCATCTGACCAATGACATCATGATTCTTGCTACAAAATGTATTGCACATAGTACACAAAGTTCAATGATTCTTACTACACAAAGCATATGAAGGCTTATAAAGCCTATAAAACATTCTCAATAAACAAAGCATCATAACCCATACCTAGCTATGCTCATCTTCTCAACATATCTTCATGATTAGTAATCATGATACAATTACATATCAGTATCATGCAATACAAGGGTTATCTTATTACATTCATAACCCATTAATCTGTATATGAGCTTCACATAGGATTACCCTGTGTTAGAATTTCACATAGCAGTACCATGTATTAGGGTTCACATAGCATTAACTTGTCATAGGGTTTCACATAGCATTACCTGTATTAGGGATCACATAGCATTAACTTGTAATAGGGTTTCACATAGCATTACCCTGTATTAGGGTTCACATAGCAAGGAATCAATATGGATAATCATAAGTATTTGATCATACTTATTTATTCTCATCATTTATCATTAAATGAATTATCAACACACAACATGAGTTTCTCTCTCATCTTTTCCAGAATATGATTACATCATAGTTTATAGGTTTGGAATAACCTTTTCATAAGGCATGTTAGCCTACATTCAATAGGGTGCATTACATCTCAATGTAACCATTGACATGACACATCTCATGTGTCATTCATCCAATTATATTGGACTTATAACCCATCAAGGTATAGCAGTATTGGGGTGTTAGATGTGATATCTATCATATCTTGATGTATCACTTCCCTCAACACCTTTATTTTACTAGAGTTCATCCACTTAGCTTGTATTAGGGTATTTCCCCATCCTAATACTTTATGCACCAGTTCATCACATTTATCATGTAAAGTATTGGTCATTAGTCACTCACTTAGATTATACAATCGTTGCCAATACAATGGACTCATCCTTGAGTTAGGAACTATTAATATAAGGATATTCATTATCAACCTCTCTAGGTGATACATTTGTCATATCACTAATCACTATTACATTATTAGGAATAGTATCCTTCATACTTATAATTTGAGGATTCACATAGCATATTCCATACATTTATGGATTTCACATAGTATTACTCTTCAATAGAGTTTCATATAATCATCCTTCTATATCAGGGTTTCACTTAGTATTATGTGAAATTAAGATTACACAACACATCCAAGTATGGTTTCTCATAGGATTAGTGACACTACCCTATATTAGGGTTTCATGCACCTTTCCCCATTTTAGGGATTAAGGTTTTCTATTCACATCCAAGTATGGTTTCTCTTACCTCATACCCAAATTAGGGTTAGGATGTACAATTCCCATTAAATTAGGGTTTCCTTCATTGTTACACTAACTTAGGGTTACACCATCACCCTGGATTTATGATAACACTCAGCTTTGCCCTAAATTAGGGTTTTACACATAGCTTTGCCCTAATTAGGGTTTCACACATAAATTTCACTTCAGAAAAGGGTGTACATTCAATAACCCTCGATTAGGGTTTACTATTCATCCCAATTAGGGTTTCACTCAGAATTGCCCTGAATTAGGGTTAGGGCCCAATGATTAGGGTTTCATGATCTCATTATTATGGATCAAACCCTTATCACATATTTTATTCACATTGAGAGAATTAGGGCTTAATTATAATAACATTCATATCTCTCATTCTCTCTCTCTCATCCTCTCTAGGATGTTAAATACTCCAAGATTGATCTAGGTCAACTCTTCACTTGAGAACACATAGCTAGGGTTAACCTTCACAATCATCATGGGTCTACATCTTTAATAATCACATAGCTGATTGACCTTTGATCATATTAGATGTCCAAATGGACTAATCAATTAAACCATCAATTATATAAGGAATTCAAAAGAATTTACCAATTAAACTTTCAATTCCACAAAGTGATCAATTGGGTTAACCATTGAAATCTTCAAATGTGTTAAGTATCTAAACAAGTTCACCATATTGGACCTTCTATTACATGAGATATTCAAATGGATTAACCATGTTGATATTCACAATGTTAATTACTTAGACCCTCAATGATCTTGGTTCTCATAAATCAATTGGTTGAAAACCATTTGAACAAGTTATACTTGAAACCAATTGGACAAAGTAGGTATTGAAACCGTTTGCACTTTGGGTCTCCAAACGGTTTGAGATCGTTTGGTCCCAAACGGTCTTGAGATCGTTTGGTCCAAACCTTCTCAAAACCGCATGACCAAAAATCTACTTCAACACTCACTAGTACAAAACCGGCCTTTAGTGTCGGTTATTTAAGGCCTTTAGTGTCGGTTTCCAAGCGACACCTTTGTGGGCGCCGCTAAAAGCCCAACCGTTACGCGTCGGTTCTCAAATCGACGCCAAAACCCTTCGCGCGCCACTGAAAATGCGCCAGCAGGGGGTATAGGCGTCAATTATTAGCTTCGAAACTGACGCCATATACCTTCGCGCCACAGAAAGGGCGCCATCTGGGGCACTATCGGCGTCGGTTTATTAGTGATAACTGACGCCATCTCACCCGCTGCCACGGTCGTGCTGACCAGCATGGCCGTGGAAGCTGCCCTCTTGGGAAATCGACGTCGGTTACTAGTAGGGCAACCGACACTGTTACCATATGTCGTCAGTTTTATGCAAATATCCGACGCCTTTTTTATGTCTGGTCCACTGCCACGGCCGTGCTGGCCAGCACGGCTGTGGTGTCTGGCCTCATTAGGGAAAGCGATGTCGGTTACTAGTATGGAAACTGACATTGTAACCATATGTCGTCGGTTTTGTTCAAATAACCGACGCCTATGTATATATTTTTTTTCTGTCAGTCTGCAAACCTGCTGTGGCTGGTCGCGGGATGAGAAACCTGCAGTTTAGTTATGAACTGCAGGTTTTACGACATCCATTGATATCAGCCAACAACAGGCCACAAACATGCAAAATTAACATGATGGACAATGTTATATATATGTGATTCACACTCATGTATAAGAACATTTAATTCATATTTGTTTTTCATCACACGCATGTAGAAACCAGTAGCAACCTACAGTTCCATTTTTTTCATCTCTTTTCACATTCAGACACATGTAGAAACATTCATGTATTGATGATTTTCACACACAATTCATAAAAATTCATGATACAACCACAATGAAGGGAAGCATGATACATATACAATACATAAAGTGCAGCACGCACAAGTGTTTCAAGATTCATCAACAACATGACAGACTAACACATATATAGTGCACAACAACAACAACGCCAAATTTACATACAACACTATATCTTAGTACATATATAGTGGGACTAAGGTGACGATCCCCCCTGCTAAAACAGGTTACCGACAACTACATAACTAATAAACTTGTTTATCTCAGTGTAGGTTAGTAGACCTTCTTCAATGTTAACTCGTGGTGAAATCTGTTTGTCCTCCTGCTAATGCATACGGTTGCTGAATCACGACCTCCCAGTCGTAACATGTAGTTGTCGGTAACATGTTTTAGCAGGTGGGATCGTCACCTTAGTCCTACTATATATCTATATAACCTTAGTGTGGGATGCTTGCTTTCTCTCTGACTGTTGCGCTTTGGATTTACAAAGCAATGTCGATGGCACCCTACATAGCTATGTCATGTCCGTCCTGCATAGCCTGTAGTCTTTGGCGAACACCTGCAAATTAAATAGAATTGCTATTAACTAGCATCCTAAAAATTTGATAAAAAAAACACACTTACATAATATAATTATAAATGAACGTATAGATAGAAACCTCAGGGATATATTCTTAAAACTTACATTATCAGGCGGTGCAAGCACGTCCTCACCCTCATAGTTATCATCAGCACGGTCATCATGGGAACATAATAAAAATATAAACATCCATGCCTCTAATATTGTGATCTTTTATCAATTAACAATCCTTCATTATGATCCCCGCGAACATACAAGTCATTGTGATCCCCAGCTTCAATGTTTGGTGGTGTTGGCAACCCAACTGAGAATGGATTGGAGTCATCATACTTATCATACTACTCTTCTTCATCTATAGGATCTTCAATGAACTGTCTTTTACCATGAAGAACAACCGACCAGTTATCATTTGCAGGATCATCGATATAAAATACTTGTTTTGCCTGTGATGCCAATATGAATGGTTCACCCTTCTCACCAATCTTTTCAAAGTTCACTAACGTGAAACCCAATTCATCCACTATAACTCCTTTATTGTTATCAACCCAATTACATTTAAAGAGCGGAATTCTGAAATCTACATAGTCAAACTCCCATATGTCATCCACAAAATGCTTTCTTCTCCTTTCTAATGAGTAAATCTTGGACGGGTTTCTAGGCCATAATACAATGTTGTCATTTATATACCTATGATCCTACGTTCATTTGTTCATATCCTAGGTTGATTTACAATAACAACATCTTGTAGTCTTAATCATACCCTAGTCTAGGTATTGTATTCTATAACAATTGATTTCAACATCTCCAATGTACATGTATGTTCATCATCAAGATAATCATTACACGTAAATGTAAGTATCCTATTATTCATCATTTATTTCAAAATTTCAAACTAGCTCATGTACTAAATATTGTTGTGGGATCCAATATAAGGTTTCCAGGGAAGACACATATATACAAGGTTTATCTAGGATATATGTTAAAATTAAGCATTTTATTTTTGTCATATATTATTAATAACCAAGCCAATCATCAATTCTATTAAATAAACATTACATGTTTATAGGGATTATTTGTTAACATATGTTAAGGATGAATTGAGGATGCAAACCTAGTCAATTGGAGGCTTTACCTCTAGCAGTGGCAGTGGGGATGATAATGGCAAGCTCTGGTTCCAGTTGCTGCTGTTGGCGTTGGCTACTGGCACTGGCTTTGGCTCTGGCAGTAGGACTGCTAGCACGGTGGCTACTGGCACTGGCTTTGGCTCCGGCAGTAGGACTGCTAGCACCGATGAGATGAGGACCGGCTGTAGGAGAGGACCAACGACGGTGGCGGCTCCACGAACGGAGAGCTCCACAAACAGCGAGCTCCACGGCGGCGCTTCACGACGGCGGCAAGCTCCATGGAGGCGGCGAGCTCCACGAACGGCGACGATGGCAGTAGTAGTAGAACGGCGTCGGCGAGCAAGGAGATCGATGGTGGTGAGCAAGGAGAACATTGGAATCGCCATACCCTAATATCCGATTGCAATCACAGAGAGAAAGGGGAAGAGTCGGGCTCGCTCGCGCGATATTAAGTTAACATTCGGTGTCGGTTATTCAACAACACCGACACATAACACTAACGGTGTCGGTTAACAACAAAAACCGACACCTGTTCCCAATGATAATCATCGGTTTTAACTAGAAAAAAAACCGACGTCTATCTACATACGCCGATTAAAAAATTGGTTCTCGATTAATGACCATAGTCGTCGGTTGTTTTGAAATTTTGACGCTCAAAGGGTGTGAAAAATTTCCCGTGAAGAGCGCGGGAAAACCCATAAGTATCGGTCATTGATGTAAAACCGACGATCAAAATGTGCCCAATTTCTGTTTCGCGAATAACCTTTCATCGTCAGTTTATTAGTTCCTGACCGACGCGATATGTTAAATTTTTGGAGGTAATTTTTTTTCACTGGAAATTTTGGATTTGGCGGTTAATTTTCGGCGTCGGTGTGTTATTAAGTAACCGACGCCGAATAAAAGCGATACTCGTGTTTGGTCACCCTTCACAGATTGATGTAGGTTTATTTTATAAACTGACACTTTATTGTTTAGGTGTCGGTGTATTATTACAACCGACACCTTTAAAAGTGACGTTATAAGCCATTTCTGTAGTAGTGACTCGATCAACTCAAGGTTTCAATCCATGGACCAATTATAAATTGAACCACTAAAGTATTCATCAATTGGACCGATGAATCATCATTCAATTAGACCTTCAATTTAGGGTTTTGAACCCAATTGAACTAGGTTTGATAATCAAGAAACCATCACTTAGGGTTTGAAATCGAAGATCCATCAATGGTTGACAATGTGGAACCAAATCAATTGAAATCAATGAACTATCATCATCACATGATATGACCTGACCTCAAACGGTCTTGGATGACCACCAAACGGTCTTGAGACCATTTGGTTGATCTCCAAACGGTCTTGAGACCGTTTTCCCATTCCATCATCAAAATCCATGACATCCAATTAGGGTTTTTGACCATTGGATTGATTATCAAATCATCACTTAGTTGCAATTCAATTTGGTACCTTTGGACCTTCAAACACTTAGCCATACTTAACCCTAGACCTCCAAATGGTCTTGGGTGACCCCCAAACGGTCTTGAGACCGTTTGGGAGATCTCTAAATGGTTTTGAAACCGTTTGGGTCAATCAACCCAAAACATCATCTCAATCAATTGGAAATTCAACACTTAATCGATTAGGGTTTGCAATTAAGTAATCATTCACAATTGAAACCTTCAAGATCAAACCAATTGAAACCATTGAATCAAAATCCAAGCACCACAGTATATATCTTCAAACGTTCAACCATCTCAAACGGTCAACCATTCCAAACGGTTTGGAAACCAAACCACCAAACGGTTTGCAAACCGTTTGGTCACCAAAAGGTTTGCAAACCGTTTGGTTGGTGAAACCGTTTGGACTCAAAATTGAAACCGTTTGCCCTAGATATTTGGGGAGGTGTGTGATTATGATGATGTCATCATCATCAAGCTCCAAACTCACGAAATCTACTATGATTTCCATGGAGATTGCATCAATCAACCAAACTTAATTTCGGAAGTGTAGAAATGATCACCATTTGATAAGAAATTGATTGCAATAATAAAATTAAGGGTTCAAGTTATAAAACCCGCCTCCAATTGAGCTCCAAAGCTCCAATATCACAGAAACAATGGTAGATTCAACTCCTTTAACTATTCCAAGGGTCTTCCTCAAGCTTTGAGTGAAAAGAATTGGTTAGAATTGAAGAGGGGATCGAGATATGAAGAATTTATGCATTGATTTTCGATTTTCACCACGGATTCAAGGTGAAAGGAGGTCAAGAACCTTACCAACAGGTTGGGGGTATTCCTCCTGATCCTCCACAGCTCCTTGTTCATTTTCCAAGCAAGGGGAAAGAAAGGAATTCGAAAAATCCTTTGTTTTGGCTTGGAAAAGGTACTTTTATAAGAAAATTGATGAGAGAGAAAATACTTTATAAAAGTCTTTTAATTCCAAATTTGTTGCCACAACTCCCCCCTTGGTTTCTTACACGAAAAGGAATCTATATCCCACCGAGCTCCCTTCCATTATCCAAGAATTAAGGGAAAATAAATTAAGCACCTTAACCCTTATAATAAGAATATCCATAATTGAGTGGAATTTTTTTTTCTTATAATAATGGTGAGTGGAATTTCACCTCCTTAGGATATGCTCATGCCTTTGCAAGGCTTTAATCTCATCCACACACATCTGAATATAACCATTTTAATTTTGATTGAAGGCCCTTTAATTAATACATTCATTTTTGCCCTAAATTGAATTAGGGTTTCACTTAGGATTAAATCTTGATTATTTTAATATCAAGATTCTCTCTCCTCCAAATTAATTCAAATGAGGCGCCCCTCTCATTTTATTTGCTCTAAAAGTTTTCAAGAAACATTAGGGATCTTTTTGAAGTGGTAATTTGCATATTGAACCCTAGGTTTTGGGTAAATTGCACTTTACACAAAAACTAGGTTTTAATGCACAAGGATTGCTTTACAAGCTTAATCTTGGTGCCCAAGCTTGTGAAAACCATACCACTACATCATATTCATTATTATGATGTCTAAACATCAGATGAACATATTATCATGTAACATTTGCAATTTAACCCCTCAACTTGGGTAATTTGCACTTTAGTCCAAAATAAGCAAATATTGCTTCAACATTGTTCAAACAAGACCAAAATTGAAACATAAGTTTCTCATGAGCCCTAATTACTTTTCCCAAGATAAGATTAACCATCTACTCAACCTTATTAGGAAAAACATCTAGGGTTAATACATAACCCAGGTCAGGGATGTTACAAATTATAAACCCCTAACAAGGATTTTGTCCCTGAAATCCCAGGAAAAAGAGAGGGACAGATTATTCATTAATCATGCCTTCAAGTCTCCACCTAATTTCTCAATGTTATGGAGATATCATTGATCTATAATTCACACAAAGTTCCTTTCATTAATTCAACCTTATCAATGTTTATGTTTATGCAAAGCATAAACCCCTAACATATGATGTCCATATTATTGAAAGGAAGAAGCATAAAAAAACATACTTCTATCATCACCCAAGAATATTTATCAAAAGGGAAAACATATATATCTAACAGAGATAATTCACTCAGCAATCCTTTATTCATCTAGGAAAGTTCACTTAGCAAACTCTATGTAATTGGGAATGTTCACTTAGATTTTCCTTTTTGTTGGGAATGTTCACAGAGCTTTTCCTATTAGTTGGGAATGTTCACATAGCTCTTCCTATTAGTTGGGAATGTTCACATAGCTTTTCCTTTTAGTTAGGAATGTTCACTTAGCTCTTCCTATTAGTTGGGAATGTTCACATAGCTTTTCCTTTTAGTTGGGAATGTTCACATAGCTTTTCCTTTTAGTTAGGAATGTTCACATAACTTTTCCTTTTAGTTAGGAATGTTCACATAGCTTTTCCTTTTAATTGGGAATGTTCACATAGCTTTTCCTTTTAGTTGGGAATGTTCACATAGCTCTTCCTATTAGTTGGGAATGCTCACATAGCTTTTCCTTTTAGTTGGGAATGTTCATAGCTTTTCCTTTTAGTTAGGAATGTTCACATAGCTTTTCCTTTTAGTTGGGAATGTTCACATAGCTTTTCCTTTTAGTTGGGAATGCTCACATAGATTTTCCTTTTAGTTGGGAATGTTCACATAGCTTTTCCTTTTAGTTGGGAATGTTCACATAGCTTTTCCTTTTTAATTAGGAATGTTCACTTAGCTCTTCCTATTAGTTTCATTATACTCTCTAGATTGTTTCAGAATGATTACTTGATCAGAGTAATAAAAAAGATAACAATCTGAGAGTTTCATACTTGCCTTATCTTCAATAATCATATACCTGGCCAGTGTATATAAGATTGAGATTAGGTAGTATGCACTTTATTTGCTATCATATTCCTCACTTTTCATATCATTATACACACATGATTTTTCCATTCCTAGATTTTCTCCAGGCATCACTTCTATATCTCATCTTGTATCACAAAGATAAGAGGGATTATAAAGCATTTTAAGAAATATTGAGTAAGATGTAGATTCTCATCTTCCTTGTGTCCTTATAGGACTAGTCAAAGGAAGTTCAAAAATAACTACTTTTATATCTTTAACACATAGAATTAGGAAATGAAATATCAGGATGAATGTATTTCATCTGACCTGTCTGGGACCTGTCCACGTCCTCTATTGTTACTAGGAAACTGCCTCCTTTGTGATCCTTACTGACTCTGCCCCTGAGGTTTAGTCATCATTGAATTCCCGCCTGGACAATCCTTTACTAGATGTCCCGGTTGTCTACATTGATAACAGATCCTAGGTGCAAAATAGGGTATGTGAGGTCCAGATACCGATGTTAATGCTATGTCGGAGGCTCTACTTAGAACATTACTATGATCCCTACCCCTACTTGGCATCCATTGTGTCTGGGTATGGAATCTCGATGATGTTGCCGATGTAGAAAATCTCGGCCTCTTAAAACTTTCGAACCTTTGTCCTTGAGACTGGGTGTACACCTTATTGCCACTAGTCTGTTGTTTCTCGATTTCAGACCTCTCTATCCTCCTTACTGACTCCACAAAGGTAGCAAACCTCTCCCTATTCTCTAAGAAGACACATGAGTGGTTAGTTCAGCGTTCAACCCCTTTTCAAAATGCCGAATTCTTTCCTCATCACTAACTGCCATTTGCGGACAAAACCGCAACAAATCCATGAACTTAGCTTCATATTCGCTAACGTTCATCTGTCCTTGTTTGATCCTCTCAAATTGAGAGATCTTCTCATCTAGATACGTCTTAGGGAAGTATCTACTGACGAATTCTCGTCGGAAAACCTCCCATCCAATTTCTTCACCTGGTCTCTTATCTTCCTCTATCATCCACCAATGACCAACACTCCCTTTAAGGAGGTACACAACATGTCTTACCTTTTCAACTTCAGGGATATCAAGGATCTTGAAAGCCTTTTCCAATTCTGTCAGCCACAAATCAGCATCTGCTAGATCAGATGTACTAGCATAATCTATGGCTCCAACTCGGCGAAGTCTCTCAAAAGTCTTGCCGGCTCCATAGCCCTCATGGTGAGCTGATGTCCTAGGTGCATGTATTTGCATCCTATCAGTCATGTGAGTCATGGCAGCTATAAACTGCCCAAACATGGCTTCGAAGGCCGGGTTCCCCATGTCAGCTTGATTGAACTGGGGCTGTTCAGGTACGGGCTCCTCTCTATCATGGTCTCCTGCACCTCCTCTTGGTACAGCAGTGCTGCCCTCAGCAGCATGTTCTTCATGTGGTCCAGACATCTTCAAGTTCTTCTTCTCCTATGTGAGCAGAAGATACTATCAGATAAACTGGAAGACACTTTGAACAGACTCTACAATCTTAGTCCTATGTCTCTGTAGACTCAGCGAACCTAGAGCTCTAATACCACTTAATTGTGGCATACAACTCTCAAAAACATAATTAACTAATGCGGAAGCGTTCACTAAGCAGCAGATTACCAAAAATCACTAAAAATTAAAACCTTTTTATCAAGAGATCCATCAAAGGAAAACTTTCTCACATAGAACTAAAGTAACATATTTACATTCTTGTTCAAAGGTACATATTCTGTATCATCTCCTTCAGAGAATTACAAGCATTAACTGTCCTACTAAGCTAAACACAGGAAGTATAAAATCTCGAGGCACTGGGCCAAAATATCGAAAGCACTGACTACTACTCTGAGGACCTGAGAGTACAGAGACGACACATAGGACTCTATTTACATCTATACAAGGCATAACAGCCAGTGTCTCCACCTGAGACTTCACTGCTGTCCCTACTACTGCTATTGCTACCCTTCACCTACTAAAGGATTCTTGCCTCCTTGTCCGCGTCCACCTAAAAATGTGATTCCCACGGGGTGAGACAATTGTAAATTGCCCCAGCGAGAGATATAACTCTCCACCAGAAATATTATTATTGCATCTTAAGAAGAATAATATACACAAAGGAATCATATTTGTTTGGCAATAGTTAATTCAATGTCTAGTAGACTAGAACATCATTCTTATCAAAAGAAATGCAACTATAATTTGATAGAACAACATGTCACTTATCCTTTAAGGAATATGAAGAACATGTATAATGTTTATTCACTATAGAATCATTACCACAACATTAACTCTCTTCAGGCTTAGATCATATATCTAATGCCTGGAATTGTCATTGTGGAGTCATAGCCTGTAGCCATACTCGTTTCACAAAGTGTTGGGATCTTAGTCCCTTAACTCACCAAGTACAATTCCACTTCTTGACAAGTTCATCATCATGATTATAACATCTGGTATTTGAACCCATAACTCACCATAGGATACTAATTACCACTTTATTAGATATCTTAATACCTTTAGATCATCTGACCAATGACATCATGATTCTTGCTACAAAATGTATTGCACATAGTACACAAAGTTCAATGATTCTTACTACATAAAGCATATGAAGGCTTATAAAGCCTATAAAACATTCTCAATAAACAAAGCATCATAGCCCATACCTGGCTATGCTCATCTTCTCAACATATCTGCATGATTAGTAATCATGATACAATTACATATCAGTATCATGCAATACAAGGGTTATCTTATTACATTCATAACCCATTAGTCTGTATATGAGCTTCACATAGGATTACCCTGTGTTAGAATTTCACATAGTAGTACCCTATATTAGGGTTCACATACCATTAACTTGTCATAGGGTTTCACATAGAATTACATGTATTAGGGATCACATAGCATTAACTTGTTATAGGGTTTCACATAGCATTACCCTGTATTAGGGTTCACATATCAAGGAATCAATATGGATAATCATAAGTATTTGATCATACTTATTTATTCTCATCATTTATCATTAAATGAATTATCAACACACAACATGAGTTTCTCTCTCATCTTTGCCAGAATATAATTACATCATAGTTTATAGGTTTGGAATAACCTTTTCATAAGGCATGTTAGCCTACATTCAACAGGGTGCATTACATCTCAATGTAACCATTGACATGACACATCTCATGTGTCATTCATCCAATTATATTGGACTTATAACGCATTAAGGTATAGCAGTATTGGGGTGTTGGATGTGATATCTATCATATCTTGATGTATCACTTTCCTCAACACCTTTATTTTACTAGAGTTCATCCACTTAGCTTGTTCTAGGGTATTTCCCCATCCTAATACTTTATGCACCAGTTCATCACATTTATCATGTAAAGTATGGGTCATTAGTCACTCACTTAGATTATACAATCGTTGCCAATACTATGGACTCATCCTTGAGTTAGGAACTATTAATATAAGGATATTCATTATCAACCTCTCTAGGTGTTACATTTGTCATATCACTAATCACTATTCCATTATTAGGAATAGTATCCTTCATACTTATAATTTGAGGATTCACATAGCATATTCCATACATTTATGGATTTCACATAGTATTACTCTTCAATAGAGTTTCATATAATCATCCTTCTATATCAGGGTTTCACTTAGTATTATGTGAAATTAAGATTACACAACACATCCAAGTATGGTTTCTCATAGGATTAGTGACACTACCCTATATTAGGGTTTCATGCACCTTTCCCCATTTTAGGGATTAAGGTTTTCTATTCACATCCAAGAATGGTTTCTCTTACCTCATACCCAAATTAGGGTTAGGATGTACAATTCCCATTAAATTAGGGTTTCCTTCATTGTTACACTAAGTTAGGGTTACACCATCACCCTAGATTTATGATAACACTCAGCTTTGCCCTAAATTAGGGTTTTACACATAGCTTTGCCCTAATTAGGGTTTCACACATAAATTTCAATTAAGAAAAGGGTGTACATTCAATAACCCTCGATTAGGGTTTACTATTCATCCCAATTAGGGTTTCACTCATAATTGCCCTGAATTGGGGTTAGGGCCCAATGATTAGGGTTTCATGATCTCATTATTATGGATCAAACCCTTATCACATATTTTATTCATAGGGAGAGAATTAGGGCTTAATTATAATAACATTCATCTCTCTCTTTCTCTCTCTCATCCTCTCTAGGATGTTAAATACTCCAAGATTGATATAGGTCAACTCTTCACTTGAGTACACATAGCTAGGGTTAACCTTCACAATCATCATGGGTCTACATATTGAATAATCACATAGCTGATTGACCTTTGATCATATTAGATGTCCAAATGGTCTAATCAATTAAACCATCAATTATATAAGGAATTCAAAAGAATTGACCGATTAAACTTTCAATTCCACAAAGTGATCAATTGGGTTAACCATTGAAATCTTCAAATGCGTTAAGTATCTAAACAGGTTCACCATATTGGACCTTCAATTACATGAGATATTCAAATGAATAAACCATGTTGATATTCAAAATGTTAATTACTTAGACCCTCAATGATCTTGGTTCTCATAAATCAATTGGTTGAAAACCATTTGAACAAGTTATACTTGAAACCAATTGGACAAAGTAGGTATTGAAACCGTTTGCACTTTGGGTTTCCAAACGGTTTGAGATCGTTTGGTCCCAAACGGTCTTGAGACCGTTTGGTCCCAAATTGTCTTGAGACCGTTTGGACCCAAACGGTCTTGAGACCGTTTGGTCCAAACCTTCTCAAAACCGCATGGACCAAAAAGGTACTTCAACACTCAATCAACTCAAGGTTTCAATCCATGGACCAATTATAAATTGAACCACTAAAGTATTCATCAATCAGACCGATGAATCACCATTCAATTAGACTTTCAATTTAGGGTTTTGAACCCAATTGAACTAGGTTTGATAATCAAGAAACCATCACTTAGGGTTTGAAATCGAGGATCCATCAATGTTGACAATGTGGAACCAAATCAATTGAAATCAATGAACTATCATCATCACATGATATGACCTGACCTCAAACGGTCCTGGATGACCACCAAACGGTCTTGAGACCATTTGGTTGATCTCCAAATGGTCTTGAGACCGTTTTCCCATTCCATCATCAAATCCATGACATCCAATTAGGGTTTTGGACCATTGGATTGATTATCAAATCAACACTTAGTTGCGATTCAATTTGGTACCTTTGGACCTTCAAACACTTAGCCATACTTAAACCTAGACCTCCAAACGGTATTGGGTGACCCCCAAATGGTCTTGAGACCGTTTGGGTGATCCCCAAACGGTTTTGAAACCGTTTGGGTCAATCAACCCAAAACATCATCTCAATCAATTGGAAATTCAACACTTAGTTGATTAGGGTTTGCAATTAAGTAATCATTCACAATTGAAACCTTCAAGATCAAACCAATTGAAACCATTGGATCAAAATCCAAGCACCACAACATATATCTTCAAATGGTCAACCATCTCAAATGGTAAACCATTCCAAATGGTTTGGAAACCAAACCACCAAACGGTTTGCAAATGGTGAAACCGTTTGGACTCAAAATTGAAACCGTTTGCCCTAGATATTTGGGGGAGGTGTGTTCTTATGACGATGTCATCATAATCAAGCTCCAAACTCACAAAATCTACTGTGATTTCCATGGAGATTGCATCAATCAACCAAACTTAATTTCAGAAGTGTAGAAATGATCATCAATTGATAAGAAATTGATTGCAATAATAAAATTAAGGGTTCAAGTTATAAAACCCGCCTACAATTGAGCTCCAAAGCTCCAATATCACGGAAAAAATGGTGGATGCAACTCCTTTCACTATTCCAAGGGTCGTCCTCAAGATTTGAGTGAAAAGAATTGGTTAGAATTGAAGAGGGGATCGAGATATGAAGAATTTATGCATTGATTTTCGATTTTCACCACGGATTCAAGGTGAAAGGAGGTCAAGAACCTTACCAACAGGTTGGGAGTAGTCCTCCTGATCCTCCACAGATCCTTGGTCATTTTTCAAGCAAGGGGAAAGAAAGGAATTCGAAAAAGCCTTTGTTTTGGCTTGGAAAAGGTACTTTTATAAGAAAATTGACGAGAGAGAAAATACTTTATAAAAGTCTTTTAATTCCAAATTTGTTGCCACAACTCCCTCATTGGTTTCTTATATGCAAATTCATCTCTATCCCACCGATATTCCTTCCATTATCCGAGAATTAAGGGAAAAGAAATTAAGCACCTTAACCCTTATAATAAGAATATCCATATTTGAGTGGAAATTCTTTTTCTTATAATAATGGTGAGTGGAATTTCACCTCCTTAGGATATGCTCGTGCCTTTGCAAGGCTTTAAGATCATCCACACACATCTTAATCTAACCAATTTAATTTTGATTTAAGGCCCTTAAATTAATACATTCATTTTTGCCCTAAATTGAATTAGGGTTTCACTTAGGATTAAATCTTGATTATTTTAATATCAAGATTCTCTCTCCTCCAACTTAATTCAAATGAGGCACCCTCTCATTTTATTTGCTCTACAAGATTCCAAGAAACATTAGGGACCTTGTTGAAGTGGTAATTTGCATATTGAACCCTAGGTTTTGGGTAAATTGTACTTTACATCAAAACTAGGTTTTAATGCACAAGGATTGCTTTAGTGTCCAAGCTTGTGAAACCCATATCACTACATCATATTCATTATTATGATGTCTCAACATCATAGGAACATCTTATCATGTAATATTTGCAATTTAACCCCTCAACTTGGGTAATTTGCACTTTAGTCCAAAATAAGCAAACATTGCTTCAACATTGTTCAAACATGACCAAAATTGAAACATAAGTTTCTCATGAGCCCTAATTACTTTTCCCAAGATAATATTAAGCATCTACTCAACCTTATTAGGCAAAACATCTAGGGTTAACACATAACCCAGGTCAGGGATGTTACAATAATGGCTTGTGGACAAGCTTGAGAGTCGTGGCTTGTTACGAAGTACTAGAGGCGTCTCATCAGTTGAGGATGTATGCTACTTCCTATAGATGGTTGGACATGGACATACAAATCATGCTTTGGCTGAGGACTACATTCACTCTGGTGAGACTATAAGTAGAAAGTTCAACAAAGTGTTGGACGCTGTGTGTGTGTTGTCCCATGACTATATTGTCATGCAAACCGCATCAACTTGCACAACAATACATTCTCGTATATTGGACAAACCCAAAGTTCTACCCTTACTTCAAGGTAATAGTTATCCCCTACAATTTATAATCATTTTCAAATATTTTGTATGTTTACAACTGATTTTTGTGTTATAGAATGCCATCGGGGCAATTGACGGAACACACATCCCAGTCTTGGTCAAACGCGACAAGAAAAATAGCTATTGAGATAGAAAAGGGAATGTCTCTCTGAATGTCATGGCTGTAGTAGACTTCTCGATGGAGTTTCCATATGTCCTAATTGGGTGGGAGGGCTCGACTACTGACCAAAGGGTCCTACAATCAGCAACGACCACATCCGGGTTTAAAGTTCCGCCAGAAAAGTTTTACCTAGTTGATGTAGGATATGCCAACACTCGTCAATTTCTTGCACCTTATCGCAACACAGCTTACCATATTTCTGAGTACCAAGGAAACATACATTCATACAACAACAAGAAGGAGATGTTCAACCACCACCACACTCAATTACGTAATGTTGTAGAAAGATCATTTGGTGTGTTGAAGAGGCAATTTGCCTACCTTAAAAAAGGGGCGACATATCCTATACATTCGCAGTGTCGCCTCATAATGGCTTGTTGTATCCTCTACAATTTTATACGACGCCAACATCATGGCGACACTATGATGGATGAACTTCCAGATGACAATTCAACGTCTGTCGTCCCACCTACAAGGGTCGACCTGAGTTCCCTACAACAAACAACTCTGATCGATGCAAGGGAGGGTGATGTATTATGTGAAACCATTTCTAATTTCCTTTGGGATACTCATTGACCTTACTTTGTACTTGTAATATTTTTTGAAGCGTATGATAACTCATCAACCACGTGACTCTGGTGCCCTAAATTGTTTGTTTCATGAAATGTTTTATGGCTCCTAATTAAAAACGTCACAATATGTTTCATTGGGTTGTCTTGAAATGGAGAATGGAATGCCTTCCTGTCCATGTGGCCTTCAATGCACTGTACGAGTGTATATGGATGTCGCGGATGCGGAAAATGGACGTTTTGAAGACAACAACCCCCACATACCATATTTTACATGTGGTAGGGGTCTTGTTCCGAATAGATGTCATATGAGGTTGCCCGTGCAGCATGTTCAACCTACAATGGCCACACTTACTGCAGTTAGGGATGCAATGCTAATACAACTTGCATATGCACGCAACGAACACAAGCTATGGTCAGAACAATGTGACTTTGTTTATTCGAAAAGAGCAGACAC
Source organism: Alisma plantago-aquatica (assembly GCA_963693085.1). Taxonomy (NCBI): domain Eukaryota; kingdom Viridiplantae; phylum Streptophyta; class Magnoliopsida; order Alismatales; family Alismataceae; genus Alisma; species Alisma plantago-aquatica. The sequence goes on along the minus strand of OY856411.1, from coordinate 712,591,068 downwards.
TAATAGGCTAGAACAAGATATTTCAACTCTACGGAAGAGGTTCCAATATCTTCGCCAACGACTTCACATCACAAGCGATAAGGACTCTTCAACTGAGGAAGACAGATACAATACATCATAGATGTATAACAACCTAATTTCAATTTGCTTAATTGTTGTAATAATTGCTTTCCCGTACAGACATTTGTCTTAGGTACAATCTAATTAGTTTGTAATGTTGAACCTGTTATTTTTCCATGTCAATTGTTTCATATTATGTGTTGTCCATGTCAATTGCTGATGCAATACCTTGTCCGGTCCAACAAATCACATTGCTGATGCAATAGCTAAGTCAATAGAGAACTCCATCATGGACGACATTTCTGTTGATGCTGACATACCACATACAATACCTAGGTTAGTTAGCATTAGGAGTGGCCACCAAAAGGTGTTAGAAATCATAACCGGGCATGAACAAAGGGTATATGACCTATACCGAATGCGACCGCATACTATAATGGCCCTTGTGGACAAGCTTTAGAGTCGTGGCTTGTTACAAAGTACTAGAGTCGTGGCTTGTGAATAAAGGGTGTATGACTATATTGTCATGCAAACCGCATCGACATGCACACAAATACATTCTGCGGAAGAGGTGCCAATATCTTCGCCAACGATTTCACATCACGAGCGATAAGGACTCTTCAACCGAGGAAGAAAGATACAATACATCATAGATGTATTACGATCTTTCAAAATTAACTTCACTTTTATGTTTGAACAATCAACTAGGCCTATTCATATGTTCTGCAATTTATATTTGAAATCTATGTTAAGAACCCGACATTATTTTACTAATCATCAATCATGTTTTAGATTTCGATGAATCCATCTGAAGTTTCGAGGTGTGATTTTGGTTTAGATGCAGCCTTGCGGCTTAACACAGAGGATGCAGGGTTACATGACTTTGGCATTCTTAGTGAAAGGTCAGATGAAATGTATTACATATGTCCTTCTCGTGAGGTGCGCTAGCAAATACATAAATAATAGGTTTCCCTTGTTTACACTGCACATTCGTTGGCATTCACTTGAACTTGATAATACATTTTATGGAAAAGATCGATGCAGATACTTCCATTGGGCATTCGATCCCCCCCCCAACAACAACTGATTCTTTGAAAGCTGAGATTATGTTACTAACTGTCGAGTGCAAGTCATCGTGGGGCCAGACAATGAATATGAATGACTATGTAGAAATTCATCACAACTACAATGATTTATACACAAACAAAAAGTATGAGTATGAGGTTCTAAAAAGCTACGTTGCCAATTTGGAGGAAGATTGTAGTCTTCTTTTGGACATTCCTTCACTTCCTATGACACCATAACGTTGAATGGAAGAGCTTCATTAAGATTGTCTACCATTGGATGTTATTAACAATATAATCTTTCTTAATTCATAAACTGATATAAACGTTGTATTACATTGTGAGGTTGTTGTTTTTTTCACAACGTTCCTGAATGTTTTATGGACGATGTATGTTATTTATCGTAATGTTGTTGAATGTTATTTAAATCCAAATAATCATATTATATCCCCTTCATTGTGACATACACCCTTAGTGCTAAAATATATTACTTACATAATCTGTAATATGACTGGGCAACCAACTACACTGTATTTTATGTGGTCTACAAAGCTTGATATGGTTCTTAAAGGTATGATGAGAAACCAATATGAACTGGGGAGATGTGTGAATGGAGTATATACTGCACAAGCTTGGAGGGAGGCATGACGTGACTTCCGAAACATAACAGGGGGCCTTACATATCTTTGAGTGAGTTGCAAATGAGATGGCAATACATAAACAGAGAGTTCATAAGAGACAATCTTTTCATTTTGGGAGATTTATTGCCTCCACCGCCATTGGCCGTTCACCGCAATTTTGTGACGACTCGTCGCACTTACCCACCTGGAATTGTTGAATACCTTAACACTAACAAATGAAACAAACAACCACATCAGACGATGAAACAAACGCATGAACTTGTAACATATTTGCTCGACATTTGCTAGGCATTGTATTTGTTTGTGTTTGCTTCACAACATTTAGTTGTAAAACTTTTGTAGTACATTAGTTTGTTGGTATCATCATTTGACAAACTTCTACTTTACTCTTATGTTTAGAAGACTTACATCACGTTCAAACTTGTTTTTAGCTAAGTTTGCTTGTAACGTTTATTTGTATGCATTCTTGTCAGATATAGTTTACTATTAACAATATTTGCTCATACTTATATTTATTTATTTAATTTAGATGTCGTAATCGCGTTCAAAGGCAATGGCAAAGTTTGAAAAATTATTGATGTCTCCATCAAAGATACGAAAATATGTTGAAGAAAACCTTGTATGAAAAAAAATGTTGCAAGGATACACATGAGCAGGGAAAAAATGGGAGCCAGGAACAAGGCAAGGCTGGTGTTAGTCATCCTGTTCATCATCTGCCTTTGCTGTTTGATTGGCCAAAAGACGACATCAAACAACAACCCAATCAGTCGTTGCAGGAAGCTTGTCCTGTGTCATGGGACGAGTACGATGACGCCCTAAAGTGGGTCGACTGGGACAGCCATACCTGGGATCAAAATAAATCATCCTCCACATCAAAGACTGTCCACCACAATGGCTGGTCACCATCTTAGCATGTGTATGGATGTCTATGTCTAGGTCCAGGGCATGCCTCTCCTTTTTTGTCCCTCTCCCTAGTATGTTAATGATGTATTTGCCCGAGAACCAATAACTTCTTATTAGTTTTTTTGTTTGTTTAAGTTATGATGAAAACATGCTATTATCTTTGCTTTTGTACTTGTGCACAATTTATGTTATATTAGGACAATTTCAATTATCTTGTCAGTTTACAGTTCCCTGGATCAAATATGTACAACAATACATATTTACAACATAAAAATGCAATGCAAGACAACAATACAGTTAGATTTGTTTTAAATCATCACGTACAAATGACCATACTCATATATTATTTTCACTTTACTAAAAAAAATAACATCCACAAAATATAATTTTTTTTACTTTTGTACTTATATTAAGGCGCCATCATAACTACACATTCCTTGTACTTGTTAAACAGTTCTGCAAGAACATGACAGAATAAGCAAATCCTGACTAGGTTGCCAAACGAAATCAGACTGAATCCAGGCTGGTAGCCAAATAGAATCAGATTGAATCCAGGCTCAAATCAGACCAACTGACCAAAATGAGATTGGGTTGTCAAACATAATCAGAATGAGTTGCCAAATCCCGTCTAATCCAGTGTAGACTACATAATCCCACTCACTAACCATACAACCATAGAGCACGGACTCTAGTTGCATATCATTGCGTGAAAATTGGAAGCAAATGGTCAACCCCGATTTTGTTAATAAACTTTTAATTTTAAAAACCGCTCTCTTTTCTTTGATCCGATTAACCGCGATCCCAACCATCCGCCTTACGAAGACCCGGCTCGACCGGGAGGAGCTCCTTGTCCAAACACGGGCCGCCGTCGGCTCCCGAACCCCAAAGGCCAAAACCCCTCTCCGCTGCTGCGCTGGGAGCAGAACCGAACGCTAACATCATCTCCCGCTGTCCCGGCGGGCGGCGGGTGCTATTTTCTCCGGCTGCTGAAACTAATTCATAGGCCCCGTTTGCTATTTCCATAACAACATAGGAACCACACGTCTCATTTTGCTTACTGGAGTCCGGCTGATCTGCCGCCCTAGCCGTATAGAACTGCAACTAATCTGCAGGCAAGGCACTCCTGGACGCCTGTGATGTGGCGACTACACCGCACATCGCCTTCTTTCATCCGGAGGCTGAGCGCCTCGGCCGCCATGGCGGTGAAGCCCATCCCACCGGAGCCGGTCGAGCCCTTTGCCGTTTCACTTGAGCGCCTCGCCGCGCCACTGGAGCCTCCCTCCGTGCCAGTGGAGCCCCTCGCCGCGCCACTTGACTATCTGGAGGGCTTCCCCCGTCCTGACCCCAGGTACGCGGAGACGATACTGGCTGTCCCCAGGGGCAATTCTGGGAAGAGCATAGCTGCCAAGGAGAGGCAGGCGGGGCGGGTGCCGAGCATCGTGTTCGAACAGGAGAAAGGTGAGGAAGGTGGCAACAAGCGCCTCATCTCGGTGAAAAGGAGCCAGATCTGGAAGCTTGTCAAAAACCTGGGCTCGCCTTTCTTCCTGTCTAGGCTTTTTGACCTCGAAGTCAGGTCCGACTTCGAGGGGTCTGGAGAGCTCATCGAGAAAATCCGCGTCTTACCTCGACTGGTATAATAATGTTTATCTCTTCTGATATCCTCTTTACTAGTCTCATTTGATATGCTTAAAAAACAGTAAACTTTGCGTTTAAAAGGAAACAAAAGAGCTTGAGACTTTCATCTCGTCAGCAATATGGATTTCTGTGCCCTCACAGTAATACTTTATTTAGAGATTTGACGTTGTATGTATTGCTTCTATTTACAACTAACATAGTTAGTTGGATATCTAGCATTTCATCTTTGGATTTCAGAGCACGCCTTACCTAAAATAGGCGGTATAGCAAAATGGTCCCGTTTCTTTGCATCTTTTTGGTTTCCGAACGCAAATTCTGACACTTGTTCGCTCAATCTACATAATTAAAACACATTATCCGGGTTGCTTATCGTTTTGTTTCCAAGAAAGGCATTCTTTAGATTGCTATATGGTTCACTCCTGATGACCTGATGTCACTGTTCTGATTATGAAGCTACACCTTCATCCCACAACTGATGCGGTCCTCAACGTGACGTTTCTAAGAGCACCCTCATCTGCATTATTGAAGGTCAATGTTCCTCTGGTATACGTAGGTGAAGATTCATGCCCTGGACTAAGAAAAGGTATGTTATGAGCATTATTTGAAATTGAGAACTTTATACGTACACAATTTTCCTTGCTGCTTTGGTTCATTGTTTCTTTTGGTGCTTATATGGCACCTTAGTTTCATTTTGAATATGGTATTAAGTATTAGCAAGAAGTAGTGCTGTCATACATGCCTCTTTGTTGCTTTCATTCTTCCAGGCTTCCAATCTATTCACCTTTACAACTACTTTGTTTTGTCTAACCTGAATATTGACCCCAACCAAATTAGTGCACATGATAAACTTTTTGATGGCCCTAAGGAAAATTATAAATTCATAATGATGAGCATAACTTCAACTATGGTGCAGGACTTCTGTTGTTTTGACATGGGCAGGTCCGGAAATGGAAGTTTCCGGAAATTGACAAACTTCCATAAAACTTATGCCATTTTGGAAGAAAATGATTGAAGTTTGAATGGAACTTCGATAGATGCATCTAATCACGTTATAAGTGTACCTCTTACATGTTAATATAGAATAAAATGTTGAGTAGCTAGCCCCTACGTAGGTAGACAATCACGATTCACAAATTTCACAAAACAATGTCCCTGCCACAATAATATATTTGTAGAAATGTGCAGTGAATTATATAAACTGTACACTTTAAACTCTCCAAACACTCAAAATCTCCAAAACTCCAAGTGAATGTGGTTTTCAACTCATGCATGATTTATGTGAAGGCCTTTGCTGCTAGCAAGCCAACTTAAGGGACTTCCACTCACAAAAAAAGCTGACATCGTGCCATTTCACTTAGATGAAACTGTGGGCCTGTATGAACTTCGTCTGATTTTTGTTGACATCAGTGATTAATCACCAACATAGTCAAAGTTGAGAAAAGAGAACATTGTGTTGGACAGACTTCGTCGAATTTTAGTTCAAGTCAGTTCGACAATGAGACCAACTCAAACTCTATTGAGTATCGACTTCACCAGCTGTCAAAGTTGACAAAAGCATCGATAAATTCCCCACTTAGCTGAAGTTTTGATCAACGATTCCAACTTTATTTGAGCTGACTGTAATTTATATATGACATGTACCCACCTTTGTTTTGAAGAGCTAATGTTAATTGTTCTCTATTTTTCTGAACAAAAACAGTAAAAAAACTCTTCAAGTGAATAAATTGCAAACTTTTCTGGTGTAAAAAATACCTAAAACAATTTTCTAGATTATCACAATATTGTCAACATATATTTTTCATGGTATTTTAAGCATGATCCAAATATAGCCTGCACATGCAACCTTATTGCTAGATTATCTCATTAGATGATTTTGTACAACGTTTCTACAAATTATCTTACTATCGTTTTTGAGCTGACCACGGACTAATTGTCGTATTTTTTTGATTATTTTGAAGAATTTGTGTTTGTTATGCACACTTTTCTTGAAACACATGATGCAAGACATATTAAGATTTTCAAACCTCAAAGTTCCCAGGTCTTGGGTTCAATGATTGGTTGACCCAATGACATCATTATAATGTCACTCATCATATAATACACAGACATAATATTATGAATGTTTGTTTATATATGCATGCAGTATGCATATGTGTGTATATATGCATATAATTCGCATATGTATTTTTATAGCTATGTCTGTGATATATATTTATATGTTTGTAATCTACTACATAAAAACATTATGAATTATATGAACATACATGATAAGTATTTGTAGATAAATGAGGAAGCAACGATTTTGCAACACACACAAAAAGTTATAAATGGCTTAATAAGTAATATTTCAACACTTGAAATGTTTGACTTGGGGTGAGGGGGGCTATAATAAGTCGCAAGACCATATAGGGATGCAAAACAAAAATAGCAGGTACTGACCGGGTCTTTGACCGGAGCGACGGGTCACTAGGTTGTTGGTCGAACCGGTTTGGTCACTGGGTCGTTGGTTGAACTGATTGAGTCACTGGATCTAAGTTGAGACTTGCCTGAAAATACGTTTTAGCCTCACCAACCTAGTAGCTCTGCCGCGCGGCAATTTAACTTGTCAGGTGGGGCTGGGCTTCCAAACCCTGGAAAATATACTACGAAATATTGAACTTATCTAATAAATCACACTTATCTTGTATTCAATTAATCGCAAGTTCAATAATTTTATAACATATTTATCAACACATATTTTCTAATGTTTGAAAAACTCTAGAGGGGGGGTGAATAGAGTCTAAAGATACTTTTACAAGTTTAAAACACAAACACATTGCAACGTGCTTAAAGAATGCGGAAGTATAAGGGAAGTTAGTGTACAAGATAAGCAACCACAAGAACACAAAATTTAGAGTAGTTTTGTCAAATGACGTCAGTCCACTACTTAGTTGTTTCCAACCAAGATTTCTAAACCATGTATTTTATTTCTTATCTATACCGATACACAATATAGAAAATTTACCGGTGTCTTTTGTGGCTCAAGACAAACATTCCTTTTCAGCTCAAGGAAAACTATCACCTTTTTTGCCAGACCGTCGCAAGGTCACCCACTTGGAGATGATCACAATCAACCTCCACCACCTTGGTCGCAGTCTTCAACCGATAAGTAGCACCAAGAAAGCTTCACCACAACCTTCTTCCTTGAAGTAGTGAGAAGCAACAATAGTTCGTAGCACATGAACAAGAAGAGAAGAAAGAAAAATACAAAGCTCTTCACAAATATACAATGTAGCACTAATGGACGAGTGATGATGATCCACTCCACAAGGTTTAGGGCAAGGTCATACTAGGTGGAGAGGACACTAAAATTGAGCTGAGGCTTAGGCTAGCTTGATGGCAACTTGAAGTATAGAAGCTAAGCACTTTGAGTATGATTGCAAGTAGATGCTCAAGTGTGTGTATATGTCATGTATATGTATGTTTCTATATGAAGTGTTCTAAGACCACTCCTATATATAGGAATTACTTACAAGAGATGAGGGTAATTGCAGGGAGTGTTTAGGACGTCTTTAGTGGTCAACTAACCGTTAGGACAAGGTTAGTTGAGTTGCAATGACTAGTTTGATCGTTAACAAATTTTGCTCCCAAAACTTTACTCGGTCGACAAATAGTTTGACCGAGATTGTCTTGAGTGAGAAGTTTATCGACCAAGATTGTCTAGGGAGCACCAATGGGTCTAACAGCTATGTGTCGGTCGAGCTACTCCGTCCAAATGGGTACAACGGTTCGTTGTCGGTCGACAAAGTTATCGACCGAGTCGATCTCGGTCGAGAAAGACTTTGACCGAGAATGACCTAGACTCAAAAGTACTGTAACAGTTCTTTCCCGGTTGTTTAAACCCTCGACCGAGTGGATTTCGGTCGACAAAATCTTCGACTAAGAGAAAATTCTGTAAAATGTTATGCAAAATAAAGGAAATCCTATCTAATGACTTTCCTTATAAAACCTAACAACCCTAAAGGCTTCATATGAGTGTGGGATAGGGTTTTGGGTAGGTTTCGGAAAATCATCACTTGTCCTTACATCATGTCTATCTAATTGTATGAAAAACACACTTATACAATTATACTCATTGTACAACTTGACATACAAGCATCCAACCATATATAAAATTGCATGGTCTTTGTAGTTGGATTTTGACTTAGTTCCTTGATCACCTGAAACACTTAATACACATGTTAGTGACACGATTTGGGAAATATTTGCATCATAGAAATTTGAGTGTGGCATATCCAAAAAGCTAACAATCTTCTCCTTTTGTAATGATGACAAATATATCCATAAGATAAATTGAAAGTAGCCAATTTAGAACTCCATACCTTTGCTTTGATAGATAATTCATCTCATGGATTGTTCTCCCCCTTTAGTCGAAGTCAAAAAGGGTCAATACTTACTAGTGCTCCCCCTCAAGAAGACACTCCCCCTCAACAAGATAGTCATTTTAGAGAGGGAAAAACTTATGCTCAATGAACCAATTAAAAAAGAATAGCAATTGATGGAAAAGGTCAAAATCAAAGATAGACATTTAACAGATTGACGCATAGTCAAAAAGCCATGTATGATCAAGGAATGATTTTGAAAATATTGTCTAATTACCAATGAGAGGAATGTTAAGTCCTTCATGATAAGAAGATTCCAATTAGTACAACTTATTAGATGATACTCTAAACCAATGGTTAGGAATGCTAAGTCCACCATGATATAGAGATGCCATGAAGAATACCATTTTCTAAAGAATATTTCAATATCAATGCAAGGAATAAGTCCTCCATGATATAGAGATTTGCCATAAAATAAATCAAAAGACAACCAAAAATGACTTCTTAATCATTTTCAAGGGATGTTAAGCCCAAAAATGATTAGAGAATCCATTAAGCACAACAAAAGAATCTCTAGATCAAATATAAGGGATGTTAAGCCCATTTTGGTATAGAGAAGCCATTAGGCACCATAATAACAACTCCAAAAAAATGTCAAAGGATGTTCAGCCTTTATTGATATAGAGAATCAACTAAGAGCAAAAAGGACATGCAAGACATATTAAAGGACTTTGAGCTTCCCCTTAATCTTGTACCAAGTAAATAGAGCTCAAACATAAGAAAAATGTTTACAAAGAAATAACCATTTAAGAGCCCAAACTTCATGATAAAGTATTATTCATGTAGAAACCAAAAGATCAAGTAAAACTTCGAATACTTAAACTAAGTTAAGTAAATTCTGTCACTGATAAGGTTTTGGTCGAGTATGTTGACGATCGAGGAAGAGCTCGGTCGAACTATTGGTTGACCAACAAACATACCGTGAAATCACAAATTAAGTTTTGCTTTGAATTATTTCTCCCCTTTGTCATCTCAAAAAGATACAAAGTGTGAAAATAAGACGACTCCCCATAGTGGGATACTCCCCCTAAATATGACGTCCATAGAAAAATATTAAAATGTCAATTACAGCTACAATGATATTCACCCTAATTATGATGTTCCTTCTAAATATAATGTTCCTTTCTTAAGAGTATCATACAAGGTGTATTAAAGAATATCAAATTTAGCCACAAGAAGTATTAATATAATCTAGGGAGACATGATACAGATTAAAGTTAAGACATTTTCTTACAATGATTTGAATTTCCAAGTACTACTGACAATCTTATTTTTGGTCGAACTGTTTTGTCGATTGAGAGGTCCCTCGTTTGAAGTTTTTGTCGACTGAGAGACAGTTCTGGAGAATCCAGAATTTCAGTTTAACAAATTAAGCACATTGAATTTTTATATAAATGATATGCACATGTACATCAAATTAGGTTGAGATAAGACCCAAATACATTTGTCAAAATTAAGGATAGGTCCAATCTCAACATTCTCCATTTTATTCTAAGTTGGGGATTTTTGAACCCAACCCATGGTGCTATCTTTCTTCTTCTTGAAATGATATAAGAATGCATAATGTCTGGATTTTCCACAATCAAAACATGTTACATGATTAATAGAGGTTGAAGGATTTGCAATTAATTTGTCAAAATAGGATTCCTCTTTTTCTTTTTCATGTTCAGAAATGTAGCCAAGTCCATGATTACGAAAATGTAACATATTTCTACTATTAGAAAAATTGTCTAAAGACAACTTCAGCTTTTAATTTTTTTAGTAGAAATCAAGCATTTTCTAGCAAGATCTTTTTCAAGCATAGAAGTTTAATTATTTAAATCAAAATTGTTATGATCAACATGAGCATAAGGAGGTAACTTTTTAATATAAAACTTTTATTTTGATGTGAAAGCTTGATCTTGGAAAGAAGCATTTATAGAAATAAGATCATCTTTTGATGCAGTAGAAAGGGATACCTCATTATCACTATTATTACCTTCATTTTCATCATGTGCATGTGCTTCTTCTTGTTCATGTGCACCTATATGTACTTCATTATTACCTTCTTCATGTTGAGCATGGGGGCAATCGACTACATGATGGCAAACTTCATCTTCACTTTCTTCCAAATCATCCATAGTGGCAAGATGAGCTTCTCCTCCTCCTCCTCCTCCTCCTCCTTCTTCTTCTTTAGTTTAGGGCATTCAGATTTCCAATGACCTAGCCACATTGGTGACATTTAGTAGGCAAATATCTAAATTTTTTGTTAGACAAATATCCAATGACCCTTCTCTCCGCATGGTGCCAATGACATTTCTCTCCGCATTGTTAGGACGTCTTTAGTGGTCAACTAGCCGTTAGGACTAGGTTAGTTGGGTTGCAACGACTAATATGATCGTTAACAAATTTTGGCTTCCAAGACTTTTCTCGGTCGACAAATAGTTTGATCAAGATTGTCTTGGTCGAGAAGTTTGTCGACCGAGATTGTCTAGGAAGCACTAATGGGTCTAATGGCTATGTGTCGGTCGAGCTACTCGGTCCAAATGGACACAATGGTTCTTTGTCGGTTGACAAAGTCTTCGACCGAGTGGATCTTGTTTGACAAAGACTTTGACCGAGAACGACCCAAACTCAAAATATTGTAACGATTCTTCCCCAGTTGTCTAAGCCCTCGACCAAGTGGATTTCGGTCGACAAAGTCTTCGACGGAGATAAAAACGCTGTAAAACATTATGCAAAATATGGAAAACCCTATCTAATGACTTTTCTAATAAAACCTAATAGCCCTAAAGGCTTTATATGAGTGTGAGATAGGGTTTCGGGTAGGTTTCGGAAAATCATCACTTGTCCTTACATCATATCGTATCTATCAAATTGTGTGAAAACACTCTTATACAATTATACTCATTGTACAACTTGACCTACAAGCTTCCAAACATATATAGAATTACATGGTCTTTGTAGTTGGATCTTGACTTAGTTCCTTGATCACCTGAGACACTTAATACACATGTTAGTGACATAGTTTGGGAAATATTTGCATCATTGAAATTTGAGTATGGCATATCTAAAAAGCCAACAATGTTGACATTGTTAAACATGATCCAGTCTAGTCTACATGTACCATAATGATTACATAGTTCTCTTACCAGGTTATTCTGCATGACGTAACTATGAATTACGATGTACTTCTTCCAAATTTATACCAGCACGAATAACATAATTCACAAACTGCTTATTGTTGTGACGGAACAAATCTTTAATCTTGACTATGCGACTGTGCTGTGATGTGCCGCCTGAAACTTTTGAACTTGTACAATTTAATTCTCTAATCGAGAGAATGTGAGTATCTGGAAAAAAAATCACAGTATCTTCCTATCACATTCCTATCTGTCTTTACTAGCAGCATGCTATTTGTCACAACCATTTGAACAAATGAACTATAGGAGAGCCAACATTTTAATCAACACACGCTAATTTCTAAGTTGGGTACATTTATTACGTCATTGATCATTCTTCACTACTACTTGTAGTTGAGTATGTGTATTGCGCATAACTAACTTGACATGGTACACTTAACTATGAGATATGTCACCCTTCATGCACTCTTAACTGTTAGCAGCTGATTCTATTAATTTGCTACATATATGCTAACTATAACTTTCTCATGCACCCAACTACACATGTCTGTATATGCCATCTTTACTTTATGTGCATAACTTCTCAATGAAAAGCCCAGACCCCTTTTACACGTTCTATTTAAATCTGAATATATTGCAATATTTGGCGGTCCGTTGTCCCGGAGTTTCAGATTGGATCTTTTGATGGGTATTCATGATTTGATTTGTGATGCATCTCATATATCTTTGAAATTGTGGTCATCAGGGATCTACGAGAATACCATCTTCTATGGTTTCCTTATATAATACATAGATTGGAGAGTGCACCAATCAGGAATAATGTAATAAGGCAAAAATTGTTGAAGACTTGAACAAAAATTAACTTGTGAGAGCAAACACAGAGATACGTGGAGTATTACATCTCAACAAGATTATTCCCCATATATGAGCTGATTGAAAAGGAAGGATCCATGTAGCCACCACAATATGGACAGAATGATAAATTATATGTTTTACTAAGCAAGGATATATAGATTTGGATATCTAGTCATCATTACCATCATCATCTAAACCTCAACCCCAACCATCATCATTTCTACACGAAATCTTCTTTTCCATTCAGACCTCTTAGAACTCACATAAATTTGGATATATGTCAATGATATTACAAGAGTTCCACTTTCAATTAAATGTTTGTGAGGATAAATATATGTTTACTCATTCAGTGAAACTACATTCGTGAGTCGTGTAAAGTCAGCAGTAAATATATTGTTATTTTTCAAGAAAAGATCTGGTCTCATCACCACCTTGTTCCTATATTACCTTAAACAACAAATAAAAACACTATTTAGAGATATTCATGTATAATACTTGAAAAGAACAACAATACTTGGAAAGAACAACATGCAAATGAATCAATACTTAAATGAAGAGAAATATACTATCATTAGTTGCCTTAGTAATGATTAGTGGCAAGTTCTCTTTATTCCTATGGTAGTTTATACGATAACATATGTACGATACGCTTTCCACATTCTTCATATGTGATCCATCTCTTTGTCTTTATTTTTGGATTATTGTCTTTAAGTGTTCCAAAATTGGTAAGCTATAAGGATGAGGTGCATGCGCCAAATAGATGAATCAATGACTGTGCCTATTATTACCATCTTTTCCAGACGGCTCATATTTTCGTCTTAGGAAGAAGTAAAGAATGCATTTGTAGTTATATACTAGCGTTATTGGCATAAATCATAATCATAGTTGGACCAAGTGGTTTGAACACAACCCATAGCATTACCGACAAAGCTCTCGGGTCTCTGGTTCAATCGTCAGGTTACTTTGATTGACCCTATATGACTTCACTAACATAATAAGTGTAACTTTAACTACACACACGTACTAGCATCATAGGCATCACATATGTAGTTCATCCACAATATGTAGACAGAGACATACTCTCTCTCTTACACACACACTCATACACACAAACACTCACGCACACACCCCTAGCTGTTCCACTGAACCCGTAATTTTGTTCTACCGAACTTACTCCTCCATTAGTCACATCACTTGTAGTTAGTTCAATGGTTTCCTCACGAATAACTGTTCCCACCATGCATACCATGGAATGAAATTTTGCTCGAAATTTTATTTTTTTTTGCAACCGGACATCAAAACTCATGATTGAACATGCAAAATGCACAAATGTAGGGAATGAGACGTAATTTTGCGAAAATTTTGACCCTAGGTGCTAATTTCACCAAACAGGGTGAAATTTTGCGGCAAAGAGCCCAGTTTGTGCTGTAATTTTGTGAATGGCACAGAAGCACAACTTAAATTTCGAGAAATTTGTTCCCAAGACCGCTAATACTACATCCTGAGTATTTTGGCAATTTTTATGAATTTCATGCTTCTAAAGACTATTTTTTTTAATTCTAAGGTATATTTCCCCTATCCCTAGACCATCTATACATTACCTTCATCAATTTCTACACTCTTCTATAGAGATATGAAAAAAATACTCCGAAAATAACAAATTTTGTTTCTTGGAGATATCTATAAATGTCCCGTGTAACCTAGTTAAATGCTAATGCTAGACTTATACAAGATGTAGCTCGTAAATTTATAACTTGTAACTGTAAGTTTTAAATTCTAACTTGTAACTTGAAGTTTTTAACAGTCTTACTGTCTAGAAGACTTGGCATTTATGTTCATTTGTGCACTCACTCAGTGAGACATGGATGCCACCCTAACCTCTAAACATATAAATTTATTATATAATCAAGTGTGTTTATGTCTAGACATTGTGTTTGAAGAATCTCATAACTTAATTACTTCATTTTGCCATCGAAATTGCCATCAAAGTTATGTCAAAATTGTCTTAATTACTTCATTTTGCCATCGAAATTGCCATCAAAATTATGTCGAAATTGTTCAGCTTTCTTCACTTATAAATGTGGCAGACCCCCCCCCCCAAAAAAAAAAAATCCAAGTTGAAATATTATTGCATATTTGAGTAGATCTTGGCGTTTAGAACATCCTGATAAATTTTCATGATTTAATTCACTTATTTGGTTATCGAAATTGTTACGGTCATAAATATCAAAATTTCCACCGAAATTTCAAATAATTTCTATTTCTGGGCCATCAAATACGACATCGAAATTGGACATATAATTCTATGATACATACACATTTCTATTAATTAACCTCCTCATGCCAACAAATAACTAGGGGATTAAAACCATTGCACTCTCCTCATCACAAATTATCAACCATCAACTGATCCATTCTAACTCACATATTCACTTGTCTAATTTTAGAGATCTGAAGATCAAACTTCAAATCACACTACCTCACATGATTCCACACAATAATGAATGGGCTCGCATAAACCAAACAATTGAGCTATGCAAACTAGGATGATATCATTCAAAACATGGATTAATAGGAATCCGAACAAATTTCTACAATAAACATGGACTTTGCTAAGGTCAGATTGTGGATAGATCATTGCTAATATCTATACGCCTTAGCCTCGTATTTCCTGTTTGTCTATCTAAAAGCTTAGTCATTGAACTTGCATCCAACTTAAATGAAGTTTTTTTTTTAAATTGGCCATTCTATTCATCCCGTGGCCTGGGCTCGATCCTGGGACCTCTCACTAACACACCGAGTGTCTAACCATCTTGGTGTCTTCTGTTAGACAACTTAAATGAAGTTAGGGCACACCTTGAGCAATTGAGGGGTATTTGAATGAATTCGTCAATTGGACCTCCAAAATATATGGCTATCAACACAGGGCACAAACATTTTAATGTTGGTCTGGGACATATTCTAGAAATTAACCTTTTTTCTTCATCTACCATTTTGTGGAACAAACCATTTCATGATGTTACATCTCATTCCAAATTTAAGTTTGATCAATTTTTTTTGTCATGTAGCCAACGGAGTTGTTTGGATTAAAGCTAGGTGTATAAGGATGCTATTTCTTTTGTGTTCCCACACGAGGTCAATATAAGCCATTTCAATATGAAAATCTGTATCTTGTGTTGCCAAAGCCCTGTTGGCCAAAAATTCGTCCAATCTTTCATGCAATCTTGTTTGATAAGATAGTCTTCCTTCAATACTCTGACACTTGAAACACACAAAATAGAGCAAGTAATTTTGACACTAAATATTTCTACACAAACGTAAAAATGCTCAATCAGAGGAGCCCAACATAAAAAAATGCTTAAATCAAATGAATATCTAACTCTATTGTATTAAATGTCCATGGACTTGCCTTTTTTGCTCTCAAACAAACTAGAACATGTCGTTTGCAATGTAAACCAAAACTAGAACATGTTGGTCAATATCCATAAAATTTGAGCGAGAACCAAGTCATTAATAATTTTTGTTGCATTTCTTCAAGTTTAACATGAATCAGCTGAAGTGCAATCAACTCTTTTCTTTTAGTCAATGCAAAACTACAAAAGAAGCTATCATATTTCAGTCAATGTCAATGTTTTAGTAAGCGGGAAGCGGGAGGCGTGCAGATGGCACCTTGTGACCGCTTGAGCGGCAGGCGGCCACTCAGGCGGGCTCTTTTTGAAAAAGCAGCTACCTAAGTTCTTATACAATTTAATAGAAAATTACACATGTCTATATAAATTGCATATTGCAGGCAGACATTTTACTTATCTGAACAGATTAATTAACATAATAAAACACCCAAATAGTCTATGAATTATAACACAACTATATAATAATTGGTGACATCATGACAATGAATAAATACAACTCAAGTAAATAAATTTGAGGTCATGAAGATAATCAAGAAATAAATCTAAATTAGTGTTGTACCTTTAGATGGAGCATTTTCCGTATAAACTCACATAATTTTAAATTTGTATAGTATTAGACTATGTAGTATATAATAATATGGTTTATAGAATGTATGTATTATATTATATAATAAATTAATATCCATCCACTATCCAGTAAACAGTAGTATACATAATGCATATGTAGTATAGAATGCAACCAATCATGAATGAATTAGTATTATAGAATGTATTACTATTGCTGCAATGAGGTACTAAGGTACTGTTTCGTATTAGTGTATTACTAAGGTACAAACTACAGAAAAAAGAAAGAAACAATACATCCTAAAGTACTGTTTCGTATTTTCTATTGTACATCAATATTATATTATACTGTTATAGTATTATATAATGTATTATATGCTGTATAACATGCGCCCAAACAAAAGGCTACCAAAAGCGGCTGCTTAGAGGGGTTTTTTAGGCGGGCGCACAGGCGGCTCAGGCGGGTGCTTATTGGGCCGACGCCTGTAGGGACGCTCAAAGGCCTAACTGAGTTGTGGGCCTGTCAACCGCATAGGCGGGTGCCCAAACGGCTGCCTGCCACACTTTTTAAAACACTGGTCAATGTTAAAAATGCAAAACACAATCACGCTAACATTCAATGATTGATGGTTCACCCTAAAAACGGATGAGTACCCAACAATGTCCTTAAAACCTGACAACAATGAGTTAGACTCAAGGATTACTTCTCAACCCATCTTATACCCAAACGTCACACAACTTGATCAAACAATTTTCATATTTGTTTTGCATATTGTGTGGGCTGAGCAACTGACCATTTTGAAGATACAACACTTGTAGTTACATCACAACCATATAGGACCATTTTCATTCTATTGTAGCATGCTGCATGGACTATTATGTCATCTTTAGGGGCTTCGTATTCGTGCTTTATTTTCTCTTACCATAAACATGGATTGGATGCTCACAACACATGGACCCATGTGATAAGGTATCAATCGTCAACTCATTCTAGGCAGCCCAAGTGACATGGTCAAGGACCCCCTTGTGTATCTACTCTTATGAGTCGAAATCAAGCTCAACGTGACTGCCTTATTCTATAATTCACTCAGTTTCCCCCCTTGAATCAAGGGTATATTTCCATTCTCTCTCAGTCATTGAGTCAGAATTGATTTTGGCTTTAAACTTAACTAAGGTTCCATTAAACGATGACTTCACCAAAAACACAACATAACAATAAGTACATCACAATATTCATTTCAAAACTTACTGCTAGAACTTTGATCATGCACCATTCATCTTTGTCATTCCACATTTAATTCAATTTCAAAAATCCAAAGAAACAAGATATCCTAATAATTTTGTCAAATCAATGACAAAAAGTACTTCAATGCAATTGACAACATGCACATAACAAGAAACAAACAATAATTGCATTCATCGTGTTTAATATTATGTATGATTTAGGTTGATAAGTTCAAAATGAGTATAACAACCATATCACCTAAATACCTAATTACTAAGTAATCAAATAAGAAAATAACCTTAAGTGAGCATGATCCTCAATGCATGATTCTCAAGATAACTAAAAATCTTACAGCCCTCACTCCTTGCTCCACCATATTTAAAGTCTACATTGTCTCGAAGCTAGTTGGAGCATGGAGAAGAGAGGAGGGTATTCTATGCAATTGTTGTAGAGTAACTATCCCTGTCTGAGGTGGATCTACACAGTCCAAATCATAGTGATATGGCAGATGTGGGGGTAATGTCATATCCATAATTAAATTTTTACATAAAAAGGTCTGTCATTTGTTGTGTTGTAGTGCGATAAGTATTGATGCAGGCAGAACCTTTGAGATGCTAGATGATATAAGTATATAACCATGGTAGTAAAATGCACCCGAATCATACGCCTTGAGACAAGGCAACCGCTTGTGCACCCTAGGTGTGTGCTTCACTTCTGTGAGGGAACATGAAACGTGAGGCACCAAGGAAAATAAAAAGTGTAAGTCTTGTATATAAAGGGGGGGGAGTTTAGAGAAGAGATACTTGTTCTTGTTGTTGGTTAATGTAGATGCAGAGGCCCCTGGTGCCTTGTTGTTCTAGTCGATGTAGCGACATGGGCACTATATGGGGAGGACATGATGGCTCTGACCACTAGTCATTGTCGTTGCTGCAAGTGAAGGAGGCTTTGAATGCTGCCAAATTAGGGAGAAGTTGGGGGGTGGGAGTTGGGGAGGAGTTCGTTATTGAGGGAGAGTCGGGGAGTTTGGGTCGGGGCAAACTTGGTTGTGTGGCTCTTTTTTATTTTGAGGATTCTCATTTTGCTGCATGGTTAGGTCTAATGGAGCAAATGGATTGATACCTGACTGGATAATGCGTTGTTGACTAGTTTATAATTGGTTTTAATATTTTTTTAATTTAGATATATCTATATACACCTCATAATTTTGAGATTTATGTCTCAACTGCCTTGAGACTTATGCTTTACCTCAGTAAGACATATCGTCTTAGACTCTCAGAGTGTCGTCCATACTTGAAGTTTTGGTTGTAACAACTAACCACCACGGTAAACTTAAGCCCATGAAAACTGAACACACCATACAACCAAGGGAGTAGGGTTATTGACTCTTCATTCCTTAAAGCAAATTGACAGTTTTCCATGCACTCTTGGCTAGTTCTGAGGTCTAATCTAGTTTGGATCTTTTTAACATTAGAGAAAGCATATAATGATATAACTACAATCTCTACTAATAATTACCGGAGTGATCACGCTAGTTGAATTTAGGGCAATCAAATAATCAATGCAACAATGTAGGCCGCTTGAGAAGGTCTCAATAATAGTCAAACTATCATGTGGTGCTTTTCAGTTGTATCCTCCCCTTCATGTTAGTCATCAGTAAAAGCCTTCGACAGGGGATGGAAGTGGAGCTATTTTCCTTGTCTGCAAGGCCACCTTGTCAACATTAAGCACTTGGCAATTTTTATAATTAGTTGTTCAAGAATTAAATTAGTAGGAGCAAAACTGAGTATATGCATTGCAATTTCAGACAATCTCGCAGTGTGAATGGTGGGGCCAAGTTGGATGGAGTAGATATACCAAATGGTGATAATTTTCATTGCTTGGGGTCTATTATTCAAATAGATGGGTATGCCCAAGATGGCGTTTGTGACATGATCACTGCAGGATGGTCGAAATGGAGGAGTGCAACACGAGTATTATGTGATCGGAAGATCCCTCTCAGATTAAAAAGCAAGTTTCATAGAACAACTATACGACTATCCATGCTCTATGGGAGTGAATGATGGGCGGTGAAGAAACAAGGTCTCAACAAGGTGAACGTGGCTGAAATGCATATATTGAGGCGGATGTCTAGGAAGATAACAAAAGATCGCATGAGAAATGATTATATCAGGAATAAAGTGGGGTGGCGAGCATTGAGGACAAGTTGCACGAGTGTTGACTCAAATGGTATGGGCATGTGCAACGCAAATCGACTAATGCGCCTATACATAGCAATGCTATCAAGTCAAGCACAATTAATAGGAACAATTGAACAGTTTTTTTATCATGATGGCTATATTTGATCATCATTCCACTCAAGCCCAATAACCCGGTAAGACTAATTATCTCAACACTCCCCCTCAAACTAGAGAGCATACATCGTATAATCTCAACTTGTTATTCATAATTGAAAAACACAAAGAGGAAGTGATTTTTTGAGGATATCCACAAATTGTTCTCCAGTCTTCACATAGGGCGTAAAGAGATATTCTTTGCTCTGACTAGATCACATACAAAGTGACAATCTACTTCAATATGTTTTCTACGCTCATGGAAGACCGAATTGTTGGCAATACGAATAACAACCTGATTATTGTAGTATAATGATGCATGTTGTTGTTGTTAAACATGAATTTTGAATTCACATCGAATGAATTGGATCCACTACAAGTCACAACATGCATGTGCCATGGCACGATATTCAGCTTTGGTGCTTTAACATGAAATGTTCGTTTGTTTCTTACTCTGAGCAATTGGGTAATTACCTAGTAGGATGCAATATCACGAGATAGATCTTCTATCTTGAGGCTCCCCTGCCCAATCTGCATCTACATATCCTGCAATACTCAGTGTGTTGTGTTGGGGTCATCTATAGATTATGCCTTTCCCCGGGGAACCCCATAAGTACCGAAATATACGTTGTATATTGGTCCAGTGAGTCTAAAGAGATGTGCTCATGTGTTGACTAACGACCCCAACTTCATAAGAGATATCTAGTCGTGTATGGTTAAATAAGCTAGTTTTCCAACTATCCATATGTATTTCTCTGCATCAGGGTAGAGCTCCCCCTCATTTGGTGTCTTCACATGGTAATCCATTAGAGTGGATATAGGTTTTGAGTCTGTCATGCCTGTCTCATTTTAATAGATCAAGGACATACTGTCTTTGAGAGAGATTGATCCCTTCTTTGGCTCTAAGGACTTCAATGCCAAGGAAATGTTGAAGATTCCCTAAATCTTTAGTATGGAAGCTGGGTTGGGTAGCCTTCTTCAGATCAGATATTCGTTGTGTAATATTCTCAGTCATTACAATATCTTCAACATAGATAGCAAGCAAGGCATGTCCTTCGTTGTAATAGGAGGAAAAGAGTGAGTGGTTATTGCAGACAGTCACAAATTCGGTATTCGGGATGCTTTCGGTCGAGCTGAAAAATTCGGAATTTGAGAATTGTTGGAAATTTGGGTAAAAAGCGGTCAATGCATGGTAAAAATACGGTCAATGATTCGGGAAAAAGTCAGAAAAAATCCGATTACACGCACGCACGCACACACACACACACGCACGCACGCACACACACCCACATCGAAGAAAACGTCAAAATGAATAATTTTTGGATAATACAAGACTAATAGTAATATTCCGAAATTAGGAGTTTTTCGGCCGTTCGATACATCTTGGGAAAAATTCCCGTTTTCAACGCGACTTTTTCAAAAAGTTGGAGTATATTGTGACTATGCTTGTAGATTTCCTGAATCCCAATGGTTCAAGAGTAGCACTGAGTTTATTGAACCTGGCATGGGGAGATTGTCTGAGGTCGTATAAAGAGCGCAATAGCTGACAAACTTTGGCACCATACTTCCCCTCATTAACAAAGCCGTGAGGTTGCTACATCTACGCTTCTTCAGAGAGGTCACTATGCAGGAAGGCATTCTTAATATCCAGTTTGTGTCCTAGTCAAAGGTAGCGCCAAAGATATCAATATGCATACTGAGGCAATGCGAGTCACATGGGATGATGGGAGAAGGTGTTGAAGAAGTTCACCCCAAAGGTCTGCATGCATTTGTTGGCACTAAGTGTGCTTGTAGACGTTCAACTGTCCCGTCTAAATGGCGCGTTATTGAGAAAATCAATGACAACATTTTTAACATTTTTTTTCAAGGGGTGGATCGACTGACTTCTATGTGTTGTTCTCACCGAGGGTCGCCATCTTATCTTAATGTCCATTGCAGCCTTCCACCCGGGATTGACTAAGGGCAACCACATGATTTTTAGGAACGGCGGTAGAATTAAGAGAAATAACAAAGACAAATACAGAGGGAGATAAGCGAGTACGACAACAAGTGTTAGAGATATGATGTTTATTGTTGCATGTATGAGGAGCTCACCGAAGGGCCATTGGTTCGTGAGATCCTGTTGGTGTAGACGATGATGGATTAAAAGCTCGTGATGAATCGGTGATCACCTACGTTGATATACTTTGGAGAAAATTTGAGGTGGTGTGGTGGTGGTGCAAATGAAGTATCTAGAACAGGAGGTAAGGCAATGACAATCTAGCAGTAAAGAAACAAACTCTGATGGAGAAGCAAGCATTGTAGTGAGAGTCAAGGTAAAAAAATAAATGATCTTTGTGAAAAGTGACATCTGCAGTGACATGCAACCTTTGGGTTTTCAGGTCAAAACACTTGTAGCCTTTTTGGACTTGGGAATATCCTACGAAGACAAACCTAATAGCCCGGGGAGATAGGTTGTCCGCTATAGGATTTAAAGTTGTGCACAAAATTGATGCATCTAAAAATTTGAGTCGATAGAGAAAAAGACTGTTTGTTAGGGTGGAGAATGGATAATAGTGTTTCACACTTGAGGATAGAAGATGGTAACGCCGCAAGGAATTAAATGCCGATACCGACAACTTATCGACGGCGTGGAAATAGATATTTACAGGTATACCGACGGAAATATCGACAGATGCAATCCTGGACTTATCGACGCCTAAATGAACGAATTAAATCATGAAATTTTACAGGCGTGGTCTCAACACCTAGATGCAACGTTTTATGCAATAAAATTCTATATTGGGTATGTTGGGGGGGTCAATCATGTGGGAGGTAAGGAATCAATCCTGTTTTTTTGAGATTTCGATGAAGGATTTCGATGACAAAATATAAGAATTAAGATCTGAAATTTTAGTAGCACAATCCATAAACGCATGTTTACACACTTATGCAATAATATTCAACTTACGACAAACATATAACAACATAGTAAATTACTAAGTACTAACTCACATCAGTTGTATGTTGAGTGGCGCGCCGGCTGCTGATAAGGATATTGTTGTTCTACATATTGCTCCCATGTCATCAAAGCTCTATACGATTTGTTGTATGTGACAACATGCTCCTCATATACTTCAGGATTCACATACCGCATCATCCCAATCTTTGGAAAATGTTCTTGTAAATCTTTGAGATATTGAGCCTTGTTTGCTGAATTCCTGGGAGGCTGAGAAGAAGCGGGAGGAGGTGCGGGTGCCCTTGCTTGAGGAGCTGGAGGTTGAGGAAAAGGAGGTTGTAATGGAACTCCGACAATAGGATAAATTGTAGTATGCCCACCACTCCATGTTTGCCCGAAATCACCAGAGTATGCTTCGGTGTTCACCCGAAAGCATCCATAAGGGCTACAGACAGAGTATGCTTCATGATATCCCATACCAGGTCCAAGTTCTAATTGTAACCTTGGTTGTGGGCCTTGTGGTTCAACTTGATATCCAGAATACCCATGTTGAGAAGTCTGAGATGGGTATGGAAGTGTCTGCCCAAATAACATATCTCCAAATGAATGTTCTTGAGATTGAGATTGAGAGTCAGATATACTCAATGCATCCATTGATTCAGCAACATCAGAATGATAATCACTTGGACTCCGGTATTGTGGTTGTGGTTGTGGATTAGATGGGTAGGAGTAGGGGTAGGGGCTTGGAGTTGTGGGCATTGTGGCATTTGGTGGAGGTGCACCACTGTAATCTTTCCCAGTTCGAGTTTTTCTTCTTTGATAATTTTTTTCAGGCATGGGATATTCTTGTTGTTGTGGAGGTGCACCCCTAGTAACATAAGGCCGATCATCATGTTGAGGATCCACAGCTGGAGGATATTCTGGAGAGCGTTGACTTTGATTACCACCATCATTATCATTGTCACTATCATCAGACTTAGATTTAGAACCAACTGAAGAAGAAGAATTTGAGCTACCTAACTGCTCTTGTACTCTTCTATCTATTTCCATATCAACATTTACATGTGCAGCTTCAGGCTCAAGTCTTTCAGGCGGATTATCAAGAATAATATCATCACCGTTGTTTGGCTCAAATTGATCTTCTATGTATGGATCTGGACGCCCATCTAAATTATCAAGAACAGGACGACCTATCTCATTCATCCATTCCTCTAAAGGATTTTCTGAATCTTCCTCCAGCCCTCTACGTCTGTCAGTGCTGAAAGTGTATGCGGTGTCAATGGGATCGTGGACAACAGCAAAATCCACTTCCCTATAGTTGGCATCTCGTATTGCTCTAGCCCTCAACCGCATGTTGTAGTGAACGTAGACAAGGTCCCTCAACCTGTTTGTCCCAAGCTTGTTCCTTCTCTTTGAGTGTATCAGATTGAATGTGCTCCAATTTCTTTCACAACCCCCTGCAGATGTTGTTTGAGCAAGGAGACGAACAACCACTTTTCTTAAATGGGGGGCACCTGTTCCATTCCAAACCCACCACTCACAAGGATCACCTGCCTCACGATCAGAAACCGCATTTGGATGTCCAAAACATCCAGTGCCTTCACGGAAATGGCGCAACTGCAAAAAAAAACATCATTTACGATATTTAGATGATGAAATCAAAGTGATGACTAATGAGTAATGACTACTGAGACATTAAGAATGTAAGTAATATAGTTATCTTATACCTCATCCAGTACTAGCAATCGCTCTTCTGGAGAGGTAATGAACTTGTTGGTGACATCTCTCACTGCAGTCATTAGAGTCGGATTCAATCCAAGCGTTCGTGAGTATTGGAACCTCGGATTCAAATAGTAAGCTGTCACAAATAATAATAAGGAAATTAGAATGACATTTTAATAGGTAGACTATGAGTTAGACAAATAACTCAGAAGTTAGAAACTTAGAACATAATTGATTGAGATATATACCTGCTTTATGCAATGGATGCAAAAGCATATTTGTCCAACGAGACTCATAAATTCTGATGTATTGCTCATTGGACTTAGGAGCTGCTTCTTTGATGCGGTCCACCATTGAGGTCATTGCATCATATAAAAAAGGCATTGTTGCAGTTTTGTCACCATCTACCAGCCTCAATACCTTGACAATTGGTTCCATTATTCGCAACACCCTAGTAACCTTATCCCAAAAAGGTCTGCTGGCAATCAACTGCTCAATTCTACTGCCAACTGGGGTATTGTGCTCCTTCATGGAGGTCCACTCCACTCCATTGAAGAGCCTCCTAAGTCCATCCTTTTTGGCAAGGAATTAAATGACCGATACCGACGCCGTTTCGACAGCTTGGGTATAGATATTTACAGGTATACCGACGGAAATATCGACAGATGCAATCCTGGCCATACCGACGCCAAAATGAACGAATTAAATCATGAAATTTTACAGGCGTGGTCTCAACACCTAGATGCAACGTTTTATGCAATAAAATTCTATATTGGGTATGTGGGGGGGGGTTGTCCATCATGTGGGAGGTAGGGAACCTGTCCTGTTTTCTGCAGATTTCGATGAAGGATTTCGATGACAAAATATTGGAATTAAGATTTGGAAATTTACTAGCACAATCCATAAACATAAACACTCATACTTATGCAATAATATCCAATTTACAACACATGAATAACATAGTAACTTACTAACTCATATCAGTTGTATGTCGAGTTACACACTGATTATCCATACAAGATTGAGTTGATATGGTTGGCTTATTGCTCCATTGACATGTACATTATGTAAGGTTGGTGATATGAAGTTACATGTTGCTCAGACACGTGTACAATTAAGATTTGGAATTTTACTAGCACAATCCATAAACATAAACACACACACACATGCAATAATATCCAATTTACAACACATGAATAACATGGTAACTTACTAACTCATATCAATTGTATGTCGAGTTACACACTGATTATCCATACAAAATTGAGTTGATATGGTTGACATATTGCTCCCATGACATGTACATTATGTAAGTTTGTTGATATGAAGTTACGTGTTGCTCAGACACGTCATGTACAATACTATATAAGTGTATAATACTCATTCGTATTATGTAATTAAACACGATATGTTTTAGAATTTTACAGTACTATGTCTCCATATGCATCATATTAGATTCTGAAAGAAAATATACACAAGGGCTTTCTATTGCTCTTCTTCAATGTGTGACTTTGACAATTAACTTCATGATTGTCAAGGAAGTTAAGCACCATCACTATTGTGACACCTTTTCTCCGCTGTTGTTTGTACCACATGATCTTGATGTGCGGTAGTGAGATTCTCCATGGATTATGCACAATAGAGGGATAAGTATAAAAGCCATTATTACCATGCCCATTATATGCATATCGTGGGGATGCGATAATATAAAAGTGTAGTTAATATGTCAACCATGTCCATGTTGTGCGATATATGTAGCAAGTGTCATATATCAACAAATATAAGACTAGAAAATTACAAAATCTATATTTTTTACAATATTTGTTTGTTATGTTGCGAAGTAGTACATTTTCTTACTTTGTATGATAAAAATACTAGTAAGAAGAACACATGTATACAAATTAGCTTACTACTAAAAATGATAGCAAATTATACTGATATTTTGTGAATTATTTAGGTATATAACTATGATTATAATGTAGATTATGAGAAAGTGTTGTGGATCTAAGAACACATACAATCAGGAGGACATAAAAAAGCAGATGGTGAGATCTTTGCCAATTTAAGGCATTTTGGTATGAATTTACATTTAATTGAGATAGATGGTGTAAATGAGAGAAATGGTAGAAAACATAAAGGCATACCTTAGATTAGACTTATCCGAGCCCTAGTTGTCGAGATCCCTTTGCTCCAACATTTCCTTTTCTCAAACAACAGAAACTGACTCAAGCACACAAAAAATCGGTATTTCTGTCGGTATATCGGTACATTTCGTCGATATTTGGCGATATTTGGCGGTATTTGGCGATATTTGTCGATATTTGGCGGTATTTGGCGGTATACCATCGGTATACCGATATTTGCAATCCCAGCGATACGTTTGTGTGAACCGATAACCGATGCCGTCGATATCGGTATACCGGTCGATATATCGACGATATCGTCGATATCTTATTCATTGCTTTTTGGACTTTAATGATTGTAAGGCAAGAAAGTTTGTTGCAAATCTAGTTGCACCTGTTCTAATAAAATCACCTCCACAATACTCACGTCGCCTCATTGCATTCAATAGAAAAGAATGGTTGTAGATGAATCCTGTGATCAACCTACCATCAATGATAACATATTTAATGAATTCAATTGAGCCAATGTCCTTGAGAATGAGATCTATGCAGTGGGCAACACATGGTGTCCAGTATATGGGATATTTCTTCATTAAACTGTCCCCGGCCTTCTTGAAGGCAGAACCATTATCAGTAACTATCTGCACCACATTTTCCACACCAACCTGCTTCATGTATGTCTTCATTAGTTTCTTTATGAACCTGTGGTTCCTGACCTCACCTGAAGCATCAACAGAGTCCAAAAAAATTGTGGATCCACGACAATGTGCAAGAAAGTTGATAATTTGTCTTCTGTTGCCACTAGTCCACCCGTCACACATAAGTGTGACACCATATTCGGCCCACATATTTTTTTGGCCTGAAATCTAGACTTGTAGATCCTTCTTCTCTAGGGGAAGATACTTGTTCATTAATTCATATGAAGTGGGGGCCTTGACGCCCCTCCCAGAATCCCCTATCACATCTACCATATGTTGCAGATACGGTTCAGTTGCAACATGTGCAGGTATACCATGAGCAAAGAAGAACTTACCCACTGCCTTGCCGACCTTATCTTTTGCACTAGTGAACATTGCTTTAATGCCTTTTTGCCTAGCTTCAGGCCTCCTAACCCCTGGCTCATCAACATGCCTCAATCTTGTACTAGCAGAACGAAAAGTGTATCAATGCCACCTTTCTTCCTTTTTCCATGACCAACTCTGTCTTCATCATCATCTACATCAACAACAGGAATACGTGCAGTACCACTGCCTCCACCTGCACCAGATGGCCCATACCTCCTTGTAATTCGATCTGCCTCCTCTCTTTCCCACTCATCTCTGCGGGAATCTCTAAGGGCACGCCTATACGCACGACGTGAATAAGTTGTGTCACAATCAGGAGGATATGCAATGTCATCATCTGATTCTGCAGAAGAACCTGTGCCCCTAACATTGAATAATGTATCTGTGTAACCCCTGTCAGCCTCCTTCATCTTTTGTTGTTTGTGTTTCTTTGCACCCATAATATTTCTAAAATCATCCCTAACACTTTGAGGACACCTTGTGCACATTGCCACATTTTTGTCACCGCCAGTAATGTGACGTTTGAATCTAGTAATCCCCCCTCCACCAATTGTCTTGTTGCAGTAATTGCAAACTATCTTTGCCCTATTGCCTTCAAGAGGCGTGCAGTGATTCCATGCAAAATCCATCACATTCTTAGCTCCACCAACATTACTGGCCCCAGAACCCTCACCATCGCTTGAAGACATCTTCTCAAAAGTCAAAAGTGGACACTGTCACACTGCAAAAAGACAAAGACAAATAAAAATTAGGTGTATGAAATCTATAACCCATTAAGTTGCAAGAAATTAATCTATTTTATGTATTATAGAATCAAACACAACACTTTTAGGTGTATAAATGTTAAATGTATTTATAGAATCAAACACAATATTTTTTAAGATTTTTATTAACAAGAAAAAAGGCTTAAATAAAAAAATTTAAGTCTGAAATTAATTTTAAAATTATAAAATCTAATAATTATCTAGTATTAAGTCAAGTGATGTATTACAACTTTACTCATTCCATCTTACATAACACTAACGCATACATTTTTGTAGAAAAAACAAAAAAAAATGATTTTTTTTTATTTTCAGCATTTTAAATAAATAAAAAAACGAAAAATATAAATATTTTTACTATATTTTTGTTTGTATTTGTTCACATTGCTATTTGGTACAACTTCTTCTACTAAACCTAAGTTAGATACCTACTATTTCTAGTACTTATTGTATTATGACGAATTTAATATTAATTAGTGAAATTATATGATAATACTAATTAAAAGTAGTAGATCTAGTTATACATTAGTAGATCTACATATAATATTCATAGATCTAATGTTAAATAGCATTAATCCTAAGTTTTTTGAAGTAGATCTAAGATTTGGGTGTATTTAGAGATTTTTGGAGAGATTTTATGGTGAAAATAGATGGAAATAGATAGGAGATGGGTTGGAAATGATGAAGAATGCAAGAAATCAAGAAAACATACCTTGATTACAGCTGATTTGAGCTCCAACGAAGAAAATCACCCCAAATGTGTTTTTCTTTCACTCCAACAGCAGCAGCAGCAACGCGCTCGCAAATGCCGGCATACCGGGGCGGTATACCGCCGATATCGCCAATAAGTGGGACATTTTACACTGAACCCCCTCCTTACCGCCGAAAACCGGTCGGTTTTACCGGTAAACCCACAGGTTTACCGAAATTTGCGGGAGCAACGATAGAAATGCTTAAACCGATGCCAGGTTGGGTCGATATCGATATACCGAGCGGTATACCGACGATATCGTCGGTATCTTCTTCCTACTAACGGGTTGATTAGAAAACATGATGTTAAAATGGCTTCAAACCGAAGACGTTTTATTAGAGTGGCATGGATTGCCAAAGACCAACTAGCATCAAGCAAGTGGTGAATTTACATTCGACAATACCATTTTGCTAAGGGGTATTCACACATGATCGTTGATCCATCTTAATTCATACCAACCTCGTGATAAAAGGAAGAAGCTACAGAGTGAACATATTCAAGGACATTATCAGTTCTAAGAATTTTAACGGATGTCTTAAACTAGACAAGAATCATTCTATGAAAACCTTGATTAAAAGAAAAATTTCTTTAAAATTTAAGAAAAGCCAAGTCATTTTGGAAAAGCCATCAACAAAGGTCAATAAATATCTATACCCGTTGTAATAAGTACTAAGAAAAGGTCTGTCAACATCACCATAAATAAAACAATTACTGATTTTTTTAAACTACGGGCAGGAAAAGACACCCTGTGCTGTTTGCTTAATAGACATGCATCACATGACAACGATGAAATAGAAGACAAAGTTGGATCTAAAACTTTTAATTTTTGAAGTGAAAGATGACCGACACAAAGATGCTGGTGTAGCGGTGAACTTGTAATGAAGACAACAAGAGATGTCGAATGAGAATGTAAGTAATATATGTTACCAAAGCGCGCTCCTCGTCCAATTATCATCATATTCCACATTTCCTATAGAACAAAACCCGTAGGGCCAAAAATTATGTAATACCTCAAAGAATCAAATTGTTTATCAGAAAGTAAATTGTATGGAAAATGTGGGACATAATTAGACCTATAAGTAAATCGAATACGGAACGGATACTGCTATATCGGATATCCGAATCGGAAAAAATATATCCGATCCGATATCCGACGGATATCATGCAATAATATCCGAATCCGATCTGCACAAACAATATCCAAATTCGGATAAATATCCGATCCAAACCTAAAATCATAACTTTATTGTTAATAAATATATTATACATGGAAAATACTGATATTACTATGAATATATATGATAAAATATGTATATTTCATATTTTTATATATAGATAATATATGTACATATTTGTCGGACTCAGATCTTTTGGGTTATATCGGATATCCGAATCGGAAAAATATATCCGATCCGATATCCGACGGATATCATGCAATAATATCCGAATCCGATCTGCACAAACAATATCCAAATTTGGATAAATATCCGATCCAAACCTAAAATCATAACTTTATTGTTAATAAATATATTATACATGGAAAATACTGATATTACTATGAATATATATGATAAAATATGTATATTTCATATTTTTATATATAGATAATATATGTACATATTTGTCGGACTCAGATATTTTGGGAGCGGATATAGCCATAATAAGGAACAAGGTGACCGATACCGACGCCGTTTCGACAGCTTGGAAATAGGTATTTACCGGTATACCGACAGAAATACCGACATATGCAATCTTGGCCGTATCGACGCCAAAATGAACGAATTAATTCATGAAATTTTAGAGGTGTAATCTCCACACCTAAATGCATCTTTTTATGCAATAAAATTCTATATTGGTTGTGGGGGAGGGGGGGTCCATCATGTGGGAGGTAAGGAACCTGTCCTGTTTCGTTGGGATTTCGATGACAAAATGTAGGAATTTAGATATGAAATTTTACTAGCACAATCCACAAACTTAAATATACACAATTATGCAACAATATACAATCAATAACATATTTACTTACCAACTCACGTCAGTTGCATGTTGAGTGGCACGCAGGTTGTCCATATTGTAATGAGTTGATACTATTGAGATATTCTGCCCATGACATGTGCATCTTATAAAGTTGGTTGTATGTAGTTACATGCTCCTCATAGACAGTATCATTGACAAATTGCATCATCCCAATCTTTGGAAAATGTTGCTCTAAATCTCTGAGATATTGTGCCTTTCTTGGAGATATAGGTCGAGGAGCTCGAGTGAGTGGACGTTCACTTCCTTGAGGAATATGTTGAATAGCTACAGGCACTGCCATAGGGAAGTATTGGGACTGGAGAATCAGGAAGAACTGAAGGACCACCACACCATGTTTGCCCACCATCCTCATAAAATGCAAGGGAGTTGTACTAAAAACTTCCATGTGGACCTGAGACATCTGCTGTATAGGTATATCCAACATGATGTTCTACTTCTGGTTGTGGCGGTGGTGGTGGTGGCTGATTTTGATATCCAGAATACCCATATTGACAGTGAGATGGGTATGGTTGTGCATGTGTTTGCCCAAATAGAGGTTGAAGGATTTGCAATTAATTTGTCAAAATAGGATTCCTCTTTTTCTTTTTCATGTTCAGAAATGTAGCCAAGTCCATGATTACGATAATGTAACATATTTCTACTATTAGAAAAATTGTCTAAAGACAACTTCAGCTTTTAATTTTTTTAGTAGAAATCAAGCATTTTCTAGCAAGATCTTTTTCAAGCATAGAAGTTTAATTGTTTAAATCAAAATTGTTATGATCAACATGAGCATAAGGAGGTAACTTTTTAATATAAAACTTTTATTTTGATGTGAAAGCTTGATTTTGGAAAGAAGCATTTATAGAAATAAGATCATCTTTTGATGCAGTAGAAAGGGATACCTCATTATCACTATTATTACCTTCATTTTCATCATGTGCATGTGCTTCTTCTTGTTCATGTGCACCTATATGTACTTCATTATTACCTTCTTCTTGTTGAGCATGGGGGCAATCGACTACATGATGGCAAACTTCATCTTCACTTTCTTCCAAATCATCCATAGTGGCAAGATGAGCTTCTCCTCCTCCTCCTCCTCCTTCTTTTTCTTTAGTTTAGGGCATTCAGATTGCCAATGACCTAGCCACATTGGTGACATTTAGTAGGCAAATATCTAAATTTTTTGTTAGACAAATATCCAATGACCCTTCTCTCCGCATGGTGCCAATGACATTTCTCTCCGCATTGTTAGGACGTCTTTAGTGGTCAACTAGCCGTTAGGACTAGGTTAGTTGGGTTGCAACGACTAATATGATCGTTAACAAATTTTGGCTTCCAAGACTTTTCTCGGTCGACAAATAGTTTGATCAAGATTGTCTTGGTCGAGAAGTTTGTCGACCGAGATTGTCTAGGAAGCACCAATGGGTCTAATGGCTATGTGTCGGTCGAGCTACTCGGTCCAAATGGACACAATGGTTCTTTGTCGGTTGACAAAGTCTTCGACCGAGTGGATCTTGTTTGACAAAGACTTTGACCGAGAACGACCCAGACTCAAAATATTGTAACGATTCTTCCCCAGTTGTCTAAGCCCTCGACCAAGTGGATTTCGGTCGACAAAGTCTTCGACCGAGATAAAACGCTGTAAAACATTATGCAAAATATGGAAAACCCTATCTAATGATTTTCTAATAAAACCTAATAGCCCTAAAGGCTTTATATGAGTGTGAGATAGGGTTTCTGGTAGGTTTCGGAAAATCATCACTTGTCCTTACATCATATCATATCTATCAAATTGTGCGAAAACACTCTTATACAATTATACTCATTGTACAACTTGACTTACAAGCTTCCAAACATATATAGAATTACATGGTCTTTGTAGTTGGATCTTGACTTAGTTCCTTGATCACCTGAGACACTTAATACACATGTTAGTGACATAGTTTGGGAAATATTTGCATCATTGAAATTTGAGTATGGCATATCTAAAAAGCCAACAATGTTGACATTGTTAAACATGATCCAGTCTAGTCTACATGTACCATAATGATTGCATAGTTCTCTTACCAGGTTATTCTGCATGACGTAACTATGAATTACGATGTACTTCTTCCAAATTTATACCAGCACGAATAACATAATTCACAAACTGCTTATTGATGTGACGGAACAAATCTTTAATCTTGACTATGCGACTGTGCTGTGATGTGCCGCCTGAAACTTTTGAACTTGTACAATTTAATTCTCTAATCGAGAGAATGTGAGTATCTGAAAAAAAAATCACAGTATCTTCCTATCACATTCCTATCTGTCTTTACTAGCAGCATGCTATTTGTCACAACCATTTGAACAAATGAACTATAGGAGAGCCAACATTTTTAATCAACACACGCTAATTTCTAAGTTGGGTACATTTATTACGTCATTGATCATTCTTCACTACTACTTGTAGTTGAGTATGTGTATTGCGCATAACTAACTTGACATGGTACACTTAACTATGAGATATGTCACCCTTCATGCACTCTTAACTGTTAGCAGCTGATTCTATTAATTTGCTACATATATGCTAACTTTAACTTTCTCATGCACCCAACTACACATGTCTGTATATGCCATCTTTACTTTATGTGCATAACTTCTCAATGAAAAGCCCAGACCCCTTTTACACGTTCTATTTAAATCTGAATATATTGCAATATTTGGCGGTCCGTTGTCCCGGAGTTTCAGATTGGATCTTTTGATGGGTATTCATGATTTGATTTGTGATGCATCTCATATATCTTTGAAGTTGTGGTCATCAGGGATCTACGAGAATACCATCTTCTATGGTTTCCTTATATAATACATAGATTGGAGAGTGCACCAATCAGGAATAATGTTATAAGGCAAAAATTGTTGAAGACTTGAACAAAAATTAACTTGTGAGAGCAAACACAGAGATACGTGGAGTATTACATCTCAACAAGATTATTCCCCATATATGAGCTGATTGAAAAGGAAGGATCCATGTAGCCACCACAATATGGACAGAATGATAAATTATATGTTTTACTAAGCAAGGATATATAGATTTGGATATCTAGTCATCATTACCATCATCATCTAAACCTCAACCCCAACCATCATCATTTCTACACGAAATCTTCTTTTCCATTCAGACCTCTTAGAACTCACATAAATTTGGATATATGTCAATGATATTACAAGAGTTCCACTTTCAATTAAATGTTTGTGAGGATAAATATATGTTTACTCATTCAGTGAAACTACATTCGTGAGTCGTGTAAAGTCAGCAGTAAATATATTGTTATTTTTCAAGAAAAGATCTGGTCTCATCACCACCTTGTTCCTATATTACCTTAAACAACAAATAAAAACACTATTTAGAGATATTCATGTATAATACTTGAAAAGAACAACAATACTTGGAAAGAACAACATGCAAATGAATCAATACTTAAATGAAGAGAAATATACTATCATTAGTTGCCTTAGTAATGATTAGTGGCAAGTTCTCTTTATTCCTATGGTAGTTTATACGATAACATATGTACGATACGCTTTCCACATTCTTCATATGTGATCCATCTCTTTGTCTTTATTTTTGGATTATTGTCTTTAAGTGTCCCAAAATTGGTAAGCTATAAGGATGAGGTGCATGCGCCAAATAGATGAATCAATGACTGTGCCTATTATTACCATCTTTTCCAGACGGCTCATATTTTCGTCTTAGGAAGAAGTAAAGAATGCATTTGTAGTTATATACTAGCGTTATTGGCATAAATCATAATCACAGTTGGACCAAGCGGTTTGAACACAACCCATAGCATTACCGACAAAGCTCTCGAGTCTCTGGTTCAATCGTCAAGTTACTTTGATTGACCCTATATGTTTTTCACTAACATAATAAGTGTAACTTTAACTACACACACGTACTAGCATCATAGGCATCACATATGTAGTTCATCCACAATATGTAGACAGAGACATACTCTCTCTCTTACACACACACTCATACACACAAACACTCACGCACACACCCCTAGCTGTTCCACTGAACCCGTAATTTTGTTCTACCGAACTTACTCCTCCATTAGTCACATCACTTGTAGTTAGTTCAATGGTTTCCTCACGAATAACTGTTCCCACCATGCATACCATGGAATGAAATTTTGCTCGAAATTTCATTTTTTTTTGCAACCGGACATCAAAACTCATGATTGAACATGCAAAATGCACAAATGTAGGGAATGAAACGTAATTTTGCGAAAATTTTGACCCTAGGTGCTAATTTCACCAAACAGGGTGAAATTTTGCGGCAAAGAGCCCAGTTTGTGCTGTAGTTTTGTGAATGGCACAGAAGCACAACTTAAATTTCGAGAAATTTGTTCCCAAGACCGCTAATACTACATCCTGAGTATTTTGGCAATTTTTATGAATTTCATGCTTCTAAAGACTATTTTTCTTAATTCTAAGGTATATTTCCCCTATCCCTAGACCATCTATACATTACCTTCATCAATTTCTACACTCTTCTATAGAGATATGAAAAAATACTCCGAAAATAACAAATTTTTTTCTTGGAGATATCTATAAATGTCCCGTGTAACCTAGTTAAATGCTAATGCTAGACTTATACAAGATGTAGCTCGTAAATTTATAACTTGTAACTGTAAATTTTAAATTCTAACTTGTAACTTGAAGTTTTTAACAGTCTTACTGTCTAGAAGACTTGACATTTATGTTCATTTGTGCACTCACTCAGTGAGACATGGATGCCACCCTAACCTCTAAACATATAAATTTATTATATAATCAAGTGTGTTTATGTCTAGACATTGTGTTTGAAGAATCTCATAACTTAATTACTTCATTTTGCCATCGAAATTGCCATCAAAGTTATGTCAAAATTGTCTTAATTACTTCATTTTGCCATCGAAATTGCCATCAAAATTATGTCGAAATTGTTCAGCTTTCTTCACTTATAAATGTGGGAGACCCCCCCCCCCCCCAAAAAAAAAATATCCAAGTTGAAATATTATTGCATATTTGAGTAGATCTTGGCGTTTAGAACATCCTGATAAATTTTCATGATTTAATTCACTTATTTGGTTATCGAAATTGTTACGGTCATAAATATCAAAATTTCCACCGAAATTTCAAATAATTTCTATTTCTGGGCCATCAAATACGACATCGAAATTGGACATATAATTCTATG
Organism: Alisma plantago-aquatica; assembly: GCA_963693085.1. Lineage (NCBI taxonomy): Eukaryota > Viridiplantae > Streptophyta > Magnoliopsida > Alismatales > Alismataceae > Alisma > Alisma plantago-aquatica. The sequence goes on along the minus strand of OY856411.1, from coordinate 712,554,236 downwards.
ATACATACACATTTCTATTAATTAACCTCCTCATGCCAACAAATAACTAGGGGATTAAAACCATTGCACTCTCCTCATCACAAATTATCAACCATCAACTGATCCATTCTAACTCACATATTCACTTGTCTAATTTTAGAGATCTGAAGATCAAACTTCAAATCACACTACCTCACATGATTCCACACAATAATGAATGGGCTCGCATAAACCAAACAATTGAGCTATGCAAACTAGGATGATATCATTCAAAACATGGATTAATAGGAATCCGAACAAATTTCTACAATAAACATGGACTTTGCTAAGGTCAGATTGTGGATAGATCATTGCTAATATCTATACGCCTTAGCCTCGTATTTCCTGTTTGTCTATCTAAAAGCTTAGTCATTGAACTTGCATCCAACTTAAATGAAGTTTTTTTTTTAAATTGGCCATTCTATTCATCCCGTGGCTTGGGCTCGATCCTGGGACCTCTCACTAACAAACCGAGTGTCTAACCATCTTGGTGTCTTCTGTTAGACAACTTAAATGAAGTTAGGGCACACCTTGAGCAATTGAGGGGTATTTGAATGAATTCGTCAATTGGACCTCCAAAATATATGGCTATCAACACAGGGCACAAACATTTTAATGTTGGTCTGGGACATATTCTAGAAATTAACCTTTTTTCTTCATCTACCATTTTGTGGAACAAACCATTTCATGATGTTACATCTCATTCCAAATTTAAGTTTGATCAATTTTTTTTGTCATGTAGCCAACGGAGTTGTTTGGATTAAAGCTAGGTGTATAAGGATGCTATTTCTTTTGTGTTCCCACACGAGGTCAATATAAGCCATTTCAATATGAAAATCTGTATCTTGTGTTGCCAAAGCCCTGTTGGCCAAAAATTCGTCCAATCTTTCTTGCAATCTTGTTTGATAAGATAGTCTTCCTTCAATACTCTGACACTTGAAACACACAAAATAGAGCAAGTAATTTCGACACTAAATATTTCTACACAAACGTAAAAATGCTCAATCAGAGGAGCCCAACATAAAAAAATGCTTAAATCAAATGAATATCTAACTCTATTGTATTAAATGTCCATGGACTTGCCTTTTTTGCTCTCAAACAAACTAGAACATGTCGTTTGCAATGTAAACCAAAACTAGAACATGTTGGTCAATATCCATAAAATTTGAGCGAGAACCAAGTCATTAATAATTTTCGTTGCATTTATTCAAGTTTAACATGAATCAGCTGAAGTGCAATCAACTTTTTTCTTTTAGTCAATGCAAAACCACAAAAGAAGCTATCGGATTTCAGTCAATGTCAATGTTTTAGTAAGCGGGAAGCGGGAGGCGTGCAGATGGCACCTTGTGACCGCTTGAGCGGCAGGCGGCCACTCAGGCGGGCTCTTTTTGAAAAAGCAGCTACCTAAGTTCTTATACAATTTAATAGAAAATTACACATATGTCTATATAAATTACATATTGCAGGCATACATTTTACTTATCTGAACAGATTAATTAACATAATAAAACACCCAAATAGTCTATGAATTATAACACAACTATAAAATAATTGGTGACATCATGACAATGAATAAATACAACTCAAGTAAATAAATTTGAGGTCATGAAGATAATCAAGAAATAAATCTAAATTAGTGTTGTACCTTTAGATGGAGCATTTTCCGTAAAAACTCACATAATTTTAAATTTGTATAGTATTAGACTATGTAGTATATAATAATATGGTTTATAGAATGTATGTATTATATTATATAATAAATTAATATCCATCCACTATCCAGTAAACAGTAGTATACATAATGCATATGTAGTATAGAATGCAACCAATCATGAATGAATTAGTATTATAGAATGTATTACTATTACTGCAATGAGGTACTAAGGTACTGTTTCGTATTAGTGTATTACTAAGGTACAAACTACAGAAAAAAGAAAGAAACAATACATCCTAAAGTACTGTTCCGTATTTTCTATTGTACATCAATATTATATTATACTGTTATAGTATTATATAATGTATTATATGCTGTATAACATGCGCCCAAACAAAAGGCTACCAAAAGCGGCTGCTTAGAGGGGTTTTTTAGGCGGGCGCACAGGCGGCTCAGGCGGGTGCTTATTGGGCCGACGCCTGTAGGGACGCTCAAAGGCCTAACTGAGTTGTGGGCCTGTCAACCGCATAGGCGGGTGCCCAAACGGCTGCCTGCCACACTTTTTAAAACACTGGTCAATGTTAAAAATGCAAAACACAATCACGCTAACATTCAATGATTGATGGTTCACCCTAAAAACGGATGAGTACCCAACAATGTCCTTAAAACCTGACAACAATGAGTTAGACTCAAGGATTACTTCTCAACCCATCTTATACCCAAACGTCACACAACTTGATCAAACAATTTTCATATTTGTTTTGCATATTGTGTGGGCTGAGCAACTGACCATTTTGAAGATACAACACTTGTAGTGGGAAGTAGATGAAAATAACACATCGATATCTGACAAATAACACACCTAAACACTTCTTTTTCTTTCCCAAAATAGTAAAGAGGGAACCCACTTTCTCCTCTCTTTTATTTCTCTCTCCCACTCCATCCCTTTCTCTCCCCCTTTCCTTTTTTTTTCTTCCATCTCTCCCCAGCGGGCTGTCCCATCAGCTGGCAGCTAGTTTCCCCCTAGTTACACACCTAAATTTGCCAAGTCACGGTCACCACCGGTGACGGATTGGTTTTTACCAGCTTAGAAGAATAAAAGGGTTGACCTGTGCTCCACCCTAGCCTTCTTTATTTGCAGTCTATGCTGAGGTGCAAGAAAGAAGCCTCCTCTGCTACTTAGTAAAAGGGGGAAGTCCTTATCATCTGCATCTTTGAGAGTGGCAGGCGGGAGACATGCTTGACCGTGATCTACAAACTGTAGCATGCATTAATGCAATGCCATCAGAGAGGGAGGGAATATCAGAAGCCTAGCAGGTACCAAACACCACCACTATCTTCAAAGCGGAGTATCTGCTGGTACCCATTATCAAGAACACAAATCCCAAGTTTGAAGGACTATTGCAGTTTCCTCGTCGGGCAGTGAAAAGATGGAAGGCATGTGGTTTACTGTAGCACATCATCGAATCTCATGTGAGCAATACTTATATATCTGCTCTCATATAGTTATTTATTTAATTCCTAAGCGCTTGTTTTATGGAATATTTAACTAGTAGCCTACTGAAGTAATATAGACTTTTTGCGTGTCAGCATAAGCTAGTATTTTATAGTTTCTTTTGTTTAAACATAACAACACAAGCTTGTGTAAACAAGCAGAACTGCATGCCACTATATCCATGTTAGTTTATTAACAGAAAATTCTATGGGTTCACCTTTGAACCTTGGAGGCATATTCTTATGTGTGTAAGTCTTGGGTTGAAAGGTAAGTTGCTATGACCCAATGGGGTTTTGACTCAAAACCAGGTGCATATACGAATACAAAGGGAGTGAAATCGAAGCCATTGATTAATGTAATTTTGAAGTCTATTTGATAAATGTACTTATACAGTGTTTCTATATTTGTGATGGATAGGAGGATATTTACAAGCCTTGAGGAGAACGGTACGGTATCTTTGTCCAGCTGATGTTGTCCCACCTTACATTCAAGTGGATCTTAGCGAGTTAAATGTTAACCAAAAGCTATATATGCGGGATCTTAAAGTTCATCCAGACATGAAGCTTCTCAAACATTCACCAGATGAACCTATTTGCAAAATCAAAGGATCTAGAGTCTCAGAGAACAGAAAGCCTAAATAAGTATCTCGCTATGCAGATATGGCGAATGTTGACAATAATCTTTGCCTACATTCTTTATGTTTTATATGAGAGAATTGTTGGCAATGAGTTTGCAAGAATTTTGAAACTTAAGGTCTCAGTGTAGAAATGAACTGTCCGTATGCTAGCGACACTGCTTTTAGGCTAGAATATTCTGTATCATAAATGCTAGCTAATTGCTTGTACATCCTGGGGGCGTTAAGTGTTTCTTGGTTACCAGCTTTACATGGGCTCTTGAAATGGATGCTTATGGGTGGATATTTCTTCCCACATCTCAGGGTTTACTTGTTAGCTCTGGTTGTAGTACGTTATTCTACCTTTAATTGGTTGTGACACCTGTAAGCTGTTTCTTTCCATACAAGACCTTTCTTCCAACCTTCCACCCAGTCTTCCTATTGAACGTCATCTCTCACTGTGGTTGCAATCTATAGCCGTGCCCATCCTTGCCTAATGTTATGGTCATTGTTGCTAGCGTGACCTTTGCAGGCTACCTTTGCCCATTCTGCCATGCATGACTTCATTGATACCCACACCATCAGTGTTGATGGTGATAACGGGGGTGGCAAAGGCAACATTAGGACAAGGCTTCGCCTGTGCTTGAGAAGCTATGGTGTATGCATGTGCACGTTTGTGTTTTGACAAACACGTCAGCAGTGTGCATTTTAATAAATATGTTGAGTGGATATGCCATTGCTAGACTCTTTTAACTTCAAATGCTTTGATTAGCATGTTGCAGTAATGGCGGATACGCTATTGCCAAACTGTTTCTCACCCTAATACGAATTCAGCAACAATTCTTTATTTCTGCTAGATTTCAGAAATTAAATATGCCCCTCCTATGATTCTGGCTGAGTATGAAAATTGAAGTTGTTACTTATTTCGATTTTGTACAATGTGGTGTAACGGGATAAATTGGAATCGTACGTACTCTTTGTTTGGTTCACACATGTTGATGTAGTACAACGCTGCCGACAAGTTACGTTTCAATATGTTTGTTCGAACAGAGAATAAAACATGCATACTAATCACGAATAAATTAAAAGGTAACGACAATTCCCGCCCATGTGTGCACGCACAGCCACACATGAGACAAACCTTTGGGCTGAATGAACGACATGCTTTCAAGCCACCAACGGTAAGGAAGTTTGTAACAAGCATAAATCACATGCACGGAGGTACACACAGCACACTTAATAACCCGAGAGGAAAATTATGAAAACTTGAGGAGTTTCTGCACATGTAACATAAGGGCTCCGATAAAAGCTCTCCGCCTGGATTTCATAATATTTGAGACATCTTTTCAGTTAGAAAGACATTCCATACATGAAGTGTCAATAAGTTTCAAGTAGCCTAATTTCAATATTATAAGATGTTATTTGTTTTTACGATCTCCATGCATACCTTGGGTTGCACTATTTATTTGCATTGTAGCCAAATACTTAGTCAACCTTGGTGCATGTAATAGAGATTGGGGTAGTCACACTTAGTACTTATTAGATTAGATGGATATCATGAGCTTAAGTTGCGGAAAATCCCATAGATAACTAGTTCCCTGATTAGAAAAAGATAGTGTAAACCTCAACATCTTATAATTTAGATTTGATGATATTTCAAACGAATGAGTAGAACCTTAAATCTCATATGTGAGAAATGATGACCCATATGGTAGACCATAATACAGATAGTGACATGGAACCATACTTAGAATAGTTTGGTTTCAACCTCTTCGGTTATGTATCACTACCTAATTAAAGGTTGACCATAATATAGATAAAATGCTTTTAAGGTAGGGGTGTAAGCACTCAATGTAGTGCTTGTGAACTACCTTGTGGGGTTGTTAATACGATATGCATGTTAGCATGTGTAATACCATTGCCACCACGTGGAGCTAACCTTAGTGGTCTTGACTATACCATGCAATGCTTGTATTCTTGAACATTTATTAGTACACAAGATCAAAGTGAGGCGATCTATGTGCTATGATACTAAAAGCAACATATGCCTCGTTCTTTGTGGAAAACGAGAGCTATGATTGGGATAGATTGAGTTTATTCTCGTTAAATCTTAAACAAGGAGACACCCAAGGCCGTGAAATCTCAAGCCTCAACGAAGGAGATACCTTGGTTTTAAATAACCATTTATATGGTATGTAGTCCTAATCTATCTTCGGTAGGTGATATGAGCTATTTTTGGTGGTAAGGTCCTCATGATGATATGAACCCTAGATTTTTTGAGAAAAACTTGATGTATAAAGTAAGATGACTTGATCTAGCCCTAGAATCATGTGGAATATAGCACTTGTGATGCTAGTATAGTTTTTCTTCCACCTTAATAAATTTTATTTTAATTTTGGGGTCAAAATACATATTTTAGGTGGGGTATGCCTAATATCCCCACTCTTTAGGAGCCTTTTCACAATATCACCATGAATTAGTAAATAATAACATTTTGGAAAAATCAAATTGACTAGGAGATTTAAAAAAATCATTTTTCTTGAATGAATATTTTTTAGTAATAATGGCATTCATTTTTTATTTTGAAATTTGGGTAAGGAATATCGAGTTATGTAGATTTTATTATAAATTAAGTGAAATTTACTTTTTTCTTCTTCTTCTGGTCAATGGAACAATGGTTAGACAAAGGGATTGAATAAAGGTAATGTCGTCAAATTCCGGGAAAAATAGTAATACCTATATGATGCACATGTAACTTTAGCCTCCTTTTTAGCAAACCTTTAATTTGGAAACTTTTATGTGCCCATATAAGAAGAGAAGTTATACCATATGGTTACTATCTAGTTTGGTAAGACAAGGTGTTTGGTTCAAATCCCAATTGCCACCTTTTGAGTTGTTTTAGTCCACATGCTTGTAATGGAGATATAAAGATATGAAGTTTGGTTGGATTATCCCTATACAGATAACGTTCATTATCACATTTAAGAGTCATAAATTCAATTAAGAGGAGAGTTGATGAGTTCTTATATAGATACATGGTTGGATTTTTCCTTATAAAAATGTTAGACTAATGATTTCATTTTTTAAAGAAAATTGATGATGTTTTGACCAAAGAAATTAATTTTAAGAATGGTGGTAATGAATTTAGTCAAACGATTTTTTAATGACCAATAATCAAGGTATATTCTTTTGTCCTTCAAATTAGGGCTGTCAATGGGTAAGGGTAAACCTATTTACCCTTTACCCATACCCTATAGGGGAAGGGTAAGGGTAAATGATTTTCTTATCCTTTACCCGCCTACCCGCTACCCTCTAACTCGCTACCTTAGTGGGTAAGGGTAAGGGTAAGATGTTACTCATACCCTCTAACCCGCTACCCGCCAATATTTTTGTATAATATATTGAATGTATGGTCATTGTGTTGATTAACTCTATAGAATATTAATATTATATGGCCTTCATTTTATATAATACATGATATTATCTTATACTTCTTATGTAGGTAGCTTTGTTGTGTATGCAACACCATTTTTGGAAGCGCATGACATGCACATAAAAATAGTTTATGTTTCATTAAATACTTGTGTAGTGTAAGACAAACATGTATAATAATAACAAGATTTAACCTTTAATGTAACATTTGCTACATATGTGAGGTGGTGCTATCTACTTTATTTGTGCTTTATTTTTTTGGATGCAAAAACATTTTAGAGGGTATAAGATAATGTATGTTTCCAACAATAACTCTTTGTGACATATTGTCATTAAATGCCATTTTAATGTAGCAACTTTTATATTTTGGGAACAATTTATTTGTTCACACACCAATATTAGGTACTACCATTTGTATATGCATTCAATACAACACAATCCATTTATGTATTGTTTTAGAAGCTTATTTATAATCATTTTGGATAGTGTAAAGCCATTCTGGAGCATTTGACATTTCACTCAAATATATAAATGTATCAGTCATGTCATTATTGTTAATATCAACACAAATTTGCAGAAGACATATTTATTCCCCACTTCACCTTCACTGTAAAGAGGCGAGATCACCTCCTTACTAAAATTTAAAGGAAGTACAAAACATCCATCTTTTTAGAAGGACAAAAGATATTGAGGGATGCATGTATAATATTCCAAGTAAATAAGTATGCACCAGATACATTACAAAATGTCAATAGCAGCGGAAATAAAAGAACTAAGCCTATTACATGGCTTTCATTGTTCATTACATGATTGTTCTCAAAAGAAAAAGATAAGAGAAAAGGATCTAGCTATAGCAACCTAGACATCCTTTCAGATAGCTTGAGATCTACTCCTGAGATGGATTCCTTCAAACTTGTCCTTCTCCTTGCTCAGCACTAGCACCTGGGTGGTTGGGAACGCACCCAGCAAAAGGGGAAAGAAAAAAGTATGTGTCACAAAACTAATCTAGGATATCAAGATAAGTACAACAAAAACAAACAGGCTAGGGTTCATCATATAATGAAGATAACAAGAGTATGAGGCTATATTCAAAAGAAACTTGCCATTAACAATTATATCAAAAAGGATTTGCATGTAAGATAATTATGCCTACCTAACTAAGTAGGGTTGAGGCACCCACCGAACCTCTAACCTTAGGTGAGGGGAGAATAAGACATTCCCAGTCACCTACAATATTATGGGGAGAATAAGACATTCCCCAGGGCGATTATTTACATGCCCTCTGTGGGTGGTTGTACATAAGTACCGCTACTTCAAATTAAAAAGAACATAAATCCACATGCTAGAAAAGTAGTCATGGAAAGAGTAGTCATAATATTCAATAAGCATGGTAGTGGGGTATAAGAACCAAACAAGAAGAAGTTATAATCTAATTTGAGGCATGAACAACATTAGGATTCAAGAATAGAATATTTAGGGTTCATTTAAGCCTCATTAGGGAAATATAGGGTTGGGTTGCAATTATCCCAACAAAGGGTGTAAGTAATACACATACATAAATAGGGATTGCACATACATAGCACATACCTCTTTTACTGATATCAATTACTAACTTTCACCACTTTAATTGAGTCCAAGTTCCACTTTGCCTATTTTCAATGTATTAACATGTATTAGAGTACATAGTGCACATTAAAGTATAGAAAACCCTAATTTTAGACCTTTTTAGAAAAATTCGGATTTAGACTCTTAAAATATAACCAATAAACTAATTAGGTTTTCCTGATCAAGAAAACATATATTTATGTTAATTTTGGAGTTATGATGATTAAGATGTAATTTTTATGGATTTTATGCATTAAATTCGTTTTACAAAAATCACCCTTCGTCAAACCATGAAATCAGACCTTGAAAATATTTTTATTAGATAGAGATTAATTTTACAATTCCAAAACATATTTATTTGTAAAATTTGGATAAGCGGTTTAGAAGATATGAATTTTGCAATATTGACCAATCAGAAATTGCCACATCATCAAACTGATTGAGATAATTGAAGAGAGAGGGAGAGGGAGAAAACACCATTCGACCAAGATCAGGTTTGAATTTGCATAGGTAACCAAACTAGAGCTTCTAGAGAAGGTAAAATAACAAGAAATCAAAACTTTAGAAGAGCATGGTAAAAAGAGATGGAAATCGTCGATTTTCAACATAAAAGCATGAGTTTTAAGCATGTACTAAGCAATATATGAGAAGGGTGTTAACAAAAATTGCCTCTAGGAAGGTAATAAAGTTCAAACAGAAAGGATTCTGAGATTAGAAGGTCTGGTTGCTCCAATCTAAGCTCCTTTCTTGAGCAAAGATCACCTTCTCCACTTTAGAGGTGCAAACCCTAGCAAAAGAGCAAGGAAATGGTATGTTTTAGGGTTTTAGGTGGAGTTTTACCATGTATGGTCATGGTTCCGACCTAGAAGAAGGTGTAAGAAAGATTAAAAGTATGAAATAGGAAAGGAATGGAGGAAACTTACTAGTTTTGGTTGAATTTACCAAGGAGGAACTTTAGAAACCCTAATAGGGCAATTTGGAAGCCCTAGGAGCCTTCTTCACCAAGGTAGGCTCCCTCTATTGCCTTGGGGCAGCAACTTCGTGGCCAAATACAGAAGAAACTATTATCTAAGCTATAGGAAAGAAAAGGAGAGCAAGAGTTTTCGAATTATGAGTTGGGAAGGGGTATACATGGCTATATATAGAAAGAGGTGAAGCATGAGGAGTCTTAAGGGACTTTCCATGTGTCTTTAGCCTAGGGATTGATGCCCATGCAAGAGGATAGCTCATAGAGGCTTCATGCATATCCGAAGTCAGTTCTAAGGGCCCATAGATTAATCTAGGCCATCCCCACCGTTTTGCAAGAAAGAAATAACCTCATTGGTTGATAGCTTTTAAGGATAAGTATCTTTATAAAGAGGGTAATCCCTATAATGCCCTTGGAAAGAAATACCATCAAACCAAGGTGAAACTAGGTTCTACAATGGTTTCAAATCTCGTTAATGGTAAGGGAATATCTAAGGATTAAAATTTACTTGATAATTTGCAAAGAAAACCTCCCAACTGGGTAATTTGCATAAAAGTCCAGAATGTACCTAAAATTGCATAACTTGCACAAACAACATCCAAATCAAACCAAATTTGAAACTTAGCCTCATTTTATGTTTTCAAATCATATCAAAAAGTTAGATTAAGGTTTATAGAACTTAATTATGGTAATTAAGCTTTTACTGAGGTATTTGTGCATAAACCCTTATATTGGTACAATTAGTGAATAAATGTTCACTAAACCACTATAAATTCCACTAATTAAACATAAATGACATAAAGGATAGAAATGAGAGGGAAACTTGGGAAAAAGGTTTACATGGATATTACATCTAAGATTCATTATGTTACATTTACCCTCTCCATTTATCCTGTAGGTAAGTGGGTAAGAGTAATGGGAGGATAAGGATATTGGTGGAGTGGGGAATTACCCATAACCTTACCCGCCACACTTGGTGGGTAAGGGTAAGGGTAAGACCTTACCCTCCCCATATCCTCCTCATTAACAACCCTACTTCACATCATAGATAGTATGTGAACTAACTTGAATGATAGTTTAAGTACTTAGAATTTAAGGAATGTTTGACATTTAATTGGTTTTGGAAAGAACATTCATAATATATGATTTTCTAATAAATCAAGGAAGTTGAATGTTGGAAAAGGATTTTTTGGAAACTTAGGGACCAAGTCAAACACTTTATCTTCTGTCACATTAATTACATAAGGAAGGGAATTTTAGTTGGCAAATGAGGAGACTATTTGCCAAACCAAGCAAGGAAATTTTGTTTTTAAACAAATCATCATGAGAGCATTGATACTTTAAAGCCTTAGTTGTGGAATAAGAAATTAATATGTAATTTTGGAAGATCATAAATGTTTGTTTTAGAAAAGAGAATCATTTACCCTCTTTTTACAAAATTGAAGAGTCTCTCTCTAACCCCTTTCCAGTCAAATGGTCAAATTTAGACAAAAGGGAAACACCTTAACAAACTTTTGAACTCAAGGAGTAGTGGCATGAATTTTTTTCAAAAAACTTGTGAATATTTGGACAATGGCTCAAATATGTGGATAATGAAGATGAAGTCCGAAATCAATAGTCATCTTGGAGAAAATCCTTTACAAACTAAGATCTTGCAACCCAAGTGCCTTTTTCTTTACCACCATCCCAAACCAACATAGGCTACAGAAGAACATACGTCTTCACATTGTAGCATGATACCTAGAACTATGAATCATAAGTCATCTTCAATTTGTACATATATATCATACCTAATTTTCTAGCCTCTAACTAAGATAAATTCAGGTACACCTTCTTTATCTAAAAATAAATATCCACATCCATCATACCTTCCGTAACCAAGTTTCAAATGACAATCTCTAGTTAGGGACCTCATAAACCCAACAAAGATGACAATGGTTCAAACATGCTACATGATGGAATAAGGGAGAATGGGGGTTCCAGTTGCATGTTTACTGCAATCACCATCAACCACTACCTGACCTCCTCCCCGCCCTCCATTTTTATGTCCACCCCAAGTGTCTTAATGGGAGGCGTCACACTAGAAACCAGGGGACAAAAGCCTCATTTCTCAATCTCAACCCTTATACAGGTTCCTTTATATGAGGTATACTTCCTAAACCACTTATTATTGCTAAGAAGATAGCAATATAGAAAACATGTGTATCACTTTGATCAGGAAAATGTTTACATCATGACAAAAATATTATCACAACCTATCCTAACTCCAGTATAAAAGTATTTGGAAATTTATTTGGTTTAATGAAAGCCATACGTTCATAGACTTACAGGCTTATTCATAATAAATAAATAAAATCATCTATTTCTCAAAATATAGCCTAATATATCAAAATGATTAGAAAGCCATGTGAGATCTAGTAGAAATAGTTTCAGATCCAACATTTTGCATTGATTAAAAAACACTATGATACCTTTATTGGATAAAGTTTTATATGAAAAACCCTAAATGACGATTATATATGGCTATTTTAATATTCAATATTATATTTAATAATAAGTTTTATCTAGGTTTAAAAAGGAGTTCTTGAACAATAATAGCAATTTACCATGTTGCTAATAGCAAAACTGGTGTTTTTGGATGTATGAAGAATGTTAGGGTTGTAACATGATAAATTAGGATCCCCTAAATGGAGCTTGATGAATGCAAACCCTCGTATTAATCTCAACCCTAGATCTAACCCAAACAACCAGAACATTGAGGCCCATGCTTGGCCTAAAACCCCAATTGTGTTTTGCATGGACTTGATAGTAACATTTAGTTGGTTATACATAATAAAATTATTGATTGAGATTGTCTTGAATTATCTTGAAACATCAAAGGTATGTGTATAATCTATGATTATCAACAATATTGAGCTTATGGTTTTCTCTCAAATCTTTGGGGTTGCCAAAGAATTTTAACTATCTTCTTTCAGTTCAATAAAACTCTACAAGAACTATATGTGTCACTAAACTATACTATGCTAAGAACACTGGTCAAATCCTATGAGGGTGTTTAGGGAGACATCCACTCTTGATCATGATGATAAATCCACTAAAAACCCAAGAAAAGTTTGAAAGAAAAGAAAATAAAAACTAGTATACACCTGGGAATCCACCAGGAAAAAGGAATAGGAAATACTTGTATTTGATGCACATTACTTGAGGAAATCCAATCTATATAGCTTGCTACTAAATGTCAGCCCACCAAGTTGAGTTGTGAACCATGCGTCCAATTTTTAACATTTTAGGTTAAAGCATAATCAAGGCAAAGAGATTGACAAGATGAGTCATATTGGAGCATAATTGGTTAACTCAATGAAGAATTATCTAGTTTCCCTATTTAAATATATTTTTATATCTTGAATAATTAGATTTTCTCTTTTAGCAAAACTATGATTTAACTCCTTTGTGAAGATTATATTCCTGTCCTATGTCAAACTCTATATTTTGATCAATGTAATATCAGATTTTAATATTAGTTCTTTTGTATGGAAATCTTAGTCATAGAAAGGAGAGTAACAACTATTGTCCCTTTTGTCCTCATTTTTGGGGATCATTGGAGCATGGGTCATCACATAATCCTAGGCATATGAAATTTGCATGTGATAGAGGTAGCTACCTAGTCTATATTGTTGGATCTAGGGATATCAGGGGGGGGGTGAATAGAGCTTCAAAAATTCTCACAAGAATAGTTAGACCTTCAAATTATATCAATTGAAACCAAATGCTTAAGAAAAATTTGAAGTCCTACCTAAGAAAGCATAGCAAGGATGAGAGAGATTGAATCATACACTTGGACAAGGTGGTTAGAGTGGTTCCAATCTCCAAACTAGAAGACCGCCAATCCACTACCTAGAGAGGCCAACCTCTAGGACTTTGCAACCCATGTATACTTATATTTCATCATAAGAGATACAAGGAGACCACCATACTTCCAAGGACTTACCTATTCAAGACAAGAATCTTTCATCTACACAAGGACTTACCCACTTGATCAAGATGTCTTCAGCCTTCACCAAGGACTTACCCATACTTGCATCAAGTCTTTGGCCTTGAAGGAATTATCCACTCTTCTTGAAACTTTGCCTTTCCCTTCTCCTTCACCTGGGGAAGATCTTCAATCCTTCTTCAACCTTAAAGAAGAACAACAACTTCAACTTCACTCAGAGAAGCTCACTTCAACCTTTGCTCTTTGAGAAAGGGGATCGAGAAGATGCAAGGAATGTGAGCTTTATAAGATAACATGGAGGTAGCTCTCTTACAACATGCCTAACTCACTCATAATCATGAAATACTATGTAAATGTGAAAGAAAAAGGGGCTCAAAGGGTTGCATCACACTCAACTATAGCAAGGACAAGGATACCATGAACGAGCAAACTTGGAATGAAGTCCAAGGGGTCCTATTTATAGTTAGGGGTGTTCCTTTGAGTGTGGGATCACTTAAGAACAAAAAATAGTTGTTTTACAACTTGTAACAGATCTATTTTTGTTTCTAACAACTCTCCAACAGTTGGAATCACTTTTTCTACATTTTTTATATAGTACATTTGGTCGAGTTTTCAATAAAGATAACTCGACCGATCCACTGACCGACAAAGCTAATTTTCAAACTATCGGTCGAGTTTGTTATGAGAAACTCAACCGATGAGTTAAAATTAGTTTTGGTCAGTAAATCAGTCACTCGAGTTCTGTGAGCATGCAACTCGATCGATTGGTCCATTTCCAAAAATCCATCATTGTCGGTCGAGATTCCAACTTGACTGACAAAGTTGTTGTGACAAATTTTTCAAAATGGTTTTAGAGTGACCAAACATTGGAATTAAGTGTCCCTGATTTTTTCTCATCTTAGTTAAAATTCATATCATCAATACAAGTGATTACAAAAATATTCTAAGGTGGTTTGGAGTGATTTTCCAAATTGCACACTTGCATTACATTTGACTTGAACTTGGACAAACTAGGGCTTGCGTAATTTGATCCTTTTCATGTATCTAAAGCCTGAAATCAACCTTAAACAAACATATTAGATACATATGAATGGAATGGTTAATTCATTATCAAAATATGGGCAATGTATAACTCTCAAGTCAACATTCTCCCCCTTTTTTGACAATGAAAAACCATTCCTCAATCATATTGAAAAGGATATGTAAAGTTATACCTTAGCCTTATGAATTGCAAGGGGATTCATAATTTTAATAATGTGAATTTCTCCCCCTCAATCTATGTTCACTCTTACCCACATAGTTAATCTTTCTACACATAGAAATATAACATGTATATACTATATGGTCCTTTAGCAAGTCACATGATAAAGCATATATTGAACAAGAAACAATCACATGGGCAATAAAAGCAATATGGTTGAGTTTCAAAACATTGAACTTCTCTCCCCCTTTTGGCATTATCAGAAAGTAAGGGGGGGGGGTAGAAGAGCACAAAAATAGGTCTTATCCACGTACAACCAAACATTCAATCCACAAGATAAAACATGCAACCTCACATCATACATCAAACATAGATGAGAGATAGAAAATCAATCGAAGTCATAATCAAAATATGGGTAACATAGAACCAACTCAAAAGATATAGTTAATCAAAGAGTAGGTGTACATATGATTAAGATTACAACACAAAAAGCATGTCCTAAAAAACAACTACAAGCAAAAATGATGAAAACAATATAATGATAGAAATAGTACATCTTAGATAATGCGCCCATATGTTTTTAGTAAAAAATAGTCTAGAAAGATATATATATATATATATATATATATATATATATATATCAGCATCTAAAGGCTAAAAACTAAAACATCTAAATGTCTAGGCTATCTAAACATCATCATCATCATCATCATCATCATCATCAACAACAGAGGCTTCTGGCTCATAGTCATCATCTCTGTCTGAAGGCACAACAGAGATAGCAGTTTCACCTTGATCACTAGATGCACCAATATAGCCATCATCAGGGCCATCTGAACCATCCTTGCCATCATCCTCAGATACCTCCTCATAACCAACAGTAGCTTCCTCATTAGCCTGATCTAGAATCTCCTCATCGATAGAGGGACTAAATCCACAACCTAGCCACATGACATTCTGGTCATCCCAAGACATACCAAGGTCAATCAACTCTTGGTCTTGAGGAAAAGTAGGAGCAGAGATGCCAAGTCCTGCAAGTAAGGTAGCTATAATACCAACAGGGAGAGGTAGCACTCTAGGGGTAGATCCACCAACAACAAAGGGTGTAGCAGCGGAAGCAGTAGGTGGAGGGGCTGGATAAAAGTGATTGTATGCATAGGATGCATAATCACCACCTGGGTAGGGCTAGTAGGCAGGGTAAGGATGGGAACATGATAGGTTCATGGTAAACATGATATCACATAGATCCTGATGCATATGCTCCTGAACCTAAAGGTTATACTCCTGCTGATGCATCATGTAACCCTAGATGGTTTCATTTGATACATGAAATGAGGTGTAGGTAGGTCGGGATGGCTGAGGTGGTGGAGGTGGAGGCTCTAAGTGTGGTAGAAAAAGGGGTAGGCACACTCTTCTGAATTATGGTCTCATTGATGCAGACTCCTTTTCGAGCATGTTTGTAATGAAGGTCATGAAAAAGAGACTTGCCAGTGGCAGACTGAAAAAGACCACAAATCAGGGCTGGGTAGGGTAGGTGGGTTCCACGGGTGTTCTTACAGAGTCAAAATATGTCATGTGATGGAGAATATATCGAGACCACTTTACTTTGATGTTCTTTAGGATACAAAACATAATCACAGCGGTATTCTCTGCAATTTTAGTTTGGTTTTTCTTTGGATGAATATTGCAGTTGACTACTAGGGTGAGAATGCAGTTCTTCAGGTCTAAGGCAGAGGAGGGAAGGGTATACTTCTTCCTATAGGGAAATTGAGGCTTCTTTAAGAATTTATGTATGCCAGGGAGAGTGATATCATATTTCTTGTAGAAGGCCTCAGGGTCTAGGAGGTCAAAATACTCAAGGTAATCCTTCCTCCATGTGTTAGTCACCTCAGTACCAGAGGAAAAGATGTTCAAGGTATCCTCTGAGACTTGGAATTTCTTCCCGATAATCATGGAAGTAAGAATGACTTGAGTATTTGGCAGAGGTACAAGAGTGTCATAATTCCATTGCAAGTTAGCATATAATTTTGTGAATGGATTTGGTGCTTGTGATGAAATTGTTAAAGCACACACGATCAACACTCAAGGCGGAGAGGTGGTGGTCGTACAACAACTCGTCAACCTTATCAATGACCTTTTGTCTATGCGAGCGTGGCTCGAACAAGGCATGAAAAGGGAAGGAGTTCCTAGGAAGGAGCTCCTTGTACCTATTTAGAGCATCATTTGAGACAAAGAAGGTATCATCAAACTAAATAAAGGGAGAGTTTGAAGAGGAGGATGGTGCTCTGAAGGAGGCAACTCTCTTTCTCCTATTGGAAGGCATGGAGGTGAGATAATAAAAATTAAGAGGTCAAAAATGTAGGAAACACCACCAAGAACCAACCAAACACCTAGGGTTGATGTGCAAGAGGTCTAAGAAGGTGGGGACGTACAATATAGGGTTAGGAAGAGGATGGTCAGGGCTAGGGTTGATAGCTTGAGGGAGTTGGAGAGTGAATCACTCAATTTTTCTCTAGTTGAGAGGGAGAAAATTCGACGAAACCACACTTAAGTTTACTCCATCCTAGACATCGGTCGAGTTCTATGACATGGAAACTTGACCAAATGGCTTTTGACAAAAGCCCTCAGCCACAGATCGGCCGAGTCAGCAACTCGACCGATGGTCAACCTGAACCATCATTAGAAATTTTAATGTTTAGCCATTTGATTACTAATTAAATTTATTTTTCTAGTCCATTATGCATTTTAAACATACTTAGGCACATATCACTCATCATTGGGTACTATTTAGTAATAAAACAAGTGTTTGCAAAAAATACCCAAAAAAGCACAAAAATGCAAAAGAACATGAAAATTTAGCGCATAAGCAAGCAAGGGTTATCAAGACATGAGAAAAGCATTTAGGATAGATAACAACTAACTAGAGGGCATATCAGGTTCATCCAAAGTAGTTATGAGAAATTTAGATCTAATAAATTTAAATGACTCTCTAGCTAGAGGTTTAGTGAAAATGTTCGCCAATTGATTTTTCGTGTCCACATGTGTGATATAGATATCCTTTTTGGTAGTGTGATCATGAAGAAAATGATGACAAACCTCTATATGATTGGCTCTGCTATGCAATATAGGATTGTAAGATGAATTGATTTCACTAGTATTATCACAATAAATAGGAGAAGCATCAAATAAATGTTAAAGTCTTGGAGCATTTGCTTCATTCATAGAACCTGGGCACAAAAACTCCCGGTTGCAATGGATTCAACCTCGGTAGTTGATAAAGCTAATGTTCTCTATTTCTTGGAAAACTAAGACACCAAGCATGGTCCTAGGAGGAAGCAAGTGCCACTTGTACACTTTCTATAAATCAAGCATCTTGCGTAATCCGCATCACTATAAGCCATAAGAGTAAAGTCCCTTGACTTGGGATATCATAGTCTAAACTTTGGAGTTTTGGCTAAGTACCTTAAAATCCTCTTAACAACTATAAGATGTGATTTCTTGGGATTTGATTGAAAGCGAGCACACAAGCCAACACTAAACATTATATCAGGTCTAGAGACACTTAAATAAAGTAAACTTCCAATCATACCTCTATAGAGCTTCTGATCCGCTTTCTCCCCTTCTTCATCTGTATCAAGTTTGGCGGTGTTTGACATGGGGGTGTCCATTGGCTTGGTGTTCTCCATCCCAAAGCACTTTGTTAGCTCACTTGTGTACTTGCCTTGGTTGATGAAGTTCCCATCATTACTTTGCTTGATTTGAAAGCTGAGGAAGAATGTAAGGTCATTGTGATGACCTCGATTTTAGGATTTTGATATCAAATATAGAAATTTATGACCAAGGATGCTTGTATATGGTTGAACTCAACTTGAGGATCTTGTTATTTAGATAAGAATAATTTCACCCAAAAAGCATGATTAGAGATAGAGTTGATGATGAATCGACTTGTATTTAAGGTCAATGCACTTATTTATGAGGTTAGTTAAAAAAATTATTATTGGCATGGATAGATGATAGTATTTGAGTCTCAAACTTCAATAGAAGATAGATTACGATTTTGTGAGCCTATGTCTAAAATTTCAGAATTTTTGGAGATTGCTACAAAGAGATAGAATTATTTGAAATTGGGGACATTGATGATATTTTTTTCTTGATCAGACTTTGGTCTTTGGATATGTGACATATTAATGTCATGTTGCCTTTTTACAGTGAGGCACTAAAGGAATCGGTCATCCCTAACCCCCGTAAAGGGAGTAACAGAACGATTGGGGTGCCATGTGATCCGATGAAGGTGGGGGTAGGCTAAGGAAATCTTGTTAGTAAACCCATGACCTACTCAACACTCGAACGGAGGTACCCTTCACTTTAACGTCGGAGACCCATAGTACAGGGAGACCAACCTTCATCTCCTTCTTCCTCCTTTGCAGCAAGCAGCAGCTAGCCGTAGAGACAAGGGGACAGTTCAACCCTACCTCCATGAGCCCAACCTCAGTCAAGAGGAAAGCGAACGTCCCATCCACCGCTACCCTCACCCACCGAAGCAACCTGGCACGCTGCCTTCTTTGCTGGAGGTGGTGCTTTGATCTCCTACAGGCTGGAGCCTCGGCGGCACTAGGGCTGTACCGCCCAGCAATAGATCACCTCCGCACATCAAGGGAGGGCCACCATGGCCTCCTTCGGGATCCAAGGGCTCTTCCTCTCCCTTTGCCCTGTCCGTGGATGCAGCTGACGCCGTCGGGAGTGTCGGGATGCTCTTTGTTCGGCCCCCTGTTTTGGGCACAGAAATAGGGGAATCTCATAAGGGAGGTCGGCGGGCGGTGGGGAAGATCGTTTGACCGGACACTCGTTCTTGGTGGAGGGTGCAGGCGACCTAGAGTCACGGTCGACCATGATTGAAGACCCAACCAGCGATCCGTAGATGCTGGGAGTCGCCGACCACCGCGCACAGAGAGGGGCGGCCCAATCACAGACTGCTGCATAGCGTGAAGGTGCGGGTCAGCCCTAGTCGTCAGATCCAGGATCGAAGGCCAACCTCAAGGCATAAATAACAGCAATGGTAATAACTCCCTCAACTATAGTTTTAAATGTTGATCTTAAAAAAATGATAACTCCCAATTTCCTTGGCCAAATAGGGTAAATCTATATACCATTTTGATCGTCTCGAAAAGATCTACAACTTGCACATAATTGCAGACCCTAATTCCTTCGTTTGTTCTCTGTTTTTCCAAAAATACTACCTTTTGATCTTCTTAACATATTTAATGTAATGTTATGATGAATTTTGGAACTTTGATACATATATACCCACCTAAGTATAAAACCAGTAACTCTCATGTCCTTGTATCCCTATTGAAGGTCTTATTCTCCCTATTTTCTCATAAATGACTCCTTTTTGTACATATGTGACCATATTGGGCTATAATGATGTACATTGCTCTTATAATCCTAACCTTTCTTCCTAATGACTCTAAATGCTTAGCCAATCATGAAATCAGTATTTTATGCTCCTGGAACCTTTGGGAAACATTATAATATTCCTTGTACTCTCGATGACATAAGTGTGCTATTATGGTAACTGCATGTATGAGTGAATGCCAGTGCTTCATGTTGGTAGTTTGATGTCTACACCCTAGTGGACATCACCCTACTTTGAATGTGTTTCCTATGTTCTTATCTTGCTGATCTAAAACCATCCCTTATGCTTGACTCTTCTTTCTTGTTGATTCTTGGTATCGACTTCTCTATTGTGAGTCTTTTGACCCTAGAATGCATGTAAATGCCTTAAACCTTGATATGATCATAGAAAGTGCATGGAACGTCATAATGACTTGAAACTTGAACCACACCTTCATGATGACCTCTAGATCAGTATAAGGTCATTTAATGAACTTATAAGCAACTTGGAACCTATATTGGCCAAAACCCTAAAATGCTCTAATTAGGATTAATGATGAGAATCTAATGCATGTATGTAATTTTGTTATTAACCAGGTGATGACCAGATATCTAGATGAGCAAGAATGATTAGAAATCTCTGAGCTCAGGTACGTGGGATTTATTAAGTATAGGACTAGTTTTTCTGGTTGCCTATGATATGCAATATCTTGAATGCTCGTATTTGGATATGATTGCTTGGTTGAACTAGTATGAGTTATACTTCGCCAAATCTAATAGAACATAAATGAGTATGATGGGTTGTAGCTACTAGATCACATAGCCTGGTGTGGATGTATGTTGCCTAACATGGATGTATGATTCCTTGGCCCATGTTAGATGTACGATGATACTATATTGCCCACACTAGATGTAAGTCAAGTGCAAGTATGTGTAGTACAACCATATCAAAGTGAAAGCAATAAAAGGAATGTTTACCTGATTATCGCTTTAAATAATGTCTTCTTTTACTCTTTCTTTCTCAAGTTATTTCAATTATGCAAACATATTAGTATGTATCTTTCTACCCACGTACACAACACCTTGTGTGTTGATTCGTTGTTTCACGTATGTTTTAGGTTCAGAGCTAGCATGGGAGAAAAAGAAAGGAAGTGAGCAGTTTTCCAGGTTGTACCTATTGTGTAGATCCTGAATTAGAATACATGTTCATAGACTTGTAAATCTTCTTTTAATATGTAAATGTAATTCACTTTGTAATATACATGTTGAATGTTGAGAAATGTTATGGTGTATGTTATAGTTGTATGTTCATGTATGTGTATTATGCTTCCACATCACTTTCTGATATGATTGCTAACATTTTCAGATTTTGTCTTCTCATCTCCATGGGGTTTTGAGAAGGTGAAAATCCGGGGACGTTACAGTTGGTATCAGAGCATGAACAATGGATACACCTGACAACTGCTCACCACGAAACATAAAACTAAACTTCACCTTTCACTTTAAACCCTAGAAATTTAGTAAGTTGTTCTATAGGAATAAGTTCTGACTTATCCTCTAGGTTAGAACCTAGATGTTCGAGAACTAGGTTTAGACAAGTGTCTGAAACCCTTTCCATATAGAGCTCATATGTATTGGGTAGCTACACTAGTCTACACCTTGTTCTCACCATTTCACTAGGTGACATGGCACTAGACTATCTACTGTGTGTGGGACACTCGTTTTGCTGATTTGGTTTTGTTTTCCAATCGGCTCGAGCCTCGATAGTTTTCTCTGCCGTCTGCCTTCTCGGAGAAAAAAAAACTATATGGTATTTTTATATATATATGTAAATATAAAAATGTGTCCCTCACACTGTAGAGTAGTTAGTGTTCATGCAACCTAAGTGAAAGGGAGTGACATCAGTCTAGAAGAGAGAGTAGTCTAGATTAGATGTCTAGAGCCTTATCAGGATAGGTGATACATAGAGTAGATGATAGAATGATGGTTGAAATAAGCATGTGCAATCTTATCTATCTTTAATCCATGATGGTATAAGTTCCCTTATTAAGATTTGAGTTGTATATGAGCCAAATCCACTCTTAGAGGATCTATGCTAAGTCGTGATGATGAAAGTACATTCCCTTTTCCTACTTACGATGAGCTAAGTTAAGATAGAGATGAGTGTGCATGGGCTTCAAGCTCTTATACAAGGAGGATGTCTAGTGGTAGGATGAGATATGTGGTGAACTCTAGAGAGAGTAAGACCCACAGGGAGAAGGTCATAGGACCTAGCCTCCAATATATGAGATATGTGTTAAAAAAATCCTACACTAGATTACTCTCGAGTGTTGAGTTGAGTCCTTATGCATGATTCAAATCTATATGTGAGAATTGGGTAAAATAAAAGGATGGGTAGATGACCCATATGATAAAGTCAATCCTTTGGCTGAGTTAGGTCCTAGCTGGAGTGACATATTTTGTGAATCTCATCATTAGTTGCAAGTGAGGTAATATATGAACTCTAGTTATGAGAGTATGATGCTTTGTGCAAAAGATACTCAAAATACATGTTCTCCCTTCTTCTTATCTTTCTTAATATATGATGACAGAAACCTCACTTGAGCTATATAGATGATTTATATATGAGGAGTCACTCGTATAAGCTTGACCTATTCTATATTCCCCCTATATCATACATGTAGTACCAAAGATTGAAATCATGATAAGTTTGACTTTAAAATATTCCCTTCCCCTTCATATGAAATACGAAAGATATGATGCTGATATTATGGGATAAAATTAGTATATTCTCTTTTTCCCTTACATAATACATGCAAGACATAAAAATTTGAACTCATGAACTTGATATAAAGATATTTTTGGATCATATGATATATGATCAGAAATATAGTTCGTAACTTTGATCCTTCTCAATGTATGCTTCTAAGTTGAGTATGAATATCACACCATAGGGTGAAACCCTAATGGTCAAACATGTTACGTAAGCCCTTCTTAAGTAGAAAAATTATAATATCAAGGATGAAGATAAATCTCCTCTAATGCTGAAATCATTGTAAGATGTTGATCATAAGACATATTAATGATGTTAGATTTGAATGATCTGAATACCATGACATATAAATGAATTCTCTTGAACTTTAGAAGCATGAACAAAACATGTATCCTTAGGGGTGATGTAATACTAAGATATCATAATGTCATGATATGGATAAGACTTTAAGTGGAGCTTCCGCAAATAGGGTGGGGTGGACACACCCAAGAATATCTAGGCCCTAAGCTAACAACTTAGAGTGCATGCAATTATAGTGGTCTTAGAACCTAAGCAATGATGATGTATATGAAGTTGAACTCCTAAATAGCCTCTTAAGGATGAGCTTAGTTAAATTTTGAGGACGAAATTCCTTATAAGGTGGGGTGAATGTGATGACCTCGATTTTAGGATTTTGATATCAAATGTAGAAATTTATGACCAAGGATGCTTGTATATGGTTGAACTCAACTTGAGGATCTTGTTATTTAGATAAGAATAATTTCACCCAAAAAGCATGATTAGAGATAGAGTTGATGATGAATCGACTTGTATTTAAGGTCAATACACTTATTTATGAGGTTAGTTAAAAAATATTATTGGCATGGATAGATGATAGTCTTTGAGTCTCAAACTTAAATAGAAGATAGATTAGGATTTTTTGAGCCTATGTCTAAAATTTTAGAATTTTTGGAGATTGCTACAAAGAGATATAAATATTTGAAATTGGGGACATTGATGATATTTTTTTTCTTGATCAGACTTTGGTCTTTGGATATGTGACATATTAATGTCATGTTGCCTTTTTACAGCGAGGCACTAAAGGAATCGATCATCCCTAACCCCCGTAAAGGGAGGAACAAAACAATTGGGGTGCCATGTGATCCGATGAAGGTGGGGGTAGGCTAAGGAAATCTTGTTAGTAAACCCATGACCTACTCAACACTCGAACAGAGGTACCCTTCACTTTGACGTCGGAGACCCATAGTACAGGGAGACCAACCTTCATCTCCTTCTTCCTCCTTTGCAGCAAGCAGCAGCCAGCCGTAGAGACAAGGGGACAGTTCAACCCTACCTCCATGAGCCCAACCTCAGTCAAGAGGAAAGCGAACGTCCCATCCACCGCTTCCCTCACCCACCGAAGCAACCTGGCACACTGCCTTCTTTGCTGGAGGTGGTGCTTTGATCTCCTACAGACTGGAGCCTCGACGGCGCTAGGGTTGGGACCGCCCAACAATAGATCGCCTCCGCACATCAAGGGAGGGCCACCATGGCCTCCTTCGGGATCCAAGGGCTCTTCCTCTCCCTTTGCCCTGTCCGTGGATGCAGCTGACGCCGTCGGGAGTGTCGGGATGCTCTCTGTTCAGCCCCATGTTTTGGGCACAGAAATAGGGGAATCCTGTAAGGGAGGTCGGCGGGCGGTGGGGAAGATCGTTTGACCGGACGCTTGTTCTTGGTGGAGGGTGCAGGCGACCTAGAGTCGTGGGCGACCATGATTGAAGACCCAACCAACGATCCGTAGATGCTGGGAGTCGCCGACCACCACGCACAGAGAGGGGCGGCCCAATCACAGACTGCTGCATAGCATGAAGGTGTGGGTCAGCCCTAGTCGTCAGATCCAGGATCGACGGCCAACCTCAAGGCATAAATAACAACAATGGTAATAACTCCCTCGACTATAGTTTTAAATGTTGATCTTAAAAAAATGATAACTCCCAATTTCCTTGGCCAAATAGGGTAAATCTATATACCATTTTGATTGTATCGAAAAGATCTACAACTTGCACATAATTGCAGACCCTAATTCCTTCGTTTGTTCTCTTTTTTTCCAAAAATACTACCTTTTGATCTTCTTAACATATTTAATGTAATGTTATGATGAATTTTGGAACTTTGATGCATATATACCCACCTAAGTATAAAATCAGTAACTCTCATGTCCTTGTATCCCTATTGAAGGTCTTATTCTCCCTATTTTCTCATAAATGACTCCTTTTTGTACATATGTGACCATATTGGGCTATAATGATGTACATTGCTCTTATAATCCTAACCTTGCTTCCTAATGACTCTAAATGCTTAGCCAATCATGAAATTAGTATTTTATGCTCCTGGAACCTTTGGGAAACATTATAACATTCCTTGTACTCTCGATGACATAAGTGTGCTATTATGATAACTGCATGTATGAGTGAATGCCAGTGCTTCATGTTGGTAGTTTGATGTCTAGACCCTAGTGGACATCACCCTACTTTGAATGTGTTTCCTATGTTCTTATCTTGCTGATCTAAAACCATCCCTTATGCTTGCTCACCTAAACTCTGCTCTTTTGGATGATTCTTTGCAAAGTGGAAAGTTGGATATATGTTCCTTAAGGTCTAGGTATCATTGTCCAAACATGGTATCATCATATCAACATACATTTCAACCACAACATAGTTCACATGCCATTAAGGGTAAACATAAAACTTAGGTGGACATTCAAATCAGGGAACACAAGATTAATAGAGTCAACCATGATTAGAGAGGAGAGGGCATAATCAGATTCACATTAAGATTAGGGCACACACAAAGCAACCAAGTCATGTACACCCCTAGTGGGGAGTTACATCCTTCTTTTCTTCATCTTTCTCTTATTCTTGAGTGATCACCTATTTTCCCTTTTGGGTGATGTTGAGTTCTTTTAGGATAGGAATCACCTCACATGCAAGATCATCATTTGGAACAATATCTTTGGGAATAGAGGGGTTAGTATCAATAAAATTAACATTAATAGATTCTTCTACTTTAGAAAGATCAACATTAAATACTCCATAAGCCTTGCTAGTAGTGCTATAGCCAAGAAAGAAAGTCTTGTATGATTTCAGATCAAACTTGTCGAGAGAATCTTTCGCGTTCAAAACAAAATAAGGACATCTGAAAACATGAAAGTACTCGATAGAAGGCTTCCTACCACACCATATCTTATAGGGGTTTTTCTTCAAAGATGGATGTGTGAAAACCCGATTTTACAAAAAACATGAGGTACTAACAGTTTCTGTCCAAAACTTCTTTGGAGTGTCATACTCTAAAAGAACGATCCTAGCCATTTCCTGTAGTGGCCTATTCTTCCTCTCTACAACCCCATTTTGTTGAGGTGTTCGAGGGGAAGAGAAGTTATGTGCTTATGCAGATTCTTCACAAAAATGTTCAAAAAGATCATTTTCAAATTCTCCCCCATGATAAATACAGATGGAAACAATATGGCAAGAAGCTTCTTTCTCAACTCATTTACAAAAACTAGAGAAAACATCAACTGTATCACTCTTGGAAACAAGAAAGAAGGTCCAAGTATATCTAGAGAAATCATCAACAATAACAAGATAATACTTAGAACTACGAAACGATTGAGTTCTCATAGGTCCAAATAGATCAATATGTAGAAGTTCAAGAGCTCTCTTGGTACTAAATACTCCTTTATATTTGAAGGAGGACTAAGTTTACTTTCCTTGGATACAAGGTTGGCATTCTTCATCATTTTCAAAATCCAATTCGGGAAGTCCCTAGACCAAATCCTTTTTTCTCAACTTCTTCAATTGATGCATATTTACATAACCAAGTCGATGATGCCAAAGAGGAATATCATTTGAATTGACTACTAGGCATCTACAAATAAAAGGATTAATATAGTCAAGCAGAATTACATAAATATTACCATTTCTAGTTCCCTTATATATGACATGATAAGTGGGGGAATCTAGAATTACGCATTCAAAAGAAGTAAATAGCACACGATAACCACTATCAAATTATTGACTTACACTTATTAAATTGTGATGTAGGCCATCCAAAAAAGGACATTCTTGATACATAAGGATTCACTTACATCACCCCACCTTTTACCTTACCTTTCTTGTTGTCCCCAAAAGTAACTGAACATCCTCTATTCTTAGTGAAATTATTGAAATGGCTTATATCACCTGTGATGTGTTTAGTGCAACCACTATCAACAATCCATCTTCATTTTTCCTACAATAAAGGAGAGTTTTGGTTACCAACTCAAACTTTGAGATCTAGAGTTAGCCTGGGGACCCATTTCATCTTTGGGTTGGCCCCCTTAGGCTTGTAAGGACAATAAGTAGAATAATGATCATCACTTTTGCAATGAGAGCAAATCATAGGGTTCTTAGTGCTAGAAGATTCTCCAATGAAAAAGGAGGTTTCCTTACTCTTCTTATTACCTTTGGCTTTTGTTCTTGCCCTTAGGTGCTCCCCCTACAAATCCTAAACCACTAGTACCACTTATTTTGGTAGAATGATCAAGGATTTCATTTAGGGAGTTTTTCCCTTTGAGGAATTTCTATAGAGAGGCTATAAGTCTATGATTGTCATCAGTGAGAGATATAATAGTAGAAGACAAACTAGCAAGATCATCTCTAGCATGAACAAGGTCGACCTCTAAACAAAGGGCTTTAGTCAAATAAGAATCCTTTTCAAGAGAAATAGAATCAACATCATTACTAGGCAAAATAGGTCTAGAAGATAAATCATTAACTTGATCAAGCAACCTAGCATTTTTTGATTTAAGAAATTAAATTTCTTTGAGATACACATCCCTTTCATCTCTATGCGAATCAACAATAAGTTTGAATTTAGCATTTTTAGTTTTAAG
Organism: Alisma plantago-aquatica; assembly: GCA_963693085.1. NCBI lineage: Eukaryota > Viridiplantae > Streptophyta > Magnoliopsida > Alismatales > Alismataceae > Alisma > Alisma plantago-aquatica. The sequence continues at coordinate 712,526,184 of OY856411.1, read as the reverse complement.
TATTTCAAGCTCATTTAGGCACCTTTGGTTATCTTCCTTAAGAGATTCAATGTTCTTAAGATAGACACCATTCTATACCTCAACTCCATTGTGTTGGAGCTCAAGATCAAGAAATTGGCCTTGCAAGTTATCAATGCTCTCAAGATGAATTTACTCATTTTGCTCAAGAATCTCAAATTTAGCATACAAGTCATGAATGATTTTTCCTAACCTCTTCTTTTTAGATTTATATTTAGAATAAGAAGAATGGGTAGAAACAAGAATATCAATGAGAGTTTCTTTAACTAACTCATGAAAGCTTAACTCACTTACCTCACCAATATCTTCACTTGTAGAGGCCATGAGTGCAAGGTGGCATTCTTCATCTTCATCAAAACTTGAGCCACTAGAGGATGATGCTTCCCAAGCTGCATGAGTTGCATCTTTGTGTCTCCTATACTTCTTGGCCTTCCTCTTGTACTTGCTATCTTTCTTGTACTCTTCTTCCCCCTTGGAGATGCTCTCGTGGGGTGACTTTCTTGCCTTAGGACATTCACTCTTGCAGTGTCCTTTTTGACCACACTTGTAGCACCTTAGAGTAGAAGAAGAAGATTGCTTTCCTTTGAAGTGCTTTCCCATGGAGTAGTTGGCTTCATGCTCACTAGGGCCATCATATTCACTAGAGGAGGAGGGAGAGGTCCAACAAGCAAGTTGTTGTTGAAGGATGAAATCCACCACTTGAGCTTTGAAGGCACTATCTTTGATCTTCCTTGCTTCCTTCTCTTCTTGCTTGGCTTCCTTTTATTGCTTGTCAAGTCTTGGCTCATGAGCTTGTAGATCCCAATAAGCTCCTCGGTTGGAATGTCACCAAGACTTCTCATTTATTCAATGGAGGTCACCTTTGATTCCTATCTCTTTGGTAGATATCTCAAGATCTTTGAGTCAACTGCTCCTCTATCCAAAGTGCGTCCCAAAGCATCTAGGTCGTTGATGATGATGTTGAGCCTAGAGTACATCTCAACAACTCCTTATTTCTTCCCCATCTTGAAGTTCTCTAGGGGGATGTTCAACATGTAGATATTTTCCTCCTTCACTTTCTTTGTGCCTTCATAAGTGATGCAAAACTTATCCCATATATCATAGGCTGTATCCTATGAGGAGATGTGGTTGAACTCGATTGGAGTGAGGGCTGCATAGAGAATACTAATTGCTTTGGCATTGAGCTGGGCATTCTTTAGGGTAGCTTCATCCTATGTTGACACATCTCCAGTTGGCTCCTTATAAGGTGTAATCATAACCTTCCACATATCAAAGTTCATCCCTTAAATGTAGAACTGCATACATTCTTCCAATAGAGGAAGTTGGTGCCATCAAAGACTAGGGGGCGCATAGAGAAGCCTCCCTCTAGGTTGAGCGCACCAAGTAGGACCTCACCCATCTTCTCATCTCGTGGGAGATGTGTTGGAGAAGATCCAAGCTATGATACCACTTGTTGGATCTAGGGCTCTAGAGGGGGGGGGATTGAATAGAGCTTCAAAAATTCTCACAAGAATAGTTAGACCTTCACATTATATCAATTGAAACCAAATGCTTAAGAAAAATTTGAAGCCCTATCTAAGCAAGCATAGCAAGGATGAGAGAGATTGAAGCATACACTTGGACAAGGTGGTTAGAGTGGTTCCGATCTCCAAACTTGGACACCATTAATCCACTACCTAGAGAGGTCAATCTCTAGGACTTTGCAACCCATGCATACTTATATTTCATCATAAGAGATACAAGGAGACCACCATAGATCCAAGGGCTTACCTATTCAAGACAAGAGTCTTTCACCTACACAAGGACTTACCCACTTGATCAAGATGTCTTCAACCTTCACCAAGAACTTACCCACACTTGCATCAAGTATTTGGCCTTGAAGGAATTACCCACTCTTCTTGAATCTTAACCTTTCCCTTCTCCTTTACCTAGAGAAGATCTTCACTCCTTCTTCAACCTTGAAGAAGAACAACAACTTCACCTTCACTCAGAGAAGCTCACTTCAACCTTTTTTCTTTGAGAAAGGGGATTGGGAAGATGGAAGGAATGAGATCTTTACAAGATAACATGGAGGTAGCTCTCTTACAACATGCCTAACTCACTCATAATCATGAAATACTTTGTAAATGGGAGAGAGAAAGGGGCTCAAAGGGTTTCAACACACTCAACTATAGCAAGGACCAAGGATAGCATCAATGAGCAAACTTGGAATGAACTCCAAGGGGTCCTATTTATAGCTAGGGGTGTTCCTTTGAGTGTGGGATCACTTGAGAATGAAAAATAGCTCTTTTACAACTTGTAATGGATCTATTTTTGTTTCTAACAACTCTCCAATGGTTGGAATCACTTATTCTGCATTTTCTGTACAGTACATTTGGTCAAGTTTCAATAAAGATAACTTTACTTATCCACTAATTGACAAAGCTAATTTTCAAACTATCGATCGATTTTGTTCTGGGAAACTTGACTGATGAGTCAAAATTAGTTTTGGTCAGTAGATTGGTTGGTCCAGTTCTGTGAGTTTGCAACGCGACTGATTGGTCCACTTCCAAGAATCCATCACTGGTCGGTCGAGACTCCAACTCGACCAAAAAACATGCTTTGACAAAATTTTCAAAATGGTTTTAAAGTGACCAAACGTTGGAATTAAGTGTCTCTAATTTTTTCTCATCTTAGTTACAAGTCATATCATCATTACAAGTGATTACAAACATATTCTAAGGTGGTTTGGAGTGATTTTCCAATTGCACACTTGCATTGCATTTGACTTGAACTTGGACAAGCTAGGGATAGTGCAATTTGATCCTTTTCATGTACCTAAAGCCTGAAATCAACCTTAAACAAACATATTAGTTACATATGAATGGAATGGTTAAGTCATTATAAAAATATTGATAATTTATAACTCTTAAGTCAACATGTATATACAACCACAATTATATCTCAATGTGATAGTGGTGACTATGATCCTTATACCAATAGTCACATCTATGATCATATGATGTTCAATGTACTTTAGCACTACTCAATGTGACATTGAATAGGGGTTGGCATAAAATTAATGATTGTGCAGAACACGACACATGTGGATTATTGTGATTTATGTAGATGGAATTTGTCCCTCCTATTGAAGTGATATCTAGACCACTTATATGAGTAAGACTATTAGATGCATGACCAAGATAATGTGGGTTAGTCTTTGATATAATGTCATGTATATATCTTAGTATACTCTAGATAAAAAACATAGATTGGATATTAAAAGGCTGACAATTGCATGCCTCATGATTAAGTTTCTATATCCATCACAAAGAGATCATAAGGTCACAATAATACTGGTCATAGGAAGGTTGACGTTTCTGTCCAACTTATCCAATTACTTGGGTTCCAGTGATGTGTTTCTAGATTCTTTGCATTGCTTGTAAATCCATAAATTCGAGTATATACACCACTTTTAGTGTAATGTGAAGCATGTAGTGTCACACTCATAAGATGCACATGGAAGAGGAGTACAATTATGGGCATGATTGGAAATATTCCAATTGATAAAGTTCTAAATTGGATTGGTTACAAAAATGTCTAGGATAATACTAGGATTCCAAGAACCTTTGATAGGCAGCTAGAGGGTCTAGACAATAAAATAAATGTCATATGGTTGATTAACATGATTACCTGACTATATGCTAAATTTTAGGGTTACTGCAGCCCCTAGTAGACAATCGACTAGAGCCACTAGACAATTGACAAGTTAGTAACCAATTGACTAATATAATTGTCCAATTGACTACACAAGACATGGTTTTCCGAAACTTCTAGCTGGTTAGCTAGACCAGTCAATTAATTGATAGAGGTTCCATGAGCGCATTGAAAATATAACTTGCAACTATTTCTTTCTCTAGCTTTATTTGAAAATTCTAACGTCTACCTTACCCTATTTAAAGGAGCATGATGACCAAGGATTAGGTTACAAGTTATCCATGTTGGAAGCCATAGTCATTATACTCAAAGGGAGAGAGAGGAGAAGATAGAGAAACAATAGCATGTTATTGAAAGTCTGGCACTTCTAGCCAGTTCAAGAAACATGATGTAGAATTCACTATGTTATGCATGTATGACATAGATATATATGTGTTTATCATATATATATATATATATATATATATATATATATATATTATGGGGACTTCATCAACTAACATATGTGCACTGCAAAAGGTGACACATGGAACCCTATAGGAACGTCATTGGATTAAGTATATATCATGGTATATCTCATGTCCCCTTTATGAATACACTATTGATGATGAGATATGCTTGATGTATTTATGATGAATGCATATTCATCCAGATTTAGCATCATTTTAAGCATAGTTTTGCACTCATTTTCATCATTTTAGCTTTAGCTTGCATTTTGGTTTTCTTTATTTCATGATAAGTTGTAAGGTTTTGAATCAAGTTCATATTACCGTGACAAGTTTGAACTTCTTTACATGAAAGGAGGGTAGGAGGCGGTGGTTCCACTAACTGACTAGTGGGCCCATTTTTTTTGATAAAATGGACCATATGTTTGATGGTCCGTTCCTTTGTTAGTTGTCGAAACAATCTGATCACATTACACCTGCCAAGCCATTAGTTTCCTTCGATTTGTCCTTCCATTAGAACATACTCCATCGATGCTGATCATCAACCTCACGCCAATCACCCCATGGAGTGGGTATCCTCTATGAAACCATAAATTTAAACTTGCATCTGCAAACCCATCGATTTCCACCTTCCAATTGTTCCCCTACATTGCCTTCTAATGCCCCTTCCTATGGAACTCCTATTCGCCTTCCAAAGGAAGTTCTGCATTCATCGATTGATGGTGTTCCTTTGCACAACAAACAAAGGAGTTTCTACCCAGTCTTTTAATGGTCCCTCTGCTTATATCTTCCGATGGTAGTACAACATCTGCCAATTGATGGATAAACTACATAGCCTTTCAATGGTCTCTCTAGGACCATTCACCTACCGATATCTGCACTGAATATCGTGAAACACATCGTCTACCTATGGAGTTACTATAGATCAGGAACCCCTCATATTCTCCACACCGCAACTAGATATTCATATCTATGCGGCCAAGACTTAATTCCATAGTGGATGGGAGAGTTTCAAGCCCTTCCCCATGCCTATAAATAGAAGACCAAGACCAACAAAGAACGAATCCACCATTTTACACTGCAAGGCTGCTAGTTTTGCTCCTCACCTTCAACCTTCAGAATTCATCAATACTTTCCAGGGATTTGCGAACACCAACCAAAGATCCTTGATCTCCACCAAGGCTTGTATCTTCTGACCTCAAAGGAGGATCCAGAGCATAGCATCTTCATAGATCAGTTTGCGACTTACATCATCATCAACTACTGCTCTCTTTCCCAACAAATAGTTAGATCCATCTTTGAACAAGGAAGAACGACGACTTAAGACCATCTCTAATGAACATCTAGGGGTAAATATAATGTTGTGTCAACTCCCACAGTTCCAGACCTCGAAGACAAAATTCATCACACTACATATCAACTTTTATCTTCTTTTGTGATCATAGCTTTCTTCCTTGTTTCGTCTATGATTTCTATAGTTGTTGCCATGCACGAGTAGTCCTCTCTCTAGGGTATGGGAAGTAGCCCCACTACCCAATTTTTCTCTTGTATATGTATCTATTTTTTATGGATTAGTGCATGTTTAAAATCAATTGTTTCATGCTTGTACAATCAACACCTTTACATGTTTGTCATTTTCTTGGATGTAGATAACTTTGAAACAAAGATCTAGGATATCGATTAGACTTCTAATGAAACCCTTGGTGATAATTTTAGGTAGGTGTTTTCTAAGGTGATAGATGTATGACCTCTAGGTAACACAACAACAATTTTAGAGTGATATATGTCTGGGTTTTTATTCTTACACTAAAAGAGGGATTTTCCCAACCTCATCATATACATTTTCATGCTAAATATGATGTAGTGAGAGAGTGAATGATAAGTAGCAGCAGTGAGATTCATTCCACCCTAGTTTTCCCATCCATCGATTTACTAATCCTTTATAATTTAACTCTTACCATTTGAAACCTTAGTTTAATCAACCAAATACAAATATTGTGTTAAATACTACTTCTTGTGCAATTAACTTGATTAGTCGATTATTAAAAATGTTGTCCTCTAGGTTCGATCCTAACTATACTACAATAAGATTTGTCCTCTTGTGGGCGATGGCAGAGCCAGGGGCAAGTAGGGGAACGTGCCCCCATTTTATTTTGGATTTTTATTAACATATATGTGTATTATACATTTAACATGGTGTCCTCTGGGTTCAATCCTAACTATACTACAATAAGATCTATCCTCTTGTGGGAAGTGGCAGAGCCAAGGGCAAGCAGGGGCACGTGCCCCCATTTTATTTTGGATTTTATTAACATATATGTGTATTATACATTCAACATGGTGTCATAGTTAGTATATACATTCATATGTTTTTGACATTACACGCCCATACATCTTCTTTGAAAGTTTATGACTCTATTTTTTAAAATAATATTTTGACCAATATGATTTATGGCAAGAAATCACATGTGAAATAAAATAAGAATAGGATGAAGAATATAAAAGTACATAGCAAAACTTAGAGAAGCATCACATATTATTCATGGATTTTTTTAATAACTAAATGACATACCCTTATTTTTATAAATATGTCTTGATATTTTAAAAATAACAAATTTGTCCTATGCTTATTAAACATATTAATAAATGTATAAAACTCATATATTAATGTTAATTTTCCAATTAATATATTGAATGATATGCATCCAACATGAATAATTAATAGTACATTAAATGAATAAATCAAATATTTTTATATCATGTAGAAATAGCTATATTTATAACAAATGCAAAGAGGATATTGTTTCATATGTGTATATTTTGATTGTGTAATCATGTAGGCTGATTTGTTCTGTATTGCAATGTGATGAACATTAGGAGATGCAAACCTTAATAAATAGTTATGATTTTTAATAGGGCATGGTTTCAGGATGTATTTATAAATAATTTTTAAAAAATGTACACTTTTGTAAATTTTCATTTTTTGTGATATATTTGATAAAATAAGGAAATGTCATGTACATGTGTGAAATCAATTATATTATTTATTATTTATCATGCAACTATGTAATGCCATATATGTGGCTCTAGGATCTGCTACTCCTATTTCAGTGAGGAGTATGGTGCACCTTACAAGATCTAGTGTCGCGTGTCATATAGATTTAATTACGATCTGTCCATACCATCTGTAAATAAACATGTGTAAAGATGAAATAAGATGTAGCCTGATTAATTTGAAATGAGGACCAACAAATCCTTTCTCTAGTTGTTTCATGATGTTAGTTTATCTAAGTAAACAAGTCTTCCAAATTAGTCATTGATATCTTATTTATGAAAAAAATGATTTTTCCTTAATGAATCCATTTTAGAGTCATGTTTTTACTCAAATGTTATGTAAATGTTGTTTCTCTGGGGTATAATATTACTTTTTGTAACTAAAAATACAATAGAATTTTGATCTTTTCTTAGTTTCCAACTTTACATAGAAATCATTCTATTTATATATTAGTCACCATAAATTATCATTATATTTATTTATTTATCATGAATAAAAATGCAAAAAATAAAAAATATGGTGACCATATTGTTTAAATCTAAATTACTATATTTTTGTTCTCTCAACTTGTATATTATAATAACTTATCACATGGTACCACTAAAGAAATTTTATTTTTATTTTGTTATTATTTTTGATACTAGACTTGTCAAGCTTACCATATAAAAGAATACTTGCGACATTCTGAAAAATAATAATAACCCACACAATCAATGTTGAACATATAATTTATGTAATTTTATTAATACAACCTTCATCCTTTGAAAACCAATTTAAGAAGGAGATAATCAGGTACAAGAAACATTATATCTTTTTTATGTCAGTGATTACCATCTCATACACATCTTATATACGTGTAACATGTTATAGGATACATAATTCTAGGAAAGAATACATATATATAATATTCTAATTGGATTTGGAAATTAAAGAGTCCGTAATGTAGGGCGACACATTCTTGTCTTTTGGGCTATGCAAATCTATTCATTTTCCTATTCGAGATCCAAGTAAAGGGTGAATAACATATATATGACATACGTTAACACTCTATCTTTAACATAGAAATAATTAGAGTTTGATTTGTCTTTGATGTAAACAAAAAGTAACAATACACAATATAAATACTTAAATTAATTTTTATTTGTGTCCCCCCTCATAAGAGGGCTAGCTCCGCCACTGCTTGTGGGCGGTGATTATTGTAGTTAGTTTAGGTAAACTCTAGGGAATTCACCCCTAGTGAATTTGTCAGTGCAATAATATCCATGTAAAATTTTGGCACCGTTTTTGGGGATGACATATATTCTTTGATCATCATAAACAACTTAGAATAGTTAGTTTTATTTTTCAATTGATACCATATGATATCCTCTTGAATTCAATTCCACACCACCCATCTTATTTGTAGTAGTCCTTCTTCCTCATGAACCAATTCTAGTGCATGCGACACTTTTCTAGTACCGGTCCAAGACTAGATTTTCACCCTGGGATCAAATGAACCTATCATAGGATCCTTTGCGTACACCAAGCCAAGATGGTTGAAGAAGAGATCAACCGTAAGGTTGACGCAATGCTTGAAGCACAACAAGATAGGGTCTTAGCCAAAGACAAAGCTGCAGTGCAAGTAGAACTATGAGTACATGAAGAATCGGAACAACATAGAGAGCTATGAGAGTTCTCTTTACCAAAAAATGCACATATACACAACCCCATTGTCGAACCAATCATTGTAGCTCAAAACTTCAAAATCAAGACAAGTTCGGTGATGATGATGCAAAACAACAGTTTTGTAGGACGCGTAGGTGAGAACGCCCATGATCATTTACTAAAGTTCATAGACCTTTGTGAATTAAGTAAGAAACCTGGCATATCATAGGAGGCCATAAAGCTGAGGCTATTCTATTACTCCCTCACCGAAAAAGCTAGGGTGTGGTACAACTACCTAGATGACCACAACATCGAAATTTTGGAGAAACTTCAAAATTAGTTCCTTAAGAAGTTCTGTCCATCCTCAGTTACTTATCAACTCAGAGTGGAGATCACTCGGTTCAGGCAAGATCCTTCTAAAACTCTCTTTGAATCATGGTAACAATTCAAAAAGTTGTTGTGCAAATGCCCTCATCACAAAATTCCCCTATCACAACTTATTGAGTGATTCTATAGGGGAGTTGATGATGACATCAAACAGTTCCTTGACACCACTTCTAATGGAGACTTCAGGTGGTAAAGCTTTGACGACACATGGGAAGTCGTCAGTAGGGGAGATGAGAACCAAGCCAATTGGGGCTCATCCCAGAAAGGAGACATTCTTAGGGAAGGAAATGACTAAAGATAAATGTGAGTTGAAGGCAATCAATGAGTCTCTGAGCATGTCACCCTTAAATGAGATAACCTAACATAAACCCTCTTGAAGAGTGGGCAGAAAGGCCAGTCCTCTTTTCCAACTAAGGAAGCCTAAGAAGTCTACTAGGTTTTTAGTGCATAAGGCCACCCGATCTTATCATGTAACCATCTCTACCAGGCCACTTTGAACATGCACCAGCCCCAATTTGATAGCTACCCAGTCATTAAAGAAGTCAATCCTTTCAACTAGGGTACTACAACCTCAACATGCGAAGAAACCATCCATTATTCCAATCTGGAAACCCATATGGAGAAGTAAATGCTCACCAGCCCCAGCAAGGACCCAACCAAAATCAAGTTTGGGGTCCCCCCAATTTCCAACAACAACGTAACTATCATCAAAATAGTTACAATCCTTCCGATGCCATGATTTCAACCAGAGAAATAGCTATAACTAAGGCAACATCCCTACAATCAACAAGGACAAATGCTTCTAGGTCAAGGAATCCAATACAATGCACGTACCTCTAATGACCAAAGTCACCTGGACACCATTGAGAAGATATTGGTGAGTCAACATGCATACAACATATCTATGGAGATTCAACTCATGCAGATTGCTACTGTTGGTATGTATGCCCATAGAGTCAATCATGTGATTATTGTAATGGCATATCTTGTAAACAATTTGACTAATAATAAAGGCAATCTTTATCTATATCTTTGTTCGATTATGAGATAATGATATAATATGGTAGATGTTTAAAGAACGATGTTACTCGATGACATATGTCTTTAGGTTGAGGACCTGAATAATGAGATCATATGTATGATAAGATTACATACATTCTTGTTATTTTCCTATTTGGTTATTAATGTAGAAGATTATAGACAACAACAATACATAAGACTACAATGTGTGTTGGTTGATGACATAATCTCATTAGTCATGATATATGATATCAAAACAAACACATAGATATTTGTTATAGAATAGTGTATCAAACAGACCCATCATGAGAGTGATGTATGGAGCTATTGAAGTGGTAATCAAAATCAACTCTCATAATGATAGTGGTGATTGTGGTTCATAGACCTAAACTCACTACACTCACCATACATTGTTCGTTGTATTTTGACATCATCCAACATGACATTTGAATAAGGGTTGCCATAAAGATGATACTCAAGTACACTGTGACACATGGGGATTGACTGTGAGTGATGTAGATGGGATTTGTTCTTCATACTGGAGTTGATATTTGGGTCACTTGATAAGCGAGAGTGAGAAACTTATGGCCATACTCATGTGAATAAATATATGATATGTGAGCTCACATGCATCTCACACATTTTGCTTTAGTTCAAGGAACATGGATTGAATGTTGAAGGGGATGAAGATTCCATACCTCAAGTTCAATCTGGATATTAGAGACAAAGGAGCTATACGATCACGATAACACTAATCATTGATTGTAGGTTGAAGTTGTTCTCCCACTTTCCAATTACTTGGGTAGTAATGATGTGTTACTAGATACCCCGCTTATTGCTATGACGTCATCAGTTAGTTATGGACATTAACTGCCACCATAATTTGGGACCTATAGGGTCACACATGTAGGATGCACTTGGAATAGGATTTTACTCATGAATAAAGTTTGAATTGATTGCTAAAGTGTTTAGGTAATCAATTAAACAACAATTAACTGACTATAATATGAAATGACAAGTTTAGTGACATGAACTAACCGATTCAGGTTGTGAATGGACTGGTTGGTTGATCAATGGGATTGGATCAATGATTAATTTTGACATGATGTTGTGCATTAATTGAATATTAAAATCCAATGTTTTTAAAAATTGGAAAGCTAATGAACTGACTAGGTTAGGGGTTGAACTGCCAATTCACCTAAGAATCGACTGGTTCACCATTCGTGGCTTCCATAAAATTTATGAAATTCTATCTCTTCAACTCCCAGATGAACTGGAAACCTTGACCCTGGTCATCCTGTATAAAGGTGGGGTAAAGGTGGGGGGTGGGGTAGTCTAGGCTTTCATATACACAACAAAAACAACAAGATCTGACAATTTTGTCCTCTTTGGTTGTGGTAACCAAGAGAGCCCGAGCAAGTCTTACTCCAAAAGGAAGAGACAATAAGGGAGATAACAAAGGGAGAGCAAGTCAGTGCTAGCAAACTGACATTTGAAGGATGGATCCTTCCCTCCAGACTTTGAGCACAATGAGAAGTCCCAGTGGTCTGGGTGGACTATGATAGAGATGTAGAGGCCGTTTCCACCTGCTAAGAGGACAACAACTATCACTGTCCGTGGTGGTGCTGCCCCGACAGTTGTCTCTATAAAACTTGCCAAAGAAACACACCACTACAAGAGTTGTAACTGGACTTGCTCCAGGACCATGTATATCTCTTGCCAACCCTCCTTCCCAATCCATAGTTACTGACATATCCATTTGTCAAGAGGAACATGGTGAGTAATTTTTTTGTTTTGTTTTTGTTGCCTTATCTGAAGCCTTATTTCCCTATAGTGGTGTTAGAGCCACACCTATCTACTATCTTTTAGGATTAATCAATATGATCGAATTTTGTTTTATCATTTATTTTATTGCATACGATGCAAATATTTGAAGTGATTAATGTGCATATCCAATTAAACACCACATACATTTACTATAAACACACACACACACACACACACACATATATATATATATATATATATATATATATGATATATATGCAATAGATGTGTGTCACCTTAAAACTATTTTGATGGTGATTGGAATTAAGGTTATGGCCTATACTGTTACGACCCCACCTCCCGATAACCCCCAATTAAGGGAGACCGAGAGGTCGAAGCCGCACCCATGACTTCCGGATCAAAGGTTCAACAATTAACCAAGAATAATTATCAAATTTTAACATACTATACTTGAAAGCTGTAAGAAAATAAAATTTTGCATACCTTTTGAAAAGTTGGATCTCTACACTTCTATCCACACCGATACTAATCTATCAAATCCTCCTTTGCACTTTAATTCTCATTTAGTATCACATGTGCCACTTTACTGTTTGTTCTTTTCATTGTACCTAAAACGCCGACAAACAAAACGTCGGTCAGCCGTAGCTGGTATGCGGGGGAAACAAATAATCAAGCAATTATGCTAACAATGTAATCAAGCAATTAGTCTTTTTAACAATCAAGATTACATTTTAAGCCAAACTACTCAATCCATACTTATTCACAACTCTGTGTTGTCCCTGTAAGGACTTATATGGAACCTCTCTAAGGTGACTTGATGGACTTACCCTCTAGGCAGCCAAAGTCTTTCATGACCTGGTGAATCTACCCTCTAGGTAGCCTTTGTACCAGGTCAGCCATTACGACACAAAGAGGATCAAGGATTGAGCTAGAAGGCATATACATTATGTGATAGTCATATTCACTTTATAATTGCATGAACTAAATTCATCCAACAGTTAATTCATGTCATCGATGAAACCTTTGGAAAACCTCTAAAAACTAACTTGAGATATTCATAAGCGTAACCGCATACCTTTAATTGCAATTTTCAAGACAGATTCAAATTATGAAGAGTAACCCAATCAAAAAGCAATGATGAACAGAAATCCTGAAATAAAAGTACCAATTCCTTTTATTAATAATTATCCAATTTCATTATACCATTTAGGATTTCAATTCCAACATTAGGGTTTCTTTTCGAAATTAGGGTTTTACTTCTTCTTTCATCATTATCATCCTTAATTTATCAATCTACATAAAACTCCTAATTTCTCATTGAATTTCCTTTATTAGACAACTGATTTCCTTATTTCATAAAAATATAATTTTTATCTCCTTTTATCCCAAATTAGGGTTTCCATGCAAATTAACCCTCTTTTAAACATTATAATTCCAAGTTAAGCATTTTTGTGACCAAATAGTAAATTGAACTACCATTATCATTATCAGAGTCAAACTTGACGATTTGACCTATTGGTTTACCAAAATACCCTCTAATCATGCAATTAGGGTTTCTCATCAATATTTAATACAATTTATTAGCAAAATAAAGCACTTTTGCAAAACGAAGTGGAATTATATTCTGGAATTATTTTTATCGTGTTCCTTTCATTTTTCTATGCAACTTTCATACATAAAGTTTTCTCATAGGACAATCCTATCAATTACTATTAATTTCGCAAGGAAAAGCTATTTTCTTCAATTTTGGTCAGAGAGGGGAATATACCGAAAATCGCCAGCCGTTCGATTGGTGCGCCCGTGGTCCACGCCTTGATCCGACGTCCAGCGTCGTGCACCTCCTTCACTTAAGCGCCTCGCAGCCCAGGTCGTCAGATCCCGCGAGTCCACGGTTGACCAAGATCCAACGTTCTCCGCCCAAGTTAGACCCGATTATTAGATCTTGATCTAACGGTAGCTGCACTTCGTCCTCTTCGTCCTCTGCTCTTCTAAACGCAGCGGAGCCGCAGCGGCGCTCTCGCCAGAGCAAGATCAATTGAGAGAGAGGGCGAGCAAGGGGAAGCAATACAGAGCCGGTTGCGATCGTGTTGACACCAGGGATCGAAGGATCCCCTTATATAGGCCATGGGAGGTCCCCTTTTAGGGTTCCCAACTCGGCCTCCACTCCTAATCCCAGCCCAATTGGGAGTTTCACGATTCTCATTCAAAACCTGGTAAAATCAGGGTCCAACTTCTCCGCCATGGTCTCCCAAACTCAACGGGACTCTGACCTTGAGTGCTCATGCACTCCATCGATCGAAAAAGTAAGGGGCAAATCCCCCTGAGACGCGCTACAGTCCGAGTCCCTTTGGGAATCTGGACGATGAACCCGCTCTGTTGGATTAGAATCCAACGGGCATCGTTATTCGCGTTCAACCAGAAAGGAAACAAATTCCAAATTAATTGAATTATATTCCCAAATCAAAGGAAACTTGGATAATTAATATCTCTCAAACGGTTACTCATTTCTTTACCAACTTTTGAGGAAAGCTTCATTATAGGTTTATCTTCCTTCCTACAAAATTTGGAGTTATTATATTAAGGATTTGATTCCTTTTCTTAATATTCAAATTATCTTCCTATTAATCAAATTTCCCATCTTTTCTTTAATCCTTTTATCATTCCTGATTTTGAGTTCCTTGAACTCCAAGGTATCCATTATCTCGAAATCCTATTTTCCTTTAATAGTAATTTCCTTCTTTTTAGCAATACCATGTAATACATTAATTGTGTATCCACATTATTTTCTTATTTTGCTATTTTGGTATTTTCTCTTTCTTTCCTCTTTATTGGGACTCCTTGGATCCCAAGACACTCCATTATTTCGAAATTCATTTTATTGGAACACTCATTATCCTTCTTAATGCACCTATATGCATTATTTTGCATTATCATGTTTATTTCTTAATAAATTATTTCTTTTTGAGGATTTCTCTTTATTTCTTTTCTTAAAATTCAATTATCCATTTATTAATTGAATTTCCTTGTTATTTGGGCCCAATAGCCAATAAAGCCCACAAAGCAACCAGTCAAGGCTATTGTGAAGAAAAATCCATTGATTCAAAACAAATCATATCATTAATTGTTCAATTATCTTTAATATGAGAAATTACATTTCCCACTATTTGTACCCAAAAATTGGGGTTATAACATCCTTCCCCTCTTATAGGAATTTTGTCCTCAAAATTCTATCAAGCAAACAAACAATTTAGGATAATACCTTTCCATGTCCATCATTGGCCCCTATGTGGCTTTACCGTACTCATGGCGCATCCAAGAATCTTTATCATCACATATTCTTTTCCTGAGTTCTTTCATCCTGGCGTCTATAAACTACACAGGTGACTCAGGCCATTTCAGCCTCCCTTGGGGCTCACTAGGTTCATTGCTCAGCACATGGTCGGGGTACCTCACATAGTGCTCTAAATTGGACACCTGGGAAACATCTCATATTACTCTATCCTAAGGGGTAAGGTCAAAACCTAACCATCTCCACCCATCCATCTCTAATGGACCCATGTATCAGGGACTCAGCTTCCTTAGCTGCAGCTCAGAGGGGTCAGATTCTCACATTATATTCTCCCACAGTGCACCACATATTAGTCTACTTTGCATCTGCTCACGACTCTCGTCGTGTCTAGGCTCCTTTCAGCCATTGCATGATCAAGTGACTTCATCTACACACACTGTGGTCCTTCCTTTAACCATCACATGGTCCTTTCACCCACATCACCTTACTGAAGTGGTGACCGACACAACCTCCCTTATGGAGCTTCTTTAAATCCCGATACTGGCTATGGTGGTCATCACATCTTTCATAGAACAGGAAAAGTCTCTAGCTATCACCCTGAACGAGCACATATGCTCTCATCAGACCCTTTAGTATGGATCATACTAACCATTAGTTAGGGGTGATAAACTGTACTAACATTGAGTTCTTCATGTACCTACTTCCACTTTATGGAAGTGAACCTTTAGGTCAAACTCAAGAACCCTTGAACTCGCTTCATGGTGTAGTTGAACCATCTCTCTCACGGGTAGTTCAACTAGATCTATCCCTTGACAGAACTCTTTCTTCCTTATGTCATCTAGGTAAGGCGATCTTCCATAACCCATATTGCATCTCGACCTTCCTTGGTCCAGGGAAGACCTATAACAACATCCCTAGTGTTGAGCTCTCATTCCCTCTCAGGGATTCTTTTGTCCTCTATATCGATACACTGGGTTACTAGGGTTCGTCCTTTACCTCCTGGCTTGCATGGCCATAAACCACATGCAACTTCATCTTAAGCATCCAAATAGCTATTGCCATTTTCCACGGTGTATGGGGGTCTTCAATCATGATTTCCTGTAAGTCATGATTCCTCCGAAACCCTAAACCACTCTATTCGGGGTTTCATCACCTTCTTTTTCCAAATAAGTGCACTTGAGGTTTTACTTCCATCCTTTCATTGCATCAAGGACTAGACTGGATAACCAAACAACCTTTAACTTTTCAACGTATCTTGTTACATCTGAGTGTTATCCAAACACCTCTCCTTTTCAACTTAGGGTTAGCCAAACAACCTCTCCTAGCTTCTAGTCAAACAAGTCAGATGTATCTCAACCAGAGCATCCATTACCACTTCACATCCTTAGGTATTAGGTAACATTACACTTCCATGTATTTCACTTATCATCTCACCTCAAACTCTATGTCTATCTTCAATAAAGAACACTCTCTGATTTCCTCATCATGGTGCTCAAACTCAACCTGGTATAACTTGTAAGTTCTACATAGTTCTTGATAAAAACATCCTCATAAGGGGACTACCTTATTCCTCTTAGTGTTTACAAACCATCCATGTATCATTCACTTTACCAGGGTAGATATCTTCTCTATCCCCATTTCTCATGGCAACGTTCCAACCTACATCATCTCTTATCCTTGGTGTATGACATGCATAATGTACTATCTCTCACCCCCATAACAAGAGGAAATAAACATTTGGCTGTAGTCCAAATACAGAGTTCTTCCTGTTCTAAGAGTAGAGGTGGTGCATCCCACCTTGCCAGTACACCTTTAAACCTAAGTTGCAACGTGCCACATATGTCTCTTCATCACAAACATCATGATATCAAACTAGTCTTGAACCTACTGAGGTTTATATCCTTGGTCATCTCCTCTAGGTCTATAGGATACCGACTCTTTTGGGGTCATCCCTCTTCCCTCATGCATCAAGAGAGTGCCCTACTCATCTGCCCTTTGGGTCCCATGAGTTCATGAAGGTGATCAATCTCCTAACCCATGGCCCTCAGACAATGATAGCTGTTACCTCCCGACCCTATGGTCATGTGCAACTGGGGAATTAGGCAACTCCTACCTTCATCGGTCTTATCCCTACCTGACCCTAGGATAGACTTAGGATTCTCCCTTACAGTACATGTTCACTTATAACCTTACCCAAGTCTTCATCATCTCTCTTTTTATGCATTCATGGGCTGACTTTCATCCTTTCATAAGGATCATGGCAACCTGCCTACCTTGGTCAAACCCCATACTGGTTACCTCCATGGTAACACCTTCATATGCAATAGAGATGGATATCTATGGGTCTACAAGTTCATTCTCATACCATGTACTTTTCACTTAACTTCTCAAGATCCTGTGAGACCTCTTCAGGTCACCTTAAACCATCAAAACTGATATACACCCTACCAAAGGGGTCCCTCTCCCAGGATGGGAGGAAAACCATCTCTTGACAACAAGATCACAAAAGATCTAAGGTCTAGGGTTTACATCCACACGAGCCTACTTAACCCTAAAAAACCATTAAGGCACAAGCAGATCACTTACCATACCATGCTAGGTCATACTTATCCTTCTTTCCTCGATGTTGGATCAAGATCAAACTTTCCCTTTATCATCAAACTAGTTGTGAGGGTTTCATCAAACATACCTTAAACTTAAAGGGCTCCCCTTTTGCTCTATACATGAGGAGCACCATACTCGAAACTATAACAACTTAATTCTCGTCATGAGCATTAGGTACACCACTTCCCCTCTTAGGCCTAGGAACCCTAGGTTTATGTTCTTGTTGTCCAGCTGCATGCTCTATCTTTTAACTGTGAATCAAGCTTGCAAAAGGCATAACGTGCACTTACCATCATCCTTCAACTTGAGCAACACTTAGAGTTGGATCCTCCTCAAGGACAAACCATAAGGTACAAGGCCTCATAACCTGCTACTAAACCTTTCTAGGTCTAAGGAACTCTTCTTCCTACCTCAGAAGGTAAACACATATACCGTAGGCACATAGACACTAGATGCTTCATCTTCTATCTCTAGGGTTTGGTCCCTCTAAAGGCAACCAAGATATCACCAACTTTTAGGGATCGATAATGAAGCAACCACTATCATCCATTGTTCAGGGTTTTAGGCTTCCAACCTTCTTGCTGGGTTTCCTTCTCTCTCTCTAGAGCTAAAACTATAACCAACCTCTCTATAAGAGGTCCTTTCTTCATGAAGGATCATCCTCAAAAGCATGCTCTACATGGGTGAAGCCTAGGTTCGAACTTATAGTTGCTCAAGATCATCCATAACCCTTTATGCTCCATCATAACTCCTTATCCAGGGTTTCATCCTACTGTCAGCACTATGACGTGCCCTTGGTGCCAGCTACGCCCTACTTGCACAAGCCCATAGGGTTTCTAAGGTTCTTCACTAACATCCTCATCTAATGAGATATCCTTTCCCAAACATGCACGATCCTTCCCAGGGTTGGGTTGCCAAAGGTGGTAGATCACCCATGGATCACATGGCATCCCAAAGGCATGTCCTTTTAAACACCTGGTCCAACTCATGTCTCTCTAACCTTCACTTAGGGTTAGGGTTAGCATCATCCTCCGAGGATGTGCCAGGTCTCTACTTGAAATGGAGATCTTTATCTCCAAGACTAACTTATCCTCCTGATAAGAACGTCTAGCCGCATGTCTCTTCTGAGGACATGACATCTTATGTCATACGTCCTAAGCATGTATCTATTATTTATTTTGCGCTTAATCTATTAAGCTTATGTCCATGACATCTTATTTACATGCCTTTCATTAATTTAGTGGAGGATTCCTTAAACCTTATTAACCTTACCCATACCTCAAGAGGGTGAGGAGAAGAAAGAAAACCCTAATCCTTTAGGTCCTTATCAGAATTTTGTGATGAGAAGGGATGAATAAGATGAGAAGTCCTAAAGGTATCTTATTTCGATTCATACCCTAAGACTTTGGCCAGACGGTCACATGGGTCCGGGAGTCCTCGTATTCCGACTAGCGGTGCGGAGGAAAATCTTGCCAGCCCCCGGTCGTGATCCCTTTCTAGACACCTCTGCCTTTCGGATACTCCTCTAATAACTCCCTTGGGTTCTATGGAGTTTGTAAAATTTAATAACTATTAATGGTTAACTGAGGAACCCAGGCTCTGATACCAAATGTTACGACCCCACCTCCCGATAACCCCCAATTAAGGGAGACCGAGAGGTCGAAGCCGCACCCATGAGTTCCGGATCAAAGGTTCAACAATTAACCAAGAATAATTATCAAATTTTAACATACTATACTTGAAAGTTGTAAGAAAACAAATTTTTGCATACCTTTTGGAAAGTTGGATCTCTACACTTCTATCCACACCGATACTAATCTATCAAATCCTCCTTTGCACTTTAATTCTCATTTAGTATCACATGTGCCACTTTACTGTTTGTTCTTTTCATTGTACCTAAAACGCCAACAAACAAAACGTCGGTCAGCCGTAGCTGGTATGCGGGGGAAACAAATAATCAAGCAATTATGCTAACAATGTAATCAAGCAATTAGTCTTTTTAACAATCAAGATTACATTTTAAGCCAAACTACTCAATCCATACTTATTCACAACTCTGTGTTGTCCCTGTAAGGACTTATATGGAACCTCTCTAAGGTGACTTGATGGACTTACCCTCTAGGCAGCCAAAGTCTTTCATGACCTGGTGAATCTACCCTCTAGGTAGCCTTTGTACCAGGTCAGCCATTACGACACAGAGAGGATCAAGGATTGAGATAGAAGGAATATACATTATGTGATAGTCATATTCACTTTATAATTGCATGAACTAAATTCATCCAACAGTTAATTCATGTCATCGATGAAACCTTCAGAAAACCTTGAAAAACTAACTCGAGATATTCATAAGGGTAACCACATACCTTTAATTGCAGTTTTCAAGACAGATTCAAATTATGAAGAGTAACCCAATCAACAAGCAATGATGAACAGAAATCCTGAAATAAAAGTACCAATTCCTTTTATTAATAATTATCCAATTTCATTATACCATTTAGGATTTCAATTCCAACATTAGGGTTTCTTTTGGAAATCAGGATTTTACTTCTTCTTTCATCATTATCATCCTTAATTTATCAATCTACATAAAACTCCTAATTTCTCATTGAATTTCCTTTATTAGACAACTAATTTCCTTATTTCATAAAAATATAATTTTTATCTCCTTTTATCCCAAATTAGGGTTTCCATGCAAATTAACCCTCTTTTAAACATTATTATTCCAAGTTAAGCATTTTTGTGACCAAATAGTAAATTGAACTACCGTTATCATTATCAGAGTCAAACTTGATGATTTGACCTATTGGTTTACCAAAATACCCTCTAATCATGCAATTAGGGTTTCTCATCAATATTTAATACACTTTATTATCCAAATAAAGCACTTTTGCAAAACGAAGTGGAATTAGATTCTGGAATTATTTTTATCGTGTTCCTTGCATTTTTCTATGCAACTTTCATATATAAAGTTTTCTCATAGGACAATCCTAGCAATTACTATTAATTTCGCAAGGAAAAGCTATTTTCTTCAATTTTGGTCAGAGAGGGGAATATACCGAAAATCGCCAGCCGTTCAATTGGTGCGCCCGTGGTCCACGCCTTGATCCGACGTCCAGCGTCGCACGCCTCCTTCACTTGAGCGCCTCGCAGCCCAGGTCGTCGGATCCCGTGAGTCCACGGTTGACCAAGATCCAACGTTCTCCGCCCAAGTTAGACCCGATTGTTAGATCTCGATCTAACGGCAGCTGCACTTCGTGCTCTTCGTCCTCTGCTCTTCTAAACGCGGCGGAGCCGCAGCGGCACTCTCTCTGGAGCAAGGTCAATTGAGAGAGAGGGGGAGCAAGGGGAAGCAATACAGGGCCGGTTGCGATCGTGTTGACACCAGGGATCAAAGGATCCCCTTATATAGGCCATGGGAGGTCCCCTTTTAGGGTTCCCAACTCGGCCGCCACTCCTAATCCCAGCCCAATTGGGCGTTTCACGATTCTCATTCAAAACCTGGTAAAATCAGGGTCCAACTTCTCTGCCACGGTCTCCCAAACTCAACGGGACTCTGACCTTGAGTGCTCATGCACTCCATCGATCGGAAAAGTAAGGGGCAAATCCCCCTGAGACGCGCTACAGTCCGAGTCCCTTTGGGACTCTGGACGATGAACCCACTCTGTTGGATTAGAATCCAACGGCCATCGTTATTCATGTTCAACCAGAAAGGAAACAAATTCCAAATTAATTGAATTATATTCCCAAATCAAAGGTAACTTGGATAATTAATATCTCTCAAACGGTTACTCATTTCTTTACCAAATTTTGAGGAAAGCTTCATTATAGGTTTATATTCCTTCCTACAAAATTTGGAGTTATTATATTAAGGATTTGAGTCCGTTTCTTAATATTCAAATTATCTTCCTATTAATCACATTTCCCATCTTTTCTTTAATCCTTTTATCATTATTTCCTGATTTTGAGTTCCTTGAACTCCAAGGTATCCATTATCTCGAAATCCTATTTTCCTTTAATAGTAATTTCCTTCTTTTTAGCAATACCATGTAATACATTAATTGTGTATCCACATTATTTTCTTATTTTGCTATTTTGGTATTTTCTCTTTCTTTCCTCTTTATTGGGACTCCTTGGATCCCAAGACACTCCATTATTTCGAAATTCATTTTATTGGAAAATTCATTATCCTTCTTAATGCACCTATATGCATTATTTTGCATTATCATGTTTATTTCTTAATAAATTATTTCTTTTTGAGGATTTCTCTTTATTTCTTTTCTTAAAATTTCAATTATCCATTTATTAATTGAATTTCCTTGTTATTTGGGCCCAATAGCCAATAAAGCCCACAAAGAAACCAGTCAAGGCTATTGTGAAGAAAAATCCATTGATTCAAAACAAATCATATCATTAATTGTTCAATTATCTTTAATATGATAAATTACATTTCCCACTATTTGTACCCAAAAATTGGGGTTATAGCATATACTCCCTAGACTTGTATTCTTGTTTGAATGGTTTTTATTCATGTTTTATAAATTGGTTTGCATGCCAATCCTCTCTCTCTTTTTTCATATGTAAAAGTATTAAATTCTTTCCTTCCTATGCTCCCCTCTAATGTAACTCGAGGTTTCCCTTTTTCAATGTAATAAGTTAAGTAGGAATATGATAGTTTTTATGTCCTATTATGGCAAAAGAAGACGTTCTGCACAAGATGAACTGACTGGATCAGACGATGAACTAATTGACTGGAGGACCGAGGAGGCCATATGACAGGAGGAATCAATTTACTAGTGGCCCAACTGATTGGCTAGAGGAGTCTATACATCACTTGAATTGGAGACCAGACGATCTTTTCAAGAAACTAACCGACCAACTAGGACGCCAACCGATCGGGTCAAGAGTTGAACCGATAAACCCAGACTTGTTCCAACATAGTTTTTTGAGATATGTTTTATACATATGATGTGGACCTTAGGAGCTAGCAATTCCTTGTGTCTTCAAGGAATTGAATTAGTGTGGATTCAAGGATATGTTTTGTTTGTGTTTATATCATGCACATTTGATTCATACTATAAGCATGTGGTGATTGGATATGTATATGTATATATATAAACATAAAATCCCTCAATCCAATATTAAGTCTTAGACACTTTCCATTAGCAACACATGAAAACATTGATTGACATGGTGCACCATCTATCTCAGGAAAGTGTGATGGTAGATATGTAGATCTACCAAAGTAGGATACATATTCTATCATGTTGCTTTTGGGTCAGGCTTGACTAGTTGACCTTAATGAGATTAAGTACCTAGAAGCATAGAGATGCATTGTGACAAGGAGTTATGTGCATCACCTATCCAAGAGTTACATTCAGATGCAATTGGAAAAAGTTGACTACCTAAATAGTTAAGTTGTGGGCGATCAACCAAAGCTAACTCATGATGATGAAATATGGATCTTGACTCACTAGAAGGCTGTACACTGCAATCTTCTAAATTGATAAGTGAGTCTTATCAATTCAAACAAAATAGTGGGAGTGCTAATTAATTGAAGGCCTAATCAATATTGTCTTTTAATCAAATAATATCAAAAGGGTTTTGACATATTGAAAATTTATTTCGTAGAAACAAATGGCAACTAGAAACATTTTTTCCTTGCTATCAGTCCTTGAGAAGGACAAGTTGAATGGGAATAATTTCCATGACTGGTTCAAGACTTTGAGAATTGTTCTTACACAAGAGTGCAAGCTCTATATCTTGGAGACACCAGAGCTAGATGAACCTACTCCCACTACATCTAAGGCTGACATGGATGCTTAAAAGAATCACTCTAAAGATGTCGTGGATGTCAAGTGCCTAATTATATGCTCAATGAACTATGAGTTGCAGAGACCACATGAGAATATGGATGTTATTAATATGGTAGCACATCTTAAGAACATGTACCAGTATCAGGTAAGACTAGAGATATGGTATCTCTAAAGCATTGTTCAAGTGCAACATGGTAGAAGGAGATCCAATAGGTACCCGTGTGCTCAAAATAATTGGGATTTCTCTTTGTTCAAGAGTTGACCACATGTGTGATTCTACAATCACTGCCAAAATCACACATCCAGTTTGTCATGAATTACAACATGAGCAATTTTGACAAGCCGTTGTCAGAATTTCTTGGCATGTTGAGAACCCTTGAGGTGCAAATGAAGAAAGGATAAACCCAAATTTGGGAGGATGATCAACAAAGGAAAGGGGATGTGCAAGGGAAAAGGAAAAACTAAGAAGAGTTCTAAATCTCTCTAAAAGCTGTTCAATACCTATGAATTGACCCATATAAACAATGAAATGACTGGTTCACCATTGGTGGCTTCCAAAAAATTCATGAAATTCCATCTCTTCAACTCCCAGATCAACTGGAAAACTTGACATGGCCATCCTATATAAAAGGGGGGCAGTCTAGGCTTTCAAAGACACACAAAAACAACCACAAGAAGAATCTTTGACAATTGTTATCCTCTCTGGTTGTGGTAACCAAGAGAGCCCGAGCAAGTCTTACCCCAAAAGGGAGAGACAACAAGGGGAGAGAAAGTCAGTGCTAGCACGCTAACATTCGAAGAGACGACTCCTTCCCGTTGGCCTTGGAGTGCAACAAGGAGTTTCCAGTTCTCTATGTGGATTGCAATAGAGGTGAGGAGGCTGCTTCCACCTGCTAAGAGGACACAATTGTTGGATAAAGGTCTCTAGAGGGGGGGTGAATAAATATTCACAATTCTCACAAAACGAGTTAGACCACCAAATTATATTAAGTGCAAAAACTTAAACAAAGATCAATTTGATGTCTTAACTAGCAAGCATAGAAAGGATGAGAGACAAGGAAGAGCATGCACTTAGACAAGATTGTTAAGAGTGGTTCCACGTCCTAACTAGGAGCAATGCCAGTCCACTACCTAGAGGTGGCTAATCTCTAGGATTTGTAATCTTGGTACTCTTATATTCCATCATAAGATTACAAGACAAAACCACAACATCCAAGGGCTTAGTACCTCAAGCAAGGATCTTCAACCTATAGAAGGAGCTTATCCACTTGAACCACAGAGTCTTCAACCATCAACATGGACTTACCCATTCCTTCTTCAAGTCTTTGGCCTTCAAGGGATTACCTATCCTTCTTGAGTGCTTGCCTTGCCTATCTCCTTCACTTGGAGATCTGGAACACCTTGCCTTCTTCAACGTTGAACAACATCAACTCCTTCTCCTTCACTTGGAGAAGATCTTCAACCTTTTTCTTCAATAGGAAAGAGGGTAGGAAAATGGTAGAGGAGAGCTTTACATCAATACATGGAGTAGATCTCTTACAAAGGAACCTATCTCACTCATACTCACGAACTTGGCTTGAAGGTAGAGAGAGAAATGGGCTCAAAGGGTTAGAACACTCTCAACTAGGCTAGGATCAAGCATGTAGTGAATGAGCAACCTTGGAATGAACTCCAAGAGGTCCTATTTATAGCTGAGGGTGCCCCTTTAAGTTGTGGGACACTTAGATACGAAATATAGCCATTTTTCTCAAAGCAACGACTCTATTTTCACTCAAAACACACACCAACGGTCACAATCACTTTTTCTGCAAATTCCGTATAGTGCAATCGATCGAGTTTCAATAAAGGTAACTCAACCGATAGAGTAAAATACAAAGCTGATATTCAAATCATCGTTCGAGTTTGTCCTGGGGAAACTCGACCGACCAATGAAGATCGATTTACTCAGGTACTCGATCGGTCGAGTTATGTGAAACCACAACTCGACCGATGCCATCTTCAGAGAACTGATCCAGGAGGATCGGTCGAGTTTGCAACTCGACCAATTGACTACCTGTGGTCAATTTTCTAAAGTGAATCTAAAGTGATTAAAACTTGGTGTTTAGTGTCCCAATAAATTTTCTCATCCTAGTTACAAGTCAATTCATCAATAGAGGTGATTACAAAAATCTTCTAAGGTCATTTACATAGATTTCCAAATTACACACTTGTATATCTTTTGACATGAACTTGAGCAAATTAGGGCTTTTGATTTTTGATCCTTTTCATGTACCTAACACCTGAAATCAATCTTGAATACACAAATTAGATACATATGAATGGAATGGTTAAGTCATTGTCAAAATACGGACAATGTATAACCTCTAGGTCAACAACAACCACAGTTGTTTGTGGTGGTGCCGCCTCAATAGTTGTTCACGTGCAATTTTCAAAAGAAGCACACCACTGTAAGAGTTTTTGTTAGACTTGTTTTAGGACCATGTATATCTCTTCCCAACCCTCCCTCCCAATCCATAGTTATTTATAGATCCACCGGTCAAGGGGAATACAGAGAGTAATTTATTTTTTGTTTCTGCTACCATATCTGATGACTTACTTACCTACAACTACGACTATTCATCCTCCTGTAGGCTCATTCACGGGTTAACCTGAAGGCAACCCCAAGAACCAGGAGGAAAAACTAAAGGATGTAAGCACACACTCTAGATGTGTACTATTGGAACCTCCAGTCCCCATAATCAATAACAACATGCTTAATCTTAAGGATGATGTCACAAAATGGTTTGTTACCCTAAGTCCACACTCCGAATGGCTACAAAGCCTAAGGAGAGTGGACTTGGGTGTCTGTATGTAGAATGGCACATTATTTCACACATATAGTATATATGTAAAAGTAGTAACAACATGATATAACAAGATACTAAAAGGGGATTAGAGAAGCATGTACCCATTTTTATAATCAAGATAACCCATTTGTATTGCATTTTAGAGCTTAAAGTCTTGAGTGCAACATACCTTCATTTGGCAACTACAATTTCAATAAACACAATATACTAATGCTAAAGCATTAAGTACTCTATGAAAAGGCATGTAAACAGTTTAAGCATATATAAAAAGTTTTCTTGGTTAGAAACATGATAATTATCAAGAAGATATAATAAGGAAAGAATAAATAACAATGTTATTTTATACAAACATGTTTTATGTGTATTTCCATTATACTTAACAACATATTGTGGCCATTGACCCACATCCTCAAAGGAAGGGTTTGTAGGGGTGCTCAACATTAGCCAACCCCTTTTTATACATGAGGAACCTCAAGACCTAAGTCATTGAGCTACCCTTATTGTCAACATGCCTTGTGCCCTTACCCTGAGAATATAGGCAGGTGCACAAGGTTTGTATAATGAACAATTTTACATATGTTCAAGTTTTTTTCAACATATTTTGAGCAAAATGATTGTACTAATCATAGGGAACAAGTAGCTCAAATAAGTATTTATCTAGCCAAGCATTCATACGGGCATACATATAAGCAAGCCAACAACATAGTAGGGTTAAGAGATTAAGCATACCTTACAATTAGTGAGCAAGTTGTCCATTGATTAGAAAGCACAACTAGCAACATTGACTAGATCTTGGTGATAGAGTCAGTCAATTGATCCTAAGATTACACATAAGTATAACTAGATTAAATATTAGCAAGATTAGGTCTCATTAATCATAATCATGGTGGCCAGATGTGTCACCTAGATCTAGGCATCAAAACCTTCACTGTTGATTTCATTATCTGAACTAGACATGCAAGTTCATTATCAAGTTACATTGTACATCATGGACTCGTTTAGGACATAAGGTGACACATCACAACTAATATTATGGATCATAATAGAAGGGTTACAAGATCTTTTATTGAGTGATCATAAGATATGAGCAAGATTATTCAACCTAGCCATCAATATTGTCATTTCAAATCATACAATTTATTTTCATGAAAGATAGTAGTCGTTAGAGCATAAAAGAGATCCAATGAAATTTGGTGTTATAAATACCATCAATCTATTGATTTGAAGTCATAGAGTATCACAAACCATCAATAGAGAAATATTCATCCAATATTAGAGATCTAGTTATCAATGTGCACATAAGGTTACAACTTAGGTCAAGATTAGGGCTTTAAGTCATATTAGGCTATAAGGAAGTTCAACATAGAATTAGGGGTAAAAAGCATGTAATATTACTAATTTTGGATCCACATGATCATTTTGAGTAACATTAGATCAACTTTTTGTATACTATCCAAGGTTCATCATCAAAGTGTACATTAAGGTCACCTCTTCATTACATAAGTCATACTCTCACAATTAGACACAAATGGGTGGTTATATTTGATTTGATGATTCATTAGATAGCAAAGTTACTGATATAAATTCTTCATATAAATTTGAGCATCATTAGGCCATGGTTAAGCATAAGATTAAAGATCTTATCATAAGGTGTGCATGAAAATGCATAAACAATGGTGTAAAAGAAAGGGGAAGAAGAAAGAGGAAGAATGGAAGTGAAAGGAGACGTTTTATATGTGTAGAAAGGGATGTACATGTGGTGGAGCTTTTTCTCCAGCCACCTACTCCCATCCATGGGAGCAGATAGGGAAGATGACATCATGATCAACATATTTATGCTTGATCCATGGGCATCCAATCTAAGGGTCACGATAGATAGAGGAAAACAAAGAGGATCACTAACAAAGGCAATCTGAGGCTAGAAAAGAAAACATTCTGATTGGTCGAGAGGTGCTCCCACGGTTTGATGAGGTGGCACATCAATATAACAAAACCAAAGTTTTAAATTGTGTTTCTAGAGAAAACTTGTAAAAATCATATCCCCCAAACAATAGCTACGATTTACATGAAATTTTTACCATTGGTTCACAAATTTCCTCTAGTTTTTATGTACAAAGTTTGGGCTCATAATTATAATGTTGAGGGCACTAAATTTCAGAAATTCACTTTCAAAGTGTAATTATGCACTCAACTTTTGTAAATTAAGCATATTGTGACATTTATTCAATTTTGTTTCATTAATTGAGTATAATGTGACTAAAAGTCATATAACAGAGGTGAGGGAGGTTAATAAACATAATAGAGCATTAATTGAGTCAAGATGTACATTAATTGAAAGATAGAAAAAAATCCAGGTTATCAAAGATGATGAGGATGAAGAAACCACCCTAATGGCTATACCAATAGCCATACCAGTAGAACCAGTGGTTGAATATCTAGTAGTATATCACATGACCAATCCTGAGTAGGCACCAAAAGCTACACCAACTCCTACCTCTATACCTATGGTGCCCATCTACAATCCATGTGTTCCATATCAAAGTCGCCTAGCTCAAACATGACTAGACTTGAGATTCTTGAAGGTTAAGGAAGTGATGAGAAGTTACTTGTTGACATTTCCTTTCTTGATGCTCTAGCTGGAATCCCATCATGGACTAAATTCTTCAAGACTCTCATCACTCACAATTACTTAACAGAAGAGGTTGAGGCAATGAAACTAGAACAAATTTCATAATATATTGTCCAGAGTAAGATACTTACAAAAAAACCAAAGATCTAGGATCTTTTGGCATCTCTTGCTTTGTTAGGGACACTACATGCTAGAAAGAATTGGCTGAACTAAGGGGAAGCATCTCCATCATGCCCTACAACTTCTGTAAATGACTAGGGTTCACTAATGATATCCTTTCCACCAATATTGTGATTCAACTTACTAATTCTGCTATGACTACCTCCATGGGTACCGTAGAAGACATGCTTGTGAGAGTGGGATGCAAATCCTACTGAACCTATGATTTTTTCATCATGGAAATCCTCTCATCTTTGGATGCCCATTCCTAGAAACTACCAGAGCCTTAATCAATGTTGAGGATGGAATCTTGGCTTTGAGACTCGTGACATACACTATTGATTTCAAAGTATTTAAGAGTCTAAAGGGGTCATCCTTCTAGGAACAATGCTATCTAATGGAATACGTTTCCAAGATGGTGTAGCTGTGACAAGAGGAGCATATTTCTGAAGATCCTCTGGAAATGACACTTATTCACACCAATGCTCATCAGTTGGATGATGAGAAAGTAGAGATATTTCTCATGCTCTTAAACTCTACTGAAGAAGACCCAAAGCTAAATTTGAAGAGCTCAAATTTACCTCCCATATTTAAAGAAGAAGATAAGGAACCGACTGCACTAGAGATGAAGCCTCTACTCAATGAGATAAAATATGTATTCTTAGATGATAAGAAAGTCTGCCCAGTTATTGTTAATTCATACCTCATGGATGATCAAGAAGACAACTTGTTAACAAAACTAAGGAAAAGTTATAAGGCACTAGGCTACAAAATGACATATCTGGATGGAGTAAGCCAAGCCCTCTACATGCAAAAAATTAACACAATTGACAACTACAAACCCTCCATCAAGCCTAAAAAATGCTGAAACCTATTCTAGAAGAGTTTGTGAGTAAGGAGGTGATGAAGCTACTACATTTTAGGATTGTCTATCCCATCTTAGATTCACCTTGGGTGAGTCCCATGCAGGTCATGCCAAATAAGGGAGGTACTGCCTGTTGGTATGTATGCCTAGAGAGCCAATCATATGATGATTATAATG
Source organism: Alisma plantago-aquatica (assembly GCA_963693085.1). Taxonomy (NCBI): domain Eukaryota; kingdom Viridiplantae; phylum Streptophyta; class Magnoliopsida; order Alismatales; family Alismataceae; genus Alisma; species Alisma plantago-aquatica. The sequence goes on along the minus strand of OY856411.1, from coordinate 712,495,748 downwards.
GCATATCTTGTAAATGATTTGATTAACAATAAACACAGTCTTCCAATTTATTATGTTTCAATTAGTCATCAGATAATGATGTAACATAATAAATGTCTAATGAATTCTATTACTCAATGACGTATGTCTTTAGGTTGAGGACCTAAACCATGAGATCATATAGATGTCAATAGTATATGCATTCTTGTTATTTTCCTAATCAGATGTTATTGTGGAAGGCTAATAGACAACAATAACACTTGAAGCTAAAGTGTGTATTGGTTTATGACAAAAACTCATTAGTCATGATATGTGATATCAAACCAAGCACATAGATACTTGTTAGAGAAGAATGTATTGGACAGACCCACCTTGAGGGTGACACATGGAAACCATGATCAGTAGCCAGCGTCATCTCTCATAGTGATGGTGGTTCTTAGACCTAAAACCACTACACTCATCACATATCGTTAAGTGTAATTTGGCATCCTCCATTGTGATCCTGATTAAGGGTTTCCATAAAGGTGGTGCTCGGGTGTACTGTGATAAATGGGGATGACTATGAGTGATGTAGATGGGATTTGTCCCTCCTACAAGAGTTTGATATCCTAGCCACTTGATAAGTGAGACTGAGAAATGCATGGCCATGTTGATGTGAGTCAATATGTGACATTAAGCTTACACATATCTCATATAGTCTGCTCTAGTTCAAGAAACATGGATTGAATGTTGAAGAGGATGATGATTCCATGCTTTGAGTTCAATCTGGATATCAGAGATAAAGGAACTATACAGTCACTGTAACACCAATCAAGATTGTAGGTTGAAATTGTTCTCCAACTTCTCCAATTACTTGGGTAGTAATGAAGTCTTGCTATATACCAATTGTTTCTTGTGAAATCATAATATAATTACAAATATCACTGCCAACGTAATCTGGGGCCTACCGGGTTACGCACATAGGATGTATTGAGATAGGAGTATAATTGTGGGTGTGATTGGAAATGTTCCAAATCATATTAATTACTATAATGTTTAGGTGTTTATTAGAATAATATTTGAACATAATATGAGTTAATTGGTTAAAATGTATAAGCCAATTAATTAGATTTAATTGTTAAGTCGGTTGCCTCATCCTAACCTATTGACTAAATCCAGATGACAAAAATTAGTTAATCAATTAATATTATCAATTAATTAATTAATTAATTCTAGAATATTCTTTTAATAGTCCACGAGCACCTCATTTTAAATGTAACAACAACCTTTTTTTGTTTTCTCAAGGGTTTTTAGAAACCATGCTTCCTTTTGTTTTCTATTTATAGGCGCATGATGGATGGACCATGAGTAGACACTCTGGTACATGAACCCTATCTATCATCATCCCCAAGAGAGAGGAGAGTGACATGACTCTAGCATGTTGTCAAGCAGAAGATTACTCCTTCACACTGGTTGAGAAGCACATCATGGAGTTCTAGTCCATCCGTGTGGACAAAGTAGAGACATAGACACTGAAGTGCCTATGTTTGAAGGACATCGACGATGACTACTTGTACACACAAGGATCTACACACGTCACCACATGAAGGGATGTATCCAGACTTGCTCCATGATGAGGTATATCCTGCACACCCTCTTTTCAAATACATTGTCATCGATAAGATATGCTAGTAGGGTATGTGGAGAAAATATTATTATTCCTGATACACTTATCGCCTCATCTTAAATGAGAAGAATGAGCTTATTCCCACCCGTAGTGTGACTAGGTGGTGTATGTGCATCGACTATCACATGCCCAACAATGCAACTCAAAAGGACCACTTCCCACTTCCTTTTCTTTATCAGGCCTAGAGAGACTTCCACACTAGGAGTACTTATGCTACATGAATGGATATTCTGGCCTCTACCAGATACCCATCCTTGTCAATGATTAAGAGAAGACCACATTCACGTGTCCCTTTAGAACATATGCCTTTCTTGTATTCCATTAGGGTTATGCAACACACCTGCTACTTCCCAACATTGCATGTCTGCCATCTTTTTCAGCCTTACTGAGGCAATGATGGAAATCTTTATGGACAACTTCTCAACATATGAATTTTTTTGAATCATGCCTATATCACCTCTCCATGGTTATAAAACACCGCACAAAGCACATCTAGTGCTAAATTGGAAAGAATGTCACTTTGTGGTGAAAGAGGGCATTTTTCTAGGACATTGTGTTAGCTCTAGAGGTATAGAGGCTGATAAAGTGAAGATCAAAGTGATCGTCAAGATGTCTCCTCCAACCATCATCAAAGAAATCTAGGCATTGTCGGGACATGTCAGATTCTATAGGAGGTTTAGTTGGGACTTCAATAAAATCATCAAACCTCTATCAAACCTTCTCTAGAAGGATGTGGAATTCATATTTGATTCTAAATGCATGAAGAGATCCAACATTCTAAAGGGATCTCTTATCTCTACTCCCATCCTTCAGTCCCTAAACTAGTCTATTCCCTTAAAAACTATGTGTAACACAAGTGAATATTCCATAGGGGTAATCCTGGGGCAGCTTGTCGACAAGAAACATCAAATTATTTTCCATGCAAGCAAGGCGCTAGATGACACACAAAGGAATTATGAAACAACGAAAAAGTATCTTCCATCCATTTTTTTTGCCTTCGACAAGTTCTGCTCCTATCTATTAGGATTACAAGTGACTGTCTACATTGATCATGCTGCTATGAAATACTTGATTTCTAAAAAGGATGCGAAGTCTAAATTGATTAGAGGAATATTACTTCTATAGGAGTTTGATTTAAAAATAAAACACAAGAAGGGGACTAAAAATAGCATTACTGACCATCTTAGCAAACTACACCTCCAAGATACTCACACAGTTCCCATTAATGACTCCTTACATGATGATCACTTACTGAAAGCGACTATGCTCACCCCGTGGTATGATAATTTTTTGAACTATCTAGCAGTGAGAGTCCTTCATCCAGATTTGTATAGGCAATCATAAGAAGAAATTCATGTCATACATTCATCACTACAATTGGGATGAGCCCTATCTCTTTTGATTATTTTCTAATGACCTTTACTGTCATTGCATCTCTACAGAGGAAGCTCCTCTTATTCTTGAGCAGTGTCACTCATGCCCAATTGGGAGCCACATGATCTCAAAGGTGACTGCATTCAAAGTGCTCCAGTGTGGTTTCTTCTGGCCTACTATCTTTAAGGATGCTCACAGATATGTCAAGTCTTGTGATCAATTCCAACAATCTGATAATATTTCTAGGAGGGATGATATGCCCCTCAATCTTTGGAAAGAAGTGGAGATATTTCATGTTTGGGTTGTGGACTACATGGGTCCATTCCCCCCCTTTAATGGATTCTCCTACATCCTAGTGTTTTTTGACTATGTTTCTAAGCTGTTTGAATCCATCCCCACAAAGTCCAGTAACTCCAAACCAGTGGTCAAACTATTCAAGGATATTATCTTTCCACATCTAAGAAGTCCCCCGCACAATCATCTCTGATGGAGGCTCACATTTCTTTGAGCACAACTTTAGAACTCTCCTATGCAAGTATGGTGTCTATCATCATATATCCATTCCATTTCACCCTTAGACAAGTGTCCAAATGGAGGTTTACAATCGCCAGATCAAATCTATTCTAGAAAAGATGGTTAGCATGCCAAGGCAAGATTGGGCCAACAACTTGAATGAAGCACCCTGGGTGTATAGAACTGCCAATAAGACTCCCCTCGTCACCACACATTTCCACATCATCTATGGGAAGTATTGTCATATACCAGTAGAGGTTGAACACAAAGTTCAATGATCCATCAAGTAGCTCAACTTTGACCTTAGTGCAGCAAAAGAGAACCGACTTCTTCAACTGCAAGAGCTCGAAGAGTTACACTTGGCTGCATATTAAAATGCACACATCTATAAGGAGTGCACAAAGATGTGGTATGATGGACACCTGAAGAGGAAAGATTATGCAAGTTGGAGACCAAGTACTACTCCACAACTCTTGTCTCTATCTATTTCCAAGATAGCTCAAGACTCGATGGTTGAGTCCATTCATGATCAAATATATCATTTCTCATGGAGCTATTATAATTTGGAGTGAGAAGACTGGAGAATTCAAAATCAATTACCAATGACTGAAACATTATTTCACTAATGGTGCTATGCAGGGCAACTAATTGCTCATACCAATCCCTCAAACATAGCACAACAGATTTTCAGGCATCGAGCCAATGATGTTAAACAAAGGTGCTTCTTGGAAGGAAACCTAAGTGTTACTTTTATTTTGATTTTCTTTTACATTTCTTTTCATATTGTATTTAGTTAGTTAGTGCACCACATGACAAGATCATATGTTCTAACAATTTTGATTGTAGGTGATTGACTTTTGTTGAATGGAGAGAAATCACCAACCAACATAGTTCTTCCCGTCTATCTTGAATTAGTTTTACTCAAGGACGAGTACATATTTAGTTTGGGTGGAGGGTGGGTGGTACATATTCTACTCTCTACCCCCATCTATCTATTTAAACTCATGATCTTATCATCACATACCTCATGCATTGCATCTAGCATAAAATTTTCATTTCTTAGAGTAAACAAAGCCATTACCCAACCATCTTAGATTCAATTTTTCTATTACATCCATGCATGTTTCATCAATAACCTCACTTACTTGAAGCAAAACCTCACAATAAATGATTTCTTGAAATAACTAATGACTAGAAATCACCCTATGTAGCCTAAGAACCCAAACATCATGTATCCCTAGCAAAGATGGTATGTTTTTGAGGAACTGAGAGGGATCAAAGACATCATTCTTCTAACTGACTAGTGAAAGAAATTCATGGAATCATCATTTTCCCTATTCATGTCACTATTTGAGCACAGTGGGACTAGGAGAACAACCCAAAGCACTGAGTCATAAATCAAGTTGCATGTTAATCTGACCCCTCTTCTACACTTCTTCTTCCATCTTCATACCTTCCATACATTAAAAAGAAAATAAAAATCCATAAAAAGTGCCAAACTCCAAGTTTGGGGGTGGCACACCCCCTCCATACTCTATTTGCTTCTTCCACACCCCTCTCTATGTAATAGGGGCATACCACCAGAAAGAAAATATGCAAATATGCACAAAAATGTTGCAATATATTTATTTGTACAAACAAAAGCAATCTTGACTCAAAAAGAGGAGAAATTTGCATCTTCCTTCCAGAACTCTCTTCATTTCCTACACAGAGACACAATGAATGTCTCATTTTGATATCCTTTTCTTACACCCCACTGTCAGATCATTTGCGTACTTGTTATTCTCCATGATTCTCTAAATGCTCATTATAACTCTTAGATGTGCCTGTTATTGGGAATAATGGTGAAAAAGTGTTATTGGGAAGTAAAATTAGAAATGAAGGCATGGATAGATGGGTTTCATGGTCTCAAAAATTTGGGTTTCTTGGCCATGTCAGGTGTTAGAGAAATGAGCATGATGCGAAGGTAAGGCAATCTCATGGGTTGAAAGTATTCATTTGGCGACTGTTTTAGATTTTGAGTTACTCGTAATTGGCAACATTTAAGTTCATGGTTTTTTGATGAATGCATATTTATCCTAGATTTAGCTACATTTTAAGCATAATTTTACATTCATTTTCATCATTTTAGCTTAGAACTATCTTGCATTTAGTTTTTCTTTATTTTATATTTATTAGGTTTTGAATCAAATTCTTATTTTTTGTGGCAAGTATGAACTTGTTTACATGAGAGGAGTGTAGGAGGCAGTGGTCTCTCTATCCGACCAATGGGCCTAGAAATATTTTATAAAATGGACCATATTTTCAATGGTTCATTCCTTCATTGATTATGTAAACCATCAGATCACATTACACTTGCCAAACCATCAATTTCCTTTGATCTTTACTTCCGTAAGAAGATGCTCCATTGGCACTGACCATTGACCTCACAACAATACTCCCCAGGGGGTGGGTATTCTTTGTTGAACCATCAATTGACACTCACATCGGCTAACCCATCAATTCCCACCTTAAAATGGTTCCCCTACATTGCCTTCCGATCCCCCTCCCGATGGTACTCCTATACGACTTTCGAAGGAAGTTTTGCATTCATCAACCAATGGTGTTCCTGAGCACAACAAATAAAAAGGTTTCTTCTCGGTCTTTAGATGGCCCCACTACTCATATCTTTCAATGTCAGTAAAACATCTTCCAACCGATTGATCAACTACATAGCCTTTCTATGGTCTCTCTATGATCATTCACATACTGATCGTTGAATTGAATATCGTGAAATACTGTTGAACTTACTACAGATTGGAAACCCCTCTTCTTACCCATGCCATCACCGAATATTCAACTACATGGTGGCCAAGACTTAACTCCATGATGTCTGGGAGAGTTTCAAACTCTTCCCTATGCCAATACATATAATACCAATACCAACAAAGAGAGGATCCACCATTTTACACTGCAAGGCTACTAGTTTTGCTCCTCACCTTCGAACTTTAGCAACCATTTGTCCTTACCATTGGTTTGTGAACACCAACTAAAGATCCTCTGTCTCCTCCAAGGTGTGTATTTTTTGACCTAGAAGGAGGCTCCCCAAGACAACCCCTTTGTCCACTGGTTGATGATGTACATCATCGTCTACTGCTGCTCTCTCCCAACAACAACTAGATCCAAACTTGAAGAAGGAAGAATAACAACTGAAGACCACCTATGAAAAATGTCTCAGCGTAGATCTACTACTATGTCAACTGCTATCATTCTAGATCTCAAAGATAAACTTTTGCACATTACTGATCAACTTTTATCTTCTTCTGTGATCATAGATTTCTTCCTTTCTTCTTTTGTTGTTTCTGTTGTTGCTTGCATGAGTGAGCAAGGGTGCAGGGAGTAGCCCCACTACCCATTTTTTCTCTTGCATCTGCATCTATTTTGTATGGACAATCACACATTTAGAATCAATCATTTTATACTTGTATGGTTGTCTGAACAATAGGTTTACACTTTCGTCATGATCTTGTATGTAGAGAACTTGGAAACAAAGATGTAGGATACCGATTAGATTCTAGTTAAACCCTTAATGAGAATTTTGGATAGGTGTATTATGAGGTAGTAGATGTATGACCTCTAGGTAATGCGATGATGAGCTCAGAGTGATATGTGTCTGGGTTTTTATCCTAACACTAAAAGGGGGATTTTCCCAAACTCAACATATACATATTCATGCTAAATATGATGTAGTGAGAGAGTGAATGATAGGTAGTGGCGGTGAAATCCATTCCACCCTTGTGTTCTCATCCATCTATTTATCATCCCTTTTAATTCAACCCTTAATATATGCAACCTTAGTTTAATCAACCAAATCTAAATCTTGTTTTAAAAACTAGTTCTTGTGTGCTTAACTTGATTAGTCGATTATTTAAAACGTTGTCCTTTGGGTTTGATCCTAACTATACTACAATAAGATCCATCCACTTGTGGGTGGTGATTATTGGACTTAGTATAGGTAAACTCTAGGGATTTCACCCCTAGTGAATTTACTAGTGTGATAATATCCACGCCAATTTATAAGACAATTTTTATTACTTCACCTACCAATAATCCCGCAACCTTATAGTTTCTTCCTCTTGGATCAATTGAAGCTCTATGTGTTAAATTTGGTGGAGAAAAATCCAACTTAGGGGAGATATTTCTTGAGGGTGAATGCCTTTAGACCTTTAGTTCACCTATTAAGTTACATACACATTATATAATATCTAATTTAATGCTTCATAAGAAACTCATACCAAGCTAAGATGAATTTGGTAAAAAACCTTACTTTAAACTAGTTTATGGAAGGCATGGATGAATGGGAAGGTCTTGACATAAAAATTTAGAATTTAGCTAGTTCCTATTTTCCTTGGTGATAAAACTTTGGTATACATTTATATCCATTAATTGTGTTATGAAATAAACTATATAAATTATAAAGTTTGATTAAATAAGGATATTTTGGAATAGGTATGCGTTACATTAGATAGATCCTTCATGATCCTTCAATGCTTTAGGTCTTGTGATTACTGTGTCTCTTGGAGATCCCTTGTACAACTCTTGTTTATGTGGAGAGTCAATCAACTTTGCAACTATATCTGTTTGTGTATTCTTGTTGTGCTCTGACTTAAGAAAGGATTTCCATCAATTGAGTGACTATGCCTGCATCTTAGGATATAGGCTTGGGAATGACTTCTGTATGGTTGTCCACTTGGACAAAAACAGTCTCGATAAGGTCTTGAATGTTGTGCTTGAGGGCTATACATGAGTTTGTATTCTGTCCAAGGATGCGATGATATCATAATGAACATTGGGATTGTATTTCTTTGTCAAAGGATTAAGACTATACTTTATGGCTAGAAATTTCACAAGGTGCTTGAACAATGGGGAGCCTTACTGAGAGACCGCAAATGGTGCAAACATTCTCTATGGTTTCTGCATGGGTATCTTGCTTTTGATGATGGTGGAAGCAATAGTCACTTCTGATACTATATCTCTTTTCATCATGCTATGGAAATAAAGCTTTGTGGTTTTCTAGTGGTGACCTATGAAGGTGTAAATTTGTACTATCATGACCTCTAGATCTCCTAGTTTCTTCATGATTTATCTCATACTGTAATCAACAACATGTTGGATCTTTGAGAGAACTGTGGTTGTCAATGCTGCAACTAAGCCTGAATGAGGTGGGTACTCTTATGGTCATAGAACTAGAGGATAGTTTAAAGGTGGTAGTGGAGGGTACAGTGTGGGGATGTCTGCATAAGACCTCTTCTTCTGTGTGACAATTGTAGTCTTCTGACCTTTTGTAGATTTTGGCCTTCTTCCTTGATAAACAATGACTTCTGATGGTTCACTTGATTCTTCTATCTGATCTTCTATTTGGTTATTTCATGGAGTGACTGTGCGTGTCATAGATTTCTCCTACTACATATGATCCGATGTATCATTCTTATGCTGGTACACCCTTGGCAGGAGCCGTCCATGATGGTGCAACCATTCACCTTATATGTTGTATGGTGATGATATTTGCATGACCTACAAATGGAAACTATTAGTATATATGCTACATGCATTATCTTGTGTTTCCTATTTTGTTATGCGTTCTATTTCTCCCTTGCTCTCTTTTTGTATAAAAGGAGTGCATTGTAATTGTTTTAGATATAAGAAATAAAGGTTTTCTTATTTTGTTGGAACACTTGAGTCTTTGGTTTTGGCTGACCCATATTCACTTCAACCGTTTGCTTGCTGCCAAACTCAAGTGCCTCTTTCCCTATGGTTCATCAACACATCATGACTGCTGGATGAATCCTATGCAGACCTGAGTAGGGATGAGCATCGGGCCAGACCACCCAAGGTTTTGGCAAGCCCATGTCCCAAACCCATATTTTTAACTAGGTTGCGGGTCAGGCTTAGGCCTGAGAAAGTTTAAATTTTTTGGCCCATATCCAGCCCACATTATACAGATGAGTTTCCGATTAGATTCGGGCCGACCCAGATAAAAAGTAAATAAAGATAACTTGAACATCTACACAAGACAAGGTATAACATATTTTTGGAATGTATCACTAGGTACATGTAACTTATACATACAATTTGAGAAATTAATACACTTACAATTTGTTTTATAAATCCAATGAATGGAAAGAATATAATATAGGTCAGTAACATCTAAAATTGTAATCATATCCCATTTATTGATGTAATATAAAGAAAATCATCCAACCATTAATGGGATTTCTGTAACTAAAATTGATTAGAAGATGCACATTTGCATTCCAATTAATAGCCTAGCAATGTCTTAGTGAAACGATTCTTCAAATATATCTAATGTAGTAGTGTAGATCTGATATCTAAGATTATTTTTTTTGTAAATGTGTACAATTATATTAAATACAAAATAGATACACTTACCTTAGATTTGTATTTCTCTTTTAATGTCACTAAAATGGATGACTAAATATATTCTAGATCTAATGTAATTTTAAAACTCTGTATTCAAGTGTGCCTTACAGGATATAAATATATATACACACATCTTTGTATGTAAATACTTGTCTATAAATAATCTGGGTATTTGGTTTCCTGAGATTGGGTTTACCTTGGCCCTGTCTGTCCCATATAAAAATATGGGCCAAAATCTTAGGCCTAGAACACCCATGTAAATTACATGGATCAATTCTTGGTCCAGATATGTAGGTTCATATATGAGTTGGAATGGGCTAGCCCGATATGATGCTCATCTCTTGACCTAAGCCTTCGATTCACCATGAGAGTCTTCAACCTGTGTCTTCATCAGCTCATCTGTGTTGGAATGTTTGTTAATGCTTGCCATTTCAGGAATCTCTTTGCTAATATTATCAGTAAGCATTCTGCTGGCTGAGAATTGTTTGACGTCTACTTGTGTGTTGAAGGTAGAATGATTATTTGTTCAGAGAGGGAGACCAACATGGAATCTTCCCCTTGTGTAGAAAGGAGTTGGAAAGTGAAGAAACATGGTTGTAAACAAACTACCCCTTGCATTAGGAAAGTGGATTCAACATATTGAATTCATGTTTTTCATGTCCCCAACATTTTTGGAAGGGTTTATTAGAAACTGGCCCTTGTGTGGAAGAGGGTGGCAAAAATCATGATAGAAAAAGGTAACATGCCCCTTGAATGAAGAAGGAGACAATAGATCATGTCAAAAAATGCAACTTCACCCTTTTTACAGAAAGGGATTGTTCATGTATTGACCGGCCTAAATCACACATCCAAAAGGAGCGGATTCAGAGTAGTCAGACTTTTACAGAGATAACTCGACTCTCAGGCCCCCATAACAATAAATGGGGTCCGATGTAGCGATCGAGGTCGAACACAAGGACAAGGTTGATAATGTTAAGCGCATAGAATCTAACACTCTTATACTCCAGATAAAGATGGTATATTAGAGAGGTGTCCCCTAAAGAACAATGACACTCAAACCAAGATAGAATAAGAAAATAAAGGTAACAAAAACAAATGAAAACAAAAATAAGATGAAACAAGTATATGGAAGGAAACTCAGACCGGGTTTCACCTACTAAGACATCTCTCCAACATGCAACATCGTCTCTCTCTCTCTCGTATACTCTCATCAAGATTACAAGAAACCATCAAAAGTGTCTATTCCACCCTCTCTCAATACGAGGATAGATCTAAGTCTAAGGGTAGCCTCTCTCTCGAGATGGCCACACGTAAACTACAAAGCAAAACATATGGGTAAAAGCTTTAGCATTCCAACACTCTCCTGCATTCATACTACTCCATAACACATGATAAAAGTGATATTACTATCTCAAGATATCAACTATCAAACATCACAAGATGGTATCTAAGTATACAAGTGAAGCATTAAAACAGGTGCATGGAGATAACCTTGACAAGAGTATATATTGTTGGATCCTAGATGGGTGATTGGATGCTCTGGGGGGTGAATAGATCTGAATGCACTTAAATAAAATTCATTAGACCTTCAAGATATACCACAAGATAAGGTTGCTAAATAGGAAATTTGTGTGCAACTAAAACATGCATAGCAAGGGAGAGAGAGATTGAACATACACCAATTGACAAGCTATTTAGAGTGGTTCCACACTTCAAACTAGAAGTGAGTCAGTCCATTACCTAGAGAGGTCAACCTCTAGGATTTCTTAACCTTACACCTTCATTATATTCATTATAAGAGATACAATACATGACCACCAAAGGACTTACCTATCCAATACAAAGAGTCTTCAACCTTACCAAGGACTTACCCACTTTGCAAGAGTCTTCCGCCTTCTTCCAAGGACTTACCTACTCTTGCACAAGTCTTCAGCCTTGTAGGGATTACCCACTCTTCTTGGATCTTATGCCTTTGACTTCACCTTCACTCAGAGAAGCTTCCACCAAGGACTTACCCACTTGAGCAAGGAGTCTTCTGCCTTCACCAAGGGCTTACCCACTCTTGCTCCAAGTCTTCAGCCTTGATCTTCACCAAGGGATGCCTTCCCTTGTTCTTCTTCACCTCTCTTAGCCAAGAGAGAGATCCTTCATATTCATGGTTGAAAAGAGAGATAGGGAGGTGGTGGAAGTGAGAGCCTCACAAGATATACATGTAGGACTATCTCTCTTACAAATTTCCTACTCACTCTAACAAATGTAGCAAGTGATTAAGCTTAGAGAGAGAGGAGGCTGTAGGAAGCACTCAACTATAGAATAGGAACCTCACAGAGTTTTGCATTGAATGCTCAACCTTGGAATGAATCCCAAGAGGTCCTATTTATAGTTGGGGATGCCTCTTAGCCTTTGGGAACACTTGAGAACAAAAACCAGCCAATTTTTGGCTTGCAATAGATATATTTTCACTTGTTGCAACTCCACAACGGCTAGAAACACTTTTCTGTACTTTTCCGTACAGTGCAATTGGTCGAGTTTCTATAAAGATAAATCGAACGATAGAGTAAAAGACAAAGCCAATATTTAGACCATCGATCGATTTTGTCCTGGGGAAACTTGACCGACCAATGAAAATCGAATTGGTTAGGTACTCCATCGGTCGAGTTCTGTGAAGTGTAAACTTGACCGATCAAAAGTCATTTTCAAGACCCAATCAGGATCGGTCGAGTTCTGTGTATTGACAACTCAACTCGATGAACATCTTGATGTGATTTTAAAAAAATGGTTTTTGAGTGCTTAAACATTCGATCTAAGTGCTCCTGATTTTTTCCAAGCTTAATTACAAGTCATACAATCATTACAAGTGATTTACAACATGATTCTAATGGATTTACATCATATTATAAAAACATGCACTTGTATTGACTTTGACTTGTCTTTCTCCAATTTGATATGCGCAAGTTAGGGCATTTGGAGTGTGTCTATACCTAATCTGAAATCACTCCAGTAGAGACATTAGACACAAATATGTGGAATGGTTAGTCATCATCAAAACACGGGTTTAGTCAATTTAGACGTGAGTCAACATATATATATATTCAACAAAGAGAGACAATATACATGTTGGGAGAGCCTTAGTGGCTACTCCCAACCCAAGTTAAGGTGTTTAGCTGCTCATGCTTGTGGATAGCATAACGACGTTACATAATGATAGATACATGAAGTCCACAAAGTGTGGAGGGAAGTATAGTGGAATGGAATGATAGATCTACACAGAGAGAGAAGGGATGTGATATGACATAGTACTTCTTCAGATATGGATCTAGCACGTTGATGACGCGGACGATCTTCTTCTCTCTCGAAGAGGTTTTCAATTTTCTCTCTCCTCAACTTCCGCCTTTGGAGATCTAAGACTGGTGGATGGGATGGAATGGAATGAGTCTGGGAAGCAGCAATACTTCATGGTCTTCGAGACCCGATCTATGATATGATGATTTTACAAGATGGATGGGTGGCCTATTTAAAGGCACATTCCACCGACTTAAGCCTAGACCATGATCACAATCTGGGTTGGGGAGGTGTGAGAATGCAGTCTGCTCTTTATTCCTTCTTTTTTCGTGGTTAAACTTGGTTGCGACCTGGACGTGGCTCGTGGTCGAGGTCGACTTATGCATTGCGTTGGAGAGGTCGAGGTTGAGGTCTCCCATTTGGTCACGGTCGGTAGGGATCGTGACCCCATTTGGATCGCGACCTTCTTTGAGTCGCGGTCGAACTTGACGTCTGTGATCTCCAAATAGACCACGGTCCCTGGTTTGATTGATACCCCTGTATTGATCGTGACCTCTGTTGTGGTCACAATTTAGCAATGATCATGGCTTCACTCTGACCGTGGTCTGACTTGAATGCAGAAGGACCTCAATCTTAAAGCAGTTGAAGACCTCAACCGTCATTGTTGAACGAGTGAGTTGCAATCTTGGTAATGACTGTGACTTGGGATGTAAATGTACCTGAAACCAAAGAAAGATGTGTAAGTGAGGTCTTAGGCAAAAATATGGTAAAATTTTGGGGAAAGTTAATAAAAGATATACTAAAAGAGATATATAATATATACAAAAAGTACATAAAATAAAGTGTTATCATCTCCCCCAAACTTAGAATCAAGCCTGTCCTCAGGCTAAGTGTAGGCTTGAAAACTTAGAGAGAGAAAGAGAAAACTTATGTGACCAAAATTATAGAACATAACGTGAATGAAATATCTCATTATTGCATCAAGACTATTGTGGTATGTTTTCTAACCTTGAGGTCTCATTCCTCCCTCTCAACTAGAGTTGCATAACTTCATTTTCTCACCATTGCCTTCAATTGTAAAAGGTTCCTCCTTCTCAACTTATCACCCCTTCCCCTTAGGTAATAACCATACTAATACAAGATCTTTTTCGAGGGGTAGCTTTCACACCATTTCTTTATTTTCAGTTAGCCCTATGCTAATGTGTTCGAGTAGGCTTAAGGCTTCAAGTGTTTTCCTCTTCCTTCTGAGCTCCTCACCCACAACTGTCGTAAGAACAATGTTGCCCTTTATGGGCTTCTGACTTTAAGTCAGGTGGTTTTGTGAGTTTCATGTAGGATTGGAGGTGGGTAAGCTTGGCTTCAAGATTCCACTTACGAGCACGACATATCTACATTCATGAGTGCAACAATACACCAGTGTGTGGAAACTTTTGGCATCTTTTTGGGCACAACTCTCATTTTTTCTTTCTTTTTGGCTTTTTACATCTCCTTTTAGGCTTGGGTGAGAGGGATTTTTAAGAGGTCTTCTGGGCGGCCAAGCCTCTTTTAAGATATGCTTTGAAAAGGGTACCTATTTCCCTCTCTATAGAGATAAGGATTTTCTAGTCAAAACGTTAGGTAAGGGTGATTGGTTAGGAGTATGGCTAGGTGTCTTTGAGGGTTTTACGAGTTAAGGTTTTCACATGCACAACATCTTATTTGCAAGAATGAGGTAAAGAAATATTGCTATATTTCTCATTTTGCTCATATATATACGTAAGTTTCTCATTTATTTCTCTCTAGGAGGATGAAAGTACTACAATTTTGAAAATTTAGCAGGAAAGAAGGTTAGATTCTGAATTCGAAGGTAGTTTTTGCAAAAAATTTCAAAATTTTTGAGAGGTAAAAAGATAATAAATGTACCTCTCTAGCCTGTTTATGACCCCTCCCCCAAACTTATCCAACACCACATCTCAGGGTGTCAAAATTTGAGTGAGACGTATAAACAGACTTTCTTTATTCCTTCTTGTTGTTGTCGAAGACCCATTCAGACTCGAGGAGCATGCTTGTGTATTACTCCTCGTAGTGCATGTTACTATTGGTATTGCATGCACTCCACCTTGGTGTCTATATTGGCTAGGGCCGTCATCCAGGCTAGATAGAAGAAACCACAGTCATTTGATAGGGGCACCTGTTGGGGGCTCCTATGGCAGAACTACGTCTTCTTGAAGTCTTTGCCCGCTGTATGTTTGTATCCTTTTCCATGGCTTTTTATCATTTCAACAATTGCCTCTGCGCATGTATTGGCCTTTTCTTCTGTCGGAGTCTTTGTGGTCGTCATGTTAGTCTTTTTATTAAGTGCAAAGGCTGAATCTGAGCTATTGTAGAGGATTGCAGTCCTTTTAACAATATTGATGACCAACAGAGTCCAATGATTATCATGAAGAATCAGAAGAAAGATGTAGTCTGGTAGGGAAGTCGCCAAGCATTGTTGAAGGCGCTCCTTTTCGCCTGGCCATTTATCTTTTAAGATGTCATCTACCGGCAAGAAGTATGCCATGTGAGCATTCAACATGTTGTCACCTAGGAGAGCCTGGTAAGCTGACATTGTGCTTATAGAAAGATATCCTGCTATTTTTAGCATCTCACGGAGGTCATCTTTTAGCACACAAATGCCATCTCTCTCGAAGATGACATCTCACAGTGAATCATCTTCCTTCAAGGACCACATAATGGTATTCAATGCTTATAAAGACAAGCTCATGCAGATCCATCTATCAAAGTCCATGAAAGAAGATGTAACTTCTCCTGCCGGTCCATCAGATTTTTCATCTATCGGGTCTTCTTCTTCAGCATCTCCCTCCTCAGGCTATTCCTTTGAAGGCTGTTCTTCTGAGATTTCTTCTACTGGAGGCTGCTCTGGTTCATTTTCTAATGTGTGCTTTACAACTTCTCCAGTACTTTGATTCCAGTCTTCTTTCTAAGCTGCAGACATGGCTGGCTCTGTTGGATCAACCCATATGGTCTTTAGTTGTTCCCTCCAGGTCACCTTTCCAGGAAGAGGGATATCTTTGTGAATCCTATGAGGTATAGCTTCTGAAGGCATTGTCGGGTCACTGAAGAAGCAACAAACGTAGATGACCTCCATGGCATACACACCCCACAATCCATGTAGGTCCTCATTATCTAGATCTTCCAGGGGGATGCCCTTGTTGATGGCTTCCATCATTATCAACACTATGAAGGTGCAATCCCCCGGGCCAACCTCTTCTTGAGGGACCTTCTTGTTTATGGAGAAGAACTTCTAGAAGCCCTGAAATTTGCCATCTGCTTCTTTGATTGCTTGTTGTAGATGTAGTGGTATCTATAGGGCATCTATGACATCCTTCCTTTTATAGACAAGTGAGGTATTTTCTAGTTCGACTGCATAATAGTTGAGCACCGTCGTCTTCTGTTCATACAGGTCCACGACAATCAGTGCCCAATGCCTTACATTCCTTATGGGCAACACTACATATCTTGCTTCTCTTCTACGAACTGCTGCATTCAGTTCAATGACATTTGCTGCCTTGTAGTCTTTTTTGTAGAGGAGGCTAGCCATATGTGTTGTTCCATTAAAGACTGGCTACGGCTTGTCTGGGTGTAGAAATTCCAATAGGAGGGTAGCACAGAGCACCTTAAACAACTTTTTATGTACTCTCGCCTTTTTTAGGAAGATCCCCCAAAAGTGATCCCTAGTTAGACGTCTACCCTTGTTATTATATAGTATGTATAACCTGGGTAGATCATAGTTGAGGATGTCTTCCAAGATGTGGACGTCTTTGCACATGATCCATGATACTGCAGACATGTCCGTCTCTTTCATTTTACATGGCAGGGGAGGAGCCACTCCATGTGTTTCTTGTTTAGTTGGCGTACTCCGCTCCCTGGTGAGCTTGTTTGCAAAGAAAGTTGATAGCCCTCCATCCTCATCGTCAGATGTTCCTTCATGTGTAGAAGGTGCTGGAGTTTTGTCGATAGTCAACATAGTTGTGGCCACTTGTTCTGCTACTTCTGAGGAAGCTTCTGCAACTACATTGTCTCTGATATTTCTTACTTTAGAAGTTTGGCCTAATTTGGTGGCCGCCAGTATTGCCAGAGTTGCCTCCATCTTTCCATCATAGAGGTATTTGTTATGGTCATTGTGTCTTTGGAATAGGAGGAACTCATTGCTCTCTTCGAGACTGATGCCCAACTCAACTAGCATATTATCGAGCTTGCCGGCCCCTGTCGCGCTGAAGTCTATCATTGATGCGGAGAACTCTTCTCGATGAGCTATAGCTTGCTGTTCTTCTTGTGTCAGCTTACTTGTAGGCATGGTCATCTTCCGTTCTACGCGTGTACCACTGCCTTTGTCCGTTTATTCTTTTCCTTCTTTAGGGCTGCTATTGAGATCGAGCTCCCTTGACAACGTTGTGGTTTTCATTGCGTGTTTGTCGTTGGGGGAGCTCGGTTGTTGTGGAGTTTTGTTCTTCTTTTGTCCAACCACCGGTGTCATCTTTACATTGGCACTTTCTTCTTTTGATGCCCCTGCCCCCGTGCCGGTCCCTCCTGCGTTGTCATTGTCATTGTCATCGTGGCTGGATGGACTTGATGAGGAATGCGCTGGGCTTGCCAAACGCTTTGCTTTCTTTTTCTTTCGTCGGTTCTCCATTTCTTCACATTCTTTTTCAAATTTTCGGCGGTCCTCTTCTAGGCGTTGGCATTCTTCTTCGAGGCTGGTCATCACCTCATCGTAACCACGACGCATATGCTCATTGTTGGCACGAATGGCATTCCTCTCCTTCTTCAACTCCTCCATTTCTTTTTTCATTGCCTTCAACACTCCCATCATCATTCGTTGGTTGCTTAATGCTTCTCATCTTAGGTCAGGGAGTGTTGTAGTTCTATCGTTGAGGACTTGTACTTGCGTTGTTAGTGCAGATAAATAAGAAGTAACATTTGTATTTATTTTAGTGGTTTAATGCATGTGTTCCCACATGACATCAAACCTATTACCTAGTACACCCTCGAAAGAGGGTGTACATTGTTATTGGTGTAGCTGTCGTTCTATGTACGTCATTGACGTTCTTGGCACCATTGGTTGCGGAGGTGGTGGTGGTGGACCTTGGTCTTTCTCCTTCTGCTTTTCTTGTGGGTCCACATTGGCTCCACAGATTTCAAGTTTTGGCATAGCCTTGGGGTCTCCTTCTTCCGGCTCCGCCTCTGGTTCATCGTTTGGTTGTGGGCTAGCTATGGTGGTTTCTTCCTTTTTTGCCTCTGGCCCCACTATATCTACCATTTCTTGTGGCTTTGCAAGTGGGGGCACTTTATTCTCCACTGCCTCTTCTGGAAGGGGAACTGTGGGGGTTGGTGGTTCTGTAGTTTCTGGCATTGCGGTTGGCATAGACGGTGCATCTGATGTCTACCTTTTCTTTTGCACTTCTAGCTTCTTCCACTGCTCTATTCTCTTCTTCTCTTTTATTTCAGCTTGGGTACTACTCTCCCCGACTGTAGATGCTTGTTCTATGTCGTCCTGGGTCAGCCATAGTTTGTGGGCATCATAAAACGCCATCTCTAGAAGGGGGAGGAGCTTCTTGGAGCTGTTGTGCTTGTAGTATAGTTTCTCCCCCTTCTGTGCCAGAATCCCAGCGTTGACGAGAGACTTTATATCTATTTTCAGCTATCCCTCCATCTCTTTATACTTCAGGATCTCTCCTGAATCTATAAAATATTCAGCGATCTTTATTATCTGACTGCCCATTTAGTATTCAGAGTTTCATCTTACTTCTCCCCCTACTGCCGTAGATAAACATTCAATTAATATCTTTTCGATATTTACTGACTTTCTATTTATCATCGACCATATTAGGAATAAGTCCCCTTTTCTTACTGTTCCTGTCTCAGATCTCGTGCAAATGGTGTAAGATATTATCTTCTGGATCGTGTGAATGAAGCATGAGGTGATCAGGGAGGCTTTTGAGTTCTTTGAGATGTGTTCTTTTTCTCTGGTCAGCTCTTCCCACATCTGGTGGCTATCGTAGGTGATCGCTTCCTTCTCTCCTGGGAAAGCAGAGTAGGTTTTGTCTTCTTCCCCTGTCTTCATGAATATTTTATTCAGCACTGCCTCCGTGATCATGTAAGGCTCACCTCCTATCCTTACCTCCAATTTGTACTCTCCGCCGTCCACTTTCCTTGTTTCTCTACTTGTAGGGATTTTACTTAGGGAAGACAGGAACTCTGTAGTTAACTTCTTGTAGGACTTTGCCTCTGATGTGTATAAGGTGCATACATTTGCACCTTCTAGGAATTTGACTACCCTGTCATAGATTCTCATCTTCTCGAAATCCTCTACGTCCAGTACCTATTTGGCCTGAAATCCTTGTTTTGATACATCATAGGAATACTGGTGTACGGAGTCTCTTGGCACAAACGGGGGTTCGCTAGACTCTGCTGATGTCTCTCCAGTGACTTCTGTCTCTTGGTTGACTTTCTCTATCTCTGACCTTCTTAGTTTCTCAGCTACTACTGGTTTTTCCTTCTTGCTTCCCTGGGTCTCTTTGGGTGCATCTTTCCTTTTCTTCCCCTATACTCAGGTCTCTGATTCTCCTGGTTGATACTTGGACTTTTCTATTTGTTCGGTTCCTTGTGGAGAGTCCTCTGGTGTTTGATGACCCAGGATCCTCTGGTACTATTCAAGTTTCAGCTGCATCTCAACCCTTTTGGCTACTGGCAGAGATGTGTTCTTCTTCAGTGCCTCTGTCAAACTTTTCACTATCTTCTCTACCTCCTTCAAAGGTGTGACCTGGCTGTAGATGGAGTCACTGGTTGCGGGAGAAGAGATTATGCAAAACTTTCACAGAGAATTAGTTTATAATTGATTTAATAGTACTTAGTCTTCTTACAATTATCTAGGATAATTTGTTAAGTTCAAATATGTTTATAGGGACCACGACTCGTGGTCTTGTTGGAGATTCAAGAGGCACCGTGGTCGCGGTGTCTGAAGGAGGCCACAGTCACGGTGAATTGGGCAGGTCGCGTTCTAGGGGAGCGCGACTTTAGGCAACAATCTTCAACACCACGACCCGCAATATGGTCCTGATAGTTATGAGTTGAGGGAGCACTGTGACCGGGTTAAAACGACGTGTAGACTTTGATCACGGTTGTTGTTGAAGTAGGTCGTGACTCATGGTCTATCTATCCTAATGGTTCCACTTCCCTTCATCCCTGTCGATTGGGGTAGGTGGGCATGGCAAAGGTCGAAGGTCCTTGATTGTAGACACACTGGACGGTGGGTGGTTGGTCGATTATTATATTTTTAGGTTTTTAATATCTGTTCGAAAGCACCACCCTAGGGCGGGTGGGGAATTGATTGGCAAGAATGGCTGTCGGCGGCACGATAGGTGGTATACGACTAATTGAATCGGAAAAGGGGTGAGGGTGCGAGGCGAATTCGACAATGATAGCGGCGACGGCAAAGAGTCATGGAAACGACGGGTGAATAGGCAAAAATAGGGCTGGGCAATTACCTTGCTTGATGGATGGGATAACGAAATGGAGAAGGTCGACACGATGTCGAGTCAGCTACGACGGTGGAGGTCACTCGTAGTCTGGTGAATTATCTGGTTCGTAGGGTTCAACTTAGTTTCAAGAAGACAGGAAGCAAAATGAATCTATGAAACTGGGGTTTTAGCATATATATAGGAGGGATGACCGCGATCCGTTGAGAACAAATGTAGTAGGAGAGACTGCGACCGCGGTGTGTTCAAAACACGACCGCGACCCACAGTCTCTTCTCCTCAATGAAAACATCTGGTCGCGGTCTAGTGGACTAAACATCAGCACCGCGAGTCGCGATCTTTCTTGGAGCAAGGTTAACACTGTGACCACAGTCTATCCCGCGGTCAGAATACTTGACCAAAACAAAATATTTTTCTTCAATCAATTCATCTTTTCAAAAAGGTGAGGATAGGATATGTACAAATCTTACTAGAGAAGGAAACTAATCAAACTAAAAGGTAGGGAAAATAAAAGCTCAGAGAAACAACAAAAACTTGGATTGCCTCCTAAGAAGCGCTTGTTTTAAAGTCTCTAGCTCGACTTCATAATCATTCATTCCTTGTTTCTCTCAGTTGGATGTTGCAATTCCTCATTCCTTTTGGGTTCCTCTAAGCTAATTTCAGACCTTTGGACAAAAGCTTCGTCTTCATAAAATCTCTTCACTCTGTGACCATTAACCTTGAAAGTTCCTGTTTTCTTCCCTAAAATCTCCATCATTCCGGATGGGTATATCTTTACTACAAAATATGGGCCCAACCATCTTGTTCTCAGTTTTTCTGGGAAAAGCTGGATGCTCGAATTAAATAGAAGAACTTTATCACCTTCATAGACATTTTTCTTCTTCTTTAGGTGGGCATCATGCCACACCTTAGTCCTTTTTTTTAATAAATTTTTGCATTTTTATAAGTGTGTAATCTCAACTCTTCAAGTTCATGTAGCTGCAAGAATCTCTTCTGGCCTGCTTTCTCCAGATCCATGTTCAAGAACTTAATCGCCCAAAGGGAATTATGCTCGAGCTCAAGTGGTAGATGGTAGTATTTACCATAGATTAGTCTGTATGGCATTGTTCCTATAGGTGTCTTATAAGCAGTCCTGTAAGCCCAGGGAGCGTCGTAAAGCTTCATAGACTAGTCCTTCCTAGTACGACTGATTGTATTTTCCAATATTTGTTTTATCTGCCTATTGGACACTTCCACTTGCCTTGAGGTCTGGGGATGATAGGGTGTGCAACCTTGTGATTTACCCCATATTTATTTAATAGCGCGTCAAATTATTTTTCTCCAAAATGTGATCCTCCATTGCTTATAACAGTGTGTGGCACTCTAAAGCGTGAGAAAATGGTCTTCTCAAACAACGTGATTATTGATTTAGAATCACAAGTCTGAGTTGCTACTTCCTCGACCCACTTGGACACATAGTCGACGACAACAAGGATGTACTAGTATCCTTTTGATGACAGGAAATGGCCCATATAGTCGATCCCCCAAACATCAAAGATCTCCACCTCCACCCATTCAGCCATATGCATTTCACTTCTTTTGCTGATATTACTAGTGAGTTGGCATTCCTTACATGGCTTTATAAAAGACGTCACGTCTTTAAATAGGGTGGGACAGTAAAACCCATATTGGAGTACCTTCACAGAAGTTCCGTCTCCACTATGGTGCCCTCCATAAGGCAAAGAGTGACACTCTTTCATGATTGACGAAACTTCTTCCTCGGGTATACATCTATGATAAAAATTACCAGAACACCTTTTAAACATCAACATATCATCCCTATAATAGTTCTTGACGTCAGAGAAAAGCTTTTTCTTCTGGTTGTACATGATCTCAGGTGGCAGCTGGCAACATGCCAAATAATTACAAATATCAGTGAACCACAGTAATTTCTGTTCCTACGATCGAGCCATCAACATTGATTCATCAACGTAGTTATCACTAATAGGCAATTGATTTTCCTCATTGAAAATGATTCCGGATAAGTGGTTAGCTACCACATTCTCCTTTCCTTTCTTGTCTATTATTTCATGATCAAATTCCTACAACAATAGAGCCCATCGTAGCAGCCTTGGCTTGGTGTCTTTCTTCTGCATAAGGTATCATATAGTGCCATGGTCAGTGTACACTTTCACCTTGGACCATATAAGGTATGACTGGAATTTATCAAACACAAAAATGATCACCAACATTTCCTTTCAGTGGTGGTATAATTCACTTGAGCTTCGTCTAATGTGCGACTGGCATAACAGATGACATGATGCTTTTTGTCTTTCTTTTATCCTAGGACTGCATCTATGGTGTAATCACTAGCGTCACACATTATCTCAAATGGCAGCTTCCAATCTGGGGCTTATAGGATAGATGCAGAAGTCAGAGCTTTCTTCAGGGTCTCGAAAGCTTCTAAGCATTCGTCATTGAATTCAAAAACTGCATCCTTGATCAACAAATTTGAAAGGGGTATCGAGATTTTTGAGAAATATTTGATGAACCTTTTATAGTATCCAACATGGCCTAGAAAACTTCTCACCCTAGTCACAGACTTCGGTGGTGGGAGTTTAGATATAGCTTCAATTTTTCTTAGATCCACTTTGATGCCTTTCTTGAAAATTTTATGTCCTAAGACAATACCGCTCTGGACCATAAAGTGACAATTTTCCTAGTTTAGGACCAAGGGTTTATCCTCGCATCATCCATAAACACCTCAACTATATCATCTAAGAAGTCAGAGAACATAGAAATCATGCAACGTTGGAAAGTTGCAGGAGCATTGCATAAGCCAAAAGGCATTCTTCTAAAGGCGTACATGCCATAGATGCACGTAAATGGTATTTTCTCTTGATCATTAGGGTGGATCGGAACCTGATAAAATCCAGAGTATCCATCCAAGAAACAAAAGTAGTCATGGTGGGCAAGTCTTTCCAAGACTTGGTCAATGAATGGTAGGGGAAAATGGTCTTTCTTCGTGGTTGAATTTAGTTTTCTATAATTAATCTATACACATCCTCCAGCATGTAACAGTTCTTTTGGCTACTTCATCACCATTATCTCCTTTTACTATAGTCATCCCCCTTTCTTAGGCACTACATGAATGGGGCTTACCCAATTGCTGTTGCTTATTGGGTATATAATCCTTGCATCCCATAGTTTTAATATTTCTATCTTGACTACTTCTATTAGCATATGGTTGAATTTTCTTTGAGGCTGAACCAATAGTTTTGCAGATTCTTCTAAATTTATCATGTGCATGCAAAGGGATGGGTTAAGTCCTTTGATGTATTCGACAAAGTATCTGATTGCCTTTTTGTGTTCCCTCAACTCTTTCAGAAGTCTTTCTCTTTGTTCTTCTGTTAGGTTTGCATTAACGATGACGAAATTCCTTCCTTCATTGTCTAGGAATTCATATTTCAGTCCTACGGGGAGTGGTTTTAGTTCCTGCTTCATCTTGGGAGTCTCTTACTCTTCGCTCGACTATTTCAAAGAAGCATATTTTATAGTCTCAATTACTTCTTCATCATCACGGATATCTTCTTCGCCTTGGTTAAGATAATCCAAAATTTCAACCACTTCTGGGTCTTCCACCAGAGGATCAGGGTTGTTTAGGGCCCTCATCAGGGGGTCTACTATGGACTTTTCCTCTTGAACCTCCTCATAGTATTGGTTGTAGTTGTCCATGAAGTAAACTGATTCGAAAAGAGACGGCCCCTTCATGGCATCCTTCACCTTGAAGTCTATGTGACCGTTTCCAACCCAAAGAGTTATGATGCCTTCAACGACATTTATCAAAGCCCTACCAGTTTCCAAAAATGTCCGTCCAAATATCATAAGACACTTCGGGTCCTTGACAGTGTCTATCACAATGATGTCGCAAGGGATGAAGAATCATCCCACACAGATCGGGACATCTTCTACTATACCAACGGGTCTCTTAAATGTTTGATCTGCCAGTTCAATCCTCATGTTTGTTTTGACCATGTCGATCAATCCCAATCTTTGAACTAAACTTAGGGGCATGAGGCTAATGTTCACTCCCAAGTCTGCTAAACCTTTCCTTTCAAGGTTGTCCCCAACACAAAAAGGGATGTTAAAATCTCCAAGTTCTTTCTTCTTAGTCAACAATTCAGCTTGTACAAAGGCACTAGACATGTTTTCTAGGTGTATTGTTTCAACATGGTTTCCCCTCCTTCTCTTTATGATTAGATCTTTGAAAAACTTTGCATACGTGGGAATTTCCTCTAAGGCATCAAGAAATGGAACATCTATGCGCAACTTCTTCATTGCTTCCATAAATTTTTCATATCTTTTTTTAGGCATACCTTGATGAGCTTGTACGGGAATGGGACCCTTGGTCCATACAGAATTTTCTTCGTGAAGATTTCCTCAACAGGATCTAGTTCCCTAACTTCTCCACTTTTCCTTTTGCTTTCTTTAGCAGACTTTCCCTTATTAGCAGTTTTCTCAGAAGTAACTTCTTTCTCAGGTTGTAGTTCCTAATATTTTCCTTCCTCGTTGTCGTTTCTTGTTCCAGAATTGTTTAATGTCCTCCCAGATCGGAGGGTAGACATTTTTGCAGTCTCCGTATTTGATGGGATTTTTCCCGAGGGATTCTTTAGCAACTCTACCAACAGCGCAAGCTGTTGGTCAATTTGGTATTGGTGTGTCTGCATATCCACCATCTGAACTTGCATGGTTGTCAGGATGCCAAAATTAGCTAGAGCACTTTGGGCTAGTTGATCATTCACTGTTGCTTGCCTCTTAACAAAATCGAATAGTTGGGCGACTAGGTGTTGTTGGCTGTTATCCTTTCCTTGTCCTGATCCTTGGCCTTGGCTCGGTCCTTGGCTTGGTCCATCTCTTTGACAATTCTGATTCTTACCTTGTCGTGAGTAGTTGTTCTTGTTGGTTTGATAGTTGGTTGTCCGAGTATACTGAGTTTGTCTGCTTCTCTTTTCAAAACTTGGCGGCAATTTTTTTGAGTTTCTCAGTTGGTGCAAATTCTCGGTTGCATCCTTGTTTTCATATCTGAAACCAAGGTGGTATGACCTCTTGAAGTTGGCGTAGGAAAGGTTTTGTGTCTCTTCTTCACTTTTGCTTTCATCACTTTCCTCTGTCTTGGTTTAGATACAATGATCAACCCCATGTCCTTCTCCACAGGTGACACACTTCATGACCATCTCAGTATGCTTCTTGCCCTTAACTCCAGTATCTTTTAGCTGTTTTACATCAGTTGCTATTTTCTAAATTTGTGCCGTTATGGTTTCTAAAGCCTTGACTTCCATAGATGGTCCTTCAGCCCCTACCTTCCTTGTTGGCCCTCTATCATTCCTGTCATAGTCTATGTCTGCTCGCATCACAACCATGTTTTCTATTATCTTCATGGTTCTGCTTGTCTTCTTCCCGAGGAAATCACTACCAGTGACTGCGTTTAACGAAGTCCTTTCCGTATGAGTTAGCTCATTATAGAAAGTGGTCACTAGGAACCCCTTACGATAATTGTGGTGTGGGCAATCCCTAAGGTACCCCTGGAAACGTTCCCATGCTTCATGCAATTTCTCTCTTGGCTTCTGTGCAAAAGTGGTAATCTTCTGCATGTTGCAGATTGTCCTTTTTGTAGGATAAAATTTAGTAACAAAAGTATCTGCCAGGGGTCTCCACCTATCTATAGATTGGTGAGGGAGATTGAGGTACCAAGATAGAGACTTGTCTTCCAAAGAGAAGTTGAAACATTTGCAGTATATCACCTCTTGCGGGACTCCGCTCATCTTGATAGTGCCACAAATATTTTTAAAAACATTGAGATGATTGTATGGGTTTTCTCTTGAGTTTTCGTGAAACAGTTTATTCTAGATCATAGAGATGACAACTAGTTTTAACTCAAAATTTTCTCCATTGAAGTTTGGTATGATGATTGGACATCTAGACTCATTGGCCCTTATTGCTGCCAATTCTCTCTGAGTCTCCCCCTCTTTGTCATCCTTGCTATCACTATCCCAACCATCACGCTCCTGTTCATTGTCATGATGGTTACAATGATGTCTTCTTCGACGTCTATGGCATCATTCTTTGTCGCATTAGTATTCTTCATGACAATCATCATCACGACGATCTTCATCCCTGTAGTCTTCTTCACGTCGACGATCGTCATTGTAACGTCCATCACTGTCTTCATTCGAGCATGGTGGTGCTGGGTTGTGTTGATTCCTCACATCCCGTTCGTCCCCAGAGAGAGTAACGTCCATGTGAGGCGACATGGTATCCAACAAGTTTTGACACTGAAGATGGATCTACGACACATGGCACTACATGATTAGAGTTGCACTTGATTAGTTGTGATAATTAGGTGAATTAAGGATGTGTAAAGACCCGATCTTTACGATGAAATATTTACAAAAAAATAAACAAACAATCTTTATTACAATCATGCTATATATTAGAGTTGCAGAAGCTTACAAATCTGATTCCAAGTTTAAGAAATAGAATTCATTCTATCTAGTCTTCAACGGAGGACTACCCAATGCATGTCTCTTCAAGATCTTCCATCTACTACCTGCCCATGAGTTCCCAGAGGGAACAAAACCACACATGGACCCCATTAAAGGGAAAAAAAGGGTCAGCAAAGCTGGTACTAAATCCAATCATTGAGTTATTAAAAATGTAGGTACAAAACATGATTTAGGTATAAGATGAATTATAGGAGGGGACTATTTGGTGGACTTACTTTAGCCAAAAGAGAATAACATGTATCGATGGTTCCCATATATATAATTCAAGATGGTATTGACAAGATTAGCAATTCTACAAAAATTGTCCAAGTTCAAGAGATCAAAATATTCAACATGATATTGACAATGTTAACAATTATACAAAATTTTCCAAGTTCAAGATATCTACATATTCAACATTATTTGTAACAAAATGATCAGTTTAAATATTAGGATTAAGCACTATCATATCATTTCTTATCAATGACTACAATGCCATGTGTTCAATCATCTATGAGAGAATGACACGGTAGCCTGCTATTTCAACCAATATACTGGGGGACCACTAATCCATTACAACCTATGCACAGGGCGGCAGGACGTACTCAACCTTTAAGAGACAAAGCTCTAAAGGGACAAATCCCAAAGGGACCAAAGTCCAGGGAGTCAAAACTCCAAGAATTCAATTCCAGTGCTTATCATAATATTTATCAATGTTTAACAATAATGAATATAAAGTGGTGAACTTTCAAAGAGGAAGAAATGGATTATGAAAAGTATTGGGTTCACCAACAAACAATATGCATGGAATTTCAAGAGGGAAGCTAAATAACTCAATAATTAAATAGAGAATCTAGTACCTTTTTCTCAAAGCATGGTTCAAGATGTTTCACATTCAAGAATCAATGAGCTCTAAGATTTTGAGATCTAATAACAAAAGGAATTATAAATCATCATAGGGATATTGCTTTGGAATCAAATGTTGTTTGATTTGAATTAGTTAGCATTAATTTTCCCATTAGGGTTGTTACTATTTCATGCTTTTCCCATTTCTTACTCTCTAGTGCTTCTAGTTGTGTTGCGTATACAATCAATTTCACCACATTATGTTATTGACCATCTCAAAATATTTTATTTCTATCAAAATAAGTTTCATAATGATTTATAAGTTTTCCATGTGATATAATGTTATAAAATATAAAGGTTCCACAAATTTTGATTGGAATACAAGAAGAACTCACTTACAATGTACTAAATTAATACTCTACTATATACATATACCTAATTGTGTGTATTATGGAGTTGTATACGATTGTTCACAATATAGATATTAAATAAATTATTACAATCCTTATCCGTATTCACAGATCTCATGAAATAAAGATTACATGAAGATCCTTCAAGTGTAAATACCTGTATTACTATTAGACTAGTATATGTATCAACATGGTAACATGGTAAATCAACATATGTGCATCCAAAATGGATCTAGTAAGCTGATGTCTTTATATAATTGTGTTAATTAACTAAGGTCCCAAAACATTATATGTATATTATACTTATATTAACATACTATCACATACCTATACATATATGGTTTTAAGTTGCACATCCAAGTCATTAAACCAGTTATTATAATAATTTTCTGCTTACGAGTTAGCCCATTATGTAGGTATTCATTAGTCTCAATGATTAGACAAAGCCATAGACCAAATACTCATATGACACAGATGTATATGTATGTATAAAGACTCTACTACAGACATATAGTAGATAAAAGGGTAGATAGAATACCGCTACTAATAGATTCTGAAATGAGACATTACAGTAAACATTAATTCTGAGATCATGAAGTTCATTTAACTACTACTAATGTACTAATAGGTATGCGTGTATCAACTTTCTTACGAGATTAGTTAGGTATATGTACTACCCAATAGTATTAGCCCAGCCATCATTCTTATCAGGTTAACGTAGTTGTGAAATTAAATCAAATCATCAAGAGTACTGACCTAAGATCATTGGTGGACTAGTTCTGGTTTGCTCGACATCAGTGATGCTTTAATATTCTTCAGGATCCAGTGTTAGTCTCCCTCGATTTGATTTGAACTGGAATGAATGTACATGGCTTGAGGATGGTGTAGCTGCCTTCTCAAGGTCATTGTCTGTGCCTATACCATGTCAACATGGTAGCCCAGTTTCACCAAAAATTGGGGATCGAGAAGTGGTTGATTTCTCTATGATTGCATAGATCTATAGGTCTTGGCGAGAAAAAAGGCAGATGCTCTATCAGGTGGTTGGGGCGTCAGGCTCTGGCGATGGCTGACGATGCTTGGGTGTTAAAGTAGCTGCTCAACGACTGTAGGAAGGTATAAGGGGGAAAATGAAGTCGAAGATGTGGTGATGCAGATGTATTAGTAGGTTGCTTACGTGTTTTAGAGATTCTGTGGAGGCCATCATGGTTAAGGGAGACATCACAGATCTTTTTGTTGGTGAGGATGACGGTGGAAGAAGGTAGCAGGTCTGCGGCTGTTGGGTGTGGCCAGAGATGGTCGAAGGTGAGGAAACTCTACACCCCGACGAGGATTGCACTCACCGAGTTGCGGTCTATCTTACATGTGTTCTAGGCTCTAGGATTGAGCAAGCTATCGTGGTGGTAGCTGCTACACACATCTCATCTAGTGGCGAGTTCATCTACCAATCTGAGGTATGGGTGTTGTTGTCTGAAGATGGGAGGAGCCCGACTATTGTTGTAGGTGATGGAGGTTGTAAGGTTGCAAGGAATCTGGTAGATGGCAGTGGACATTGCTGGATGACACTGTAGGTACCAGGGAGGAAGCAGTGACGAGGTTGGTCTGAAGAAATATGTAGTGGTGATCTGTAGTTACAGGTCTGCATTGCATATCTATGATGGCTTGCTGTAAATAGTTAGGTTATATGTGAGGTGGCGAGTTGGCATGCAGGTTTGCATCGAGTGGCAGGGTGTGGGAGGCATCATCAATCTTCATAGGTCAGCAACTCTATGATGAAGTCTGTAGGGTTGCGGTGGTGACAGGGGTTGAGGAAGATGATCTTCGACACACTAGATGTTGTGGGTGCTGGCGAGATTGAGGCGGCGTTGCGGTGGTTGCTGCTGGCCTCCAATGTTGCTGAAGGGGAAAAACTCGTCCCTGTCTTCTTCTACATCATTGTCCCAGGGATCTGAGCTCAGCAATGTCGACATTGTAGGCCAGAGATCGGATGGCTTGACCATCACCACTGGTGTCAATGAGTTATATAAGACCAAACTAGGGTTTGAAAGGAGCTTGCTTGCAGCACTGCCGTCCAGGGCGAGGGGGAAAGAGGAGTCATCCAAAGTTCTGTAACGGCCAATGTTGGCAGCGTTAATGGAGGGCACAACTCCAGGTTTGTGAGTGAGAGAGGGGTAAGAGAGGGGAAGTAGTTATAGAATTTCAAGGAGGGTTTGGGAGACGAGGAGGAGAGTAGACCAATATGTTGAGCAAAGGGAGTCATGGGGGGGGGTTGTAACGGCCGTCACGATGAGTGACGCGGAGGGAAGAACGAGGGTTTTCATGGAAGGGGCGTTATTTCCTTTATAAGGTTAATACACATAGTTATTATCTTATTTATTACTCCTTTCTAAATTTTATAACTTTTACATGCGAAGGTCAATATCCATGAGCTTGTAGGTATGTGTTTTATTTGTATTGAAGTAATTATTAAAATATGTAACTCCAATATTTATGCTCCTTAGGTGACTAAGTCAATTACTATCATAAAGACATTAATATTAATATTCAAAGCTTAAAAATTTATTTTAATGTAATTCCAAAGCCAAGGGTCAAAATATTAGATTTGATATGGTAGTACTAGGTCAAATCAAACTATCTTAGAACAAGAATTTCAAATTGTACTAGTTTATGGCAAGGTGGTTCATTGAGGGACTGTTTTGTAAATGTTCTCAATTGAGGGTAATGAACACAAGAAACTAAAAAGGAGGTCAAATTGTATTCAAGAACATGAGAACATATCAAAATTATCCCATATGAATGGGAAGGAAAGGCTTGATTGTAATTGAACTCAACCTTAGGGTAATTTATGAATATAGCTCAAAATCAATGTAATGCCTCAAATTCAGTATGTTACAAGATGCATCAAACAAGTGGACATACAAACCCTACATCACTTCTAGCAAGCATATAAATATCACAACTTGGAAAAGATATAAAATGTGTGAAACATAATTTCTCATCTCATCATCACATGGTACTATTCACCTGCCATTCATAAGACCACACTAATCATCATACTATCACAATATATAAATCCTTTTCACAATATCATAGGGAATTAACCCTTATCAACATAAGAAGATTACACCTCATTTAGGGCTCAATCATGCCCAAAGGTCATTAAGACCATCATACTATTCCCTACAAGATCATCATTATCTTTGCATGCCTTATAACAAGGCTCAACAACATCACTTACATATAATACACCAGATCAACACAATATTGCATTAATGAGCTAGGAGATATTCATAAAAAATCATAGCGGGGTTATATTAACATTAAGAACATTCCTTTATTACATCAACATGCAAGGAATCTAGATATGATTAACACTCATCATATCCATAATGTACATGTTTAGCATAAGAAAGTATCAACCATGTGACTATGATAACCACCAATTAACACATTAAGGTTATGATAACATAAGGAGATTATTCCACCATTATGCCATAATATAAGAAGGTTAAACATGAATACTCATATATATCTATTTGCATTAGAGTTAAATTCAACAAGATAAATTACATTAATGTTACTAATCAACACTCATACTCAAACCCTAACTCACGACATCCCCATTAGATTATAGATGCATAAGGTAAAGCATCACCATCACATTCCATACTATTCTCAAGTATGAACCCACACATAAATAAAGGTTTAACCATCGAGTTATAGCATACTAGGGTTTCAACAACAGTAATAGAGTACTCCATAACTGTATTAGTCATTCAAGGACTATTCATACCCAATTACCATCATTTAGTTATATTAAAGCTAGGTATAACAAGCTATATCTCATTAGGGTTACGTATGAACACAATATGGTTATCATCCCTTCTATTCATATGAGTGAATAGGTAAGACTACCTTATTAAGGGTAACCCTCCATTTGTTCCATCATCATTCAACCCATATCACTGTACCACAATGTCACCCAACACCATTGGATGTTTAAAAGGTAAGACCATTGGTTGTTTACATAAGTAAACACCTTGAATGAATCATATATGAAGTCCTTGATTTGTGATCTAGAAAGAGTCACCATATAACCCTAGACATCCCTTGATTAACACTACAAAAAGTTCCATTGAGAGTAGGGTAAAACCCACAATCGACTGTTCAGTTAAAACTAGCCATCCATTGTCAACAAGTAAGCTCCTTAAGTTGATCATATAAAGAAAACCATCTAAATAACATTATTAGGACCAACAAATTACATTATACATCATTCCAATTTATTAGAGGAAATAAACAATAGATCTTGACCATTGGGTCAAGTTCATATGTTAAAACCATCAATTACAATATAGGTCCGACCATCACATCAAGTGACCCAAGAAACCATTGGTATAAGGCTTAATTGATGCTACAACTACAACAATTAAATCAACATAGGTTGTAGAGACCTGATCCACCATCATTAATGACCATTAAATCACCATAGGTTGTTATATCAACACTATATTCATTTATCAACATCAAATATTAAGCTAATCACATCATTGATTGATAACATCACTAGGGTACTTAATGGCTGATCATTAAACTTATAATTCATCCAAAACCTGACTCAAGGGGTGAACGTCATTTGACACCCTTGTTCACCATAATTAGTTGTCATGAAGACAACACAATCATTTGTTGCAATGGTACCACCAATGGGTCATGTGTTTATAGAAGAAATCAGTTTAAACCCTAAAATTGACCATTAGTTGATAGGTGCTTAGCACCATAGGTTGTCAAACCAACCTGATCCAAGTCATATTATACCTTAGGAATAATGTACACATGATCACATGTTCATTTATAACTAAAATTAGAACAAGGAACATTATAAAAATTGAAATCTAAGTCAAGCATAGCTTTTTAGTGCATGAATCATCATTTTCAAGCAAGAACATGAGATAGCAAGCTTATAGTAAGCAATAAATGTGGAGCAAGTTATAAAACTTACCTCTAATGAGAAGTTGAAACCCCACATAGAAGAAAACCTGAGCAGGTAGTGTAGAAAATCCAAGAATAAGATATGAATTCGTCCATCTAGCACATTTCTTCATCAAATGAGCAAACCCTAAGCATAAGGAGCAACAAAGGTAGGGTTTTAGAGATTTAGAGCAATTTATACCATGGAATGGCAAGGTTACGACCTAGAGAAAGCTAGGAGGAAGGATAACAAATAAATAAATGGAGGAAAGAAGGGAATTCTTACTCTTTTAGGTCAAGTTCACTAGAAGGAAGCTTTTTCAACCCTAAAATTGAATCAATTGCAACCCTAGATCCTTTTTCCAAGAAGATCCCCACTTTTTTCTTCATTGGATAGAAAAACTCATAGAAGCACAGAAGGAGAACAAGGTTGGGAAAAGGAGGGAAGTGGTGGACAGAAAATGGCTTGTTTTGATGCTTGGGGATAAGTATATGAAACTTTAAGATAAAGAAAAAGAAAAAAGTTGAAGTTCTAGTATCTATCCAAGTGTCCACGACCTTAATTTATTAAGAATATACAATCACACACACAAGCAGCTCCCCCCAAAAGTGTATAAACCTTCTGAGATTTCTTTTGTCGAATTTCCCAACCAATCAAATAATTCATTAGTTGATAGCTACTAAAGGTAGCTCATCCGTGAAGTGGTAAACCCTAAAATACCCTTGGAGAAAACACCTTCAAACTAAGGTTTAAATAGGTGCCCCATGGATAAAAAAGCTTAATAATGATGAGATAATATCCAAATAACATAATTCAAGTGATAAATTGCAAATAAAACCTCTCAATTGGGTAAACTGCAGAAAAGTCCAAAATGTGCATAAAATTGCATAACTTGCTCAAACAGTGTCCAAATTGGACCAAATTTTAAACTTAAGATTGTATTATGATTTCAAAGAATATAACAAGGTTATATTAGGGTTATAACATTAAATTATGGTAATTAAGCTTACTCAACTCATTAATCAAGTTTAGGGACCTTACATAACCCATGGTGATGCAATTACCAATCCATGGGTTTGACTACCAGTTTGAAATCAAATATTTCTTGATATGACCTAGGGTAGTAGTATGTTGGACGGTTGGGCGGGGATTCATAAATGCCAAGATCAATGGGTTCATGGGAAATCTAACCCTTGTGAGATTGTGCTCCGTAAAGACACAATCCAAACGGTACTAGTTTGATCACTGGAGCTTAGGAATTGATTGGTTGAGTGGAGACATGGTTTTTGGTGGCAATCCTATGGACCCCTCATTTTTCCATCTTGATTAGTTAATATTTATTTCAGTACTTTTAGTTCTATTTTTAGTTTTAATTATACCTTCACAATCTAGACTTTTATTTCTTATTCTTGCGATCAGATCTGAATCTCAACCATTCTCTTTTTCCCATCTCTAGGGATCGATACCTCTCTATACTTAGTTGATTTGGTGCTTGCATAAAATTGAGAACATGGTTAGAAGGTTAATCTCTAGGACTTGTCCTAGTGATTGTTGTGTGTACAAGGACACACATCAATTTGGCGTCGTGGCCGAGGACAATATGTGTTGTTTTTAAAACTGGATTGCTTGAATATATTATATATAATTCTTTTCATATTTCCATCAATTATATAACTGTGAAAATTATTCTGTAATGTTCTATAATTTATTTCTTAGTTTTTTTTAATTTATTTTGCCTACTGAGGCCCATTTTGGTAGTGTATCTCCTCATTCTGCCAAGTTTCCATTTTGGAAGTACTACTTTCTAGTTTATTTTTGTAACTTTTAGTATTATTTCATAATGTCTTAAGCTTACACTTGTAAATTTTTTAATTCGTTATAATTTATGACTAACCCCTTATCTTCTTTTGTTCTTTCCATTATTTTTAGTTTCTTCTAGGTTCTTTTTGTGATTTACTTCTCTAGAAAAAGGGAGCTTTTGAAATGGAGTGGTCAAAACATTAGGATTCACAAATTCTATTGTGTGGTTATTACAACCAGACACCGCTAAACTATCCTAATGCATCCCTAATTATGGTATCACCTTATATAATCTTGAGTCCTCCCATCCTAGTGGGTATGATGTAAATCCTAACCCACAATTTACCGAGGGACACTATAAGGAACCTTACTACCTTTATCCATGTTATAATGGGGGTTGTGAAACTCAGTACACTCCTCAACTGGAAGATCGTATCAAGGTCCTAGAAGGGACAATAGTAGAA
Organism: Alisma plantago-aquatica; assembly: GCA_963693085.1. NCBI lineage: Eukaryota > Viridiplantae > Streptophyta > Magnoliopsida > Alismatales > Alismataceae > Alisma > Alisma plantago-aquatica. Next base: position 712,459,987 of record OY856411.1, on the reverse strand, counting down.
CAAAAAGCAACACTAGAAACCAAACAAGTCTTGTTAGTTTCTTTGCTAGATGCCCAATCAAAGAATCTAGGGTGTCAAAATATCCCCCCTCATGTTATGGTTACACCTTGAAATGTCGAGTATTTTTATTAAGGTAAATGTATTGTAAACTTCAATCCACCATCTCTTGAAGATTATTATGAGGAGAAATATCATAATCAATCTGAGTGGTACCACGACCAAGATCATTACAGGAGGTATGGTGAGGATCACCAAATTTGGGGGGGGGGGTATGAACCTTATTGTAAAAACCAATGTACACCTCAACATGAGGAATGGAAGATCCCTAGAGAAAATACCAGTGTAGTAATAAGAGATTTTATAAAATTGATAAGCTATATTAGCTACTTAACTAGAGACCCAATCACAGAGACCCCCTGAGCAGTTAGAGCTGTTGGGTTTTGTGGAGAAAACATGCGCAGCGGAAGCAACAAATTTTTTTTCCACACAACCCGAAACAGGATCTCATTGACAACAACATATTTAGAAAGAGTATTTACGGGATATACCTTATCACGGAGCAAGTCCAGCGATGTCTCGTTGCACGATGGTGTACAAAATTGCTGGCCTACACAGACATAACTTCTCTCCCAATCGCTGAGTGCATCACAGGAAGATCCGACAGTGCTTCTTTCATGCGGTGATGTATGCGGCTCGTAGCGTGTATGGATGGTCGTAGATGTTCTCTGAACGTAGGTGTCTCAGTGTTAGCATCTCTAATTTGTCCACGCAGATGGACTGGAACTCCACGTCATGCTTCCTAAGCCGGTGGGAAGGAGTCGTCTCTGTACGGCGGCGTGATAGTGTCGCGGTGCTCTCCTTTCTCTCCTGAGGACGGTGACGACTAGGGTTTATGTACGTGAGCGTAAACTGAAAAGCCTCTCTCAATATCTTATATAGATATCGCGGCCGTCAAGCCCCTTTAAATAGGATACAAAAGGAAGTAGGTTTTCCTAAACCCATAAGTAAACAGGAACACTGTGTTAATAAAAATGCTCATGGATTAATTAGAATATTCTAGAATTCATTAATTAACCAAATAATCACATTAATTGATTAATTAATATCTGACCCCATGCAATCGCTCGGGTGTCTCTATGGGCATATATACCAACAAGAGCAACCTAAGATGGTTTTTCTCAATGATGAAAATGATTATCCCATGTTTACGTAATGTACTCCGGACCCCACAGAGATATCCCTGACCAATGAGTGACAATCTTCATATGATGAGGATGTTGATATTCCTACCATCCTCTATAGGCTTTACTACTAGAGTATGAAAAGTCACAATGTGAGAGTCAGCCTCATATTGAATATCCAATAACTCCTCTCATCATTTTCAATAATTGTGATGTTATTAATGACCAATCCCTTATGGTTGAAACTATTATGGATAATGAGCCACCTCCCCCCAATGATGAAACATTTCTCCACACTCTGTTACAATCATTTCCTCTTTCTCATATGACTGATCTAGAAGGGGAGACACCACTCTTAGAAGAAGTCTTCATGCCCTATTTTCTTGTTTTCAAGGATGATATCCCCATTTTTATACCTCCTGAACCCTTGGTAACATCTTGCATGGAGGAACTAGAGATACATACTATATCAAAAATAAAACTTACTTATCCCAATGTTGATTGCATGATTTTTGAGGAGAGCAAAAATGCTTCTGATTTTGAAAAAAAATCCTTTTGTCTCTTTCATAGCAATATTAATTCTCACATATGTAGGTGAATATGATAGAGAGAAACCAGATCCGGATGCTCTACCCAATTTTATACATCCAACACTACACATGTTACCCATAAGGCATCTACCAATCTCCCCCAATCCACATCTATCTCCAACACTTCCTTCACTATTGAAGAAAAATATGTGGATCCTTTTGGAGGGTATGCAAGGCAAAAAGAAATATAAAGGCCCCATTGAGATTCCAAAATCACCCAATCATTGGGTACACTATGAAGCCCCAATGATCAAGGTCTCAACTCTCATAATATTCCATTTAACTAGGAATTCTTCAAGCTACTAGGTCCCCTTAGTGATCCTTTCCCTTCTCTTCCCTCCATCCTATATTTAATTTTTACTTGGGACGAGCAAAATTGTAAGTTTGGGGTGGAGGTGGGTGATACGTTTTCATTCCACCCACTCTATCTTAAACATTTTGCAATTTCCATTATGTTATTTACTTTACTTTATTTTTTAATTTTTTTTTTCCTTTAGCTTCGTTCTTCATCTAGTTGTCCATGATAATATGCTTATTTATCAATATAACCCCTTGAATAATGCCACTTTTTTTTAATATAATTATAAACCTTCCACTGCTAGAAATTATCCTACCAACTATGATATGAATTAACACCATTCCTTAGAAAATATGGCAAGTCGTAGAGGACTGATAAGATTAAAAAAATGTTCCCTTATCAAAAGTAATAGATTAGCTTGAAAAATTTCTTGATTTTGCATAGATCATAAATAATTGACCCAAGATAGGATGCTCCCACTACACTGAAATTCAAGAAAATGTGTTGCACAATGAACAATCTTTTGACCACTTCTTCCATTGCCTCCTTATCTCTCCATCCACAATAGAAAATAAAAAGCCAAAACTGCTAAAACCCTAAGTTCAAGGTAGCACTCTTCCCCCTCTTCTGCTTCTTACATACCCCTCTTAAATTTAATAGGGTGTATCAAGAAAAGATGCCAGAAGAGTACACCAAAACATGCAGTCAATGTAACTACAAACAAAGAAATAAAAAGGCCACAAGTAGAATAGAGGAGCAACCAACCTCCTTACCTCCTTAAATTCAATTTTATGCCTAGGGGAATCTACATGACCCCATTAGAAACCTTAAGCCATGTTCTTGTGCAATAATTCATATGAATATGCGGGAGTACAAAATTACAAAGGGAATACAAAATCTATTTTTTGTTGTTTTTGAAATGGAACCAAGTTTTGAAATAATCTTGAAATAGGGGTATGGAAAATGTTTTACGTGTATCAAGGAAGTTAAGGTTTCTTGGACATAAAGTGGAAGGACTCAAATAGTGTTATGCAGGTGAGGATGACGGGATGAAAGTATTACATGATAGTTTTTTAAATTCAATGTTTCTTGAAGAAAAGCAAAGATTTATGTCAGGGGTATTTTGATGAGTGCAAACCCATCACATTTGTTATACTTTTTATCTTTATTTGATAATAAATAGTTAGCTATTGAATCATTTTGGAAAAATTATCTTTGTTTAGCTTTTATTGCCTAAATTGGTGTTTTGACTTTATTTAAAAGTGTTTTTGTAGAAAAACATCCACATTACTTCCCCATGTCTCATGGTGTTACTATATTTAGAGCTTAATATCCCAATTCTTTTCAAGAAACGAAGCACATGAATAAGATTCCATATGCTTCTGCAATTGGATCTATCATGTATGCAATGCTATGTAATCGTACACATGTCTTGTATGCCTTGAACATGATGAGAAGATATTAGTCAGATCCCAATGAAGCTCACTGGACTGTTGTGAAGAGCATCCTTAAGTACTTGAGAAGAAATAAGAATTAGTTCCTTGTTTATGATGGTAAGGAATAGTTGATGGTAAAGGATTACATTGATGCAAGCTTCCAAACTGACAAAGATCACTACAGATCACAGTCTACATTTGTGTTTTGCCTAAAAAATGGACCCATGAGATGGAAGAGTTCCTAGAAAGATAGTTGTAGATTCTACAATAGAGGTTGAGTATATTTTTGTATATAATGCAACAAAGGAGGTTGTTTGGATCATTAAGTTCATCTCATAACTTTGGGTGGTTCCAAGAATCAACAATGCAATTGAGATATATTGTGACAACAATGGAGCTACTACACAAGCTGAGGAATTGAGATCACATCAGAATTTCAAGCATATATAGAGGCAGTTCCATACCATACAAGAAATCATATAGCGAGGAGATGCGAAGATTTGCGTAGTGCTAACTGAAAGCAATGTGGTTGACCCCATCACAAAAGAACTTTCGTAGAAGAAGCATGAAGGTCATGTTAGATCAATTGGGATTAAGTTTATGGGTGATTGGCTCTAAGTACAAGTGTGAGTCTATTGTATGTATGCCTAGACAACCAATCATATGATGAATGTAATGGCATAACTTGTAAATGATTTGATTAATAATAAAGGCAATCTTCCAATTTGTTCTATTCTATTTTATTTAGTTATGAGATAATGATGTAACATGATAAATGTGTAAAGAAGGACATTACTCAATGATATATGTCTTCCGATTGAAGATCTGAACAATGGGATCATATGAATGCCAAGAGTATATACATTTTTGTTATGTCCCTAGCCAGATGCTATTGTGGAAGACTAATAGACAAAAATAACACATAAGACTAGAGTGTGTGTTGGTTGATGACAATATATCATTAGTCATGATATGTGATATCAAACAAAGCACATAGATAGTTGTTAAAGAATAGTATATCAGACAGACCCACCTTGAGAGTGACACATGGAAACCACGATTGGTAGTTAGAGTCAACTCTCATAGTGATGGTAGTGATTGTGATTCTTAAACATGAAGTCACTACACTCATCACATGTAGTTTGGTGTACTTTGGCATCATCCACTGTGATCTTGAATAAGGGTTAAAGGTGGTGCTCAGGTGCATTGTAACACATGGGGATGACTGTGAGTGATGTAGATTTGTCCCTCCTACATGAGTTGGATATCTTGGTCACTTGATAAAAAAGACTGAGAAATGCATGGCCATGCTCATGTGAGTCAATATGTGATATTGAGCTTACATATATCTCAGACAGTCTGCTCTAGTTCAAGGAACATGGATTGAACACTAAAGAGGATGAAGATTCCATGCTCAAGTTCAATTGAGATATCAGATACAAAGAAACTATACAATCACAATAACACCAATCACAAATTGTAGGTTTAAGTTATCCTCCAAATTTCTAATTACTTGGGTAGCAATGATGTCTTTCTAGATACCACTCATTACTGGTGATGTCATATATCAGTTATGGACATTCACTATCAATGTAACTTCGAACCTATAGGGTTACACACATATGCTACACTTGGAATAGGAGTTATTCATGAATGAAGTTTGAACTTGATTACTGAAGTGTTAGGTATTCAATTAAAAACAGCAACGGATGAAAGTTCACTAATTGGACTGTGAACTGACCAGTTCAAGTGTTGAACCAATCGATTCAAGTGTTAGGTCAATTGAACCATTATTGGCAAGTAGGTCCATGAGACGCCCAGTTCAACAAGTAAACCAATCGACTCAAGTCCATGAACCAACCTGTTTAGGATTTGATCTGACCAGTTTAGGTTGTGAACTGAATGTTTGATTGATCAATTTGATTGGATCGAGGATTGATGTTGATGTCATGTTGCACATTAATAAAATATTAATTTCCAATATAATTGCAAATGGGAAACATTATGAAATGACCAGTTCAAGGGATGAACATATCAGTTCACATGTGAACCAACCAGTTCAACGCTCGTAGGTTTTAGAAAATTCATGAAATTCCACCTCTTCAACTCTTGTTAGCCCTGACCCTAGCCCTCCTATAAATAGATGGGTACTGGAGGCCTTCTAGAAACACAACAATATATTCTAACAATTGTTTTCTTCTCTCTGGTTGTGGTAACCAAGAGAGCCTGAGAAAGTCCTACCCATCAAAGGGAAAAATAGCAAGGAAGAGACAATTGGGAGAGAAATTCAGCACTAACACTCTGACTAGGAGAGACAACTACTCCATGATTGTTCATCTAGAATGACAGGAGTTCCTAGTAGTCCTTGTGGACTAATACAGAGGCAAGGAGGTTGTTTCCTATCGCTAGGAGGGCGAAGTCAATTCTCATATGTGGTTATCAAATAGGAGACTACTGCTGATGTTGTCTAGGTGCAACTTGAAGTAAGGCGCATGCTACTACAAGTAGTAGTAGTTGGACTTGATCCAGGAACATGTATAAACTTAGCAACACTCTTTCCAATTACATAGTGTTGATACGATCTATTGCATTAGGAGAATATGGCAATTTAATTTTTTATTTTTACTACCTTATCTGATGTCATATTTCCTAACATAGGTGGAATTCTTCCTTTACCTATAAAATAAAAGAATGTAGAGCCAATTGAAAAAGGAGGGGGGCCAACAAATTACCTTATTGGACATCAACTGTAGAAAAAGAGACTCCCTCTGATCCCTGTAGAGGGAAGTTGGGGAGCTATAACAAAACTTGACCTAGTGCACAATTGCAGGACAATTAAGACAAATCTCTCAAAATGTAGTACATATGTCAACCTTGTTGAATGTATTGATGAAGTCAAAAAGAGACATTATGATGGATGGTGTAATGTTGTTAGTCATTGACTTGGTGACTGGCAGTGTGTAGAAGGGCCTCAACACTACTAAAACTACCAACACCAAGCTGATGATCCTTAACGTAAGAGTCTACATCTTACAAGACTCCCTTTGTGGCAATCTTGAAACAAGGTGAAGCCAAATCATAACCATGACTGTAGGATGAATGTGATTTCTTGACTTGAATCTAAAGGAGGCAAAGGAGCACTAGAGACATAGGATGCTAGAGAGATGGGACAATAACTAGCTAGACAAAGATATATCATAACTAATATTGTATTTAATAACTCATCTTTCATTATGGTGGCTGCCCCACACATGACATTAATAATATGTTGTTCTTTGAGGATGTCACTACATAAGTGACCCCTTTCTTGATAGATAAAATGGATCTTCAACCATTACACAATAATGATGAAGGGTTAACAAGAGATAGAAGGTTGCACCTTTGGCGAGGGAAGATGGGGATGCTTAGGTGAAAGATCCAAGTGAGCAATGACATCAAAGGGGGGCAATGCCACTAGAGGAGAGAACTTAGATGATAACAACAACTTGACCCTCTTTGATCTTGGACTTGTAACAAGAAAGAATGGCTTCAATAGACTATTCAGAACAGAAAGGACATTGATAGGTCAAAATCTGAGTGAGGAGTCGATGCATACCATCATGACTATAATTCTAAGTTTTCATGAGTTGTTAGAGTGAGACATGCTTCTAAGAAAAGTGTTCTTGAGAAAATGTGGAGGGAGAAGTAGTGAAGGAACCATGCTGGGAGAGACAGAAAGTGGACCCAATCGTCAATTGAATGGATTAGAATCTACCAAAATTGGTAGAACCAATGGTGTCAACATAGAATAAATGACCAAATAGTAGGATGTTATTTACTATTAGAACTCCACACAATAAACAAAATCCAAAATATCTATGCAAAGCTAGAGGCCACCTACAAGAAGATGCAATGTTTCAGACAAAGCCTAAAGCAATCAAGCATCCAACTCTAAAAGAGTATTGCTATAAAGAGGTAGACAAGAAACTATGGGAAACGAGGGAGAGAGAGAAAGTGGGAAAGAGGGAGTGGTTTAGACAAGGGATGGTTGTAGAAGAGAGAAAAAACAAAAAGTTATTTTGCTAATAACTTTCAAATTGTAACATATTTTTTGACAACATAAAAATCATTGTATTCCTTATAAAGAGTATGTTACAACTAGACCAACGATTACATCCTTTTGAAAAAATATAATATATAAACTCAAAGATGAGAGGGAGTGGCTAGAAGACAACAAAATAAAATAGGAGAGAGAAATTTATCTTGCTTATAACTTCCAATTTGTAATGACTTTTTTGGGAAAATAAAAATGTAAAATTTGCTAAAAAATATGTTCCAACAAGACCAAAAAACTTTTGAGAAAAATAGCAAAAACACAATGGACTGGAGATAACAACAAGTTGGACCATAGATAACAACATAACAGAATAGATCAAACAACAAAGTGGATCATAGATAACAAACAAATTGAACCACAGATAACAAGTCAATTAAAAAAGTTGTTTGCACTACTTCCCTCCTATTCTTCTTATATTTTCTCTCTTTTAGAAAATCAAACACTGGACCAGAGATAATAATAAATTGGACCAACAATAACAATACGTGTATTTATGATGAGTAAAATGAGGGGGAGAGAAAAAAATAAAACATCATATTATAATTAACAATGCAAAACAATAAATTGGACTGGAGATAATGACAAGTTGGATTGTAGATAACAACAAATTGGACAAAAGATAACAAAAAATGGACCACATATGATTTTCTCTCTCATAAAAACAACAAACTATACCAGAGATAACAACAAACTAGAATAGAGATAACAACAAATACGACCAAAGGTAACAACTAATTTTAAAATATTAGTTGCACTACTTTCTTCCTATTCCTCATATTTTCTCTCATTTGAGAAATCAACAAACTAGATCGGAGACAAAAATAAATTAGACCAGAGATAATAATGAAGTGGATGAGAGATAACAAAAAATTAGACCAAATATACCAACTAAATTTGGAAAATGTCACTACTTTCCTTCTATTCCTTACATGTTCTCTGTTATAAAAATAACAATTTATACTAGAGATAACAACAAACTAGACCAGAGACAACATCAAATTGGACAAGTGATAACAACCTCATATTTTCTCTCTCTATATATATCAAAAAATAGTAAACTCGACAGAAGATGACAACAAATTGGACTGGAGATAACAATAAATTGGACTAGAAATAACAATAATTTGGACTAAAGATAAAAACAAATAAAATATTAATGGCACTCCCTCCCTCCTATGCATTGTATTTTTTCTCTCTTATAAAAACAACAAATTGTACTAGAGAAACAACAAACTAGACCAAAGTTAATAATAAATTGAACCAGAGATAACTATAAATTAGATAAGAGAGAACAACAAATTGGACCGGAGATGATAATAGATTGGACCAGAGATAATAACAAATAGGATCAGAGATAACAACTAATTAAAAAAAATTAATAGCACAACTTTCCTCCTATTCCTTATATTTTCTCCCACTTATTAAAACAACAAATTATGCCAAGAGATAACAACAAACTAAGCTAGAGTTAACAACAAGTTGAACCAAAGATAACAACAAATTGGACCTAGAGATAACAACAAACTGGATAAGAGATGACAACAAATTGGACCACAATAACACCTAAGTTTAATAAATTAATGGTGCTACTTCCCTCTTATTACTTGTATATTCTCTACTGTACAAAAAAAATAAATTGTACCAGAGATAACAATAAACTAGACCATATATAATAATAAGTTGTACTAGAGATAACAACCAATTTGAAAAAAAATATTTGCACTACTTCCCTCCTATTTTTTTACATTTTCTCTCTCTTACAAAAATAATAAACTAAAACAAAGATAACTTAAAATTGGACAATAGTGCCATTCATTTTTAATCAAAAACATGTTAACATTGGTCTCGTTTTAAAGCATTTTTGTAAGGAACATAATTGTTTTTATTTCATAAAAAAATCATTATAATTTGGAATATATTAGCAAAAATATTAGGAATAGGAGGAAGTAATATCATTTATTTTTTTTTATCAAAAATATGTTAACATTGGTCTTGTTTTAAAGTATCTTTATAAGGAACACATTGGTTTGGATTTTGTCAAAAAAATTCATTACATTTTGAAAGATATGAGCAACAATAACTTGTATTTTTCTCTCTCTCTCATGCAACCACTCCCTTTTCCCCTTCCCTCTCTTCCCACTCCCTCTCTCCCCCGTTTTTTCCAATAATTTCCCTTTTTAGGCAGAGTGTCAGGCAGGACTAGCGTTATAAGGAGGTGGGATCACCCCCTTACTAAAGAAAAATTGAAGTATAAAACATCCATTCCAAACACACTCAAAGATATGTTGGAATTGGTGTAACATTTTCAAATTTCAATAAATGGTATTCAAAACAGACAAAGTAAAGCAGCGGAATAAAATTAATGACTATATTCAATTTTCACAAAAGATTACAAAAGTACATCATAATATCCCATAAGGGTTTACATGTATGATACAACATAAGGATCTAAGTAGAGGGAAATCTAAACCATAACAACTTTGTCTCCAAGCTTTAACTTCTTAAGCTATATCAACATCATCATGCCATGTCTTCATTATCCTCCACCTAGGGTTGGAAGCATACCCCAGCAAGAAGAGAAAATAGATGACATCAACAAAGGTTGGTATGTGCATACTAAATAGAAAATTGAGCAATACATGGAATAAAGGGCATCAAATATAAAAGGCTTCCCATAGAATGGATAAGGACCACCCAAATGGGTACCAAGAGAAAAGGAATTGAAATCATATGATGACAAAAGAATACTTTCCATTAATAAAACATAAAGATTGTGCCACACAAGGAAATGTAAAGAATTAGGGCACACACCCTATATCATCAAACTGCATGCACGTGAGATACACATAGCCCTAGAACAGTATAAACATAAAGGCAGCCAAGTCTCATAAACTTGAAACCTGATAGAGAAAAGAATACTTCCAATCTCCCAAATATATAAAACATGGGCCAAGAATCACACATCTTGCCCTGGGTATGAGGTTCCTTTCCATCCCAAAAGAGCAGGAAATATCACATCTCTGCTCGACAGGAAATAACACATCTGCCATAAAAACCAATGAAATTACACTACTCTAGTGCTACTGAATCACATAGCATGTTAAATGTAGAGGCAAGTAGAAAGTATAGTTAGAATATATACACTAGTCACCACATAAGTGACCAACATATACATTCACCTCATAAGTGGGAAAAAGACATGACATGTCATCTTTTAGAGTTCCATCATGAACAAAGCATAAGATAAGAGTTCAAAAGAATATCCATGATCACATGATCAACATCAAATAAGGTAGTTCACATGAACGATGATTTTCAAAAGAAAATACATTGTTTATAGGCTAATGTCCATAGGACAAAGAGAATGAATAAGCATAGGTGAATTGCTTAACATAGAAGAATATGGGATACATAATACCTCAACTTCAGAGTCTAAATAGTCCAAGTCAGTCCTAGATCCAAGCCTAGGCCTCCAAAGAACATATAGGGAAGGTGGATAGGTCCAATAAGTAAGGTTTCCAAGCTTAGAGAGGCTGGTTTCTCCAACAAAGCTCCTATCTCAAGCAAGAAGCACCTTCTCCACTTTAGAGGTGAAAAACTCTAACAAAAGAACATAGAGATGAGGTGTTTATGGGTTCTAGGTGGGGTTTCACCATGGAAGACCAGAGTTCTGACCTGGAGGAAGGTGTAAGGAAGAATAACAACATGAAAATAGGGAAGGAAAGGATAAAACTTACTCGTTTTGGTTGAAATAACCAAGGAGGAGCTTTAGAAATCCTAAATAGAGCAACTTTGGAAGCCTAGGAGCCTTCTTCACCAAGGTAGGCACCTTATTTTACCTTGGGACAACACCTTCATGGAAAAACATAGTAGGAGTTATGCTCTAAGCTAGAGGAAAGAAAGAAGAGCAAGAGTTTTCAAATTTGGAGTTGGGAAGGGGGTAGATATGGCTATATAAAGAAAGATGTCAAGCATGAGGTGTCTATGAGACTTTCCATGTGTCATGTATAAGGGTGTCCATGGACATGCAAGCCTTTATAGATAAGGAAGAATTCAAGCATGAGGTGTCAAGTTACTTTCCATGTGTCCAATGCTAAGGGTTTCTATGGACATGCAAACCTTTATGGATAAGGAAGAAGTCAAGCATGAGGTGTCCATGGAGCTTTCCATGTGTCCTTAGCCTAGGGATTTCATGGCCATGCAAGAGGACAACTCATAGAGGATTCTTGAATATCAACTGTAGGTTTATAGACACTTATAGGCCATCCCAACCGACCTCCAATCAAAGAAATAACCCCATTGGTTGATAGCTTCTAAAGATAAGCTCATTTATAAAGAGAGTAATCCCTGAAATGCCCTTGGAAAGAAACACCTTCAAACCAAGGTGCAACTAGGTGAACCATGGTTCAAAAACTTGAGAATAGTAAGGGAATATCTAAATATTATAATGCATGTGACAATTTACAAAGAAAACCTCCGAATTGGGTAAATTATAGAGAAGTCCAGAATGTACCTAAAATTGCATGACTTGCACAAACAACATCCAAATTTGGTGAAACTTCATCCATAAGTTATCTTTGATGTGTTGAATATAAATTTGATAGTATTTCTATATTTTGAAGTTATATAATCACATTATTCATTACTTATGCCTTTTACTCATTTTCTCTCTCCTAAACTTATCCTAATATTTCAAGGTTGTCCACATTAGATGAAATTTGACATGTATGCTAATTTTAATATATAGATTTCAAATCTAAAGTTTTTTTTTCAACTTTTGAGACTTATTTTTATGAGATATGTCATATGGCCCATTAACAACCCATTATCTAAATTATTCATCCAATTAAGTTCCTTATCTTCATATTACCACCAAAATGAGTTATGTGACATATTTTATGTATCCAATATTAACTTAAGATTAATGTGAAAACATTAGGCTATATTAGGGGTGATAAATTCATGTATTATCTCATTAGGATCATACTAAACATCTATTTATCATCTAACCTTAAACCTTGTTTGGCTAAGTCCAAAATATCAACTTCCAGGGTAGGGTCCGAGATCTAGTATGTTACAAGTGTCATGGACATCAACAGACAAAAGTGATTTATTTTGGCCTCCCGTATTGTCCCGTCATATCATTTTCCCCTCTAAAAATAAAATGACAAAATCAAATCATCCAAGGATTGACGTTGATGCGAGAGGTGTCTACTATAAGAGGAACATTTGGTTGTTGCATCAGAAATGGAGGAGAGGTAGGAAGGCCGAACAATGGTCGGCTGGTAGAGGCATCGAAAAATACAAGTTGACTAGGAGACAATCACAATTTAGCATGCCACAACTGGCCTGAAGTCTAAAGCATGATCAAAATGGAAACATGAAAGTTAAAGCGTTGTTCCCAGTGGCGGAGCCAGAAAAACTAGTAAGGGGGTACCACTGAAAGATACAAGTCAACCTAAAGTAAAAACTCAAAAATGGAGAGGGCACAAAGGTGTTTTAAAGTAAAAACATGACTCTTCTTACACATGTTTGTGCATAATTTAGATGATTAGGTAAGGAACATGCCACCCCAAGTCTACGTGTTGCTACACCACATGTTGTTTCCCAACGACACTTGGAGTATGGAACAACCACAATGGTGGTTGTTTTCTTGATGAGTAGTGACACATATACCTCATTTCATCGTCCCATTTGTATCCACAATCCACTATGTGTATGAAAATAAAGAAATATTTTAAAGAGAAACAAAGAAGAGAAAAATGTGTTCTGCTTATAAGTTTCAATTCGTAATGATTTTTTTGACAACATATAAATCATTGAATTCCTTACAAAATATTTATTCCAACAAAATCAAAGTCGACAAACTTTTGATAAAAATTGAACGAAATATAAAAATGAGTATTGCATATTGGGGTAGTATACATTTTTTGAATAAGATACTACCTAAAAAATTAGCACCACATAGGCACTTTTTAGTATACTTCTCTATTTTATGTCATTATGTTTTAAAATAATCATTAAAATGATTACTGCATCATATTTTTAAGAATAATACTCATTTTAAAGTAACACACTAATTGAAAGATGAGTATTTTGTATCGCTCTTTTGGTATAGTACTCATTCTAGATTCCTTATAAAAAATACATTCTAACAAGACTAATGTGCACACAATTTTGAGAAAAAATAGAATATAAAAATAATACACAAAATTAGTATAATTATATATATGTAGAAAATGAGTATTGTCCATAAAACTATATACACAATACTTATTTTAGAATAAATAACTTGAAATACATGTACAATCTCATCTGGAGTATTACACACATTATAAGTATAAGAAATTACTTTTGACATACATCATACTAGTTTGTCAAGTAGAATATTGATACAAAAATGGGTACCATCATTATGAAATGAAAATTGAATACTCATTTTGCAAAATCTAAGTATTATCCTAAAATAAATATTCAAAATTTTATTATAACAACACTCATATTTGATATTATTTTTATATTATACGTTGTTTTTTTTTCAAAAGTATGTCAACATTAGTTCTGATGGAGTGTATTATCTTCAATGTAAAGGTTCTTATTTTGAGGAAAAATTCATTACAGATTGAATGTTACAAGCAAATAAGTTTCTCTCTCTTCTTTTTTCTCTTTTCTACATATTTGTTTTCACATTTTTTGTTTCCTCTCTCTTTTCTATGCCAAGGCACAACAACACTATAACTAAGTTTTCATGTTAGCTCCAAACTTTTAAAAAGATGGTAGTGAAGTTAAGTTGTGAAACCAGGTATACATAGTGTTGTTTACCATTTTCCATTATGAATCACACCAGATAATTGGAAGAGCCTACCAACTTCAAGTCAATTGGGAGAGTCTATAAACTAGTAATATTACTAGGGCCAAACAAATCAGGTAATGTTACCCATAATGATAAGACATGACAAAACTAACATCAATTTTTTAGCATAAAATAATAGTATATACACACCCATTCTCATCACCCCATCTATATCAAAATTTTGGAATTGGCATCCCACAATACATTAACAACATATAAACAAAAAATGCATGAATAAAAGAGAGAAACATATTTTGATTATAATTTTTAATTCATAATGATATTTTTGGCAAAAAAAGTGTTAGATACCTTATAAAATACATTTAGACAAGAATAATGATGACTATCTTTTAAGAAAAATAATATAAAATATAAAAATGAGTATTGTATATTGTAAATAATACTAATTTTTTGAATATTGCACTGACTTGAAAATGAGTATTGCATGTTGTTCTTTTGGTATAGTACTCATTTTGATTATATTGGGTTTTAAGTAAGTATTTTACTTCATTTTATGTGGACAATACTCATTTTATACTTTATAAAAATGAGTATTATCGCCTAAAAATATAAGACTTATTTGAAAATATAATGACATAAAAATGAGTACTATACTGAAAGAATGATATGTAATATTCATTTATGAGTTAGTGTTAATAAGAAAACTAGTGTTATCCTAATATGTGATACTTATTTTTATATTATGTATTATTTTTTTTAAAATATAACGATGTTAGTCTTGTTAAATATGTTCTTATAAAGAATATAACAGTTTTTATTTTATCAAAAAAATCATTACGGCCAAAAAGTTGTAAGTAAAATAAATTTCTCTTTATTCATTTTTTTCTTTTATTTTTATCCTTCCTCTTCTCATTTCCATGTCAAGACACAACAACATCAACTATGATTGACTCGGAATTTGGTAGAAGATGATAGTGGAGTTGAGAGATAAATATGGGTGTAGATAAGGTGATACCCAATTGTTTTTCATTAAATAATACTTGTGGTAAAAGCACCTGTCATTTACTTCAAATAAAGTACCTACAAGTACAAAAAGAAAGAAAAAATAGTCGATAAAGTGATGTAATTTTATGTGCAAGCTTATTCGGGCCTCCCAAAAGTCCCTAATATCCAATTTGGATTGCTGTAAGATATTAGTAGTTCCGATTCATTTTTATTTTGTGTCTAATCAATTTTTTTGGTTCAAACGTTCAATTACTAACCAGGCAGTAGATTTTGGGTTTTCCAGATCGAGTCCATTTGAAATAGCTTATACTACTTCAGGTTGTACCAGCTACTACAGAAAAGGCCTTTGGCGTCGGTTATTTAGAGCATTTAGTGTCAGTTTCCAAGCAACACCCAAGTAGGCGCCGCTAAAAGTCGACACCTTCAGTGTCGGTTTCTAACTGATGCCATAACTCTTCCCGCCATCGAAAACACGCCAGCAAGGGAACTATAGGCGTCGGTTATTAAAGAAAACCGACACTAAATCATGGTTAAAGACGTCAGTTATTAAGCAAAAATCGACGCCATAACCCTTCCCGCCACAAAAAATGCATCAGCAAGGGAACTATAAGCGTCGGTTATTAAAGAAAACTGACACTATATCATGGTTAAAGAAGTCGGTAATTAAACAAAAACTGACGCCATTACTGTTCCCGCCACCAAGCCAGCGAGGGAACAAAGACGTCTATTTTTTTTAATAATAATCGACGTCGTATGTCTTTGGTGTTAGTTTTATACAAATATCCGACGCCTATGTTCTGATTTTTTTCTTATCAGTTTGTAGGTCTCTTGTATGCCTGGTTTGCAAAACGATGAACCTGCAATTCAATTATGAACTACATGTTTACAACATCCATTGATATCATCCAACAACATGCCACAAACCTGCAAAGTCATTCACATTCAGACACATGTACTGATCATATACATGTAGAAACCTGCAAAGTCATTTACATTCACATTCAATTCTATTCATTTAATCTCTTTTCACATTCAGACACGTGTAGAAACATTCATGTATTGATCAGAAAAAGTCATTCACATTTACACATATGACAATTCAGAAAAAATCATTTACATTCACACAAAAATAATTATGAGAACAAAGTTTTGAAATATCATTCTTTATTCATCATCGTCATCATTATCACCAGGACCCCAATTATAATTAAAAATTCCCACTACTTGTAGGGCTTTTGCCTATTTTTCTCTTACAACATCTAATTCCTCCCTCGTATAGGGAGTATGTACATCTAATAACTTTTCACTTGTACTGAAGTCAATTTTAAACACCTACAAAGAGAATGACGTATATATAATTAATAATATATAATAATATTGATATATTTCATATTATCTAATGAGACTATATATAATACCTTATGTATAATATTGATTTTCATTGCGGCATGTTTGATGATTAGGTCCATAAATTGCATCACATAGTAGGCACATGCCCAACCGTTGTCTTTTGTAGCACACTATAAATTGAAACATACAAAATATTCAAAAATACAAATAAGCACAGTTCACATAAATAATATATATATTGGAGTCGGGAAATTACTTTCATATTCTCCCAAATTAGTGGTTGATTCTTTTTCCTGGGGACCTTTCCTCCAATATTTTTGAACTCTTGTAAAACCCTACATATTAATGTAACACATTAAATTGCATAATTAAATAGTAATGTAATAACAAATATTAACGAATATAAAAATATGAAATATTTCTCACAGGAATAATGACATTTTCATTGTGTGTCCATATAATGTATTCAATTCCTTCCCCACATGATCTAGATAATAGACAGTGAACGTCTTGGGGACAATAACTAGTAACTCCCAATGCCTACCACTACAGGTAAGAAAGTTAAAAATTAATAACTCAAACTCCACAATAAAAATGTAATTTTCTTAAGTCCAAATTATAAGCAAGGTAAACTTACTCGACATTAAATGGAGCTATTATCACCGTCTTTTTATTTTTACCAAAATATTCAAAAGCAGCACAGCAGTATGAAGTAACTGAAGAAGGGTCTGTATCTACAAGACTAATCAAAGATGGAACCAAAAATCCCACATGGGAAAATGTAAAATCTATACATATCATGTGTAAGTGGCTGCAAAACATGTATTATGTATGCATTAATATATAAGAAACCAGATAACTATATATAAAACAAGGTATATAGATGTATCAAGGAAGAAGATACCGACGATATCATCGGTATACCGCTCGGTTTACCGATACCGAGCCAATCTGGCATCGATTTACGCATATCTGTCGCTGCTCCCACAAATTTCAGTAAACTGGTGGGTTTACCGGTAAAACTGACCAGTTTTCGACGGTAGGGGGTTCAGTGAAAAATTCCCCACTTATGGGAGATATGGGCAGTATACCGCCCCGGTATGCCGTCATTTGCGAATGTGATTCTGTTGTTGTTGTTAGAGTGAAAGAACTTACTCATTTGGAGTGATTTTCTTCGTTGGAGCTAAAATCAGCTGTAATCAAGGTATGTTTTCTTGATTTCTTGCATTCTTCATCATTTCCAACCCATCTCCTATCTATTTCCTTCTATTTTCACCATAAAATCTCTCCAAAAATCTATAAATACACTCAAATCTTAGATCTACTTCAAAAAACTTAGAATTAATGCTATTTAACAGTAGATCTATGAATATTATATGTAGATCTACTAATGTATAACTAGATCTACTACTTTTAATTAGTATTATCATATAATTTCACTAATTAATATTAAATTCGTAATAATACAATAAGTACTAGAAATAATAGGTATCTAACTTAAGTTTAGTAGAAGAAGTTGTACCAAATAGCAATGCGAACATATTCAAATAAAAATATTGTAAAAATATTTATATTTTTCGTTTTTTAATTTATTTAAAATGCTGAAAATAATATAAAAATCATTTTTTGTTTTTTCTACAGAAATGTATGCGTTATTATTATGTAAGATGGAATGAGTAAAGTTGTAATACATCACTTGACTTAATACTAGATAATTATCAGATTTTATAATTTTTAATTAATTTCATACTTTAATTTTTTTATTTAAGCCTTTTTCTTGTTAATAAAAATCTTAAAAAATATTGTTTGATTCTATAAATACATTTAACATTTATACACCTAAAAGTGTTGTGTTTGATTCTATAATACATAAAATAGATTAATTTCTTGCAACTTGATGGGTTATAGATTTCATACACCTAATTTTTATTTGTCTTTGTCTTTTTGCAGTGTGACAGTGTCCACTTTTGACTTTTGAGAAGATGTCTTCAAGTGATGGTGAGGGTTCGGGGGCCGGTAATGTTGGTGGAGCTAAGAATGTGATGGATTTTGCATGGAATCACTGCACGCCTCTTGAAGGAAATAGGGCAAAGATAGTTGCAATTACTGCAACAAGATGATTGGTGGAGGGGGGATTACTAG
This sequence comes from Alisma plantago-aquatica, assembly GCA_963693085.1. Classification (NCBI taxonomy): domain Eukaryota; kingdom Viridiplantae; phylum Streptophyta; class Magnoliopsida; order Alismatales; family Alismataceae; genus Alisma; species Alisma plantago-aquatica. The sequence goes on along the minus strand of OY856411.1, from coordinate 712,441,075 downwards.
ATTCAAACGTCACATTACTGGCGGTGACAAAAATGTGCCAATGTACACAAGGTGTCTCCAAAGTGTTAGGGATGATTTTAGGAATATTATGGGTGCAAAGAAACACAAACAATAAAAGATGAAGGAGGCTGACAGGGGTTACACAGATACATTATTCAATGTTAGGGGCACAAGTTCTTATGCAGAATTAGATGATGACATTGCATATCCTCCTGATTGTGACACAATTTATTCATGTCATGCGTATAGGCGTGCCCTCTGAGATTCCCACAGAAATGAGTGGGAAAGAGAGGAGGCAGCTTGGATTATAAGGAGGTATGGGCCATCTAGTGCAGGTGGAGGCAGTGGTACTGCACATATTCCTATTGTTGACCTAGATGACGATGAAGACAGAGCTGCTCATGGAAAAAGGAAGAAAGGCGACATTGATACACTTTTCTGTTCTACTAGTACAATATTGAGGCATGTTGATGAGCCAGGGGTTAGGAGGCCTGAAGCTAGGCAAAAGGCATTAAAGCAATGTTCACTGTTGCAAAAGATAAGGTCGGGAAGGCAGTGGGTAAGTTCTTCTTTGCTCATGGTATACCTGCACATGTTGCAACTGAACCGTATCTGCAACATATGGTAGATGTGATAGGAGATTCTAGGAGGGGCATCAAGGCCCCCACTTCATATGAATTAATGAACAAGTATCTTCCCCTAGAGAAGAAAGATCTACAAGCCTGGATTTCAGGCCAAAAACATATGTGGGCTGAATATGCTATCACACTTATGTGTGATGGGTGGACTAGTGGCAACATAAGACAACCTATCAACTTTCTTGCACATTGTCATGGATCCACAATTTTTTTTGGACTCTTTTGATGCTTCAGGTGAGGTCAGGAACCACAGGTTCATAAAGAAACTAATGAAGACATACATGAAGCAGGTTGGTGTGGAAAATGTGGTGCAGATAGTTACTGATAATGGTTCTTCCTTCAAGAAGGTCGGGGACAGTTTAATGAAGAAATATCCCATATACTGGACACCATGTGCTACCCACTGCATAGATCTTATTCTCAAGGACATTGGCTTAATTGAATTCATTAAAAATCTTTTATCATTGATGGTAGGTTGATCACAGGATTCATCTACAACCATTCTTTTCTGTTGAATGCAATGAGGTGACGTGAGTATTGTGGAGGTGATCTGATTAGAACATGTGCAACTAGATTTGCAACAAACTTTCTTGCCTTACAATCATTAAAGTCCAAAAAGGATGGACTTAGGATGCTCTTCAATGGAGTGGACCTCCATGAAGGAGCAAAATACCCCAGTTGGCAGTAGAAATGAGCAGTTGATTGCCAGTAGACCTTTTTGGGATAAGGTTACACGGGTGCTGTGAATAATGGAACCCATTGTCAAGGTATTGAGGCTGGTAGATGGTGAAAAAACTGCAACAATGCCTTTTTTATATGATGCAATGACCTCAATGGTGGACCACATCAAAGAAGCAGCTCCTAAGTCCAATGAGCAATACATCAGAATTTATGAGAATCATTGGACAAATATGCTTTTACATCCATTGCATAAAGCAAGTATATATCTCAATCAATTATGTTCTAAGTTTCTAACTTCTGAGTTATTTGTATAACTCATAGTCTACCTATTAAAATGTCATTCTAATTTCCTTATTTATATTTGTGATAGCTTACTATTTGAATATGAGGTTCCAATACTCATGAACGCTTGGATTGAATCCGACTCTAATGACTGTAGTGAGAGATGTCACTAACAAGTTCATTACCTCTCTAGAAGAGTGATTACTAGTACTGGAAGAGGTATAAGATAACTATATTACTTACATTCTTAATTTCTCATTAGTCATTACTCATTAGGTATCACTTTGATTTCATCATCTAAATATCGTAGATGATGTTTTTTTTACAGTTGTGCCATTTCCGTGAAGGCACTGGATGTTTTGGACATCCAAATGCGGTTTCTGATCGTGAGGTAGGTGATCCTTGTGAGTGGTGGGTTTAGAATGGAACAGGTGCCCCCCATTTAAGAAAAGTGGTTGTTCACCTCCTTTCTGAAACAACATCTACATGGGGTTGTGAAAGAAATTGGAGCACATTCAATCTGATACACTCAAAGAGAAGGAACAAGCTTGGTGCAAATAGGTTGAGGGACCTTGTCTACGTTCACTACAACATGTGGTTGAGGGCTAGAGCAATATGAGATGCCAACTATAGGGAAGTGGATTTTGCTGTTGTCCACAATCCCATTGACACCGCATACACTTTCAACACTGACAGACGTAGAGGGCTGGAGGAAGATTCAGAAAATCCTTTAGAGGAATGGATGAATGAGATAGGTCATCATGTTCTTGATAATTTAGATGGGCGTCCAGATCCATACATAGAAGATCAATTTGAGACAAACAATGGTGATGATATTATTCTTGATAATCTACCTGAAAGACTTGAGCCTGAAGTTGCACATGTAAATGTTGATATGTAAATAGATAGAAGAGTACAATAACAGTTAGGTAGCTCAGATTCTTCTTCTTAAGCTGGTTCCAAATCTAAGTCTGATGATAGTGACAATGATAATGATGGTGGTAATCAAAGTCAACGCTCTCCAGAATATCCTCAAGCTGTGGATCCTCAACATGATGACCGACCTTATGTTACTAGGGGTGCACCACCACAACAAAAAGAATATCCCATGGATGAAAAAAATTTCAAAGAAGAAAAACTCGAACTGGGAAAGATTACAGCGGTGCACCTCCACCAAATGCCGCAATGCCCACAACTCCAAGCCCCTACCCCTACTCCTATCCATCCACTCCACAACCACAACCACAATACCAGAGTCCAAGTGATTATCATTTTGATGTTGCTGAATCAATGGATGCATTGAGTATATCTGACTCTCAATCTCAATCTCAACATTCATTTGGAGATATGTTATTTAGGCAGATACTTCCATACCCATCTCAGAATTCTCAACATGGGTGTTCTGGATATCAAGTTGAACCACAAGGTCCACAACCAAGGTTACAATTAGAACTTGGACCTGGTATGGGATATCGTGAAGCATACTCTGTCTGTAGCCCTTATGGATGCTTTCAGGTGAACACTGAAGCATACTCTGGTGATTTTGGGCAAACATGGAGTGGTGGGCATACTACAATTTATCCTATTGCTGGAGTTCCATTACAACCTCCTTTTCCTCAACCTCCAGCTCCTCAAGCAAGGGCACCCGCACCTCCTCCCACTTCTTCTCAGCCTCCCAGGAATTCAGCAAACAAGGCTCAATATCTCAAAGATTTATAAGAACATTTTCCAAAGATTGGGATGATGCAGTATGTGAATCCTAAAGTATATGAGGAGCATGTTGTCACATACAACAAATCGTATAGAGCTTTGATGACATGGGAGCAATATGTAGAACAACAATATCCTTATCAGCAGCCGACGCGCCACTCAACATACAACTGATGTGAGTTAGTACTTAGTAATTTACTATATTGTTATATGTTTGTTGTAAGTTGAATATTATTGCATAAGTGTGTAAACATGCGTTTATGGATTGTGCTACTAAAATTTCAGATCTTAATTCTTATATTTTTTCATTGAAATCCTTCATCAAAATCTCAAAAAAATAGGATTGATTCCTTACCTCCCACATGATTGACCCCCCCCCCCCACATACCCAATATAGATTTTTTTTTGCATAAAACGTTGCATCTATGTGTTGAGAGCACGCCTGTAAAATTTCATGATTTAATTCGTTCATTTAGGCGTCGATAAGTCCAAGATTGCATCTGTCTATATTTCCGTCGGTATACCTGTAAATATCTATTTCCACGTCGTCGATAAGGCGTCGTTATCGACATTTAATTCCTTGGGATGTATAAACAAGATCTCACCATATCCACAGCTCTATCATAGATGTGTTCAGCTAATCATAATGAAACAACTCCAAAATATCTTATATAAATAGCTTGTTATCATATGATTGACCTGCATTAATACGTATGCATTAATGCGTATGCAAAACTTGTATTACGTATGCATTAATACGTATGCAAAACTTGTATAAATAGATTGTTATCATATGATTGACTTGCAACATCCTTTGGAATAGTAACATTTATAGGGAAATTTGAATCATATTTGCCTATCCATACTACCATACTCCTACAATTATGACCTAACGAGGTGTGTAGGTCCCTTGGAAGCCAACTTGGTACTTTAGGAGGTGGAGGTGGAGGCCGAGATGTAGCAGGTGTCTTCCTTTTGACATGTATATATAATTTCAGATCAATTGACTCATATATACACACTAACAAATTAACATAATGTAAATTTACCATACAATATTAGTATAGACGACATCCGCTTTGGGCCACATTATCACTCTGCCTTCTGGCTCACCAAGTGTTTCAGAATCTGGGTGGGAATATGGTAGTGGAATATCCCTCCAATTGGGGAGTATATGTATCGGGCTCACACAAACTGCACCAGCTGGTACTAGAGTCCCATGAAACATCTCCCCTGGAAGGGTTGGGTAAGCATGTGCCCCTGTAATGATATATTCTTGACTTTTTAGACGGCATGGATTCAACCCCTACAAATTTACGTAAAGAATGTTATATACATATATACATAAACATATCATCTTGAAAAGACTAGCTACTATATATGTCATAAAAATACTTACAGCGGACGTGCTAGGTGGTGGGTCTACAGGATTACTCCCAACCTCTGTAGTAGGAGAAGAGCGGCCCACCACAGGTACTGTCTGAGTGGCAGTCTAAGACGTCTACCACTTGCTAATTGCTTCATTGAGTCTCTTATCAAGTGTTTCCTCGACTCTCCTATCAAGTGCTTCCTCGACTCTCCTATCAATTAATCGATCTACCTATACATGGACAAAAGAAATGCTAGCTTCTGATTATTGAATTCTCTTTCGCAATAACATTCTAAAAAATGAATAAGTTACCTCATCTTATGAAAGTCCCGCTTTTGGGACTTTTTGCATTGTGTTGGCCCAAAGAACGCTTTGATGCCCACACCAGTGCATGCACCCCAAACACGTCTAGGATGCTCTGGGTTACCCAGAGCAACTGTCAATTGATCCCTTGTGCCCTCAGGGATGAACTAGCCTTCCTTCCTCTGCTCGTGCAGCTCCCGCTAATCGTCATCAATAGAAATTGGTAAGTAAACATAACAATAATCAATATCGATCGATTGCTCTAAGAGTTGAATTTTACCATTTTTACAGCCACCTCAGCAGTTGCGTGCTTTTTATATCTCCCTTCTTATTTTTCCTCCTATCTATCCACATAGCATGGCGAGGCAGAGGTGCGGGACCAATAGTAGAGGACTCTACAGTCTCCTGAGTAGCGGTAGACTGAGCAGTAGACTCAGCTTGCAGTCTTTGGTGAATGCCTGCATAGCCTCTTGGACCCATTGTGTGGTCATGCACATTTAGTGCACGCCTTGCTCTTTGAGCATCGCTGATAGCCCTGTTAGTAAGCACATTGATTTGGTTAGTAACACTAAAGGTTAATCTTGAATAGGTGAACACATAAGAATGTATATTAATTAAATTGGGAGTGGCACTTAATACCTTGAATTCATTCATTTTTCTTTGGGTAACAAACTCCTCCCAGTCTTTGGGGTCCAGGTGGTTCCATTGCTCAGTGGTTGCCTTCTGCCTAAATTTATTTTTTAAAGAGAATACAAACAAAAATTATTAGTGTAGAGTTAGTCAAAAAGTGATCAATATCTAGAATTGGAAATCAATCAAGAACCTCTTATCAATATTGTGTATGTAATCTTGGGTGAGATTTTTCCTATAGTTCTTTAGGACCCTCCCACAGCATTGCATCACACATTTACGATGCAGATTTTCATCCAGATCAAATATACTCTGCAAAATAGAATTTCTATTAACTAGTATCCTAAAAATTAGTAATCTACAAAAATAGAATTGTAAATAATAATAACTCACACATAGTTCCTTCCATACTAAGTCTTTCTTCCCCTTAGGAACTTTATGCCAGGATTCTACGTTAGGACTATAATGGCTACGAGTAAGAACCCCAATATATGAAATAAATGAGTTTCGGTTCACTCCAACTGGATTTCCTACATGATCGAAATCCACAGCCAGTTTGGGTCCATTGCCCCTTTGCTGTAGTAACTTGTTCATCATTGTGATGCCCCTCACTTTCTCAATTTTTTTTGCTGCTCATCAAGTGCCCCAATTTCTTCAGGGGGTACATCACCAACCTAAAATTTTACAACAAAAAAACACACTTACATGATATAACTATAAATGAACATATAGATAGAAACCTCAGGGATATATTTTTAAATCTTATATTGTGAGGCGGCGCATTGACGTCCTCACACTCACGGTAATCATCAACACGGTCATGAGGAGAATGCCCAACCATCTGAAAGTTCACATTCACATTATAAAGTTCACATTGTAAAGTAATTCACATTGTAAAGTTCACATTCACATTGTAAAGTAATTCACATTGTAAAGTTCACATTCACATTTTAAAGTTCACATTGTAAAGTTCACATTGTAAAGTTCACATTCAGAAAAATAAAACATATAAAAAATATAAACATACATGCCTCTAATATTGCGATCTTTTATCAATTAACAATCCTTCATTGTGATCTCCGCACACATACAAGTCATCATTAGCTTCAATATTTGGTGGTGTTGGCAACCCAACTGAGAATGGACTGGAGTCATCATACTTATCATAATACTATACTTCATATATAGGATCTTCAATGAATTGTCTTTTACCATGAAGAACAACTGACCATTTATCATTTGCAGGATCATCGATATAAAATACTTGTTTCACATGTTATGCTAATATGAATGGTTCACCCTTCTCGCCAATCTTTTCAAAGTCCACTAATGTGAAACCCAATTCATCCACTATAACTCCTTTGGTGTTATCAACCCAATTACATTTAAAGAGCAGAATTCTAAAAGCTACGTAGTCAAACTCTCATATGTCTTCAATGACACCGTAATATGACATTTTAGCTTCACGTGGACTCTTATCCTTTGCACTTGCAAAAAACAATGAAGATGCTTGAAGGGTGACCCCACTGTTTTGGACGACACTCTTATCATCTTGAAGCTTTGTGTAATATGAGAATCCATTTATGTCAAACCCTTCATAAGACATAACATTCAATTTTGGTTTAAAGGCGAGGCATTTGATAGTTTCAGTAAGATTATCTGGTGTTTGAGATATTGATGTAAGATTTTATCTTCAAACCACTTAATAAATGTCTTATTATGCTCTCTAGCAAGCCACATTGAATTGGCATGATGATATTGTCTCTTGATGAAATTGGTATGTTCGTCGATGTTGTGTAAAATATACAAGTGACTTGTTCCAACTGCTCGCGGCTGATTACTTTCATCCGTGATCCCAAAATTCCTTTGCCAAAATGCTCCTCAATATTCTTGTCATTAATAGGAGCATTGATACCAATGTACGGATGTTGGATGAGTAACCCTGTGGCACCTTAACATTTACCAAGCATTCACAAAAAGATTTCTTCTCCTTTCTCGACAACGTGTAACAAGCGGGAGGTAAGTATGTTCTTCGATCGCTACTAACTACTTCTTTTAACTCTATCCTTATTCTCATTTCACGTAGGTCCATTCTGGATTTTATCCCATCTTTAGTCTTACCTGGTATATTCAACAGAGTACCGATGACGCTATCACAAATATTTTTCTCAACGTGCATGACATCGATATAATGCCTGACTACCAAAGATCTCCAATAAGGAAGATCCCAAAATATTGACTTCTTCTTGAATAAATATTTGTCACTCCGTGTGGCCATCGTACATTGTGATCTCTTACCAAATTTATTGGCAAAGTCTTTTACTCTTTCATAAACATCCTCCCCTGGTATAGATTTAGGTACACTCCGTTCCTCATTCCGTCCATTGAATCCTTTGCGCAACCTACGATACAGATGGAATTTTAGAAGAAACCTTTGATGACCAAGATATACAGTCTTGTCGCCGTGTTTTAGTCGTATTGAATCAGTGTTCTCTTCACATATAGGACACACTTTAGATCCTTTGACACTATATCCAGACAAATTCCTATATGCTGGAAAGTCATTCACAGTGCAAAACAACATAGCATGCAAACGAAATGTCTCTCTTTGTGAAGCATCATAGGTCATCACACCTTCACCCCAGAGTTTCTTCAAGTCATCAATAAGAGATTCAAGATAAACGTCGATATTATTTCCAGGTTGTTCAGGGCTCGACATCAACAACGACAGCATAACATACTTATTTTTCGTACAAAACCAGGGAGGAAGATTGTATATAACAAGCATAACTGGCCAAGTGTTATGTTGGCTGCTCAATGTCCCGTACATATTCATCCCATCTGTACAAAGACCAAGTCTTAGATTCCTGACTTCTTCACCAAATTTAGGGTACAATAAATCAATATTCTTCCACTGTGGGGAATCAGAAGCATGTCGTAGGATCTCATCATTATTTTTCTTAGCATCTGCATGCCACATCAAATTCTTCGCATCTATCGGATTGTCTAACAAGCGTTGAAACCGTGGTAATTATAGGTAGATACCACATCACCTTGGTAGGAGAACCAGTTTTGGACTCCCCCAAAGTCATCAATTTATACCTTGACGCACCACATTTGGGACAATCTTTCAAATCCACATAGTCTTTTTCAAATAATACACAATTATTCAGGCATGCGTGTATCTTCTTGGCCTCCATTCCCGTTGGGCACAATAATTTCTTTAACCGGTATGTTGAGATTGACAGCTTGTTTCTTTCAGGAAGAATTTCTTTCAACAAAGACAACAATGACGCGAAGCTTTTGTCGCTCCATCTATTGTTAGCTTTCATCTTATACAATCTCAACACAATGCTAAGCTTCATAAACTTACAACATGCGTATAATGGTATCTCAATATCATGCATAATGTTTCTAAACATGGGAGGTGGATCAGTGTGCTCTACCCCACAACTATCCAACATCGCATCAACGATGTCTACTGGAACTGGTTTGTTCACATCTACGTCATCGGAGGTAATTTTTTCTTCACACAAGCACTGCTATCGACATCCACTGATTTCAGATTTGAAATCTCTCTATGCAAGTGTCATTCTGTATAGCCTTGTACAGTATTGTTGCACATGCCATGACTTTTGATTTCGTCACCAGTGTTGACTTTCAAGTTGTTACCGCAATGCCTACATGGACAATAAAACCTATCTCCATGTTGTTTCCTATGTTCCTCGGCAAATCTAATAAACTGATCAAGACCAAAAATAAACTCTGGGGTGCAGTGATTTGGAATGGACATCCATGATCTATCCATTCTATGATCAAAGAGAAAACAAGTATATATTAGAACAAGATTAGGGTCTAGAGTTAAAATATTAGGGTTTATGGTTAAAACTTTAGGGTTTAAGGTCTTATATATAATAAATGTGTACTACCTATCCCATTCTTGAACACCTAATCCCACTAGTATGTGTATAATGTGCATTGAGTTTTCAAGAAAATTTCGGAAGCATTTCCCCGTTGTTCTCCAAGTACATATGTACTTAGAGAACAAATGGGGAAATGCTACCAAAATTTTCTTGAAAACCAAATACACATTATACACTTATATCCTAAGTGAGATTAGATGTTCAAGAACAGTCCCAAACCGGGGACTATCCAAGATTTACTCCTAATGAGTAAATCTTAAACGGGTTTCTAGGCCAACAAAATATAACACCACTCATAAGTAGGCGGGTCTGATCACATTAAATTTTTAGGATCGAACCTAAGGACAATTTTTCTTAAGGCCAATTTGGATTTTAGTCCAATTAAGAAAAAGTGATTAACATTGGATCAAGTTGACTATCTTTTTATATAACTAAGTTATGTAAGGAAGTAAATAAAATAAAAGCAAAACTTAAAAATAAGATAAAAGAATTATAAAAGAACATAGACATAAGATTTCACCACCACTACATATATTTGCTCACTTACATTGCATCACTCACAATTTGGATATTGGATCAAGGGTCAAACACATTCCAGATCTAGTTAGAGTATGTAAATCACAAGGATAAAGTTCCCCATTGAATTGAGGTCTCATTATTTATATATCATGAACCCATCACCCCAGAGAATGTCATTTTAATGTCACATCTAGGTTTCATTGATGATTTATTGATGCTCTAATTTCATATACATATGTCTCTACTATAGGATTTTAATAGACATGATAAGTACCTAATGTATAGAGTATTATTAAATAATAAATCAAGAATTCAATAGTTTCAAACATGCAATAATTCACAATGCAATGTTATAAACTACGGGCAACATGGTTAATCCCCACACTCTAGTAGACAAACTAACCTTAAATATAGTGATGTATAAGAGATTAAGAAGAAGTTTTTTCTTAAGTAAGAGTAAGATGAAGCTCATTGATAATATAGTGATGTATAAGAGAGGCTCCATGGCCTAATAAACCACCCTTTAAACAACAATTATAATATCTAATCACATTCTTTAGTGTCTCATTACTCCACATCAACCCACCAATGGTTGTCTCCAACTCTCCCCAATGATTTCGAGGGTTCTGGATGGATCTAGATAGAATGCTATTCTCTCTTTAGATGTCCATCCATTTGGTTTCAAGTCAACTGACATCAACCAACGACTCTAAGGAATTTGATGCGGATTTCCAATGCTAGTTCGAATGTTCGATACTAGGTGGAGGACATCAGCTAATTATGACACGAATAATAAGGCTATTGGGAGGAGGAGCACGTGTTACCCAACATGATTTTAGAAGGTATGTCATCAGCTAATACCGCGGGTCAAAGGCTCATACGCAGCTCGGTGTAGCTCAATGGAGCTCTAAGGAGCTGGGCACAGCTTGGAAGGGGCGCACCGCAACTCGATGAAGCTCTAAGGAGATGGACCTAGCTTGGGTGGAGCGGGTGGTAGCTCAAGGTGGCGAGTCCTAGCTCGGCCAAGGCAGGACTAAGCTAACGGGAACCAATGAGGACGACAACCCAAAGGAGCTTGAGAGAGCTGGCCATAGCTAGCGTGCAACTATCTCTAGCTGGCGTGCAACTGGACTTGGCTGTGGCAAGCTGATTCTTGGTTCGGCAATGGCGAGCAATAGCTTGAGGAGCAACTCATTGGCCACAAGCAGCTTAGATGGAGCTCGAAGGACTTTGTTTTAGCTCACGGGTAGCTGACCAAGCATAGCGAAGGCAAGCAACAGCTTAGGTGGGCAAAACCTAGCTCGCGTGCAACTTGCTTAGCTCAAGACTTTGCTAGACTTGACCCGAGCCAAAGCTCCGGGGCGTGTCGCTGTGGGGGTGCCGCACGATAGCGCGACACAAACATTTGCCTTACGTGAGCAGGTGTCTCACATGGACGGCTATGCAATCCTTGCCAACGGACGCGAGCCGAAAGGGACGGCTTCGAACGTGGGTGCGGGAGTCAACGACCCTAACCGCTCATGTAGTGGAGCGAAATGATACCTGGCCAGAGAGACAACATGGGACTTAAACTGCTAGAGCGAGCGGGTGCGAGCAGTTACCAAAGGAACGGATGCATCCCTTGGGCGCACGATTCCGGGAGAGCGGTTATGGGCTTGCACGCCTCTACCGTCTCGACCATTAGTGCTATAAAAGGAATAGCCTTCCGGGCTGTGCAGACATTCTGATCGATTCCCGATCATTCAGAATACTCTGACTTCGGCAGAACTCCATTAACGGAGATTATGACCTATTGTGTTGTATTTTTGTCGTTAGTGAAAAGAAAGAGTAAGTGCCCCATTGCAGAAGAGTTCCTCCCCCTTCTCTATCTCTGTTGTGCCTCAATTCTGCTGTGACCTTTAGAGTCTTCTTCTCCAAGGAGATCTCTACTCAGACATCAGTGAGATTTCTCTAAGTCCAAGTGTTCAACTCGCCTTAGGAGAAATTTGGTGTTTGTGTTTTGTGGGCTGGTTGAGTTTGACTTCAATGGTAATTCCATTACCAGAAGTTTTGATCCTAATTTCCACCCAGAAATGTGGTAGAAAAAGTCCACCTTTCATATTAAGAAAAAAAATTGTTTTGCTCGTAACTTCAGACTCAATAAAAAAATATTGAATTTCTTATGAAAAATATTTTCTAAAAGATCCATGTTGTCATACTTTTGAGAAATATTAATATAAGAGAAGTATAATATATGTGTTTTATAGTGGGATACTCATGTTTTAGGGTACAATATGTGTGTGTTGGGCAAAGTACACCAACATTAAATATTCGTATTTTACCTCTCAAAATAGGAGTAATATATTCCAAAAGATTCCAACGGAGGTTGGGTGGAAGATGACGCCATCAAGCGACTCATTCTAACCTTCTTCTCATACGTATACCAGGACCATAACCAGAGGGAACGGCGCCGTGCTAGCAAAAATTTCATGGGGTCTTTTCCTACCCTAAATTGTGATGACTCGAAGCTGCTTGGCGTGACGCCTACGTCGGCTGAGATCTGGGCTAATCTCCAAGCCATGGCTCCCCTTAAGGCGCCGGGGCCTGACGGAGTGGACGCACTCTTCTTGAAGAACAACTGGGAGCTGCTCCAATCCCAGGTGTGCACTTTTGTTACCGACACCTTCAACGGCTCTTCTCTCGCACCAGGGTCTGCGAACTCGACTCTGGTACTCATCCCTAAAGTTGCGGTGCCGGAAACCTGTTCCCAGCCCAGGCCTATCTCCCTGAACAATGTCTGCACCAAGCTCATATCGAAGGTTATAGTGTCCAGAATTAAACCCTACATGAATGACTGGATATCCCCGTTCCAATCAAGCTTTGTCCCGGGCAGGCGAATCGGTGACAATATTGTCCTGGTACAGGAGATAGTCCGCTCGATGGAATCGAAACAAGGAAGGAAGCACACTATGGTGATCAAATTAGACCTGATGAAAGCCTTCAACAAGCTCAGTTGGCCCTTTATTGAGGACACTCTCAACAGAACAACTATTCCCAAGAACATCATCTGAGTAATAATGGACCTTATACAATCAGGCAGCACCTCGATTCTATGGAATGGGGAGTTGATCGGATCCTTCAAGCCCTCCTGTGGAGTCAAGCAAGGAGATCCACTTTCGCCATACATCTTCGTCCTGTGCTTGGACAGGCTTAGTCATCTCATCAGCGCAGAGATTGCCTCGGGCAACTGGAAGCCGTTGATCCTGTCCAAACAAAAGCTCCATTTCTCTCATGTCAGCTTCGCGGATGATATAATCTTGTTTGGGGAGGCGTCCGCTAGACAAGCAAAGACAATCAACTAGTGTCTAAAAAAGTTCAGTAAGGCCTCAGGGCAATCCCTGTCTCATGAGAAATCCTCCGTGTTCTTCTCCCGCAATACTCCAAGAGCAATCCGAACGCAAGTCAGTCGCAAGTTAGGAATCCTGGAAACTGAGGATTTGGGACGCCATCTTGGTATTCCAATCATTCACAGGCGGAAGAGCAAGGCACATTTTCAACATCTTGTTGACAAGCTTCACCAGCAGGTGATGAACTGGCAAAACAGGCACCTGTCGCTGGCCGGAAGGGTCACCCTTGCCAACTCAGTTCTGCTATCACTTCCTTGCTACACAATGTAGTTAGCTAAGTTGCCTTTCTCAGTCACAGACCACATCGAGCAGCTCACACGCAACTTTATTTGGTCTGGTTCATCTACTTACAAGGGATCCAGCCTGGTAGCTTAGAAACATGTCAGTAAACCTGTCTCTCATGGTGGGTTGGGTGTCAAGCGAGCACGACCGTTTAATGAGGCTCTCATAATGAAGCTCGCGTGGGATTTTATACAATGTCGATCAGTCCCATGGGTGACCCTTATGGAAGCAAAGTATTCCAGGTCCCGCAACTGCTCTTCCTCAAGATCACACACATGGAGGAGCATCAGCTCAACCTTCCCGTTCATGTGGGCAAACTCGAGGCTGACTCCTCTGTCGGGAATGCAAACCAATGCCTGGTTGGATGCGTGGATAGGAGAGGGACTTACCCCAGCTTTGAAACCGGGCCTTCAAATACCTGAGGAAATAAAAGACTTGACGGTCTCTTGTCTGGTCCTCGACGATGGGAACTGGGATAGGGACTTTCTTCAAGCTTGGTTCACAAGCGCTACTGTCAATGAGGTGCTCCGCATGCCCACGCCTAAGGGGGACTTGGGAGAGGATGGCAGAATATGGAACCTCTCCACCGATGGGGAATTCACGACAAGCTCGGCATATGATCATCTGACGGTTCAGAATTTTGGGGCACACTACAAGTGTTTAAACACCTTGTGGATGCTCTCCATTCAGAGACGCATGAAAACCATGGGATGGCTCATCTTCCATGATAGGCTCTACACAAACTCCTTGAGACACAAGCGGAAGCTAACGGAGGACCCGCACTGCCCTCGCTGTCGTCTTCAGGAGGAGACGGTGCTCCACGCTCTGAGGGACTGCCCGGATGCCTCCCGCACATGGTTGCATCTGCTACCTTCTTTAGTTTCTTCCTTCTTCCAGCAGCAGACGACGGAGGGCTGGATGGAGTATAATCTCACAACATCATTCCAGGACAAGGAGTGGAAATCTTTGTTCATCATCATATGCTGGTGGGTATGGAGAGCTCGCAATCAATTTATCTTTGAAGACCATTGCCCTACTCCGAAAATAGTTGCTCTTAACTCCAGAGCGTGCCTTGTAAGTGCAGGGGTGGCATTCTGCTCAACTCCTCAGGCACGTCATCCTGATAAACCAGTGCGACCGTTTTCCACGGAAACCGGAACTCCTTCGGCGATTGTTCATGTAGACATCGCGGTGGACTCTAACAGAAGCTCTAAGGCCACCTGCAGTGTCCTGAGGGACGCCTCAGGCCACTGGATCTCAGTGAGCACTTCAAAGCATCATGGCATCGACCCGTCGGATGGGGAGTTGTGAGCCATACTAGAAGGAATCAACATCGCCAAAAGACAGAACTTAACACAGTTTCTAGTGGTTACTGACTCTAGCAAAGCTGTTGATTGGATCGGAAACAAAAATCCACAACCCCTCAAGTACAAGCTTCTTCTTCGAGAAATCATGGATGGACTCAAGGCTTGCTCCTCCCAGCTCATTTACAGGCACTGAGACCAGAATAAGCTTGCAGATCAACTGCCCAAAAGACACCTCAAGCAACCAGACTCGGATTGCAGCTGGAACACTTGCCCAGACTTCCTCTCATCTACATATCTCAAGGAGTTAGCGTCCTACGGGACCTCTGTTAGTTTTTCTAGTTAATTGTTGTTAATGTTTTCTACAAAAAAAAATATTCCAAAACTCACATATTGTTTACCCAAATATAGTACCAACATAACCTGTGTTTTTGCGGGTACAACAATCATATTTTGTGATACATTATTCCCTACTAATATTTACTTGTTTTAGGGTACATATGTTGATCGTGTTTCGAGTATGACACCCCTGTTTAATACATACCCATATTTTGCGGTACAATACTTATATTTTTGGGAACATGACTCTCATTTTGGGTTTGTGGGGGTATAGTACACGTATTTTAGGAGTATAGTTCATGTTATTTGGAGTATGATACCCGTATTTTAAGATACTTTACTTCAATTTTAGATGTACGATACAAATATTACTTTTTGATGTATGTACCCCAAAAAGACGCTGCAAATTATGGCCACTATACTACCAAAATACATGTATTATATTTTTTATCGAAAATATGTTGACATTATTCTTGTTAAAAAGTATCTTTGTAAAAGTAAAAGTTTATTTCAGCAAAAAGTTCATAAGAAATAAAAAAATTGAGTAAAAAATCTTATACTTTTCTCATATCTTTGTATATTACTCTCATATTATTTTTTCTTCAAAATTTGTCAACGTTTGAAAATATCACTTGTAAGAAATATATTATTATTTATGTTGTGAAAAAAATTCTTTAGATGGAAAGTTATGAGTAGACAATTCCTTTTTTTCTTCTTTCACTTATCTGCTTCTCTCCTCATTATCACATAGTAGACAAGTGGATACTAGAACTCAATCTCGAAATGTGGATGGGTGGGTGGGTGAGTTGTATATGTTCTCTACCATTTTTCTATGACAATTGGATCTTACAAAAAAGAAGCAACATGAGAACCAACAATCATAGGCCAAAAATAGAAGTTGTCATTCTCAGATCAACCAAAGCAGGTGGACTTTTGAACCCACCACGCTGTCTTAGTATGTAGTTGTGCAAAATATAGAATTATTACCTGGTTATTAATCTAAAATTTTTATATATACATGATTACTAGTATTTTAAATGATTCTAGCCAATGTGGAAACTAGATCGGGCCCACATCCCTAAGGCAAGGACAAAATAGGTAAAGTTTCCACCAATGCTGGCTTGACCTCCTACAATGAGAGGCAACCAACTTCTCTTGAGAATCTAGTGAGAGAAAGCAACAACCTCTCTTGATCAAAAAATACAGGCACCTCAACATCTTCGGTAAAATTCCTCCTTTCATCTCCGACTAACACTCTCCATTACTCCATGCAACATATATAGCTACCTAGATCTATAACAACACCTACATCACTATCTAGTCCTCATCAACATCTCCAAGGTTAAGTGAGTTGCCTCAACATCCTCCAATAGACCTCAACTATAGATTTATGCATATTTAGGCAACATCAACTACTACAACTTTCATTTGAGAAGACAACATTAGATTTTTGATGTAAGACCCCTGACCTATGTTTTGGGCTAATCCTATTTGATTTGGCTTGATGAAGTTCTTGGAACCCTGATCTAATCCTTTGATATGATCTTATCACTTGTGGAGAGCATAAGTCTCCAGTTTGAGCTTGTTTGGATGATGTTTATGCTTTATGTGCTTGTTTTGGGTCAAATTGCAATTTACCCGTTTGTGAGGGTTATCTTGCAATTTTCCACATCTAGAGTGTTTCTTCTCTTTATTTTTTTCATGAGAGAGAGAGTTTTATTCTTTGGGGTGTCTTGGTTGGGCCTTGGTTGAGTGGTGACCCCCTAGTGGTGATTAGAGTTTCTAGGGTTTGCTTAGTTTCGACCCATGTGTGCTTTGTTGGTTGTCTCGACCCTTGTCTCCACCTATGTGGGTGTTTTGGATGTGTCTCAACTGAGACACCTTCCTTGGGTGTGCCTTTTATCGACCATGATGTTTTTTGGTGGTTTGGGTCGGGACAATTTGTCCTTTTGTGAAGTGTCTCGACCTAGCGTGCATGGTGGCCTTTTGTCTCAACCAGGGTGAGGCTTTGCTCTTGTTTTGACCTCCTTTAGAGTTTTTTGACCGAAACCATGTTTTTGGGACCCAAGAGGTCGAGACCAAACATAAGTTGTATCACCATCTTGTGCATGTAAGGTTAAAGTGGTTTCATGTTGGTTTCTTGGGTGGATAAGTGTCCCTTTGGTGCCTTTAGGTGCTGACACATCATCCCTCACCTCCCTCCTCCTTTGATATATAACCCATTTTCTCTCCATACAAGTGAACCTTTTGGCCCTATTCCATCCTCACCCTCACTTGCTCATCCTTGGATCTTGGTGGATCAAGGAAAGCTGATCTTGGAGCTCTTGGTGGTTGAGATCCCTTGCATGTGGTGATTCTTGCTCATCTTCAACCTTGGTAAGTATATACCTTTCTTTTGTGTCATTTCCTTGGATCTTCTACCCCATATTCTTCTCTTTGATAGACCTTAGACTATGTACTATTCATGGTGGTCATTCTTGAGAGTAAGCTCCTCGTCACAAGGGTCATAGGCCATGTTTTGACAAGGCGACACTTGAGTGAGAGGGAGTTTCTTCTCTCTTTTCCCCTTCTTCCTTTGGTTCAACCTAGGGTTTCTCTTTCCTTTTTCTCAAGCAACCTTTGAACTTGGTGTATTATCCTTATTGAGGTGCTCTTGTTGCCAGAAGTGGAGATTTTAGTGGAGCTTTCTCCTTCCTTGGCGATTGTGTGCTTGGAGTTTGTGATCCTTGAAGTTGATCTTCCTTAAGGCGGGTGATATAACCCTCTACCCTCTCTATTATTGTATTTTACTTTACATTCATGTTGTTGTTTCTCTCTCTAAAATGTACCCTTAATATGATAATATATGATGTCATTTTCTAGAACTTGAATGGTAGTAGTTGTCATGCATGGTTTGCTTGGAATCTGAAACCCTATATTCTATGTGCATGTTTTCTAAGTGTTTTTGAAAGGATGATCTTGCATACATCTTTGGTGTTGTCACCATGGTTCAACTTCATCCATCATGTTATCCTTGATTTTTGTATGTCTTCACCTATGTGATGTGGTTTGTCTTTCTCTCTCTTAAGTGGTTTTGCTTAATGATCTTCATAGAGCTTGTTCTAGGATTTGATGAGCTCGAATCCATGAGTTTTGATCTTAGTGACATTTGGTTTTCTATTGTTGACCTTTATGTCGACTAAGACATACTTGCCCTTGATGTTTTGGCCTTGCGTCGAGACATATCCTTGTTCATGTGTTGAACATTTTTTTCTTCATTTTGGGTTGTGACGTTGTGTTTGGATGCGGTTGAGACTCCTGCTTGACAGTGGTCGAGATGCGCTATCGTTGGTCGAGAGGCATGCCTTTGGTTGTGGTCTAGATGACGTTGTTGTGGTTTGGTCATGACATTGTTGTTGGCTTTGGTCACGGCATTATGCTTAGTCGCGGTTGTGATGTTGTTTTATGCTTGGTCATGATGCATGTTTTAGGTTGGTCGAGATACTGCATGGTGTTTGTGTTGTCACGTTCGAAGCACTATTTTACTTTGGTCGAGACGCCCAGTTCTGGTCATGGTCGCTACGCCATGTTGCTAAGTGGTCGCAATGCCATGTTGTTGAGTGGTAGGGATGCCATGTTGTTGTGAGGTTGAGACACATGTTGTGTGGTTGATCGAGACCCCATGCTTGCATGTTGGTCGTGACACACATGTGGTGATGGGTCATAACACATGCATACATAATAAAATGATACATATACACTTGTACATGATATTGATATCTAGTACCGTTGACATAATACCCTAATCATGTTTACTTAATGATGTGTTAACCCTAATATACTCCAAGAAAATGGGAGGTTGTGTGCCTACGGTTTGATGATTGCTTATGCTATGAAACCTTAATAGGTTATACAATGAAACCCTAACCCTAATGTTGGGCCATGTGATGTGTTTTTTTCTCTCTCTTGAAGAGGTTATCATATTATGATGTTCTCTCTCTTGTTTATGAACCCCTAATCTTGTAGGTAAAATGAATATCATAGCTTGTGTATGCTATGGTGATGATCATATGACACAGGGTAATGGCTATGAGCCTTGATGAGACATGATGAGATCATACTTATGTGATGGGTCCTATGACCTGGTGATGGCTTGACGCCTATTGTGAGGTGGTATCCTCTAGTGATGTGATTGAGGGATTGATATTCCCCTATGATGTGATACTAGTGATGGCCTTGTGAATGGTAGTGTTAAAAGTACCATGTGGTGATGATGTGACTGTTCACACCTTATACATTTTTTTATCTTCTAGAGTTGCACTAATACCTTATTTTTTTGTAGAACATGTTTTGGCATTGCACGTTGTAACTTGATTAATGATAAAAGTGTAAGGACCCTGACCTTCATTTTGGGCTTATCATGTTTGCTTTGCCTAAATCTTGTGCTTAGTTGCTTGCTAATCACCTTTAGTGGTGATTAGGGTTTGCTTGTGCTTTGTTGAGGGTTGGAGGTGCTACTTGCAAAATAACCTAAGTTTAAGCTTGATGAGCAAGTTTGTCACCTTCTCTCTCTCCTTTCATCCTCTAGGGTGGAAAGGATGGGTTGGGCTAATTTCTTGAGTGGCCTTGGGCCTTGTAGAGCTCTGTTGGGCTTTGTTTCACCTTTTTTGGGCCTTGCCTTGCCTTGATGAGCTTTGTATCGGGCAGGAGCACCTTGTGTCGGCCATGGGGGTGTCGCCCATGGGTGTGTCGCCAAGGTGGTGGTGTGTGTGCTAGCCTTTGACCCCTTTGACCTCCTTGCTTTGGTTGTGTCATCGTACCTTGGACATGTGTCCGGTCTCTGGATGAGTGGTGGCATAACATGTTGCATGTGGTTTGCAAGGTGGTAAGACATTGGACAAGTGTCCCTAAGTAATACGACACCTTCCCTTGGTTCACCTTTGATCCTTTTCTATATATATCTTCCCTTTCACTTCCTTAGGATCCCTTTTAGCTCTTTGTTGCTCTTCTCTTCTTTGGTGCACGACACACCTTTCTTTGGTGTGCTTGGTGGCCGATCCCCCTTGGTGGATATCTCTTCTTCTTCCTCTTTCTTGGTGGCCGAACCCTAGGTGGACCTTGCTCCCTTGGTGGTCGAAAGTGGTGTGCTTTGGAGCTAGAAGCTTAGAGCTTGGAGCTTTGGAGCTTTCTTAAGGCGGGTTACATAACTTCTAACCTTATCTACACTACCTTCTTTTATGTTGCATGTTCATATATGATCATGATCGGCCATGCATGTTGTTAGATATGTTTCTTGCTCTAGCATGTACCTTTAATCGTGTGGATATAGTGATCATGTTGTTGATGATTTTTTTGGTTCTTGTGTACCTTTGGACCTTGTTGGCCAAACCTATGAAGTAGGATTTTCCTTTGGGGCAATACCCCTTTCTCTCCTTTGGTCTTGAGAAGTGAGTTCGGATCTAGTGATATAGGCAACACCCCTCTCTCTTGGTTGTTGAGAGGTGAGTCTATACTCTAGTTGCTTGAGCAACACTCTTCTCTCACCATGGATTTGAGAGGTGAGACATGGTTGAGAGTTGGCCGATATGGATATGATCCATCATGTGCCTGATTGGTGATGGAGGTTGTGCAAAACCCCTCTCTCTTGGTTGTTGAGAGGTGAGCCAATCTTCTTGGTATTTTAGGGTTGTGAATATGGCGATCTTGAGGTTGATGATGACCCTATCGGGCTATGCTTCATTCTTTGCATGACATGCTCTTTAGTAGTGCTGCCTGACATCTCTTTGTCTAGGGTTTAACCCTTGGCCGATACATCAAGTTGTGTTGTTGACTTGGTGCCCGATATGGTCCTCTTGACCTAGGTAGTGAGCTTGGGAGATACACCTTAGACCTAGTGCTATGCACGATACCCTCTGGGGAGAGGTTACCCGATACCCCCCTTGCCTTGAGTTTGGTCTTGGCCGATATGATGCTACCATGCTCATGGACGATATGGTTTGATGATGTGGGTGATAGAGAGCCTTGATCGATGGAGGTTGTCCCTTGTGCACTACACACACTCCTCTAGTTCTAGTTGCACGACACACCTCTGTGCTAGCTGCTCTCTAGTGCACGTTAGAGTGTAGTTTGGTTGGCCGTTATGGTAACATCTGCTTTAGGGTTTGAAACCCTAGCCGATTACCTTTTGGTGAGGGTATGACCTTGCCTGATACCATCTGTAGTGAGGGGCACCCTACCCGTCACACTTCTAGTGAGGGTAGCGGGCATCTTTGGTGAGGGATAGGTCTAACTCGGAAAAACCTAATTTATGGTTCTTTATCTTATAGTCACATCTTTGCTGATAATGTGAAATGGATAATGGTTTGTAAACCAATGGTATATTTTATGCTTAAAGATGATACCAATTAAGATAATAATATGCTTGCCCATGATTTGGTAGCAAGGATGTAATTAATACAGTATGACACACATATTTATAATCATGACATGTGCATCTACAAATCCAAATGACATGATAAACCATAAGAGCTATGTCTAGTGATTTTAAGTTATCTCTCTTGATGTGCATACTAACCATGTAGGTGTATCATATGAATTCATAGCCAGGTAAGAGCTATGATGCATATGTGTTTGGATAACATTGTATCATGATAATAATCATTGTTGATGAAATAACATGCATCACCACTATGATGAGATAGGTCTGAGGACCTGATAAGGGATTAGTGCCTAGTTGAGATGTTATCCTATGATAAGGAGATAAGGGATTGCTATCCCAGGATGTTGATGCCTCGAGAGGCAGTGGCAATCTGTGAGGAAGGATTGAGATCCCATGATGATGTGATAATAACAGTATTAATGTAGCTCAATGATGTTTATGTTCTACAACTTGGTTGCCTCAACAACTCACTTAAATATACTAATTAATTACAGTGGAACATATCATGTAGTTTTCCCTAGTCATAGATCCATCATTGTCAGATTTTAATGATGGTGAAATAGGTTTATCCTGCGGGATTACCTGGAGCGCATACTGTTGAATATGCGGGGTTTCTCCTAGCCGAAAATAGGAGGATTAGAGTACAACTACGATTGTAGACTCTGTATGGTAAAGAGCATGGTGAACAGGCCCATGACTCAATGAGTAAGAGCATGAACACGTTCATGGCTCAAGAGCACGGTGATCAGGCCCGTGGCTCAAAAGGTATACTAGCACCTGTGTGAAGGTGAGCTAGAGGTATGGGTAGCTTGCGGAGCTGACCCAAAGGCTGAGGCCATATAAGCATGAGACTGTGTCCTGCTTTGGTTTTCATGCACTGACCACGAGGAGGTGATGTCTTGGAGTCCGGCTCTCCCAATGACCTTGTATGGCACCGGTTTTGGGCTTCGTAGCCGAAGGTCTTGGATTATGGCTCTCCCAATGACCTTGTATTCTTTTGATTTGGTCAGTTTTGAGAATTCGATTTAGTTTAATGGTTAATTTATAGTCTCAAATTTTAACCATTAACCTAATCAGATTAATACTAATTAATTCGATTATGTTTAATCGATTAATGATTAATTTAGGTAGTTAATTTGATTAAATAAATAAGACCCTTGTGATAATATTGTATTAAAATACTCATAAATTTTTTGAACAGTTCATATATATTATAAGTATTGCATATAAATATAGCACTATATATTTCATGAAAACTTCAATAGTATATAAATGTGGAGGTTTTTCAAATAAATATAATTACACATGTTTATATAGGTGTAGGGTATATAATATAATAGATTGTGGATATCCAGTTAACTAAACAGATAATATTGTTAACTGATAAATTAACCATTTAACCATTTAACTAAAATAAATTAACCAAATTCTCATAAAGGAAATTTATTCTTTAGGATTAACCATTATTTTTTTCAATTATTAGCAGAATTCTTCTCACCCCTTTGTAACATCCCTGACCTGGGTTATGTAATAACCCTAGGTGTTTTGCCTAATAAAGTTGATTATATGCTTGCTCTTATCTTTTGAAAAGTAATTAAGGTTTTGAGGAACTTATATTTCAATTTCAGTCCTTTTTTAATAATGTTGAAACATTGTTTTGTTAATAATGGACTAAAGTGCAAATTACCCAAGTAGAGGGGTTAACTTGCAAAATGCACATGATAAGATATTCCCCTAAAATTGAGATATCATAAGAATGAATAAGATGTATTGGCATGGTTTCCACAAGCTTGGGCACCAAGATAAAGCTTGTAGAGCAATCCTTGTGCATTAAAACCTAGTTTTGGTATAATATGCAATTTACCCAAAACCTAGGATTCAATATGCAAAATACTACATCTAGAGGGTCTCTCATGTTTCTTGGCATCAGTGGAGTAAAGAAAATGAGAGGGGCGCCTCATTTGAATTATCATGGAGAAGAGAGAATCTTGACATTAAAATAATCATGATTTAAGCACTAATGGCTCTTTAACATAATTTAATGCAAAAAGAAAGGAATTAATTGATGAACCCTTCAACCAAAAGTCAAAGGATGTGTTTGCAATAGTTTGTATGAGCTTGTGCCATGCTTGGGCACAAAAAGATCTTGTTTAAGTAGAAGCCATCACATTAATATCATATAAAGTAATATCCAATAAAAGGATGGATATTAATATACAACTCTTTAAGGTGTTTAGTTTCTTTTCCATTAATACTTGGATAATGGAGAGGCTTTTATTGGATATAGATGGTGGCTACGTGGACAGGGAATGGAGGAAGCTTCGGTGGAAATTAGTTGGAATTAAAGAAGAAAACTCTCTTTTTCTATTTCCTTGAAAACCCATATACATATTCCTTATGTATATCTTTTCCAACAACACCCAAGGCTTGTTTCCTTAGTTTCTTTTCTCGTCACTTGATTTGGCTGAACAAAGGAGAGATATGGAAAATAGGAAGAACGAAAAAACTAGATTGGTAATTTTTGATCATCGCCTACCTTGGATCCATGGTGGAAACCCTAAAGCAATGGTTAATTATTGGTTTTCTTCACCCGATTTCCATTTCTAGACAAGATGTTCATCCAAAAGTTGAAGGATAGACCTTGGCCGACTATTGTAACTCCATCCACCATTAAATCTGTGGAGCTTGGATCTTGATATCAGTTCTAGAGGCGGGTTTTATAACTCTAACTCTTAATCATTAGTATTGCACTCTTTTCTATAAGAATCGTTGGTTACTATTCTTCCTTTGATACTCTTGTGAGTTCTTGATATAATTTCCGTGAAGAACAACACATGTTCTTGGTTGAATAGAGGAAGACGAAGATGACATCATTCTAGATATATATCCCAAAAAGTACTTTACCAAACGGTTTGCTTTTGTTGCTCAAACGGTTTCCCAAACCGTTTGAATGCAAACAGTTTCACCTAAACCGCATAGAAGCAAACGGTCCAAGACCATTTGGTGGCTTTGACTAAGCGTTGACCATTTGGAGACCTGTTGAGAATAATGTAGGTCAAATATTCATCAATAATTATTAATTAACATCAATTGGTTCACTAGTTGAAGGTCTAACAATCACCAAAACCCTAATCGGGTTAGGTGTTGATTTGATAATTGAATAAGTTTGAAACTTGGGTTGAGTGACCCAAACGGTTTCAAAACCGTTTGGGGATCACCCAAACGGTCTCAAGACCGTTTGGTGATCACTCAAGACCATTTGGAGGTCTAGGGTTAAGCATGGTTGACCAATTGAAGATCCAAAGGTATCAAGTTGATGTATAACCAATTGTTGATTTGGTGACCAATCCTAGGATCCAAACCCTAATGGAATGACATAGTTAATGATGATATGATGGGAAAACGGTCTCAAGACCGTTTAGAGAATATCCAAACAATCCCAAGACCGTTTGGGGGTAACCCAAGACCGTTTGTAGGTCTAGGTTTGACTATGGATAAGTGTTTGAATATCAGAAGGTACTAAGTTGAAGAGCAACTAATTGTTGACTTAGTGATCAATCCAATGAGTTAAACCCTAATTGGTTGACTTGGTTTTTGATGTTGACTTGGGAAAATGGTCTCAAGACCATTTGGAGGTCATCCAAACGATCCCAAGACCGTTTGGGGTCAGGTCATGTCCAACTTGGATGATGGTTCAATGGTTTCAAATCAATTAGACTCACATTGATTAATGTTGAAGGGTCATCGATTCCAAACCCTAATCCAATTGATTCAATCCCTATTTGATGGTCAATTTAGGTTCAATTGAGGGTCAAATCAGTTGAAGGTTGACCTAATTAACTCAATTGAAGTATGATGATAAGTCCAATTGATGATTGGTTACATATATTCAATGGTTGAAGGAACCAACATTGGAAAGCCTAATTCAATTGAAGTGGTTGAGACCCTTTTTGGTCATTGCAGTTTTGAGGGGGGGGGGTTGGACCAAATGGTCTCAAGACCGTTTGAGTCCAAATGGTATCAAGACCGTTTGGGACCAAACGTTCCCAAACCGTTTGGGTCCATGCGTTTTCAAAAGTCTACTTTAGCAAACGGTTTTGAGGGTCTACTTTAGTAAACGGTTTCATGTGACCACCTTTAGCAAACGATCTCAAAAGTCAACTTTGGCAAATGGTCTACACCACCAACTTTACTAAACGGTTTCAAGTGTGCAACTTTACTAAACGGTTTCAAGGGTTTCTTTTGCAAACGGTTTCAAGTGTACAACTTTACTAAACGGTTTCAAAGGTAACTTTAGCAAACGGTTTCATTGGTTGAGCAAGACCGTTTGAGGTCTATATGGCCAAGACCGTTTGGTGGATAATTAATCAAAACCGCATGGGTACTTAACGTGGTTAAAGGACAAAGTGATTAGTTAATTAATACATGATGTAATCAAAGATGATTATAATAAAGGTACCCTTAATGGGATAGGATGATTGGTACCCTTTGAATGAGTAAGCCTTAATGATCATGGTGATGAGGACATAAACCATGATGTCAATTCTCTTTCATGTTGAGCTGACTCAGCTTAATCAAAGCTGATGAAAGCATCATCTTATAGAAGATAAGAGAGAAGACCTCCTACATGAATGATAATCATGTAATGGAGTTTTATTTTAGATGAATGATTGATTAGGGTATGATCCATGATAGTGAGATCATGAAACCCTAAATATGAAGGTTAATGAATCCTAACCCTAATTGAGGGTATTATTGGAAGTAATCCTAATACATGATGTTGGTATGATCTTAATTCATAATGATGACATGATAAACCTTAATTCAAGGTACTTTGATGATCACTCCTACTTGGGGTGAATAGTAAACCCTAATTGTGGTTTATTGAACATAAACCCTAAAATCAAGGTGATGTAATATGCATAGTAAAACCCTAATTATGGGATGTTGAATATGAACCCTAATCTAGGGTGATGTGATGTAAATAGTAAACCCTAATTTCAAAATAAGGTGAATGAAAGTGTAAAACCCTAATTCTGGATTATGCCTTATAGCATGAAGCTTTAAGATTGGATAATGAAATGATAAGTTGTGAATCCTAATTGAGCTAAGGGAATGATTAACCCTAATTGAATTGAAAAGGGAAACCCTAAACCTGGTAAGGGCATAGGGATGCAACCCTTGAATAGTGATGATATCATTGTTTTGCATTGTACCGATATGAAATAGATGTATCTGTTATCATCTGTATTAATCATGCAGATTTTATGTGATATTGAACATAGCCAGGTAAGAGCTATGATGCTTTGTTTATTGAAAATACTTAATGAGCTTTGTAAGCAATGGTATGTTATGTTGCCGAGTAAGAGGTAACAAAAGAGATTGACATGCTATATGAGCCTTGTGAAATAACTGCACTGCTATTTGTTGGGTTTTAGGGGAGACAGAGAAGGCAGCGGAAACAAAATTTTTCTCCCCAACCCATACCGAGGAAACGCGTCAACGTCTATATAATAGGAAAGGATGGTTTGTGGAATCATACCTTGTCCCGAGGCTTGCTCGGCGACAATACCTCGCGCAATGCGCGGTCTTCAACTCCGGTCTTGGACGGTGTCTTTGCAGCTCCTGGTCGCACCGGGACTGACGAATCCTCCTCCTACCGGACTATCGGATGACAGTTGTCCTCCTAAGCGGCAGTGTCCTCCCGCATCTGTAGTAGTCCACACGGACCACCTGGAACTCCACTCTCCTTGTCCCACAAGGAAGTGGAAGGAGTCGCACCCTCCTGTTGACGTACTAGTCGCCAACACACTCTCCTGCTACCAGTTACAACTGCAGTTGTCCTTCCCTTGCTGCACCTCCCTTTTGCGGGAAGCACTTGCTCGGGATCTCTCATGGTTACCAAAACCAGAGAGAACGACAACTTCGCAAAGCAATCGGCTTGCATTGAGTTGTACTCTGAGAAGCCCCCAATACCCCTATATATATAGGCGGGTCATGGGACAGGGTTCTCTGTGCCCGGCAATATGGGACTAAAGCAGGAGTAGAAGGGTTCGAGAATTTTCCACAAAAAGCAACCGGTTCGCAACTTGAAATGATCGGTTCACAACTGAACCGATCGGTTCGGCCATTGAGCCGATCGGTTGGACCTGAGCCGATCGTTTGGGGCACTCCAACCCATCGGTTGGTTCCCTGAACCGATCGGTTCA
Source organism: Alisma plantago-aquatica (assembly GCA_963693085.1). Taxonomy (NCBI): domain Eukaryota; kingdom Viridiplantae; phylum Streptophyta; class Magnoliopsida; order Alismatales; family Alismataceae; genus Alisma; species Alisma plantago-aquatica. Next base: position 712,413,082 of record OY856411.1, on the reverse strand, counting down.
TGGTCCTAATCCGGCTCAAAAAGACTTTCTTTGTTTCGTTCTCAATTGGTATCGAATACCAATGTTATTCCCAATCGAATTGGGCAATTTGAAACCAAAGGAAAATTCTTGCCGACATGACTTTCCCAACTGGTCGGTTGCACCAGTTGAGCCGATCGGTTCAACTCTTAAACCGGTCATTTCAACCTGGGTATGAGCCGATTGGCCTGGACACTCTAGCCGACCGGTTCAGCAACCTCAGCCGACCAGTTCATCACATGAGCCGATCAGTTGGAGCACAGGTTGGGGAAAATCAGTCAATTGCGATTTCAATCAATCCGATACTCCAATCAATGCGTCCAACACCTTGAACCATACGATATTGAGCCATCGACTGATTGAGTGTTTAATTGAACTACTAAACTCCTTTAGTAATCAATCTAAACATTGCTTTGTGGACAAAACTCCTCTTCCAGGTTAAATCCTATGTGTGTGACCCTGCAGGTCCATTTCACGTTGGCAGTGAAAGTCCATAACACTTATGACTTCACAAGCAAAGAGCGGTGCCTAGTCACACATCAGTGATACCCAAGTGAAAGTAGAAAGTTGGAGAACAACTTTCATCCTACAATCCGTGAATGGTGTTACAGTGAATGTATAATTCCTTTGTCACTGATATCCCGAATGAACTCAAGGCATGGAACAGTCATCCTGTCAACGTTCATTCACTTTCTTGATCTCAGAGGAGATTGAAGGAGATATGTATGACATCAATATCACATACTGATTCACACATGCGTGCGCACGCCTATCTCAATCCTACTCATCAAGTGGCCTTGGATATCAAACTCCCTTAGGAGGGACAAATCCCATATCTATCTCTCACCCCTCAAAAGCCCCATATGTCAAAGCCACCCAATCATCACCTTTATAACAACCCATGTTTCAGGATTGCGTTTGATGATGTCAAAGTGTGCCCAACGACATGTGTTGAGTGCAGTGATTTCAGGTCTAAGAATCACACTCACCACCATCACTGTGAGTACTGACTGTGACTACCATCTTATGGTTCCATGTGTCAAACTCACGGTGGGTCTGTCCGGTACACTTGTTCTCTAACAAGTACCTATGTGTTTGGTTTGATATCTCTATATCATGACTAATGAGATTCTGTCATCAACCAACACCACAATCCAATCTTGTGTGTCATTGCTGTCTATCTACCTTTCACAATGACATCCGACTAGGGACATAACAAGAATGTACAAACTCTTAGCATCCGTATGATCTCATCGTTCAGGTCCTCAACCTGAAAGCATACGTCATTGAGTATTGTCATTCTCTAGACATTCAATCTATTCTATCACTATCTCATATGACTGAACCAGAATGAATTGGAAGCTTGCCTTTGATGTTTATCAAATCAATCTTAATGTATCCCACCAATCATCCCATGATTGGCTCTCAGGGCATACATACCAACAGACTCCCACTTGCACTACGAGCCAATCACTCTTGAATCATATTCATAGTGATCTTCAAACATGTCCCACATGTCACTGTGCTCTAGTGCCAACATAGTGAGTAATGGCAACACCTTGCCAAAGTCAGTATAAATCGCATGTCTCTCATCTCTTCGATGTACGTCGCACGTATGAGATGGAGTTGCCGTAATATGCGATCTAGTATTCCATTGCTAACTTTTAGCCACATTGCATGATCAAGGATTCCAGACTTGTCATCAATGAGTGGAATATAAGTTCATCTCATGAATTTTTATATCCATATAGTATCCACTGTTGTTCTCTAACACACAGATACTCGACATTTCCCTTTTAAATGGTTTTATTGGAACACTTCCAATTATCAACAAACTTTCACTTTTATACATCCTATGTATATTTTGCGATTAATTTTCTATCCTTTCGGAAGTTCGCATCAATGTAACTCTTTACATCGAACTCTTCCTTATCTCCATAGAACTAGTACATCCCAAGTACTTATCAAGTTCTTATGGTATTCCAGTAACCCTTACTGGAAGTAGACAGACATCCACTCGTCATGTCCTACATACGAGTTATCAGGATGAGCACATCATATTGCCATGTCCTACATACAAGATGATGAATGCATTTTATTCTTGCCATGCAAGACAATGGGATGATTACATACATGATAGATCCATATCTATTCTTAGTGTTCCCATTCTTCATAAGAATTGGACACTTGGCCTTGGGATACTAATATCCATATAACATGGACAAGTTTTCTCCCACTGAATCTGTGCATACTGAACCCTTCAGTACAGATTGCCAATGTATGCTCTCTCTTTTCCAGGTCAAGATATTTGTCAAGAACTATCTCTATAGATCTCTATTCCTATCACATAGGAAACATCTCTATCTTCCTTAAAGATAATTTCCACTTTTGGATTTCCATTCTAGAACAATTCCATTTCACATCAATATGTGGAATGTGAATACGCTCCCACTAAATCACAGATCCCGTCTTTATCTTTGACATATCAGTCAAACCCTTTGACTATATCATCAAAGTAAAGATCCAATTTTGAGTTGCTTGTACTCAATCAATCACATTGATTAGTCCATTGTAACTTATAGACTTCATTTGCATTAATGGATTCATAAACCTTATAGGCTGTGTCACGTACACATCCTAATTTTATTCCTCAAAGGAATGCGGTTTTAGTATCCATATGCCAAATGTCTTAGTCAATAATTTGCAATCAACAAGCATCATACTTCTCAAAATGTTATCCATGTGTCTTAACACTTAAGACTTATTTGCACTTATGGATATGATCCAATGAGTGCTACCATCAAGGTCATACCTTATGGTTCACACGGATGTCATTTAGGATGTAATGGTTTTATACCATAACTCAAAATCTGATTCCTCATATTCATCTAGATAGTTGACTCATCATATGAACAACTCATCACATAGATAATTGAGGTGTATCTATCAAGAATATAAGAATTCACAACTCCTTGTGATTCTTAATGTCCTTTATTAGTGTGGGGTATCCTTTTATTAAGAAGAATTCAGTTATTTGATAATCATTCTCTAACTCCTTAGAGTATGATTCCTTCTTGATTTAGACATCACCATGCCTTAATCATGAGTTCACGATGATACATTATCATAATCACTCGTAAGGATCTCAAACATTTGGTTCAAGTGTTTCATTCATTTATCTTATCAAGAATTAACAATTTACCAAATTTGTACTTCATCTATGATAATCTTGAACACTTCAAGATATTCATATTGGTATTTCTCTAAACACCATTTGAAGTATTAGCATTTGTTCCAATAGGTATGTAAATACATCACATGTATTATATCTAATAGGATAATCACTCTCCCACTATATTAGTGAAGATTGATTAATCATTTCCAAGATATTCATGTCTCTTACTGGTTCTCTAACCAAAAAAGTCTAGATTTATCCATCATATGGAAACTAGAAATGAATTTCTCATGATTAATGCTAATTTCATTGTTTGAGTTATCTATAACTTTTAGGTATCATTTTATCTTATGCATATCAAATACCACAAGATAAGCAAGGCATTGCCACAAAGATCATATCTTTAAGATCGAAACATCAACTTTATTAATTGCCATCATTGTCATACAATATGCAATAATAAAGTGTTTCTATCTATTGGCAATATATGAAATAGCAGTTCTCAACTCTATTTCGTGCCCTTTTAGGCTGAAATAAACTGAAAGATACTCCTATCTATGGCAGCAACACTTGCTCCAATGATGGGTACTTCTTTCTTGGTCCTTTCACAAAGCCCATCACTTCTTTGCGGATATTGCATATCATATATGACATATCCATATCTTGGTATCATATACCTTGGATAAAGAAGCGGTTCATTTCATGATACCTTAGGTGGAGATCTCCATCCCCTCCTTCATCTTCTTTTGTTCTTCCAGATATAGAGGGAAATCCCTCATACACCCTTTCCCCATGTGCCTTGAGGCTGAAGATGGCTTGGATTTCTGGCTAGCATCAGAACACTTCTTAGCTTTGCCCTTGTCCTTGCCCTTAAGAATTACCTTTTCTTTGATCACATCAAAGACTATGGTTTGTCTTTCTTCATCTTTGCCTCTACTATCCTCAACATGTCCAACAACTCTTGTCAACGCTTGTCAAAGTTGTTCATGTTGTAGCTTATCATGAATTGTATGGTTCTCACAACATTTGCAGTATCATACCAATAGCCAACTCTTGGCTCAGAGGGAATCCTTCTTAATCAAGTTTTCCACATACCCAATCACATTGAGTGTGTGAATACCTTACTGGATCTCCTTCTGTCATGACATACTAGGACATTATCTTGAAGACATCATATGTCTCATGTTGTCTCTGCAACTCATAGTTCAGAGAACACAACATCAAGCACTCCTCATCAATGTCATCCTCAGTAAGCTTCCATAAGCATACTTTCAGCCATTGATGTGGTGGGATCGAGTTCATCTGGTTCTGGTATAACTAGGACTTAGAGCTTTCACTCTTTGACTGAGAACACTTCTCATCATCCTAACCAATCGTGGAATTATTCCCATTTAATTTGTTGGTCTCAAAGACCGATCACATATAAAGTGATTTGTTGATTAACCATTTATTTTAACAAAAGGAAATATATGCAATTTTAGTCCAAAAACTCATTTTTGACTTATTTTATTGATTTGAAAATTTTGACGATATAATTAGGCCTTTAATTAATTATCGCTCCCACTATTTTACTTCAAATTGATAGCCCTCACCATTAATTCAGAAGATTGCAGCGTACAACCTTCTAGTGGGCAAGATCCTGAAATCCTCTAAGCCACGGACCAGCTAGGGCTGTCACCCACAACATAGATCTCTCAGGTAGGCAACTTTTGCCAATTGCATCATATGCAACTCTTGATAAGATGTCATATACAACTCCTTGCAATGATCATCTCCATGCCTCAAGGTACTAGATCCCATCTAGATCACCTTGTTAAGTCTGACCCAAAGCAAACACGATGAATATGCACCCTGCTAGGGCAGACCCACACATTCATCCTTCACGCTTCCACGAGGTAGACGGTGCACCACGCTAGGGCGTGCCCACACTTGGTCGAACAAGCTTTTCACATGTGTCGCATTTGGAAGGCATCTAAAACTTAATATTTTAATGAGGGATTTGGTTTATATATATACATATCCAATCACCACAATACATAGTACGTATCTTATACATGCTATATCCCACAGAAAACATGCACAAACGATAAAAAGCGATGATTATGGCCATCCTAATGTGATTCCTCGATCCAAGAGGAATCACGGTCATCTAGGTATACATCATATGCAACCTGTACAAGATGAACTTCTGTGCCTTGCTTTCCGAGTTGATCAACTCATCTCATGAATGATCTGTACTCTCCATCCGGTCGTTTGGGTGCCACCAGCCGATCGGTTGGCTCCTCCAACCGATCAGTTCGCCTGGTCATCGTGCATCTCGTCATGTCCGCCACCCGCTCGTCTCGCTCCTCGAACCGGTCATCAACCGATCGGTTCACTCCTTGAACCGACCGTCTGGAACATCAACCGATCGGTTCACGCCTTGAACCGATCGTCTGAGTAGTCGTCTTGATGTCCGCCGGTCTTCGACATAACAGGAAATAAAAATCTATCCTATTTATTACATTGCTTCAAAAAGGGAAACCCCGAGTTACATTCGGGGGGAGCAAAGGTAGGAAAGAATCTCGAATTTATTTCGAGTTACATCAGGAATAAGAGAGGGAAGATCGGTGCGCAGACCGAGATGCAAGCAACCACAAACAACCACACACAGATAGGGGTTTATAGGCCATAATCACGCTACACACATCCACCACAAAACTCGTTTAAGGGCGACGCGTATCGAGTGCATTAATAATACATATCATATATGTAATTAGGGATTTGTGGATTTAGGATTGGACATGCATAAAGCCGATATTATTCGCATCGCATGCAATAAATAAAGGCGACAAACCAAAATCGATCATATCGATATTCCTAAAATATAGAGCAGTTGACGTGGCTCTGATACCACTGCTGGGTTTTAGGGGAGACAGAGAAGGCAGCGGAAACAAAATTTTTCTCCCCAACCCATATCGAGGAAACGCATCAACGTCTATATAATAGGAAAGGATGGTTTGTGGAATCATACCTTGTCCCGAGGCTTGCTCGTCGACAATACCTTGCGCAATGCACAATCTTCAACTCCAGTCATGGACGGTGTCTGTGCAGCTCCTGGTCGCACCGGGACTGACTCCTCCTCCTACCGGACTGTCAGATGACAGTTGTCCTCCTAAGCGGCAGTGTCCTCCCGCCTCTGTAGTAGTCCACACGGACCACCTGGAACTCCACTCTCCTTGTCCCACAAGGAAGTGGAAGGAGTCGCACCCTCCTATTGACGTACTAGTCGCCAACACACTCTCCTGCTACCAGTTGCAACTGAAAACTACTAGAGGGGGGGTGAATAGAGTTTTATATATAATTTTAAAAATTATTTAAACTCAAACAACCAACCACAAAAATATTGGACAAGGGGACAAGGATTTAGAGTGGTTCCAACCTTAGCAAATACTAAGGAAGTCAGTCCACTACCCGGTTGCTTACCCAACCGGGATTTGAAAAGAAATTTATTTTATTACCTCGCAAGGACTTTACATAAAATACAATTTCTTTTCCTAAACCCTTCAAGCAGCCTTCACCTAGAAGTAATCGCCCAACCTTGAAGCAGCCTTCCCTTGAAGTAATTGCACCACCTTGAAGCAGCCTTCCTCCTGAAGTAGCTTCCCGTTGCAATAGCCTTCTTGAAGTAGCTTCCCGTGCGATAGCCTTCTTGAAGTAGCTTGAAGTCCACCTTCTCCTCCGAGAAGAACCTTCTCCAATCAGCAGCCTCCAACCCTAGGAGTAGCAAGGAGAATACAAAGGATAAAAGGAACAAGAAGGAAAATAGAAATTACAACTTATCCTTTGAAGCACAAGGCTTGATTTGCCTATATCAAGCGTATCGATCTCCTAACCAATGAGTGTAGAAGTGTAAGTGCTGTGGTAAGGAGATGCTAGCCTATAGGACACGAAATGGGAGCAATGGGAATGAATAGCAAATGTAGGAATTGCTCTATTGCTCAAAACAGTATTGCCAATGTGTATTCAAGCTCAAGTATAGCACAAGTGTAGCTTAGGTGTTTTTTGGTGTCCTAAGGCATGTCCTATTTATAGGAATGGCCTATGGATGCTTAAGGACGTTCTAGACAACTTCTAGGGGTTTCTAAGTGCTTAACTAGCCGTTAGGTATAAGTTAGGTGCGTTAGTAACGGCTAGTTGCTTTATTCTGCAGTTGCTGTCAGAGACCATCTCGGTCGACAATTTGTCGACCGAGATACCTACTCGGTCGAAGTTTTGTCGACCGACAGGCTCTCTGGATCAACGTTCATTTGCAACTGCCAACTACCTTGTTAGCTGTGTCTAACGGCTACTTGGGTCATTCTCGGTCGAGAAGTTTGTCGACCGAGAGTGTCTCGGTCGAGGAGTGTGGTCGACCGAGATTGACCTTGTTTCAATCTTTCAATTTAGGCACTAAGTAAATGCATGAGTGTGCATATGTGATCCTATTTAAAAGGGATGACCTATCTAAGTGTGGTGATTGGCTAGGGAAGATCTAACGCTTGATTTACATGAGATCTAAGTACTTGTACATTATATGTTTGTACAAGTTTACAATTGATTACATTGCATGACATTTACAATCATTCAAGCGTATAGTTTCCCTAGAACTTTGTCATACACTTTATTCCTGCAACACTCAAGTAGCACGTTAGATCAACAAGAATGAAATGTTTGTCATCATCGAAACAAAGGGATTTATCATAATGTCCAATTTATCCAACAATCTCCCCCTTTTTGAAGATGACAAACATTTCCTAAATATGAAATAAGGAAATATAAAGCATGTGAGTTTCATACCTGAAAATTACCTTTTGTAGCCATTTATGTTTTGCAAGTGAGTGCTGGCCAAGATGTTATGAAACTCATTTATATTTTTGATTTTATATTCTTTCTCCCCCTTTGTCATTTCAAAAAGATATCCAAGTTGAATATTTTATTTTTCTTCTCCCCCTTAATTTTATATTATGCTCCCCCTTAAATAGATATCCTATTAGGAACATGGATTTTTGTCTAATTTATCCACAATTTGTTTCTCAATCATTTGCAAAGGATGTTAAGCCTTGAAATGATATGAGATTCCCTTAAGCTTATGATGAATGTATATTTATTTCTCATTTATCAAGGGATGTTAAGCCCTAAATTAAATGAGAATCCTTTAATCTTAGAGTACATAAAAATGTCTCCAACCAAATGCAAGGGATGTTAAGCCCTGATTTGTTTAGAGAGTTCCTTTAAGTACAAGCTATATCATTTTTATAAAATTCATAGATTTCTTCATAATCAAGAGTAAAAATACTAAGGTCGTAACAAGCTTCAAATGATGTTTACAATGTTTTTCTAAGCTTCTTAATCAATTAAATCAATTTGTTGTTATGAGCTCCCCCTTAATCTTACAATTTAAGCAGTTTGATGCTTCTAAGGTCACAAATAATTTTAAATTTTGATTTTGACCTTTATCAAAAGTATACTAAGATTAAGTGCAATAAAATGATGTCCAAATAAGCATTTTGTCAAAGCTTATTTTAGGTCGCCCTTGACTACGACCATGGCGCCCCTTGGTCAATTTTAATTTTAACCAAGAGGCAAATTCTACAGATTTCCAAGATAAACATTCATATGTGAAGTATAATTTCTGCAGATAGCTATAATTATCAATTTTGAAGCACATTAAGATATACCTATTATGAAGACTTAATATGAGCATCATAGTGAAGTCTTTGACCTTGATTTTTCTAGAATGCATGTTTTACATTCATTGTAAAAGATGTTTCATATGCTTTGCTATGGGTACATAAATATTGAATCCCATTTCTTCTTATACCCTTATCATAAGATCCTTTAGAAACATATATTTTGAAAGCAAGATTAATATCTTAAAGTCAAGATTTTTGCTTTTGATTTCTTAGAACAAGCAAATAGATAAAAACATTAATATTTTGTTCTAAGAGGCACCGTTTGGCTTGTCATAGCAACATCATCATTACAAGCTGTGTCCACAAGCATTATCTATTATGTCAAGATGCTTTTATGCTAATGACATTTGCAATTTTCTGAATCACAATGATCATTCATGGTTTGTATATATGAATCAAAGCTTATTTTAAACCAATGAAACATAATGATCATGATGAAGCATGTTAAGTGATACTCAATATGAAAACATTTTCTTAACAATGAAAGCATGATTAATATCTCAAGTCTTTTTAAAGATATCAATTTGAGAAATTTTGTAACATTGTGTTCTTTGCAAGCATTTTTAATAGTCATATCACCAATGAATTATTTTGCTTGCTTATCATCAAGACTCACGCATGCAATTATCATTATCTATTTGTGTTAACACAACATCATGCTTAATGATGAAATAGTGAAAGCATGTCCAATAGAATGATAATTTCATGAAATACAGTGATTGTAATCATTTAAACTGAATGTCATAACACATGATTTCTATCTAGATAGATGCTTTAAAGAAAATCATGTAAGAAATAGGGATTTCTAAACTTGATTTTCAACTTAGAGAATGATGTCATTTACATTCAAAAAGATCTTCAACTTGTTTTGTAAAACAGTCATTAACAACAGATAGATAGCCATTGATCAATCAGTTGTTCAGTAATTTCACTGCAGACTGAAATCAGTGACCAGTTCGGTCGACGATTTCTCGACCGACTGACTGCTCGGTCGACGATTTCTCGACCGACAAGGTTTCTGTTTTACCTACATAACTATTTATTGATTTCGAGTAAAATGTAGACTATGTCTAATTCAATTATGGAGTTTAAGAATCAGTTTTAGTTGAGATAAAACATATGAATATCAAAGTAATATTTAGATCAAATCTCAACTAATCATATTAAAAAAAATTAAGTTTTGAGGACCTTAATTAAGATAAGTTTTCAAGTTAGAGATTTTAGTTACTTGAATCATTTTGTTATCCCTTTATGTTAAGTTGAGATAGACATAAGGATGTGCAATTTAAAGTCTTCGGTCATATCTCAACTTAGTCTAATCAATTCAATTTGGGGGTTTCGGAACCCATACTAACTCAACATTCTTTTTCTTGTATGGGCATGAAAAAGAGTAATGTTCAAGACGTGAGCAGTAATGGCAACATATAGAATCAACCTCAAATCTTTTTCTATGGTTTTGTTCTAGGTTGTTCTTTGGTACAAATGTGGCTTGATGTGCTCGTGTCTTTCTCCAACTAGGTTGTTGATGAGATTTCACTTTGGGCTTATAACCTAGTCCTCTTCTCCCAATTTGATGATAGGAATCATCCAAAATTCTATCAAGGATTCCATTGTTGCTTAACCTACTAACTTCTTGTTGCAACTTAGCGATCTCATCCATTCTTTTCTTAATATCTAGTTTTGCTTGATCTAGATTAGATGATAAAGAATTCCTTTCTTTTACTATATTATCATAATCTAGATGTGTACACAAAACAGGTTGTTTTTGAAAATCATTTAACTTTGCAAGTAATTCAACCTTTTCTTGATATAGAAGATCATAATTTGTTTCTAGAGTAAAAATCTTCACATCACTACTACTTAGAGATGATTTCAATATACGGTTTTAAAAAACAATGCTATCTTTTTCAAAACCAAGAGTATTCAATTTAGCATATAAATCTTCATTTTCAGATGTAAGAGCAAGAAGTCTAGTATTTAACTCATCGTTTGCTTTACTAGATTTCTTTATTTTCTTCTTGCACTCAATATATTTATTGTGAGTTTCTTCAAGACTAGAAATTAGCTCTTCTTTTGATAAATCAAGAAGGCTTACCTCTTCTTCTTCTTCTTCTTCATTGGTTGTAGCAATAAGACAATTTTTGTTTTCATCTTCCTTCTTTGATCTCCATGGACAGCTGGATGTTGTGTGACTTGTTCCTAAGCACCACTCGCATCTTGTTGAAGATTTGTCCATTCTTTTCTTTTGCTTGCGGTTGTAGACACCTCCACCCTTCATTCTTCAAGACCTGGTTAGGGTTCCTTGAAGCCTGCTCTGATACCAACTTAAAACTACTAGAGGGGGGGTGAATAGAGTTTTATATATAATTTTAAAAATTATTTAAACTCAAACAACCAACCACAAAAATATTGGACAAGGGGACAAGGATTTAGAGTGGTTCCAACCTTAGCAAATACTAAGGAAGTCAGTCCACTACCCGGTTGCTTACCCAATCGGGATTTGAAAAGAAATTTATTTTATTACCTCGCAAGGACTTTACATAAAATACAATTTCTTTTCCTAAACCCTTCAAGCAGCCTTCACCTAGAAGTAATCGCCCAACCTTGAAGCAGCCTTCCCTTGAAGTAATTGCACCACCTTGAAGCAGCCTTCCTCCTGAAGTAGCTTCCCGTTGCAATAGCCTTCTTGAAGTAGCTTCCCGTGCGATAGCCTTCTTGAAGTAGCTTGAAGTCCACCTTCTCCTCCGAGAAGAACCTTCTCCAATCAGCAGCCTCCAACCCTAGGAGTAGCAAGGAGAATACAAAGGATAAAAGGAACAAGAAGGAAAATAGAAATTACAACTTATCCTTTGAAGCACTAGGCTTGATTTGCCTATATCAAGCGTATCGATCTCCTAACCAATGAGTGTAGAAGTGTAAGTGCTGTGGTAAGGAGATGCTAGCCTATAGGACACGAAATGGGAGCAATGGGAATGAATAGAAAATGTAGGAATTGCTCTATTGCTCAAAACAGTATTGCCAATGTGTATTCAAGCTCAAGTATAGCACAAGTGTAGCTTAGGTGTTTTTTGGTGTCCTAAGGCATGTCCTATTTATAGGAATGGCCTATGGATGCTTAAGGACGTTCTAGACAACTTCTAGGGGTTTCTAAGTGCTTAACTAGCCGTTAGGTATAAGTTAGGTGTGTTAGTAACGGCTAGTTGCTTTATTCTGCAGTTGCTGTCAGAGACCATCTCGGTCGACAATTTTCGACCGAGATACCTACTCGGTCAAAGTTTTGTCGACCGACAGGCTCTCTGGATCAACGTTCATTTGCAACTGCCAACTACCTTGTCAGCTGTGTCTAACGGCTACTTGGGTCATTCTCGGTCGAGAAGTTTGTCGACCGAGAGTGTCTCGGTCGAGGAGTGTGGTCGACCGAGATTGACCTTGTTTCAATCTTTCAATTTAGGCACTAAGTAAATGCATGAGTGTGCATATGTGATCCTATTTAAAAGGGATGACCTATCTAAGTGTGGTGATTGGCTAGGGAAGATCTAACGCTTGATTTACATGAGATCTAAGTACTTGTACATTATATGTTTGTACAAGTTTACAATTGATTACATTGCATGACATTTACAATCATTCAAGCGTATAGTTTCCCTAGAACTTTGTCATACACTTTATTCCTGCAACACTCAAGTAGCACGTTAGATCAACAAGAATGAAATGTTTGTCATCATCGAAACAAAGGGATTTATCATAATATCCAATTTATCCAACAGCAACTGCAGTTGTCCTTCCCTTGCTGCACCTCCCTTTTGCGGGAAGCACTTGCTCGGGATCTCTCACGGTTACCAAAACCAGAGAGAACGACAACTTCGCAAAGCAACCGGCTTGCATTGAGTTGTACTCTGAGAAGCCCCCAATACCCCTATATATATAGGCGGGTCATGGGACAGGGTTCTCTGTGCCCGACAATATGGGACTAAAGCAGGAGTAGAAGGGTTCGAGAATTTTCCACAAAAAGCAACTGGTTCGCAACTTGAAATGATCGGTTCACAACTGAACCGATCGGTTCGGCCATTGAGCCGATTGGTTGGACCTAATTTGATCGTTTGGGGCACTCCAACCAATCGGTTGGTTCCCTGAACCGATCGATTCATGGTCCTAATCCGGCTCAAAAAGACTTTCTTTGTTTCGTTCTCAATTGGTATCGAATACCAATGTTATTCCCAATCGAATTGGGCAATTTGAAACCAAAGGAAAATTCTTGCCGACATGACTTTCCCAACTGGTCGGTTGCACCAGTTGAGCCGACCGGTTCAACTCTTGAACCGGTCATTTCAACCTGGGTATGAGCCGATCGGCCTGGACACTCCAGCCGACCGGTTCAGCAACATCAGCCGACCGGTTCATCACATGAGTCGATCGGTTGGAGCACAGGTTGGGCAAAATCAGTCAATTGCGATTTCAATCAATCTGATACTCCAATCAATGCGTCCAACACCTTGAACCATATGATATTGAGCCATCGACTGATTGAGTGTTTAATTGAACTACTAAACTCCTTTAGTAATCAATCTAAACATTGCTTTGTGGACAAAACTCCTCTTCCAGGTTAAATCCTATGTGTGTGACCCTGCAGGTCCATTTCACGTTGGCAGTGAAAGTCCATAACACTTATGACTTCACAAGCAAAGAGCGGTGCCTAGTCACACATCAGTGCTACCCAAGTGAAAGTAGAAAGTTGGAGAACAAATTTCATCCTACAATCCGTGAATGGTGTTACAGTGAATGTATAATTCCTTTGTCACTGATATCCCGAATGAACTCAAGGCATGGAACAGTCATCCTGTCAACGTTCATTCACTTTCTTGATCTCAGAGTAGATTGAAGGAGATATGTATGACATCAATATCACATACTGATTCACACATGCGTGCGCACGCCTATCTCAATCCTACTCATCAAGTGGCCTTGGATATCAAACTCCCTTAGGAGGGACAAATCCCATATCTATCACTCACCCCTCAAAAGCCCCATGTGTTAAAGCCACCCAATCATCACCTTTATAACAACCCATGTTTCAGGACTGCGTTTGATGATGTCAAAGTGTGCCCAACGACATGTGTTGAGTGCAGTGATTTCAGGTCTAAGAATCACACTCACCACAATCACTGTGAGTACTGACTGTGACTACCATCTTATGGTTCCATGTGTCAAACTCACGGTGGGTCTGTCCGGTACACTTGTTCTCTAACAAGTACCTATGTGTTTGGTTTGATATCTCTATATCATGACTAATGAGATTCTGTCATCAACCAACACCACAATCCAGTCTTGTGTGTCATTGCTGTCTATCTACCTTCCACAATGGCATCCGACTAGGGACATAACAAGAATGTACAAACTCTTAGCATCCGTATGATCTCATCGTTCAGGTCCTCAACCTAAAAGCATACGTCATTGAGTACTGTCATTCTCTAGACATTCAATCTGTTCTATCACTATCTCATATGACTGAACCAGAATGAATTGGAAGCTTGCCTTTGATGTTTATCAAATCAATCTTAATGTATCCCACCAATCATCCCATGATTGGCTCTCAGGGCATACATACCAACACTATTATCATGTTTACACTGTCAGATGACTTGATGGCAATAATATACATGTTTAAGTGGTATCAAGAGTTTTGATGATCTAAGGATTTTAACACCCATATTCTTGTATCATGATGATGAGATGTTAAGGGATTGAATTCCCAATGTTAATAAAGCTATGAAATGAACTTGATAAAATAGTACCTTTTTCCTTACAGCTATTGGTTATAATGGCTTATGTATGAAAACATGCTTGATGCTAAAAGAATGTTGTAATGTACTTAAATAATCAAGTGAAATGATATCATGTAGAGCCCTGACCATAGATCCATCATCGTCAGTAGTTAGGTGATAGTGAAACAGGTTTTCCTAAGGGAACACCTGGAGAACATACTTTTGAGTATGTGGGGGTTATGGACGCGAATATCCTTACGTCCTAATGGAGGAATTGATGTGAGATAAACATCAAATCTCTCAATCCTTCATTATATGCATATGCCGGGATGATGTATCACAAAACTCCTGATGACGTTGTTAATGCCGCATCGATGTGAGATAAATAAGAAATCCCTCAATTGCTAAGAGAGTACAACATGCCACTGTAACTCTAATGGCGAAGTTGCCAGAATACCCTGGAAAGCTATTTTAGCAAAGACACGAGATGTCCTGCATGTTGTTCCTCACACTGACTGAGGAAGATGAGGTCATAGAAATCCGGCTCTTCTGATGACCTATGTATGGTACCGATTTCGATTTCACAATGGTCGGTTGGAGTATGAGCGGTATACCTCATCTCCTCAGGGCATACGTATGCTTGTAAAATATAATCAGTCGTGTAGCATATTTGCTTAGGTTGAACTATGAGAAACAATGATTGATAATACATTGTTAATTATGTCCTTGATGGATAAATAATATACATGTTCTTCACATTCCTTATTGATTAAATGTCTTGCTATTCAATCAAGTTATAATTGAAATGATTGCATAGAGACACTAGTACATAACCGACCTTTAGTGTCGGTTATTTAAGGCCTTTAGTGTCAGTTTCTAAGCGACACCTATGTGGGCGACGCTAAAAGCCCAGCCGTTACGCGTCGGTTCAAAAACTGACACTGAAACCCTTCGTGCGCCACCGAAAATGTGCCAGCAGGGCACTATAGGCATCAGTTTTTAGATAAGAAACTGACGGCATATACCTTCGCGCCACAGAAGGGCGCCATCTTGGGCACTATCAGCGTCAGTTATTAGATAAGAAACTGACGTCATATAACTCCCAACACGGCCGTGCTGGCCATCACGACCGTGGTGTCTGGTCCACTGCCACGGCCGTACACTCCCAACACGGCCGTGCTGGCCAGCACGGCCGTGGTGTCTGGTCTTCTGCCACGGTCGTGCTGGCCAGCACGGCCGTGGTGTTAAGGAAATAGACGTCGGTTACTATTAGAAACCGACACTGTAACGATGTGGCGTCCATTTTATACAAATAACCGACGCCTAGTTTTGGTCCACTGTCACGGCCGTGCTGGCCAGCATGGCCGTGGTGTTAAGGAAATAGACGTCAGTTACTATTAGAAACCGACACTGTAACGATGTGGCGTCAGTTTTATACAAATAATCGACGCCTATTTTTTGTTTTATTTTCTGTCAGTCTGCAGACCTGTTGTATGGCTGGTCACAGGATGAGAAACCTACAGTTCAATTATGAACTGCAGGTTTTATGACATCCATTGATATCAGCCAACAACAGGCCACAAAGCTGCAAAACTAACAACAAAAATATTCACACATTTAGCAATGCAACCTGCAGTTCCATTTGATTTTCACACATTTAGAAACATTCATGTAGCTAGCAATATGTAGTTCCATTCATTTTCACATTCACACATGTAGAAACATTCATATAGCAACCAACAGTTTCATTCATTTTCACTCAGACACATGTAGAAACATCTAGACATGTAGAAACATTCACACATATATTATAATTCAGAAATTCATTTACAAAATATCATTCTTTAGTCATTATTTGCTATCAACATCCCAATTATATCTTACAACCCCCACTATTTGTATGGTTGTTGCCCATTCTTCTCTTACTTCATTTAATTCTCCCATCGTATAGGGAGCATGTACATATGGTAAGGCCGTTCCTGTAGTATGGTCAATTTTAAACACCTGTAAAGAGAATGATGTATATATATAATTAATGAGCTATAAATAAGATTGATATATTTCATATTATCTAATGAGACTATATAATACCTCAGCAATACAATCGATGTCCATTGCGGCATATTTGATAATCATTTTCATAAATCGCATCACATAGTATCCACATGCCCATCCGTTGTCTTGTGTAGCACACTATAAATTCAAACATACAAAATATTAAAAAATACAACTAATTAAGCATTGTTCACATAAATAATATATACATATATTGCATTCGGGAACTTACTTTCACGTTCTTCCAAATTATTGGCTGGTTCTTTTTCGTGGGGACCTTTCCTCCAGCCTTTTTGAACTCATCAAAAGCCCTACATGTTAATGTAACACAGTACATTGAATAATTAAATAGTAATGTAATAACATATGTTAACAGATATGAAAATAAAATATTTCTCACCGGAATAATGCCATTTTCATTATGTGTCCATATTTTGTATTCAATTTACTCCCCTTAGGATCTAGATAATATACAGTGAACGTCTCGGGGACAATAACCAGTAACTCCCAATGCATACCACTAGAGGTAAAAAAGTTAAAAATTAATAACTCAAAATCCACAATAAAAATGTAATTTTCTTAAGTCTGAATTATAATAAGCAAAGTAAACTTACTCTACATTGAATGGAGACATTATCACCGTCTTCTTATTTTGAGAAAAAATTGTAAAAGCCTCACAGCAGTATTGTTGAACTGACGGAGGGTCTTTAGCTACTAGACTAATCAAAGATGGAATAAAAAATCCTACATGTTCGAATGCAAAATCTGCACATATCTTGTCTAAGTTGCTGCAAAATATGTATTAATTACGCATGCATTAATAAATAAGAAACCAGATCACCAGATCTTACATGAGGTATATGGATGTATAAAGAAGATCTCACCTTATCCATAGTTCTATCACAGATGTATTTAGCCAATCATATCAAAACAACTCCAAAATATCTTGTATAAATAGTTTGCTTTCGTATGATTGACCTACAACATCTGAATCTATAGAAACAGTTATAGGGTAATTTATATCATGTTCGCCTAACGATATTGCCATACCCCTACAGTTAGGACCTAACGGGACAGGTAGGTCCTCTAGAACTCAACTGGGTAATGTAGGAGATGGAAGTAGAGGCCTAGATGTTGTGGGTGTCTTCTTTTTAACCTGTATATATATATAATAATTTCAGATCAACTGACATCATATACACACACTAACAATTTAACGTAATGTAAATTTACCATACAGTTTCAGTAAAGATGACATCCACTTTTAGCCACAGTATCACTCCGCCTTCTGCCTCACCAAGTGTTTCACAATCTGTGTGGGCATATGGCAATGGAAGATCATCCACTTGGGGAATATATGTACCGGGATCACACGAATCCAACCATCTGGTAATGGAGACCTGTGAAACATTTCCCCTGGTAGGGATGGGTAAGCCGACGCCTCTGCAACGATATATTCATTAACTTTTAGACGGCATGGCTTCAACCCCTACAAATTTTTGTGTAAAGAATGTTATATACATATATACATATCATCTTATTTTGAAACGACTACAATTTCATATATACATATCATCTTGAATTAAAAAACTAGTTACTATGTCATAAAAATACTTACAGTGGATTTGCTAGGTGGTGGGTCTACAGGATTACTCCCAACCTATGCAGTAGGAGTAGAGCCTGTAGTAGGAGACACCATAGGTATTGTCTGGTAAGTGGCAGTCTGAGATGCCTATCACTTTTTCATTGCTTCTTCGAGTTTCCTATCAAATAGCTTATCTACCTATACATAGATAAAAGAAACGTCAAATTCTAATTATTGAATTCTCTTTTATAGTAACATCTATAAGGAAAAAATGTGTTACCTCTTCTTGTGAAAGTCCCACTTTTGGGACATGTTTGCGCTGGGATGGCCCAAAAAAAGCTTTGATGCCCACACTAGCGCCTGCAGCCCTAACACGTCCAGGATGCTCTGGGTTACCCAGAGCAACTGTCAATTCATCCCTTTTGCCCTCAGGGATGAACTTGCCTTGTTTCCTCAGCTCATGCAGCTCCCGCTAATCGCCAAAACAAAAACTTTTAATTAAGTAAACACCACAAATAATCAATATTCGAACGATTGCTGTAAGAGTTGTATTTTACCATTTTTGCAGCCGCCTCAGTAGTTGCGGGCTTCCTTATTTCTCCCTTCTTATTTTGCCTCCCAGCTATCCAGACATCATGGCGAGGAAGAGGTGTGCTACCTATAGTGGAGGACTCCTGAGTAGCAGCAGAGTGAGCAGTAGCCTCAGACTGTAGTCTTTGGCGAATGCCTGCATACCCCTTTGGACCCATTGTGTGGTCATGCACATTCAGTGCACGCCTTGATCTCTGTGCCTCACTGAGGGCCTAGTTAGTATGCACATTAATGATTTGGTTAGTAACAGTAAATGTTAATCTTGAATAGGTGAATACAACATATATTAATGAGATTGGGACTGACGCCTAATACCTTGAATTCATCAGTTTGTCTTGAAGCAACAAACGCGTCCCATTCTTCTTTGTCCAGGAAGTTCCACTGTTCAGTGGCTGTCTTCTTCCTCTTGTCAGCTTCTTTTATGTATTCTCGGGTGAGATTTGTCCTATAGTTCCTTAGGACTCTCCCACATCGTTGCATCACGCATTTACGATGCAGCTTTTCATCCAATTCAAATATACTCTGCAAAATAGAATTGCTATTAACTAGTATCCAAAAAATTAATAATCTACAAAATAGAATTGCAAATTAATAATAACTCATGCATAAATCCTTCCATATTACGTCTTTCTTCTCCTTAGAAACTTTATTCCAAGAATCTATCTTACAACCGCAATGGCTACGAGTAACATACCCAAGATATGAAACAAATGAATTGCGATTCACACCAGATGCATTTCCTGCATTATCAAAATACACAACAAGTTTGGGTCCATTGCCCTTTTGCGCTATTAACTTCTTCATCATAGTGATGCCCCTTCTCTTGTCAACTTTTTGGTGTTGCTGATCAAGTGCCTTAAGTGCTTCAGATGGTACATGTGCATCATCAACCTAAAATTTGACAAAATAAACACATTTACAAGATATAACTATAAATGGACATATAGATATAAATATATGATATATTTTAAAACTTACATTGTGAGGCGGTGCATTGATGTCCTCACCCTCACGGTAATCATCAACACGGTCATCAGGAGAATTCTCAGCCATCTAAAAATTCACATTCACATTGTAAAGTAATTCAAATTGTAAAGCTCACATTGTAAAGTTCACATTCACATTGTAAAATAATTCACATTGTAAAGTTCACATTATAAAGTAATTCACATTGTAAAATTCACATTGTAAAGTTCACATTCACATTGTAAAGTTCACATTCAGAAAAATAAAACATATAAAAAATATAAACATGCCTCTAATATTGCAATTTTTTATCAATTAACAATCCTTCATTGTGATCCCCACACACATACAAGTCATCATTAGCTTCAATATTTGCTGGTGTTGGCAACCCAACTGAGAATGGACTGCAGTCATCATACTTATCATAGTACTGTTCTTCATCTATAGGATCTCCAATGAACTATCTTTTACCATGAAGAACAACCGACCATTTATCATTTGCAGGATCATCGATATAAAATACTTGTTTCGCATGTGATGCCAATATGAATGGTTCACCCTTCTCGCCAATCTTTTCAAAGTTCACTAAAGTGAAACCCAATTCATCCACTATAACTCCTTTGGTGTTATCAACCCAATTACATTTGAAGAGCGGAATTCTGAAATCTATGTAGTCAAACTCCCATATGTCTTCAATGACATCGTAATATGACATTTTCGCTTCACGTGGGCCCTTATCCTTTGCACTTGCAAAAAACATAGTCGATGCTTGAAGGGTGACCCCATTGTTTTGGACGACACTCTTATCATCTTGGTGCTTTGTGTAATATGTGAATCCATTAATGTCATACCGTTCATAAGACATAACAATCAATTTTGGTTTAAAGGCGAGGCATTTGATAGTTTCAGTAATATCATCTGGTGTTTGAGATAGTTGATGTAAGACTTTATTTTCAAACCACTTAATAAATGTCTTGTTATGCTCTCTAGCAAGCCACATTGTATTGGCTCGAGGATATTGTCTCTTGATGAAATTGGTATGTTCCTCGATATAAATGTTCACTTCGTCCATATTGTGTAAAATATACAAGTGACCTTGTTCCAACTACTCACGGCTGATTACCCACACGTGATCCCAAAATTCCTTTGCCAAATTGCTCGTCAATATTTTTGTCATTATCAGGAGTGTCATTGCCACTGAGAAAGTCATTGCAAAAATCCATAACCTCTCTCACCACATAACCCTCGATAATACTCCCTTCAGGCCGATAACGATTTCGAACATCACTTTTAAAAACGCTCATGTATCGTTCAAAGGGATACATTCAATGTAAGAAAACTGGTCCCAACATTTTCACTTCCCTAGTCAAGTGGACAACAAGATGTACCATGATATCAAAGAACGACGGAGGAAAATACATCTCAAGCTGACATAGAGTAACAACCACTTCTCTTTGCAATTTATCGAGAGTATCAGGGTCAATAACTTTGTTGCACAGACTGTTGAAAAAGAAACAAAGTCTGGTGATTAAAAACCTTACATGCTTACCGCCATATTTTAGTCTTATTGAATCAGTATTCTCTTCACATATAGGACACGCTTTAGCTCCTTTGACACTATATCCAAACAAATTCCCATATGCTGGAAAGTCATTAATAGTGCAAAACAACATAGCATGCAAACGAAATGTCTCTCTTCGTGAAGCATCATAGGTCATCACACCTTCACCCCAGAGTTTCTTTAAGTCATCAATCAGAGGTTCAAGATAAACATTGATGTCATTTCCAGGTTGTTTAGGGCCCGATATCAACAACGACAACATTACGTACTTATTTTTCATACACAACCATGGAGGAAGATTGTATATAACAAGCATAACTGGCCAAGTGCTATGTTGGCTGCTCAATGTCCCGTACGGATTCATCCCATCTATACAAAGCCCAAGTCTTAGATTCCTGACTTCTTCACCAAATTCAGGGTACAATAGATCAATCTTCTTCCACTGTGGGGAATCAGACGCATGTCATAGGATCCCATAATTATTTTTCTTAACATCTGCATGCCACCTCAAATTCTTCGCATCTATCGGATTGGCAAACAAGCATTGAAACTGTGATATTATAGGTAGATACCACATCACCTTGGCAGGAGAACCAGTTTTGGACTCCCCCGAAGTCGTAAATTTATACCGTGACGCACCACATTTTTAACAATCTTTCAAATCCACATAGTCCTTTTGAAATAATACACAATCATTCGGGCATGTGTGTATCTTCTTGGCATCCATTCCCATTGGGCACAAAAATTTCTTTACCTTGTATGTTGAGATTGGCAGCTCTTTTCCTTCAGGAAGCATTTCTTTCAACAAAGACAACAATGACGTGAAGCTTTTGTCGCTCCATCTATTGTTAGCTTTCAGCTTATACAATCTCAACACAACGCTAAGCTTCGTAAACTTAGTACAACCTGTGTATAACGATATCTCAGCATCATGCACAATGTTTCTAAAAATGGGAGGTGGATCGGTGTGCTCTACCCCACAACTATCCAGCATCGCATCAACGATGTCTACTGGAACTGGTTCATTCACATCTATGTCATCGTAGGCAATTTCTTCTTCCACACAAGCACTTCTATCGACATCCACTGGTTTCGGGTTTGAAATCTCTCCATGCCAGTGCCATTCTGTATAGCCTTGTACAATCTCGTTGCACATGACATGACTTTTGATTTCGTCACTAGTGCTGACTTTCAAGTTGTTACCGCAATGCCTACATGGATAGTAGAACCTATCTACAGGTTGTTTCCTATGTTCCTCGACAATATAGTGAAAACCTCTAGAGGGGGGGTGAATAGAGTTTTATAATGATTTTAAAGTAATTTAAACTCAAACAACCAAACTAAAGATTAAGAAAAGGAACACAGGTGTTTAGAGTGGTTCCACCTTAGCAAATACTAAGGAGTCAGTCCACTACCCGGTTGCTTACCCAATCGGGATTTTGAAAGTACTAAATTTTATTACCTTTCAAGGATGTTACATAAAATTTACAATACTTTCTAAACACCCTTTGGACAGCCTTCACTTTGAAGTAGTCTTGCCAACCTCGAAGCAGCCTTCCTTGAAGTAACTTCAAGCTCCCCCTTGAAGTAGCCTTCCTCCCGAAGTAGCTTCCCGTCAAGACAGCCTTCTGAAGTAGTCCAAAGTCCTCCTCTTCACCACGAAGAGCTTCACCCTCTCCAATCCGCAGCCTCCTACCTGGAGTAGCAAGGAGAGTACAAGTAATACAAGGAACAAGAAAGGAATAAAAGAAAATACAACTTATCCTTGTAGCTCAAGGCTTGATTTCCCTAGATCAAGCGTTTGGATTTTCCTAGCCAATATGATGGACTTGTGATTGCTAGGGTTAGGAAAATCTAGCCTATAGGACGAGCTTGAGCTAAAGGGAAAATGGCCAATTGATCACAAAGCTCAGTTCACACAGATTGCACAAGAGGGCTCAAGTATTTTCTCAAGTATAGCAAGTGTAAGTAGTGAATCCTAGTGTCCTATGGCTTGTCCTATTTATAGGAATGGCCTAAGTATGCTTAAGGACGTTCTAGACAACTTCTAGGGGGGTCCTAGTGCTTAACTAGCCGTTAGGAATAAGTTAGGCGCATTAGCAACGGCTAGTTAATTAATTCCGCAGTTGCTGTCAGAGACCATCTCGGTCGAGGACTTGTCGACCGAGATGCCCAGTCGGTCGAGGATTTGTCGACCGACAGGCTCTCTGGATTAACGTTTATTTGCAACTGTCAACTGCTGTGTCTAACGGCTACTTTTGGTCAATCTCGGTCGAGACGTTTGTCGACCGAGAGTGTCTCGGTCGAGGAGTGTGGTCGACCGAGTTTGACTCTGTTTTCAATCTTTCAATTAAGATACTAAGTGTGTGCATGAGTGTGCATTATGTGATCCTATTAGAAGGAGATGACCTAACTAAGTGTGGTGTTTAGTTAGGGAGATCTAACGCTTGATTTACATGAAGTCTAAGTACTTGTACATTATATATTTGTACAAGTTTACAAATGATTACATTGCATGACATTTACAAACATTCAAGCGTATGGATTCCCTAGAACTTTGTCATCACCTTGTTCCTGCACACTTAAGTAGCTCGTTAGATTAATAAGAATGAAATGTTTGTCATCATCGAAACAAAGGGATTTATCATAATATCCAATTTATCCAACAATCTCCCCCTTTTTGAAGATGACAAACATTTCCTAAATATGAAATAAGGAAATATAAAGCATGTGAGTTTCATACCTGAAAATTTACCTTTTGTAGCCATTTATGTTTTTCAAGTGAGTGCTGGCCAAGATGTGATGAAACTCCTTTATATATATTTTTATATTCTTTCTCCCCCTTTGTCATTTCAAAAAGATATCCAAGTTGAATGTTTTATTTTTTCTTCTCCCCCTTAAGATAATGCTCCCCCTTAATTAGATATCCTTTTAGGAACATGGATTTTTATCTAATTTATCCACAATTTGTTTCTCAATCATTCGCAAAGGATGTTAAGCCTTGAAATGATATGAGATTCCCTTAAGCATATGATGAATGTATATTGATTTCTCATGTATCAAAGGATGTTAAGCCCTAGATTAAATGAGAATCCTCTAAGCTTAGAGGACATAAAAATGTCTCCATCCAAAAGCAAGGGATGTTAAGCCCTGTTTTGGGTAGAGAGTTCCTTCAAGTACAAGATACCATTTTCAATAAATTCATAAATTTCTTGAAAATATTCAGCTACACATAGTGATTACAATGTTTTTGTAAGCTTCTTTAATCAAATGATCAAAGTTTTGATGATCTCCCCCTTTTTCTTATGCTTTGCTCCCCCTTAGATAGATATCTCAAATGAAAGTTTGAATACTAAGCAAATATATAAAATGTTGTAGATGATCTCCAAGATTTTACAAAGATGTATGCAATTTATGTCAGTCTGGAAAAACAGAAATCCAGTCGGTCGATAATTGCTCGACCGACAATGTTCTCGGTCGACTAGTTGCTCGACCGAGAATGTTTCTGGAGAACTGTTTTGCATTTTGGAAATTCAATTACAATTGTGATAGTTGCCTGTTTTAATTATTATTCCCTTCATTTGTTATGTATATTCCAAGGGAGTAATAATATTTAAGGCTTCTAATTACCACAAATGATTTGACGTTTTGATTTAAAAATATGCTAAGGTTAAGTTCAATAAAATAATGTTCAAATAAACAATTTTTATCAAAGTTTATTTTAGGTCGCCCTTGATTACGACCATGGCGCCCCTTGGTCAAATTTTATTTTAACCAAGAGGCATATTCTGCAGGTTTCCAGTATGAACATTCATATGCGAAGTATGAGTTCTGCAGATAGCTTGCAAATATCAATTTGAGGCTCATTAAAGTGTACTAATTATGAGAGCTTAATAAGGACATCAAATATGATGAAGCATATTCAAGAATAATATCCATTCATGAATTTAAGATTACTTTGGATAGACTAAAATAAGTGATGCTTAATATAAAAGCAAAAAAAGAAAAAAATTATTTGAAACATTTTATTCATTGCAAGTATTTCTGAAAAAGAAATGTGCAATAAAAGCATGATTAAATAGGAATGTAAGCATGATCAGTTAATATTTATTCCATATAATCTTTCAAGAATAATTTTCACATACAATGTAAAGATTTACATCAGTCGGAGAACAGTGATATGATCGGTCGACAGTTGCTCGACCGAGGATTATTCGGTCGACAACTTCTCGACCGATCAAGTTTCTGGAAACTGTTTCAGAAATATATTTCAAGTGCAATATAGGCTGTATCTTATTCAATTATTTCAAAGATCAGTTTGAGATAAACATATGTGTATCAAGGTGCTATTAAATCTTTTAATTTTTGATTTTGTTATCCCTAAATGTTAAGTTGAGATAGACATAAGGATATACAAATTAAGGTCTTTGGTCATATCTCAACTTAGTCGAACCTATTTAATTTGGGGGTTTTGGAACCCATACCATCTCGACATTCTTTTTCTTGTATGGGCATGAAAAAGAATAATGTCCAAGGCGTGAGCAATAATGACAACAAATTGAATCAACCTCAAGCCTTTTTCTATGGTTTTGATCTAGGTTATTCTTGGGTATATACATTTTTGTGCCTCTAGGTATATAAGCAGATTGACTCACTTGTGTCCTTCTAGGTTGTTGATGGGATTTCTCATTAGGCTTATAACCTAGTCCTCTTCTCCCTATTTGATGATAGGAATTTTCTAATATTCTATCAAGGATTCCATTGTTGCTTAACTTACTAACTTCTTGTTGCAACTTAACGATCTCATCCATTCTTTTCTTGATATCTAATTTTGCTTGGTCTAGATTGGATGATAACATATTTCTTTCTTTCACTATATTGTCATAATCTACATGGGTGCACAATATAGGTTGTTTTTTAATATCATTTAATTTTGTAAGCAATTCAGCTTTTTCTTGACATAGAAGATCATAGTTTGTTTCTAGAGTAAAGATCTTCACTTCACTGTTACTTAGAGATGATTTCAAGGTACGATTATCAGACATAATGCTATCTTTTTCAAAACCAAGAGTATTCAATTTAGCATATAAATCATCATTTTCGGATGTAATAGCAAGAAGTCTAGCATTTAGATCATCATTTTCTTTAGTAGATTTCTTTAACTTCTTTTTGCATTCAACATATTTATTATGTGTTTCTTCAATAATAGCAACTAACTCTTCCTTGGGTAAATCAAGCAAGCTTACCTCTTCTTCTTCTTCCTCACTTATTGTAGCAACGAAACATTCTTTATGTGTATCTTCTTTCTTTGACCTCCATGGACATCTAGACGTAGAGTGCTTTGTTCCTAAGCACCAATTGCAACTTGTCGAACTTTGGTCCATGCTCCTTTTCTTGTGGTTGTAGTCACCTCCTCCCTTTATCTTCTTCAAGACCTTGTTAGGGCTCCTTGAAGCCTGCTCTGATACCAATTGAAAACCTCTAGAGGGGGGGTGAATAGAGTTTTATAATGATTTTAAAGTAATTTAAACTCAAACAACCAAACTAAAGATTAAGAAGAGGAACACAGGTGTTTAGAGTGGTTCCACCTTAGCAAATACTAAGGAGTCAGTCCACTACCCGGTTGCTTACCCAACCGGGATTTTGAAAGTACTAAATTTTATTACCTTTCAAGGATGTTACATAAAATTTACAATACTTTCTAAACACCCTTTGGACAGCCTTCACTTTGAAGTAGTCTTGCCAACCTCGAAGCAGCCTTCCTTGAAGTAACTTCAAGCTCCCCCTTGAAGTAGCCTTCCTCCCGAAGTAGCTTCCCGTCAAGACAGCCTTCTGAAGTAGTCCAAAGTCCTCCTCTTCACCATGAAGAGCTTCACCCTCTCCAATCCGCAGCCTCCTACCTGGAGTAGCAAGGAGAGTACAAGTAATACAAGGAACAAGAAAGGAATAAAAGAAAATACAACTTATCCTTGTAGCTCAAGGCTTGATTTCCCTAGATCAAGCGTTTGGATTTTCCTAGCCAATATGATGGACTTGTGATTGCTAGGGTTAGGAAAATCTAGCCTATAGGACGAGCTTGAGCTAAAGGGAAAATGGCCAATTGATCACAAAGCTCAGTTCACACAGATTGCACAAGAGGGCTCAAGTATTTTCTCAAGTATAGCAAGTGTAAGTAGTGAATCCTAGTGTCCTATGGCTTGTCCTATTTATAGGAATGGCCTAAGTATGCTTAAGGACGTTCTAGACAACTTCTAGGGGGTTCCTAGTGCTTAACTAGCCGTTAGGAATAAGTTAGGCGCATTAGCAACGGCTAGTTAATTAATTCCGCAGTTGCTGTCAAAGACCATCTCGGTCGAGGACTTGTCGACCGAGATGCCCAGTCGGTCGAGGATTTGTCGACCGACAGGCTCTCTGGATTAACGTTTATTTGCAACTGTCAACTGCTGTGTCTAACGGCTACTTTTGGTCAATCTCGGTCGAGACGTTTGTCGACCGAGAGTGTCTCGGTCGAGGAGTGTGGTCGACCGAGTTTGACTCTGTTTTCAATCTTTCAATTAAGATACTAAGTGTGTGCATGAGTGTGCATTATGTGATCCTATTAGAAGGAGATGACCTAACTAAGTGTGGTGTTTAGTTAGGGAGATCTAACGCTTGATTTACATGAAGTCTAAGTACTTGTACATTATATATTTGTACAAGTTTACAAATGATTACATTGCATGACATTTACAAACATTCAAGCGTATGGATTCCCTAGAACTTTGTCATCACCTTGTTCCTGCACACTTAAGTAGCTCGTTAGATTAATAAGAATGAAATGTTTGTCATCATCGAAACAAAGGGATTTATCATAATATCCAATTTATCCAACATATAGATCTAATTGCCACAGGCAATATTTGTTGCATAAGAGTGTGACAATCATAAGATTTAAAACCTATCAACTTCAGATCTTTCATTGATACCAATATATGGATGTTGGATGAGTAACCCTGTGGCACCTTAACATTTACCAAACATTCACAAAAAGCTTTCTTCTCCTTTCTAGACAATGTGTAACAAGCGGGAGGTAAGTATATTATCCGATTTCCCATTTCACGAAATTCTGTTAATTCTGACTTTATTCCCATTTCACGTAGGTCCAGTCTGGATTTTATCCCATCTTTAGTCTTACCTGGTATATTCAACAAAGTACCAATGACACTATCACAGACATTTTTCTCAACGTGCATGACATCGATACAATGCCTGACTGTCAAAGAACTCCAATAAGGAAGATCCCAAAATATTGACTTCTTCTTGAATAAAGATTTGTCACTCCGTGTGGCCATAGTACATTGTGATCTCTTACCAAATTCATTGACAAAGTCTTTTACTCTTTCATAAACAACCTCCCCTGGTATAGGTTTAGGTGCACTCCGTTCCTCATTCAATCCATTGAATGCTTTGCGCTTCCTACGATACGGATGAAATTTTGTAAGAAACATTCGATGACCGAGATATACAATCTTACCGCCATGTTTTAGTCTTATTGAATCAGTGTTCTCTTCACATATAGGACACGCTTTAGCTCCTTTGACACTATATCCAAACAAATTCCCATATGCTGGAAAGTCATTAATAGTGCAAAACAACATAGCATGCAAACGAAATGTCTCTCTTCGTGAAGCATCATAGGTCATCACACCTTCACCCCAGAGTTTCTTTAAGTCATCAATCAGAGGTTCAAGATAAACATTGATGTCATTTCCAGGTTGTTTAGGGCCCGATATCAACAACGACAACATTACGTACTTATTTTTCATACACAGCCAGGGAGGAAGATTGTATATAACAAGCATGACTGGCCAAGTGCTATGTTGGCTGCTCAATGTCCCGTACGGATTCATCCCATCTATACAAAGCCCAAGTCTTAGATTCCTGACTTCTTCACCAAATTCAGGGTACAATAGATCAATCTTCTTCCACTGTGGGGAATCAGACGCATGTCATAGGATCCCATAATTATTTTTCTTAACATCTGCATGCCACCTCAAATTCTTCGCATCTATCGGATTGGCAAACAAGCATTGAAACCGTGATATTTTAGGTAGATACCACATCACCTTGGCAGGAGAACCAGTTTTGGACTCCCCCGAAGTCGTAAATTTATACCGTGGCGCACCACATTTTGGACAATCTTTCAAATCCACATAGTCCTTTTGAAATAATACACAATCATTCGGGCATGCGTGTATCTTCTTGGCATCCATTCCCATTGGGCACAAAAATTTTTTTACCTTGTATGTTGATATTGGCAGCTCTTTTCCTTCAGGAAGCATTTCTTTCAACAAAGACAACAATGACGTGAAGCTTTTGTCGCTCCATCTATTGTTAGCTTTCAGCTTATACAATCTCAACACAACGCTAAGCTTCGTAAACTTAGTACAACATGTGTATAACGATATCTCAGCATCATGCACAATGTTTCTAAAAATGGGAGGTGGATCGGTGTGCTCTACCCCACAACTATCCAGCATCGTATCAACGATGTCTACTGGAACTGGTTCATTCACATCTACGTCATCGTAGGCAATTTCTTCTTCCACACAAGCACCGCTATCGACATCCACTGGTTTCGGGTTTGAAATCTCTCCATGCCAGTGCCATTCTGTATAGCCTTGTACAATCCCGTTGCACATGACATGACTTTTGATTTCGTCACTAGTGCTGACTTTCAAGTTGTTACCGCAATGCCTACATGGATAGTAGAACCTATCTCCAGGTTGTTTCCTATGTTCTTCGGCAAATCTAATAAACTGGTCAAGACCAGAAATAAACTCTGGGGTGCAGCGATTGCGAATGGACATCCATGATCTATCCATTCTATGATCAAAGAGAAAACAAGTATATATTACAACAAGATTAGGGTCTAGGGTTAACAGATTAGAGTTTTTGCATGGTTAAAACTTTAGGCCAACAAATACATGTATTGTCATTCTTATATATAATAAATGTGTACCACCTATCCCATTCTTGAACACCTAATCTCACTAGTAAGTGTATAATGTGTATTGGGTTTTCAAGAAAATTTTGGCAGCATTTCCCTGATGTTCTCTAAGTACATATGTACTTAGAGAACAAACGGGGAAATGCTACCAAAATTTTCTCGAAAACTCACTTACATCCTAAGTGAGATTAGGTGTTCAAGAATAGTCCCAAACCGGGGACTATCCAAGATTTACTCCTAATGAGTAAATCTTGGACGGGTTTCTAGGCCAACAAATACATGTGCTGTCATTGTTATATATAATAAATGTGTACCACCTATCCCATTCTTGAACACCTAATCTCACTAGTAAGTGTATAATGTGTATTGGGTTTTCGAGAAAATTTCGGCAGCATTTCCCTACTGTTCTCTAAGTACATATGTACTTAGAGAACAAACAGGGAAATGCTACCAAAATTTTCTCAAAAATCCAATACACATTATACACTTACATCCTAAGTGAGATTAGGTATTCAAGAACAGTCCCAAACCGGGGACTATCCAAGATTTACTCCTAATGAGTAAATCTTGGACGGGTTTCTAGGCCAACAAATACATGTGCTGTCATTCTTATACCTACAATCCTAGTTTCATCATTCATATCCTAGTTCTTCAAATTAGGTGATTAACATTGTCAATATACTCAAAAAGGAAACAAGTTACCAATTTCATAGTTAGGATGGTAGAGATACCCTAAGATCTAGATCTAATGGTTCATAATGAGCCTGTGATAAAGTTACATCACTAGATGATTATATAATTTCAAAAGCAGTACACAAATAAATTCAAATGAGTAGATAACTAAATAAAAAATAGTAGACAAAAAAATACAAATAAGTAGATGAAAAATACAAATAAGTAGATGAATAAATCATAAAAAAATCAGTACATAATTAAATAAACACAATCAGTAAATAACTTTTAAAAAAAATTCCACTAGCTTGGTGAAATCAGTACATAAATAAACACAATCAGAATATTTTTCAATGGCTTTTGGGGTGACTTGGTGAAATCAGTGCATGTTTTGGGCATCCTTTGTATAGGTTGATCTAGGGTTCAATCCAGTAGATGAATCCAAACCCCAGAAGCAGCCTAGGTGTGCCCTAGCGCCACCCAAGCATCCTCCCAGAGGCCTAGCTGGTAGGGCACCTGGGCTTGGGACCCTAGGCGTGCCCTGGCACCTGCTTAGGCGCTGCCTGGTTGAGGTCCAGGTCGGCGGCGGCAGAGAAAGCAAGCGGCAGAGAAGAAAAGGCAGACGATCGAAGGGTTACCTTACAGGAAGCTGGCGGAGCAGAGACCTAGCATGGTGGCGGCGAGGAGAGCACTGAAGCAGCTACCGACGGGGGCGGCGGCGACGAGAGGAGAGGAGCAACGACCAGCGGCAGCACCGAGTGACAAGGAGAAGAGAAGCAACGAGCGGCGACGAGCAAGAAATTGCCAGACCTAACTGAAGAATCGGGAATGAAATAGAGAAAGGGGAAGAGTCGCTCACGCTGGTGTTGTTAAGTTAAACATAAGCGTCGGTTGTTTAAATGACCGACGCTACAGCCTAACAATGTCGGTTTCCATACAAAACCGACGCAATAGGGGTGTAAAAAATTTTGGCGGGGACGGCGCGCGCACACTTATAACATCGGTTATTATAAGACAACCGACGCCCATATTAGAACTTTTGACGCAAATTTTATCTTCATTCAGCGTCAGTGATTAGCTAAAACACCGATGTTGTATCTGATACTTTGGCGCAGTTTTTTTTTTTGCTCGAAAAAATTGGATTTCGCATGATACTTTAGGCGTCGGTTTTTTTTCTTCAACCGACACTGAATGAAAAGTGATACCCGTGTCTGGATGGTCTTCAAATATAGACGTTGGATGTCCTTATTAACCAACGTTTAATGCGAGTAGCGTCAGTTTTACTAAAAAACTGATGCCTCTAAAAGTGACGTTGAAAGTCGTTTCTGTACTAGTGAGAATACTGCTCTACTTAACCTTAATCAATGATTTACCTGCCGTTGAACATTTATAATTCTAATGCTCAGTGTTATTCTATTATTTGCAATAACAATGTTTCTGGCGGAGAGTTATAACTCTCGCTTGGACAATTTGTTGGTATGTATGCCCATAGAGCAAGTCATATGATGATTGTAATGGGATACTTTGTAAATGATTTGAATAATAATAAAGGCAATTTCTGATCTATATGTTTAAACTATTTCTGAGATGATGGTGTAACATGATAGATGTCTAAAGAATGATTTTACTCAATGACGTATGCTTTTAGGTTAAGGACCTAAACGATGAGATCATGCGGATGTCAAGAGTATACATTCTTGTTTGGTCCCTAGTCAGTTGTTATTGTGGAAATAACCATAGACATGAATAACACTAAAGACTAGATTGTGTGTCGGTTGATGACAGAATCCCATTAGTCATGATATAGTGATATCAAACCAGGCACATAGGTACTTGTTAGAGAACAAAGTACCGGACAGACCCACCGTGAGAGTGACACATGGAACCATGACTTGGTAGTTACAGTTAGCTCTCACAGTGATGGTGGTGAGTGTGATTCTTAGACCTAAAATCACTACACTCAACACATGTCGTTGGCTACACTTTGACATCATCAAACGTAGTCCTAAAACATGGGTTGTTATAAAGGTGATGATTGGGTGGCTTTGACACATGGGGCTTTTGAGGGGTGAGTGATAGATATGGGATTTGTCCCTCCTAAGGGAGTTTGATGTCCTTGGCCACTTGATGAGTAGGATTGAGAAAGGCATGTGCATGCACGTGTGAATCAATATGTGATATTGATGTCACACACATCTCGCCCAGTCTGCTCTGAGATCAAGGAAATGAATGAATATTGACAGGATGACTGTTCCATGCCTCGAGTTCATTCAGGATATCAGTGACAAAGGAATTATACATTCATTGTAACACCATTCACGGATTGTAGGATTGAAAGTTGTTCTCCAACTTTCTATTTCACTTGGGTAGCACTGATGTGTGACTAGGCACCGCTCTTTACTTGTGAAGTCATAAGTGTTATGGACTTTCACTGCCAATGTGAAATGGACCTGCAGGGTCACACACATAGGATTTAACCTGGAATAGGATTTTGTCCACAAACATGTTTAGATTGATTACTAAAGGAGTTTAGTAGTTCAATTAAACACTCAATTAATTGATAGCTCAATATCATAGTGTTCAAGGTGTTGGACTGATTGATTAGAGTATCGGATTGATTGAAACTGCAATTGACTGATTATGCACAATCTACACTCCCAACTGATCGGCTCATGTGATGAAATGATCGGCTCAGCTAGGTGAACCGATCGGCTCAGGTAGTGAGTCGATCGGCTCATGGACAGAGTGAAGGATTGCTTCAAGTGTTGAAACAATCGGTTCAACTGTTGCAACCGGGCAAGTTGGGAAAGTAAGATTGGTGAGAAATTTCCTTTTGTTTCACTTACCCAATTTGATTGGAACAAGGATTGGTATTTGATACCAAGTAGAAACAAAAGAAAGAAAGTCAATCAGTAACTGATTAGGACCACGAACTGACCGGTTCATGGGTCCCAACCGATCGGTTGAGGTGTCAACCGACTGGCTCAGATCCCCAACTGACTGTTTCAGTTATGAAACGATCGGTTCAGGTTGCGAGTTGGTTGTTTTTGTGGAAAATCTCGAACCCTTCTACTCCTGCTTTAGTCCCGTATTTCCCGGGATAGAGAACCCTATCCCATGACCCTCCTATATATATAGAGGTATTGGGGCTTCTCAAAGAACAACCCAGTGCAACCAGTTGCTCTGTGAAGTTGTCGTTCTCTCTAGTTTTGGTAACTGAGAGAGCGCCCGAGCAAGTGCTACCCGATAAGGGAGGCACAACAAGGGAAAGACAACTGCAGAAAGCGACTGGTAGCAGGAGAGTGTGTTGGAGACTAGTACGCCAATAGGAGGGTGTGACTCCTTCCGATTCCTTGTGCGACAAGGAGATCGGAGTTCCAGGCAGTCCGTGTGGACGACTGCAGAGGTGGGAGACCTCTGTCGCTCGGAGGACAACTGTCAATCCCGACAGTCCCGGTGAAACCAGGAGTGTTCAGTCCCAGTGCGACCAGGAGCTGCACAGACACTGTCCAAGACCGGAGGTGAAGACTGCGCAAGGCGCGAGGTACAGTCGCCGAGCAAGCCTTGGGACAAGGTATGCATCCAAAAACCATCTTTCCTATTGTATAGACGTTGACGTGATTCCTTTTGTTCTGGGTTTTGGGGAGAAAATTTTTATTTCCACTGCTTCTCTGCCTCCTCTAAAACCCAACACAATTTTCAATTGTCTCGCCCCCGTGGAATTCAACTTTTTAGGTAGATGTCGAGGAAGGAGAAACCCATTAGTGGGTGAGCAGCAACAGCAGTCACAGCAACAACAGCAACAACAGGGACAACAGTGATCTTCAGGTGGAGACACTGTTTGTCAAGTCTTGTTTATAGAGAGTTCTATGTGTCGTCTCTGTACTCTCAGGTCCTAGGAGTCAGTAGATGGTTTGATATAGATCTGAGATTTTTGTCTTGATGCCTCGAGATTTTTGTATATTGCTCATGTACAGTTTAACAGGGCAGCTAATGTTTATGACTCTCAAGATGAGATGATACAGAGATATACTGGTGTATCAAAATGTAAATAACTTACTTTGGTTCTTTATGAAAGAGTTTTACAATTTGTGGATCTCTTTATAAAAAATTTTAATTTTTAGTGATATTCAGTAATTCCGCTGCTAAGTATTCACTTCCGCATTAGTTAATCTCGTTTTATAAGTTGAATGCCACAATTTAGTGGTATCAGAGCTCTAGGTTCACTGAGTCTACAGAGACGTAGGACTAGGGTTGTTGAGTCTGTTTTAGTGTCTTCCAGTATATCTGATAGTATCTTCTGCTCATATAGGAGGAGAAGAGAAAACTAAAGATGTCTGGATCACATGAGGAACATGTTGCAGAGAGTAGTGTCGCTGCACCTGGAGGAGGTGCAAAAAACCAAGAAAGGGAGGAACCTGTGCCTGAACCACCCTAGTTCAATCTAGCTGACATGGGGAACCCAGCCTTCCAAGCCATGTTTGGGCAGTTCATGACTGCCATGACTCACATGACTGATAGGATGCCTATACATGTACCTAGGGCACCTACCCATTTGGAAGGACAAGGATCCGGCAAGACGTTTGAACGATTACGCTGGGTTGGAGCCACAGAATATGCTGGAATAGCTGACCCAGCAGATGCTGACTTGTGGTTAACCGAACTAGAGAAGGCCTTTAGAATCCTGAATATCCCAGAAGCTGAGAAGGTTAGACATGTTGTGTACCTTCTCAAGGGGAGTGCTGGTCACTGGTGGACCATTGAGGAAGGGAAAAGGCCAGGTGTGGATATCGAATGGGAAGTATTTCGACAAGAATTTGTCAACAGATATTTTCCTAAGACGTTCTTAGATGAGAAAATCTCTCAGTTTGAGAGGTTAAGGCAGGGACCAATGAACATTAGCGAGTACGAGGCTAAGTTCATGGAGTTGTTGCGGTTCTGTCCGCATATGGAAACTACATATGAAGAAAGGATTCAGCGCTTTGAGAAGGGGTTAAACGCTGAGTTGACCACCCCTGTGTCTGCTCTGGAGAACAGGGAAAGATTTTCTACCTTTGTGGAGTCGGTCAGGAGGATAGAAAGGTTTGCGACTGAAAAGTGACAGACCAAGAACAAGAAGATGTATCCCCAGTTCCAAGGATCCTCATCCAAAGGTTTTAAGAAACCAAGGTTTTCTGTGCCTACACCACCACCTAGATTTAGTGCCCAGACGCAGTGGACGTCAAATAGGGGTAGAGGACGAAGCTTACCACTAGAAGGAGCTCGCAGCTCAGCATCCGTGTCGGTCACAGGACCATCCAGACCACAGCAAGGGATCAGGAGTTGTTACATATGTGGAAAAGTGGGACATCTGATGAAGGATTGTAGATCTAGAGAGGCAAGTGCGACCCAATCCCAGAGGCAGAGTCAGCAAGGATCTCAGAGGCGAAAGTTTCTAGGTAACGCTAGAGGATGTGAACAAGCATCCCAAGCTAGATCATCGGCACCCAGTCATCGAGTACCGAATCAACCACATGCAATGGTGAGATTCTATGCGATGAATCCACCTGATGCAGTGATCAACCCTCGGGTTGTGACAGGTCAGATGGAGTTGTTTTATTCTGACATGTCTACTTCTTGCATCGTATCTGTTTTAATTGATCTAGGTTCTACACACTCCTTTATCACTCGAAGAGTGATTCTTGACTGCAATATGACTACAAGTCATAGACCAGATAGTTTGTTGTTAGAAACTCCTTTGATGGGATCTGTTGTGTTGCGGGTGGCGTGTTCTCCCTGCATTCTCTTCTTTTCTAAACATCACATTCAAGTAGATCTTATACCACTTGAGATGCACGAATTCGATGTAATCCTGGGGATGGATACCCTGGAAAGGTATAAGGTTGTCTTGGATTGTGAGTCCAAGCAAGCTGTGTTCATTGATGATAGTGACACATGGATCTTTCAAGAAGATAGAAAGATCCTACCAACCTGTCTTGTGTCATCTATGGTTGCTGAGAAGCTGATGAGGCAAGGATGTTATGCATTCTTGGCCCATGTGGTAGATACCACCATGGAGAGTTCTAATCATATTGAAGTTCTGATAGTCAGGGAATTTGGAGATGTATTTCCTGAAGAACTTCCAGATGTACCTCCGCCCCGAGAGATTGATTTTGAGATTAATCTAATACCGGGTACGCAGCCAATAGCACAAATACCGTATAGGATGGCACCTGCTGAGATGGCAGAACTCAAGAAACAGTTGCAAGAGTTACTTGAGAAGGGTTTCATCCGACTAAGCACTTCACCCTAGGGTGCTCCGATCCTCTTTGTTAAGAAGAAGGATGGATCAATGTGGTTGTGCATTGATTATAGACAGTTAAATAAAGTAACAATAAAGAATAAGTATCCTTTGTCGAGGATTGATGATCTCTTTGACCAGTTGCATGGTGCAACTGTCTTCTCAAAGATAGATTTGAGGTCGGGATACCATCAGCGGCGTATTAAGGAAGGTGACATACCTAAGTCTACCTTTAGGACAAGGTATGATCACTATGAGTTCACAGTTATGTCGTTTGGACTAACGAATGGGCCAACTGCATTTATGGAACTCATGAATAGAATCTTTTGGCCTTTTCTTGATCAGTGTATAGTTGTCTTCATAGATGACATCCTAATCTATAGTAGAGATGCTCAGCAGCATGAAAAACATCTTCGACGGGCTTTAACTTTGCTAAGAGAGCATAAGTTATATGCTAAGTTTAACAAGTGTGAGTTTTAGTTACCAGAAGTTTCTTTTCTTGGACACGTAATATCTGCTTCAGGTATTCGTGTTGACCCTAAAAAGGTAGAATATGTCCTATAATGGGAGCAACCGAAGACACCAACGGAAATCCGCAGTTTCTTAGGGTTGGAAGGCTATTACCAGAGGTTCATTAAGAACTTCAGTACTATAGCTTTACCCTTGACTAAGTTGACCAGGAAAGATGTTCCTTTTGTTTGGAATGACAAATGTCAACAATCTTTCCAGCTGTTGAAGGAAAGGTTGACAAGTGCACCAGTGTTGGTGTTACCTGAGTAAGGGAATGGGTATATAGTTTTCTGTGATGCCTCTAAGAATGGACTAGGATGTGCGTTAATGTAGGATAAGCAAGTGATTTCTTTTGCTTCCCGACAACTTAAGAAACACAAGGAGAATTATCCGACACATGATCTAGAACTAGCTGATGTAGTCCATGCCCTGAAGATCTGGAGACATTATCTCTATGGAGAAACATTCCAGATTTTTACAGACCATAAGAACCTAAAGTATATTTTTCTCAGCATGAGCTTAACATGAGGCAATGCCGCTGGATGGAATTAATCAAGGACTACGATTGTACAATTGATTACCATCCAGGAAAAGGCAATGTAGTTGCTGATGCTTTGAGTAGGAAATCAGCAACACCAGCCTTAGATAATGCACAGTTGAATTCTTTGGTGTGCTCTAGGAGGGATATGCTTATCTCCTTAAGGAAAGACAATGTACAGTTAAAAGTATCATTGTTATCTGGGTTGTTGTCTGAGATGCACATAAAACCTACTCTGAGATAGCAGATTAAGGAAGCACAACAAGTTGATGTTGTAGTTCAGCAGATTAGGTTAGAGTATGGTAGTGAGAAACGAGATGGTTTCCATGACTTAGATGATCAGGTAGCTTGTTATCATGGTAGAATGATAGTGCCAGATGTGGATAACTTAAGGAAGTTAGTCCTGGAAGAAGCTCATTCTTCAATGTATGTTATGCATCCAGGAAGCACCAAGATGTATCATAACTTAAAAGATATGAATTGGTGGCCTGGTTTGAAGAAGGATGTTGCTGAGTTTGTTATGTAGTGTCTAATGTGTCAGCAAGTTAAAGCTGAACACCAGAAGCCCACAGGAACAATGCAGCCTTTACCCATACCACAGTGGAAGTGGGATCATGTAACCATGGATTTTGTGGTTGGTTTACCTAGAACAGCCAAAGATCATGATTCCATCTGGGTAACATTTGATAGGTTGACAAAGACAACACATTTCTTACCTGTCAAAACAACCTATTCTGCTGAGAAGCTGGCACAGTTATATGTAGATGAGATAGTGCGGCTGCATGGGGTCCCAATTACCATTGTTTCTAACAGAGGTCCCCAGTTTACGAGTCATTTTTGGGAGCGACTCCATAAAGCCTTAGGCACACAGTTAAGGTTTAGTACAACCTTTCATCCTCAGACGAATGGACAATCAGAAAGGACAATACAAACCTTGGAGGACTTACTTAGAGCATGTGTTCTCCAGTTTATAGGAAGTTGAGATCTACATCTAAGTTTGATAGAATTTGCCTACAACAATAGCTATCAACACAGAATTGACATGGCACCTTATGAATCTTTGTATGGTAGACGTTTTAGATCTCCCTTATGTTGGTATGAAACCGATGAATATCAACTTCTAGGTCCTGATCTTGTGCAGCAGACCACCGAGAAGATTAAAATAATACAACAACAGTTAAAGACTGCACAGGATAGGCAGAAATCTTACGCTGATAAGCGTTGTAGACCTTTTGAGTTCCAGGTTGGAGACATAGTGTACCTCAAGGTCTCACCTTGGAAGGGATTTCTTAGATTTGGGAGGAAAGGAAAGTTAGCTCCTAGGTTTATGGGGCCTTGTCCAGTCATTGAACAGATTGGAAAGGTAGCTTATAAGTTGGAGTTACCACCTGAGTTGCAAAAGTTACACCCACTGTTCCACATTTCCATTCTTAGGAAATGTCATCCTGACACAGAATCAGTCATGCAGCCTATGGAAATAGAATTGAATGATGATATATCTTATGTTGAAAGACCTATGACAATCCTTGACAGAAGAATTAAAAAGCTGAAAAAGAAAAACATAAGTCTTGTGAAAGTCCTCTGGAATCACCGTGGTGTTGAAGAAGCTACGTGGGAACTAGAGGAAGAGATGAGGAGAAAATAATCTGCTCTTTTCTCTTAATATGTTTTGTAGATGATTTCAGGGACAAAATCCTTATAAGGGGTGGATAATTTGTAACATCCCTGACCTGGGTTATGTAATAACCCTAGGTGTTTTTCCTAATAAAGTCGATTATA
This sequence comes from Alisma plantago-aquatica, assembly GCA_963693085.1. Classification (NCBI taxonomy): domain Eukaryota; kingdom Viridiplantae; phylum Streptophyta; class Magnoliopsida; order Alismatales; family Alismataceae; genus Alisma; species Alisma plantago-aquatica. The sequence continues at coordinate 712,372,887 of OY856411.1, read as the reverse complement.
TGGTTGCTCTTATCTTTTGAAAATTAATTAAGGTTTTTGAGGAACTTATATTTCAATTTCAGTCCTTTTTGAATAATGTTGAAACATTGTTTTGTTAATAATGGACTAAAGTGCAAATTACCCAAGTAGAGGGGTTAACTTGCAAAATGCACATGATAAGATGTTCCCCTGAAGTTTAGGTATCATAAGAATGAATAAGATGTAGTGGCATGGTTTCCACAAGCTTGGGCACCAAGATAAAGCTTGTAGAGCAATCCTTGTGCATTAAAACCTAGTTTTGGTATAATATGCAATTTACCCAAAACCTAGGATTCAATATGCAAAATACTACCTCTAGACGGTCTCTCATGTTTCTTGGCATCAGTGGAGTAAAGAAAATGAGAGGGGTGCCTCATTTGAATTATCATGGAGAAGATAGAATCTTGACATTAAAATAATCAAGATTTAAGCACAAATGGCTCTTTAATATAATTTAATGCAAAAAGAAAGGAATTAATTGAGGAACCCTTCAACCAAAAGTCGAAGGATGTTTTTGCAATAGTTTGTATGAGCTTGTGCCATGCTTAGGCAAAAAAAGATCTTGGTTAAGTAGAAGCCATCCACATTAATATTATATAAAGCAATGTCCAATAAAAGGATGGATATTAATATACAACTCTTTAAGGTGTTTAGTTTCTTTTCCATTAATCCTTGGATAATGGAGAGGATTTTCTTGGATATATATGGTGGCTACGTGGCCAAGGAATGGAGGAAGCTTTGGTGGAAATTAGTTGGAATTAAAGAGGAAAACTCTCTTTTTCTATTTCCTTGAAAACCCATATACATATTCCTTATGTTTATCTTTTCCAACAACACCCAAGGCTTGTTTCTTTAGTTTCTTTTCTCGTCACTTGCTTTGGCCGACCAAAGGAGAGCTCTGGAATAGAGGAAGAACTACCAAACTAGCTTGGTAATTTTTGATCATCTTCTACCTTGGATCCATGGTGGAAACCCTAAAGCAATGGTTAATTATTGGTTTTCTTCACCCGATTTCCATTTCTAGCCAAGTTGTTCATCCAAAAGTTGAAGGATAGACCTTGGCCGACTGCTATAACTCCATCCACCATTAAAGATGTGTATCTTGGAGCTTGAGATTAGTTATATAGGTGGGTTTTATAACTCTAACCCTTAAGCATTAGTATTGCACTCTTTTCTATAAGAATCGCTGGTTACTTTTCTTCCTTTGATACTCTTGTGAGTTCTTGATATAATTTTTGTGAAGAATAACACATGTTCTTGGTTGAACAGAGGAATACGAATATGACATCATTCTAGATAGATATCCCAAAAAGTACTTTACCAAACGGTTTGCTTTTGTTGCTCAAACGGTTTCCCAAACCGTTTGGGAGCAAACGGTTTCAAACCGTTTGAATGCAAACAGTTTCACCTAAACCACATAGAAGCAAACGGTCCAAGACTGTTTGGTGGATTTTACCAAGTGTTGACCATTTGGAGACCTGTTGAGAATAATATAGGTCAATTCTCCATCAATAATTATTAATTAAATTCAATTGGTTCACTAGTTGAAGGTCCAACAATCACCAAAACCCTAATCGGGTTAGGTGCTGATTTGATAATTGAATAAGTTTGAAACTTGGGTTGAGTGACCCAAACGGTTTCAAAACCATTTGGGGATCACCCAAACGGTCTCAAGACCGTTTGGTGATCACTCAAGACCGTTTGGAGGTTTAGGGTTAAGCATGGTTGACCAATTGAAGATCCAAAGGTATCAAGTTGATGTATAACCAATTGCTGATTTGGTGACCAATCCTAGGATCCAAACCCTAATGGAATGACATAGTTAATGATGATATGATGGGAAAACGGTCTCAAGACCGTTTGGAGAATATCCAAACGATCCCAAGACCGTTTGGGGGTAACCCAAGACCGTTTGGAGGTCTAGGGTTGACTATGGATAAGTGTTTGAATATCAGAAGGTACTAAGTTGAAGAGCAACTAATTGTTAGACTTAGTGATCAATCCAATGAGTTAAACCCTAATTTGTTGACTTGGTTTTTGATGTTGACTTGGGAAAACGGTCTCAAGACCGTTTGGAGGTCATCCAAACGATCCCAAGACCATTTGGGGTCAGGTCATGTCCAACTTGGATGATGGTTCAATGGTTTCAAATCAATTAGACTCACATTGATTAATGTTGAATGGTCATCGATTCCAAACCCTAATCCAATTGATTCAAGTCCTATTTGATGGTCAATTGAGGGTCAAATCAGTTGAAGGTTGACCTAATTAACTCAATTGAAGTATGATGATAAGTCCAATTGATGATTGGTTACATATATTCAATGGCTGAAGAAACCAACATTGGAAACCCTAATTCAATTGAAGTGGTTGAGACCCTTATTGGTCCTTGCGGTTTTGAGGGGGGTTTGGACCAAACGGTCTCAAGACTGTTTGGGACCAAAAGTTCCCAAACCGTTTGGGTCCATGCATTTTCAAAAGTCTACTTTAGCAAATGGTTTTGAGGGTCTACTTTAGTAAACGGTTTCATGTGACCACCTTTAGCAAACGATCTCAAAAGTCAATTTTTGGCAAACGGTCTACACCACCAACTTTACTAAACGGTTTCAAGTGTGCAACTTTACTAAACGGTTTCAAGGGTTGCTTTTGCAAACGGTTTCAAGTGTACAACTTTACTAAACGGTTTCAAAGGTATCGTTAGCAAACAGTTTCATTGGTTGACCAAGACCGTTTGAGGTCTATATGGCCAAGACCGTTTGGTGGATAATTAACCAAAACCACATGGGTACTTAAAGTGGTTAAAGGACAAAGTGATTAGTTAATTAATACATGATGTAATCAAAGATGATTATAATAAAGGTACCCTTAATGGGATAGGATGATTGGTACCCTTTGAATGAGTAAGCCTTGATGATCATGGTGATGAGGACATAAACCATGATGCCAATTCTCTTTCATGTTGAGCTGACTCAGCTTAATCAAAGTTGAAAGCATCATCTTATAGAAGATAAGAGAGAAGACCTCCTACATGAATGATAATCATGTAATTGACTTTTATTTTAGATGAATGATTGATTAGGGTATGATCCATGATAGTGAGATCATGAAACCCTAAATATGAAGGTTAATGAATCCTAACCCTAATTGAGGGTATTATTGGAAGTAATCCTAATACATGATGATGGTATGATCTTAATTCATAATGATGACATGATAAACCTTAATTCAAGGTACTTTGATGATCACTCCTACTTGGGGTGAATAGTAAACCCTAATTGTGGTTTATTGAACATAAACCCTAAAATCAAGGTGATGTAATATGCATAGTAAAACCCTAATTATGGGATGTTGAATATGAACCCTAATCTAGGGTGATGTGATGTAAATAGTAAACCCTAATTTCAAAATAAGGTGAATGAAACTGTAAAACCCTAATTCTGGGTTATGCCTTATAGCATGAAGCTTTAATATTGGATAATGAAATGATAAGTCGCTAATCCTAATTGAGCTAAGGGAATGATTAGCCATAATTGAATTGAAAAGGGAAACCCTAAACCTGGTAAGGGCATAGGGGTGCAACCCTTGAATAGTGATGATATCATTGTTTTGCATTGTACCAATATGAAATAGATGTATCTGTTATCATCTGTATTAATCATGCAGGTTTTATGTGATATTGAACATAGCCAGGTAAGAGCTATGATGCTTTGTTTATTGAAAATACTTAATGAGCTTTGTAAGCAATGGTATGTTATGTTGCCGAGTGAGAGGTAACAAAAGAGATTGACAGGCTGTATGAGCCTTGTGAAATACTTGCACTGCTATTATCATGTTTACACTGTCAGATGACTTGATGGCAATAAGATACATGTTTAAGTGGTATCAAGAGTTTTGATGATCTAAGGATTTTAACACCCATATTCTTGTATCATGATGATGAGATGTTAAGGGATTGAATTCCCAATGTTAATAAAGTTATGAAATGAACTTGATAAAATAGTACTTTTTCCTTACTTCTATTGGTTATAATGGCTTATGTATGAAAACATGCCTGATGCTAAAAGAATGTTGTAATGTACTTAAATAATCAAGTGAAATGATATCATGTAGAGCCCTGACCATAGATCCATCTTCGTCAGCAGTTAGGTGATGGTGAAACAGGTTTTCCTAAGGGAACACCTGGAGAGCATACTTTTGAGTATGTGGGGGTTATGGACGTGAATATCCTTACGTCCTAATGGAGGAATTGATGTGAGATAAACATCAAATCTCTCAATCCTTCATTATATGTATATGCCGGGATGATGTATCACAAATCTCCCAATGACGTTGTTAATGCCGCATCGATGTGAGATAAACAAGAAATCCCTCGATTGCGAAGAGTACAACATGCCACTATAACTCTAATAGTGAAGTTGCCAGAATACCCTGGAAAGCTATTTTAGCAGAGACACGAGATGTCCTGCATGTTGTTCCTCACACTGACATAGGAAGATGAGGTCATAGAAATCTGGCTCTTATGATGACCTATGTATGGTACCGATTTCGATTTCGCAATGGTCGGTTGGAGTATGAGCGGTATACCTCATCTCCTCAGGGCATAAGTATGCTTGTAAAATGTAATCATCCGTGTAGCATATTTGCTTAGGTTGAACTACGAGAAACAATGATTGATAATACATTGTTAATTATGTCCTTGATGGATAAATAATATACATGTTCTTCGTATTCCTTATTGATTAAATGTCTTGCTATTCAATCAAGTTATAATTGAAATGATTGCATAGAGAATACTGCTCTACTTAACATTAATCAATGATTTACCTGTCGTTGAACATTTATAATTCTATTGCTCAGTGTTATTCTATTATTTGCAATAACAATGTTTCTGGCGGAGAGTTATAACTCTCACTGGGACAATTTTCAATTGTCTCACCCCCGTGGAATTCAACATTTTAGGTAGACGCCAAGGAAGGAGAAACCCATCAGTGGGTGAGCAGCAACAGCAGTCACAGCAGCAACAGTAACAACAGGGACAACAATGATCTTCAAGTGGAGACACTGTCTGTCAAGTGTTGTTTATAGAGAGTTCTATGTGTCGTATCTGTACTCTCAGGTCCTAGGAGTCAGTAGATGGTTTGATATAGATCTGAGATTTTTGGCTTGATGCCTCGACATTTTTGTACATTGCTCATGTACAGTTTAACAGGGCAGCTAATGTTTATGACTCTCGAGATGAGATGATACAGAGATGTATTGGTGTATCAGAATGTAAATAACTTACTTTGGTTCTTTATGAAAGAGTTTTACAGTTTGTGGATCTCTTTATAAAAAAATTTAATTTTTAGTAATTTTCAGTAATTCCGCTGCTAAGTATTCGCTTCCGCATTAGTTAATCTCATTTTATAAGTTGAATGCCACACCCTTAGTCACTTGAGTCTTGGATAAAATAAATAGACTAAATTGTCATCATCTAGGTTGTTACTTGTATTTAAAAAATGTTGTGACAGTGCTTTTCTTTCAATCAATTATTCGTGGCCTAGAACCGCCTTAAGTTTTGAAATTCGTCAACCTTTATTCCTCTAATAAACTTTTTTTTGTTTGCAGCATCAGTGAAATACGAAAAAAATGGTAAATACATAACATGTTATCCTTTTTGCTTAGAAGTCATGGGGATTGTTGGTATGATCCACTATGGCACCTAGCCCTAGGGCCAAGGGTTAGGGCGTCGTCCAATGGAATGAATGACAAGAGTCGGATCTTCTGAAAAATGTGTAGATTAGCTATTGTAAGTTTGATTTAGAAACATCTTTTACAAAAAAAATATGGCGAACCATAGGTAATTTTTTTGTGAAAGGACGCTGACCACAAGCTATATATGCTCGTACTAGTTAGCAGTGGCGGAGCCACGTTCAAGTTTTTTTTTTGGTGGAATGGGGGGGTGCATGTGTCCTACCTCACATTTGTTCATTATGTTAACACTGTACTACTACTTCGGTCAAAAAACCATATAAAAAGCTCCATTCTGCCTGATTACAACTATATCCTTACATTTTTATTGCATAGTCGGTGCCCCCCCCCCCCCCCGGAAATTTGGATTTGAAAGTCGTCAACCTTTATTCCTCTAATAAACTTTTTTTTGTTTGCGGCATCAGTGAAATATGAAAAAAAATGGTAAATACATAATCTGCTATCCTTTTTGCTTAGAAGTCATGGGGATTGTTGGTATGATCCACTATGGCACCTAGCCCTAGGGCCAAGGGTTAGGGCATCGTCCAATGGGATGAATGACAAGAGTCAGTTCTTCTGAAAAATGTGCAGATTAGCTATTGTAAGTTTGATTTAGAAACATCTTTTACAAAAAAATATGGCGAACCATAGGTAAATTTTTTGTGAAAGGACGCTGACCACGAGCTATATATGCTCGTACTAGTTAGCAGTGGCGGAGCCACGTTCAAGGTTTTTGTTTTGGGTGGAATGGGGGGTGGTGCATGTGCCCTACCTCACATTTGTTCATTATGTTAACATTGTACTACTACTTCTGTCAAAAAACCATATAAAAAGCTCCATTCTGCCTGATTACAGCTATATCCTTACATTTTTGTTGCATAGCCGCCACCCCCCCCCCCCCCGGAAATTTGGATTTGAAAGTCGTCAACCTTTATTCCTCTAATAAACTTTTTTTTTGCGGCATCAGTGAAAATACAAAAAAAATGGTAAATACATAATTTGTTACATAGCCATTCTGCCTGATTACAGCTATATCCTTACATTTTTGTTGCATAGCCCCCCCCCCCCCCCAACACACACACACACACAGAAATTCCTAGCTCCGCTACTGCTAGTTGGCCCAAAATCTGACCACAGGTTCCACATTAAAAATACAAAATAAAGATGTGATGTATTCGGATCTGATTTTTAGTGACAGGCTTCAAATCCAAATTTCCGGGCTAGAAACTAAAATTTGAATTCTGAGCGGTGCATCCAATCTACAGCCACAGATCAATTTGCAACTCTTGCGAGATGTCTTAGGGGAAGGATTGGAGACAGGGTTTCCTGTGCAATTGACAAAGGTTTCAACGACATACAAGTAAAGTCCGTTTTCACCTCGTTGAGCCACCCATTTCAAAGTATAGCCACTAGCCTTCGTGACAAGCCACATTTATTTATATGACTTTCATATACAACTTCTTTGATTCACAGACGGGTGAAGGATGAAGTGGGCTTAAGAAAGAAAATATTTGCACAGAAGACCACAAGATGGAACAGAAACAAAAATCAGAACAGGAGCTGCGATCTGGGTCAAGCAAGAGAGTATAATACCAAATCTAACTATTCAGACATATATCTTCCTAGTAAGCAGATTGGGCACAAAACTGCAATTATACTGCACGCTGATCCCCTATCTTTGCCTATCTAGAGAGCAGGACACTACCGTATTATTTGTATACACATGCTGGGTTCAGATAACACACTATATACACAAATAAGAACCCAGCTCATCACACAAACCTTCAGACACTCTGTAATTTATATGTTATCAAAGACTCCCAAAAGTAAGCCCGACTATCCATGCTTCACATGTAACTCGTATGCTGTCAAAAGACTTCTCCAAGGACCGAAGCCAAACTCTATTAACCAAGCAGTATATAGGTGGGAACCTACGTGTGTTTCAGTCAGCAGTATGATCCGCGTTTAAAGTTAGTTGAAACCCATGCCGATTCACAAGTCAAACCCTCCTGGCATTGCAAACTGGGACGAGAACGCCTCGACTCTATTCCGGAGCTCTAAGATATCCTTGTTACTAGCGAGGCCCTTGAGGAAGTCCCTTTGCAGCTTCCCGTGCTCCCTCTGCACCGTGCCAGTGATCTGTGCAGCTCTGAGGAGGAACTCAGCTATGGTCTCGAAATCTTCCTCCAAGCAACCACGAGTTGTCATCGCGGGAGTACCTGTTGTAACAGAGGGGTTGTAAGCTAGAGGTGACAAACAACAATCCATTCATACAGGAGTGAACAGAGGGGAATATGGCTGCACTCACCAATCCTCACACCAGAAGGAGATATGCTACCATTGTCTCCGAAGATGGGGGTCTTGTTCACAGTGATGTGGCACAACTCACAAACCTTCTCAAAGTTCTTACCTGCACAGCCACCAAAGGAGCTTCTAAGTTAATTAACAAAATTCAAGAACATGGACTGTATCAGCAGCAAACACATCATACTGTGTATTGTTAGCTATAATTGGGATGTGATCGTCAAAATGATTAAAATGCTCAAAACAGGAGTAGATACAACTACTAGCTATTATAAGAGCACCTTTAAACTGCCTACAGCAATTTTTATTGTATATAGTTATATACCTGTTAAGCCCAGCCCTCTAAGGTCCCAGAGCAGCAAGTGGTTATCCGTCCCTCCAGTAACAAGCCTACACTTCCTCCTCAAAAGAGCAGACGCCAGGGCCTGCGCGTTCCTCTTTACCTGTCCCATATATGCCATGTACTCTGGTGTGGCAACCTGTTTGAGAGCAATCGCTAGTGCGGCGACGTGGTTGTTGTGCGGTCCTCCTTGTAGTGACGGGAAGACTGCAAAGTTGATCTTCTCCTCGAAATCATAGCAGTTGTCGCTGGTGCTCTCTTCATCAGCTTGTGCAGGGCCTCCTCCTCCCTTCTGATTCTTCGGTTTTTCGCCCTTTCTGAAGAAAATTATCCCACCTCTTGGACCCCTGAGGCTCTTGTGGGTGGTGGAGGTGACGATGTCGCAGTAGTCAAATGGGCTGCGGCACTCCTAAAAGAAACAAACAGATTAACAGCTCTTTTGTCAGTTGTTGAATCGATGAAGCAATAATGAAGACCAAACTATTAAAGAATCGATCCTCACCTTAGAAGCAACCAGCCCAGCTATGTGAGCCATATCGCACATAAGCACAGCCCCACACTTATCGGCAATGCTCCTAAACCTCGCATAATCCCACTCCCTCGGGTACGAGCTCCCGCCGCAGATGATGATCTTGGGCCTATAATCCACCGCCCTGGCCTCGAGCTTGTCGTAATCGACGTACCCTGTTTGAGGATTCACTTTATATGGGAAGCTCTCGAAGAAAATGGACGCCCCGGACACCTTCTTCCCTCCTGGGGTATAATATCCATGGCTAACGTGCCCACCAGAGGGAGACTCCAACCCCATGATCCTGTCCTTGGGCTGCAGTAGCCCCGTGTAGACAGCCAGGTTGGCGGATGTGCAGGAGTACGGCTGGACGTTGACACCCCACTGCGCCGAGTCGAGGTTGAATGCCGCCAGTGCGCGGTCGATGCAGAGCCTCTCGATCTGGTCAATGTACTGATTCCCGCCGTAGTAGCGCGCCCCTGGTTGGCCCTCGGAGTACTTGTTGGTGAGGTGACTCCCTAGGGCTTCGAGCACCGCGCGGCACACGAAGTTCTCAGAGGCGATCAGCTCGATACCGCGGAATTGGCGAAGGCGCTCACGGTCCATGATGCCGTGAATCTATAAAAAAAAGAAAAGAGAGGGGATGATAACGATGAGAGATGTTGTTGAGGGAATTGGAATTTTTTTTTTTTGGAATTTGAAATGTGGCAAACAGCGCGGAAACAGAAGGCTGTGGAAATGAGCAGATAGGTATGGACAGAAATGCAAGGGATAAAGAAAGATATTAAAAAAAAATGCAATGTTTCGCGTGATGCTGTATAGTTATACCTCCGGGTCGGCTTCTGCCAAGGGCCGGTTGCCCCACGCCCTTATGGCCTCCTGGCGTGCCTCCATGTCTTGGTTGCGGTAGTGGCTCAGCTCCGCCGGCATCGGTGTAGCAGAGGACGAGCAGATGGATGGCGGCGAGCCCGTGCAGGACGGCAACGACGAGTCTTCCTCCCTTCGGCGCCGCTTGAGCCGGTTCACACCTGCAGGAAGAGCAACGACGGGGACCTCTGCCACGCTCTCCGCCTCCCCATTGATATGGAGACGGTCGCCCTCAAAACAGGGTCCTTCTTCTTCCTCTGAGTCACTGGGAGTCAGGACCTCGTCGTAGTCGATCGAAGGCTCGGCATCGGCATGGTGGAGGTGCCGGAGGTCAAATTGGAAAGCGGTGGCTCCCATTGTTGGAGGCGAAGGATCGAACGGATCGGTCGATTACGAACAGTGGGCGGCAGCAAGTAAACCCCAAATTTCAACAGGAAGGGCACGGGGGAGACGAACAACAGCGACGACAGGAACGGGTTCCTTGACGGGAGAATCGAGACATCGAGGAAACGTTCGGCTTGGGCGCCGAGGGAGTGAGGATTAAGCACATTGAGGAGGAAGGGAGGGAGAGTGAGCAAGGCGGAGGCGGAGGAAAGGGAGGAGGAGGAGATGGGAAACCCTGATTCGTCAAATAGGCCCTAACAAGCAACTGTATGCGGGCGTAAGAGTGGCGGTTGGGGGTGGGGAGAGTGACCGTGGGGAAGGGGAGAGGAGTATAGGCTGGTTCTGGAAGGAAAGAGTGAGTGAACGCGGACGGGAGCAAGGGGTGAAGCGAAATGAGCGAGACGCGGGGGAAGGGAGGCCGAGGATTGGGCGGAGGACGAACCTGGACGGATAGGTGGAGGAAGGGAGAGTAGGCGCGTCTACATGGACCAGGGGAGAGAGACCAGGGAAAGCAATCCCCTTTTTTTCTTCTATATTTGTGATTAATAGACGAATATCTACCTAGTATTAGGTGAAAAGGAGATCGTTGTTGCAAGCTGCATCGATTCGCTTCTCCCATGTTCCAAAAAGCAAACATTTAATACGATACTCAATCGTTAGGCCCCTGATTGGGAACGGACGGGTTCAGATTAGACCGGATTATGTGTTGTCTTTTTGTGCCAGGTCTGCAAAACCCAGACCGGATTGGGCGTGAAAGGCGTTTGGCAGGCAAGGGACTCTGAACCCCGTTTTGGGATTACAGAATCTCGTTATCTGGTTTAAGCCAGTCCCGCTCGAGGCAGGATTAGGGATCTCAGTCCGGTTTGACCTCGACACAGCCCCCCCCCCCCCGACCCCGATCTCTCGTGTGCCCCTCTCTCTCCCTCTCGCCCTAATCTTCCTCTCCCTCGTGACGCTGCGGTACAATCACACATCTTCCCTACTGTTGATCCGTGAGAGAAGTAAAGGCAAAGGCGGCGAAGGCTGCTACCTCGAGCAGGTCGTGGATGGATGGATGGCATGCGTTGTCGGGCGAAGCGTCCGCGTGGAGATGGAGAATCAATGCTCCCGTCTGCCACCGTCGGTCTACTTGGGAGGCTACCTCCCTCAAAAGCAAGGTACCCATGCCCTTGTCTGCTCTGCTCTTCTGTATTACCTGTCGCGACCTTGATTTGTCTTGTCGATGCACAACAGATGCCCTAGGTCGGCCAAGTCAAGAAGAAACCCTACCAAGTGTCCATGTCCGTGTGCCTTCTTATTCCTGTCATTCTTCTGCGAGGTTCTCCACTTCCACATTCGCTTGTTGGAGGAGGTGTTCGCTGAAGGTGTGCCTCTTCCGTTGCTGAAGTTCGGCGGTTCTCCTCCCTGGTGCTCCGGCGGCGCCACACAGAGCCAGGATTCCGTAGTGCTTCTTCTTTGTCGCCCCTTCCTGCTAAAGTTGGTCACGAAATAGGGTAGTCGATGCTTTGTTTGTGATGTCGATTAGGGCATACATTTCTGAGGTGGATTGGTCATTAATTTGTGTATTTATTCAGCTGACATTGGTTCCAAACAAGTTAATCGTTGTGTATGACAGTCACATTTTATCAGTCGATGGCATAGTTTAAGCAATGTTTGTCATGGATAGGAGCAAATATATCCATCTCATTATTCATGTTTGAATACGGTCAGAGAGGAGGCCAGGAAATAATACAACCTTTTTGGTTGATATCTACCCCAAAGTTCCTTCTTTCTCTCCCGTTGTTATGCTTTTTTCATTTCCCGTTGCTTGCTATATGGAGATAATTTGGACTAGGAAGAGATAGTCTTTATCTAGTACCCACAAGTATCCCAAAATGATTTTATTGTCGAAAAATTAAATATAATAAATGATTATGTGCATCTAGGGAATAATAAAATGATAAAGAGTACTTATACTAGCTTTAGTTATACATTACTTGTAGTATTATTAGTATACGTACCATGTTTCATGATTTATAACTTTTAAATGCTATGATAATATTTATTTTGCTTGAAACTCATCAAACAAATATGTTTGGATTATCCTATCATGGGTTCTTGTTGAGTTTCCATGCACTGAACTTGTAGATTACACTGACATAGAACAATTTTTTATATGCATGTGCAATTTAGCAGTGTTTTTGTTATAGAATACCTAGGTCTGTAAAAAATAGAATCAGTTTCGACTAGGAAGAGATAATCTTTAAAATAAATGATTATTGTTTTGGATTCTACACAATGATTGAATTACATTGAGTCTATTTGATCACCATAATTTATTTCTGACATATGATTTGTAGTTGAAAGACAAATCTTTTGATGATTTTCTTGCATAAGCATAGGTTCACGAGTGCACTAAAAAAGCCTAGTTCATGTGATGTCTAGTTTGATTGAACTAGATAAGTTCGTGAAAGTAGGAATTTTCTTATGTAGATACAATGTTGTGGTTCAGAATGGCATTTTACTAAATTACACGAATTACTCAATCTATTAATATGATACAACATTAGACAATTCCTCAGTTTAAGCATCATTTAACTTAAATCCAAATTAAACATTTTGTCGACCTACTTGATTATTATAGCTAGTAATAGTTTTCAGTGACTGAACTTCCTCTATTTCAACAACTTGCAGTTCAAATCTCTTTACATTTGTGATATTAATATATAATCATACTCTTTCTACATGTACATTAATATAACTTTTAAATGCTATGATAATATTTCTTTTGCTTGAAACTCAACAAACAAATATGTTTGGATTGTCCTGTCATGGGTTCTTGTTGAGTTTCCATGCATTGAACCTGTAGATTACACTGAAATAGAACAACTTTTTTTAGATACATGTGCAATTTAGCAGTGTTTCTGTTACATAATAACTAGCTCTGTAAAAAATTGAATCAATTTAATATACTGATGAGTATTGCAGTATTATAGGTCGAAAATGAGTACTAATAACTACCTTTATTTATACATTACCTGTAGTATTCTTGGTATACCTACCATGTGTCATGATTTATAACATTGAAATGATATGATAATATTTATTTTGCTTGAGTCATCAAACAAATATGCTTGGATTATCCTATCATGGTTTGTTGTTGACTTTCCATGCACTGAACCTGTACATTACACTGAATTAGAATAATTTTATATAGACATGTGCAATTTAGCAATGATTATGTTACAGAATAGCTAGGTCTATAAAAAAATGGAATCAATTTTGGTGTATAGAGTAAGTTTGGTTACAGAATACTTCCAGGACACACCAACAGAGCAGTAGCTGGTGTATAGAGTAATTTTGGTGTAATTGCAGCTCAGCCATCACCATTCAAGTACATGCTTTCGTTGGCATAGCAAGTAATGCAAGACATATATCTTATCAGCAAACAAAACACATCTTTAAATATAGCTAACGTGTACAATTTGAGATGAATCAGATGGCATGAATCAAATTCTACTGTAGTAAATATACTGAGTGGGAACTCGTCTGTTTATTGTAAAATGTACCACATGTGCTGAAAATAGTGTGTTGTCACTACTTTTCTATTGTTTCTACTATACTTATATTCACATACATACATTAATTTTACTATATACAGAGAAAATATATGCAACTGATGCACAAGGTTATTTCATAGTGTAATTGCAGCTTAGTCGCCACTATCTAAGTACATACTTTCTCTGAAAAGATAAAAGATATAATGCAAGGCTAAGATAAGCAAAAAAACTCACCATAGTGTAATTTTATATGTATATATATAATATATATATGAAATTTACCACATGCACATTTGTTCATTAAGACCTAGCTCTGTTAGTGTTATATCAACTTCACCATATATATATCAACCTAGTCTCTACAGTATGATGGTTGTTTATTGTCTGGACTACAATATAGTATTTTCTTGTTAGCATAACGATTTATGTATTGTGATGGGATGTGCCCCTACAAATCAAACATGCTATATAGTAATTGTCATAATATATTGCAACACCTACACGGGTATGTCTTCCGGTGACCCCAAGTTTCATATTGTTTGGGCAAGAGAGTCTGATGTTGCTCTAGTATTAGCATTGCACAGACAATATGACCTAGGCAGGTGTGTTGACGGTCATTTCACTAGGGAGGCTTGGAGGGAGGCAACTGTGGAAATGCAAAATAGGATGGGGAAGACGGCCTGCAATATAGACCAGCTCAAAACTCAGTGGAAGAACTTGAGGAGGGACTATGCCACTTTGAAGCTTGTGACGAATAAGAGTGGCATTGGATGGGATGCCACTAAGCATAAGCCCACACTGCCCGACAGCCCTGAGTGGAGGGAGAGCCTTGCGGTATGTCCAATAACCAGTCCCTTAATCGAAAAATGTAATGTCCTATATTTACACTTAAATTTCCTAATACAAATTTTTCGTATACTTAGGCAAACAAGGACCTTGCTAGGTTGCTTAAGCGATCATTTCCCCACTACTATGACATCGAGATGATGGCAGGGAGGAACATTGCTAGAGGACATCATGCAATGTCTTCAACGGACACACAAATCCCTTCTAACATTGCCTCCGAGGATGATGTCACTATTGAATTAGATGGGTTAGAAACACCCATGAACACAGGAAGCCAATCAGGGGAACCAAATATGGCTGCATATGGGATGCAAAGTGAGGGAGACACTGGGGGAGGCAGAACAGATACACCGAGTGTTGGCGGGAGGCCTCCTGTCGTTAGGCACAAGAAGTGGCCATCAATGGATCAAGACCGATGTGGGCTTTCGAATGAAGTGTTATCTGAATTCACACAAGTTTATGCAAAGGCTCACGAGTTAGGCAGTGGTGTGGTAACTAGAACCTTTGAAAAGAAAGAGTTTGCAACCATCTTACAACATTTCCATGACACTTACCCTGATGCCCCCACTGTTGAGTTTGCAACACTTGTGAACGCCATCAAGGACTCAACAAACCGCAACATCTACCTCAGCCTTATAGACACACCTCAAAAGATAACCATATGGTTGCAAGACCTTTGGGAAAGGTCCCAAGCTGCCAATGTAACACCAACACCTTCAATGCCATCCTCGTTTATGCCATCTCACCATGCATTTTTCCCGCAATCCCCAACACCCAACTTCAGCAACAGACCAAGTATGCCATCGTCGTTTATGTCATCTCACCATGCATTTTTTCCTCCGTCCAATGATGTTGGCCCTTCCGGATCATAAGGGGGAACATCAGTTTGATTAACAGACAAACATTTAACTCAGCAAATCAGTAGAAAGTTCTTTCATTGTTGTAATAATCTATTTCCCATCCAAACATTTTCTTTCTGCAGAATCGAATTTGCTGAATTGTTATAATATTTTTATTCCCGTCCAGACATTATTTTACCGCACAAACTAAATTGATTAATTGTTGTAATATTTTATTTCACTGCCATGCTTTTATTTTGCGTTCAATATAATTCACTATGTATCCTGCAAGCCATTATTTTACGTCCACGGTTACATATGATTGTCGAGTAGTTATTTTTTCCTTGTCGTTGCCATGACAACCTTGCTATGATTCCACTTGTAGGAATCATGTCAACCACTGACCAAACAGAAACACCTGACCTCCTCACGCACATTCTACATACATTGTCTGGTCCAGCTAATCACATTGCTGATACAATAGCAGAGTCCATAGAAAACTCCATCATCGATGACATTTCCGACATACCACCTACAATACCTAGGTCAGTTAGCATTAGGAGTGGCCACCAGAAGGTCTTAGAAATATTAAACGGTCATGAACAAAGGGCTTATGACCTATACCGAATGAGACCACATACTATATTGGCCCTTATGGACAAGCTTGAGAGTCGGGCCTTGTTACGAAGTACTAGAGGCGTCACTTCAGTTGAAGCTGTATGCTACTTCCTACAGATGGTTGGCCATGGATATACAAATCGTGCTTTGGCTGGGGACTACATTCACTCTGGTGAGACCATCAGTAGAAATCTCAATGAATTCTTGGGCACTGTGTGTTCGTTGTCCAATGACTACATTGTCATGCAAACTACAACGACATGTATGGCAACACATTATCATATATTGGAAAGCCCAAGGTTCTACCCGTACTTCAAGGTAATAGTTAGCCCCTACAATCTTTAATCATTTGGAAATATTTAGTATGTTTACAACCCATTTTGGTGTTATAGAATGCCATCAGGGCAATTGACGGAACACACATCCCAGTCTTGGTTAAACAAGACAAGCAAAATCGCTACCGAAATAGAAAAGGGAATGTCTCTCTTAATGTCTTGGTTGTAGTTGACTTATCCATGGAGTTTACATATGTCCTAACTGGGTGGGAGGGATCAGCTGCTGACCAATGGGTCCTACAGTCAGCGACGACCACGGGCGGGTTTAAAGTTCTGCCGGAAAAGTTTTACCTAGTTGATGCAGGGTATGCCAACACTCGGCAATTCCTTGCACCGTATCGCAACACAACTTACCATATTTCTGAGTGCCGAGGAAACACACATGCCTACACCAGCAAGAAGGAGATGTTCAACCACCGCCATACACAATTATGTAATGTTGAAGAAAGAGCATTTAGGGTGCTGAAGCGGCGGTTTGCCTACCTTAAAAAGGGGGCGACATATCCCATACATTTGCAGTGTCGCCTCGTAATGGCTTGTTGTATCCTCCACAATTTCATACGCCACCAACATGATGGCGACAGTATCATGGACGAACTCCCAGATGACATTTCAACATCTGCCATTCCCCCTTCTGGGGTTGACCTGAGTTCCCTCCAACAAACAAGTCGGGCCGATTCAAGGGAGGGCGATCGTTTACGTGAATCCATTTCTAATTTGCTATGGGATGCCCGTTGACCTACAGTTGTATTTGTAATAGTCTTTGACATTATTTTATAAATCATCCACTACATAACTTTGTAGCCTTTAGTTGTTTATTTTACAAACTTTTTACTGGATGCTAATAATATACATGACATAATGATTCAGTAGGTTGTCTTGAAATGGAGAATGGAATGCCTTGTTGTACATGCGGCCTTCAATGCATTGTACGTGTGTATATGGATGCCGCGGACATGACAAATGGACATTTTGAAAATAACAACCCCCACATACCATATTTTACATGTGGTAGGGGTCTTATTTCGAACAAATGTCAGATGAGATTGCCCGCGCATCGTGTACCACTGACAGTTGCCACACTTACTGCAGTTAGGGATGCTATGCTAGCACAACTTGCATATGCACACAACGAACGCAAGCTATGGTCTGAACAATGTGACTTTGTCAGTTTGACAAGAGTAGACACTGATAGGCTCCAATAAGATATTTCCACTCTACGGGAGATGTGCCAATATCTTCGCCAATGACTTCACATCACGAGCAATAACGACTCTTCAAATGAGGACGGATACAATACATCATAGATGTAGAACAACCTTTTATACTGAATTTGCTTTTATGTTTGAACAAGCAGTTAGGCCTACTTTATGTTCGGAAATTTTTATTTGAAATCTATGTTCCGAACCTGACATTATTTGACTAATCACCAATCATGTTTTAGATGTCGATGAATCCATCTGAAGTTTCGAGGTGTGATTGTGGGTTAGATGCAGCCTTGTGGCTTAACACAGAGGATGCAGGGTTGTATGATTTTGGCATTCTGAGTGAAAGGCCAGGCAAAATGTATTACATATGTCCTTCTTGTGAGGTGTGCTAGTAACTACATACATAATAGGTTTCCCTTGTGTACGCTGCACATTTTTTGTCATTCACTTGAACTTGATAATACATTTTAGGGAAAAGATCGGTGCAGATACTTCTGTTGGGCAGTCGATCTCCCCCCCCCCCAACAATTGATTCTTTGAAAGCTGAGATTATGTTACTAATTTTCGAATGCAAGTCACTGTGGGGCTAGGCAATGAACATGAAGGACTTTGTTGAAATTCATCACAACTATGATGATATATACACCCAAAAAAAGTATGAGCATGAGGTTCTCGAACGCTATGTTGCCAGTCTGGAGGAAGATTATAGTCTTCTTTTGGACATTCCTTCACCCATGGTGATGCCATAACGTTGAATGGCAGAGCTACATTTAGTTTGTCTTCTCGATTTACATTGTCTACCATTTGATGTTTTTAACATTAAATCTTTCTTAATTCATCTGTTGTACTACATTAACATGCTTTTGTTATTTATCGTAATGTTGGTGTATGTTTTATGGAGGGTGTATGTTTTTTCATCATGATGTTGTTGAATGTTAGTTAGCACCGAATATGCATATTATATTCCCTTAATTGTGCCATACACCCTTACGTCTAAATTATATTACTTACATAATCTGTAATATGGTTGGGCCTCCAATGACGCCTTATTTTATGTGGTGTACGGAGCTTGATATGGTTCTCAGAGGTATGATGAGAAACCAATATGAGTTGGGGAGATGTGTTAATGGAGTATATACTACACAGGCTTGGATGGAGGCATGGCGTGACTTCTGAAACATAACGGGGGGGGGGGGGGCTTACATATCTTTGACTGAGTTGCAGATGAGATGGCAACACATAAGGAGAGAGTTCATAAGAGACAATCTTTTTATTTTGAGAGATTTATTGCCTCCCCCGCCATTGGTCGTACAGCGCAACTTCATGACGACTCGTCGCATTTACCCACCTGGGGTTGCTGAATACCTTATTAACACCGATGAGTGAATCAAACAACCACGTTAGACTGAAGAAAGTAACACATGAACTTGTAATATATTTCCACGACATTGTAGTTGTTTGTGTTTACTTCACAACATTTAGTTGCAAAACTTATGTGTTGCATTGTTTTGTTTGGACCATCACTTGAAAAACTTCTACTTTATTGTTATGTATTGAAGGAATACATCACGTTCTTACTTGTTTGTAGCTAAGTTTGTTTGAAGCATTTATTTGTATTCAATATTGTCACAGTTATCTTACTATTATTGATATTTGCTAATACTTATATTTATTTATTAACTATAGATGTCGTCATCGCGGTCACTATCAAAGGCAAGGACAAAGTTTGAAAAATTATTGATGTCTCCGTCGAAGATTCGAAAATATGTAGAAGAAAACCTTGTTTGCAAGAAACAATGTTGCGAACCTACACGCGATGAGGGCACAAATAGGAGCCACAAACAAGCCAAGGGTGTTACTCTTCCTATTCACCATCTGTTGTTGTTGTTCGAGTGGCCAAAAGACGCCATCAAATAGGAAACCAATCAGTTGTTGAACGAAGCTTGTCATGTGTCATGTGACGAGTATGACGAGGCCATGAAGTTGGCCGACTAGGACGTTCCTACCTGGGATCAAAGCATGTCCCCTACAGTGGCTGCTTGCTCACCATCTTAGATTGTGTAGCGGTGTCTATGTCTAGGTCCAGGGCAGACCTCTCCTTTGTGTCCCTCAGTTTGTATGTTAGAGATGTATTTGCCCGGGAACCAATAAATTATTATCTATTTTTATGTGGTATTAAGTTCTGCTAGAGACATGCTATGCACGTTTGCTACCATTGAATTTAAATGCATAAATTATGCATTTTATATATTATTTATTTGTTATTTAGTATATAATATATTCTTTATGCAATTATCTTTGAATGTTATCTTTCATTGAAATAACAACAATATCACGGTGTTACACACATTACTTGACATATCACAATTTTCTTTGCATCCGTATTAATATTCACATTAATTTAATGTACAATTAAAAGAGAATGAACCGATTAAAATTTAGAAAATTAGAGCATGTCCACAAAGATTAAACAATATGATTTTGAGTTCGAGGCCACGGATAGGATATATTTTCTAAGTCGCACTCCTCACTTATTTATAGGTATATAACAAGATAACAGGACAATTTCAATAATGTTTTCATTTTACATTTCTTAGATCAAATATGTAAAATACTACCTATTTACAACATACACAGCAATCGAAGACAACAATACAATTGGTTTATTTTAAATCATCACGTACTTATGACCATACTCATATATTATGTATAGTTTTCCTAAGTACAAAAATAATATTCACAAAATTCACAATATCTACATTGATTATTTAAAAAAAAATTGCCCTACTGCTTAAGCGGCAGCACAACTACACATTCCTTACTCTTGTTAAAACAGTTCTACAATATCAGGACAGAATCAACAGATACTGACTACGTTGCCAAACAAAAGAAGACTGAATCCAGCCTAGTGGCCAAACAGAATCAGACTGCAATCAGACTCAAATCAGACCAGCTGACCAAAATCAAACTAGGATGCCAAACAGAATCAGACTGGGTTGCCAAACAGAATCAGACTGAATCCTGAATAACCCCGTCTAATCCAGTCCAGACTACGAAATCCCAGTTCGTTCCCAAACAGGGGCTAGGGGTGAGCAAAGGCAAAATGGGACCGGACCGAACCGATAGGGGTGAGAAAATAGAAAAAGGGTTAAAATTCTAGCAAGCTCACATGCAAATCGCACAAAAAACTGCCCAAAAAAAGTCCAAAACTACCTGCTACTTCGCTTGTCTCCCACTAATCTCTTCGGCTCCATTCAAAAGGAGCTGAATGGATGGCTAGTGTGACGTGCGAGTTGACCCTTGTGCCTGCAAATCCTATGTCATCCCGAGTTCCTACGTGATGGGTACCCTAGTCTGTCGGTCCCCCTTCCTTCCTCCCTGCCAACCCCTTCCTTCTCCAACACTCTATATTCCTCCCAAAACATCCCAAAATTCAAACTTCTCCATCCGTATTGAACCTAACATAGGTAAAGATGAAGTAGGTACTCTGATACACCCTTTGTCACACAAAGAGAGATTACTCAAAACTTAAATCATGATTAACCATTAATAGCGGATTATCAAAAATCACAGAAAATTAAAATCAATTTGCAACAAGCATCATGAACTGAAATTTATTCCATAAGAGTCAACACTTACATTTCATAACATATATTCAAGGTGCTACAACATTGTTTACCATCAACTTGTTACATGAGATAACAGTTCCACTTGCATGTACATACCACCGAAGGCACATAAGCCAAAACAACATATTGATCATCATGTTATCAAAACACATCGAGAACACCCCCAAGAACATGAGTGTACATGGAAGACACATATGACTCTATTACTAGACACTATCCATATATCATGATCCACCAGGAGTAGATTCTCTTTATTTTATGTACTTAACTATCTGATCTTTAGCTTGGCATGCACGTACACCTAAAAATATTTAACCAACGGGGTGAGTCAGAAGCCCCGACGAGAGATATAACTCTATGCCATCTCTATTATTATCACAGATAACTAAGCAGAAAGGAATATTATTATAAGATGAGTAGATTCAACAAATTTTCTCCGCCATTTCTATTATTATCATAGACAACTAAGTAGAAAGGAACATAATTATAAGGTGAGTAGATTCAAAAAATTTTCTTAAGCAAAGAAACTATCACGTGTTTAAGCAGTTTAGGCATCTACACTAAACATTAGATTATCTTTAAGCTTGAAAAGGAATACAAAGAACATGTATAACTATTACAAACTAAGCAGTATAAAATAAAAGCAATACCTCATCCAATATTATTGTATTTCATCATATACATGTGCACTACACGGCTGCTTATGTATTTTATTATGCCCTGAGGATTTGATTCGTACCACCCAAAAATCAGTGTCATAGAAGGTCAATGGAAGAGTCGGAATCCACGACCTTTCACACCTCTCGGTCAGCATGAGAGTAACACCGCAGAGACATGTCAGTCAACTACACAAGTGACTTATAGTCAACAGAAGGATTGCCTCACGCATGGCCATCCACATATATCAATACCTAGCCCACCTTGGTATAGGTAAAGACGCTAGAAGAATAGGCTCACACATGGCCGTTCTAACATGAAGGAGTGGCTCATGCATGGCCATCCTTATCACAATGAGATCGGCTCACGCATGGCCATCTCACATAACCTGAAATTAGGATGCAAGGGGATACTCAACTTGCACCCCACATATTCAAAAATATGTGCTCTGAGTTAAACTCGTTACACCATCCAACAATAGAACTGACACTGGAATGGATCTATGGCACATGACAAGCTACATGATTAGATTTCACTTGATTAATTAGACCAACTAAAGTGTCTTTTAGCATCAATCAAGTTACAACACATGAAACCATAGCAAACTCTACAAAATAAGAACATAACACACTTTCAACAGATGTAAACATATCGAGTGTGAGCTTGTCACACTATCACCACATAATGTCTATATCATTGCCATTCACAATACCATCACCACTGCTACACAGCCTCTCAAGGCTAACACCAATGTCACATCATTATGGGATATCAATCCCTCATTCCAATATCAGAGGATATCATCTCATCTAGGCACTAAGCCCTTGCCAGGTCCTAAGACCCATCACATCACACTTTGGATTCATTATTATCTCATCATGCTTCATTGGGCATATAAGCATTACTTATGCCAATCATCATTTGTGCCACATCACATATACATACCAGAGCAATCATTAGCTATTACATTCAGAGAGATTATATGTTTCAACACATTAAACACCTTTAAATAAAACAAGAAAAGCATCATAAGTTCTCTAATTTAGGATTAGGCTTCTTGCTTATTCCACATAAGGTTTTCAAGCATCGTTCTATCTCAAATCTCTGACTTCCACTACCTCCCATAAGTTGGAGTATATTTAGACAATATAACCAAGTATGCACATTCACATATTCATACTTTTCCATGTTCCCGTACTGAGACTCATAGCCAAAGCTTGATATTATTTAACCATTTTCATAATATTCATTAATTATAACACCTAATTAACTCACAAGGTTAAATTCATGTAATTTAAGAAGGAGAGAGAATACAATATCATAGTTTCTACAATATGACATGTCCTTAGAATCAAGGTCAGTGCTCTTCACGTATAGCCAATTAGGGTTTTATTTTATGGTTACGTCACTTGCCCTAATTACACAAATCCACTTTCTTGAAACTAATTTAGGTTTAAAAAATATTAGTTATATATGAATAGATCATTGCTCCATCAACACTAGGTATCACCATTTCATAAATGCACATGTGTATCATATCATTAAGTTATGTGTGGGTTACAACAATGTATTATGCAACACGTTGAGTATTGCACCAATATGACATTCCATCTTTATGCGACCCATATGTTATTACCCTACACAAGTTATCAACCACATTATCTTACTAAGGAATGTCAAACCTTAGATTGCATAACTAGAGGGTTTCACTTCAAATTATGCACAAGGCACCTACTAGATCATTAAACTTGTTCATGTTATTTCTACACAAAAGCTAACACCCCTTGATTCCAACAAGTCTCATCCCCACTACCATGTACTCACATAGTAGTATCAATAACCTCTTTCACAAACTATGACCATGTAGAAAGGAACATAGAAAACACTTGCCATGGATTACAATATTTCACTAAGATGTGCACATAAGTCTTACCATCTTATGATTAGGATCAACGTATGGTTACTTTACCAATAAACTCTACTTCCATAACCTTCCACCTTATTGGGAAGTTTTAGGGATAAGCATCATAATTAAGAATTAACCACTCATAGTCTTGACATCTTAGATGGATCACCACATTAGGTATTAGCCATATTCATACACAAGAGTATAGGTATAGTGACCCATCATTACACATGCACTACTACATTTTTGGCTTGTAACGTCACTGCCCATAGCGTCATTTTTACTAGAATAACCGACCTAATAGACTATTGCATCAACTTTATCATAAAAACCGACCTTACATGTTTCCCACGGTGAAAATTTGTGTGATTTTAGCTTCGTGCCTCGATCTATAGGGTCGTTTTTTTCAAATAACCGATGCTATAGGGTCAACAAAAAATGCGGGCACCACTTTGGAACTCTAGGGTTGATTTTTTCAAATAATCGACCCTATAGACCTTGACCTCTAGGGTCAGTTTTTTCAAATACCCGACCTTATAGATGGTCTCAAAAATTTCGGGCACCACTTAGTCTCTAGGGTCATTTTTTTCAAATAACCGACTCTATAGACCCTGACCTCTAGGGTCAGTTTTTTCAAATACCCGACCTTATAGATGGTCTCAAAAATTTCGGGCACCACTTAGTCTCTAGGGTCGATTTTTTCAAATAATCGACCCTACAGACCCGACCTGTAGTGTTAGTTTTTTGAGATAACCGACCCTAGAGGTCAGGTTGCTATTAGACCAAAGCTGAGCCATGTTTCAGTGTGTTTCAGTTCATTTTGTTCGTCTCCCCATTCCTGCTCCCGCGCCCGAAGAGAAGCAAATCGCCGCCGCTTCCAAGGTCACCTTCCCAACCATCTCCGCACCCGAAGAGAGGCAAATCAGCACCCCTTCTTGGACGATGATGCCCAACCGTTGTTTTCTTCTTTGGACGGTGTTGACGCCTCTGGATTTACCACCATTTTTGGTGCCATGCACTTTGGATGACAATGCCCAGCCACTTTCTTCCTTGAACGGTGACGACGCCTACGACGTTGCAAGGGTCGTGCACCTTCTCTCTCCAGTTCTTCTCCCACACAAGCTCCCCCACCGTCCAATTCTTCTCAAGGTAGCACGGTTGTCTCTGCCACCTCACTCCTCTGTTTTCTTCTTAATGTCACACAACTGACCAGGTAGCACGACCGTGGTGATGGCACAGCTGTGTTGGGTAGCACGGTTGTGCTGGCTGAGTTGCAGAATCTTCAAAATTTGTCAACTTTGTATTTGTTAATTCTCACTGCTCCTCTAAAATTGATATATATTGACCCCTAATTAATACATTATAACAGAATTGAATCATACATTTGTGTTGTTGCAGGTGCTATTGACTTGTTGTTGACTTGCATATATTTCTTCTTCAACCTACAAGTGAGGTATAATATTCTCACTCTCCCAATGTGCCATTTTATTTGACTAGTAAATCAACCAATAATAAAAATATGTATTCTTTTATATCTACATTTTGTTATCAATCACATATGTAATCATTATAGACATTCCAGAAATATGAGGGTAGACATTATGTAGTCTCAGATTGACACTTTAGGGTTTATAGATGATATCATTGATGCATGATGTTTAACTTAATATATAAATATGACAATAATACATTTATGTATCAATTTAGAAACTTGTTCAAAATTTACTCATTAGGAGTAAATTTTGGATAGTCCTCGGTTTGGGACTGTTTTTGGATATTTAATCTCACTTAGGATGTAACTGTATAATGTATGTTTAGTTTTGAAGAAAATTTTAGTAGTATTTCCTTATTTGTTTTCTGGGTACATATGTGAGTGGTTATTTGCCATTTACATCGGTGTACTTGGAGAACTTAGGGGAAATGCTGCTAAAATTTTCTTCAAAACTAAACATACATTATACAGTTACTAGTGAGATTAAATATTCAAAATGGGATAGGTGGTACACTTTAGTATAAAAGTAAATAACTTCCTATCAATAAAAACTTATAGCTTATAGTATCAATATTAAATGCTCAGTTTTATAATTAATTTTAATGTGATATAGAAAATGGATCAAAGTTGGATGTCTATCAAGAACCGTTGCAGTCTAGAGTTTGCCAAAGGTCTTGATGAATTTATCAGATTTGCTGAGAAACATAGGAAACTACCTACATATAGGTTATATTGTCCATGTAGAAATTGTGGTAACAATTTGAAAGTTGATACTGCTGAGGAAATTAAGAATCATGTCATATGCAATGGGATCATATAAGGTTATAATGAATGGTATTGGCATGGAGAGAAATTTAATTATGGATCAGAAAATGTTGATACTAATAGTTGTGGCATAGAAGATATAGATAATGATGATAATTTCAATGATGAACCGATTCAGGATGACCCGATTTAGGATGATATGGTTGATGAGATGCTACATAGTTGTCGTGATAATGTCATTGATCCACCTTCTTTATTTGTGAACATTGTCCATGATGCTGAAAAACCATTACATAAGGGTTGTACTAAGTTCATGAGGTTGAGTGTTGTGATGCGATTATATACTCTTAAAGCTCAAAATTGGTGGAGCGATACGAGTTTCTCTTCACTGTTGTCTTTGTTAAAGGAAATTCTTCCTAAAGGCAACGAGCTTCCAATTTCAACATATCAAGCAAAGAAAATAATGTGCCCAATGGGAATGGAGGCTAAGAAGATTCATGCATGTCCAAATGATTGTGTGTTATTTCAGAAGGACTATAGTAATTTGATAAGTTGTCCAAAATGTGGTGCATCAAGGTATAAGACCACAAATTCACCTAAGGCTAAAAATGGCTCTCCTGTTAAGGTGATGTGGTATCTACCAATAATACCACGATTTCAACACTTATTTGCTAATACAGAAGATGCACAAAATTTGTCTTGACATGGGGAGTTAAAGGTCAATGATGATGGTGTCCTAAGACATGCATCTGATTCACCACAATGGAAGAAAATTGATTTATTATACCCTCAATTTGGTAAAGAACTAAGAAACTTAAGACTTGGACTCTATACAGATGGAATGAATCCCTATGGTACATTAAGCAACCAACATAGCATGTGGCCTGTTATGATTGTTATATACAATCTTCCTCCTTGATTGTGTATGAAAAATAAGTATGTGATGTTGTCAATATTGATATCAGGGCCCAAGCAACCTGGAAATTATATTGCTGTTTACCTTCAACCTCTAATTGATGACTTAATGAAACTATGGGAAGAAGGTGTTATGACATATGATGCTTCACATAAAGAGATCTTTAGTTTGCATGCTATGTTGTTTTGCACGATTAATGACTTTCGAGCTTATGGAAATTTGTCTGGATATAGCATAAAAGGATACAAAGCATGTCCTATTTGTGAGGAAAATACTGATTCAATCTGACTGAAACATGGTGGTAAAATCATATATCTTGGTCATCGAAGATTTCTCCCACCAGTGCATCCTTATTGAAGGCAATGCCAAACCTTTAATGGGTCAACTGAGGAACGAAGTGCTCCTAAAACTATACTAGGAAATGCTGTATATGCTTGAGTGAAACATATTGTTAATGAATTTGGAAAGAGTTCAAGTAGTTGTACTCTCGCATGTGACAAATCTCTATACAAGAAGAGGTCAATATTTTGGAATCTTCCTTATTGGAGATCTTTGGCAACTAGACACTGCATTGACGTCATGCATGTTGAAATAAAATGTTTGTGATAGCATCATTGGTACGCTATTGAACATACCAGGAAAGACTAAAGACGTCATCAAATCTAGAAAAGATTTAGAATTAATGGGTATAAGAAAAGAATTATCCGTGGAGATCAGGGATCACTGCACATATTTACCACCAACTTGTTACACTTTGTCAAAGCAGGAGAAAAAGAGTTTCTTTGAGTGCTTGTATAATATTAAGGTTCCACAAAGATACTCTTCTAATATTCATAGATTGGTATCAAAGAAGGATTTGAAGTTGATAGGTCTCAAATCTCACAATTGTCACTTCTTAATGCAACAAATTTTACCTGTGGCTATTTGATCTATATTGCCGAAGCATGTAAGGTTTGCAATCACAAGACTCTGTTTCTTCTTTAATGAAATATGCAACAAAGTGATACATCCAGATACTCTCGATAAATTATAGAAAGATGTAATTGTTACCATGTGTCAGCTTGAAATGTACTTTCCTCTTTCATTTTTTGATATCATGGTTCATCTTGTAGTACATATTACAAGGGAGGTGAAGATGTTGGGTCCAATTTTCTTACACTGGATGTATCCATTTGAACACTACATGAGTGTTTTTAAAGGTGATGTTCGGAATTGTTATTGTCCTAAAGGGAGTATTGTTGAGGGTTATGTGGCTAGGGAGGTGATGGACTTTTGCAATGATTTTTTGAATTGCAATGAAACTTCTAGTGTTCTAAAAAATTCCCATGACACTGAATCTTATTGTGGCAAAGGAACTCTAGGAGGACAAGTGAAAGGAATCAGTCATGAGTTGTGGGAACAAGCACATTTATATATTTTATACAACATCGATGAAGTTAGTAGCTACATCATATAACACAATGATCTTATCAAGAGAAATCATCTGCAATCCAGCTCAATGTGGCTTGAAAGAGAGCATAATCAAACATTTATTAGGTGGTTTGAAGAGAAAGTCTTTAATCAACTATCTGAATCATCGAATAATGTTGTTGAGAACATAAAATGGCTCGCCTTTAAGCCAAAAGTGGATGTCATGTCATATGAAGGTTATGACATAAACGGATTTTCATACTACACAAAGCATCAAGATGAAAGTAGTGCAGTTCAAAATAGTGGGATCACTGTTCAAGCTTGTTCGTTGTATTTTGCTAGTGCCAAAGATAAAAGACCACGCGAAGCTGAGATGTCATATTACTATGTCATTGAGGACATATGAGAATTGGACTATACAAATTTTAGAGTTCCTATCTTTAGGTGTAATTGGGTTGACAACAACAAAGGAGTTTTAGTGGATGAGTTGGGTTTCAAATTGGTGAATTTTGAAAAGATTGGTGAGAAAGATGAGCCATTCATCATGGCAGACCAAGCAAAACAAGTATTCAATATTGATGACCCAGCAAATAAAAATTGGTCTATCTTTCTTCATGGAAAAAGATAGTTTACTCTAGATCCTATAAATAAAGAAGAATACTACGAAAAGTATGATGATTCTAGCCCATTCTCTGTTGGTTTGCCAAGTATAAATGTTGAAGATAACACTGATGAATATTATAAACGTCAAGACCATGCTGAAGGACTTGACTAACAACTCAACCAATACTAGAGGCATGTATTCTTTGAATTATTTATTTTATTATCATTCAAACATGTAATCTTTTAAATATACATCATATATCATGTATTATCATGTATACTTTTATCACTTGTGCTTTTATTATCACTTATGTTTATTTTATCATGTATACTTGTAGGTTCTAAAATGGCAAGTGAAGATGAACATTCTGAGCATGAGCACCATGAGGATGGTAGTGGTGATGCTAAGAAAAGTAGAGGTCCCACACTGATGCGTAGGCTGCAGGAGCTCAGGGCCAAAGGGGAGAAATTGGCAGTCCCGTTTGATGTCACAGGAGCACCTATTGGGGAACATGTCAGTGCTTTCAAGCATTACATAGGGGCGACTGCACGCAGTAAGGTGCCAATAAATATAGAAAATTGGCATGATGTTTCTAATGCCTTAAAAGACCTCCTATGGAAAGATATATCTGTGAGTGGAAGTGATATTATTTTAATATGTTTTTGTTTATTGATTCTAATTTAGTTTTCTTGGAAAGACATATCCTTTTTAAGACAACATTATTGCTTATTTTGCATGTATAGGGTATTTTTCATCTAAATGAAAAAGATCACAAGAAAAAAGTGCTACAACATTGTGGTGTACGATGGAGGGCTTTTAAGACATATCTCAAAAGGGAATTTATAGATAATCCTAAACAAAAGAAGAAAGCAGCATATATGTATATTTTTATAGATTCTGAGGTGTGGGAAAGATTTGTTGTAGCTAGGAACACAAAAGAGTTTCAGGTAATAAAGTTTGTGATGTATTGTATGAATATTTAATTTTATACAATTAAGGAGGTGAATCTTTTTATATATGTTTGCCAAGTCTAAATTGCAATACCTCATTTTAAATGATCAGGATATTCACGAGGCCCAAAATGAAAGATGGGCCAAAAATGTGCATGACCATCGCTTAGGGCCCAGTGGTTATGCCTTCTGCTGCCAACTACAAGAGAAGCAACTCTTTTCTGGAGAAGAGTCTAGTACAACTCAAGCTGAGCATCCACCCCGACACTTGCAGTGGATTGATGCTAGAAAGAATCAAGCAGGTGAAATTGTCAACCCTGCAACTAAGGAGGTGGCACAAAAGATGGTAGGTTTATCCCAACTAAGTAAAGAGTACTCCCACAAACTTAGATTTATTTATATCTAATTGATATTGTGATTTAATATTTTTATTAACTATGAATAGATTGATCTCCACGAGCAAAGGAAGGAAGGAAAGTTCATCCCAACTGGCCACATGGATGAACTATCAGTCGCTCTTGGTACAAAGGAGCATCCTAGCCATGTTAGGGGATTAGGAGCTGGCATAGGATTCAAGTCTTATTTTGGTCCTTCGCAATCTAAAAGAGGTCGTGCAAGAGGTCTTACACAAGAGGAGGTTGAAACATTAGTAGCACAGAAAGTAAAAGAAATAATGTCTTCATTTCATCCTATTCAACCTTCTCAACCTATTCATATTGTGCGTCTCTAAAGTGATGACGTACAAACCCATGCTCCAGTTGTAGAAGGTCATGGGAGCACTCCCAATGACCCACCACAACAATCTGCAGTAAGTTTTTGTTATATATGTTGTGTTATTAGTATGATATATATATATAGTTGTAATAGGTATCTGGTTTACCACTTTGTATATAACTTATATTATTTCAATTTTAGGTTGGTATGAACTGTAAACTTGCAGTGGAGGTTCCAAAATATAATGTTGTGGCAGCGGGCAAGGTATACAACCTTAGTGGTACATTGCATTGCCAACAAATTACTGATGACATTTGTCGTGTGTCCATTCATCTTGTGTATGACGGAATGGGGGACAAACCACTACCCATACCTAATCCTGAATATAGTACAGTTGAAGAAGCTAAGGGTGCTATGGTGGGTTGGCCTAGACACTTGGTTATCAATGACAAAGTATACCTTAATTCTACCATATTTTTCATATTTGACTGCATATATGAACTTGTGTAATATAAGTATGTAATTTAATTAATATGTTTGCAAACCAAAAATTAAAAATTCTACTAGTCGTCTTCCTATTCCCAAGCCATCTTTTATTCCAGAATCCACATTCGATGAGTTGGGAAGTAAATGTAAATGTTTGTGTCAATACTTAGCCAACCAAAGCTCTAGATTAGAAATGTTGATCAATTTAACAGAAGATGCAATTGGGAGGGACTTTGACAATTATATTTTTCTTGATGATATTATAGAGTTGTTCTGGTATGATTGGCTGAATACTTCGATAATAGAAGTATGGATAAGGTAAGGATCTATCAATATAGAAAATTCCAATACACATTTTTAGCTTATTTCTATATATAGAAATAATTACAAATGTTTTACAACCATTTATATACCGAGACCACAAAAATTTTGATATAAGAAATGTTGGATTGTTAATTCCTTCAATCACTAGTTAAGTGGATACACATATTGATGATGTGAATGAGTACTTCTCTACTGCATTCAAATATTTTTCTAGTGAGGGGAAGGAAATTATCCTAATTCGTTTTAAAGTCCAGTAAGTATTATTATTCAATATAATTTTAATAATGAATAAAATTATTTATTTTAATGTTTGTTTTATTCTTACTCAGAGCTAGAAATTGGGAATTAGTGGTGATTGTCCCAAAATTGATGACTCTTTATTATCTTGACCCAATGGATAAAACAACAAGGGGTCACAAACTGAAATTGCCAACTATGGAGTAAGCATAAATTTAGTCAATGCTTCAACATGATATTTCTATTCAGAATTTCTATTTTACCAACTATGATAGGGGTATAAAGGCTTTTCGTGAAGCTGGAGGACAAATACCCACAAAATTAACGACATTGACTTTGAAAAATGTCAAGGTAGCTACTTTGACAACTACTTAGTCTTATATGTATTAATTTTTAACTCTTATATGTCAACTCTTATAGTCTTATCTCAACTCATGTTTATAGTAGTTTACTAACATTAAGTATAATTCGTTATTTGTAGTGTCCTATACAAAATAATGATTGGGCTTGTGGCTACTATGTAATGAAATATATATAAGCTATTGTCAAACAAGAATCACATGACATTCAGACTATAGATCAGGTAATAAAGAATAACATCATAAATTTACAAGTGATTGTAGTCATTTTATAAAATATTAGCATGTGCATTTTCTGTTACAGATCTTTACAACTCAGACTTACACACGTGAGGACTTAAATGAATTCCGAGAAGAGTGGTCAGATGCTTTTCTAAATGAAGTCAATATAGCATTGTATTAAATATGTTAGCTCCATTTATGTATGTGGTTTTAGTACTCTTTCATATTTACTTTTGTATCTGACATTTAATATCATCTCAGACTTGCAATCTATCATTTTGTAAATTATGATGTGATTATGTGTAACTCAACTGAATATATGAATCATTTTTGTTATGAATGTGTGGTTTGGAATGGTGACGGTTGAGCATCAATGCTCCCCTCTCCCATATCCTGGTTCTTTTTGTTCTTCTATTTTGTTTCTGCAGAATTTTTTTAAAATTGTACCTATAGGGTCGGTTATCTTAAAAAATTGACCTTATAGGTATCTCGGTCGTGCCGCGTAGCACGGCCGTGTTGCGGCATAGAACAGTCGTACTGCATAGCACGACCGTGTTGGGATATGGTAGAACGGCCGTGCCGCATAGCACGACCATGTTGGGATATGGTAGCACGGTTGTGCTACGCGGCACAACCATTCTACCATATCCCAACATGGCTGTAGACTCTATTGAGTCAGTTTTCTTCATATAACCATCCTTATAGAGCATCTTTAGGGTCGGTTATTAAGAAAAACCGACCTTATAGGGTCTGGTTATCAGCAAGCTCAATCTATAGACTCTATTGAGTCGGTTTTCTTCATATAACCGTCCTTACAGAGCATCTCTAGGGTCAGTTATTAACAAAAACCGACCTTATAGGGTTCAGGTACAATTTCTTTTCTCGTTTGGGGTTAGTTTTTGACAACCTCTTGGGTCGGTTTTTACTATATAAGGTTGGTTTTCTTTGGTTAAAAAAACCGACCCTATAGAGCAATTTCTCTAGCGACGGCCACTTAGGCGTCGGCTGAAAAGTGACGCTATAGGCTTAAAAAGCTGACGCTATAGACCATTACTGTACTGGTGGTGTATCAACTAATCAATTGCATGGTATCTCAGTCTATCCTTTAACCCTAGATGTCAGTTCACCTTCAACTTAAGGATCAGTTTATCAACCCTAGGTACTGATTTCATCCCTCCCAAGGTGTTTCGTCTTGACACCCACATTACAACGTGATCTTAACACCCACTATGTGTAATAGTCTACCTCATCAAGGTGGTTTTTAGTTTGCAACATCTTGGGTCAACCTTGATATATCAGTTTCATATGGCTAGGGAGATCCCGATTTCACCATCCTCATGTATTGGACTGACCACATCAAGGTGTGTCGGGAAAGCTCACCTTAGGGTATATTGACTTAGCACTCATGGTGTCAGATTAACCACACATGAGGTGTATCAGTTTAGCACCAAGGGTATCAGGTAGATACTTTCCATAGGGTATTGACTTGTCACCACCACAACATGTCGACTACCTCTATGCAAGTCACAAGGGGATAACCTCCCCAAGGTGTGTCAGTTTAGCCCCTTCTTGAAGGTGTGATGGGAAACCCTAAGTGTGTTGGGCAACACTAAGTGTATCGGGTAACCCTAGGTGTGGCGGGTTGTTAGGGTTAGGGTTAGGGCATGCCGACCTCTTACACAACCAAGGGCGTCACGGTTTGACACTCTAGCTCACAAGACATCCTATTGGTCATGATGGGTTGGCACCCTCAAAGCATGTCTATTTAGCAAACATATTGGTCTATCTCCTCTAGGGCATGACAATTTAGCACTAGCAAAGCCTGTTGGTTTAGCATTCACAAGTCATGATGACCAATCAACTTAGTGTATGTGTCAACATTTTCCTCTTCAACCTTAGGATATAGGCCACTAGTTTCACCATTGTCATGGAAGGAAGGTACAAGATATGTACAACAAATTAAACGAGATTTCTCCACCCAAAATAGTTCTCAAGACCATTAGCAACTTCTAACATATATGAGATGAATGATATTTAGATGAGAAACAATATAGGCATATGAAAGAGTAAATTAGCAAAGAAGGCAAAGAGTTATATAACCCACCTCAAGAAGGTATCCATCAAGGGTTCAAGCTCCATGATCAAATCTCCAAAGCACACGTTCTCAAGGTGGAAGATATCCATCAAGAGTCCCAACTCGACCTCAACATCACCTCAAGAAAGAAGAAGGTGCCAAGGTCATGATATATCAAGAAGAAGGAAAAAGAGAGAGAACCACATCCTAATAAACCTTCATTCAAGGTATGATCCATGGACGAGAGAGGAGGAAGAAGAAGATGAAGAAGAGAGCTTAAAGAAATGACCATCAAAGAAACATAACTCAATAAGATGGAAGTTAAACCATGAATCACCATGAGTAAGGAACTCGACCTCCCAAGCTCCATGGGGACTTCCTCTAGCTCCTCAAGCTCCCGAGCTCATAAACCAAGATGATAAGAATAATAATGGATGAAAGGGGTCACTTGTGTGAAGAAGGAAGGGGTTATATACTTGAAGGAAGAAAGAGAGATCAAAAGAGAGGTACCATCACTTTAAGAGTCTAGGTGACACTTGTCTAAGTGCAAAGGCCACATGCAACCACTTAGCTTAACATGCAAGGTTAGGGTGATATACTCTAGGTAGAGCATCATCCTCTTGTCTTCCTACCAAGGGTTCCACACCTCCAAATAGATACACTACACCACAACAAACTGATACACTACCTTCTAAGGTCAAAACACACATTATCCATCGATCATTATCACTACGAAGGATATCATCTCTTGCATGAGATCCAAGATAGGTGTCCACCTCTTTCTCTATCTTATAGATGGTTTCAAACAAGATAATGAACGCTCTAGAGATGGAAAATTGCATTTTAACCCCCAACTATGGGTAATTTGCAATTTACACCAAAACTAGTACGTAAAGCACAAGCATCATCCACATAGACTCAACTTGAAACTTAAGCTCTTCACAAGGAGCCCCATAGCATCATTCTCTCCCTTGTGATGCTAACGTACTATGGGCATGCTCAACATGTGACATTTTGCAAGATAAACCCTTGTCTTGGGTAAATCACACTCTGGTCCAAAACAAGCAAACATTGCTCAAACATTATCCAAACATGGACAAACTTGAAACATAAGTGTGTCACATGATAACAAAACATCTCAAAATATGAGATATTAAAATTTTAAACAACTTACTTAGGCAAAACAAATAGGGTTATCCCAAAACTCAGCTCAGGGCCCTTACAAGTCATAAACCCCTAACAAGGATTTCATTCCCAAAATCCAAGGCGGAAGGAGATGGATATTACTCATGCGTCGTACCTTCAAATTTTCACATAGCTCCTTGATGTCAAGGTGACATCATAAGGCTTGACCAACATACTATTCTTCCATCCAAGGCCCATACATGATCTGTTGCAGAAGACACATACTCAACTTATCTTTTCCATTACCGACTATCGAGTCAACCCTATGTCAGGCGATACCTTCTTAGCCATAGAAGCACTATACATACTTATCCAACTCATGTGTTAACTCTTTCTTATGTATCACCTTTTCAACTTACAACATCGTATGATAAGATTCTCAAACCTAGAAGTTTACCATACCCTTCTCAAACCTCAGCATGTCTCTTCCAAAGAAAGAATAGAGATATGTTCTGTCATCCACTTGGAACTACAAAACATGTCATGCTTCCGATGTGATACTATGATCTGTTGACTCGAAACTACTCTTACTTTTACCAACTATCCTACCAACATACTCAATCTCAGATGTACATTCTCCTGTCATAAGAAGAGGTCACTTATCCAAGGAAAACTATCTCAGAGGTAACTCAAGATGTTATATGTCACCTTAACTGACCTAGATAGGGATTGGAAACCCTAATTATCCATCTATAGCCAATGCACAATCTTCTTGGAACCTTTCTTTCTTGCGAGCCTAATAGTGAGTACTCCACGAGATTATAATCAACTTGATGAACTTTTCCCAAGACAATCTTACAACTATCTCTTTAACTTATGCATCCATGTCAATGTTACATTTATGCAGAGCATAAACCCCAAACATGTGATATCCATACATATAAGTTGGGTACTTGTAACCAGATTGATCCAAAGTCAACCTTTCTAGGAAATCAAATACTGAATCATCTAATCAGGAGACACATTCTCGGGTCCTCACATAATTGGCACTTCTGGGATACTAG
Organism: Alisma plantago-aquatica; assembly: GCA_963693085.1. NCBI lineage: Eukaryota > Viridiplantae > Streptophyta > Magnoliopsida > Alismatales > Alismataceae > Alisma > Alisma plantago-aquatica. Next base: position 712,336,417 of record OY856411.1, on the reverse strand, counting down.
GATTCCTCACCTTGGTATACACCACACATGCCAAAAACACATCATATACCTATCACATCCACCATCTACTACTAATGCCAAATCCAAACATATCAAAAGGGTCTTTCCAACATCTTATAAGGTTCATAAAACATAATAATCCTCAGATGTCACCATCTTAGAACTAAAGTCCAAAACCAACTGACACTTATCAGAGTATCCATCTTAAGATCACTTCTAAACCATGCACATAAAGTGACATAAGACTCACTTGACTGCCACATCCTTGAAAGGAAAGAACACAAGGGAACACACTTCTCTTATCATCACATCATCACCTAGGGATTTCTTATTAATAAGAAGGGATGATCAATTTCCTTGTTTTTTTTTCTTAAAAAATTTCTCAGGTGTCATTTTGACTGGTTTTCACCTTGGTTTCCTTGCCATTAGCATAGACTGTAAAAATGATTACATGCCATTACTCTTTATTTGATTATTTCTCTTCATGTTCATGAATATTTCCTTGTTTTACCACATTTTCATCTTTACATCATGAAAAGAATAATTATTCTTTACATATTCTTTATTAAGAAGGGATCATCTTCCTTGTTCTCTTTCACATATCATGAGAATTACACTTTATAATTTCTTATACTCATGGTTGGTATGTGATTAACTCAGGTTTATCATATTTTTTTATCATTTGTTCTTATTTGTCTTCTCACTTCATCCTTGTTTCAAGAATTCTCTCCATCTTATGTGAATTTTACACCTTGACTTACTTTATTAGCACATACTCATATGTCTTTTTATTCATACATTTCTTAAAGTTGTAGCTTCAAGAACATCTCTTATCATATTCACACTTAGATTTTGGTTTTATGAGTTGCATCTTTCTCTTTTAATAATCAAACATTCAAAATTTAGTAAGTCATTGAGTGGTTATTATCTCTTTTTATAGTATGATGGAGGTATTATCATCATGATTCCTGATTGTTATACTCTTTAGATTGTTCCAAAATGATTACTTGATTAGGGTAATCAAAGAGAAATCAATCTAAGAGTTCCATACTTACCTTTTCTTCAACATTTGAATACCTGGCCAGGGCACTCAAGTACTGAGATTAGGTAGTATGTACTATATTTTATATCGTGTTCTTATCTTAGACATCATCCTAATCCTAGTCCTAGTGTTCCTATAGACTCAGCGAACCTAGAGCTCTAATACCACCAAATTTGACACCCCTTGCCACAAAAAGTGAGATTATCAAAACTTAAACCACGATTAACAATTAACAACGGATTACTGAAAATCACGAGAAATTAAAACTAATTTGCAACAAGCACCATGAACTGAAATGTATTCCACAAGAGTCAACACTTGCATTTCATAACATATATTCAAGGTGCTACAACATTGTTCACCATAAACTTGTTACATGAGATAATAGTTCCACATGCATGTACATACCATCGAAGGCACACAAGACAAAACCACATATTGATCATCATGCCATCAAAACACATTGAGAACACCCCCAAGGATCTGAGTGTACAGGAACGACACATAGGACTCTATTACTAGATGCTATCTATATACCATGATCCACCATGTGTATCTTCTCTTCATTTTATGTACTCAGCTATTCGATCTTTAGCTTGGCATGCTTGTCTACCTAAAATATATTTAATCATTGGGGTGAGACAGAAGTCCTAGTGAGAGATATAACTCTCCGCCATATCTATTATTATCACAGATAACTAAGCAGAAAGGAATATTATTATAAGATGAGTAGATTCAGAAAATTCTCTTAAGTAGGGAACTATCACTTGTTTAAGAAGTTTAGGCATCTACACTACACAGTATATTATCTTTAAGCTTGAAAAGGAATATGAAGAACATGTATAACTGTTACAGACTAAGTAGTATAAAAGTAAAGCAACGACTCATCCAATAGTCTCGTATTTGATCCTATACATGTACACTATACGACTAATTATGTATTTTATTATGCCTTGAGGATTTGAGTCGTACCACCCAAATCCAACTAACCACTACAAAGTCCAAATCATTGCCATACAAGGTCAATGGAAGAGCTGGAATCGACGACATTCCCACACCTTTTGGTCAGCATGAGAGTAACACCGCAGAGACATGTCAGTCAACTACACAAGTGACTTATAGTCAACAGAAGGATTGGCTCACGCATGGCCGTCCACATATATCAGTACCTAGACCACCTTGGTATAGGTAACAATGCTAGATGAACATGCTCACGCATGGCCGTTCAAACAAGAAGGAGTGTCTCATGCATGTCCATCCATATCACAATGAGATTAGCTCACGCATGGTTGTCTCACACAACCTGAAATTAAGAATGGAAGGGGATACTTGACTTGCACCCCACATAATAAAAAATATGCACTCTGAGTTAAACTCGTTTCACCATCTGGCAATAAAACTGACACTGGAATGGATCTATGTCACAGGGCAAGATACATGATTAGATTCTACTTGATTAATTAGACAAATTAAAGTGTCTTTCAACATCAATCAAGTTACAATGCATGAAACCATAGCAAACTCTACAAAATAAGAACATAACACACTTTCAGGATATGTAAACATATAGGTTGTGAGCTTGTCACACTATCACCACATAATGTCTATATCATTGCCATTCATAATACCATCACCACTGCTACACAACCTCTTAAGGCTAACACCAATGTCACATCACTATGGGATATCAATCCCTCATTCTAGTATCATAGGATATCATCTCATCTAGGAACTAAGACCTTGTTAGGTCCTAAGACCCATCAAATCACACTTGGGATTCATTATTATCTCATCATGCTTTACAGGGCATATAAGCATTACTTATGCCAATCATCATTTGTGCCACATCACATATACATACCAGAGCAATCATTAGCTATTACGTTCAGAGAGATGATACATTTCAACAAATTAAACACATTTAAATAAAATAAGCAAAGCATCATAAGTTCTCTAATTTAGGATTAGGATTCTTTCTTATTCCACATAAGGTTCTCAAGCATCATTCTATCTCAAATATCTGACTTTCACTACCTCTCATAAATTGGAGTATATTTAGACAATATAACCAAGTATGCACATTCACATATTCATATTTTTCCATGTTCCCTTACCAAGACGTATAGCTTGATATTGTTTAACCATTTTCATAGTATTAATTAATTATAACACCCAATTAACCCACAAGGCTAAAGTCATGTAATTTAAGAGGTAGAGAGAGAGTACAATATCATGATTTCTACAATATGACATGCCCTTAGAATCAGGGTCAGTGCTCTTCACATATAGACAATTAGGGCTTTATCTTATGGTTACATCACTTGCCCTCATTACACAAATCCACTTTCTTGAAACTGATTTAGGCTTGAACAACATTAGTTAGATATGAATAGATCATTGCACCATCAACACTAGGTATCACCATTTCATAAATGCACATGTGTATCATCTCATTAAGTTATGTGTGGGTTACAACAATGTATTATGCAACATGTTGAATATTGCACCAATATGACGTTCCATATTTATGTGACCCATATGTTATTACCCTACAAAAGTTATTAACCACATTATCTTACTAAGGAATGTCAAACCTTATATTACATAACTAGAGGGTTTCACTTTAAATTATGCATAAGGCACTTATTAGATCATTAAACTTGTTCATGTGATTTCTACACAAAAGATAACACCCCTTGATTCCAACAAGGCTCATCCCCACTATCATGTATTCACGTAGTCTCATTAACCTCTTCCACAAACTATGATCATGTAGAAAGGAACATAGAAGAAACTTGCCATGGATTACAATCTTTCACTAATGTGTGTGCATAAGTCTTACCATCTTATGATTAGGATCAACATATGGTTACTTTACCAATAAACCCTACTTCCATAATCTTCCACCTTATTGGGAAGTTTTAGGGATAAGCATCATAATTAAGGATTAACCACTCATAGTCTCGACGTATTAGATGGATCACCATATTAGGTATTAGCTATGTTCATACACAAGAGTATATGTATAACAACCCATCATTACACATGTACTCAACTAATCAATTGCATGGAATCTCAGTCTATCCTTTAACCCTAGATGTCAGTTTCACCTTCAACTTAAGGCACCGGTTTATCATTGAAATGACTACCACCAAATCGACAACCAAATCGTCACTAATTATGCAGAATAATCATAAACAACGGATTAACAAAATCACTAAAAATTAAAACCATTTTGCAAAGAGATCCATTTCCAAGAAACTCTCTAAAGGAAGAACCAAACTTTATATACATCATGGTTCACATTGTACATACTTTGTACCATCTCATTTTGAGGATAACATATAATAGTTTCTTTGTCAAACCTTATACATAAGCAACATAAAACCCTCGAAGTAATCAATCCAAAATCTCAGATCGTTCATAAAACCATCACGTACTAAATCCAAGGACCTGAGAGTACAGAGACGACACATAAGACTTCTATTTACAAGACATGACAGATAGTACACTCAACATGAGCTGTTATCGTTGTCCCTATTGTTGTTGTCCTTCCTCTGCAGAACACTCTCTACCTCCTCGTGCACATCCACCTAAAAATTGTGGATCCCACGGGATGAGACAATTATCCCAGTGAGAGATATAACTCTCCACCAGTAATGTTATTATCATAAGTAAACAGTATAAAACTGAGCAGAGGTTCTTTTATATTAATGTGCACGATTAATCATTGTTGATAATTAGTTTAGAACATTCTCATCATTTAAAACATTGCAACTGTCTATGATAGAGCAGTAAATCACCTATCCACTTTATAAGGAATATGAAAGACATGTGTATTGTTTACCCGTCATATTATGCCAACCTCTCAAGCTTATCCTATGATAATATTATCATGGTATGATATCCATGAATCTTTCTCATTTCTAATTGTTGGCCTCAGCCAATCCACTAGCCAGGTATTAGATTATACCAATCATGTAAATACGTTCTAGCCAGGTATTGGATTATACTAATCCTATAAATACACATAATTATATTTTGTCCAAGTATTGGTTTATACCAATCCTGTGAAATTATAGCCAAGTATTGGATTATGCCAAACCTATGAAATTAAATCCAGGTATTGGATTGCACCAATCTTGTGATATTATAGCCAGGTATTAGATTGTACCAATCTTGTGAGATTATAGCCATGTATTGGATTATGCCAATCCTGTGAAATTAAAGCCATGTATTAGATTGTACCAATCCTGTGAGATTATAGCTAGGTATTGGATTGTACCAATCCTGTGAGATTATAGCCATGTATTGGGTTGTACCAATCCTGTGAGGCAATATCCATGTTTTGGATTATACCAATCCTATGAAACTATATCCAGGTATTGGATTATACCAATCCTGTGATATCATGGCCATATTGCTAAGGATTCCATAATAGTGGAATACCTTTATGTTTCCCTTTCCCTTTCATTATGGGATATAAATCGCTTAAACTCATCACTGAATTCCACATCACCTTTACTAGGCATTATAACCATTCACATCCTTTATGTGATACAAGTATTCCTCATATCTCATTTAAGCATATTCAAAACACTATAGCCCTTATTTGGCTATAATCATAAAGCATGTATGACCAAGATTTCATTATTATTATAACCATTTATTATTATTATGATGTTACTAGGTTTCCATTTCCCTAGTTCATTTTGAACATTGCCATCTCTTACATCAATCTCTAGATTTGGAGACTTTTATAAACATCTTGTCATATCTCACTAGGAAACATCCATCTCTAGGTCATAAGATCTATATAAACATTATACTTGTTGTACAAGTATTTCACATGACTTAGAAGACCCATATAATCTGTATTATATGAAACATCATAGCTCATACTTATCTATGCTCATTATCTCATGATACTAGAAAGGTTTCAATATCAATAACCTATCATCACCATGCAATACAAAATAAATACAACCTTCCCATAATTTGGGTTAGGGTTTCCCTTTAATAACCAATTGTGGTTTCAAAACATATAAATACCCTTCATCAGGGTTAAGGTTTCCTCTTTTAAGCTGATTAGGGTTTTCAAGTACATTCATCAAGAATCAAAACCCTAATTCATACTCCAAACATATTAGGAGTATCAATGTATACTCATTACTTGATTATTATAAAAGTATAAGTTTCTCTTTCATATCCACTAGGATATTGATTACCTCATACTCCATTAGGTTGGATCAATCCTTCTCTCAAGGTACATTGGCCCATATTTATCAAAATGCATTAAACTCTTTATGTCTTAACGTATCATTTGACATAACACACTTCATGTGTCACTCAATCAAGTGTATTAGATTGAGGTGCTTCCTCCATATCGGGTATAGAGGTGTAGGTATACTTCCATATAGGGTATAGAGGTGTATCCTCATCACCATATTGTGTATGAGATATATCCTTTATCTCCATATCGTGCATCCATATCGGGTTACTCAACCTTTAGGGTTTGCATAGGGTTTGACCCTTATGCTCATATCCCATCAAAACCTTCATGGTATCATCCTACCCTTCATCATGTGATGAGTAATAGGCTAGACAACTGATTAGTCTCAACTAGCTCAAGTGTAAAAATCGATAGGGATGTGGGGTCCCAATGTATATCGGATTTCACAACACCATGTTGAGTTTCAACATCATATCAGGTTAGGGTATATACTTAACATCATATCGTGTATAAGGTGTGTGCTTGACCCCATATCATGCACAATGTGTGTGTATGTATCACTCATATCATACATGAGTGTAATTCATCACTATATCATGCTAGTAGTGTATTCATATCACCATATCGGGTTGCTCATCATCTAGGGTTTGTCATGTCGGGTTTGAGTATATGCTTGACTTCATGTCGTGCATATGGTGTATACTTGACCTCATATCATGCACATGGTGTATACTTGACACCATATCGTGCAAAAGGTATCTACTTCATCATCATATCGTGCATAAGGTATATGCATCCTCATGGTATCATGTTAGTGATATGTTCACTTCGCCAAATCGGGTTAGAGGTGCTTCGACCCAATATCGGGTTGAACCATGATGATGTCATCATCATAAACCTATAGAATCTTGTTCTTACTATTCTAGTTCATGGACAACAGTCCTAGGTCACTAATAGAACTCATGGATTCATCAATTATGCAAGAAAATTTGGATTGAAAGTAAATCTTTAACTGAGGCAAGATTGATGGTATATAATAACATAATTGAGTTCAAGTTACATAACCCGCCTCAAGAGCAACTTCAAAGTTCCAAGCTCTAAATATTCACGTTCCCAAGGTTGAATATGATCTTCTAAATGGTCCAATACTTGATCTCCTCAGCAATACACATGATACTTCACCACTTGTGGTCGATATCCCTCACTTGTGGCCGATATCCCTTCACTTGGCTGATATCACTTTTCTATGGACGATATCACTTTGATATGGATGATACCAAGGCTCTATGCATGATACTCCTTCACCTATGCACGATAATAAGACTCTATGCAAAATATCTAAGAGTAAGAGGGTGATAGTTTTTGAAAATTTCACTTATAGGTGAAAGGAATGGTATATATAGTTGAAGCTCATGAAAGAGAGTGTATATGAGGTGTCATCATTTTAAAGCTACTAGGTGCCATGTGTCCATGCATGGTTGACACTTTTACTTGCATGAACTCATATTTATATTGACACACAAAACACTTGAGTATAATCTAGAGATGATATTTCGGCCATCACTTATCTTGTTGGATAAGATATCTCAACTTAATCACCACTTTATTCACAGCCTGATACAACTTTTCCAAGGAAGTTGTAAATCGATACAATTCACCTCCTTGAGGTTCTTACGTCATAATGGAAAAGGAAAAGAGTTCAAAAACCGATATGAGACTCCCCCTATGGCTCCTTGGCCAATAGGCACTATCATGTGAGCTCTACAACCCGATACAACTCAAGTTAGGTTTTCACATTCAACCCTTTCTTGGTCTTTTCATCACCAAGAATACTATCACTTATACATGATTCAAACATGATGTCTCATCCATTATCTCTCCTATAAATTATACTAGGAGGGAGTATGGACACTCTATATGTGGTAATTTGCATATCAACCCTACATTTTGGGTAAATTACAACTTGTACCAAAATTGGTATACAAGGAACTAGCATTATTCAATCAAGTTCAAGCTTGGAATTTAGGCTTTCCACAAGCCGCCCCTTAGCATCATTCTCTCTCTTATGATGCTAAAACACTTAAGGCACATTCAACATGTGACATATTACAATATAACCCCTTATCTTGGGTAAGTTGCATTTTGGTCCAAAATAAGAGAACATTGCTCAAACATCATTTAAACATGATAAAACTTGCAACACAAGTTTGTCACACAATAATAAAATACTTTAGAGGATTATATTAAAGTTCTAAGAAACTTATTTAAGCCAAACAAATAGGGTTAGCCCTAAACCCAGGTCAGGGATGTTATAATTATAAACCCCTAACAAGGATTTCATCCCCGAAATCCCAGATGAAGGGAGACAATCGTTATTCATGCATCATATCATCAAGCCTCCACATAACATCTTGATGTTATGGAGATGTCATAGAACTTGACCAACATAAAGTTCTTCCATACAGGGTCATCATAGAATCTGTCATACAAGACACATACTCAACTGTCCTTTCTATTAATGATTGCAGTGTCAATCCTATGTCAGGTAACACTTTCTAAATCAGAGAAGTACTATTCATACTTCAAATAGTTTGGGCATTAAACCTCATTAATTTATCACTTTCCCATCTTACATCTTTTATGTAAAAATATTCTTGACTTTGGGAGTCTTCCATACCCCTCACTTAGTTTAGCATTTCTCCTCTAAGGAAAGACTAGAGTTTCATTCTCTCACCCATTTGGGACTATAAGTCTTATCATGCTTCTATTGTACCACTCTAATCTATTGACATGATACTAAACTTACTTACGAATTGTACCAACTATCTCATTAGTTGTTTATTTTCTTGTCATAAGGAGAGGCTACTTATCAAAGAAGAAATATCTCAGAGGTGACTCTAGATGTTATTTGTATAAGCTGCCTCAACAGATGTAGATAGGGATATTCTAAGGAATTATATTAGCTTGATAAACTTTTCCCAAGATGATTTTACAATTGTTTCTTTCAATTAATACATCTTTATCGATGTTATGTTTATGCAGAGCATAAACCCCTAACATATGATGTCCATACTATCGTATGTAACTAAACTAATCTCAAAGTTAGCCTTTCTAGGTATTCAACGATAATCATCTTCTTAGGAGTCATTGACCGGCCTAAATCGCGCGTCCTAAAATTGGAGGCATTTTTGAGGTAGTCGAGCCTTCACATTTATAACCCGAATCCTTCTAGGCCCCCGCAACTTTGTTTACGGGGTCGAAGTAGTCATACGGGGTCAAACACAGGGACAAGGTGGGTTGTGTTGACGACTCTGAATCGACACTCTACACTCCTGTGGGTATAAAGAGATATTAAAGTTCCCCGAAGGGAACAACAAGATGTCACGATTAAATCAAAGAAAACTATCTCCAACTGGAGTTACAAGAAAGATTAAGATTTTGTCATTTAGCAGTTTTTAGGAATTTTCATGCAACAGAAAATAGAAAGATAAACTGCAGTTTAAGGCGTAATGCAAGGGATAAGACTTCAGTAAGACAAGCGGTAGCAGTAACACCCTGCACCCCTCCTCTCAGAGCGGGTGCCTCTAACCAAGCTTCAACACCCCTCTCGAGGTTGCTGGGATCAAGTTAGAGTGGAATGATACTAAAACAACTCCGTTTCGGGCACTCTCGTACTCCAGAACCGGACCGAACACTAGAGCCACAACCCAACTCTCGAAGTAGTTGCAACGGGAAAGACGATTCGGTAGCTAAGCGAAACGCGATCCAAAACATGCAAGCTAGAGTTCAGATATCCAACACAGCAGTTACCCAATCATAAGGCACTAAGCATTAAACAAATAGCAATTAAGCATTCTATTTCCATAAGCAATAAGGGTCTTAATACAATGCATAAGCTAAGAATTTAAATAACAGAATTAAAGATAGATGTCTCCTTCTTGATGTAGAAGAACGACAGACTACTGTAGCTCTCCTGCCCGATACCGGTCAGGAGTCGAGCCCGATACGGCAGTGTCGGGCGGCACCCCCTCTCAGGCAGCGCCGACTGACGACTGACTGTATCGCTCAAGGGCCCTGGCCGATACGCTCATGTCGGGCGGCGCACCCTCTCGGGCGGCGCACCCTCTCGGGCGGCACGCATGACGGGTGGAGCGTATCGGGTTCGATATCATGTCGGGCAAAGAGCTACGAGTCTACTGTCGGGCACTCGTGTCACTCATCTTCGCTGGCCGATACCAGCCCGCAGTGTCGCCCTGGACAACACTAAGTGAACCATCCCTTCCCTCTCGGGATGAGGGAAAGCTCACCTAGTGTCGCCCGGCGCAAGCACTGGGGTGCGATACTCTTGCTCTCACAGCTTCGTTCGAAGGTGGCTCTCGAACTGTCTTTTCTGAATTCTCTTCCGACTCTCCGACCTGTCCGACGACAACCAACCTTTCCAACCTTGTTTTCGGCTTCCTGTAGCTGCTATTTATAGGCGGCGGTTGGAGGAGTTATGGTGCTGGAAATGCCACGTAGCTCCCTTATACGCCGGTCGATGGAGGTGGACGGCCGATACAGGTATGTCTCGGCGCGAGGCACTGGCTATCGGTCACGTGGCTGGCGGTACGCCTGCCGGTGGGTGGCTGTGTCGCCCGACGAGTTAGGTCGTCGATGCAGCTTTGGCTCCCTGTCGGGTAGACGGTATGTCGGCCGACACGTCCTTCTTGAGCAGCGCTCTTCTCCGCCGATCATTCTCGTGTCGCCCAGCCCCTGTCGGGCTGGATTGTATCGGGCATCAGGGATGTCAAGACGGGCTTAGACTTATTGTGGGCCGGAATCGGCCTTATTGCACAAAAACGAGGAAAACTGTGTAGAAGATAGGAAAAATTGGAATAAGAGCGTTGCTTGGCCAATTATTGCAAAATTGCTAATAAAATAGAGGAAAATAGCAGAAAAGGGTAGTTTTGATAACAGAATAAAGGGCAAAAACATCACAAAATTTGGTGTTATCAACTCCCCCAAACTTAGCTTTTTGATTGTCCTCAATCAATATTTAAACTAGACTTTGTGTTGCTCCTTCTTGCACAGCAAAACTTTAAGGCCAAAGGTAGCATAAGATTTGCGGCGTCTTAGAGGTAATGCTGTCTTAATGCGAACAAAAGACCTTGCCCTACTTGCCTTATTATTTAAGTAAAATTTTTCTTCTCCACAGCTTCAGCGAGACTTTGGTGTATGATTCCGAAGTTAGCTTCCACACCAAACAGCTTTATTTCAGGGACAGAAAGTTGTGTATAGGGTAGGCTAAGGCTTTTTGGGTTTTTTTTCTTCTTGTTTCCCATCAGTCCATCCAGGTAAGGGTCCGTTAACGGGCAAGTGGTCCCTGCAGTCCAAGCCAGTTGGCTTTAGAGCAGTGATTTCACATCCTACGTACCACTGCCCCGGATCTACCATGCCTAAAGATGGGTACTTTTGGAAAACAAATGTGTATATATATTTTTTTCTTTTCTTTTATTGGGCACAACTCTCATGCTTTTATTCACTCTCATAAGGCTTTTTTCTCTTTTTGGGATTTTTGCTGGGTAAGGGAAAACAAAAGAGATATCTGCTGTTTGGGCAGCTTTTTCCTTCTCCATACTCGTCTCTTAGCTGTTTGCGAGATTATTATTTTTCGAAATTTTTTTTGAATGGCAAGGCACAATCTTTTGTTTGTTCGAGACCGCATTATCAGAAAGATATGACAGAACTTGTAACTCGTTAAATATACAGAAAGTAAACTTTGCAAGAAGTCGCAACAGGTTTTTATTATTATTATAGCAACTTTATACATATGCATAGGGACAGAAATTTGCAAAGGAAAGATTTTTGTAAATTTTTATATGGCATGCATGCGTACATCAGATATATAGGAAGCTGTAAGAGCACATCAGGTAAAAGAGAATGAATATCATAGAAAGCTTGAAGTGATAAAATTTTTATACCTCCCTCACTGGCATACCCCCAAACTTACTTTCTACTCTGTCCCAGAGTAGAGAAGAAAGCAAAAGTGAGGTAAAGCTTAGCCAGTGAGGGTTAGCTTTCTGATGTGCTGCAAAATGCTCCTGCGAAGTTGCAGCATGCCATTGGGAGGTTGTCTAGTGGGTTCGCTTTGGCGATGTAGCGGTTGAGCTGGAGCGAAACCCTCAAAATTCACTTCTGCCCCCCCCCCCCTTCTTCACATCTCTGTTGTGAACATAAACAAGGGGCTGATTATCTGTCCCTAGTTTAGTTCCCAGGAGTGTGTAGTCAGGGTGGGCCCTCTCCCTTAAGAGGACGGAGCCAGGGTGCCTCGAACTTGTTCGGAGGCCTTGGTTTCCGCACTCATAGCTCGGTGACTCACTATTGGAGCTACCAAATCAAGAAAGATCTTCCCTTCCAATGTTGTTTCCGTTTCTGCTCGACAGTTGTTCCTGATCCCGCGCCGTGCTTGCTGGTGCGGTAGGTGGTTTGCTCCATACGAGCTATACCTGTTATTTAAAATTTATTTATTCATCCGTTAGGCAAGAAAGATGAAAAGAAAGAAAACTTATTAAAACTGGGCGATAGGTGATCGGACGACACGATGTTGTCGCGCGATATGACTCAACGCCCGATATAGGTGTGTCGGGTGATTCGAGGTCACATGAAGCGAAAACATGACATCACCGTGAGAAGCATGACGCCCGATACGAAACATCGGGAAAACGCTATCTACCGGCGTTACGCGCGAAAGCATGTCGGGCGATAGAAAATCTGCAGGTCATGTGAACCCGATAAGCGTCTCGATAAGAGATACTGGCGTCGAGCGACAGGGTTATCGGCAAATAAACGTGTCGGTCTACGAACCTATCGGGCGACAAGCCATGTCGTTTGGTAAGAAAACAACAAGCCGGCCGATACGCCTCACACGATACAAAACCTGTGCCGGGCGAGAGATAACGTGCCGGGCAAAAGGCGTGTCGGGCTATACCTTTGCTCTCAGGAGGCATCGCCCAATACCAGGGCGAAGGCAAGATGGCCGACACATGAGCAAAAGGGAGGATCACTGCATGCGTTTCCGGTGGCAAAAAGGAGAAAATGATAGCTAGCCCGACACGAAGAAACCTCCACGCTATTTATAGAGAACCCAGCTGGGGGCAAAACGTGCAAAACATGGCGCGCGTCGGGCGTCTTCGTCACGCTATTCCCGAGACACGAAGTCCCATCGGGCAGTCCAAGGGTCGTTCGCTACCTTTGCGACGCCCGGGGCGAGGCTGCCCGATACAAGCGGTTCTGCGCCCAGCTGGTCGACACGGTAGAAAAGCGGGCGGTCAAAATGCCAAAACTAAACCTGTGTGAAGTAAAAGGCCATTGCAGGGTAAAACATCATTGGTATAGAGAAGGATCTCCTACCTCAGATGATATTACTCCTCAATGCTCCGCAAAACACAGCGATGGCCCATAAAACAAAAAGAGTCAGCACACGTGCGCATGTACTGACTCGGGCCTTATTACACTCCATAATGGTTGTTTTCACAAAGAAAGCAAATGTATCCTAATCTATGACTCGGGCTGCCTCCCGAGGAGCGCTGAAGTTTCCATCGCCAGCTCGACCGGTGTAGGCTCTTCGGTTGTACCCTCCTCATAAAACCTTTTCACTCTGTGCCCGTTCACCTTGAAGATCTTAGTCGGGTCATCCTTTTCGCGGAGCTCCATCATTCCTGATGGGTATATCTTTGACACAGAAAACGGTCCCGACCATCTTGTCTGTAATTTCCAAGGAAAAAGACGGATGGAGGATTTGAATAACAAGACCTTATCCCCTTCGCTTACATCCTTTCTCCTAAGGTGGGCATCATGCCACATTTTTGTTCTTTCCTTGTAGATCTTTGCATTCTCGTAGGCGTGAATCCTCAGCTCTTCGAGCTCTTGAAGCTGCAAAAACCTCTTTTCTCCTGCTTTGTCTAGATCCATATTTAGGAACTTGATCGCCCAAAGGGCCTTGTGTTCTAGTTCCAAAGGCAGATGGCAGGATTTTCCGTATATAAGACGGTAAGGGGTGGTTCCAATGGGCATCTTGTAAGCAGTACGGTAGGCCCATAATGCGTCGTCAAGTTTCATAGACCAGTCCTTCCGCGTGCGGCTGACAGTCCTTTCTAAGATCTGCTTGATCTGTCTGTTTGAGACCTCTACTTGCCCCGACGTCTGTGGGTGGTAGGGCATAGCGATCTTATGTTTTACTCCATACTTGCGTAGGAGCACTTCGAACTGCCTTTCTCCAAAGTGTGACCCGCCGTCGCTTATTACGGTGCGCGGTATACCGAAATGGGGAAAGATGGTCTTCTCAAAAAGCTTGATAACCGACTTGGCGTCGCTTGTTTGGGTGGCTACCGCCTCTACCCATTTCGACACATAATCTACTGCCACTAGTATGTATTGATACCCCTGGGATGGGGGAAACAACCCCATGTAATCAATCCCCCATACGTCAAATATTTCCACTTCGATCCAGCTTGCCATCGGCATTTCGTTCCTCTGCCCTATATTTCCCGTTGACTGGCACTCTTTGCAAACCTTTACAAATCGTGCAGCATCTTTAAATAAGGAGGGCCAGTAGAAACCTGATTGTAGTACTTTCGCCGCTGTTCTTTCGCTGCCCAGGTGTCCACCATAGGGGGAGGCGTGGCATCCCTTCATGATATCAGCGGTTTCTTCTTCCGGGATGCACCTCCTGTACAAGTTGTCTGCGCATCTTCTGAACAGGAGAGGATCATCCCAGTAATAATTCTTGGCATCTGCGAATAGCTTCTTCTTTTGATTGTAGGTGATGTCAGGAGGCAGCTCTCCACAAGCAAGGAAATTGCAGATGTCTGCAAACCAGGGAAAACCTTCTTCTTGAGCTTCAACCATCATGAGAGCTTCGTCGGCAAAGTCGTCGTCATTTGTGGCCCTCTCTGTCTCTCAGCCACTATCCTCGATAGATGGTCTGCGACCACATTTTCCGCGCCCTTCTTGTCGATAATTTCATGATCGAACTCTTGGAGTAACAAGGCCCATCTTAACAATCTGGGCTTTGTGTCTTTTTTTGCATTAAGTATTTTATTTCCCCATGATCTGTGTATACTTTGACCTTTGATCCGACGAGATACGACCTGAACTTTTCAAACGTGAAGATGATCGCGAGCATTTCCTTCTTGGTGGTTGTGTAGTTTACCTGTGCTTCGTCCAACGTGCGACTAGCGTAGCAAATCACATGGTGCCTTTTATCTTTCTTTTGCCCCAGGACTGCTCCCACTACGTAGTCGCTAGCGTCACACATTATCTCAAAGGGTAAACCCCAATCTGGCGCTTGAAGGATAGGTGGTGATACTAAAGCATTTTTCAGGGCCTGAAAAGCACTGAGACAATCGTTAGAGAAAACAAATTCAGCATCCTTTACCAGAAGATTGGACAATGGTTTGGAAATCTTTGAGAAGTCCTTGATGAATCTTCGGTAATATCCGGCGTGCCTGAGGAAGCTTCTTATCCCCGTGACGGAATTTGGTGGAGGAAGCTTAGATATAGCTTCGATTTTGCTGGTATCCACCTCGATCCCGCGCCTTGAGATCTTATGCCCTAGAACGATGCCCTCCCACACCATGAAATGACATTTTCCCAGTTCAGGACCAGGCTATTTTTCTCGCACCTTTGAAGTACTAACGACAGATTCTTCAGACAGCTATCGAAGTCCTTTCCATAGACGGAGAAGTCGTCCATGAAAACTTCCACGATGTCTTCTAGAAAATCTGAGAACATTGATATCATGCATCTTTGAAAGGTGGCGGGGGCGTTGCAGAGTCCGAAGGGCATCCTTCTAAAGGCATAAGTGCCGTAAAGGTAGGTGAACGTCATTTTCTCCTGGTCGTCGGGTAAGATGGGTACCTGGTAAAATCCTGAAAAGCCATCAAGAAAACAAAAATAATCGTGATGTGCTAATCTTTCAAGAACTTGGTCAATAAAAGGTAGCGGAAAATGATCCTTTTTTGTAGCCTGATTTAGCTTTCGGTAATCAATGCACATTCGCCAACCGGTGACGGTCCTTACCGCCACCTCGTCACCCTTCTCACCCTTAACCACAGTCATCCCGCCTTTCTTGGGTACTACGTGGATCGGGCTTACCCAATTGCTGTCGCTAATTGGGTAAATGATCCCCGCGTCCCTAAGCTTTATTACCTCTTTCTTGACGACCTCCTTGAGCATCTGATTCAGCTTCCTCTGGGGTTGGGCCAGGGGCTTGGGAGACTCATCCAAGTTGATGCGATGCATGCAAAGGGCGGGGCTAAGGCCTTTGATATCATCTACGGAATATCCTATAGACCCCTTGTGGAGTCTTAACTCCTCAAGGAGCCGGTCTAGCTGATTGCTTGAAAGATCTGCATTTACTATGACTGGGTTCCTCTGTTCTTCATCTAAAAATTCGTACTTCAGTCCTTCAGGTAACGCTTTTAAATCCGGCTTTGCTCTGGGTGTCTCCTCCTGAGGTTCTCCCTCAAGGGAGGCATACTTCGCAGAGTTCACCTCCTCCTCTTCTTCTTGCAAGTCTTTGTCAGAAAGGTTGAAAATGTCGAGATGCTTCATGACCTCGGGATCTTCGAGGTCGAGATCCTGACAGCTTATTGCCCTCGTGAGGGGATCCACTGTCTGGATATCCTCCTCTATTTCCTCGCAGAATTTATTGTAACTATCCGCAAAACAGGCTGATTCAGACAGGGATGGACCTCTCATGATCTCCTTCATCTTGAAGTCCATGTGGTTGTTTCCAACCCTCAAGGTGATTATCCCTTCAGAGACATCAATCAGCGCCCTCCCTGTTGCCAAAAAAGGGCGTCCGAAGATGATCGGACATCTGGGATCTTCAGCTGTGTTGATAATGACGATGTCGCAGGGAATAAAGAAATCACCGACCCTAATCGGCACATCCTCGACAATGCTACAGGTCTTTTGAAAGAGTGATCCGCCAGTTCAATCCGCATATTGGTTCGAACCATGTCGGTCAAACCCATCCTTTGCGCGAAACTTAAGGGCGTGAGGCTGATGCTTGCTCCCAAGTCCGCTAGACCCTTCCGCTCGACATTTCCGCCGATGGCGAATGGGATTGTGAAAGCTCTGGGATCCCTTCTCTTAGTTGGCAAGCTGGGTTTTACGAAGGCAGAGGAAGTAGAGGCCAGGTACACTGTCTCTATCCTTCCTCCCCTTCTTTTCTTCATTATTAGATCTTTGAGAAACTTGGCGTATGTGGGCATCTCCTCCAAAGCGTCAAGGAAGGGGACTTCAAGATGCAGCTTCCTGATCGAATCCATGAACCTTTCGTGCCACTTTTTCAGATTTGCCTTGATCAGCTTGTACGGGAACGGTATCCTGGGAGCATAAGGATTCCTCCCACCAGATGGCTCATCGGGCGGTCTCGGCGCAGGCTCCTGAGCTTCTGCAGGCCTACCTCCATCTCCTGCTGGAATGGCATCCTTGGGCCCTTGCTCAGGTTCCGGTGGGGCTTCATCAGCGCACTCTACCGTCTTTCCTGATCTAAGCACTGCCATTACTGTAGTTTCAGGGTGAGGGAGCGTTTTTCTTGCAGGGTTCTTCATTAGAGCAGCCATCTGAGACAGCCGTTGATCGACCTCCCATTGGCGCGTCTGCAGACTCGCTATCTGGTGTTGCATGGAATTCAGAGATCCAGGGTTGGTAAACGTTCCCTGTACCAACTGGTTGATGATGGTGTCCTATCTTTTTATGTAGGCGGAAAGCTGACCAACCCAATTAGGTCGGGTCGCCCTCTCTCTTTGGCTCTGATATTCTCCCTCAGAAAGGGGTTGCTCACAACGAGGCATGGTATCAAGGCTCGGTGGAGCAGGTTACAGCTTTGCAGGGTACCTGAAATATCATGAGAAATCAAGTTAGAACATAGAGTTATTTGGTTCAGGCAAAGAATAATGCTTAAAGAAAAAGAAAAAGAAGTGCTGTCAAGCCTATTTCTAAGCTTGAGGCACGGGAGTGTAGTTAGTGGCTTCGGATTCGTCAACAGTGCCATTTGCCTTGTCCCCGGCAACGGCGCCAGAAAGTTGACCGGCCTAAATCGCGCGTCCTAAAATTGGAGGCGTATTTGAGGTAGTCGAGCCTTCGCATTTATAACCCGAATCCTTCTAGGCCCCCGCAACTTTGTTTACGAGGTCGAAGTAGTCATACGGGGTCGAACACAGGGACAAGGTGGGTTGTGTTGACGACTCTGAATCGACACTCTACACTCTGGTGGGTATAAAGAGATATTAAAGTTCCCCGAAGGGAACAACAAGATGTCACGATTAAATCAAAGAAAACTATCTCCAACTGGAGTTACAAGAAAGATTAAGATTTTGTCATTTAGCAGTTTTTAGGAATTTTCATGCAACAAAAAATAGAAAGATAAACTGCAGTTTAAGGCGTAATGCAAGGGATAAGACTTCAGTAAGACAAGCAGTAGTAGTAACACCCTGCACCCCTCCTCTCAGAGCGGGTGCCTCTAACCAAGCTTCAACACCCCTCTCGAGGTTGCTGGGCTCAAGTTAGAGTGGAATGATACTAAAACAACTCCGTTTCGGGCACTCTCGTACTCCAGAACCGGACCGAACACTAGAGCCACAACCCAACTCTCGAAGTAGTTGCAACGGGAAAGACGATTCGGTAGCTAAGCGAAACGTGATCCAAAACATGCAAGCTAGAGTTCAGATATCCAACACAGCAGTTACCCAATCATAAGGCACTAAGCATTAAACAAATAGCAATTAAGCATTCTATTTCCATAAGCAATAAGGGTCTTAATACAATGCATAAGCTAAGAATTTAAATAACATAATTAAAGATAGATGTCTCCTTCTTGATGTAGAAGAACGACAGACTACTGTAGCTCTCCTGCCCGATACCGGTCAGGAGCCGAGCCCGATACGGCAGTGTCGGGCGGCACCCCCTCTCGGGCAGCGCCGACTGACGACTGACTGTATCGCTCAAGGGCCCTGGCCGATACGCTCATGTCGGGCGGCGCACCCTCTCGGGCGGCACGCATGACGGGCGGAGCGTATCGGGTTCGATATCGTGTTGGGCAAAGATCTACGAGTCTACTGTCGGGCACTCGTGTCGCTCATCTTCGCTGGCCGATACCGGCCCACAGTGTCGCCCTGGACAACACTAAGTGAACCATCCCTTCCCTCTCGGGATGAGGGAAAGCTCACCTAGTGTCGCCCGGCGCAAGCACTGGGGCGTGATACTCTTGCTCTCACAGCTTCCTTCGAAGGTGGCTCTCGAACTGTCTTGTCCGAATTCTCTTCCGACTCTCCGACCTGTCCGACGACGACCAACCTTTCCGACCTTGTTTTCGGCTTCCTGTAGCTGCAATTTATAGGCGGCGGTTGGAGGAGTTATGGTGCTGGAAACGCCACGTAGCTCCCTTATACGCCGGTCGATGGAGGTGGACGACCGATACAGGTATGTCTCGGCGCGAGGCGCTGGCTATCGGTCACGTGGCTGGCGGCACGCTTGCCGGTGGGTGGCTGTGTCGCCCGATGAGTTAGGTCGTCGATGCGGCTTTGGCTCCCTGTCGGGTAGACGGTATGTCGGCCGACACGTCCTTCTTGAGCAGCGCTCTTCTCCGCCGATCATTCTCGTGTCGCCCAGCCCCTGTCGGGCTGGGTTGTATCTGGCGTCAGGGATGTCGAGACGGGCTTAGACTTATTGTGGGCCGGAATCGGCCTTATTGCACAAAAACGAGGAAAACTGTGTAGAAGATAGGAAAAATTGGAATAAGAGCGTTTCTTGGCCAATTATTGCGAAATTGCTAATAAAATAGAGGAAAATAGCAGAAAAGGGTAGTTTTGATAACAGAATAAAGGGCAAAAACGTCACAAAATTTGGTGTTATCAGTCATGTTCTCATTATCTCATACCTTTAGAACTTCTTGGTCACTAGAATTTCTTATCTTGGTATTAGTTACATGTGTCAAAAACACATCACATGCTTATTATTTCCATCCTCTGTTGTTATTACCAAAATCAAACATATAATAGGACCTTTCTTTCATCTTGGAACATTAGTTATCACATTTACTTTGTCTTGGAACTAAAATCTAGGACTAGCTGATACTTTTTCAAAGTATCCTTCCTTCTAATCCATGCATATCAAGTGTCATAATTCTCACTTGATTGTCATGTCCCTGCAAGGAAAGACTCAAAGAAACATAGTCCTTTTTATCACCCCATCATTATCTAGGGTTGTTTATTAAAGAAAATAGATTATCACCTTGTTTGAGTATTGCATGAACTTTCAACTGTTCATGTGTTATTCAAGCTTATTTCCTCTTAGGTTCCTTGCCAACAACATAGGAATTATAAAGCTGATTACATGTCATCATCCTTTAGCATTATCATCATCATGATTACTAGATATGGGTATTCAAACCCTTAGTTCATCACTGAACATTGTCACCTCTCATTAGGTAATTGTTACCTCTAGGTCTTCAGACCAGGTTTACATTATACTAATCATCTTCTTTTGTTTATATTTGATATGTGATTAACTAAGATTCCTTCGTATAACAATTAGGATGTGTTAGAAATATCTGTGCCATGTCTCCTACTTCATTATGCTCTTTAGATTGTCTCAAAATGACTACTTGATCAGAGTAATCAGAAAGATAGAAATCTAAGAGTATCATACTTACCTTCCCTTCAATAGATGAATACCTGGCCAGGGTATTCAATAACTAAAATTAGGTAGTATGCATTTGTTTTTATATTATGTTTCATTTATTTAAATTTTACTACTTAATATCTCAAATTTTCTCTGGGTGTTTCTTTTACATCTCTTCCCTTTCTACATGAAGAGAGAAATTTCAAAACATATAAGAGAATATTGGACTGAATATATGTTCTCATCCTTCTTATCTCTTCCTTATGTCCTCATGGGACTAATTAAAGGAAGATCAACAACAACTACCTTTCTTGTAATTAGTAGACAGAGAGTAGGAAAGGAAAGATCATTCAAAATGAAAAGTTCCATCTGACATGCTACCTCTTATGGGTTATCTAGTGTCTTGACTGACTCAATGCATGGAGTCAGTTGTCATCTACTATTGCCTTTATCCTCTACTACCTAAAGTAGATGGACCAATATGTGACACTTGTCTTCATCCTTGGCCTTCTATACTGTGGTCCTTGTGAGTTTTGCAGATTATGCCTTGACTATTGGGTCACCTCATTATTTCTTCTTGGACACTGCTATCTTAGGTGTCCTATCTACCCACATTTATGACAAGCTCAAACCTCACATTGTGTCCTAGACAAGTTCCTTGTTGATACTAAAGGTACTCTTGGAGTTCTTAGAGGTATAATCCAACCTTGGTCCTTACTAGATGACCACTGTATTGGTGTACTATATTGTTGTTGAACTGGTGGTGCCAAAGACTTTGGTTATTTAGTACCACCAGTCTACTGATCTTGTGACTGTGTAGACCTCCTTTTGAGGTTTGCCTCATGTTTCTTTGTCACAACCCTTTCTATCCTCTTGACAAATTCCATGAATGTGGCGAATCTCTCTCTATTTTCTATTATGACTGCCGAGATAGACACCTTAACATTCAATCCTTTCTCAAAACGTCAGATCCTCTTCTGCTCAGTAGCAGTCATTTGAGGACAAAACTGCAAAAGTTCCATAAACCTAACCTCATATTCATTAATTGACATGGTTCCCTACCGAACCTTCTCAAATTGTGAGATCTTTTTGTCTAAGTATGTTTGTGGAAAATACTTATTGACGGATTCTCTACTAAATTCCTCCCAACCAACCTCTTCATCATTCCTTTTTACCCCTTCTATGTCCCACCAGTGACCATCACTTACCTTCAAAAGGTATACAACATGTTTGACTTTGTCAGCATCTGGGATACTAAGGATCTTAAAAGCATTTTCTAACTCAATGAGCCACAAATCAACATCGGCTGGGTCAGTTGTTCTAGCATATTCTATAGCTCCTACATGGCGTAGTCATTCAAAAGTCTTACCAGACCCATGTCCCTCATTAGGAATGGGTGCCCCAGGTGTCGGTGCTGGCATCTAGTCTATCATATGCATCACTGTGGTCATGACTTGTCCAAAAAGAGCATGAAAGGCTGGGTTTTCTAGCATAGCTTCATCAAAATGGGGATTCTTAGGCACTGATTCCTTTCTTGCCTGATCCCTTGCACCTCCTACTGGTGCAACAACATTTCTCTCAGCAACGTGATCCTTGTGTTCTCTAGACATCTTTAAAGCTATATCCCTCCTTCTGCATAAGAAGAAGTCACTATAAGATATACTGGAGAACACTAGAACAAACTCAACACCTTAGTCCTATGTCTCTGTAGACTCAGCTAACCTTAAGCTCTGATACCAAACTTGAGATGGCCACCACCAAATCGGCAGCCAAATCATCACTAATTATGTGTAATAATCATAAACAACAAATTAACAAAATCACTAAAAATTAAAACCATTTTGCAAAGAGACCCGTTTCTAGGAAACTCTCTTAAAGGAAGAACCAAACTTTATATACATCATGGTTCACATTGTACATACTTTGTACCATCTCATTTTGAGGATAACATGTAACCGTTTGCTTTGTCAAACCTTATACATAAGCAACATAAAACCCTCGAAGTAATCAAGCCAAAATCTCAGATCGTTCATAAAACCATCACATACTAAATCCAAGGACCTGAGAGTACAAAGACGACACATAGGACTTCTATTTACAAGACACAATAGACAGTGCACTCAACATGAGTTGTTACTATTGTCCCTAGTGTTGTTGTCCTTCCTCTACAAAATGGTCTCTACCTCCTTGTACACGTCCACCTAAAATTTTTGGATCCCACGGGGTGAGATAATTGTCCCAGTGAGAGATATAACTCTCCGCCAATAATGTTATTATCATAGGTAAACAATATAAAACTAAGCAGAGGTTCTTTTATATTAATATGCAAGATTAATCATTGTTGATAAGTAGTTTAGAACATTCTCATCGTTTAAAGCATTGAAACTATCTATGATATAACAATAAATCACTTATTCACTTTATAAGGAATATGAAAGACATGTGTATCGTTTACCCCTCATATTATGCCAACATATCAAGCTTATCATGTGCTAATATTATCATGGTCTGATATCCATGAATCATTCTCATTTCTAATTGTTGGCCTAAGCCAATCTACTAGCCATGTATTGGATTATACCAATCCTGTAAATACATTCTAGCCAGGTATTGGATTATACCAATCCTGTAAATACAAATCATTATATTTTATCCATGTATTGGTTTATACCAATCGTGTGAATATAGCCAGGTATTGGATTATGCCAATCCTGTGAAATTAAATCTAGGTATTGGATTGTATCAATCCTATGAGATTATAGTCAGGTATTGGATTGTACCAATCCTGTAAGATTATAGCCATGTATTGTATTATGCCAATCCTGTGAAATTAATGTCAGGTATTGGATTGTACCAATCCTGTGTGATTATAGCCAAGTATTGGATTGTACCAATCATGTGAGATTATAGCCAGGTATTGGGTTGTACCAATCCTGTGAGACTGTATCCAGGTTTTGGATTATACCAATCATGTGAAACTATATCCAGCTATTGGATTATACCAATAATGTGATGTCATGGCCATATTACTAAGGATTCCATAGTAATGGAATACCTTTATGTTTCCCTTTCACCTTCATTATGGGATATCAATCCCTTAAACTCATCACTAAATTCCACATCACCTTTACTAGGCATTATACCAATTCACATCCTTTATGTGATGCAAGTATTCCTCATATCTCATTTAAGCATATACAAAACACTATAGACCTTATTTGGCTATAATCATAAAGCATGTATGACCAAGATTTCATTATTATTATAACCATTTATTATTATTATTATGATACTGGGTTTCCATTTCCCTAGTTCATTTTGAACATTGTCATCTCTTGCATCAATCTCTAGATCGTGAGACTTTTATAAAAATCTTGTCACCTCTCACTAGGCAACATCCATCTCTAGGTCATAAGACCTATATAAACATTATATGTGATGACCTGACCACAAATCAGACCGTCATTGTGTAATTAATTGCGGAATTAAACATAAACAACGGATTAAAAAAAATCACTAAAAATTAAAACCTTTTGCAAAGAGATCCAATTCTAGGAAACTCTTATAACAAGAACCAAAATATTATATATACATTCTGGTCCACAAAGTACATACCATGTACCTTCTCTTCTTGAGGATTACATACAACAGTTGCTCTGGTAAATCTACACATAAGCAACATAAAACCTTGAGGCATTCAATGCCAAAATCTTAGATCGATCATAAAAGTACTAACTACTGACTCCAAGGACCTGAGAGTACAGAGACGACACATAGGACTCTTATCTACAAGACACGACAGTCAGTATCTCCACCTGAGATGTTACTGTTGTTCCTGATGCTGTTGTCCTTCCCCTACTATATGGTTTCTACCTCCTCATCCTCGTCCACCTAAAAAGGTTGGATCCCACGGGGGTGAGACAATTGAAATTGTCCCAGCGAGAGATATAACTCTCCGCCAAAAACATTATTATTGCAGATAAATAGTGATAAACTGAGCAGAGGATTCTTAATTGAAGAACATGATTTAATCAATATTAAGCATAATTAAGCAATATCATCTTTTAAAGCATTATAGCTATAAATGATAAAGTAGTAAATCATCTATCCACTTTAATAAGGAATATGAAGAACATGTGTAACATCTATCCATTTAGGATATAGTAAGCAATGTAACATCAACCAATGATTTTGTATTTCATCCTTAATCAAATACGCTACACTGCTGATTACATTTTACAATTATACTTATGCCCTAAGGAAGTGAGCCGTACCTCTCAAATCCAACCTTCGATTGCGAAACCCAAAGCCGGTGCCATACAAGATCAAAGGAACGGCCGAACTCCATGATCTCATCCGTCTCGGTCAGTGTGAGACCACAAGTAGGACCGCAGTCTCTTGCTTAAGTGATCTCAGTCATAGGGTTAGCTCTCATAGGCTACCCATTCTTTAGCCCGCCTTGGTACAGGTCCCGATGCTAGTAAATCTGAGCCACGGGCCAGTTCACCGTGCTCTTTGAGCCATGAACGCATTCATGCTCTATCACACTGAGCCATGGGCATGTTCACCATGCTCTTATACATATCTTGAGTCTACAACATAAGTTGCACTCTAATCCTCCCATTTTTGGCTAGGAGAAACCCCACATATTCAACAATATACGCTCCGGATTAACCCGTAGGAGAATCTGTTTCACCATCACCAGCTACTGATGATGATGGATCTATGGTCAGGGCTCTACATGATAAAATACCACTTGATTATTTAAGTCCATTACCATATTCTTTTAGCATCAGTCAAGTTTTCAAACAAGAATTATTATGAAAAATGCTACAAAGAAATATGTAATACTTCTATCAAGTATTCTTTAAAACTTTATAAAACATTGGGATCTCAATCACTTATCTCATTACTGGGGATTCACATCCCTCAACAATACCATAATCATGTTTACTGGATCTGGTTATTCAAACCTTTAGTACATCACTGAACATGGTTACCACTATCAGGTAACTATTACCTCCAAGTCATCTGACCAAGGTATTCATGATACTTGTTACACAAGCATCTCACATAGATCATTAGGCATATTAAACTTCTTATCACCTTTCACTAGGAAAAAAATAAAATAATGGCTCACAAGGCCCATTAACTTCATAGCTTTTACCTGGTTATGCTCATCATCTCATGATACCCGCATGGTTAGTATACTTGATAACAATCATGTCCATTACATATCAACATTATGCAATACAAAGATAACATCACTATTCCCTCATTAGGGTTAGGGTTTCCCATCTTTATCAATTAAGGTTTCACATATCATCGCCCTACATTAGGGTTTCACATAACATCACCCTATATTAAGGTTTCATATAACATCACCCTATATTAGGGTTAGGGTTTCCCATCTTTATCAATTAGGGTTTCACATAACATCACCCTATATTAGGGTTTCACATAACATTACCCTATATTAGGGTTTCACATAACATCGCCCTATATTAGGGTTAGGGTTTCCCATCTTTATCAATTAGGGTTTTATGATTACATTATCAAATATCAAACCCTAATTAAAAACTCCATGCATCTTGGAGAATGCATTGATATTACAATTAATATCCAAAACCTAACTCATTATTCCACATGTATAGGATTACATAATACTTTCATAAGTATTCAGTTATACTTATGTATTGTAATTTTCCTTATTGATTAGGGTTTCCATTCTCCATTGATTAGGGTTTTATGATTACCTCATTAATCCAAACCCTAAATCAGTGCTTCCACATATCTTGGAGCACATAACACCATTTAAGTATTAAATCATACTTATCATTGTTCCATGTACTAGGAACACACATCACCATCATACCTTATTCAGTTATCTTAACCTTTCACTAAGTACATGCACCTATGCTTATCATAGTGCATTGAATTTATTACTTTCATAGGCATCAAGGGATAATCACTCTAATTATTCTAATCACCTAAGTACTTTAGAGGTACTTCCATTGGAATCAACCTTGAGATACTCTTCAACCACTTATGGGGTTATTAGTACTCACATGGTTTGAATCAATTGGACCTTCAAACGGTTTGGACCAATTGAACCTTCAAACGGTTTTGGGACCGTTTAGACCTTCAAACGATTTTGGTCCAAACCTTCAAACGGTCTTGAGGTCACTTGACCTTCAAACAGTCTTGAGGTAACTTGACCTTCAAATGGTCTTGAGGTCACTTGACCTTCAAACGGTCTTGAAGTCACTTGACCTTCAAACGGTCTTGAGGTCACTTGACCTTCAAACAGTCTTGAAGACCGTTAGACCTTCAAACAGTCTTGAAGTCACTTGACCTTCAAACGGTCTTGAGGTCACTTGACCTTCAAACGGTTTTGAAGTCACTTTACCTTCAAACGGTCTTGGAGTCACTTGACCTTCAAACGGTCTTGAGGTCACTTGACCTTCAAACGGTCTTGGTTCTTATATCCTTAAATGATTTTGAGACCATAGAATCTTCAAACGGTTTTGACCCCTTTTGATCTCCAATCGGTTTTGAAACCATTTGATCAAATAAAATTTGAAATCATTTTAACCCTAAATGGTTTGAGACCGTTTGGTCCTCAAATAGTTTGAGACCGATTGGTCCTCAAACGGTTTGAGACCGTTTGGTCAATTCAGAGATGAAATCGTTTGAACCTAAATTAGGGTTTTGAAATCAATTGAGCCAGGGTTCTAAAATCAATTGAGCTTGATTGTTTGAAGTTATTAGGTCATGAGACCAATTGATTCTTGAATCCATTGAAACCATTTAGTCTCTAACGGTTTGAAACTGTTTGACCTCTAACGGTTTTGAAACCGTTTGGTCACCAAACGGTTTGAAACCGTTCGGTCTCTAACAATTTGAAACCGTTTGACCAATAAAATGAAACCGTTTGTTCTTGATATTCTTGAGGTGAGTTCTAATATGATGTCAACATCATCAAGCTTCATACCTCCGAATTCTACTATCATATATATGATGAATTCATCAATTATTCAAGAAGAAATAAAAGATCAACATATGATGAGAAATTGAAATCAATAATAACATTGATGGGTTCAAGTTATATAACCCACCTTCAAAGTAGCTTCAAAGCTTCAAGATTCTTATCTCTAATGGTGAAAGAAGATCCTTCAACTATACAAGGTTCGTTTCCAACTCTTTGGATGCAAAAGATAGCCAAGGTTGAGCATTGGATAGAAGAGAGAAGAAAATGAGTGTTGAAATCCGATTTCAACCATAAATCCTAGGTTGAAGATGATCATGGAGCTTACCTTCAGCTTGGGGAACGTTTTCCTCCTGTTCCTAAGCTCCTTGGTCGTCATTCAAAGTAAGGGAAGAAAGTGGTTTGCAAAAATATCCTTTCAAGTAAGGAGAAAACCGAGTACATATAATTGATTTTCTAGGAGAGAGAAAGTAGGAGAAAATTCATCCACTTTCTTTCCACATGCCCCCTCCCTTCCTTTCCTTAAAATCCATCTTCCTTGCCCTCAATATCCTATCAATTATCCTTGAATTAAAATCAACCACTTAAGCACCTTAATCATTATAATACTATTATCTAGTTTTAGTGGACATCACTTTTTAATTAACAAATGTGAGTGGATTTCTTTACCTACTTAAGATATTTCGGTGCCACTCAAAGCATTTGGACGTCCTCCCACTATAGGATTTCAACCACAGCCTGTTTAGTTGATGGGAACTTCAATTAATATATTTATTTTTGCTACAAAATAAATTAGGGTTTCATTTATGCTTATTTCTTGATTATTTTATTATCAAGATTATCTTTCCTCAAATGTGGTTCAAACAAGACGCCCCTTTCTTTTTATTTTCTCTAAATGATACCAAGAAACAATAGGGACATAATAGAGATGGTATTTTACATATCCAACCCTAGGTTTTGGGTAAATTGCAAATTACACCAAAACCATCATTCAATACACAAACATTACTCAAACAAGCTCCTTCTTGGAACTTAGGGTTGTGGAAGCCATACCTCAGCATTATTCTCATTCTTATGATGCTATAACACTTGAGGAACATTTATCATGTAACATTTGCAAGGTAACCCCTTAAATTGGATAAATTGCACTTTAGTCCAAAACAAGTAAAATATTATTTCAACATTATTCAAATAGGACCAAAATTGAAACATAATCTCTCCTTTAGTCTTAATTACTTTTCAAAATATAAAGACAAGAATATAAATGACTTACTTAAGAAACACTTCTAGGGTTAAGGCATAACCCAGGTCATGGATGTTACATTATACTTGTTGTACAAGTATTTCACATGACTTACAAGACCCATATAATCTGTAATATATGAAACATCATAGCTCATACTTAGTTATTATCATTATCTCATGATACCATCATGGTTTCAATATCAATAACCTATCATCACCATGCAATAAAAAAGAAATACAACCTTCCCATAATTAGGGTTAGGGTTTCCCTTTAATAACCAATTGTGGTTTCAAAACATATCACCACCCTTCATTAGGGTTAAGGTTTCCTCTTTTAAGCTGATTAGGGTTTTCAAGTACATTTATCAAGAATCAAAACCCTAATTCATACTCCACACATATTAGGAGTATCAATGTATACTCATTACTTGATTATTATACAAGTATAAGTTTCTCTTTCATACCCACTAGGATATTGATTACCTCATACTCCATTAGGTTGGCTCAATCCTTCTCTCAAGGTACATTGGCCCATATTTATCAAAATGCATTAAACTCTTTATGTCTTAACGTATCATTTGACATAACACACTTCATGTGTCACTCAATCAAGTGTATTAGATTGAGGTGCTTCCTCCATATCAGGTATAGAGGTGTAGGTATACTTCCATATCGGGTATAGAGGTGTATCCTCATCACCATATCATGCATGAGATATATCCTTTATCTCCATGTCATGCATCCATATCGGGTTACTCAACCTTTAGGGTTTGCATATCGGGTTTGACCCTTATGCTCATATCCCATAAAAACCTTCATGGTATAATCCTACCCTTCATCATGTGATGAGTAATAGTCTAGAAAACTAATTAGTCTCAACTAGCTCAAGTGTAAAAATCGATAGGGGTGTGGGGTCCCAATGTATATCAGATTTCACAACACCATGTTGAGTTTCAACATCATATCAGGTTAGGGTATATACTTAACATCATATCATGTATAAGGTGTGTTCTTGACCCCATATCATGCACAAGGTGTGTGTATGTGTCACTCATATCGTCCATGAGGTGTAATTCATCACTATATCATGCTAGTGGTGTATTCATATCACCATATTGGGTTGCTCATCATCTAGGGTTTATCATATTGGGTTTGAGTATATGCTTGAATTCATGTCGTGCATATGGTGTATACTTGACCTCATATCGTGTACATGATGTATACTTGACACCATATCGTGCACAAGGTATCTACTTCATCATCATATCATGCATAAGGTATATGCATCCTCATGGTATCATGTTAGTGATATGTTCACTTCGCCATATCGGGTTAGAAGTGCTTCAACCCAATATTGCGTTGAACCATGATGATGTCATCATCAACCTCTAGACTATTGTTCTTACTATTCTAGTTCATGGAAAACAGTCCTAGGTCACTAATAGAACTCATGGATTCATCAATTATGCAAGAAAATTTGAATTGAAAGTAAATCATTAACTAAGGCAAGATTGATGGTAAATAATAACATAATTGAGTTCAAGTTATATAACCCACCTCAAGAGAAACTTCAAAATTCCAAGATCCAAAGCTTCACATTACCAAGGTTGAAAATGAGCTTCTCAATGGTCCAATACTTGAGATCCTCAACACTATGCACGATACTTCACCACTTGTGGCTGATATCCCTCACTTGTGGCCGATATCCCTTCACTTGGTCGATATCACTTTGCTATGGCCGATACCAAGGTTCTATGCACAATACACCTTCACCTGTGCACAATAATAAGACTATATGCATGATATATAAGAGCAAGAGGGTGATAATTTTCTAAAATTTCACTTACATGTGAAGGAATGGTATATATAGTTGAAGCTCATGAAAGAGAGTGTATGTGAGGTGTCATAATTTTAAAGCTACTAGATGCCACGTGTCCATGCATGGTTGACACTTGTCCTTGCACGAACTCATATTTATCTTGACATGAAAAACACTTGAGGATAATATAGATATGATATTTCGGCCATCACTTATCTTGTTGGATAAGATATCTCAACTTAATCACAACTTTATTCACAACCCGATACAACTTTTCTAAGGAAGTTGTAAACCGATACACTTCACCTCCTTGAGGTTCTTAGGCCGTCATGGACAAGTCCAAGAGTTCACAAACCGATATGAGACTCCCCCTATGGCTCCTTGGCTGATAGTCACTCTCATGTGAGCTCTACAACCCGATACAACTCAAGTTAGGGTTTCACATTCAACCCTTTCTTGGTCTTTTCATCACCAAGAATACTATCACTTATACATGATTCTAACCTGGTGTATCCTCATTTCTATCTCCTATAAATGATATTAGTAGGGAGAAGGGACACTCTAGAGGTGGTTATTTGTATATCAAACTTACATTTTGGGTAAATTACAACCTGTACCAAAATTGGTATACATGGCACTAGCATTATTCAATCAAGTTCAAGCTTGGAATTTAGGCTTTCCACAAGCTGCCCCTTAGCATCATTCTCTCTCTTATGATGATAAAACACTTAATGCACATGAACATGTGACATATTTCAATATAACCTCTTATCTTGGGTAAATTGCATTTTGGTCCAAAATAAGAGAACATTGCTCAAACATCATTTAAACAAGATCAAACTTGCAACATAAGTTTGGCACACAATAATAAAATACTTTATAGGATTATATTAAAGTTCTAAACAACTTATTTAAGCCAAAAAAATAAGGTTAGCCCTAAAACCAGGTCAGGGATGTTACAATCATTAACCCTAGGTATCCATTTCATCCTTCCCAAGGTGTGTCGGCTTGACATCCACATTACAACATGGTCGTAACACCCACTAGGCGTAACAGTCTAACTCATCAAGTGTGTGTCTCGATTTGAAACATCTTGGGTCAGCCTTGATATATCAGTTTCATATGGCTAGGGAGATTCCAGTTTCATCATCCTCATGTATCGACCTGACCACATCAAGGTGTGTCGGGGAAGCTCACCTTAGGGCATATCAATTTAGCAGTCATGGTGTTAGATTAACCACACATGAGGTGTATCAGTTTAGCACCAAGGGTGTCTGGTTGATACTTGCCATAGGGTGTCGACTTATCACCACCACAACATGTCGACTACCTCTATGGAAGGCACATGGGGATAACCTCCCCAAGGATTGTTGGTTTATCCCCTTCTTGAAGGTGTGATAGGCAACCCTAAGTGTGTCAGAAAAAACTAGGTGTATCGGGTAACCCTAGGTGTATCGGATAACCCTAGGTGTGGCGGGTTGTTAGGGTTAGGGTTAGGGCATGTCGACCTCTTGCAAGACCAAGGGCGTCATGGTTTGACACTCTAGCTCATAAGAAATACTCCTAGACATGACAGGATAGCACCCGCAAAGCATGTCAGTTTAGCAAACATATCGGTCTAGCTCCTCAAGGGCATGATGGTTTACCACTAGCAAAGTGTGTCAGTGTAGCATTCACAAGTCATGATGACCACTCAACTTAGTGTATGTATCAACTTTGTCATCTTGAACCTTAGGATATCGTCTAATAGTTCCACCATTGTCATGGCAGGAAGATATAATATATGGACATCAACTTAAATGAGATTCCTCCACCCAAAATAGTTCTCAAGACCATTAGCAACTTCTAACATATATGAGTCTAGGTGACACTTGTCCATGTGCAAAGGCCACATGCAACCACTTAGATTAACATGCAAGGTTAGCATGATAAACTCTAGGTAGATTATCTGCCTCTTGGGTTCCTAGAAAGGGCACCACACCTCCAAATCGATACACTACACCACAACAAACGGATACACTACCTTCCAAGGTTAAAACACACATTGTCCATAGATCATTATCACTACTAAGGATACCATCTCTTGCCCGAGATCCAAGCTATGCACACACCTCTTCCTCTATCTTCTAGATTATGTCAAACAAGAGAAGGAATGATCTAGAGATGGTAAATTGCATGTTAACCCCCAACTGTGGGTAATTTGCAATTTACACTAAAACAAGTATGTAAAGCACAAGCATCATCCACATAGACTCAACTTGAAACTTAATAACTTCACAAGGTGCCCCATAGAATAATTATATCCCTTGTGATGCTAAAAACTATAGGCATGCTCAACATGTGACATTTTGTAAGATAAACCCTCATCTTGAGTAAATTACACTCTCGTCCAAAATAAGCAAACATTGCTCAAACATTATCCAAACATGATCAAACTTGAAACATAAGTGTGTCACATGATAACAAAACATCTCAAATGATTAGATTAAAGTTTTAAACAACTTACTTAGGAAAAAAAATAGAATTACCCCAAAACCCAGGTCAGTGTTCTTATATACTCTGCCTCTGAATCTTCAGAAAATCGTTGACGACATGGAAGCTGTGACGAGCACGGTGGAGGGACAAGATGGTGGATGGAAAAAAACTCATCAAGTCAAGGTGTTCATGGAAGTTATTCATTGACACCTACAACAACATTATAGAGGAGGATAATACACTCTCTGCAACTAAACCATTCTACAACCTTCTATAGATTAAGAAGACACATGATAATGATTCCAAGCTCCTTCAAGAACTTGCATTTTGTTACAATGACACAGATGGAAGCTTTAAGTTTGGAAATAAGGTTACTGACTTCACTGTGAGTGAAGTTAGACAACTACTTCCTCTCCCAATAAGAGGTAATGTTGCTGAACGATCTCCTATTAATTCTTGCAAATAATTGCCAATGAAGTAACATTATATAAACATTTTCAATGAAGTAACATTCTTACAAATGTTGCTAAATGAACTTCTTGCAAACTTTTGTGCTCAACTAAGTAACATTCTTGCAAACTTCTCTACCAATTTAAACAATAAATGCCCAAATATGGGTATCTGACACCCCAATACTTTTGACGACATCCATGTATGGATGACTGACAACATGTTAACAAAGGATTCAACACCCAAAAAATGGGTATTTGGCACCCAGACATTTAATGGTGCCCCAAAAGACAAAGTGGATGACACCCCAAAACACTAAGTAAATTTGAGACTTAGAAACCATTAATGACACCCAAAATATGGGTATTTGACACCTACAAATAGTTAATGGCGCACATACATAAGTGACTGACACCCCAAAACACTAAGTGACACCTATGCAGGTGTAATAATGCCCAAGTATGGGTATTTGACACCTCTAAACCATTTATGGTACCCAAACATGGGTGAATGACACAACTACATGGGTACCTAAACCGAATGCGGCAATTCATGTTTATAACGCCCAAACATGGGTATTTGACACTGGCACCCAAAGATGGGTGAATCACACACCTACATGCGTACCTAAACCCAATGCACCCATTCATGTCTAGAACACAAAAACATGGGTATTTGACATCTATAATGGTGCCCATACATGAGTTACTGACACCCCAAAACACTAAGTGGCACACAGACAGGCGTAACAACACCCAAACACTGGTATTTGACACCTACAAACAGTTAATGGTGCACATACATAAGTGGCACCTATATAGTTGTAATAACACTCAAGTATGGGTATTTAACACCTACAAACCATTTATGGCACCCAAACATGGGTATTTGACACCTACAAATAGTTAATAGCACCCATACATGAGTGACTAACACCCCAAAACAATAAGTGGCATGCACATAGGTGTTACAACACCCAAACATGGGTATTTGACACCTACAAATAGTTAATTCCCATACATAAGTGACTGACACCCCAAAACACTAAGTGGCACATATACAGTTGTAACAACGATCTAGTATGGGTATTTGACACCTACAAACAGTTAATGGTGCCCATACATGAGTGACTGACAACCCAAAACACTAAGTGGAACCTATATAGTTATAACAACACTCAAGAATGGGTATTTGACACCTCCAAACCATTTATGGCGCCCAAACATGGGTATTTGACGCCTACAAATAGTTAATGGCACCCATTCATGAGTGACTGATATCCCAAAACACTAAATGGCACCCACACAGGTGTTACAACGCCCAAACATAGGTATTTGACACCTACAAACAGTTATGGCACCCACACATAAGTGACTGACACCCCTAAACACTAAGTGGCACCTATATAGTTGTAAGAACGCTCAAGAATGGGTATTTGACACCTATAAATAGTTAATGGAGCCCAAACATGGGTATTTGACACCTACAAATAGTTAATGGCACCCATACATGAGTGACTGACACCCCAGAACACTAAGTGGTACCCACACAGGTGTAACAACGCCCAAGTTTGGGTATTTGACACCTACAAACCATTAATGGCATCCAAATATGGGTGAATGACACACCTACATGGGTAACTAAATAATTAATGGTGCCCATACATGAGTGAACGACACCCCAAAACACTAAGTGACACCCACACATGTGTAACAACGCCCAAGTTTGTGTATTTGACACCTATAAAACCATTAATGGGTACATATAAACCACTAATGGAGAACATGGGTATTTGACTCCTACAAATAATTAATGGCACCCATACATGAGTGATTGACACCCATACAGGTGTAATAACGCCCAAAGATGGCTAAATGACACCTACAAACCATTAATGGTGCCCAAAGATGGGTGAATGACACACCTACATGGGTAACTAAAAACAAATGCACCCATTCATGTCTACGACGCCCAAACATGGGTACTTAACACCTAAAAACATTTAACGACACCCTAAAACACTAAATGGAACCCATACAGATGTAACAATGCACATGTGTGGATATATGTCTACAACGCCCAAACATGGGTATTTCACACATACAAACAGTTAATGGGCACCCATACATGAGTGACTGACACCCCAAAACACTAAGTGGCACCCATACAGGTGTAAAAACTCCCAGTTAATGGCACCCAAAGATGGATGAATGACACCTAGAAAAAGTTAATGGCACCCATACATGAGTGATTGACACCCCAAACACTAAATGGCACCCATACCTGGTTACTTGGAGCCCAAAAATATTGGTGTCCATATATGGGTAAATGACACCCTAAGAACATTAATGGAGCCTAAAGATGGAAAATCACACCCCAATAACATTAATGGCACCTAAAGAAGGTAAATGACACATCTTATGCATTTGATGGTGCCCGTACTTGGGTATTGCATCTAATTATTTTGTTTTCCTTGCAGATGGAAGGATAACCTATTCTACTTCATGATCAAAGACTTACATCTGTTTGAAGTATTTATCTAGTGCTGATCCAAATATGCCAGTTATTGTCACTGCATTCCATGCAATAAAACCTAATACAGTAGACTCGTGAAGGGCTAGAGTGAAACTGTTGATTCTAATATTGTTCAGACATTTCTTATTTCCAAATGGGTCAGAGTGTGTGATGCAGTTCTTGTATCCTATTGTTGATGATTTTGCAACCATCGACGCCTAAGACTGGGTTGTTACAGTTCATGAACAAATTGCTCTGGGTTTGGAAAGCTTGAAATTGTGCAAAGATGGAGGTGGATAGATTAATGGAGGCACATTGATTGTAACGATATCAATTTTTTAAATTTGAACATAGATAATAGTTTGTTGCATTTAAAAATTCTCTTCAATAATTTATTGTATATAAAAATATGTAGACAATGTTATTAAATAGGTTGCATTTCTTAAGCTTGAAATATCCCAAAGAATCCTTATTCATGAACAAATGGTCTTACAAGATAAGGCTATCCTCCTACCTCTGATAGTGTAAGTTGTGGTTGAGCACATTGCCTGATGTTAAAGTGAGGCCTGATATTAAAGTGAGGTCGGTGAACAATGATGAACCAATCCAAACTAGACAACATTATATTGTATCATGCAATGAAGAACAAGACCTTCGCCTACAAGCACTTGTGATTGAGAATTACAAGTTAAAGAAGGAACTTTTTGTGGAGAAAGAGATGCTTTGGATACCAACAAACAAAACAACAAAATGTTCTTCAGAATGCAGGATGATCTAGATGACCTCCATGACTACTGCGATGAACTGCATGAGGAGAATATGACACTAAAATCACATTTGAAAAAGTATGATCTGGCCTCCCAACAATTTGTCAAACATTGGTCAAAGCATAGTGAAAGAAACAAACGTAACATATATGTTTGGAATGAAGAAGCACCCACACAGCAAGAAGAACTGAACAGAAAAGGCTCTTTGGTTCAAGACACAAATCACATCTAACAACATCAAAGCCAAATGAAAAAAACTCGAAATGAAGGTAAATTTCTTAAAACATCTATATATCTTGTAATAGTATATATTCTAATGTGTACTATTGGGTACTGTTGGATTGATAAACAAGAAGAAGAGATGTCCACACCAAAGAAGAAGGGATCTCCACCAATCAACATGGAGATAGAACTCCTAAAGAACTTGAAGGAATACAACTCACAACCGGAAAAAGTAGATGACGTCTCTAACAAGTCTATTGAGGCTTCAGTGAAAGAAAAGGTTGTCCATGTTTCAGATTCAGCGACCTTGAATGTATGTGTGAGTAATTTAACTTTCAATCACATGGCTTGTCAACTTAACTTTAACTCGCATGGCTTGTCAATTTCTTGAAAAATGACACCTCAATTGGTACTTTTATGCCTACTTTGTACTCACTAGCCTTGCTTAATATTTTCTATTGACCCCTTATTGTTTGTTGATGTGAAGAAACAAACTCCCATTAAATGCAAGATTGACAAAACAACAGTTGATCATCTCAACAATGAAGCCCAAGAATTTCTCAAAATGGTTTGTGATACATATCCAAGGGGGGAACTTTTGAGGAATTGTGGGAGTATTGGAGTACAAGTGGATGATTTGTCTCCTACACTTGAATACCAAGGGTCTGCTTCTAAAATGGTAAGATATATTATCTACCACCTTCTTTATAACCTAAACTATTACTAACAAATGAAATTGCAATACAATTAGTATATTGAGGTTGTATGTCAGCTTCACAGAGACACACAAATTGCAAAGGAAGATTGTCCAACTCCTTTTATTGTCAATGTTAACACGTGTTGAGATATAGAGAGTGAAAACCAAAAGTACATTGACATGTATTTGAAAAAAATGCTTGAATGAGCTAAAGGAAACCGACAATATAATCATGGTCCTTCACATAAAGAACTACTGGCATCTGCTACATATTTCAATAAGCGTCAAACTTATGAGCCACTATGATAGTTCCAATCTTTATAGTCATAAGAACAAAAAGGACGGTCGACCTTATTTGCCTAAAACATCGTACGAGAGATAGGCATGTGGAATAGTATGTAGCTCATTACCTTACATGCATATATTTAGTTTGAAGTATAAAATCAAATGTAAAAATGAGTCACTACATTGTAACATTTGTAGGCTAAGTTCTTCAGGGAATATTTCCAAACAAACTGGGGTTACAAAACCAATGATTGGAAGGTGGTGTACTGTAGGACATGTCCACAATTTTTGCAAGAGAGAAATGAAAGTGGCTTATACATTCTACACTGGGTTAAGCTATTGATGGAAGGCAAAAACATTATAGGAGATCAAGCTACTGGCGATGATATCCATATACTCATAGGAGCATATGCCATCTAGTTGCTGCAACACAAAAATAGCCTTGTTCGTCGGAATGTGTCTTAATCTCAAATGTCATAGTATCCTCTCGCACTACTTTGCTGTAAGAAGCATTACCATATCTGCCAATGTCTGGAAAATATTTTGTTGTAAAAACATTCCAAAGTTTGGCAAAATTTTTGTTTTAGAAAAATTTCTTCTATTAACTATTTGACTATCAATTGTCTTTATTGTAGTATATTTATTATCCTCTACTTTTTAATAAAGATCCCAAATATGTGTAAATAAAGACCCCTGCAATGCAACACAACAAAAGGCGCCCAAATATGTCTTAATGACACCCATAACCAAATTATTGGTGCCCATTAATGGC
Organism: Alisma plantago-aquatica; assembly: GCA_963693085.1. Taxonomy (NCBI): domain Eukaryota; kingdom Viridiplantae; phylum Streptophyta; class Magnoliopsida; order Alismatales; family Alismataceae; genus Alisma; species Alisma plantago-aquatica. Next base: position 712,297,238 of record OY856411.1, on the reverse strand, counting down.
GCCTGAATTTGTTATACAAATAAGATCGCCCAAATATGATGAATACAACAAGTAGCACCCAAATATTTCTTATTGACACCCATAAGCAACTTAATGACACCACATTAAAAAACGAATGGGTGACTGATTTTATTATACAAAGATGTCCACATATAATGAACAAATAAAAAAGCACCCCAGTATGTCCTATTGACACCCATAACCAACTTAATGGTGCCCATTAATGAGATCCCAAACATGATGATACAACAAATAGTGCCCTCTTGAAACTAATGACCAACCTAATAGCGCCCCATTAAGAAACAAACCAAATAAGTTTGATAAAACTGAACCATTAAGAAATGAGCCCACAAAATGAGCCTGATTTCGTTATACAAAGATGAGAGCCAACAAAACTTTCCAACACATGTGTAACAACCCCCAAATATGTGTTAGTGACACCCAAAATTAAATTAATGGTGCCCTCAAGAAGGTGCCCAAAGTGAAGTACAATGTCTGATTTCATTAGACAAAAAATATGACCCAGTCAACAAATAGCACCCAAACATGTGTCATTGACACCTTAAAGGCGCACATGATTTCCATAACAGGTTATTAACATCATTTTTTACTTGTATGCTTCTTTATCAATTTCTTCCGTTTGGAAATTCTTTCATCAAATGACTTAAATCTTCTTTTCGAGGACAACCAACTTGTCCACCCATATTTGGGTCTTGAATGGAATTTTGGATTAATGGTTGATCAACCTACATGTAAGTTGCAAATATATCAAATTTGGATTGACACAGAACATCAAATATTACATATAAATAAAAAATGAAAAGATTTTTACTTACATCATTTATAAGACCAACTTCTCTCTTGAGGTTCTCTAAGGTTCACTTCATTATTTCAAACTTTACTTGATACATGGAAGATGACTCCACCTATAACTCAACATCTTGTATAATAACATTATATCTATTTACTAAGTCTAAATAGTCAGTTGAACCTAATGAGTGTGGTTTTAATACAATGCATTTGACATCCTTCCTCCATCTATCAACTAAGTGGAAATCCTCATTCAGCTTGTCAATTCCAAGTAAAATGTAAACTCTAAAAATGTGTCTACATATTATACAACATGTTTCAAATAAAATGCATTGACAACTAGCTCCACCCACAAAAATGTTGTAAACAATAGAATAATCCTTAACCTGAGGGTTGAATATATTAGGACCAACACAAATCATCTTCCTTTCATAAACTGCAAAGTTAATCAAGTTCCATGTTGACCCAGATAGAGTGTACGAGTTGCAAAACATAAGACCTTCCAACTATCTTTGAAATTTCTTGAAAATATTCAAAGTATACCAAGAAGTGACATGTCTTTCCATTTCAAAAGTTGTCTTCAATACATGTCTTTTGAAAATGCACCTCAAACTCTACTTCAGCTTCCTTCATGTATTTCACGTTTATTGCAAATTAATATTGTTTAACAAACTCTTGTAATGTTGTTCTTTCTTTCAAATATCCTTTGAAAAATGCATTTATTGATTCACTCCTTTGAGTCGTAGACATTCCAGCACATAGTGTTGTTTTCACAAAACATGGAACCCACATTTGACAGATAGGATACATATGGAGAACCCATCTATTTTCTTGAAGATTGTATAAGTTGATCAACTGAGACCACATGGATTCAAACTCGGAAACGGTAACTGAGTCGTACACGGCTGATCTAATTGCTTTTTGAGCTCCTTCGCTCTCAAATTTTTGTGACAGTTTCTTCATTATATGCCAAATGCACAACCTGTGTATGTTTGTTTGGAAAAACTTCAGCAATGGCATTGATAATAGCTTGTGCTTGGTCAATAATAATCCCTTTTGGATGTACACCTCGCATGTAGAACAACCATGTCTTAAACAACCACACAATTTTTTTGTTGTCTCCTCACATAAAAATCCACACCCATGAAGAATTGTCTGCCCATGTTGATTGATAGCAATAAAAAGAGCGAATGTCATTCAGTATTTGTTGGTAAGATAGGTGTTGTAAAAAGACACAATGTCAAAAAAATAATTGTACACAGATCGCGCTCTTGAGTCGACCCAGAAGACATGTCTCAAAACACCATTCTCGTCAAGGTCAACAACATAGAAGATTTTTTTGTGAAAATTTTTCATCTTAGTGAAGTACTCTTGCATGGATGCGACATCACCCTTCCCAATATTTAGTCTTCTTAATCGGCAAAGAAGATTTCTTGCATCCTTCTCAGTTAATTTAAAATTAGAAACACCACCAGCTTCAACAATGAGGGAAACTATTGATTGTGATGTCAAAATACCATCCCTATCGTTAATAACCAACCTTTTTTGTTGTATAGACAACATACTCTTCATGGATGGTAAGAACATTACATGGTCCACATCAAGCATTTCATGATTGTGATTTTTGGAAAATTTGTCAACAACAAAGCAATTATCTTTTAGATGAACGACTAGGTGAGTCAGACTATTATCCCTGGAACTAGTTCTTTCAGAAGACTTACTCCAAGGTAAACCTTCTTTTTGACATACCAACTTCATCCTAGATAGTTATCCTTTCCTATTTTTTCCTAAATACATAACCCTAACGCTGAATCCATTTGACATTCCAAACTTCTTGTGAAACTCTTTAATTACTTCAACATTATTAAATCTCATTCCAGCACAAGGTAAGTTTGAGTCTACAACATAAGCAAGAGAGATATTAGTGGCTCAATTAAATGTTACTTCAATCGACGCCTAGGTTGTAGCAATGCCTATTCAAATGTTATTGTATGCCTAAAAACCATTATTAGTGCCCAAATATGGGTAACTGACGCCCCCACAACACTTAATGATGCCCATACATGGGTAACTAAAAAAAAATTCACATTTTATGTAAGAATGCCCAAATACGGGTGTTTTATGCCCAAAAACTATAAAGGGCGCCCATGCATGGGTGATTGACATTCCAAAACACTAATTGGATCACATACAAGTTTGATACGAGCCCATAAATGATTATTGGCACTCAACAATGGGTGAATGACACCCGTAACGCACTAAATGGAACCCATACTTGGGTAACTAAAATGTTATGTATGCCTAAAACGTTGGCTAAGAACCTATTTTCAAAGAACCAACACCTAATCAGGCCATGCCTAACAACGTTCTTGTGTATCTAATTTTATATATTCACTGCCTAGAGTCATTTTATGAGTTCTTATTTAATTCATTTTGCACATAAAGGCATTGGGTTAGAACCTATTTATATCTATGTTCGCATGAATATCATTGCAAGCATTTTAACAAACTGTTATTAAATTTTATTAAGCGCCGAACAACGATATTGGGAATCTGTTGTTTTACATTGGATCAACATATATTTAATTCATTGTGCACATATTATCATAGCATTAACGCCTATGTTATTCACATCACTCAACATTAAACAAAATAAATTCACCATATTATTTTAACAAAACATATTGTGTTCATATGCAAAATATCAACACTTATGTTATTTTGAATAATATGTTCAAATAATATGTTTATTATTGAAACAACTTTATTTACTTGCTAACCTAGCAAAGTTTGGATTTCATCTTGGGTATTTTCTTGTAAGACTTGTTCTTCCCCTAAATTATCAAATCCTTTTTCATGTTCATCGTGTTCTTCTTCCATAGCATCTACTTCATTTTCTGAGCTAACAAGTTCTTGTTCTTGTTCAAAATCATCAAATTCCAAGCTAAAGCAATCGTGATCTTGTTCGGAATCATCAAATTATTCCAAAAAATTATTACCATATACCTCATATACATCTACAGAGAGAAGATAATGATAAATGGAAAGTGACATCCTGGATAATTTAACGATAAAAGTCATTATACAAACTAATATGATAATATATAAGAAGAAAAATACCATTACACGGCTCCATGAAAAGTCCTTCTCTCTATCCAAATTGAATTCTATAACTTGTTGGTAGATGGAAAATAAGAGAGGAGAAATAAATGCTATGAATGGTTGGGAAGTGAATGCATATAGTTATGCATTAAATCCTTTCTTTTGGGTGCCCAAACATTTTCCCTCTTAAAAACATCCACTCTAGCCATAATCTACATCATTACGTGCATTTAATGGACCGCCCAAAAACACTCGCCACTCCAGTCTATCACATTTAATGCCAAAGTGCACATTCATCCGCCCAAAGCAGGTCCCGATTTCCAGCTCTCATAAATCACCAAGGGTGTGCATAGCACCCGTGCGTGAGGGTTTCTGTACGTGACCAAATCATTTTTGATAGAAAACCAAGTCAGACCAGTCAGTTTAGTCCGGACCAGTCAATTTAGTCTGGCCCAGTTCTAGACCATTCTGAATACACAATTTGAAAATTTGGTTATTTGACATGCAATTCGGTCATGTCCAATACTGGTCAGGCAATGACCCCGATTAAATAACATCTTATCTATAAAATGTCTTTATATTGAAAAGTTATATTATGTTTTAAGCACAAATGAATCACATTTATAAACACTAGAAGTGCAAATATTTAATATCAATATTATACAAGTGTTAGAAGTAATTAAGATCATCTAATTTTTACTAGTAAATAAGTTGTACAATGCATAAAAAGTCGAATTACAACTCAAAATGACCCGGTCCTGATTTAGTCCAATTTTGAAACAGTCTGGTTCAAATTTACTTTTAGATGGTCTGATCTACATCCATATAATTGTAACACCCCTGACCTGGGTTATGGATTAAACCTAGAAGTTTTTCTTAAGAAAGTTAATTATAAACTTGTTCTAATATTTTGAAAAGTAATTAAGACTCTTTATGAAGTTTATTTTCAAAATTTGAGCTTATTTGCAAACTATGTGTGCATTATATGACAATCTGAGTGAAAAGTGCAATTTGCCCAAGATGAGGGGCTACATTGCAAAATGTCACATTTTGAATGTGTCCTAAGTGTTTTAATATCATAGGAGAGATAATGATCCTAAGTGGTGGCTTGTGGAAAGCCTAAATTTTAAGTATGAAGCTTGTTTGAACAATGCTAGTGACTTGTGTGCCAATTTTGGTACAAATTGTAATTTACCCAAAATATAGGGTTGATATGCAAATTATCACCTCTAGTTTGTCCCTACTCCCTCTATGCATAATTTAGAATATATAAAAGTAGTATTCTCCATGATTGAACCACCTTTGAGTTATGGTATTCTTAGTGATGAAAAGACCAAGAAAGAATTGAAGGTGAAGCCCTTACTTGAGCTATATCGAGTTGTAGACTTAGAATGGGAATCCCTATCGGCCAAGGGGCCATGGAGGGAGTCTCCTATCAGTTTTTTGAGTCTTGGAAAAGGCCATGACGGGCAAAGAACCTCAAGAAGGTGGCCCATGATGAGTTGGAAATGCCTTGCAAAAAAGTGTATCAGTTTGCATTATTGATGAGATAAAGATGAGATAGCTTATCCAATAAGATAAAGGATGACCGAAATATCACCTCTAGATTATCCATAAGACTTTTTCATGGCAAGATATATAGGTGTGCATACATGGACACGTTTCAACCATGCATGTCCACATGTCATTTAGTACCATAAGGTGAAGACACCTCTTATACACTTTATCTCAAGGACCCACATATATATACCTCTTCCTTCACTTACTAATGAATTTTTTGAACCCCACAACTCTCTTTTCCTTGATATATCGTGAATAGACTCTTAGATATTGTGAATACCACTTTGGTATCGTGCACAAGTGAGGGAGTGTTGAGTTTAGAGCTTGGTATTGGCCATAGAGGAAGGATATCGACCAGGCAAGGTGATATTGGTCAAGCAAGGTGATATCGGCCACGAGAGGTGAAGATATCATGCAAAGTGCTAAGGAGCCCAAGCCTTGGACTTCTATTATCTCATATTCAACCTTAGGAACGTGAAGCCTTGGATCTTGGGGCTTTGAAGTTGTTCATAAGGTGGGTTATATAAGTTGAACCCAACTATGTTATTATTCACCACCTATCTTGCTATACTTAATGTTCTACTTTTAATTCTGAGATTTTCTTGAATATTTGATGAATCTATGAGTTCTAGTAGTTGCTTAGATCTGTTTTACATGAACTATAATAGTTATAATTAAGGTCTAGAGCTTGAAGAAGATGGTATCACCTTATAAAGTGCTATCAGGTTCAAGCACCTAAGCAAGTACCTATAACCTGATATGGTTATGTACATACATCACTAGCATGATACGCTTATGAGATTATATCTTATTGCACGATATGAAGATGAAGTTCACTCCTTGAACACTTTATGGTTTTAATCTTACACCTTTTGCATTATAGGAAGTCAAGAAAAGACTCTATGCACGATACATGGTCAAGTATATACTTTTAAATTGATATGCTAAAACCCTAGTTTGGGTACCCCGATATGAGTAGGATAAGCAAGTACCTCTTGCATGATATGATCATGTAGTAAACAACTAGTACACAAAATCTTGAAGCACACATCGTGCACGATATGATTGATTGAGCATACACTTATGCACAATATAATACATGGATTCAAATACATGGTATGACCTGATATGGTTGAAATACCTTAAACTTGATATGAAACCCAAGATGGGGGTTAATTCAATATGGAAATAGATGATAGATCATACACGATATGAGCCATGTCTTATGAATGATATGGGATATATCAATTTACACCTTAAACACGATACAAGTATAAGACTATATCTCTTACACTATATAGAGATAGTGATCACTCTAAACAACATAGAGTTGGAAACCCAAGGTGATGGGTAAACCGATATAAATGGTGAGTGATACTTCATTCATGATAAGATTAATATTCCTTGGATGATAAGAATAGCACATACTCCTACCTTGTGAACTATTTGAGGCCCAATTCATACATCATGCACGATATGGCCCATTTTACCTAATATGGTGGATAATCCTAGATGATGGATTGAAATCTGATATACCCTATTTGTGTAATGGATTGTGATAAGAGAATTTAATTAGACACCTAGCTTGTCATGTAACTATATGATAGGGCTAATCCTTGAAAGTATAAAGAGGTTATGAGCCTAAGGGTCTACCTAACATGGTAACCCGATATGTTACCCAACATGGAGACTGATATGATAATCCTGTATGGAAAAACGATATGGTATCTTGTATATACCACTTAAACGATACATGATGAGGAATATACTCTATGCCCGATATGGTGCACATCTTGTACATGATAAGGGACCAAGCATATAACTTATACCCGATATGAGGTCAAGCACCTAGCTCATACACAATATGAAGCTAATTTGAGGTGATAAGAACTAAGTGATATCTAACCAAGATGGATACACAATATGGTGTTAAGGGATACACCTAAAAAAATGATATGGTGATGTGGTTATACCACATGCCCGATATGGATACACAATGTGAAGTAAAAGATGTATATTAAGTATAATATGATAGTATACACACATCTTGATACACGATATGGTGAAGATGTTTCAATCATATATATTTGATTGAGTAACATGTGTTGTGCTGTGTTAATTGCAATATAAAAGATAATGATATTTGATAATGGTGAGCTAATGTACCTCTAGAGGAGAATTGAACCAAGTTAGTAAAAGTAAGATGCAATCAATATCCTAATGAGGATGAGAGAGAGACTTTTACATGTGTGATAAACATGTTGATAAGTATTCTTTGATACTCCTAAGATGAGTGGAGTATGAATTAGGGTTTGATTCTAGACATTATGATCTTGAATCCTTAATTTGTTAAGGGAAAACCTAACCCTAATGAAGGGTGATGGTATGCTCTTACAATCATAATTGATTAGATTGAGAAATCCTAACCCTAACAATGGGAAGGATGTACTTTCTTATATCACATGGTGATGATGTAGAAAATCCTAACCCTAATCATGGGAAGGATGCATTTCTCTTGAATTGTATAGTGAGGTCATATACTGTTAAGAGTTTTCATCATAAAGTGCATACTATTCAAGAATCATGAAATGATGAGCATAACAAGATATGAGCTATGATGTGCTATATAAATAGATTTAAATAAGTTTTGTAAGTTGTGTGAAATACTTGTATGACAAGTATAATAATTATATAGTCTAATGTCTTGAAAGATAATTTGTTGCCTAGTAAGAGGTGACAAGATGTTTAATGAACTATGTGAGCTATGTGAAATACTTGTACAACAAGTAAGATGAATACCTTGGTTTGAGGACCTAAAGGTAATAGTTACCTGTTACAGAGGTAATAATGCTATGTGGTGATCTAAGGGTTTGAATACCCAGATCCAGTAATCATGATGATGACGATGTGAAGGGATGAGAATTCCTAGTGATGTGATCAGGGACTGAGATTTCAAGTGATATACTTTCAAAAATGTTCCAAGGATCTTAAAAGTACTACACCTTCTTTAATAACATCTGTTATACTTTATGTTTGAAACTTGGTTGATGCTAAAAGAATATTGTAAGGTACCTAATTAATCAAGTTAAATCTCATCATGTAGTTCCCTAACGATAGATCCATTCAGTGTTAGAAATTACTGATGGTGAAATGAGTTTAACTCGGAAGCATATTTTTGAATATGCGGGAGTGAAGGACGAAGTATATCAAAACGTCCCAATGAAGAATCAGTGTCACACCTTTCTTATTTATCACGGGATGATGTGAATCTCCCAACCAAATAAGAAATTGATGTGTAAATCCTTCATCATTTCTAAGTGGTATCGTGATTTAAGTATAAAATCTCCCAATCAGGAGAGGAATTGATGTTGATCTTCCTTATCCTTATATTATAATCCGGGAAACCTAAGTGGACTCTCCCGAAGAAAGTACATGCTATGGAAGTAACTCTATAGCGAAGATGCCACTATACCCCAACATGCTATTTGTAGATGACACAAGATGTCCTACTAGCAGCTGACACAAGATGTCCTACTGAATCTAAGTGGTCTCATACTGACTGAGAAAGGTGAGGTCTTGACAACCGACTCTGCCATTAACCTTGTATGGTACTGATTTCGACTTACTAGTGGTCGGTTGGAGCATGAACAATATATTTCATCTCCTCAGGTCATAAGTGTGACTGTAATATGTAATCAGCCGTGTAGCGTATTTGCTTAAGGATTGCATATAGAAAGACATTGGTTGATGTACACTTCCTTATTACATCTTAATTGAATAGATGTTATTTATATTTCTTCATATTCCCTTGAATAGTGAATAGATGATTTATTGTTCTACCATAGATAGATGCATTATTTTAAGAGAAATGACTACTCTATTCTGCTTATCACAGTGATTAATCCTGCTTATTAATATAAAAGAACCTCTACTCAGTATTTATACTACTTAACCTTGATAATAATATAGTCGGTGGAGAGTTATATCTCTCGCTAGGACAAATGTGTCACCCCGTGGGATCCACAATGTTTAGGTGGATGTGCACGAAGTGGTAGAGACCTTTATGCAGAAGGAGAACAACAGCTGGGATAACAATGATAGCTCAGGTTGAGTGTACTATCTGTCATGTCTTGTAGATAGAAGTCCTATGTGTTGTCTCTGTATTATCAGGTCCTTGGAGTCAGTACGTAACAATTACATGAACAAATATGAGATTTTGGCTTGTATGCCTCAAGGTTTTATGTTTCTTTCGTATATGTTTTGACAAAGCAAACATTGTATGTTATCCTCGAGATGAGATGAAACAATGTATGTACTATGTGAACCATGATATATATAAGTTTGGATCTCTTAGTAAGAGTTTCCTGGTAATGGATCTCCTTGCAAAATGGTTTTAATTCTTAGTGATTTTTGTTAATCTACTGTTTATGGTAATTCCACAATTATTTACTAGTGATGGCTTGATTTGTTTTGGGTCGTCACAATAATTTTGAAAATTCTATCCGCAGTCATGTTTGCACTGATGCTCATCCCTACTCAACATGAGACTCACCAGGAACTGGCCTCTTATTTATGCATTCAAGTATATACCAAGGTAAAAAATACATCAAATGGATCTAGAATACCTTCCAATAGGTAGAGTAGGTAAGTAACGTGGATATATAAGGTAAACAATAGGTAATAAACCATCACTTAGCTCATCAGGGGCAAGCATTGTCAATAATTTGAGCATAGCTTTTAGTTTGTCAAGTTGTAAGTTGATGGAGGAACTCCTTCAAACATAACCCCCACATAGCTAAGAGTGATTAACAATTATCTAAAGGGGATAAATATTAATATACATTCCATCAAGGTGTGCAAAAATAGGAGTGAGTTATAAAACAAGGTAGTGGTAAGACAAAAATCTATCGAGCCACTTGGTAGGATCATGGAGTGTGATGTAAAGCATTAGAGTTGCATGAGCAATTCATGTTGCAGGGTTCAGGTCGAGGGAAGTAGGATGCTGAGGGGGATTGAGCTACTAGGTGAGGTGGGGGCAAACGTCAGATCAAGTGAGCTCATGGATGAAGAACTTCTGAAAAAGTAGGTAGGAACATGGACAATTAACCAATGATGGATTTAATAGGTCGATAATCTCCAAAGTAACAAAGTCAGTCCTATGAAATCATCTCTGGTTTCGTTCAAGCTAGATGTGCCTAAGGCATAGGCATATTGTTGGTATGTATGCTCAGAGAGTCAATCATGTGATGATTATAATGAGGCATGATGTAATTGACTTGACATTAATAATAAAAGGGCAATTTTATTTATTCTATTTTATTCAATTATGAGATAATGATGAAACATAATAAATACATAAAAATGATGTTACTCAATGATATATGTCTTCAGATTGAGGACCTGAACAATTAGATCATATGTATGATGACAGTACATATATTCTTGTTATGTCCCTAATTGTTTATTACTGTGGAAGAAAAATAGACAACAATAATAAAAAAGACTAAAATGTGTGTTGGTTGATGACAAAATCTCATTAGTCATGATATGTGATATTAAACCAACCACATATGTACTTGTTAGAGAACAGTGTACTGGACATACCCGCCTTGAGAGTAATACATAGAGAGAATGGAATGGTAGTCGAAGTCAGCTCTCATAGTGATAGTGGTAATTGTGATTCTTAGACCTAAAGTCACTACACTCATCACATGTCGTTTAATATATTTTGACACCATCCAATGTGGCCTTAAGTAAGGGTTACCATGAAGATGGTGCCCAGGTACATTGTGACACATGGGGATTGACTGTGAGTCATTCATATGGAATTTGTCCCTCCTATTGGAGATTGATATCGTAACCACTTGATAAGAAAGACTGAGAAATGGATGGCCATGCTCACATGAGTTAATATTTGATATTGAGCTCACATGCATCTCAACATTATGCTCTAGTTCAAGAAATATAATGAACGTTTAGAGGATGATGATTCCATGCCTCAGGTTCAATTCGGATATCAGAGACAAATGAACTATATGATCAATGTAACACTAATCACATATTGTTGGTTGAAGTTGTACTCCAACTTTCCAATTACTTGAGTAGCAATGATGTGTTTCTTGATACCACTCATTGCATGTGATGTCATAAGTTGGTTATGGACATTCACTACTAATGTAAATTGGGACCTATAGGGTCACATTCATAGGGTGCACCTAGAGTAAGAGTTTACTCATGCATATGATTTAACTTAATTACTAAAGTGTTTAGGTATTCAATTTAAATATCAAAGGCTGAAAATGGCTAACAAGATTGGGAACTGGCCGATTCAAGTGTTGAACCGATCGATTCAAGTGTTAGGTCAATTTGAACAACATTTGCTGAATCTAAAATATGAAATGACCAGTTCAGATAGTGAAATGACTGTTTCATGTTATGAGCTACCCAGTTCAATGATCAATATGATTGGATGAAAGATTGATGTTGATGTTATGTTGTGCATTAATCTAATATTGAATGCCAATGTGATTGAAAATAGGAAAGCAAGTGAACGGACATGTTCAAGTGTTGAACCGATTGTTTCACATGTGAAGCCATCGATTTAACTATGAACCGATCATTTTATGGTTTACAACTTCCAAAAAATTCATGAGAATTAGTCTCTTCGATTCCTAGTTGATCTAGAAACCCTGCCCCTACCCCTCCTAAAAATAGAGGGGTAGTCAATGCTTTTACTATAAAAAACTACAAGTTTTGACAATTTTTGTCCTCTCTAATTGTGGTAAGTAAGAGAAACTGAGAAAGTCCTACCCATAAAAGCTAGGGACAACAAGGGAGAGACAACATAGGAGAACGAATCAACCCTAGTAGGTTGACATTTGAAAAGACAACTCCTTCCTATTGGCTCTGGTAGTGCAACTTGGTGTTCCTGGTGGTCTACATGGATGACATAGAGGCGATGAGGACTTTGTCACCTGCTAAGGAGGATGTTGTCAACCACTATCCATGGTGATCAACGAGGAGGCTATCACCAATAGCCGTCCAAGTGAAACTTGAGACAAAAGCATGTTGCTCAAGGATAGTCCCTGGACTTTCTCACCAGGACCAGGTATATGTCTTGCAACCCTTTCCTTCCCAATTGATAATTATTGAAGCGATATGTTGTTCAAGAGGAATATGGCAATTGACTTTTTTTTTCTTCTACCATTCTTGATGCGATATTTCTCTACATAAATCACTTTTTAATTATTTCAATCAGCCGTAAAAAGGTAAGTGAGAATCATATTGTAAGGGTTGTCTTGGTAGAAGGACGTAGTTTCAATATTGAAGGTAGATTATATAGTTGTAGAAAATTCACAGTCAATAAATTTATGATATAGAGATTCCCTACTATTCCATCATAGTAAGTAGGTGAAGGGACCATGTATGTTCTTGTAGGCAAATATTCATTCCAACATAAGTTTATTTATGTAGGAAATGCCATATGAGTAAGATGATGTTAGGTTTGGATCTTGGAGCCCACAATTTCTTGATTAAGGGGCTACATGAGCCCCTACATATGATAAGATATTTATAAGCTTTTGATATAGAGAAGTCATGACACCCTGTAACCATGTTCTTTTAGGTCAAGTTGTAGATAGGAGGTCAGTTGATAGATAATATTGATCATATAATGTGGGATATTTTGAGCATGACTCTTTTGAATGAGTTGTTATTAGAGATGAGAAGTAATCTCGAAGCTTTTGTTATGGTGATGTGTGGGAGTGGTCGGTTAGGGGTTATTGAGTTGAGAGGCAAGGCTATAGCAACGAGACATGGGGTCAAATTAAAAGGAAAAGAGATGTACGATATTAATGGAGATCCTAGTTATGTCTTTTAGAGCATGTCCAAGTTTTGATCTTTTTTTTTCATATAAAGGAGCACTTGTCTTAAGGGACATGACAGTAGTAGGGGATATTCTTGTAGTATTTTGTGTGGACAATATTGACCTTAGGTTAGAAGGATTATTGAGGAGAGATCACATCTCAATTAATCGTGGTACTATATCCTTGTGCACAATCCATATCATTGTTGGTTCCATTTTCGTTTAAATTCCAATTCACTTGGCTTAAGACCGACTCAGGGTTCATCATTTGTTTGCCCCATGCACCAGGATGAAACTACTTCTTGCACCATTATCTCCATTATAGTCATTGTGTATATCATTTTTATGAATTTAAAATTTGCATTGTGGAAAATAGACCATTTAGACCATGGTCTACAATGTGTTTGCATATTGGTTCATGTGTGATGGTATCCATTCCATTTGAATCATTGATCAAATGATTAAAATCCATAAACATTCACAGAAATAAAGGGTAGTAAACATCTAAATATTGGATCCCTGATAATACAAATCTTGGTCCCCTAAACACACAAACTGAATAATCAATCTTTCAAAGTCTATTGAACTTGAATCATGGATATTTTTTGTAGGGTTGTACATATATCGGTCCAGACCAGTGCACCAGACCAGACCAATTGTTTAGTTCAGTCCATCTTGGACCGACTTGACTTTTGGTCCAATCCTTGTGTAGGGAAATACGGCATCAGATAGGAAGCAGAAACAAAAAATTTACTAACATATTTCCCATTAATCAGCATATCGTGTCAATAACTATGCAATGGAAAGGATGGTTTCACAAAGATATACCTGGTCCTGGAGCAAGTCCAACAACAATCCTCATCGGTATAGATGCACACTCTATCTTGGATGGTGTATGTGCAACTCCTAGTTGCACTAGAACTTGTCTAACTCCTCCTCCACAAATAGCAGACTCAAACAACTAGTGTATCAGCTCATCAGATCTCGCCACAGACTATGAGTTGATGTTTCCCTCCTAGCAGTGGCCAAAGGACTCTTTCCTCTAGAGTAGTCCACACAAACCAACTAGAACTCATGTCATCCTACTAGAACGGATAGGAAGGAGTTGTCCCTCCTATTGGTGTACTAGTCATCAACATGTTCTCCCACAATAATGATCTCAGTTGTTTCTCTCCTTTGGCTATCCCTCCCTAGTCGGGTAGGACTTTCCTGAGCTCTCGTGGTTACCACAACCAGAGAGGACAATGTTTGTCAGAGAAACTGATTCTCAATTATCTATTTTGTGCTCTGGGAAGCCCCTAGTACCCCTCTATTTATAGGCAGGGTTTGGGTCAGGGTTCCCAGTCTATGCAGGAGTGGAAGGGACCGAAAAATTCTAGAAATATCACAACCTATGATAGCCCATACGGTCATTTGGAAACCCAGATGACCGTTTGTCTTTCTATATGGTCATTTGACATAGCCCATACGGTCGTTTGGTCGTTTCCCAATTGCACACGAAATTGGCAACTCAGTTCCCATCAATGTTGGACATTAATTTCCTTGCACAACAAGTAATGTACAAGCAAAAAAATAGAGAAATGTCTAGAAACTTTCCTTAACTAAATTCGACCATCTCTCCCATGTGAGACAAACATCTCAATCACCTAGATGATCATCTGGTGACCTAAGTCAATCCATCTAGTTAGGTCGGTTCACTTCTTAGTCGATTTCATCTCAAATAACCCTTGACCCTCTAGACGCCCATCTCAACACTTGAGATGGCCATTTGGCACTCTCCAGACACCCATCTCAACACTTAAGATGGCCGTTTGGAACTCTCTAGATGCCTGTATCAACACTTGAGATGGTCATTTGGCAGTGTTGTCTGGCTATTTTTTGTATGAATCAATTACCTAAACATTTTAGCAATGAGATTCAATTGTCATTCAAGATTCAAATCCTCTTCTAGATGAATTCCTGTGTGTGTGACCCTATAGGTCCCATATGATGTTGAAAGTGAATGTCCTTAACACTTTATGACATCGCAAGCAATGAGCAGTTCCTAGTCAAACATCATTGCTATCCAAGTAGATGGAAAGTTGGAGAATAACTTCAACCTACAATTTGTGTATGGTGTTATAGTGTTTGTATAGTTCCTTTGTCACTGGTATCCAGATTGAACAAGACACATGGAGCAGTCATCCTCATTATTATTTGATCTTGTTTCTTGAACCAAAGCAGAATGTCTGAGATATATGGAAGCTGAATATCACATATTGATTCACATGTGCATGGTCACACATTTCTCAGTCTCACTAATCAAGCAGCCTTGGATATTATGCTCCCATTGGAGGGAGAAATCCCATTTCTATCACTCACGGTCAGTCCTCGTGTGTCAAATTCACCCAATAATCACCTTTATAACAACCCATGAATCAAGATTATGTTTCATGATGTCAAAGCATATCAAACAACATTTGATGAGTGTAGTGATTTCAAGTCTAAGAACCACAAACACCACCATCACTATAAGATGTGATTCTGACTTACCTAGTCAAGGTTTCCATGTATCACTCTTATTGTGGGTCTGTCTGATATGTAGTTCTCTAACAAGTATTTGTGTGCTTGGTTTGATATTTCCATATCATGACTAAGGAGATTCTGTCATCAACCAATTCACACTCTGATCTTACGTGTTATTGTTGTCTATTTACCTTCCACAATAACAAACAATCAGGGACATAACAAGAATGCATATACTCATAACATTTGTATGATCTCATTGTTCAGGTCCTCAACCTGAAGACATACATCATTGAGTAATATCATCCTCTAGTAATTTATTATGTTATTTCATTATCTCAAAAATTGAATAAACAGAATAAATTGGAAGCTTACCTTTATTAATAATCAAATCATTTATATTTATGCCATTACAATCACCATATGATTTGATCTGTGGGCATACATACCAACGGACTCCCACTTGCACTTAGAGACAATCACCCATGTATTGTATACTGAGTGTCCTAAAATGACCATCATGCTTCTGCTATGGAAGTGATTAGTCAAGGGATCATCAACAATGTTTCCAGTTGGTACTCTGCAAATTTGTACATCTCCTCGTTGTACGATCTCTCGTATGTGATGATACCACATTTGTATATGTTTTGAGAGATGATGCAATCTGGGTTCCTTAGCCTGTGCAATAGCTCCATTGTTATCACAATATATATCGATTGTGTCGCTGATGCTTGGAACAACTACAAGTTCTATGATGAACTTCTTAATCCATATAGCCTCCTTTGCTGCATTCAATGTAGCAATATATTCAGGTTCTGTCAAGGAATTGGTAATTGTTTCTTGATTTGAACTCTTCTAACTCACAACTTTGTTACTTAGGCAAAACACAAATCCTGACTACAATTTGTAATAATCTTTGTCAGTCTGAGCTAGCATCGGTGTAACCTCTTACCACCAACTCTTCATCTCTACCATAGACTAAGAACTGATCCTTAGCCCTTCTCAAGTACTTAAGGATGTTCTTCATGGCTGTTTAGTGATCATCACCTAGATCCGACTGATATCTGCTCATCATGCTTAAAGCATACGATATGTCTGGATGGGTGTACAACATCGCATACATGATTGATCCGATTTCTGATGCATATGAAATCTCACTCATGCGCTCCCTTTCTTCACAATACTGGGGACATTGACTCTTAGAGATGGTCACTCCATGCAACACAGGCATGTTTCCTCTCTTTGAGTTCTCCATGCTAAACCACTTCAACACTTTGTCAATGTTTATGCTCTGATTGAGTCCAAGAAGCCTTCTTGATCTATATCTATAGATCTTTATCCCAAGGACATAAGATGATTCTCCCAAGTCTTTCATAGAGAATGTTTTCCAAGCCATATCTTTACCTTTAGTAAAGTAGGGATGTCATTCTACATCAATAGTATGTCATCCACATAAAATATGAGGAATACAACCATGCTCCCATTAACCTTCTTATACACACAAGGTTCATCTTCATTTTGATCAAAGCCAAACTCTTTGACTGTCTCATCAAAATGAAGATTCTAGTTCCAAGATGCTTGACATTTGTAGCTGTTGGGTTTTGTGGAGAAAACATGCGCGGCGGAAGCGATAAAATCCACGCAACCCGTAACAGGATCTCGTCGATAACAGCGTATTCGGAAATAGGTTTGCGGGATATACCTTATCGCGGAGCAAGTCCGACGATGTCCCGCTGCACGACGGTGCAACACTGCTTGTCAAACACGGACGGATCTTCTCTCCCGTTCGCTATCGCAGGTTGATCCGGCAATGCTCCTCTGCGGCGGTGATGTACGTTGCTCGCAGCACGTACAGGTGGTCGTCGACGTCCTCCGAACGCAGGCGTCAAGGCGTCTGCGTCTCTACTTCGTCCACGCAGATGGACGGAACTCCACGTCGCGCTTCTCAAGCCGGCGGGAAGGAGCGTGTCTCTGTGGCGGCGTGCTAGCGGCGCGTTTCTCTCCTTTCTCTCCTAAGGACGGCGACGGCTAGGTTTACGTGCGTGAGAATAACCTAAAAGCGTCTCTCTATATCTTATATAGATATCGGCCGTCTATCCTCCTTTAAATAGGATAAGAAGAGAAGTAGGGTTTCCTAAACCCATCGGTAAACAGAAACGTTGCGTTAATTAAAACGCTCGTGGATTAATTAGAATATTTCGGAATTCATTAATTAACCAAATAATCGCATTAATTGATTAATTAATATCCGACTCCATGCAATCGCTTGGGATGGCTCTACGGGCATACATATACCAACAGACTCCCACTTGCACTTAGAGCCAGTCACTCCAATATTATTCTAATCGATTACATAAACATTTTAGTAATCAATGTGATTCGAAGCAATTTCAATCAAATCCACAATTATACTCCTATTCCAACACATCCTGTGCGTGTGACCCGGTAGGCTCCAAATTACGTTGGCAGTGATATCCATAATCATATTATGATTTCACAAGCAATGATTGGTATCTAGCAAGACTTCATTGCTACCCAAGTAATTGGAGAAGTTGGAGAACAACTTAACCTATCATACATGACTGGTGTTACAGTGATTGTACAGTTCCTTTGTCGCTGATATCCGGATTGAACTCAAGTCATGGAATTGTTATTCTCTTCAATGTTCAATCCATGTTCCTTGAACTAGAGCAGACTGTCTGAGATATATGTAAGCTCAATATCACATATTGACTCACATCAGCATGGCCATGCATTTCTCAGTCTCGCTTATCAAGTGGCCGGAATATCAAACTCCCGTAGGAAGGACAAATTCCATCTACATCACTCACAGTCATCCCCATGTGTCACAGTGCACCCAAGCACCATCTTTATAGCAATCCTTATTCAGGACCACGATGGATGATGTCAAAGTACACCGAACGTCATGTGATAAGTGTAGTGACTTCAGGTCTAAGAACCACAATCACCACCATCATTATGAGATGTGACTCTAACTACCAATCATGGTATCCATGTGTCACTCTCAAGGTGGGTCTATCCGATACACTGTTCTCTAACAAGTATCTATGTATTTGGTTTGATATCTCCATATCATGGATAATGAGATTCTTCCATCAACCAACATACATTCTAATCTTATGTGTTATTGATGTCTATGGATATTTCCACAATAACAACCAATTAGGGACAAAACAAGAATACATACTCTTAGCATACATATGATCTCACTGTTCAGGTCATCAACCCGAAGACATATGTCATTGAGTATATTATTCTATAGACATCTATAAGTTTTATGGTCATCTCACAATATAAAACACAAACATATAGATTGGAAACTTGCCTTTATTGATATGATCAATGTAGTATTACAAATCGTTTACATAGTATCCCATTACAATCATCGAATGATAGTCTCTATGGGCATACATACCAACAGATTCCCACTTGCACTTATACCCAATCACCCATGAATCTCAATCCAAGTGATCGAACATGCCCGTCATGTTTCTGCTGTGAAAGTGCTTTTGTGAGCGGGTCAGCCACATTGCTTTCTGTAGGTACTCTGCAAATCTTCACATCTCCTCGTTGTACGATCTCTCGTATGAGATGGAACCGCCGTAGAATATGTTTGGAACGTTGGTGCGATCTTGGTTCTTTAGCTTGTGCAATTGCTCCATTGTTGTCGCAAAACAACTCAATTGCATCACCAGCGCTTGGAACCACTCCAAGTTCAGAAATGAACTTCTTGATCCACACAGCTTCCTTTGCAGCATTAGATGCGGCAATATATTCGGCCTCTGTTGTAGAATCCGCAACCGTCTCTTGCTTGGAACTCTTCCAGCTCACAGCTCCGTTGTTCAGGCAAAACACAAATCCAGATTGCGATCTGTAGTCATCTTTGTCAGTTTGGAAGCTAGCATCGGTGTAACCCTTTACTACGAGCTCTTCCTCACCACCGTATACCAAGAATTGATCCTTAGTCCTTCTCAAGTACTTTAGGATGTTCTTTACGGCTGTCCAGTGACATTCACCTGGATCTGACTGATACCGGCTCGTCATGCTCAAAGCATACGATACATCAGGACGAGTACATAACATCGCGTACATGATAGATCCAATTGCTGATGCATATGGAATCTTACTCATGCGTGCCCGTTCATCACATGAACTAGGACATTGGGATTTAGAGATTGTAACCCCATGGGACATGGGCAAGTTACCTCTCTTAGAACCCTCCATGCTAAACCTCTTTAGCACCTTGTCAATGTATGTGCTCTGGCTTAGGCCTAGAAGCCTTCTAGATCTATCTCTATAGATCTTGATCCCTAGTATATAGGATGCTTCACCTAAATCCTTCATAGAGAAAGTCTTCCCTAGCCAACCTTTTACTGTCTGAAGAGTAGGGATGTCATTTCCCATCAATAGTATGTCATCCACATACAATATGAGAAATACGACTGTGCTCCCACTAACCTTTTTGTAAACACAAGGTTCATCTTCATTTTGACTAAAGCCAAACTTTTTGACTACTTCATCAAAACGTAGATTCCAGCTCCGAGATGCTTGCTTCAATCCATAGATTGACCGTTGTAGCTTACAGACTTTATTGGCTTCCTTTGGATCGATAAAACCCTCAGGTTGTGTCATGTACACATCCTCGAGTAAATTCCCATTAAGGAATGCTGTTTTAACATCCATCTGCCAAATCTCATAGTCATGATAAGCTGCAATGGCAAGCATGATCCTGATGGATTTAACCATGGCAACTGGTGAGAAGGTCTCGTCATAATCAACACCTTGAATTTGACGGAATCCTTTCGCAACCAATCTACCTTTATAGGTTTGAACATTTCCATCCATGTCAGTCTTCTTCTTGAAGACCCACTTGCACCCTATGGGTCTTACCCCTTCGGGTGGATCCACCAAGGTCCATACCTTGTTGGTGTACATGGATTCCATCTCAGATCTCATGGCTTCGAGCCATTTCTCAGATTCTGGTCCCTTAGTAGCTTCTAGATAGGAAGTTGGCTCATCTGCTATGCCCAATTCGTCACTGTCTTGAGTTACGAGAAATCCAAATCTCTCAGGCTCAATTCGTGTCCTACTAGACCTACGAGGTTCCTGTGATACATTTGGAACTTGAAATTCCACAACAACTTGTGAGTCCTCATGTTCCTTATGTACCTCCTCAGGTTCTCTGCTTTCTTGTTGGTCTCGAACTTCTTCGAACTCTACATTCCTCCCACTAATTCCTTTGGAAATAAATTCCTTTTCAAGAAATACAGCAGTCCTAGCAACAAACACTTTGTTGTCAGTTGGTGTGTAGAAGTAGTATCCCCGAGTTTCCTTGGGGTATCCAACAAAATAGCATTTTTCCGATTTGGGTCCAAGCTTTTCAGGAAATTGTTTCCTAACATAAGCTTCACATCCCCAAATCTTTAACATAGACAAATTGGGACGATTCCCATTCCATATCTCATATGGTGTCTTTTGAACCGATTTGGAAGGTACACGGTTAAGTGTAAACGCTGCAGTTTCAAGAGCATATCCCCAGAACGATATTGGAAGTTCGGCTGAACTCATCATTGATCGTACCATGTCTAATAATGTACGATTCCTTCTTTCTGACACACCATTATGTTGTGGTGTACCAGGTGGAGTCCATTGTGATACAATACCACGGTCTCTCAGAAGGTCCTCAAACTCTTGGCTTAAGTATTCGCCACCTCGATCTGAACGGAGTGCTTTAATACTCTTACCAAGTTGCTTCTCTACTTCATTCATGAAAGTCTTGAACATTTCAAGAGTTTCTGACTTGTGTTTCATAAGATATACATAGCCATACCTACTGAGGTCATCAGTGAAGGTAATGAAGTATTGATAGCCTCCTCTAGCATTTGATCTAAAAGGTCCACATACATCAGTATGTATGAGCCCTAGCAGATCACTGGCTCTCTCACTGTGTCCAGTGAAAGGAGTTTTGGTCATCTTCCCTAATAAACATGCCTCACATGTCTCTAATGATTCAAAATCAAAAGAGTCTAGATAACCATCCTTATGGAGTCTAGATATGCGCTTCTCGTTTATATGCCCAAGACGACAATGCCATAAGAATGTTTTGTTTGAGTTGTCAAGTTTTAACCTTTTAGTATTTACGTTATATATGCTAGTCTCAAGTTCTAACAAGTAGATGCCATAAGACATAGGGGCATTGCCATAAAAGATCTCATCTTTAGAAATAGAAATAATTCCATTCTTAATGTGAAATTCAAATCCACTCTTGTCCATACAAGATATAGAAATAATATTTCTATTAATGGCAGGTACATAATAGCAATTCTCTAATTCTATTACAAGGCCCGTAGGCAAAGATAAACTAATAACTCCAACTGCGGTGGCAGCAACTCTTGCTCCATTAGCGACCCGCAGCTCGACTTGGCCCTTTCGTAAAGGCTTACTTCTTATCAGATCCTGCATATTAGAACATATGTGAGATCCACATCCGGTATCCAGTACCCATGATGAAGAAGTATTTAAGTTTATCTCAATAACGTATATACCTGAAGTGGAGATCTCTATCCCCTGCTTCTTCTTCCTTAGTTCCTCCAGGTAGAGAGGACAGTTTCTTTTCCAATGTCCAGGCTGGTGACAATGGTGACAACTGCCTTCTTTGGAGATCCCACCTTTAGCTTTGAGCGCGGATGACTTTGGCTTCTGCCCGGCTTTAGAACTTTTCTTAGCCTTGCCTTTGCCTTTTGACTTTCCCTTTGTCTTGCTGATCATCATCACAGACTTGGGCTTGTCTTTCTTCATCTGTGCTTCGGCTGTCCTCAACATGCCCAACAATTCTGACAACGGCTTGTCAAAATTGTTCATGTTGTAGTTCATGACAAAATGATTATATGATTCAGGCAACGATTGTAGAATCACATCAGTGGCCAACTCTTGACCTAGGGGAAATCCCAGCTTGGATAGGCTTTCCACGTACCCAATCAAGGTGAGTATATGGGTGCCAACTGAGTCTCCCTCTTTCATCTTGCTTTTGAACAACGCCTTTGAGACATCATATCTCTCCTGTCTTGCTTGATGTTGATACATGTTCTTGAGATGTGTTACCATCTCCATGACATTCATGTTCTCATGTTGCTCTTGCAACTCATAGTTCATTGAGCACAACATTAGGCACTTGACATCCACGGCATCATCAAGGTGCTTCTTGTAAGCATCCTTTTCAGCCTTGGGCGCATTTACGGCGGGCTCCTCTGGCTCTGGTGTTTCAAGGACATAGAGCTTACACTCATGTGTGAGAACAATTCTCAACGTCCTAAACCAGTTTTGAAAGTTGGTTCCGGTAAGTTTGTCCTTCTCAAGGACCGATCGCAACGAGAACGTGTGAGTGTTGTTTGCCATTTGATTGCTACAAAAGAAAAAATTTGCATTTAGTCCAAAACATTTTGACTTGTAAAGATTTGATAAACGAGATTAATTAGGCCTTTAATTAATTACGCTCCCACTATTTTATTCAAATTGATAGCCCTCACTATCAACTCGGAAGATTGCAACGCACAACCTTCTAGTGAGCCAAGATCCAAAATAATTGGATCAATGCCCAGCCAACGCCGGCGTCAAAGACCAAATACTAAGGTAGGCAACTTTTGCCAATTGCATCATATGCAACTCTTAGATAGATGATCATGCACAACTCCTTGCCATGATGCATCTGTGTGCCTCTAGGTACTTGATCCTATCAAGGTTCCCTAGTTAAGTCCAACCCATAAGCCAACACGATGAGTGTGCACCCTGCGGAGGCAGACCCACACACCCACCATCACACTTCCACGAGATAGACAGTGTACCACGCGGAGGCGTGCCCACACATAGTCGATCAAGCTTTTCATGTGTGTTGCTTTATGGAAGGCAACTAAAACTTAATATTATTAATTGAGGGATTTTATTAATACATATATATATATGTATATCCAAATACCACATACTTATAGTACGTATCATATACTACTATATCCACAACCACAAACGATAGACATGCAATCACAAAAACATCGGTTATGGCCATACTATTGTAATCCTTTGGAGCAACAAAGGATTACGGTCCACCTATGGTCTTATGCATCTCATGCAACACCTGTGAAAACAACCTGTAAGCCTATAATGATCAACATTACAATGAACAACTTCATGGATGCTTCGTGAGGTTGGAATGTCAAGTTGCTTCTTGGAATGGGATCTTCTTGTTGCTTCTCCATGGACGCTCCTTGGAGTGGGATCTTCAGGTTGCTTCTTGGAATTAGATCTTCATGGTGCTTCTCCATGGACACTCCTTGGAGTTGGATCTTCAAGTGGCCTCCTTACATCAAGATTACAAAGACTAAAACTAATCCTATCTTTATTACATCATATGATTACAAAATTAAAGAGAAAGAATTAATTACACTTTGAAATAAGAGATGAGGCTCGGCATGCAAGCCGAATACATTATACAAAGGATCCATATGCAACGATTATACATCCATAACATTCACAAACAACCATATCCACAAGATCAACATCCACATCCATTCACAACATTCACAAAAGGGGATACTAGGCCATAACCGTGCATGCACTCACCACATAAAACAGATTTTAAAGGTGACGTGTATGCTATCATAGGTATATCTACATATACGTATATACATATTAAAATTGCAGTACTTTTAATGCGGGACATTCCCCATTAAATGAATTTTGACTCCCACGCAGACAATGCGGGGTACACAGGGGCAGCGCCCCTGTGCGGGGAATTTTACTTCCGTGCACTTAGGAAAATCACTATTTTCCACAGTCGACCCCGTCCAAAATGTCAAAAACAATAGCCTGCGGCGTATGTGGAATTAGGTTTAGATTTGCACATTAACAGGTTTAATTCGCATCGTATGCAACATAAAACAGTATACAGCGATTCGATCATATCGAAACGAATCCAAATACGCCGTAGATCGACGCTGCTCTGATACCACTGTTGGGTTTTGTGGAGAAAACATGCGCGGCGGAAGCGATAAAATCCACGCAACCCGTAACAGGATCTCGTCGATAACAGCGTATTCGGAAATAGGTTTGCGGGATATACCTTATCGCGGAGCAAGTCCGACGATGTCCCGCTGCACGACGGTGCAACACTGCTTGTCAAACACGGACGGATCTTCTCTCCCGTTCGCTATCGCAGGTTGATCCGGCAATGCTCCTCTGCGGCGGTGATGTACGTTGCTCGCAGCACGTACAGGTGGTCGTCGACGTCCTCCGAACGCAGGCGTCAAGGCGTCTGCGTCTCTACTTCGTCCACGCAGATGGACGGAACTCCACGTCGCGCTTCTCAAGCCGGCGGGAAGGAGCGTGTCTCTGTGGCGGCGTGCTAGCGGTGCGTTTCTCTCCTTTCTCTCCTAAGGACGGCGACGGCTAGGTTTACGTGCGTGAGAATAACCTAAAAGCGTCTCTCTATATCTTATATAGATATCGGCCGTCTATCCTCCTTTAAATAGGATAAGAAGAGAAGTAGGGTTTCCTAAACCCATCGGTAAACAGAAACGTTGCGTTAATTAAAACGCTCGTGGATTAATTAGAATATTTCGGAATTCATTAATTAACCAAATAATCGCATTAATTGATTAATTAATATCCGACTCCATGCAATCGCTTGGGATGGCTCTACGGGCATACATATACCAACAGTAGCTTATAGACTTTATTTACAAACTTTGGATTTACAAAACCCTGAGGTTGTGTCATATACACATCCTCAACAAGATTCCCGTTAAGGAATGTGGTTTTAACATCCATCAGCCAAATCTCCTAGTCATGATAAGCTGCAATAGCAAGCATGATCCTGATGGACTTAACCATGCCACTGGAGAAAACGTTTCATCATAGTTAACACCTTGAACTTGTATGAAACCCTTTGTAACCAATCTACCCTTATAGGTTTGAACTTTTCCATCCATGTCGATCTTTTTCTTGAAGACCCACTTGCACCCTATGGGTTTTACCCCTTCAGATGGATCCACCAAGGTCCACACCTTGTTAGTATACATGGATGCCATCTCAGATCTCATGGCTTCAAGCCATTTCTCAGATTTTGGTCCCTCAATAGCATCTTGATAGGTAATTGGCTCATCATCTATGACCAATTCACTGCCTTCTTGAGTTACAAGATATCCACATCTCTCAATTCAAGGCGTGTCCTATTAGATCTATGAGGTTGTTGTGCTATTTGAGGAATTTGAAACCCACAACAACTTGTGAGTATCTTTTTTCCTCTTATACATCTGTAAGTTCAATGTTCTCTTGTTTGTCTTTAACCTCTTAGAGTTCCACTTTCCACCCACTAACTCCTTTGGAAATAAATTCCTTTTCTAGGAATACAACATTTCTAGTAACAACTATGTTGTTGTCAGTTGGGTGGTATAAGTAGTATCCCCTTGTTTCTTTGGTATATCCAATAAAATAACACTTATCGGACTAAGGACCAAGCTTTTCAGGAAACTTTTTCCTAACATAATCTTCACATCTCCATATCTTCATAAAAGACACATCAAGATGTCTCCCATGCCATATATCATATGGTGTCTTTTGAACTGACTTAGATGGTACTTGGTTAAGTGTAAAGATAGTGATTTCAAGAGAATACCCCCAAAAGGAAGTTGGAAGATCAGCAAAACTCATCATTGATCGCACTGTATCCAGTAATGTGCGATTCCTTCTTTCTGATACACCATTATGTTGTGGTGTTCCAGGTGGATTCCATTGTGATATAATACCACGGGCTCTCAGAAGGTATTCAAACTCTTGGCTTAAGTATTCTCTACCTCAATTGGATCGAAGTGACTTAATACTTTCACCAAACTAGTTTTATACTTTATTCATAAACTCTCTAAACTTTTAAAGAGTTTCTGACTTATGTTTCATCAAGTAAACATAGCCATACCTACTGAAATCATCAGTGAAGGTAATGAAGTACCGATAAGCATGTGAGAACCCATTGCACTAAATGAGATTACTCAAAATATAAAACACAATCAATCACTAATTAATCACATACTAAAAATATGGGTAAATTAAAACCAATTTCAATGTTAGCACCCGCTCAAAAACATTTGCATAAGAGCCCAACATCTTTCTTATATCCATACTATGCTAAGATTTTGATACAAATTCTTCTATCGTCTTAGCCACCACATATATACACAGGAGAACAATATTCGTATATGCCACACAAACAAGCATCAATATGTTAACAAAAGTCTGATTCATTTGAAACACCATATACAAACTTTTTCTCGCCCGGACCTGAGAGTACAGAGACGACTCTAGGACACACTAGACATCTAATCAACTTTCTCAAAGATTCATTACTATAGCTCCTATTTGCTGCCACATGTTTGTTTTCGTCACTTCTGATTACCTAAAAAAATGTGGCAAACCACAAGGGTGAGACCCATGTCCCAGCAAGAGATATAACCTCCAACAATGCTTATTGATTACAACATTTTAGGCAATGTGATAGTTTAAGCAGTTTAATAATAGATAACAAATAGGCTCAACAACAGTGATGATTAACAAAATACATAAAGGAGCTGATAACAATTATCATCATCAAGCTGACTATCATCATTTTCCTTATTAACCATATAAGAGTATCAATAGCATATGCATAACTAGCATAAGTAAGTCTAGTAGCATATTATCTCTATTAACATGAATAAGTTTAGCATCATAATCATATCTAACAACATTAGCATGTCTAACAGTTTGAACAGATCAATATCATAAGAAGAACTATCAACCATGAGTATTTGCATAAGCATGATTAGAAGTATAGGCATTTCAAATTATAGAGGCATGGCTAGCATACTAAACATAACTAACAACTTGATATAGCTAGCATCCTAATTATAATCAGCAGTAGCAGTATAGATATCAACATAAGCATTACTACTATATGTACACATTTACAATCTTATGCATTTCCACAACATAAGTATAATTACTGTCTCTTAATTGCACTAAGCATCATCTTTATGTAAAGAGAACAAACAAGGGCTATCATCCAATATGAAGCATCTGGTATAACCCTAAACATATATGCTATACAATTGTATTACATCTTTTATTATGCCCTGAGGAATTTGAGGATACCACTCAAAATCCAACTAACCACTACTAAGTCAAAATCAGTGCCATACAAGATCTAGGAAGACCCAGACTCCTAAGATCTTCTCCGCCCCCAGTCAGTATGGGTCCGCCACAATGACACATAAGGTCAAGATACTAACAACCTAGTCTGTCCTTGGTACATGTCATGGCACTAGTGAAAGGAGGTGGGTACGCATACCCTACCATCCAAGGTACAACTGCAGTTGTCCTCCAATCATGTCATATATAATCACCGAGACACGACCGCAACAATTTTCAATCACATCAGATGTATGAGGCATGACCATAGCCATCCTCCACAGTCTGCATTGTAGATGACAAGGATATATCCTCAACTTGCCACCCCCACATACTCAACAGTATGTGCTCTGAGTTTTCCTTAGGAATACTCGTTTCACCGTCTGGCAAATTCTGACACTCAGATAGATCTATGGCACAAGGCACTACATGATTAGAGTTTCACTTGAGTAGTTATGCCAATTGAGTGAATTAAGGCTGCATCAAACAAGTGGACATACAAACCCTAACTCACTTCTAACAAGCACATAAGTATCACAACTTTAAAAGATATAAAATGTGTGAAACATAATTTCTTATCTCATCATCACATGGTACTATTCACTTTCCATTAATGAGACCATACTAGTCATCATACTATCACAAGATATAAATTATTTACACAATATCATAGGGTATCAACCCTTATCAACATAAGAGGATTACACCTCATTCAGGGCTCAACCATGCCCAAAGGTCATTAAGACCATCATACTATCACATGATATAAATCCTTTTCACAATATCACATAGTATTAACCCTTATCAACACAATAGGATTACACCTCATTCAGGGCTCAACCATGCCCAAAGGTCAATAAGACCATCATGCTATTCCCTGCAAGATCATCACTATCTTTACATGCCTTATAACAAGGCTCAACAACATCACTTACATATAATACACCAGATCAACACAATATTGCATTAATGAGCTAGGAGATATTCATAATCAATCATAGTAGGGTTATATTAACATTAAGAATATTCCTTTATTACATCAACATGCAAGTAATCTATATATGATTAACACTCATCATATTCATAATGCACATGTTTAGCATAAGAAAGTATCAATCATGTGGCTATGATAATAACCAATTGACACATTAAGGTTATGATAATGTTAAGGAGGTTATTCCACCATCATTCCATCATATAAGAATGTTAAACATGAATACTCATATTTATCTATTTGCATTAGAGTTAGGTTCAACATGATAAATTATATCAATGTTACTTATCAACACTTATATCCAAACCCTAACTCACGACATCCCCATTGGATCATGGATGCATAAGGTGAAGAATCACCATCACATTACATACTATTCTCAAGTATGAACCCACACATAAATCAAGGTTTAACCGTCAGGTTATAGCATACTAGGGTTTCAACAATAGTAACAGAGTATTTCGTGATTGTATTAGTCATTCAAGGACT
Organism: Alisma plantago-aquatica; assembly: GCA_963693085.1. Lineage (NCBI taxonomy): Eukaryota > Viridiplantae > Streptophyta > Magnoliopsida > Alismatales > Alismataceae > Alisma > Alisma plantago-aquatica. The sequence goes on along the minus strand of OY856411.1, from coordinate 712,267,683 downwards.
ATTCATACCCAATTACCATCATTTAGTTAAAGAAAGGTATAACAAGCTATACCTCATTAGGGTTACATATAAACACAATATGATTATCATCCCTTCTATTAATAAGAGTGAATGGGTAAGAATACCTTATTAAGGGTAACCCTCCATTTCTTCCATCATCATTCAACCAATATCACCATACCACAATGTCTCCCAGAACCATTGGATGTTTCAAAGGTAACACCATTGGTTGTTTACATAAGTAAACACCTTGGATAAACCACCTATGAAGTCCTTGATTTGTTCTCTAAAAAGAGTCACCATCTAACCCTAGACATCCCTTGATTAACAACACAAAAAGTTCCATTGAGAGTAGGGTAAAACCCACAATCGACTATTCAGTTAAAACAATCCATCCATTGTCAACCAGTAAGCTCCTTAAGTTGATCATATAAAGGAAACAATATAAATCACATTATTAGTACCATCATATTACATTATACATAATTCCACTTTATTGGAGAAATACACATTATATCTTGACCATTGGGTCTAGTTCATATGTTAAAACCATCAATTACAGTATAGGTTCGACCATTGCATCAAGTGACCCAAGAAACCATTGGTCTAAGGCTTAATTGCTGCTACAACTATATGATTAACTCACCATAGATTTTGGATATCTGATCCACCATCATTAGTGACCATTAAGTCACCATAGGTTGTTAGATTAACACTATATTCATGAATCAACATCAAATATTAAGCTAATGTCATCATTGATCGATAACATTATTAGGGTACTTATTGGTTGATCATTAAACTTCTAATTGATCCAAAACCTGACCTAAGGGGGTGAACATAGGTTGTCACCATCATTTGACACCTTTAATCCCGACCATAAGTTGTCATGAAGACAACACCATAGGGTTGTTGCAATGGTACCATCATCGGGTCATGGGTTTATAAAAGAAATCAGCTTTAAACCCTAAAATTGGCCATTGGTTGATAGGTGCTTAGCACCATAGGTTATCAAACCAACCTGATCCAAGTCATATTATACATTAGTAATAACTTACACATGATCACATGTTAATCTATAACTGAAATCAGAGCAGGGAACATTATAAAAGTCAAAATCCAAGTCAAGCATAGCTTTTTAGTGCATGGATCATCATTTTCAAGCAAGAACATGAGCTAGCAAGCTTATGGTAAGCAATAAACGTGGAGCAAGTTATAAAACTTACCTCTAATGATAAGATAAACTCCCAAAAATAATAAAACACGAGAAAGTAGGGTAGGAAATCTAAGCACAAGCTGTGAACTTGTCCATCTAGCACCTTTCTTCATCAAATGAGCAAACCCTAAGCATAAGCAGCAAGAAAGGTAGGGTTTTAGAGATTTAGAGCAATTTCTACCATGGAACAATAAGGTTACGACCTGGAGGAAGGTCTAAGAAGGGACAAGAGTAACAGAAATGGAGAAGGAAGGAATAAAACAACTTGCCTTGGTCAAAATCCATAGAAGATGACCTTAGAAACCCTTGATAGGGCTAGATGGAGCTCTAGGAGACCTTCTTCTCCAAAAAGAGGTTGTATTCTACCTTAGAGTACTTGGTTCTGCAAAAAAACAGAGTGGAGTCATTTCTCCAGGTTAGAGGAAAGAGAAATCAAGAAAAGTTTCATACTTGGGCAAGGAAGAGGTAAATATAGCCCATAGATAAGGATGGAAGCAAGCATGAGGTGTAAAAGTAGTTTCCCATGTGTCTATGGCCTTAAACTATTAAGAATATACAAGCACACAGAAAAGAAGATCCCCCACTGTCCATATAGACCTGATCATCTTTCCTTTGTCAAATTTCCAAGCCAATCAAATTATTCATTAGTTGATAACTACTAAAGGTAGCTCATCCGTGAAGGGGTAAACCCTAAAATACCCTTGGAGAAAACATCTTCAAACCAAGGTTTAAATAGGATTCCCATGCATCAAAATCTCAATAATGATTATACAATATCCAATGAAAATAATGCAAATGATAAATTGCAAAGAAAACCTCTCAATTGGATAAATTGTAGAAAAGTCCAAAATGTGCATAAAATTTCATAACTTGCTCAACCAGTGTCCAAATTGGACCAAATTTGAAACTTAAGCTTGTATTATGATTTAAAAGCATATAACAAGGTTATATTAGGGTTATAAGAATTAAATTATGGTAATTAATCTTATTCAACTCATTATGTAAGTTTAGGGGCCTTACAACTATAAACCCCTAATAGGATTTTGCCCCCGAAATCCAAGGTAACAAAGATGGATACTTCATTTGCACCTCATACTATTACCTTAACATGGTTACTTGAATATCATGTTGATGTCACTTCATTCATATATATCTCATCTTGGGTTAACATAAAAACCCCCACCTAAGAAGACATTCTCAATATGGAATGTACAAGCTTATTGTGTCATCTGTACAACTCTAGTAGTAATGTTCAACTTTAAATTCTAGCTATCATCCTAAAATTATATCTATTGTATCAACACATTACTCAAAAGTCATACTTGCCAGATTTTTACCAATCATGCCATGTGTCCCATACCATTCCTTGAAGCATAAAAAAAAGCGATGTATCCATCCTTTTTTTTCTTCTAGATACATTGACACTGGAACACTTGTCAGTTCTTTGTCAACATCAAAAGAAATGTTGACACTGGCACCTATCATTTCATACAAGGAAACATGATTCCTAGTCAACCTTGTTAGGGGTGAAACAACAACACTATCTTCACCTTACTAGGATTTACACAACCTACTTAGAAGACATATCATGATCCCATAAAGACATTTAATCAACCCCATCTCACTCTTGTTCAACTTTTCTCATAGCTATTGCTACTTCAGCAACCCTAAGGTTTTTGAATAAATATTGATCATATTTTTTTTACCATAATTGAAATAATTTGACATGTTATCATTCAAAGTTTGATATAACTTGTATGACATGACTGGAACACTCTGTTCCTCTTATTCATAAATTCTATTTGTACATTGGTTAGTATATAGAACGTAACTCTTAACTCATCATGGTCATGTGAATTATGTCATCCAATCTAACTCTTATGCATTGATATTTGATCATAGGTTTATCTTAAAGGAAAATGGTATCACATATCTATTAACCAGCAAACCATCTATCCTTGATAGTGGTCTTGCCTAGCTGTCACTGATGTTGACCTAGAGGTTATACATTACCTATATTTTGATAATGACTTAACCATTCCACTCATATGTATCTGATATGTGTGTTTAAGATTGTTTGCAGGCATTAGGTACATGAAAAGGATCTCAAATCCGAAACCCTAGAATGGGTCAAGTTCAAGTCAAAATGGCTACAAGTGTGCATTTTGGGTTTTCTATGTAAACGACCTTAGAACATCAATGTAATCACTTGTAATGATGAATTGGCTTGTAACTTAGAAGAGAAAAATGTTTGGGACAAAATTCACCAAGTGTTAATCACTTTTATTGCAAATTAGAAAATCAATTACAGGCACTTGGTCGGTCGCGTTTCCCTATCCTGAAACTTGACCGATCAGTCCTTAGTCAATTTTCTGAAGATTGCATCGGTCGAGTTGTGCTTGCACAGAACTCGACCGATCAGGTAGAGGCCATTCCCAGTTAAATGGTCGGTCGAGTTTTCCCCAGGACAAACTCAACCGATCATTTAAATATCGGCTTTGTCTTTACCTGGTCAGTCGAGTTATCCCCATTGAAACTCAACCGATTGCACTGTACAGAATTTGCAGAAAAAGTGATGTGACCGTTGGTGAAGTGTTTTGGGCAAAAATAGAGTCATTTTCTTGAACAAAAAATGACTATTTTTGTATCCAAGTGTCCCACAACTTAAAGGGCCACCCTCAACTATAAATAGAACCCCTTGGACTTGATTCCAAGCTGCTCTTCCATTGCAAACTTGGTTCTAGCATAGTTGAGAGTGTTCCAAGCCCTTGAGCCCCTTTCTCTCTCTACCTTCAAGATAAATTTGTGAGTTATGAGTGAGTTAGGTCCACATGTATGAGAGCTATCCCTTGTATGATGTACAACTCTCCCTCCTTTCTTCCTACCTCCTATTCTCTATGAAGAAAGATTGAAGCTGCTTCTCCAAGTGAAAGAGAGGTTGCTGCTGTTCTTCCCCGAGTGAAGGTGAAGATGATGGTTGATCTTCAAGAGTGAAGATAGCTTGCTGCTCCAGATCCCTTGGTGAAGGTGAAACGTGGAGAAGCTCTCCAAGAGAAGGAGAGGTGCAAGGCAAAGCTCAAGCAAGATAGGTAAATCCTACAAGGCTGAAGACTAAGGTAAGATTGGGTAAGTCCTTTGGAGAAGGCTGAAGAATCTTTCTTGGTGGGTAAGTCCTTGGTGAGGTAGAAGATCTTGGTTTGTGTTTTTAAGCCCTTGGTTGTGTGGTTTATGTATCTTGTAATCTTATTGTGATATATAAGAGGACCAAGTTGCAAATCCTAGAGTCTAACCAACTCTAGGTAGTGGACTGACATCAATCCTAAGTTTAGGACGTGGAACCACTCTAACCACCTGTCCAAGTGCTTGCAATTCATTATCTCTCATCCTTGCTTTGAATGCTAGATTAGGACATCAAATTGCTGCTCAATTTTGTCCCTGCACTAAGTTTAAATTGGTGGTCTAATTGTTTTTGTGAAGTTTGTGTAGCTCTATTCACCCCCCCTCTAGAGCCCATTGATCCAACAAGTGGTATCAGAGCGGGTCTTCTCCAAGCTACTTCAACGAGTAGGAGAAGATGGGCGATTCAACTCTAGGGTCCCTCACCCTTGAAGGAAGCTTCTCCACGAGACCCCCGGTCTTTTACGACACAAACTTTCTATATTGGAAGAGGAGAATGCAATTATACCTCCAAGGTGTGAGCTACGAAATGTGGAAGATTGTCCACCTCAAATATGAAGATCCAAAAGAGGACATCTCCATATGGACGGAAGCGGAGATGAAGCGTGCTCAACGCAACGCCAAAGCAGTGAGCATCATCTACGCCGCACTAACTCCATCCGAGTTCAACTATATCTCTTCTTGGGACACAACGCATGAGATATGGCACAAGTTGTGTGTCACCTATGAAGGGACCGAGCAAGTCAAGGAGGCCAAAGTCTACATGCTTGGTGGTCTTCTAGAGAACTTCAAGATGGGTAAGAATGAGAGAGTGGCTGATATGTACACTTGGTTGAATGTCATCTTGAACAGCTTGGCAGCTCTTGGGAGTGTTATGGATAGAGGTACTATCAATGCCAAGATCTTGAGATCTCTTCCCAAGAGATGGGAGCCTAAGGTTACTTCAATTGAAGAAGTCTACAAGCTAAGTGAGTTGTCAACCGAGGAGCTGGTTGGTAACCTCCAAGCCCATGAAACTAGGCTTGACAAGCAAGAGGAGGAAGAGAAGAGATAAGAAAAGGAGTCTAAGAAGGTAAAGGACACAACCTTTAAAGTACAAGTTGAAGAAATGGTGCAACAACAACAACTTGCCTTGAAGTCTCCCAACCCTTCCTCAAGTGAAGATGAAGGTTCCAATGAGCATGAAGCAAATTACTCAAAGGGAAAGCACTTCAAGAGCAAGCCCTCTTCCTCAACTCCAAGATGCTATGAGTGTGGTCAAAAAGACCACTACAAGAGTGACTGCCCAAAGATGAAGAAGAGTCATCACAAGAGCAGCCACAAGAAAGATGACAAGTATAAGAAAGAAGCCAAGTATAAGAAGAAAGACAAGAAGGAAAGAAGATTCAAAGGTGCAACTCATGCGGCATGGGAGGAGTCTTCTTCAAGCTCCTCAAGCTCTGAAGATGGAGAATGCCACTTAGCTCTCATGGCGTCTACTAGTGAAGGTGTATGTGAGGTAAGTGAGGTAAGCAAGGTAAGTGAAGTTAATTTTCTTGAGCTGCCAAAAGAATCTATCATTGATATGCTTAATGAATGTCAATCATCTTTTGCTAAATGTAAGCCTAAGAGGAAAAGATTAGGCAAGATAGTTGATGATCTTTATGCCAAAATTGATATTCTTGATAAAAATGAGAAATTGCATCTTGATAGCATAGATTCCTTGCAAGGGCAATTCCTTGACCTTAAACTCCAATACAATGGAGTAGAGATCGAGAATGGTGTATATCTCAAAAATATTGAAAATCTTAAGATAGAACACCAAAATTGCCTAGATGAGCTTGATACTCTTCAAATTGAAAATGTTGAACTCAAACTCATTGATGATGCTAGGAGAGATGAAGTTTATGCTTATCAAAGGGAAATTGTTGTGCTTAAATCTGAAAATGCCAAGTTGCTTGCTCAAGTTAGTGATATTTCTTCTAGGCCTGTTTTGCCAAGAAATGAAGTTGCTAGCTTAACTTTAGAAAAAGATTCTCTTCTTACTAAAGCCCTCTGTCTTGAGGCCGACCTTTTGCATGCTAGAGAAGATCTTGATAGTCTTTCTACTACTGTTGTAAATCTTAGTGATGATAATGCTAAGTTAAGATCTACTTTGCAAAAGTTTCTCTCGGGAAAGAAATCCCTCAATGATGTCCTAGAACACTCTACCAAATAGGTTGGTACTAGTGGTTTGGGATATGATGGGACTGCTCCCAAAGATAAGAAGAAAAGCAAGAACAAGGGTAAGAAGAAGAGTGTGGAACCTCCCATTTTCCATGGAGAGACTTTCGGCTCTAAGAACCCTATGGTTTGTGTGCATTGCAAATGTGATGATCACTACTCTACTTATTGTCCTTACAAGCCCAAGGGGACCAACCCAAAGATGAAATGGGTCCCCAAGCTAACCCCGGATCCCAAAGTTTGAGTTGGGTTCTGACATCCTTCTTTCTTGCAGGTTAATAAGAGATGGATTGTTGATAGTGGCTGCGCTAAGCATATGACTGGAGAAATCAGCCATTTCAACAAGTTTGTGAAAAAGAAAGGAGGATCGGTAACCTTCGGGGATAACAAGAAGGGTAAGGTCATAGGTGAGGGTGATGTAGGAAATGAGCTTTGTATAAAAAATGTGTTGCTTGTTGATGGCCTACATCACTATTTAATTAGTGTTATTCAACTTTGTGATAATGGATATCTTGTGTTATTTACTTCCTTAGAATGCTTGCTTCTAGATTCCCTCTCCTACAATGTTATATATAAGGGAACTAGAAATGGTAATCTTTATGTTATTGTTCTTGATGCTCTTAAGCCCATACTAAATAGATGCTTGGTTGTGGATAAAAATGATCTTTCTCTTTGGCATCGTCGTTTGGGTCATGTGAATTTGCATCAAATGAAGAAGTTGAACAAAAAGGACTTGGTTCGAGGACTTCCTAAATTGGATTTTGATAAGGATGAGGAATGCCAAACTTGCACACAAGGGAAACAAACCAAATCCTCCTTCAAATCCAAAGGAGTCATGAGTACCAAGAGAGTTCTTGAACTTCTTCATATTGATCTATTCGGACCAATGAGAACGCAAACGCTTCGTGGTTCCAAGTATTGTCTTGTTATTGTCGATGATTTCTCTCGATATACTTGGACCTTCTTTCTCGTTTCTAAAAGTGATACTCTTGATGTTTTCTCGAGCTTTTGTAAACGGGTTGAAAATGATGCTTCTTGCCATATCGTTTCTATCTGTAGTGATCATGGGGGAGAGTTTGAAAATGATCTTTTTGAGCGTTTTTGTGAAAAATCCGGTTATTCGCACAATTTCTTTCTCCTCATACACCTCAACAAAATGGGGTTGTAGAGAGGAAGAACAGGTCGCTACAAGAGATGGCTAGGACCATGCTTCTTGAGTATGACACTCCTAAGAAGTTTTGGGCTGAAGCTGTTAGCACGTCATGCTTTGTGCAAAACTGAGTTTTCACACATCTGTCTTTTAAGAAAACTCCCTATGAACTATGGCGTGGTAGGAAGCCGTCTATTGATTTCTTTAATGTTTTCAGATGTCCTTGTTTTGTTTTAAACACGAAGGATTCTCTCGACAAGTTTGATCTGAAATCGTATAAGGCTTTCTTCCTAGGCTATAGCACTACTAGCAGGGCATATAGAGTGTTTAACATTGAATTGTCTAAAATTGAAGAATCTATCAATGTTAAGTTTATTGAAACTAACCCTGTTGTTGGCAAGCATATTGGTGATGATGATGTTGCAGATGAAATAATTCCTATCTTAAAAGACCTCAACATCAAAGACAAAAGAAAGCAAGTGATAGAAGAAGAAGAAGATCAAGAAAAGAAGGATCCCACTCCCCGCTTTGCAAAGAATCATCCCAAGGAGTTGATCATTGGCAACCCATTCGAGAGAGTGAGGAAACGAGCTGCTCACAATAAAGAACAAGCAGATAGTGCCTTCAACTCCCAACTAGAGCCAAAGAACATCAAATAAGCCCTTAGTGACGATGAGTGGATCCTTGCCATGCAAGAAGAGCTAGAGCAATTCGAGAAGAATTGTGTGTGGACCTTAGTGCCAAGACCAAGTGATAGAAAAATAATTGGCACCAAATGGGTCTACCGCAACAAGCTAGATGGGCATGGAAAAGTGGTAAGAAACAAAGCAAGGTTAGTAGCACAAGGATACAACCAACAGGAAGGTATTGATTTTGATGAAACTTATGCTCCTGTTGCTAGATTAGAATCTATTCGTATGCTACTTGCCTTTCTAGCTATAAAAATTTCTTATTATATCAAATGGATGTTAAAAGTGCATTTTTGAATGGTACAATCGAGGAGGAAGTATTTGTTGCTCAACCTCCGGGCTTTGAAAATGACAAGTTACCCAATCATGTTTATTTGTTGCAAAAAGCTCTCTATGGACTCAAACAAGCACCTAGAGCTTGGTATGAGAAACGAAAGAACTTTTTGTTAGACAATGGGTATGTCATGAGCAAAGTTGATTCTACCTTGTTTCTAAAACACACTTCTAACCATTTTCTTATAATTCAAATATATGTTGATGATATCATATTTGGCGGGACTGATCTTGATCTTTGCAAGGAGTTTAGTTCTCTTATGCAGAGTGAGTTTGAAATGAGCATGATGGGTGAGTTGACCTTCTTCCTCGGCTTTCAAATCAAACAAACAAAAGAAGGAAACTTCATCAACCAAGGAAAGTACACAAGTGAACTGCTCAAGCGCTTTGGGATGGAGAACATGAAGCCGATGGATACACCCATGTCAAACACCGCCAAACTTGACAAGGATGAAGAAGGTGAAAAGGTAGATGAGAAGCTCTATAGAGGTATGATTGGAAGTTTACTTTATTTAACTGCCTCTAGACCTGATATTAAGTTTAGTGTTGGTTTGTGTGCTCACTTTCAATCTTTCCCTAAGAAGTCGCATCTTATTGCTGTTAAGAGGATTTTGAGGTACTTAGCCAAAACTCAAAATTTTGGACTATGGTATCCTAAATCAAGGGATTTTACTCTTAGAGCATATAGTGATGCGGATTATGCAGGGTGTTTGGTTGATAGAAAGTGCACAAGTGGCACTTGCTTCCTTCTAGGACCATGCTTAGTGTCTTAGTTCTCCAAGAAACAAAGTACGGTGGCATTATCAACTACCGAAGTTGAATACATTGCATCCGGGAGTTGTTGTGCACAGGTCCTATGGATGAAGCAAATGCTCCAAGACTTTAACATATTCCTTGATGCTTCTCCTATCTTTTGTGACAATACTAGTGCAATTAATCTATCTTACAATCCTATATTGCATAGTAGAGCCAAGCATATAGAGGTTCGCCATCATTTTCTTCGTGACCACATTGCCAAGAAAGATATCTATATCACACATGTGGACACGGAAAATCAGTTGGCAGACATCTTTACAAAACCTCTTGCTAGAGATCAATTTAACTTTATTCGATCTAAACTGCTTATTGTTGATTTGAATGATCTTGATATGTGATCTAGCTAGTTACCTTTTACCTATATGCTTGCTCATGTCTCTTTTCACCTAGTTGTTGCCTATATATGCTTGAATGTGCTTCAATTGCTTATCAACATGCTTAGTTTTTGCTTGTTTTTGGGTTCTTATCAAATTTTTTGTTTTATCGCTAAATAGTGCCCAATGATGAGCTAAATGTGCCTAGGTATGTTAATTATGCATAATAGAATGGAAAAATGAATTTAATTGACATGTATATGGCTAAAATCTAAGAATGAGACTGTTAGGTCAGGTTGACCTTCGGTCGAGTTTCCTCCCTGGAAAACTCGACCGATCAGGAGTCGAGAGCATGTCTTCAGTGGACCGTTTGGTCGAGTTTGTCACTCTCAGAACTCGACCGATCCGTGGGCTGGGCCAACTTAAAAGTTAGGATCGGCCGGCTATTTTCCCTTGCAACTAGAAAATAGTCGACAGATTCCTCATCTCCTAGCCCCGTGCTCTCACCCCAAGCCCTAAACCTCCCCCGTTCCTAACCCTAGGGTGACCTAGCGACATGTTCTTGACCTCTCGGGCATCTGTGGTGTGTCTTCTTTGGCTTTTGAGGTTTTTCTTGCTTGTGTGCACGGTTTCTCTTCTTGTTTTCATTTCCATGGCTTCCCATAGACGAAAACGTGATGCTCCTAGCAATGCTCCAGCCTCCTCCTCGGTTAATTGGTTGATTCCTTTTGATAACACCTCGTTTGTGTCCATTGAGGCGATAAATAGGTATAAGGATCTTCTTCCACGATCTCCTTTTCCTTTTCTCCCCTTAGTTGGTGCAAACCGTTTTCAAGATTATATCAACTCTATCTCGAGGCTTCTTGCAAAACACCACTTATTCGCCCTAGCAATCGAAAGTGAATGCTTCCATAATCAGTTATCAAGCACAAAAGTTGTTCACGAGTTCTACGCCAATCTGTGTTGGAACTACGATTCGCTTGTTCCCCCGCCGAATACCGAAATAGTTCTTACATCGATGATCGCCGGTCATCATTTTCAAATCTCTGAGGAAATGTTTGATTACTATCTTGCCAGAGACGAAGAAAACACTACTTGGCGTAAGGACTATGGCGAGTATTTCGATCTTCTTGACCCGAAAGGTTTCTATAAACATCATGAATTGACGCTACCAAATATTCATCGGTTTTTAAAGAAACCTGATGTGGCCTACAAGAAGCGGTCAACCCTGTCCTCATCCTCCCTTGACCTCCAGAGGCGCATCTTGGCCCTTGTGATTAACTGCAATATCCATCCCAAGCGTAATCAAACGGATATTGCGGAAGACACATGGGTTCTTATGTATTGTTTGTTAAACAATATAGGTGTCAAATGGGCTCGTTACATCTTGCATCATATGACCTGTTTTGACACTGGCAAGAACACCAAGGGCACCCAGCCTCCCTTCCCAGCCCTGATTTGTGGTCTTTTCGAGTTTGCCACTGATAAATCACTCTTTTCTGACTTCCATTACCCGGTTGCTAGAAAAGGAGTGTGCATTAGTGAAACCACCCTTCAGAAGGCTGTCCCTGTCTTTTCCCCTGGTGCTTCTGCCTCTGGATCTGCCTCTGCTTCTGTTGTCCCTCCCTCCTCCACCAGTGCCCCACCCCCGCAACATCACCCCCGCCCTAGCTGTGCGTCGTTCCGAGCATCAAATGAAACCCTTCTGGGATACATGATGCATGAACAGGCGTACAACCGTCAGGTTCAGGACCACCTGCACCAGGATTTGTGTTCGATCATGTCCACCATGAACCTATCCTATGCTTCACCCTACCCTGTCTACCAGCCATACCCGGGTAGTGCCTATGCCTCTTATGCATATGAGCATTACTTCCCTGCTCCACCGCCTTTTGCTGCCGAGCCTTCCGCTGCCACTCCACCTTCATATGCTGCTGGTAGTTCTGCTCCTGCATACCTGCCGTTACCTGCTGGCCCCCTGGCCGCTCTGCTCACCTCTTTGGGGGACTCTGCTCTGTCCTTCCCACAGGCCAAGGAGCTTCTTGCTCTTGGCATGTCGTGGGCTGAGAAGAATGCCCGCTGGCCCGGTCGCTCTTTTGGTCCTGAAGACGAGGAGATGCCCGACCACGCTGAGGATGCAGATGAGGATGCTCATGCTGATGATGGTGATGCTGAGGATGCTTCTGATGAGGATGGTGATGATGGTGCTAGTTCTGCTGCTGGCACAGCTGCTCCGCCTTCAGATGGTGATGAGGACTACAACCCAGGCGACGACGAGGATGCAGTTGACATAGATAGCTTAGACGTTTAGGTGGTTTCTTAGCTTTTAGTCTAGCATGTCCATCATATACATCTTTCTAGACTCTTCTGTATAAGAAACATCCTGGCACATAAGTCTGAGCTGTACTATTTTCTTATATCTGCTTTCTCTCTTTATGGTTGCAGTTGTTGTTTTTTTCCATGAAGACATCTTTCTAAGTTGTAATACAATCGTTATGCACTCTAGCTATACTATTCTGTTTTATCTTATGCTTGGTGCATGTTTTGAGCTATATTTTGATTATGACTTGCTTTGTGTGTGGTTGAGTGTTGGAGAAGACCTGGTTTTTGCTCTTATAGCCCCCCTACCTTTTTGATAATGTCAAAAGGGGGAGATATATCTTGTGTTTGGAGACTCAATCATATTGTTTATTGTTGTTATACTATTGCTTTCTTGCCTAGGTGATCCTTTTCTTATTAATTTGCTGTTGATCATGTGACATGCAAATGATTACATATTACATGAACTTTGGTATTGCCATGTATAGCAAAACTAACATGCAGGTGAGAGGAAGCATAGTTTGAGGGGGAGCAATTCAAATTGTTCTTACTATGAATCCCCCAAATTCACAAGGCAAAGGTATAACTTTCAATCCTTTTCAATATGTTTGAGGAATGGTTTGTCATTGTCAAAAAGGGGGAGAATGTTGACCTAGAGGTTATACATTACCTATATTTTGATAATGACTTAACCATTCCACTCATATGTATCTGATATGTGTGTTTAAGATTGTTTGCAGGCATTAGGTACATGAAAAGGATCTCAAATCCGAAACCCTAGAATGGGTCAAGTTCAAGTCAAAATGGCTACAAGTGTGCATTTTGGGTTTTCTATGTAAACGACCTTAGAACATCAATGTAATGACTTGTAATGATGAATTGGCTTGTAACTTAGAAGAGAAAAATGTTTGGGACAAAATTCACCAAGTGTTAATCACTTTTATTGCAAATTAAAAAATCAATTACAGGCACTTGGTCGGTCGAGTTTCCCTAGCTTGAAACTCGACCGATCAGTCCTTAGTCGATTTTCTGAAGATTGCATCGGTCGAGTTGTGCTTGCACAGAACTCGACCGATCGGGTAGAGGTCATTCCCAGTTAAATGGTCGGTCGAGTTTTCCCCAGGACAAACTTGACCGATCATTTAAATATCGGCTTTGTCTTTACCTGGTCGGTCGAGTTATCCCCATTGAAACTCAACCGATTGCACTGTACGGAATTTGCAGAAAAAGTGATGTGACCGTTGGTGAAGTGTTTTGGGCAAAAATAGAGTCATTTTCTTGAACAAAAAATGGCTATTTTTGTATCCAAGTGTCCCACAACTTAAAGGGCCACCCTCAAATATAAATAGAACCCCTTAGACTTCATTCCAAGCTGCTCTTCCATTGCAAACTTGGTTCTAGCATAGTTGAGAGTGTTCCAAGCCCTTGAGCCCCTTTCTCTCTCTACCTTCAAGATAAATTCGTGAGTTATGAGTGAGTTAGGTCCACATGTATGGGAGCTATCCCTTGTATGATGTACAGCTCTCCCTCCTTTCTTCCTACCTCCTATTCTCTATGAAGAAAGATTGAAGCTGCTTCTCCAAGTGAAAGAGAGGCTGCTGCTGTTCTTCCCCGAGTGAAGGTGAAGTAGATGGCTGATCTTCAAGAGTGAAGATAGCTTGCTGCTCCAGATCCCTTGGTGAAGGTGAAACGTGGAGAAGCTCTCCAAGAGAAGGAGAGGTGCAAGGCAAAGCTCAAGCAAGATAGGTAAATCCTGTAAGGCTGAAGACTAAGGTAAGATTGGGTAAGTCCTTTGGAGAAGGCTGAAGAATCTTGCTTGGTGGGTAAGTCCTTAGTGAGGTAGAAGATCTTGGCTTGTGTTTTTAAGCCCTTGGTTGTGTGGTTTATGTATCTTGTAATCTTATTGTGATATATAAGAGGACCAAGTTGCAAATCCTAGAGTCTAACCAACTCTAGGTAGTGGACTGACATCGATCCTAAGTTTAGGACATGGAACCACTCTAACCACCTGTCCAAGTGCTTGCAATTCATTATCTCTCATCCTTGCTTTGAATGCTTGATTAGGACATCAAATTGCTGCTCAATTTTGTCCCTGCACTAAGTTTAAATTGGTGGTCTAATTGTTTTTGTGAAGTTTGTGTAGCTCTATTCACCCCCCCTCTAGAGCCCATTGATCCAACAACTGAGCCATACACAACATTATAGAATCATTTTTTTCCAAACAACATTTAGAGGGTCATAATCAACTCCCTTTCTCTCTCTAAGGGAGAGAAACACTTGGAATTTTCATTTAATAAACATCTCCAACCTTCACATATTTCTCATATTGTTGATACATCTTGGATACTAGGATTCATTACCTTAGTATCCACCTCATGTGCTATAAGGAACTCACATCCTTATCTCATCTACTCTTACAATCATAACAAATTTCAAAACATATAAGAGGAGTCTTCCTAATTATTGGAAGGATCAATAGTAAAATCATCAGAAACTTTATGATCTCAGAACCATAGTCCAAACAACCTTATGCTATAATAATCTATCCATCCTCATGTTTGCAGTGACCATACGTACCAAGTGGAAATGATCCACTTGAAAGTTGTGCCCTAGTAAGGAAAGACACACATGGAAACACACTTCCCACATCATAAAAACATTGTTCAAGGTCTACTAGCAAAAAGGTAACCAATTCTTTTTTCATTATGCAATTTACAACTTCTTATATATCATTTTACCCTTTTTCATTTCGGGTTCTTTGCCATTAGCATAGGAATCATCATGATTAAAATATCTCATTACTCCTTCCTTGATGACTATTTATCCTACTAGTATATGTTCTCTTATTTTATTATGTTTTTCAACCACTTATCAATATGTAAATCATCATATTCTTCATTTTCTTCATTAAACAAGGATGATCTCCCTTAATTTCTTTCACATGCCATGTTGATTTTACATTAACACTTTCTTACACACATAGGTTGGTATGAGATTAACTCAGGTTCCACCTTATTCCTTTGTCATCGTTCTCATTCATCTTCTCATTTTGTACTTGTTATAGGAGTTCTCTCTATCTTATGTGGATTTCATACCTTGATTCACTTTATAAGCATAGACTTATCTATCTTTTACTTTATTATCTTCTTGAACATCTTCAAGAACTCTTTTCCTTATTTGTATTCAGATTTAGATTTCATGGTGTTGTATCTTTCTCTTATATTTACCAAACATTCAAGTTTTGATAGATAATGATGCAATTCTCATCTTCTTTAAGGTAGGATTGAGATATTCACACCATGATTTCTTATTCGTTATGCTCTTTAGATTGTCTCAAAATGAATATAGGATCAAAGTAATCAGAAAGATAACAATCTAAGAGTTCCATACTTACCTTTGTTCAACATTTGAATACCTAGCCAGGGCATCCAAGTACTGAGATTAGGCAGTATATATCATGTTTTTGTGTCATGTTCCTAACTTAGAAATCATCCTCGTCTTAGGTCCTAGTGTCCCTGTAGATTTAGTGAACCTAAATCTATGATACTAACTTGTGAGAACCCGTTACACTAAATGATATTACTCAAAACATAAAACACAATCAATCACTAATTAATCACATACCAAAAAATATGGGTAAATTAAAACCGATTTCAACATCAGCACCCACTTAAAGACATTTGCATAAGAGCCCAACATATTTCTTATATCCATACTATGCCAAGAATTCAATACAAATTGTTCTATCATCTTAGCCACCACATATATACACAGGAGAACAATATTCATATATGCCACACAAACAAGCATTAATATGCTAACAAAAGTCTGATTAGTTTGAAACATCATATACAAACTTTTTCTCGCCCAAACCTGAGAGTACATGGATGACTCTAGGACACACTAGACATCTAATCAACTTTCTAAAGATTCTTTACTATAGCTCCTCTTTTCTGCCACATGTTTGTTTTCGTCACTTTTGATTACCTAAAAAAATGTGGCGAACCACAAGGGTGAGACCCATGTCCCAACAAGAGATATAACATCCAACAATGCTTATTGATTACAACATTTTAGGTAATGAGACAGTTTAAGCTGTTTAATCATATATAACAAATAGGCTCAACAACACTGATGATTAACAAAATACATAAAGGAGCTGATAACAATTATCATCATCAAGATGACTTATCATCATTTTCCTTATTAACTGTATAAGAGATTCAATAGCATATGCATAACTAGCATAAGTAAGTCTAGTAGCATATTATCTCTATTAAAATGAATAAGTCTAGCATCATAATCATATCTAACAATATTAGCATGTCTAACAGTTTGAACAGAGCAATATCATAAGCAGATCTATCAACATAAGCACGAGTATATGCATAAGCATGATTAGCAGTATAGGCATTTCTAATTATAGAGGCATGGCTAGCATGCTAAACATAACTAACAACATGATATAGCTAACATCCTAATTATAATCAGCAGTAGCAGTATAGATATCAACATAAGCATGACTACTATATGTACACAATTACAATCTTATGCATTTCCACAACATAAGTATAATTACTATCTCTTAATTGCACTAAGCATCATCTTTATGTAAAGAGAACAAATAAGGGTTATCATCCAATGTGAAGCATCATGTATAACCCTAAATAGATATGATATACGGTTGTATTACCTCTTTTATTATGCCCTGAGGAATTTGAGGATACCACTCAAAATCCAACTGACCATTGCTAAGTCGAAATCAGTGCCATAGAAGATCTAGGAAGAGACAAACTCCTAAGATCTTCTCCGCCCCCAATTAGTATGGGTCTGCCACAGTGACACATAAGGTCAAGCTGCTAACAGCCTAGTCTATCCTTGGTACAGGTCACGACACTAGTGAAAGGAGCTGAGTACACATACCCTACCAACTGAGGTACAACTACAGTTGTCCTCCAATCTTGTCACATATATAATCACTGAGACACGACCGCAGTCGTTCTCAATCACATTAGATGTATGAGGCATGACCATATCCAACCTTCACAGTCTGCATTGTGGATGACAAGGATATATCCTCAACTTGCCACCCCCACATACTCAACAGTATGTGCTCTGAGTTTCCCTTAGGAATACTCATTTCACCATCTGGCAAATTTTGACACTCAGATGGATCTATGGAACATGGCACTACATTATTAGAGTTTCACTTGATTAGTTATGCCAATTGGGTGAATTAAGGCTGCATCAAACAAGTGCACATACAAACCCTAACTCACTTCTAACAAGCACATAAATATCACAACTTCAAAATATATAAAATGTGTGAAACATAATTTCTCATCTCATCATCACATGGTACTATTCACTTGCCATTCATGAGACCACACTAGTCATCATACTATCACAAGATATAAATTCTTTTCACAATATCACATGGTATCAACACTTATCAACATAAGAGGATTACACCTCATTCAGGGCTCAAGCATGCCCAAAGGTCATTAAGACCATCATACTATCACATGATATAAATCCTTTTCACAATATCATAGGCTATTAACCCTTGTCAACATAAGAGGATTACACCTCATTCAGGGCTCAACCATGCCCAAAGATCATTTAGACCATCATGCTATTCCCTGCAAGATCATCAATATCTTTGCATGCCTTATAACAAGGCTCAACAATATCACTTATATATAATACACCAGATCAGCACAATATTGCATTAATGAGCTAGGAGATATTCATAAACAATCATAGAAGGGTTATATTAACATTAAGAACATTCCTTTATTACATCAACATGCAAGGAATCTATATATGATTAACACTCATCATATTCATAATGCACATGTTTAGCATAAGAAAGTATCAACCATGTGGCTATGATAACCACCAATTAACACATTAAGGTTATGATCATGTTAAGGAGGTTATTCCACCATCATGCCATCCTAAAAGAATGTTAAACATGAATACTCATCTTTATCTATTTGCATTAGAGTTAGGTGCAACATGATAAATTATATCAATGTTACTAATCAACACTTATATCCAAACCCTAACTCACGACATCCCCATTGGATCATGGATGCATAAGGTGAAGCATCACCATCACATTACATATTATTCTCAAGTATGAAACCACACATAAATCAAGGTGTAACCATCAAGTTATAGCATACTAGGGTTTCAACAACAGTAACAGAGTATTTCATGATTGTATTTGTCATTCAAGGACTATTCATACCCAATTACCATCATTTAGTTATATTAAATCTAGGTATAAAAAGATATACCTCATTAGGGTTACATATAAACACAATATGATTATCATACCTTCTATTAATATGAGTGAATAGATAAGACTACCTTATTAAGGGTAACCCTCCATTTGTTCATCATCATTCAACCAATATCACCATACCAAAATGTCACCAGAACCATTGTATGTTTCCAAGGTAACACCATTGGTTGTTTACATAAGTACACACCTTAGATAAACCACCTATGAAGTCCTGGATTTTTGCTCTAAAAAGATTCACCATCTAACTCTAGACATCCCTTGAATAACAACACAAAAAGTTCCATTAAGAGTAGGGTAAAACCCACAATCGACTGTTCAGTTAAAACAAGCCATCCGTTGTCAACAAGTAATCTCCTTAAGTTGATCATATAAAGGAAACCATATAAATCACATTATTAAGACCAAAATATTACATTATCCATTATTCCACTTTATTGGAGGAATAAACATTAGATCTTGACCATTGGGTCAAGTTCATATGTTAAAACCATCAATTATAGTATAGGCTCGACCATTGCATCAAGTGACCCAAGAAACCATTGGTCTAACACTTAATTGATGCTACAACTATATGATTAACTCACCATAGATTTTGGAGATCTGATCCACCATCATTAATGACCATTAATTCATCACAGTTTGTTATATTAACACTATATTAATTAGTTAACATCAAATATTAAGCTAATGTCATCATTGATTGATAACATTATTAGGGTACTTAATGGTTGATCGTTAAACTTCTAATTGATCCAAAACCTGACCTAAGGGGGTGACCATCGGTTTTCACCATCATATGAAACCTTTAATCTTGACCATCAGTTGTCTTGAAGACACCACCATAGGTTGCCATAATGGTACCATCATCGGGTCATGGGTTTATAAATGAAATCAACTTTAAACCCTGAAATTGACCATTGGTTGATAGGTGCTTAACACCATAGGTTGACAAACCAATATGATCCAAGTCATATTATACCTTAGTAATAATGTACAAATTATCATAGGTTAATCTAAAACTTAAATCAAAACAAGGAACATTATAAAATCAAAATTCAAGTCAAGCATAGCTTTTTAGTGCATGGATCATCATTTTCAAGCAAGAACATGAGCTAGCAAGCTTATGCTAAGCAATAAACATGGAGAAAATTATAAAACTTACCTCTAATGAGAATATAAACTCCCAAAAAGAAGAAAAAATGAGCAAGTAGGGTAGGAAATCCAAGCATAAGCTGTGAACTCGTCCATCTTGCACCTTTCTTCATCAAATGAGCAAACCCTAAGCATAATGAGCAAGAAAGGTAGGGTTTTAGAGCTTTAGAGCAATTTCTACCATGGAAAAGCAATGTTACAAACTGGAGGAAGGTATGAGGAAGGATAACAACAAGAGAAACGGAGAAGGAATGAAGAAAACAACTTGCCTTGCTCGAAATCCCTAGAAGATGACCTTGGAAACCCTACATAGGGCTAGATGGAGCTCTAGGTGACCTTCTTCTTCAAAAAGAGGTTGTATTCTACCTTAGAGCACTTGGTTCCATAGAAAAATAGAGTGAAGTCGTTTCTCCAGTTTATAGGAAAGATAAATCAAGCAAAGTTTCGTACTTGGGCAAGGAAGAGGTAAATATAGCCCATAGATAAGGATGGAAGCAAGCATGAGGTGTAAAAGTAGCTTCCCCATGTGTCTATGGCCTTAAACTATTAAGAATTTACAAGCACACACACAAGAAGCTCCCACATCATCCATATAGACCTACTTAGATTTCCTTTGTCGAATTTCCAAGCCAATCAAATAAATCATTAGTTGATAGCTACTAAAGGTAGCTCATTCGTGAAGGGGTAAACCCTAAAATACCCTTGGAGAAAACACCTTCAAACCAAGGTTTAAATAGGTGACCCATGTCTCAAAAAGATCAAGAATGATGATATAATATCCAAGGAACATAATGCAAATGATAAATTGCAAAGAAAACCTCTCAATTGGGTAAATTGCAGAAAAGTCCAAAATGTGCATAAAATTACATAACTTTCTTAACCAGTGTACAAATTGGACCAAATTTGAAACTTAAGCTTGTATTATGATTTCAAACCATATCACAAGGTTATATTAGGGTTAAAAGCTTTAAATTATGGTAATTAAGCTTATTAAACTCATTAAGTAAGTTTAGGGGCCTTACAAAGCATGTCTAGAATTTGTTCTAAAAGGGCCACACACATCAGTATGTATGAGTACTGATAGATCACTATCCCTATCACTATTATTAGTGAAGGGAGTCATTGAGTTTTTTACTGTTGGTATTTATGTTATATACACTTGTCTCTAGATCTAGCAAATATAGACCATAAGACATTGGGGCACTGCCATAAAGGATCCCATCTTTACTAATAGAACATCTTCCATTCTTTATAAGAAATTTGAATCTGTTCTTGTCCAAACAAGACATAGATATATGATGTTCCTATTAATGGCATGTATGCAATATAAATTCTCTAACTCTATTACAAGCCCACTTGGTAGAGTTAACTCATAGGTTCCAACTGCGTTGGCTACAACTCTTCCTCCATTTGTAACTCACAATTCTACCTTGCCTTTCTCTATAGGTCTACTACTTTTCAGATCCTTCACATTTGAGCAAATGTGTGATCCACATCTGGTATCTAGTACCCATGACGAGGAAGTAGTAAAGTTAACTTCAATAACGTATATACCATAAGTAGAGATTTCAATCCCTTTCTTCATCTTCCTAGGTTCCCTTATCCTTCTCCTTTTCTAAATGTAGAAGATTTGGATTTTAGCTTAGCCACATAATGCTTCTTGGCCTTACTCTCATCCTTGAACTCAACTCCACTAATCATCATCATGGATTTGTTCATCTTCATTTGTGCTTTGACTCTTATTAAAATGTCAAGCAACTCCAACAACGGTCTAGCCATGTTACTCAAGTAGTAACACTCGATAATCTGGTTATATGATTTAGGCAACAATTGCAAAATCATATCTGTGGCCAACTCTTGACCTAAAAGAAGTTCCAATCTATCAAGATGCTTCATATGCTCAATCATATTGAGCACATGAGTATTGTATCTCCCAATGTCAGTTTCCACTTAAATAGCATCTTAGAGACATTATGCTTAGCATGCTATTAATGCAACTCAAAGTTCATACATCATAGTATAAGGTTCTTGATGTTCACAACATCATTGGCATGCTTCTAATAGGCATCCATGTCTCTCTTAGGTGAATTTGGAGTGGATATTGGCATTGGTGTTTCGAGAACATGAAGAACACTTGTCAAGGTCCTACACCAGTTATGGAAATAAATCTAATTTAATTTGTCTGATTGCGATGATTGCATGTTTTCCCTTTGATTCTACAAGAGAACATTTGCATTTCTCAAAAACCATTTTTGATTTGATTTGATTTGAAAAGTCGACATTAATTAGGCCTTTAATTATCTATATCTACCACTATTTATTCAAATTGATAGCCCTCAATATTAATTTAGAATATTGCATTGTACAATATTCTAGTGGGCCAAGATCCTAATTTCATTATATCATGAGCCAGCTAGGGATGTCACCCACAATTTTATTCTATCAAGTAGGCAATTTTTTCCAATTGCATCATATGCAACTCTTGGATATATGATATGCGCAAGTCCTTGCCATTGATCATTTGTATGCTTCTAGATGCTTAATCCAATTAAGATCACCTAGTTAATCCTGACCCATAAGCCAACATGATAGATTATGCACCCTGTTTGGGTAGACCCACATATCTACCATCACACTTCCATGATATAGACGGTGCACCATGCTTGGGCGTGCCCACGCTTAGTCGACCAAGACTTTCATGTGTGCTACTTATGGAAAGCATCTAAGACTTAATATTTTAATGAGGGAGTTTGTATAATACATATACATTAACCAATCACCACAAATATGTAGTACATATCTTAAACATACTATGACCCACAATGAAAACATGCAATAAACGAAAGTGGTGGTTATGGCCAGCCTAATGTAATTCCTTGGATCCACAAGGAATTACCACAACCTAGGTCCACATCACATGCATAAACTTTTTGTTGATGAAGATCTGTGCTTTCCAATCTGGGTTGACTGGTTCAATCTTTGAACTAGTCATCTCTCCTCCTTAACAGTCGGTTGATCACCTCTAGCCAGTCATTTGGCTCCTCCAAATGACCAGTTGGTTGTCCTGTAGGTGATCGTTTGGCTCCTCCAAATGGTCATCTCATCTGGTCCTTCGGGCTCCTAGTTAGCTCTCCAGTCGATCGTCTCGGCCCCGCCAGTCGGTCGGCTCAGCTTGTCTGTGCAGTTGGTTTCTTCTTCTTCAAAACAAAAAGTAAACTATCCTACTTTTACATAATTATCGAGAAACCCCGAGTTACATTCGAAGGGAACAAAGTTGGAAGAGAATAATACCTTTACATTGGAAATATGAGAAAGAGGCTTGGTTCACAGTTTGAGATAAACATGATAAACAAACAACACAACCATGCATAGATAACAGGGGTTATTGGCCATAACCAATATACAATCCAATATCAGAAACTTGCTTTTAGGGTGACACATATAAATTGCATATATATATATATATTATATTCATTTGGGTTATTATGTGGTGATTAGACAGATGTGCAAATCAACCAGTTTAAATATTCACATCGTATGTAACAAATAAACTTGATAAAACCAAAAATCTGATCATATCGATTATTCCAAAATATAATTAATTGATGTGGCTCTGATACCACTGTAGAGAAATATGACATCAGATATGTAGAAAAAATAAAAATTTTACTGACATATTTCCCATTAATCAACAGATCGCTCAATAACTATACAATAGAAATGATGGTTTCACAAAGATATACCTGGTCCTGGAGAAAGTCCAACGACAATCCTCGTCGATGTAGATGCACACTCTATCTTAGACAATGTCTGTGGAGCTCCTAGTTGTAATGGAACTTTCCTGACTGCTCCTCTAAGGATAGTAGACTCAAACAACTGCTGGAGCAGCTTCCTAGATCTCATCACAGACTGTGAGTTGATATTACCCTCCTAGTAGCAGTTAAAAAACTCCTGCCTCTAGAGTAGTCCACACAAACCAACTAGAACTTTTTTCTTCCTGCTAGAATGGACATGAATGAGTTGTCCCTCCGGTTGGTGTACTAGTCACCAACTTGGTCTCCCACAACAATGATCTCAGTTGTTTCTCTCCCTTGGTTATCCCTTCCTAGTCGGGTAGGACTTGCCTAGCCCCCAATACCCCTCTATATATAGACAAGGTTAGTGTCAGGGTTTCCAATCTATCCAGGAGTGAAAGGGTCCAGAAGATCTTAAAATTTTGCAACAATACTGGAAATCTTGCAACCTGTGACATCCCAGACGGTCATCTGGAAACCCATACAGTCATCTAGAATGCCATACGGTCATTTGGCATAGCCAAGATGACCATTTGGCTATTTCCCAGTTGTACACAAAATTGGCAATTCAAACCATCAATGTTGGACATTGATTTCCTTGCACAACAAGTAATGTACAAGTGAAACAAATAGGAAAATGTCTAGAGCCTTCCCTCGACCAAATAGACCATCTCGCCCATGCGAGATGACCGTCTCGGTCACCCAGACAGTTGTTTGGTGACCTGAGTCGGGCCAGCCGGTTGGGTCGGTTCGTTTCTTAGCCAATTTCAACTCAAATCAACCTCAACACTTGAGACTACTGTTTGACACTCTCTAGACGCCCGTCTCAACACTTGAGATGGTCATTTGGCAGTGCTTTCAGGCTGTTTGTTGTGAGAATCAATTACCTAAATATTTTAACAATGAGATTCAATTGGTATTCAAGATTCAACTCCTCTTCTAGATGAGTTCCTATATGTGTGACCCTATAGGTCCCATATTACATTAGCAGTGAATTCCCATAACTCTTTATGACATCACAAACAATGAGCGGTGCCTAGTCATACATCATTGCTATCCAAGTAAATAAAAAGTTGGAGAACAACTTCAACCTACAATCTGTGTATGGTGTTATAATGTTTGTATAGTTCCTTTGTCACTGGTATTGTGACGCCTGCCCTTTTTTTATTAACCACAAATACTATATGCAGAAGCATCAACTCACATATTAAAATAAAACATGGGCAAGCATCACATATCTGGCATACTAAGCATTCGAATAACCAAAGTAACTGAGTTCAACGGAACGTCTAACATGCTGAAACGAAATATTCGGGAATAATAATCCCAACAAAAGTCTAACATAAGAAATTGAAAGGTTTGGATATACTAATCCTAATAAGAACAAAAGAAAAGAAATCCTCAAGCTGGAAGGATCGCCTAAGATAAAGTCCCACCAGTGAAAGATATCCTGCTCCCTTGAATCTGAACTCCTTCACGGGCTACTCGTCACTATCTGTGGACGTCGCGTCCCCAGCCATGCACAATGAAAATAATTCTAGTTAGAGTAAGTGGCATTGAATTCTATAACATAAAAGAAATAACTGCATTATAAAAACTTTCCATCTACCACCATACTAAACATCTTTATGTGCATCTATTATTTATACATTTTATCTTTTTGTGGCCACTATTATACAATAAGTCCTCTTCTGTGGCACTATGTGCCTTCTATGGTGCAACACACCTTCTGTGGCATGAAAGCCTTCTGGGGACACTGATGTGTCTTCTATTCTGTGGCACCAAGTGCCTTCTATGGTGCAATGCACCTTCTATGGCATAATTGCCTTCTATTCTGTGTACCGCATTACTTCTGTTCAATGAGGACTTATTATATAATATAAATTATGTTCTGGTGTCATTTTCTATTATTGTTCTAGATATGATTCTGATTCTATTTCTATTTCTATTATGATTCTACATCTCAACTACTTGAGATAAATTCCGGAGTATGAAATCTATTCTGGAATTCTAAGTTATAAATATTGTTCTAAACTCAATTAGTAAAAGACTGTGATAAGTTTGAATAAAATCTAGATTCTGTATCTAAATCTGGTATTCTGAAGGAGATTCTAAATTCAAAATGTTTGTAAGGAATTAACGTACTGAAATAAATGTCAATCATGTATTCTGAGTTCTAATAATTCACGTGCTGATTTCTAACAAATATGCATGAATAATAACTTGAAACTGATAATTTATATGATCTAAGCACGAGCCATTTGAGATAGAAATTTTACTATACTGAAAAATAGTAGCCTACGTATGATCATTAGACCATGCATCTAATGGATTATTCTAGGAAGGATAATTAGATAAATTGAATTCAAAGGACATGGCCCACTTACCTGTAGAAAGACAAAATTCTATCCACACGGCCTCTCTGAAAACTGGATCTAACTTTCTCTTGAAAAACCCAATGTTTTTGTCAAATCACATATTCCCTTTTGGTCGACATATTTAGGGTCATGAGAATACTCTTTGGGTTTTTGTCACATCCATCTTTACATAAACCAAGGTGTACATGCATTATGTCATTTATATCCATTTAGCGTAGTATAGCTAGTGGTTAAGGTCATCTTAATGATATATCATAATGCCTTAGTATTCATGTTGAGACAAAATCGTAGAGCTAGGTAAGATCACAATTTCTGACTTCTTGGTTAAAACATTAGTTAATGGGTCAAAAATTATTATACTACTCGTTATTAGCCTTCCGATTAACACATAGGTTAGTAATATAATATTGTAGTATCATACTAATTAGTCATTACTTAGGACTCAATTCGTTGTCCATTCCAAAGAAGAAGAAAAACGTGGCCGAGATTACAGAGATATGCTTTGGATCCGTGATTTCAATTCAGAAAGTTTGTATTGGATTCACAGCAATACCATACGCTTTAGCATATATAAATATAGGTCTTGTTTGATCAGATTAACCATTCAGCAACATAACCGGGTGATAGCATGAATATATTATCTTAGTAGTCGTACAGTAGCATGTTTAGCAGTCATGATGTAATAATAGGTAATACATGCGCAAAGATGGAATAGAACCAAACTCAGCAGCGTAACAACTGGTTGCAAATAACTCTCAAGCAAAGACCGTATTCATCTATCACTCACGGTGAAGGAGATCACGTGGAATATTAACTCAGCTGGCTTGTTCCAGTAGACGTTTCCCCTGAACAAGGTCAGGAGTCCACCTACAATGGCTGAACACAGGAAAAATAAGGGAAAATCGGTAGAAGACCGAGACACAAGGGAACTCGTGTCGTTGCTATCAGTATGAAACACTAATGCAGAAACCACACAACCGAAGAGCCGGCTGCATGCCATCTCGTTAAAGCAAGACTAAAATGTCGACGGAAAAGAAATTGAATTGTGCATGATGATCACAGTGGCGTTGGGTTTAGAAGACGCAGGGAAAACCGTAGTCGAGAAAAGTGAGACAACAGGCGTTGACACTACCAACCAAAACAGGGCAGGAACAGAAATACTATGTTCCGGCGAGGTACCTTTCGTGAAGATATAGATGCACTTGAGGAAATGACGACAGACTCTGAGGGAACCTCATCGCTCCCCACCTGGCTGTTCCTGTCTTGGGTTGCTTGGCGGCAACCTTCACCCTGTGATCGTTGCGAGACCTTGTGGGTAGAGCAAGCTAGGACGTCTCACAAGGAGCCAACGTTGACAGTGAGTTTCAGGGGATCATGAGATAGTGCAGCCATGGGGATTGAACGGGGGGTGGCTTGGTGATGGAGGACGATGGTAGAATAGAAAGAGGACAATAAAAAATTGGGGTATTTCTTTGTTTTTTAGGTTTAGGGTTTGATCATGGGTTATATAGGTGCGGATTCCTCTCCTAAATCTAACTACAAAAACCGTTTTGGAAAGGATTGATAAATCTACTCTTGATTGGGAGGCTAGGGTCCCGCCCAAGCGAACTGGGGTTGAAGGAGGTTCTGAATGGCTATGATTATCCCGGTACAACATGTGCCCAGATCGGACGGCCGTTGCGAGGCCCAAAAGAACTGGTTTTTCGGGAAATGCCCTTTTTTATTTATTAAAAGGCCATTATCTAAAGAAAATTAGTTACTTAACTAAATAAACTCCGATTAAAACCAAAATTTTACCAACTAATCACATTAGAGTCTAGAATATTCCAGTACAACCCATTTTCTAAAAAGTTGGCTAGAATAATTAATATGGTTAAAACA
Organism: Alisma plantago-aquatica; assembly: GCA_963693085.1. Classification (NCBI taxonomy): domain Eukaryota; kingdom Viridiplantae; phylum Streptophyta; class Magnoliopsida; order Alismatales; family Alismataceae; genus Alisma; species Alisma plantago-aquatica. The sequence goes on along the minus strand of OY856411.1, from coordinate 712,239,949 downwards.
AGATAAAGTTTAGATATTGCATAACTAATTATTTAAAATGAATTAAATCTTAAAATTTTGGATGTCATCTTATTTAGACATTTTCTTTTTGTGGTAAATTTTCCAGTGCATGGTAATGATTAAAAATATTTAAAATTGACATATTAATAATATGTGACTATAAATGATATGACATTAGAAAGATTGTAAGCAAGTACTAAAAAATAAGGATGTTACAATTCTACCCACCTTGGATGAATTTCGTCCTAAAAATTTCTTATGTACTACCGACCTTAGTGTTTTACTTATTCTTTGTTGGTAATACCCGACCATCCTCAGTTCATTACTCTTATACTAAGAAGTCTAAACTATGTGTCATAACATACTTATCTGTAATTTAAATAGTAGGGTTAGATCATACCTTCAACTATTTGGTCCCCATCTACCTCTGTTGCGTCCATGGCAAACACCCTTGCATGACGCTTCTCTCTCTGATTATTCTGGTCTTGCTTTTGCTTCTTTGGGCAGTTGAACTTGAAGTGACCTTCATCACCACATAGGTAGCATACTAGCTTCCCGAACTTGCATTCCCTACCATGGGGCTTCTGACACTTGGGGCAAACCTGGCCAGGTGCTTTTTGGGCTCCTCCTCCTGAAACTCCTTTGAGAACTGGTGCTCCTTCTGGGGCCTTCCTCTTGTTGTTTAGTGTACCGTTCTGACTTTTATGATGGTAGTTGCCTCCAGAAGATCCTCCGTTCTTCCAATTTTGTCCTGGGTGGTCCTCCAACTCTAGGGCTGCTTCTAGGGCTTCTTGCACTGTCCTGATGCCACGTCCTACCATAGCAAAGCCCAGATTAGGCTTCAGGCCACGCATGAACTTCTTGGCCAAGTGCGCCTCATCTTCAGTCCCATACTTCTGTAGCATACGAAACTTCATAGCGTACTGGCTGACGGTGGAATCATATTCCTTGAGGCGCCAAAACTCCATTTCCTTCTTCTCGATCATGGCTTCTGAAATGTAACAGTTCTAGAAGGCGATAGTGAACTCCTCCCACGTCAGTGGTGCAACATTAGGTCCTCGAGCATTGGTGAAGTTCTCCCACCAGACGCGGGCAGCACTCTTCAGCAGATGGGTCCCGAAACAAACCTTGGAATGCTCAGGGCATCCCAGATCACGAAAGTAGTGCTCCATACTCAGTAACCACTCCTCAGCACGAGTGACTACGTCTGTCTCAGCTTCTCCAGAAAAAGTCTCTGGTTTGGTCTTCAAGAAATCAACCAGGGTCAGCTCATGGTTTCTTGGTGGTGGATGTTTCATGCGTGGACCGGTCAGGGCGTCAGTCTGGGCCTTGACGAGCACATCTAGAGTAGGATTAGGGTTGCCATTGGGGTAGCCTCCCCCAGACGCCTCACGATCATCTCCCACACTGTAGGAGCTTTCCTCTCCATCAACGAGCTCCTTACCCTTATCAGACTTCTTCTTAGGAGCCATCTGTACAAAAGACATCTATGAGGGTTTATATACAGATATCAATCACTAATGGTTTTTAAAATGCTCTGAAACCAAATTGCGACGCTTGCCCTTTTTTTATTAACCACAAATACTATATGCGGAAGCATCAACTCACATATTAAAATAAAACATGGGCAAGCATCACATATCTGGCATACTAAGCATTCGAATAACCAAAGTAACTGAGTTCAACGGAACGTCTAACATGCTGAAATGAAAGATTCGGGAATAACAATCCCAACAAAAGTCTAACATAAGAAACTAAAAGGTTTCAATATACTAATCCTAATAAGAATATAAGAAAAGAAATCCTCAAGCTGGAAGGATCGCCTAAGATAAAGTCCCACCAGTGAAAGATATCCTGCTCCCTTGAATCTGAACTCCTTCACAGGCTACTCGTCACTATCTGCGGACGTCGCGTTCCCAGCCATGCACAATGAAAATAATTCTAGTTAGAGTAAGTGGCATTGAATTCAATAACATAAAAGAAATAACTGCATTATAAAAACTTTCCATCTACCACCATACTAAACATATTTATGTGCATCTTTTATTTATACATTTTATCTTTTTGTGTCCACTATTATACAATAAGTCCTCTTCTGTGGCACTATGTGCCTTCTATGGTGCAATACACCTTCTGTGGCATGAAAGCCTTCTGGTGACACCGAGGTGTCTTCTATTCTGTGGCACCAAGTGCCTTCTATGGTGCAATGCACCTTCTATGACATAATTGCCTTCTATTCTGTGTACTACAGTACTTCTGTTCTATGAGGACTTATTATATAATATAAATTATGTTCTGGTGTCATTTTCTATTATTGTTCTAGATATGATTCTGATTCTATTTCTATTTCTATTATGATTCTACATCTCAACTACTTGAGATAAATTCCGGAGTATGAAATCTATTCTGGCATTCTAAGTTATAAATATTGTTCTAAACTCAATTAGTAAAAGACTGTGATAAGTTTGAATAAAATCTAGATTATGTATCTAAATCTGGTATTCTGAAGGAGATTCTAAATTCAAAATGTTTGTAAGGAATTAACGTACTGAAATAAATGTCAATCATGTATTCTGAGTTCTAATAATTCACGTGCTGATTTCTAACAAATATGCATGAATAATAACTTGAAACTGATAATTTATATGATCTAAGCACGAGCCATTTGAGATAGAAATTTTACTATACTGAAAAATAGTAGCCTACGTATGATCATTAGACCATACATCTAATGGATTATTCTAGGAAGGATAATTAGATAACATGAATTCAAAGGACATGGCCCACTTACCTGTAGTGAGACAAAATCCTATCCACACGACCTCTCTGAAAACTGGATCTAACTTTCTCCTGAAAAACCCAATGTTTTTGTCAAATCACATATTCCCTTTTGGTCGACATATTTAGGGTCATGAGAATACTCTTTGGGTTATTGTCACATCCATCTTTACATAAACCAAGGTGTACGGGCATTATGTCATTTATATCCATTTAACGTAGTATAGCTAGTGGTTAAGGTCATCTCAATGATATATCATAATGCCTTAGTATTCAGGTTGAGACAAAATCGTAGAGCTAGGTAAGATCACAATTTCTGACTTCTTGGTTAAAACATTAGTGAATGGGTCAAAAATTATTAGCTAGGTAAGATCACAATTTCTGACTTCTTGGTTAAAACATTAGTGAATGGGTCAAAAATTATTATACTACTCGTTATTAGCCTTCCGATTAACACATAGGTTAGTAATATAATATTGTAGTATCATACTAATTAGTCATTACTTAGGACTCAATTCGTTGTCCATTCCAAAGAAGAATAAAAACGCGGCCGAGATTACGGAGATATGCTTTGGATCTGTGATTTCAATTCAGAAAGTTTGTACTAGATTCACAACAATACCATACGCTTTAGCATATATAAATATAGGTCTTTTTGATCAGATTAACCATTCGGCAACAGAACTGGGTGATAGCATGTATATATTATCTTAGTAGTCGTACAGTAGCATGTTTAGCAGTCACGATGCAATAATAGGTAATACATGCGCAAAGATGGAACATAACCAAACTCAGCAGCGTAACAACTGGTTGCAAATAACTCTCAAGCAAAGACCGTATTCATCTATCACTCACGGTGAAGGAGATCACGTGGAATATTAACTCAACTGGCTTGTTCCAGTAGACGTTTCCCCTGAACAAGGTCAGGAGTCCACCTACAATGGCTGAACACAGGAAAAATAAGGGAAAAGCGGTAGAAGACCGTGACACAAGGGAACTCGTGTCGTTGCTATCAGTCTGAAACACTAATGCAGAAACCACACAGCCGAAGAGCCGGCCGCATGCCATCTCGTTAAAGCAAGACTAAAATGTCGACGGAAAAGAAATTGAATTGTGCATGATGATCACAGTGGCGTTGGATTTAGGTTTAGAAGACGCAGGGAAAAACCGCAGTCGAGAAAAGTGAGACAACAAGCGTTGACACTACCAACCAAAATAGGGCAGGAACAGAGATACTATGTTCCGGCAAGGTACCTTTCGTGAAGATTCGGATGCACTTGAGGAAACGGCGGCAGACTGTGAGGGATCCTCGTCGCTCCCCACCTGGCTGTTCCCGTCTTGGGTTGCTTGGCGGCAACCTTCACCCTGTGATCGTTGCAAGACCTTGTGGGTAGAGCAAGTTAGGACGTCTCACAAGGAGCCAACGTTGACAGTGATCAGGAGATACTGCAACCATGGGGATTGAACGGGGGGTGGCTTGGTGACGGAGGACGATGACGGCACAGAAAGAGGACAATAAAAAATTGGGGTATTTCTTTGTTTTTCAGGTTTAGGGTTTGATCATGGGTTATATAAGTGCGGATTCCTCTCCTAAATCTAACTACGAAAACCGTTTTGGAAACGATTGCTAAATCTGTTGTTGATTGGGAGGCTAGAGTCCCGCCCAAGCGAACTGGGGTTGAAAGAGGTTCTGAATGGCTATGATTATCCCGGTACAACATGTGCCCAGATCGGACGGCCGTTGTGAGGCCCAAAAGAACTGGTTTTTCGGGAAATGCCCTTTTTTATTTATTAAAAGGCCATTATCTAAAGAAAATTAGTTACTTAACTAAATAAACTCCGATTAAAACTAAATTTTTACCAACTAATCACATTAGAGTCTAGAATATTCTAGTACAGCCCGTTTTCTAAAAAGTTGGCTAGAATAATTAATATGGTTAAAACAAGATAAAGTTTAGATATTACATAACTAATTATTTAAAATGAATTAAATCTTAAAATTTTGGATGTCATCTTATTTAGACATTTTCTTTTTGTGGTAAATTTTCCAATGCATGGTAATGATTAAAAATATTTAAAATTGACATATTAAAAATATGTGACTATAAATGATATGACATTAGAAAGATTGTAAGCAAGTACTAAAAAATAAGGATGTTACAGGTATCTAGATTGAACTAGAGGCATGGAGCACTCATCCTCATTATTATTCAATCTTGTTTCTTGAACCAGAGGAGACTGTCTGTGATATATGTAAGCTGAATATCACATATTGACTCACATGTGCGTGGCCACACATTTTCCAGTCTCACTAATCAAGAGGCCATGTATATCATACTCCCATTAGATGGACAAATCCCATTTCCATCACTCGTAACCAGTCCCCATCTATCACAGTTATTCAGTCATCACCTTTATAACAACCCATGTTTCAGGATTTATGTCAAAGCATATCAAACGACATGTGATGAATGTAGCGATTTCAGATCTAAGAACCACAAACACCACCTTCACTATAACATATGATTTTGACTTACCTAGTCAATGTTTGCATATATCACTCTTATGGTGGATCTGTCCGATAATCTATTCTCTAAAATGTATGTATGTGCTTGGTTTGATATCGTCATATCATGACTAATGAGATTCTGTCATCAACCAACTCACATTCGGATCTTATGTGTTATTGTTATCTATTTACCTTCCACAATACCAACTGATCAGAGACATAACAAGAATGCATATATACTCTTAACATCTATATGATTTTATTGTTTATGTCCTCAATCTGAAGACATATGTCATTGAGTAATATCATTCTCTAGACATTTATTATGTTATTTCATTATCTCAAAAATTGAATAAACAGAACAAATTGGAAGTTTACCTTTATTAATAATCAAATTGTTTACATTTATGACATTACAATCATCATATCATTGGCTCTTTGGGCATACATACCAACACCTTGGTCCATATTTTTTGCTAAATCTAGTCATTGGTCTAGTCCGTTCTAAAATCAGTAAAAACCGGTCTGGACCGGATAATATAAAAAACTTCTTATACATATTAATTAAATCTATTATTTATGATGGATTATAGGGATGTGCAGTACATTATTAATGACTCTAGAGTTTACCAATAGGTATATTAATATTGTGATCTACACACTGACGTCGTGATATCAACAAATGTCAATATAATTAACCTTTGTACTTATACCAGCACCGAATAACGACAAATTTGACTATTGTTGTACATTGTGACAACCAAAAACTAAAAAGACAATACATATTAAATTAAATTATTAATAACTTAATATATTATATTAACTATCGTATAATTCAATTGTATAAATTTTAAGTGTTAGTTTTATATATGCTACAAATTTTGACAGATAGTCTCGAATGTATTATTATGTGTACAAATTATAATAGTAATGTTCCCAATAGTCTCATAACAATTTACTGTCTCGAGTTGTAAGAATTTAATTGTGTAAATTGATTTGTGTTACCTAAGTCTGAAGACTAATCATCTCTTTTATATTTTATATAGATAGTTCTTTATATTTTATAATTAAGAGTGTATGAATATAAGTTATTCGGTCTAGTCCCAGTCCGATTCTTTATTTTTCTAGACCAATTCTTATCGGTCTGGCCCTAAATCTATAAATTTTTTATTACTTGGGTCTGGGTCTCAGTCTGATCCGGTCCAAATCGGTCCAAGTTTGAACCGATATACATCCATACTTTTCGGTGACGGTCGTCGACAGCCAGTGTTTGCTTTCCAATCAACCTGACAAATATGGGCGACTAAATTGCATGTCTTTCTTTTTTTGATCTGATTGTTGTCCAATCAATTTGACAAATATGGGCGACTAAAATACAAGAAGATACATTACGTCTGATTTTTATCACGCTCATGTTCCTCCATAACTAAATTGTGTGATGAATAGGATGCATGACTTGTATTTCTAGATTATTTCATGACTATGATGAAAGAGATATTTTAAAAATATTAATGCGGAAACTTATGTATGATAATTTTAAAATATATGATCCCAGTAAGGATCTCGATCGACTCTCCTTCACGCAAATATGGACTTAACTACTTTTGAACAGATGTGTGAACAGATGTGCGAAATGTAGACGTAAACTTTTGCACAGATGTGCGAAATGTAGACGGAATTATGTATTTCTACATCATACCTATATCTATTTAGGAAAAAAATAATTTAGCAAACTTTTATAAAAATATTTACCAACATAGCACACTTTGTAAAATATTTTCCAAAATAGCACACTTTGTGTGGAATCCGTCACCTTTTGTGGTGTTTTTATATGTGAGATTGAAAAGTGTCACAGTAATTGGTGTGTCTACTTTTAAATAAAAAAATTGAAAGAAAAAAACGCCACATGAAGTGGTGCTTTTCATTTGCACTCAATATTTAGTGCAAATGGAAAACACCATATTGAGTTAATATGCAAATGGAAAGCGCCACTTCATGTGACGTTTTTCAATTTTTTTTCAAATTTTTTTTATTTAAAAGTAGACACGCCAATTATTGTGACGGTTTTCAGTTCTGATTACAAAAAGTTCCACACAAAGTGACATTTTTAGACCAAAGTATGCTACTTTGGGAAATATTTTGCAAAGTGTGATATTTTAGTAAATATTTTTGTAAAAGTGTGCTAAATTAGTTTTTTTTATCTATTTATATATTGATAAATTTGGAATACACACGTAGTGTTTTTTGTTTGAATTTTATTTTTGAATCACGCCACCTTTCGGTCCTGTCACACAAAGTGGTGATCGTCACCATAGTCGCGGATCGGAGTTGGATGTTTGCTTTTGAGTCGGTCCCGACAGAAATGGGAGATTAAATTGCTCGTCTTCCTTGCTTTTGTTTATCTTTTTCGCCAATACGTTTTCTTTTTGACCAATTACCATGCTTGCGATCTATGTGGTACAAATATGTGGGAAAATACATTACGTCCGATTTGGATCACGTTCACCCGGTCACCCTCCTCCGCCGCCTACCCACCGGCCCACGCTTCTTTGTCTTGGCTGGTTGACTGTCTACTGCACCGTCATGTGGAATGATACATTACGTCCGATTTGGATCGAAGTACAAGTGGCCGTTCTTGTCTTGAGTGGGGCCGGTGAGCGGTTGAGCTGCCACTTGGGACGGTCGATTACAACAACTGGCCAAATTAACATGTATTTATGATTATACGTTTCGGCAGTGTTTATCAGCAACTGGCTTGTGTTTGTTGTTGGATGAGTAGATTTGCCCTTTGAAGAGGATCAACATGACACCTAATAGGGCCACCGCCATCGCCAAGACAAGAAATCATTAATTAAACAAAACAGATATCTACACCGATGATCCCTTATCAACATACCAGATTGGGGTTGTGATTTACATAATGTTCCGGTCTCTGTGACGCATACATCTACTACACAGATAGGGATCACTTCCCGGTTCGAGACTGAGATTGTGTAGTCTGCATTGGATTAGACGGGGTTAGCTAGGATTCATCTTGATTCTGTTTGGCAACCCAGTCTGATTCTGGTCAGCTGGTTTGATTTGAGCCTGGATTCAGTCTGATTATGTTTGGCTACCAGTCTGAATTTACTCTGATTTTGTTTGGCAACCTAGTCAGGATCTGCTTATTCTATCATGTTCTTGCAGAACTATCATAACAAGTACAAAGAAAGTGTAGTTGTGATGGCGCTTCAAAATAAGTTCAAAATTTACAAAAAAAATTAATTTATATTTTGAGGATGTTATTTTTGTTATTTAGTAAAGTGAACATAATAGATGAATATGCTCATTTGTACGTGATGATTTAAAATAAATCAAACTGTATTGTTGTCTTGCATTGCATTTTTATGTTGTAAATATGTATTATTGTACATATTTGATCCAAGAACTGCAAACTGATAAGATAATTAAAATCTTCCTAATATAACATAAATTACGCACAAGTACAAAAGCAAAGATAATAGCACATTTTCATCAGAATTTAAACAAACAAAAAAATTGATAATAAGTTATTGGTTCCTAGGCAAATACATCGTTAACATACAAGGGAGAGGGACAAAAAAGGAGAGGCATGCCCTGGACCTAGACATAGACATCCATACACATGTTAAGATGGTGACCATCTACTGTGGTAAACAGTCTTTGATGTGGAGGATGATTTATATTGATCCCAAGTAGGACCATCCCAGTCATCCCACTGTAGGGCGACATCGTACTCGTCCCATGATACATGACAGGCTTCCTGCAACGACTGATTGGGTTGTTGTTTGATGTCGTATTTTGACCAATCAAACAACAACGGCAAATGACAAACATGATGACTGGCCCCATCCTTGCCTTGTTCCTGGCTCCCATTTTTTCCCTCCTCATGTGTATCCTTGTAATATTTTTTTTCCAGACAAGGTTTTCTTCAACATATTTTCGTATCTTTGACAGAGACATCAATAAATTTTCAAACTTTGCCATTGACTTTGAACGTGATGATGACATTTAAATTTAATAAATAAATATAAATATGAGCAAATATCGATAATAGTAAACTAATTGTGACAATAATGTATACAAATAAATGTTGCAAGCAAACTTAGCTAAAAATAAGTTTGAACGTGATGTAAGTCTTCTAAACATAAGAATAAAGTAGAAGTTTGTCAAATGATGGTACACAACAAACTAATGTAACACATAAGTTTTGCAATTAAATGATGCGAAGCAAACACAAATAAATAAAATGTCGAGCAAATATGTTACAAGTTCATGCGTTTGTTTCACCGTCTAATGTGGTTGTTTGTTTCATTCGTTAGTATTAAGGTATTCAACAATTCCAGGTGGGTAAGTGCAATGAGTCGTCACAAAGTTACGTTGAATGGCGTGTTGCATGACCAATGGCGGGGGATGCTCTCCCAAAATGAAAAGATTTTCTCTTATGAACTCTCTCCTGATGTATTGCCATCACATTTGCAACTCACTCAGAGATATGTAAGGCCCCCCTGTTATGTTTCATAAGTCACGCCATGCCTCCCTCCAAGCCTGTGCAGTATATAACCCATTCACACATCTCCCCATTTCATATTGGTTTCTCATTAGACTTCTGAGAACCATATCAAGCTCTATACACCACATGACATACGGTGTCGTTGGATGTCCAACCATATTACATATGCGGTAAGTAAAATATTTTATAAGTAAGAGTGTATATCACAATTAAGGGGATATACTATTATTATTTGGTTTTAAATAACATTCACCAACATTACAATAAATAACATACACCCTCCATAAAATATTCAACAACATTATGATAAAAAACAACAACCTTTTAATGTAATACAACGTTTATATCAGTGGATGAATTAAGAAAGATTATAATGTTAATAACATCTAATGGTAGACAATCTAAATCAAGAAGACAATCTAAATGTAGCTCTGCCATCAATGTTATGGCATTATCGGAGGTGAAGGAATGTTCAAAAGAAGACTACAATCTTTCTCCAGACTGGCTAGGAAGCTTTGTAGAACCTCATACTCATACTTTTTGTTGGTGTATATAACATGGTAGTTGTGATGGATTTCAACAAAGTCCTTCATGTTCATCGTCTGGCCCCACAATGACTTGCACTCGACAGTTAGTAATATAATCTCAGCTTTCAAAGAATCAGTTGCTGGGGGGAGATTGACTGCCCAATGGAAGTATCTACATCGATCTTTTCCCTAAAATGTATTATCAAGTTCAAGTGAATGACAATGAATGTGCAACATACACAAGGACAACCTATTATTTATGTATTTACTAGAGCACCTCACGAGAAGGACATATGTAATACATTTTGCCTGACCTTTCAATCAGAATGCCAAAGTCATATAACCGTGCATCCTTTGTGTTAAGTCGCAAGGCTGCATCTAACCCACAATCACACCTCAGAACTTTAGATGGATTCATCGAAATCTAAAACATGGTTGATGATTAGTAAAATAATGTCAGGTTCTGAATATAGATTTCAAATATAAATTGCAGAACATATGAATAGGCCTAGTTGATTGCTCAAACATAAAAGCGAAGTTAATTTTGAAAGATCGTAATACATCTATGTTGTATTTTATCTGTCTTCCTCAGTTGAAGAGTCCTCATTGGAGAAGATATTGACACCTATTCTGCAGAGTTGAAATATCTTGTTTTAGCCTATCGATGTCTACTCTTGTCGAATAGACAAAGTCACATTGTTCTGACCATTGCTTGCGTTCGTTGCGTGCATATGCAAGTTGTGTTAGCATAACATCCCTAACTACAGTAAGCGTGTCCACTGTAGGTTGTACACGCTGCATGGGCAACCTCATATGACATCTATTTGGAACAAGACACCTACCACATGTAAAATATGGTCTGTGGGGGTTGTTATCTTCAAAATGTACATTTGCTGCATCTGCGGCATCCATATACACTCGTACAATGCATTGTAGGCCACATGGACAAGAAGGCATTCCATTCTCCATTTCAAGACAACCTAATGAAACATAATGTGACATTTTTAATTAGGAGCCATAGAACATTTTATGAAACAAATAATTTAGGGCACCAGAGTCACGTGGTTGATGAGTTCTCATATGCTTCAGAAATTATGACAAGTACAAAGTAAGATCAACAAGTATCCCAAATGAAATTAGAAATTGTTTCACATAATACATCAACCTCCCTTGCATCGGCCGAAGTTGCTTGTAGTAGCAAACTCAGGTCGACCCCATTAGGTGGGACGGAAGATGTTGAACTATTTTTTGGGAGTTCATCCATCATAGTGTCGCCATCATTCTGGCGATGTATAAAATTGTGGAGGATACAACAAGCCATTACGAGGCGATAATGCGAATGTATAGGACATGTCGCTCCTTTTTTGAGGTAGGCAAATTGCCTCTTCAGCACACCAAGTGCTCTTTCTACAACATTACGTAATTGAGCGTGGTGGTGGTTGAACATCTCCTTCTTATTGGTGTATGAATGTTTGTTTCCTCAGTACTAAAAAATATGGTAAGTTGTGTTGTGATAAGGTACAAGAAATTTACGAGTGTTGGCATACCCTGCATCAACTAAGTATAACTTTTCTGGCTGAACGTTAAACCCGCCTGTGGTCATTGCTGCTTGTAGGACCCTTTGGTCAGCAGTCGATCCCTCCCACCCAGTTACGACATATGTAAACTCCATTGAGAAGTCTACTATAGCCATGACATTCAGAGAGACATTCCCTATTCTGTCTCGGTAACAATTTTGCTTATCGCGTTTGACTAAGACCGGGATGTGTATTCCGTCAATTGCCCCGATGGCATTCTATAACACCAAAATTAGTTGTAAACATACAAAATATTTGAAAATGATTATAAATTATAGGGGATAACTATTACCTTGAAGTAAGGGTAGAACCTTGGGCTGTCTAATATACGAGAATGTGTTGTTGTGCATGTCGATGTGGTTTGCATGACAATATAGTCATGGGACAACGCACACACCCCGTCCAACACTTCGTTGAACTTTCTACTTATGGTCTCACCAGAGTGAATGTAGTCCTCGGCCAAAGCATGATTTCTATGTCCATGGCCAACCATCTATAGGAAGTATCATACAACCTCAACTGATGAGACGCCTCTAGAACTTTGTAACAAGCCACGACTCTCAAGCTTGTCCACAAGGGCCATTATAGTATGTGGTCGCATTCGGTAGAGGTCATAAGCCCTTTGTTCATGCCCACTTATGATTTCAAACACCTTTTGGTGGCCACTCATAATGCTAACTGACCTTAGTATTCTAGGTGGTATGTCGACATCATCAGAAATGTCATCCATGATGGAGTTTGCTATTGACTCAGCTATTGCATCAGCAATGTGATTTTCTGGACCAGATAAGGTATCTAAAATGTTTCTGAGGAGGTCAGTTTCTTGTGTATGGTCACTGGAAGACATGATGCCTACAATTAAAATGATAACAACGTTGACATGATGACTACAAGTAATATTGAATAAGTACTTGAACATAATATGAAAGATTTGATAGGGAAAATAACGACATCATCATTACAAACTAATTAGATTGTACGAGAAACAAATGTCTGTACAGGAAATCAATTATTACAACAATAAAGCAAATTGAAATTGATGTTCTCAAACATAACAAGCATAATGGAAAAATAAAGTTCCCACTTATGATCCAGAAGGGCCAACATCATTGGGTAGAGTGTACCACATAGATGGCATACTTGATGTGTTGTTGACATTGGGTGGCAGGGACTGCGAAACAAATCCCCATTGAGATGGCATAAAAGAGGATGGCATTGAAGGTATTGGTGTTGCAGTACCATCTTGGGACCTTTCCCAAAGGTCTTACAACCATATTGTTATTTTGTGAGGTGTGTGTCTAAGGCTGAGGTAGATGTTGCAGTTTGTTGAGTCCTTTATGGCGTTCACAAGTATTGTAAAGATAGTGTCGTGGGCATCGGGGAAAGTGTCATTGAAATGTTGTAAAATCGTTACAAACTCTTCTTTTTCAAAGGCTCTGGTGGCCACACCTGTGCCTAACTCACGAACCTTTGCATACACCTGTGTGAATTCAGATAACACTTCATTAGAAAGCACACATTGCTCTTGTGACATTGATGGTCACTTCCCGTACCTATGGATGGGAGGAGTCCTCCCCCCAACACCATGGGTATCAGTTCCACCTCCCCCAGTTTCACCCTCACTTTGCATCCCAGGTGCACCTATATCCGGTTCCCCTACTGGGGTTCCTATGTTCATGGGTGTATCAGACACATCTAAGTTGACAATAACATCATCCTCTGAGGCAACGTCGGACGGAATTTGCCTACCGTAGAAGACATTGCATGGTGTCCTCTAGCAATGTTCCTCCCCGCCATCATCTGGATGTCGTAGTAGTGGGGAAAGGGGCGCTTAATCAACCTAGAAAGGTCCTTGTTTGCCTAAGTATAAAAAAAATTTGTATTAGGAAATTGAAGTATAAATGTAGCAAATTTAAGTGTCTGCCAAAGGGTACGATTAGTGTATGTACCTCAAGGCTCTCCCTCCACTCAGGGGTGTCAGGCAGCGTGGCCTTGTTCCTAGTCTCATCCCATATGACACCACTCTTATTGGTCACAAGCTTCAATCTTCCATACTCCCTCCTCAGGTTCTTCCATTGAATTTTGCTCTGGTCTAACATATAGCTGGACTTCCCCATCCTATTTTGCAAATAATGAAGTACCTCCCTCCTAGCATCCCTAGTAAATTGACTGTCAATACACCTGCCTACGTCATATTGTTTCCGCAATGCTGATACTAGAGCATCGTCAAACTCTGTTGTCCAAACAATACAGAACTTGGGGTCTGCAGAAGACATACTCGCGTATGTGCTGCAATATATAATGACAGTGAGGGGTATTTACAATGACAATTAGTATATAACATGTATGATTTTCAATAGGCACAAACCATGACAATAGAGAAATCCTTTTACTAAGAATAAAATTTGATTTGGTATCATACAATTAATTGTTGGCTAAATACCTCCAACCTATTGTGTGTCATTTCCTTCAACCTACAATGCTACTTGAAACATGCACACATGTTGGTAAAAGATGTAGTGGAACTCACCAAATACTGATGAAGCATGCAAACACACCAATAAAATGACTAAGCCTCAAAATACACTGACACTTAGATAACGATGAAAATATAAAAAAATTAAGCAGGCACCCAGCCTGGTCTCATGAGCTAGCAGATAGGCTGGAAGACCTTGCTTTATTATAGGGATATATTTTAAAATGTATTCTATACCGTTCACAATCAAACCAACAAACTCTCTTCTTATCTTTTGTCATCTTATCATAAAACTCTTTTAGGAATATAAGATGCTAGGAAAACAAGTAATATTGACTACCAGTTCTCTGAGGATGTAGAGAAAAACTAAACACAGGAAATGACAATAAATATTGTGTACACAATCTCATATTGGTTTTATAAGATTATGAACTCTTTTATTGCCACAAATCACGTTCAGATATTCTTAAACTAGGTCTTGGGAGTACTTTCACCAAACTAGAAGCACTGACTTTAGTAAAAAAAATTGTTGCAGGTATCAAGTCTATACAAACAAAAGATAAAGTGGCACAACAAATAGAACTCGGATATGAGTAGAAAATTTGACAAAAAAAAATTGATTAGCATGTTCAAGTGATGCAGGGAGCAATACAAAGCATATACACATCTAAAATAAAAGATCAATATTTGGTAGTGTCAGTTCAATTGTATATAGAATAATCCAATATCCAATTACATGTCCATTAGGGGTTAATGAGCAAGCTTATATATAGAAGCAGACATGTATTTCTCCATTGGGTATACATGTATTGATCATGTAAATAATACAATAGCAATTATTTAAGAAATCAGTTTCACAAGTGAAATAAATAGATCGACCAAGCAAGCAACCAGGCAATAGGAGTAGCAGCCACACAGCCATGTCACTCACTAAAAAAAATTTGTTGCAGGTATCAAGTCTATACAAACAAAAGATAAAGTGACACAACAAATAGAATTCAGATATGAGTAGACAATTTGACAAACAAAAACAGATTAGCATGTTCAGGTGATGCAGGGAGTAATACAAAGCATAGACACACCTAAAATAAAAGATCAATATTTGGTAGTGTCGGTTCAATTGCATATAGAATAATCCAATATCCAATTACATGTCCATTAGGGGTTAATGAGCAAGCTTATATATAGAAGCAGACACATATTTCTCCATTGGGTACACACATATTGATCATGTAAATAATACAATAGCAATTATTTAGGAAATCAGTTTCACAAGTGAAATAAATGGACCGATCAAGCAAGCAACCAGGCAGTAGGTTTAGCAGCCACACATCCACGTCACTCACTAAAAAAAATTTGTTGCAGGTATCAAGTCTATGCAAACAAAAGATAAAGTGGCACAACAAATAGAACTCAGATATGAGTAGACAATTTGACAAACAAAAACTGATTAGCATGTTCAAGTGATGCAGGGAGCAATACAAAGCATAGACACACCTAAAATAAAAGATCAGTATTTGATAGTGTCAGTTCAATTGCATATAGAATAATCCAATATCCAATTACATGTCCATTAGCGGTTAATGAGCAAGCTTATATATAAAAGTAGACACATATTTCTCCATTGGGTATACACGTATTGATCATGTAAATAATACAATAGCAATTATTTAGGAAAACAATTTCACAAGTGAAATAAATGGACCCATCAAGCAAGCAACCAGACAGCAAGATTAGCAGCCACACATCCACATCACTCACCCTTAGTTATAGATATGTAGAATAAAAAATTACTTGTGTTTCTCTTCTTAAACGTGTGCTAATTAACAATAATATATAATTAGTACTCAAATAATTTTAACATACAACCGGTAGAAAGAGAGACAGAATGATCAATTGTCAGTTGATTCCCTCCTACTTGTAACATGTGACTACGAAAAATTTATCATGCTAAAGGAATCAAGTAACCAAACAACAGTTTCAAGGTGTAGAAGCACATAGAAATAAAATTAACTTACTTATTTCAGAGTTATCCACACGACTCAAATAACCATACAAACATTCAAGTCATCCTTTCAAATTTGTCTAACAAGCTAGAGCAAACACACAAATATGTATGTCAAAGCAAGACAACCGACAAAATCATGTAAACATCCATGTTGAAAGCTAGAAACACAATTTATATTAACTATTTATGTAAAAAGTAATTTGGATAATAATGAAAAATACACTGGCAAATAGCTACTATTCATATCCGAAAAACAAATTTAATGTCATTCTTCCGCGGTAAGGAAGCAAGCTAAATGGTGAAAAGCAGGCAAGCAAGCATGTCAAGCAAGCAAGCTGGATGGTGCAAAACAAGAAAGCAAGCTTGTCACTTGCTCTTATTCACAGGGTAGTAGATATAGATGACCATACTAGGGGAAACACACATTGCCATTTATATTAGTTGAGGAAAACATATATTATATTTTCAAATGTCTTCTATACAGTTCATGATCAAACCAACAAACTCTCTTCTTATCTTTTATCATCTTATCATAAAACTCTTTTAGGAATATAGGATGCTAGGAAAACAAGTAATATTGACTACCAGTTCTCTGAGAAAGTAGAGAAAAATTGAACACAGGAAATGATAATAAATACTGTGTACACAATCTCATATTGGTTTTATAAGATTATGAACTCTTTTATTACCACAAATCACGTTCAGATCATCTTGAACTATGTCTTGGGAGTACTTTCACCAAACTAGAAGCACTGATTTTATAAAAAAAATTGTTGCAGGTATCAAGTCTATACAAACAAAAGATAAAGTGGCACAACAAATACAACTCAGATAGGTAAGTCTATGCATTCCTTTTCACACTAAAATGGCAAGCCACCATTCCTTTTCTCCCAAAAATGTCAAGCCACCATTCCTTTTGACCCACTTTATTGATTATTTTTCTTCTTTTTAGGGGATGGAAGGTAAGAAGATGGAATAAGAAGTGTAGAATAGAGATTGGATCATGTGCCACACTTGTTTATATGATTAAATATATATTAGGTTATTCCTCCAGTTTACTACACCCAAACAATTATATAATAACTGCATGCCATAAGTGTATGCATTGCAATTCTATACATAAAATTTACTAATCGGTAGGAAGAATGCAATATTTGATCTCTTTTTGGTCCATCTAACACCTATCATTCTTTCCAAGGAACATAATAATTATATTCATTGTATAAAAAGGTGAATTCTAACAACTTACATGTTTTTAGAAATGTGATTTATTAAGAACTACTTTGAAGGAGGGGGTTCTAATATAAATTCTATATCCAATACAACATGAATGTATAACAAGATGACTCGATGATGGCTGCAGCTAACCTTGCAAGAACTATGTACTGAAATGAAAATAGTTCGAAATACAATACAAGTAATGTAGATGTAAGGGATGTATGTTGAACAATGTTTTGAAATAAAATAAGAAATATCATGTGCTTTCAACGACAACCGTTACTAATGAAAATAGCCAGATGTTTACATTGATAACACATCAAGATTTCCCCTAATAGTGGGTCTATTGTTGATTATTAAAATAGAAGCAAACCTAATCATCACCAACCCGTTCAATCCTATTTTACAAACCAATTTTACATTTCAATCATGTCTTGCAAAGGTATTGACAACGACCCTCCCAAACAAATAATCACCAACCTAAATCGTCACCAACCTGTTCAGAAGGGGTCGACAACAAGCAGGGGGTGCAGAATCACCAGATTGTGCAACGCCGCCGGAGAACCAGGGATGACCACCACCAGAGTTGAACCAGGGACGAAAACCAGCTTCGGAGAACAACTGCTCCAAGAGGCGTAGGTGGATGTGAAGAACATCGAAGCACAAGGTGATGAATATGAAGGCACACAGACACTGTTTTCCCTTACTAGGGTTCATCCTATGCATCGACAAGATGGGATGAGGTCAGGTGGAGGGTTCAGATGTGTGATGGCCAGGACATGGCATGGGTACCTTGTTGCTTTTACAGGATGTAGCCACCCCAGTAGACCGGCGGTCATAGATGGCTGCATTGATTCCCCACGCAAACGCTCCGCCCGATGACTGCCCTCCATCTGCGAGCTACTCAAGGTAGCAGACATCACTTTAACTCCTCACAGACCAACAGTAGCAGTAGCAGGTAGAGGGAGAGGTGTGACTGTAGCGATGGAGAGGGGTGGGAGGGAGAGGGCCGAGAGGGAGAGGGAGAGGGCTGAGAGGAAGAGGGAGAGGCATGAGAGGGAGAGGGAGGGGCATGAGGGAGTCAGGGTTGGGGGGTGTCGAGGTCGCTAACCTGTACTGGGATTCTATTTTTTTTCTTTAGATTATGGTATTCCGTTATCCCAAAATGGGGATCGAATGGGGTTGCCAACCAAACACGATTTTTGCCCAAACCGGTCCGAGTTACGCCGACGTGGCGCTAGATGATGAGCCAGAATCTGATTCCCATCCCGAACCAAATAGGGGCCTAGTCTTTGAGATACAAGTGGTTGAGATATTCTGTAATACTGCATTTGGAATAGTGATTTTTCTCCTACCAGATTGCATTGCGATATTCGTTGCAAGAAACAAAAAATAGATCCAAAACTCAAAGAATTAGACTACACACATCTTCCAATTAAGGGTGAGTAGAATTTGGTAATAACTGATTAATTGAACAGTTAATTTTGAATGGTTAATTTTTTCTGTACAATTTAGCTAATTTGATCAGTTTATTTTGATTAATTCGTTAACAGATTCATTCCTTTTTATATATTTTATGTTTACTTAACTAAATAAACCAAATAGCCACATTGTATTCAAAAAAAATATCCACCACACATATTTAACTACATTTGTAGTTCTATTTCAAAAAAACTTATATATTAATCAAGCTTTGATGAATTACATAGTGTTATATTTATATGCAAAACTATAATTATAACATAATACTTGCTCAAAATCTTAATGAGTATTTTTGTACACTATTATTACAAGACTATCAACTGCTTAACCAAACTAACTGACCAAATTGATCTTTAACTAATTAATCATAATCAATTTAATTGACACTAAATTGGTTACGTCAATGGTCAAAATCTCAAATCTAAATTTTAACCATTTAACTGAACTAAAGTAACAATAACTGGTTGAATTAATCGAATGCTCACCCATAATTCTCATCCCCGCTCCCTCACCTGGTCATTGGGAATTGCTCTATCTATGAAAAACAATCAATCATCTGCAATATTAATGAGAGTAGTTATGAGGAAAGAAAAAGGTAAATGAATAAGAAAATACAGTTCTGGTAGAAAAAGTGATATAAGAGAGAGACATACATCCTTTTAAATGAGAGTAGTTATGAGGAGAGAAAAAGGTAAAAGAATAAGAAAATACAATTCTGGTAGAAAAAATGATCTAAGAGAGAGAAATACATCCTTTTAAATATGAAGAGAGAGAAAATTATACTGCTCATAACTTTCAATCCTTAATGAATTTTCTATCAAAATAAAAAAGCATTAGATTCTTTATAAAATATTTTCCAACAAGACAAATGTTGACATATTATGGATTTAAAATAACATGAGCGACCCATACTTCTCTCCTCTCTCGTACTACATAAATGTTTGTTAGTACAATAATAATGTTAACTTCTCTCCTTTTTCTTTCCTGCTTCTCTCTAGTCTTGTACTATATGATTATTTTCTTAGTACTATAATAGACTATACTTTTCTCTTTCCCACTTCTCTCCTCTCTCATACTGTACATATATTTTTTGTACAACACTAATGTTAACTTCTCTTCTTTCTATTTCCTTCTTCTCTCCTCTCTTTTTTCTATATTTCCCTCCTCCTTTTCTACATGGTATGAATGCTTATAGTACACTACCAATGGTTACTTATATCTTCTCTCTTTCTTATTTTTCTTATCCCTTTTTTTCCTATACTTCTCTCCTCTATTTTGTATTTTATGGATTTTTTCCAGA
Source organism: Alisma plantago-aquatica (assembly GCA_963693085.1). NCBI lineage: Eukaryota > Viridiplantae > Streptophyta > Magnoliopsida > Alismatales > Alismataceae > Alisma > Alisma plantago-aquatica. The sequence goes on along the minus strand of OY856411.1, from coordinate 712,219,543 downwards.
AAATACTAGTGTTTCTTCTCTTCTCTTTTTATCACTTCTCTCCTCTATTTTTTCTATATCTTCCTTCTCTTTTTTCATACTACATAAATATTTTTATAGTACAAATCTTTACTTTCTTTCTTTTTCTTTCATACTCCTCTTCTCTCTTTTTTGTTTACTTTCCTCCTCTTTTTTCATACTATATAAATATTTGAGTATAATACTAGGAAAGTAAAAAAGAGAGGAGAAAAGTAAACATTCATACTATATGAAAAGTATTTATATAGTATAAGAGATGAGAGAAGTATATGTCTCTCAAATTATTCAAGTATACATCTCTCATATTATTTTTTCGCAAAAATATATCGACATTAGTCTTGTTGAAAAGTATTTTGATAAGGAATCTAATACTTTTTATTTCAATAAAAAAATCATTAAGATTGGAATTTATGAGCAAAATATTTTTTCCCTCACTTTCTTTTATACTTTCCTCCTCTTTTATCTATGTCTCTGCCCTTTAGTTTTCTACTTCCACTCATATATTTTTCTTATCTTTTTAACTTACTTCCTCTTTTATATTTTTTGTATCATCTACTTTTCATACATTCTCCTTTTTATACCTGTCTCCTATTTTTTGTTGCATAAAAATTATGTATAAAATAAAATTACAAATGGAGAGATATGTTATAGAAATGAGGTAAACAACTAACTTTTCCATGTCAGGTTGGGCGAGTGGGTCTACCTCCAGACATGTGTTGAAATTTTCAAACCAAAACACCAACACGTGAACAATGGTTTCCTAGCTCTCTTATTTCATTCACTATACAAAAATTTCCTAATTGAGGATAAATTTGATGGAAAATCATGACCGAAAGCACACTTGCTAACCAACATAGGTCGAATCATATCATCATAATCTTACAGAGGATATATTTGGTAGTCAGCCTAAGTGAAGTATAAGGCAGATCACAACAAAATTGAGGACCCATATTCATAATGCCCAAAAGTGGGTCATCGCATTCACAAGGAATTTGTTGTTGTCAGCAGAGTAGGAGTGAATTAGTGTAATAATAGAGTGTCTTTTATGGTTGTGCAAAATGCAGAGAAGATATCATCCTACATAAGAGAACTATGTGAGATGGGCACTAGAGGCATCAAGTATTTAAGAAAAATTTAGAATACAAGAGGCACAAACACAAATAGAAATAGAGATATAAAGCTTGACCGAGAGTTATACATGGTTTTATAGGGTGTTATCAGAGAAATACATAAGTTTTTACCTGATGGGAGGCGAGATAAATGAATCCTCTGAAGTAACTTAAAAAAATAAGTTGAAGTCAAGCTTTTCTATCTATGCAAGCCTACTAGCTCCAACTCTATATATCGCAACTGAGCACCACTTCATGGATGTGTGACTAGCCACTTCAAACCCTCATAACAGACCATGTTTGCCAAACTATATATTACTCCATCCTCCAACTTCCTCATGGAAGGGGAAACGTCATATACCTGGTTGCCTTGCAATTGAAACTAGATTCCAGATTCATTCACTTTACAAAAAATAAAAAGTCCATTTCAATCAATCATCAAATATCCATGCAACCTAAACACATTTATACAATATAATAAAATAGATAAAGTAATTCTGATACAATTTTTTTAGTTTTCTAAATTACAAAAAAGTGTGTAGAATGATCTAGACTATATTGAATAGAGAGTGGCGCGTAATGTATTTAACTTTTGTATATTTTTTCTAAAAATTAGTCATTCATTCTAATAAGACAATTATTTGAGTATATATGGTTTTCAGTGCAACTTTTTCTAATACTGTTTTTTTAAAGTATAACACGATCCCAGTATATTCTATATGGATATATGAAAATATGCAAAGTTTGCATTTGAATTTTTAAATACACATTAGTAATTGTCTTATTATATATGAAAGGTCATGGTCATGATTATGTATTTCTTTGTTATTTAAATAATTAATTAGTTTTTTTTTATTCAAACAAGTTTGTATGTCATAGGGGATTGACTCCTACCTAGTACGAGCATGTCCGAGCTTAATTGGTAAATTAGAGTTTACTTGGATGATTACATGCTTAATTAGATTGATCATCGCTTAAGCTTGATTAACAATGGTATACAAATTATGATATTTTAAACCTAATGAAAATACCTGAAAATGCTTTTTTTAATAATTAGGGTTTGAGAGGTGTAAATTCTAGTTGGCCAAAATTATGATTTTGATAGTATATGAATACAAAATTTTATAAATAGGTTGACAATGATATTTTAATATTAGTATTTTATAGGTAACTAATTTTAATATGAAATCTGCTTATGATTTTGATAAATCAATTATTTTTATTATAGGATTTTTTCAGAATATGTGGATGATCATTGGATCTGTTGGTCGGTCGAATTATCGTAGTATATTAGTGTAGTGTTTGATTTTTAATTATTCATATGTAACTCTAAATGATCTGAGATTTGAAATGGAGCTATGAGAGTTTATTTTAGATAAAATGATATTTTTTAATAATATTTAAAGGAATGTTAGCCTATTAAGATATCATTTTCCAGTAACATTTTATGACTAAAAATTCTATCAAGGTAAAACAAAATATAAGGTAGGGTTAATATGCATTTGACACAAGCACCTTAAATGCTCTATATTGGTAACCTAACACACTAGTATATCATGAATTTTGTGATTCATTCCATATAAATGACATTCTTATGAGGAAAGGAGAGTTAGGGTTTGGATGGAGAAAGAAGCAAAGATGGCGATGTAGGGATTATCTTCTAATATTTGATGAAATCAAGTAACTAGGTCATCGTTAGATACATGTATACATGTCATCCCTCCTATAATTTGAATTAAAAGGATATCAGATCACCATATTTTCTCTTTTTTTCCCAATCTCTTTTTCTAGGGTTCTTGGTCACAAGGAGGAAGAAAGTACCGATTGCTCAAAGTTGAATACAAATTCAGTGAGGTCAGTTCTTGGACTATGCTTTTAAGGTGTTTTCACACCTTAGATGAGTGGGTAGTTCCATTTAACATTAGATTGTATTAAAATGGATTGAATTTGATAAAATCTTTAGTTATTTCTATATGCAATAATAAACCCTAAATTTCCTTTCAGCTCTAGCTTTTACAAAATAATTTAGAAATAGATTATTTCTAATGTGATGAGTTTCATATTATGATATCATATTAGAGAAAAAAGATACATATTGTTTAGAACACAATTCCTAAGCTACTACAGAATCTGGAAGAAAGTACTAAACCCTAGGGTTTCTAATTATATGTAAATTTGTAGTTTATAGCTAAGTAAAGAACATTTCCAAATCTGAATCTTATTATATATTGTTGATTATTTTATTTGAATGTCTAGTATAGATATATCAAATGTTAGTTAGGGATGGGATTGAGATTATCAATGTTTGCTTGATATCTTACTAAAGAAGGTGAAACCCAAAATGAGTGATAATTTGCAAGTTAGTGAATAAATAGAATGGAAGTTAGTAAAGATGATTCATTTGAAGAATTTTAATTTATCTAATTAGTTTATTATTGATGCATGATATTTCAATGAATGCTATGAAAATCATAGTTTAGTTTCATGCCAAGTTTCATATACATGTTTAGTTGTATGCAATCAGTAGAAGTAGTATTTTTACTAGATAAATCTTGTAATGTAGAAAATTATTATATGAGAGCCATGTTATATGCAAATAAAGAAAATTCAACCCTAAGAATATGGTATTCAGTAAATTAAGTATTTTTATTCCATTGTTCCTCAGTATGGTAAGTGAAGTAGCTTAGTAGGTTGGTTTATTGTATATATAACTAAAGATATAAGAAAAGTATTTAATACAAGATTAAGCTAGGAAATGTCAATTATATGATTAAATAATGATATTAAAGTGTGAATTGCACATGAGATCCCCTAAATATTGTAGATTCATTGCGCAAATCTACATTGTAGTGAAGGAAACATGCATAGTGACTGATAGAGTTTAAAATGAGGTAGTCGGATCATACCAGAGGGGTAACATGTTCTAGTCCTAGCGAGGATGGGATCCTTAAATAGTAGGGATATACAACAATAACCAAAGATTCTGGTGATATCCAGTGATACCCAACATCTAATGGAGATTCTGGTGGTACCAAGTTCACTAAAATTTTAGTTAGGTACTAAACATTTATCAAAAATCCTGGTGGTACATAGTTCAATTACTATTTAGTGAGCCAGTCCTTGTGGAACCACTATAGTAGACAATTTTAGCCAGAGTGATTTTAACTCTCTACATGAGTACCCATATGTAGAGGAGTTCAGTTTTAGCAGGCAAATGTTTAGCCATAGAGGCTAGATGTGGCGAGGCTCATTGTAAACTGGGTATCTAGTTAGAAGTCTTAGAGTCTCATGTCTACTCTAAGTTTTTCAAGATGATATCATAGCTTGTCTATGATTCTTTCACATGTCATGGTACACTTCATGTGGGTTCAGGATATTATAAGATGAAATTGAAACTGATCAAGTATGTTCAGTTATTGATTTACTCTTTTTAGTCATCTAGAGTAACTTGTTATTTATATGTTAATGACTGGTTCCTTTTGAGATCAATCAAGTATGCTCATATATTGTTTACTCTTTGTAGTTATCTATAGCAATCCTACTATTTATATGTTTGTTAATGAATAGTTACCTTAAGTTCTTTACTCTTCAATTTTAAATCCATTTGCTCAATAATTTATCTTTTGACAGTTTAACTGCTTTAAACTATTTCATAGAAGTACTCATTCACTGGACAAGTAGCTCACCACTCTACTCACAAAATTTTTAGGTACACCTTGAGAATATGGAGATCTAAATGTATATTAGAAGTCCTACTACAAGTTGAATGCTAGAGAGGTTCAAATATCCTATACATGTTACTCTAGGTTTCTTTTTAGAAGTACAAGAGTTTTATATGACTAGAGTTTTAATAATTTTGATCATGACAATGTTTGTCTTTAATAGTCAAGCCAAAAAATCTTGTAATATTGAAAAATAGTATGGATATCTTAATCTATTCTTTTTTGTTTGCAATCAAATAAAAGATAAAGGTTTTGATTATCAGATAAGGTTGATTCACGTGGTTGGTTTTGTTATACTATTCAGGTTTTATGAAAGACAAAATAAATAGTTAAGAGTGGTGTTTAGTTTTCTTGAACTCAGGTTATTCCCAAATTCATCATATATTAGCGATTGTAGAATCTGGGTGTGAAATCTTAGTATCAGAGCTTAGCTAAGTCGTCAGGCACCATTATGCTAGTAAGTCATAGGCATAAGTGTGGTAGTTAGGAGTCTACATGGTTATATCTATGGGAAGTTGGAGTTTTTGGAAACTCTAACACGATACATGAATGCTTAGGTTGACCAGTATCCGACTATCCTGTCTATTCATCTCTAGATTCCTTGGCAACATATGCATAGAAAGGATGGTCTAGAGAGAAACCCTAGAAGTATTAGGGTTAGAAGACCACAAAGTAAGGAAAGAATAAGAGCATAATGATACAACGTGATACAACTTTTGTTTTATACTACTATTTTGATTTGAGAATAGAAATGATCATACCTATATGAATCTAGATATTTAGTTTTCAGAATTTATATATAATATCTTAGGATTGTCATACATTATGAAGTTACTTCAATGAGTTTTATATTTCTTGCATATAGTAGAGCATAAATGATCTTCAAATGAGTTATCCCTAAGTGGATATTATTTTAGCATGCTTGAGATAAATAGGAGCTGGTTAATCCTAAGTAGATCTTGGCACAAGGCTGTAGGTTCGGCCTGGTCCAACTAACAAGATGCATTACTGGGATCTAACAATTCCTATTAACAATCTGATAGGAGAATCGATGAAGAAGTAAACCCAATAAGAAATGAGAATGTATACACACTTAGATATTGAAATATAAGAGAAAGATTAGAATAACAAAGTATTGTTCATAGAAAATAACTATGTTCAAGGTTTGGACATCAAACAATAAACCCTAACTTGAGGAATAAGTAGGAGCACAAATTCTGGATAAAGACTACTATGGTCATATAAAAGGATGAAGAAATAATTGATTTAGAGAACTGAAATATATAATTAATTGAGGCATTTTATTTAATTTCAAACAAAGGAAATTCAAGAATAAAGGAGTTAAAGAATATTGAAAGACACAAAAAAGAGGGTGAATTAATTGTGAAAAGCCTCATAAGAGTATAGTGTGTAAAGAAAAAAAAGAGATATAGAATTGAAAGAAATAAAACGGAAATGGTATAAGGTTGGGATTTTGGCTTAAATATGAGTATTACATAGAGTTTTTAAATATGAAATATGGGTAAGATAAGAGGAAGATATATAGAAGGCCTGGCTATAAAGAATCAATAATACATAATGGATCATATAATTGAGTAAAATGCATTTATATACTTCAGAAGAAAGGAAAAATGCAAGAAAGAGTTAAGAATACAATAAGTACATAGAAGAGGAGAATTTTTAGACAAATTAAAGTAAAGGGAACTAGATGAACATATAACTTTAAAGGTCAGGATAAAAAAGCTCAGATGAAACAAAGGAAATGATGAGCTTGATTAAGCAAAGAGGGGTTTATAATTTCAAGGAAAACATTAATTGTATATTTCTACAATGGACTCTAATGCATTTGTCCTTAGTCTTGATTCGATTCCAATTCTATATAAGAGTAACTAGTTAGTTTCAATAAGATTTACTAAATAAGTTCCTTATGATGAAGTGAAACTAATTTTCAAAAGAAGAATAAAAATAAGGCTATACAAATGGATAAGTTAAAGTTGAATTATATGCAAATAGAAAAGCTTGATAAGACAAACTATGTTCTCCCCTATATGGTGGTTTGAATTGAAATGAAGAACATCCAATGTATTTGGAATAAAACTAAGCTAGTATGAGGAAATATTGAATTAGATATTTGACTTGAGAATGGTCAAGAGATAATTAGAAATAAATTTCATTGAATACATAATCATACACATCAATAATAAACATGATTATAAGAGGCAAATAAAAGTTAATTATGGCACATGAAAGAGTTAGCATACATCAAGAGGATGTTATGAAATAAAGAAGGGTTTTAAACATGGGGAAGTAATATATGATAAAAAGAAAGACATTGTGAGATGTAAGAAAATTCTAAATAATCAAGTCTTATGGATGATGAGTAACTAAACTTAGATAAGAGAAATATGATAAGTGAATATTTGAAGAATAGAATTCTTTATCTTAAAACCATCATATCTTTTATATCTTCCTTAATGAGAGCAACATGGTAAAAATTGACAAGAAAATGATTTTTAAATTATACATAACCACCAAGACAGACACATTTATTGAATGTAATGATGACACAATGGAATGATGAAATCCCAATGGGGTACATAAAGTAAGTAACTTACCAGAAATGTCAAACTAGAGAAATGATATTCAAGTGAAAAAGAGAAGGAAGATTTTAGTAAACTTCAAGAGTGTAAAGTTTAAGGTTCAAATTAAGGGAGTAAAATTATGCCAAAGCAAGTTCATGTTATTGAATAAGGATCATATGTTGGAATATTTAGGGTAATGGCAGTTCAAGGGATGCCACTAGTGATTTGACCATGAGTAATGACAATAATATAAAATAAGGTCTTGATGTTAGAAATATGAGAAGTAAACTAGCAATGGTAGTAATCCAGGGTTTAAAGGTAGAAAATGAGAAAGATAGATAAACAACATGGAAATGACTAAGAATAGAGGATAAGAAATATATTTGAAATGCAAGAAATGTGATTTGAACAAAACAGTAGGTGTGATATAAGCAAAGTATAATCTGAAGTAAATTCTTACAACGATAGAAAGGATGATGGATAATCCATTATGTCCCCATATATTTTAATATTCGAGACAAATACTTTTACATGATCAAAGGGAGAAGGATACATAAGACGAAGTAAGTAATAATGAATAAGAAAGATGTAAGAGAAAACAAGTGATTTTACTAATATATGAATTTGGTTATAGACATATAATTTGTTAAAGTCATACCAAAGGATGTAATTTTTTTTGCATATGATTTTGATTGTACATGTGCAAGTAAAATATTAAGTTGAAAAGATAGTTAGTTAAGATCCTAGTCATTCATACCTATGATTTAATTCCATACTATATAGGTATTGCTAATTCTAGTCTTGAAGCTTATGAGTTCTTTGATATTTAAGTATCACAATATTAAGCTTCCAAATAACAAAGTGAGTTCCTTTTAATAAACTTTGTTATTATATATAACAATAGGACAAATGTGACAACTTATCAAACTAAATGAGATACTCAAAACCGAAGCACGATCAATCACTAATTATTCACATCCCTAAAAAGGGGCACAAATTTAAACTGATTAAATCTTCACAAACATATCGAAGAACAATGCCATATGGACCTAACATCTTGTATATATTCATATATCATGTCAATATCTTTTACAATTGTTCTGTGGCCTCAACCACACCATATATACAAAAGAGGTTATCCACATAAATAACATGTACAAGCATTAGAATGCTACCAAAAGCTCAAGTCAATCAAAACATCATATACGAAACTATCCCACCCAAACTTGAGAGTATAGGGATGACTTCTAGGACACACTAGACATCTAAACAACCTTCTTTTATGGTCCATCACAACAACTCCTCCTCGTTAGTATGGGTCTGTTGACGTTGCTGACAATCACCTAAAAAGATGTGGTGACCCACGTGGTGAGACCCATATCCCAGTGAGAGATATAACTCTCAACAATATTTATTTCTCATAACAAATTTTTGAATTAAATAGATATAGAAAGTAATATAACATGATATATATACCAGATATAAATACTTCATTAGGATCAGTTCTAATCATAGTCTTATTTGTAGGATTGAAATATTAACATTATTTTCAAATGATCATGTATAGCTAACATCATAAGCATAGATATCATCATAATCCTGGATAACATCATGAACATAGCTAACAACATAAACATGTCTTACTTCATAAGCATATTTAACAGCATAAGCATGTCTAACAACATAAGCATATCTAACAACATAAGCATGTCTAACAACATAAGCATATCTAACAACATAAGCATGGCTACTTTCTCTAATGCATTATACATCATCTATATATGAGAGGATAAAACAAGGGTTATCATCCAATTTGAATCAATGTATAACCCTAATTAGATATGCTACATGATTGGATTACATCTTTTATTAAGCCCTGGGGAGTTTGAGGCATACCACTTAAACTTTCAACTGACCATTATGAAGTCCTAATGAGTTCTATATAACTCTACGAGAGCCAGAATCTTAAGATCTTTTCCCCTCAGTCAGTATAAGCCCAATGCACGACATATTTGTCAAGCTGCAATCATCCTAGTTCGCCCTTGGTACACATGCCACAACACTAGAAATCAGGGTATTCAAAACCCTATCATCCGAGATACCACCACAACTATCTTCAATCACATCACATATGCACATATACGAGACACGACCTCAATCACTCTCAATCCAAGGCATGATCGCAACCATCCTCCAAACCTTGGGATCAGGATGACAAGGATATACTCTCCCTACACCCGCACATACTCAATAGTATGTGACTCTGAGTTTCCCTTATGGAATACTCTTTTTATCATCCAACAAAAACTGACATTGGAATGGCTCTATGACACAGGGCACTACATGATTAGGGCTTCACCTGATTAGTTATTTCCAATAGGGTGAATTAAGGCTGCAACAACCAAGTATTTCATACAAACCCTAATTCATATCTAAAAAATAGTTGGCATATAATAACCCCATAATATATAAGATGTATGAAACATATTCCTGATAACAACGTCTATGTATGCAATTCCATCATCATCATTGAAAGGAAACAAACTTCCATTAGGGTTCCCAACACCCCAAAAATGCCATCCATGATGAGACTATACTATCATCAGGGCTCATGCATGTCCAAAAAGCCATTTAGGACAAAATAGTACCACTTCCTCAGGTACATCATTATCTTTCCATGCCCTATAGAAGGCTCAACATATCATCAACACACTCATTACCTTCAAACCCATCATCAGGGTTCATCAATCATAAGAATAGTTATGAAATTCTCAAGAGTAACATAATAAAGTTACCTTTAGTAGTATGAATTGTGTCTATTCATTATTTCAACATCAGAGGAAGATAGAGATATCAAATCACCACTACTTAACCATTATAAGACTAATTCAACAATACATATGTGATTTGTATCACAAATCAACATTCATATATAAATCATTGGTTCATTATCACATTTAGGCAATACACAAGTAAACCATTATTTCATTTGTATACTAGGGCAATCATTAGGGGAAACCCTCTTTTCATTAGATCACTTAAGTAAACACATAGATAAACCATCACTTATTTAGCTCTCTTAGGTAACACATCGATTCTTTCAACTTCAAAGCCATAATTCATTCTTATACTTAGTCAAAAATAGAGGCTCTTATACTTAGATTCTCCATTGGATTGTTTATGTACTTGGATAAATCCAAAACCAAAGGATAATTGAACCCTTAGCCAAATTCAAAACCATCATATCTTCATAGTACTTAGTCAAAATAGTTCATGTAACAATCAATTCTTGAAAATACATGTCCACATGGGAAGACCATCATATTATTTGGATACTTAGCCAAAAACAACCCATCGAATTCTATGTAAGCAAGACCATTGAATCTTTTCAAAGATTTAACCAAAATCACTTCATGTTTCTAGTATGCCCATCAATTTATGAACAAGGACACACAAAATCATTGGTTCCTTACTTAACCCTAGGTTCATATAAGTGAAGCCATCATTATCTTATTCTTAACAAGTCCATCAGATTAAGTGTTACGGAACACGATCGTTTCTTTTCTTTGTGAAATATGCAAACATATACTAGACACGACATCAAATATAAAGCTTAGAGAAACCATTAAATGTTATGACATGGTGAATATAGACATACCTCAAGAGCAAAACATCACTTGTTAGGGTTTAAGGAAACCATCAAATCATTCATTGATGTGGGCATCATGACCATCAGTTCTCGACAGAAACATAACTATTGGTTTTCAAACTCAAGACAAATCCATCAAAATTGCAATTAAGTATAACCCATAAATTTCCAAAAAAGGCAAGTCATTAGACCATAAGTCGTGAGATAAACCAGTCCATAACACTTAAGAAAAAGCCATTGATTCTCACCACAAGGAAACTATCATTTCATGGACATGCAAGGTCTAGGATTCATATTTCTAAGGAAGAAACGTGTACAAGTTTAAGGGGTACATCAAGGAAGCTTATTTACTCAAGGACCACCTCATATACTCAAACCCTGGTTAAAGAATCAATCTTTATACTCATTACTACATTTTAGAGATAGATCTATGCATGGCAAGTTAAGAGTAAGCAAATAAATGTAAAAAGGTTATATAACTCACGTCAAGGAAGGTGATGAAGGTCCAAGAAATAAGGTAGCTCGAAGAAAGAGAAGAAAAAACCTAGCTTGAGTACTCCATCCGTCCAAGCTAGCTGCTTTCTCCAAGAAGAAGGAAATCCTAGGTCACAAGAGAAGAAAGAAGGTGTTCTTCAACCATATGTTCAAGCCCCAACCAAAACACTGTGGATTTGTCCAAGAAGGAAGAGAGAAGGAGGGAAGCAAGGAAAACAAAGGAAAGAATATGATCTTACTAGTTTAGGTCAAGAAATGAGGTTAGAAAGCTCCATAAGATCTTAGAGAGGGTAGATCCAAACCTTAAAAGCACATGCAAGAAAGCTCGAGCAAGCTTCTCCTTCTAGATATCCTTCTCCTCCACCAAGAAAGGGGGACGAGCCTTCAAAACAAAAAGAAGGTGAAGAGAGTGTGTAAAGGGTTTGTTTGGGTGAAAGGAGAGAGGTATATAAAGCTTAGGATGAAAGAGAGAGATGAGTTGAGGTGACAAAAAATGCATGCCATGTGTCCAAAAGTCAAAATATATCATTATCCATGCATGCAAAAGTTCCATGAGATCTTTGCCATGGTTTTCCATTGATTTATGCTTTAGTTAAATCATGAAGAAGTACTATCAGAGAACCCATCAGATTATTCATCAAAAAACCCATCAGATTCTAGGGTTTACTTAGCCGTTTTGCACATAATGATTTCCCATCAGATTGTACACTTCAACTAGGATTTACATAGGATTATGGACCTAAATGGAAGGCCATCGGATATTCTTCCACAATAAGGAACCATAGAATCATTACTCATAAGGTGAAGCCATCAAATTCCTACCACACTAAGAAAAATCATCACTTGGGGTGAAAACCCTAGATTTCCAACCTACCAAGGGAAGAGCAACAAACCAATGGTGCATATAGGTATTTAAAGATACAACCATTTCAAATATTATGAGGGTTAGTATGAAACAAAGCATGCATATGTGAAAATTACAGATAAAACCCTAGAAATGGGAAAATTGCATAAAAGTCCTTATAAGCACATAAATTGCAAAACGCAATCAAACAATGTCCAAATTGGACCATACTTGAAGATTAGCTTTGTCACATGAAATAAAAACACATATTAGGTTTGATTAAGGTTTTAAGCACCCCAATTAAGATATGCAAGGGTTTGTACAAAACAAGGTTAGGGGTCTTACAATAGAGTGAACTATGTAAACTTGGATGGTTAGATTGAATTGCCCAATACAAAGGTAACACCTCAAGAGAGTATGATAAGTTTCAAAATGGTTCATTTTTTATTATCTTTCCTAGTATTTGATTGTGTCATAGAAAATTCTTTTTATGTCACTGAAAAGCTTTATTTGAAATTTATTGTGAATTGGAAGGTAAACAAATGACTTAGTTTTGAATTCAATATTAAAAAATACAATAATAAGTAATATATACGATTTTAGAATTTTATAAGAAACCTAATTTTATGCATATTTATGTTTTTAGGACAAAACCTTTCTAAGAGGAGAAGATATTTATGAGCACACATGAGTTTAATTGGTAAATTAAGGTATACTTGAATGATTGCATGCTTAATTATATTGATCATCACTCAAAACTGATTAATGATGGTAGCCTAACTCTGATGTTATAAACCTAATAAAAATATAAATGTGCTTTTTTTTTTAATCATTATGGTTTGAGAAGTGTAAACCCTAGTAGTCCAAATTTGGATTCTAATAGTATATGAAAACAAAATTCGATAACTACAATGGTGTAGTAAATTATTTTAAATATTTTATAGGTATTACTTGTATTTACTTGAAATTTGTATATGATTTGGATAACTCAATTATTTGTGTTAGATAAACCTTTAAGAATATTTGGATGATCTTTAAATCTGTTGGTTGGTCAAATTGCAATTCAACCAACAATTCTAGAGACTGCAATACAGTAGTGGAGTGTATGATTTTTAGTTATTTATTGTAAGTCCAAATGACCTAAATTTACATTGGAGATTTGAAAATTTAACAGATAACATAATATGTTTTCATAATTTATGAAGGGATATTTACCTATGCACATAATGTCTTTAGAAAATGTTTTATGACTAAGTATTTTTCTAAGATAAAAGAAAATGTAAGTTAGGATTAATTTGCAATTGACCTAAACACCTTAATTTCTCTATATGGGTAAAGTACACTAACACAATATTACCTCCCATATTTCATGATTCATTCCAGATAAACAAACTTATTATAAGAGAGCAGGAGTTAGGGTTTGGATGAATAAAGAGGCAAATATGACCATTTGGGGTTTTATCTTCCTAGAGTTGATAAAATTTAGTAAGTTGGTTATCGTTCGACAACTTTTCTTGGTGGTTCTTTTCTCACATGTATAGATATCATCCCTCTTCTGATTTGAATCAAAAGGATACCAAATAACCATCTTTTCTCTTTCTTTCTCCTCAATCTCTATTATTAGGGTTCTTGAGTTGTAAGGAGGAAGAAAGGGATAGATAGCTCAAAGTTCATTATGGATTCAATGAGATCAGTTCTTGGGATATGCTTTAAATGTGTTTTTGCACCTTAGATGAATGGGTAGTTCCATTTAATAGTAGATTGCTCTAAAATGGATTGAATGTGATAAAATCTTCAGATCTTTCAATGTGACAGTAAACCCTTAATCTTCCTTTCAGTTCTAGCTTTTACAAAATGATTTGGAAATGGATTGTATCCTAATGTGATGAGTTTTATACAATGATATCATATTAGAAAATATATACAATTGTGTAGAATAGAATTCCTAAGTTACTATAGAAGTTGAAAAAAAACTAAAACCTATGGTTTCTGGTTATATTTGAATTTGTTGTTTATAAGGAAAGAGCATTGCCAATATAAATCTTATCATATATTACTTGATTATTTTTCTAAATGTTTAGTATAAATACACCAAATGTTATTTAAGGATTGAAATGAAATTATCAATGTTTGTTTAGTATCTCAATAAAGAGGATGAAACCCTTGAGTGATAACTTGAGAGTTAGTGAATAAACAAAGTGGAAGTCAGTAAAGATGATTCATTTGAAGAATTCTAATTTATCTAATCATTTTATTCTTGGTGCATGATATTTTAGTGAATGGTGTGGAAACCCTAGTTTAGTTTCATGCCCAAATTTCATATACATATTTAATTGTATATGAGCTAATAGAAGTTGTCTTTTTACCAGTTAAGTCTATGATGCAATGAATTCTTATATGCGAGCCATGCTATATGTGAATAAAGAAAATGGGACCTAAGAATATGGTATTTTATAAATCAACTAGTTTATTTCTATTGTTTCTCAATATAATAAGACAATAAATGTTGATTACATGATTGAACAATGATACTGATGAATTAGACATTAGATTCCTTGAATGTCATAAATTCCATATGGGTGTCCACACTATAGTAAAGGAAACATGCTTACTAAATGGAAGAGTCCAGGATGAGATAGTGGGAGCGTAAATAGAGGTGTATGAGGGTCTAATCCTATCAAGGATGTACTCCTTAAAATAGTAAGGCTATCCATGAATAATTGGAGATTCTGGTGATGCCCAATGGTACCAAACATATATCAGAGATCTTGATGCTACCAAGCTCAGTACAATTTTAGTTAGAGACCCAATATTTACAAGAAATCCTAGTGGCACCCAATTTAGTTACTACTCACTGAGTCAAATCTTGTGGAACCACTAGAATAGAGAGTTTTAGGCATAGTGTTTTGGACTCTCCGCCTGAGTACCCATGCAAAGCCCGGACCCACTGAGAGTTTTAGAATGGATGAATGGCACACATACCACCATTAGCCTAACTACACATTTTGTCTTCACAAACGCACAAGCCAAGATCAACTTTCTGACTGGTCACCATCCTAATACTACTCCAAGCTGAGCACACTTAATTTTAGAGTTGTTAGTTGTCATGAACACATCTAAGATTAATTGGTAAGGTAGGGTTCACTTGGATGATTACATGCTTCGTTAGATGGATCCTTTCTTAAATATGATTAAGGATTGTAGCTCAATTATGATGTGTAAATCTAATGAGAAATCTAAGTTTGTCTTTATTTTGAATAACTATGGTTTGATAAGTATAAACCTTAGTCGGATGAAATTTGGGTTTTTGCCCAATCATGCTAGGTGCTGGGGTGAAACGGGTGAGGTGAGAAAAGGACAATGAAATTGGTAATTGGAGTCTTAGTTAGTATGGTCGTGGTGTGTAGCACAATCATGTAGAGTTGTTGGTGGCATGAGCATTCTTGGCCACATGGTCATTTTGGAAGAATTGAAGTGTTGTTCAATTTTTGTACTGACCTGATGAAACCAATACACCACGATCGTAGTAGTCAACACAGTTGTGCAATGGCCGTGCCCACTGCCCAAGGATCTAGTAGAGTTTTAGAATTGATGAGTGGCACATAAACCACCACTAGCCTTAACTACACACTTTGTCCTCACACACACACACAAGATAAGATCAACTTTTCGACTGGTCACCCATCCTAATAATACTCCAAGCTGAGCATACTAAATTTGGGGGTTCTTAGTTGTCAGGAACACATATGAGATTAATTGTTAAGGTAGGGTTCACTTGGATGATTACATGATTCGTTAGATGGATCATTGCTTAAATATGATTAAGGATTGTAGCTCAATTATGATGTGTAAATCTAAAGAGAACTCTAAGCATGTCTTTATTTTGAATAACTATGGTTTGATAAGTATAAACCTTAGTCGGATGGAATTAGGGTTTTTGCCCAATCACGCCTGTGATGGGATGAAATAGGTGAGGTGAGCAAAGGAAAGTGAAATTGGTAATTGGAGTCTTGGTTAGTGTGGTCGTGGTGTGTAGCACGGTCATGTAGGGTTGTTGGTGGCACGAGCATTCTTGGTCACATGGCCATTTTTAAAGAATTGAAGTGTTGGTCAATTTTTGTATTGAAACCTAATGAAGCCAATGCACCATGATTGTGGTAGTCAACATAGTTGTGTTAGCTACATATTAGCATGGTCATGTCATCTTGCATGGGCGTTCTCAGGCATTTTCTCTTCAAAAGAGTGTTTTGTAGACTACATTATAGTGGTGCTCCATTTAATTTTGAATTATTTATTGGTAGCTCTGAATGATTTGAAAATTTTAAAGGGTCTTTGAAATTACATTCCACACACCATGATAAATTTTCATAATTTTTGGAGGAGGTTTTATCTCTAAAGTAAACGATTTATAGCAACATTTTTATGACAGAAAATTCAGCTAAAATAAGAGAAAGTATAGTGAGGTCTCAATTTGCAAATTACCCAAGAAACGCATTGCTCTATATGAGAAACATAGAACCCAAAGAGCTTTCATATTTTGTGATCCTTCTAGGAAAAAAAATTCTTGAGAGATAAGAGAGCTAGGGTTTTGAGAGGAGAAAGTGGTGGAGATGTTGACCTAGGGTTTCACTATTCGAGATATGATGAAATCAAGTAAGTTTAGCTTCTTCACATATCCTTCTATGGTGAATCTTCTCTCACATGTCAAGATTCAGCCCCTCTATTTATTTGATTCAAAATGAAATCAATTATTTCACTTTTCTCACTTGTTCTCCATAAATCTCCATTCCTAGGGTTTCGAGTTGAAAGGAAAAAGAAAGCGTTGATTTTCTAAGGTTTTGATTTGAGTTTGATATTTTAAGAGATGGACTACGTTTTTAAGGTTATTTCACACCTTAGGGTGAGTGGCGACTTCCTTTAAATAGTATATTTCACGAAAATGAGTTAAATAATCAATAGTCTTCAATTACTTTGTATGTGAGTACAAACCCTAAACTGCCTTTTGATCTAGCTTTTGCAAGATAATATGAAATTGATTATTTCTCTATTGTAATGAATTTTAGATGATAAAATCATATTATAAATGGATATAATTCATCTAAATGAGAATTTCTAATGTAATTGTGGAGTGTATAAGAATATACTGAAATCTAGGGTCCTCGACTATGGCTGATATTTGCTATATAACTGAATAAAGAAGTTTATCTATTTGATTCTTTTTGTTATGAATGATTGTTTTATCTGAATACATAGTACATATATGTCAGGTACTATATTGGATTTCATTTGATATTATCAATGTTTGCTTGATTTATCAGTAAAGAGGGTGAAACCCTAAATGAATGGAAAGTTGGAAGATTGCAAATAGACATTATGAAATCCAATTGATATTATTATTTTCTTATCATAAATGCATTTGTTCAAGGTTATTCTTGATGCATGATATTTTAGTGAATGGCATGAAAACCTGAGTCCAATTCATTATAAGGTTTCATATATATGTTTGGTTATATATGAACTGCTAAGAACAATCTTAATTCAGTGAATGTTTATGACACATTAAATCCTTATGCGAGTCATGTGATATGTGAATGAGTCAAATGAAACCCTAAGGATAGGGTATTGAGTGAATCAAGTATTGTGATATCAGTGTTTCTTAGTATGAGATGTTGTGATGTTCAGTAGTTCAGTTTGTGGTACATTTCACAGTTGATCAATGAAATGAACTATTTATAAAGCGAAAGTAAGAAATGTTGATGTAATGATTGAACGATGAAGTTATAGATAGAAATAGACATTTAGATTATGTGAACACTATAGAATCCTTCACATGAGGCTAGCACTGTAAGGAGGAAACATGCTTCCTGATTGGAGGTCCCACATAGGTTTGGGTAAGCCGGAGCAAATCATTGTGGGGTACGAGGGTCTAGGCCAGTGTGGGAAGACTCTTTAAATAATTGGTATCCAACACCAACCAGGGATACCAGTGGTACCTGAGTTATGAGTCATGGTGATCAGTGGACATCTTCGGTAGGTCCACCGATGGACAACTACCCTAAGGGATTGACTCCCCACTTGAGTTCCCATGTTGAGAGGTGGAGTCTGAGATATCCGGTCGCTCCCATTAGCCACCGAGAGGCAGGCGTGCCAAGACCCGCTGTAGATAGGGTCTTACTTAAGAGATAGGCTTACGAACCTGAGCATGCTTCTAATCCTTATGCAGTGAGATCGTAGCTTGTTGCATCACATGTTGTGGTTCACCTCATGTGGGTTTAGGGCATAATGAAATGAATGAGAGGCTAATCAAGTGTGTGCAATATTTCAATTATTCTTTGTATGTTTCTAATTTACTAGTTACCTTTAATATTATTCAAGTATGTGCACTATTGATTTACTAATTTTGCTTATATAAACCAATCCTACCGATTATATGTTTGTGAAAGATTATATCCTTTATAGCTAGTTACTATTTTGCCTTATATTCAGTTTCTCAAATAACATATCTATGAATATGTAAGTGATTTAAACTATTTCTTTGAAGTACCCATTCACTGAGTGAGTAGTCTCACCCCTTTACTCACAACTTTTTTGGGAAACCATGAGGATCTGAAGAATGTCAATGCCAGAGTAGATCTTCCACGATAGCTAAGTCATATTATTTAAGTTCAGTCGGTCCCTGTCACTTGAGGTCCTTGAGTAGAAGTGAGAGATTTGTATATGATGATGTGTAACTTTGTTTCCTTAATAATAGAGAATGTATCCAATTGTCATGTTATGTGTACATGAAAGTGTGAGAAACATAATGAAAGTTTAGACATGTATCTTTATTGTTGAAATCAGATTAGAGTAACTGTGCTTTATTTCCCTTGCAAAGTTAGTTTATATGATTAAATGTGAGAAGACAGAGTTTGAAATCAAAGAAAAAGTTAAGGGTGTTCTTTGTATTATGTTTAATTGTCAACTTATTCCCTCATCTCATTATTAGTGGAAATTGTGGGCTGTGAGATATTAGGGTTAGAAGACTAAAAGTAAAGGGATAAGAGCATAAAGATATAATTTGAAACAACTCTTACTTTATATTGTTGCTTTGATTGGAGATCAGTAGAAATGCTCTTGTATATTTGAATTCTGATATTATGCTTTTTGAAATATATATGGTTCTTTAAGATTGTTGTACACAATGAAATTAATTCAGTTATTGTTTAAATTCTTTGCATCAAGTAGATCATGAGTTATCTTTAAATGATTTTTCTCTAAATGAATACTCACCCCACTTGTTTGAGATGAATAGGATTTGGTTAATTTAAAGTAGATCTTGGCTTCAGGACTGTAGGTTCAGCCTAGTCTGGCTGGCAGGATGTGTTATCGAAATCTAATGACTCCTATTTATTAATTCAGTGATGGAGAGAGGTAACTAAGAATGTAATGAAAATGCACATACACTAAGATATTGAGATATAAGGGGAATTCTAGGATAGCCAAGAATCAGTTGTCATCAATATCTACGATCCATGTTTGGGGTCTCAAATAAGAAACCATAAATTGAGAATGAAGGAAGAGGGAACATAAATACAAGACATATATTAATATGTAACATAACAAATGAATAAGAAAGGATGGATAAAGAGAACTGGACCATATACCTAACTAAGGCACTTTATTCAATTTGAAATGAAAGAAAGATAAGAGACAAGTGCATAAGAAGCAAAGATAGAAAAATCCATTATTATGAATGGATCCTATAATCAAGTAAAATGCACTTATGTACTCCAAAATAAAGGGAAAATAGGAGAAAAAAGGTAAGTATACAATTAGTACATAGAACTGGAGAAATTTTAGGAGAATTAAAGTGAGGAGAACTAAACAAACATGTATACTATAAGACTAGGATAAGAAACTCAGATGAAATAAAAGGAAGTGATGGAAATGATGAGTTTGATTAAGGAAGGAAGGTTACATAATATAATTGGGAGTATGGAATGTGTATTTCTATTATGAAGTTTAATGCATACATCTTTACCACCTTTTGAATTCAATGTCTGTATAGAGTAACAACCTACTTTCCATCAAATGTGTTCAATAGGTTCCTAGTGATGAAATGGAACTAGTTCTCAAAAGAAAAAAGGTGCAACTAAACAAATGATCAAGTCAAATAAAGGTGTTTTTTTCCAAAATAGAAAAACTTGATTACAAGAAAGACAAATGGTTGACCCCTACATGATCCATTTGATTGAAATGAAATCAATGTAGTGTATTGTGCATAAGATGAAACTAGCAGGGAGAATATTGATTGATAATTTCTACTTCACCTTAGTTAAAGGATAACAAGGAATATGGCATGGAATACATAATCATACACATGCATGAGAAACATGATCATAAGAGATTAGTAGAAGTTAAAGTTGATAGATGGAAGACTAGCATACATTAAGAAGATGATGGAAATTAAACAAGGGTTTGGAACATGAGAGAGTAATATAGATGATAAAAGAGAAAGATTGTGAGATGTGAGAAAGTGACATATGCTTAGCCTTCTTGTTGATAAAAAACTAAACTTAGATATGAGAAATATATTAAGTGAATGCTTGAATATAAGAATTCTGAATCTCAAAATCATGTTCTCTTTTATATCTTCATTAAAAAGAACAACGTGGGAATGAAGTTATAAGAAAATGAATTCTATCTGATGCATAACCACCATGGTAGAGAAATTTATCAAATATATTAATGACACATAATATAAACCCTAAACCCTGGCAAGATAAATTAAGAAAGTAATCTATTTGAATGACCAAGTAAGAGAAAGGAAATTCAAGTGACAAATATAAGGAAGACTTTAAGGGAGTAAAATCATGTCATAACAAGATCATATTATTGACAAGGATCAAATCTTAGAATTTTTCAGGTTGTAGTAGTTCAAAGGTTGTCACTAGTGATTTGACCTTGAGCATGAACATCTCTATAAAATAAAATGTTGAGATTATAAAAATACGAAGAAAATAACAATGATAGTAATTCTGGGTTTAAAGGTAGAAAATGAGGAAGATATATAAACAACATGAAAATGACTATGAATGGAGAGTAAGAAATAGATTTGAAATGTAAGAAGTCTGATTTGAATAAAGTGAGATATGTTACATGAGCAAAGTGTAATCTAAAATAAATTCTTGTAGTGACAGAAAGAATGACAAATAATTTATTCTTACCTTAAATGTTTCAATGTTAGGAATGTTTAATCTATACAATCAAAATGAGAAGGATAAGTAAGAAGAAGCAAGTAGTAGTGAATAAGAAATGAAATCATGTGAAACAAATGGCTTTCAGTAATACATGGTTTTTTTAGAAAGTATAATTTGTTGAAAGTATATCAAGGGATGTGAATTTTCTTTACATATGATTTCAATTGTACGTGTGCGACTAATATACTAATTTTGAAAGGTGTTATGACTTCAATCATTTGTTCAAGTAATCCAACTCAATATTCTATAATTGTTGTTAAATCTAGCCTTACAACTTATGAGTGCTTTGCTATTGTAGTAGAACAATAGTAAACTTCAAAATAACAATGTGAACTCTCTCTAATAACTCAGATGTGATATAGAACTATAGTACAAATTGAACTATACAAATTGAGATAGTTGAATAAGATTACCAGTATTGAGAAAACACCTCAAGAGAGTATGATATAATTGAAAATGGTTGATTTCTCTTTCTCTTTCCTAGTAATTGATTGTAATATAGAAAATTCTTTAGCTACATTGAGAAGCCTTGTTTTAATTTTCCATAATTGAAAGAGAAATAAAGGACTCAGCGTTGGAAAAAAAATTTTAATATGAAATACAAGAGTATAGTGACATATAAGATTTCAGAAGTTTAAAAGAAACCTTGAATATACTTTGCTTGCATATTTATGTTCTAAGTATGAAGCTTCTTTTGGAGGGGAGAGAATTGTTATGACCACATCTGAGCTTAATTGGTAAGCTAGGATTTACCTAGATGATTACATGCTTAGTTAGATGGATCATTGCTTAAACATGATTAAGGATGGTAGCTCGATTATAA
The DNA here is from genome assembly GCA_963693085.1 of Alisma plantago-aquatica. Classification (NCBI taxonomy): domain Eukaryota; kingdom Viridiplantae; phylum Streptophyta; class Magnoliopsida; order Alismatales; family Alismataceae; genus Alisma; species Alisma plantago-aquatica. The sequence goes on along the minus strand of OY856411.1, from coordinate 712,197,062 downwards.
TGTCTTACATCTAACAAGAACTCTAAGCTTGTATTTATTTTGAATAACTAGGGTTTGATAAGTATAAACTTTAGTCGATGAAATTAGTTTTTTTGCCCAACACGCCCATACTGGGGTGAAATGAGTAAGGTGAGAAAAAGACAATGAAATTGGGAATTGGAGTCTTGGATAGTATGGTCATGGTGTGTAGAACGGTCATGTTGAGTTGTTGGTGACACAAACATTCTTGGCCACATGACCATTTTGAAAGAATTAAAGTATTGGTCAATTTTTATACTCAAATTTGACAAAACCAATGCACCATGGATGTAGTAGTCAGCATGGCTGTTTTGGATCCATCTTAGCATGGTTGTGGCAGCTTGCATGGCTGTTTTGGGGCATTTTCTCATCAATTGACTATTCTGTAGACTGCACTATAATAATGCACTATTTGATTTTTAGTTATTTATTGGTAACTCTGAATGATCTGAAATTTCCACAGGAACTCTAAAATTACATTTCGCACACCATGAGAAATGTTCATAGTTTTTGGAGGAGATTTGACCTCTGAAGTAAATGATTTATAGTAACATTTTATGACAAAAAATTCAGCTAAAGTAAGAAAAGTATAGTGAGGGGTCAATTTGCAAAGTACCCAAGCAACTCAATTGTTGTATATGAGCAACCTAGCACCCAAGGATCTCTCATATTTTGTGATCCATTCTAGAGAACAAAATTCTATAGAGAGGGGAGAGCTAGGGTTTTGAGAGCAGAAAGTGATAGAGATGTTGACCTAGGGTTTCACTATCTGAGATATGATGAAATTAAGTAAGTTTAGCTTCTTAGCATAGCCTTTCCTGGTAAATCTTCTCTCACATGTAAAGATTCTGCCCCTCCTCTTATTTAATTGGAATTGATATAAAATATTTCCCTTTTCTCACTCTTCATCCATACATCCCCATTCCTAGGGTTTTCGAGTTGAAAGGAAGAAGAAAGCAATGATTTGGTAAGGTTTTTATATGAGTTCAAGATTTTCAGTGATGGGTTATGTTTTTAAGGTGTGTTCACACCTTAGGGTGAGTGGGTACTTTATTTAAATAGTAGATTGCATGATAATGAGTTAAATCTTCAATAATCTTCAATTGCTTTGTATGCGACTACAAACCCTAAACTGTCGTTTGATCTAACTTTTGGAAAATGATATGAAATAGATTATTTCTCTATTGTAATGAATTTTAGATGATAAAATCATATTAGAAATGGATTCAATGCATTTAAGTGAGACTTATAGAGTAATTGCAGCGATTATAAGAATATACTAAAATCCAGGGTTCCCGTCTATGTCTGAGATTTGATGTACAACTGAATAAAGAAGTTTGTCTATTTGAATCTCTTTGTTATGACTGATTGTTTTATCTGAACGCGTAGTATATATATGTTGGATACTATCTTGGATTTCATTTGATGTTATCAGTGTTTGGTTGATCTATCAGTAAAGAGGGTGAAATCCTAAATGAATGGAAAGTTAGAAGTTTTTAAATAGACATTATGAAATTCAATTGATATGATTAATTTATCTCCTCATTTGTTCAAGGTTATTCTTGATGCATAATATTTTAGTGAATGGCGTGAAAACCCTAGTTCAGTTCATTTTAGGTTTTCATATATATGTTTGGTTATATGTGAACTAATGAGATCAATCTTTATTCAGTGAATGTTTTTGACACATTAAATCCTTATGTGAGTCATATGACATGTGAATGAGACAAATGAAACCCTAAACATAGGGTATTTAGTGAATCAAGTATTGTGATATTAGTGTTTCTCAATATTAGATGTGGTGATGTTCAATAGTTCAGTTTGTGGTACATTTTACATATGATCAATGAAATGAACTATTTACAAAGATAAAGTAAGAAATGTTGATGTGATGATTGAACAATGAATTTAAAGAGAGAATTAGACATTTAGATGTCCTGAAAACTATAGAATCCTTCAAAAGAGGACTGCAATGTGAGAATGAAACATGCTTCCTGACTAGAGGTCTCACGTAGGTCCTGGTAAGCTGGAGCACATCATTATGGGGTGCAGCGGTCTAGGCTAGTGTGGTTGGACTCATTAAATGATTGGTATCCAACACCAACTGGAGCTTCTGGTGGTACCTGAGTTATGAGTTGTAGTGATTAGTGGAGATCTTCGGTAGGTCCATTAGTGCACAACTAGCTTGAGGGCTTGACTTCCCGCCTAATTACCCAGGTTGAGAGGTGGTCTCAGATATCCAGCTGGTCCCATTATCCATCAAGAGGCATACATGCTGAGGCCTACTATAGACAAGGTCTTACTCCATAGATAGCCTTAGGAATCGGGGCATACATGAAAGTCTTATACAGTGAGATCGTAGATTGCTATGATTCTTTCACATGTTGTGGTACACCTCATGTGGGTTCATGGCATAATAAAATGAGCGAGCGGATAATCAAGTGTCTACAATTATTAAATTATTATTTGTATGTTTCTAGTTTACTAGTTACCTTTAAGATTATTCAAGTATGCACAATATTGATTTACTCCTTTTGCTTATATAAAGCAATCCTTCCAATTATATGTTTGTGAAAGACTATATCCTTTATAGCTAGTTATTGTTCTACCATATATTTAGTTGCTCAAATAACACATCACTAAATATCTAAGTGCTTGAAACTATTTCTTTGAAGTATGCATTCACCGAGTGAGTAGGCTCACCCTTCTACTCACAACATTTTAGGAAAACCATGAGGATCTGAAGAATGTCAATGCTAGAGTATGTCTACCACAAGATCTAAGTCAGATTAGTTAAGTTCAGTCGGTCCCTGTCACTCTAGGTCCTTGAGTAGATGTGAGAGAGTTGTAAATGCCAATGTGTAACTTTGTTTCCTTGATAATAGAGAATGTATCCAATTATCATGTTATGTGAACATGGAAGTTTGAGAAATAAAATGAAAGTTTAGACATGTATCTTTATTATTGAAATTGGATTAGAGTAACCATGCTTTGTTTCCCTTGCAAAGTTAGTTTATGTGATTGAACGTGAGAAGACAAAGAGTTTGAAACCAAAGAAAAAGTTAAGGGTATTCTTTGTATTATGTTTAATCCTCAACTTATGCCCTCATCTCATGATTAGTGGAAATCTTGGGATGTGGATGTAACATTAGCAATGGGCTCCCTAAAATGAGGTCTGCCTTGGTGATATGGGTAGTCCAATCATTCTTGTTAAGATCATTTTATCTTAGGCCTAAAATACTAGGAAGATATAATCTCCCCACCTAGAATCTTGACGTCCTTGTTAAGGCTCAACTAGATGGCCTCCTAATATTTCCCCATTTCAATGAAACCTAGAATGTCCATGGATATCGAGCTCTAGATCATGGCTGCCAGAGCAAGGGTGGTTACATCACTATGGACAATCCTTTCCAACAGGCCTGGATGGCATGGCTCAAGAATATAATGCCACATGCCCAAGTGGGACCCACCTACTAGAGGGGTTATGGATCTGATACCATTTGTAATGCCTGATACCACCACCAATGGCTTTATTAGAGTTTCAGGAATGACAACTAGCCCGATAGACTGCCAATGGTCTTAATTGTGCATTTTGTCCTCACTCACGCACAAGACATGATCCACTTCCCGACTGGTCACCCATCCAATACTACTCCAAGATGAACACACTTACTTTTGGTGTTATTAGTGATGGGCTCCCTAATAAGGAGGTGTACCTTGGTGATTTGGGTAGTCTAATCGTTCCTTTTAAGATCATTTTATCTGAAGCCTAAAATCCTAGGTTGTTCTAATCTCCCCAATTAGACTCTTGAAGTCCTTGTTAAGGCTCAACTATATTGGCTCATAATATCTCCCCATTTTAGTACAGACCCAAAATTGCCCATGGATAGCCAGATTCCGATCACGACTACCGGTACAAGGGTGGCTACATCACCATAGACAATTCTTTCCAGTATGCCTGGATCACAAGGCTTAAGACTGACATGCCATATGTCTATGTGGGGGGCACCTACTGGAGGGGTAATGGATTTAATACCATTTGTATTGTTTAAGCCCACTACCCATGGCTCTAGTAAAGTTTCAAGAACTATGACTAGATGTGTAGACTGTGGATGGCCTTAACTATGCACTTTGTCTTCACTCACACACAAGCCAAAATTAATTTCCTGATTGGACACCCATCCTAATACCAGTACAAGTTGATAATGCTTAACTTTGGAGTTCTTAGTGATGGGATCCCTAAAAAGGAGGTGCACCTTGGTAATATGGGTAGCCCACTCATTCCTTTTAAGTTCATTTTATTAGAGGGCTTAAATTATGCGATGTTATAATATCATTCAGTTATATTCTTAACGCCCTCATCAAGGATCAACTATATGGCCTCATAATATTTCCCCATTTCAATGCAGACCCAGAATGGCTCATGGATACCTAGTTCGCAATAATGGCTACCATCACAAGGGTGGTTACATCACCATGGATAGTCTTCTACGACATGCCAAGACTGCATGGGTTTAGAGGAGGAGTCCAATTTTATTGACCAATTTTTTAGCTTCCCAAGACAAAGTGGTGAGGATCGTTGCATACTGGGTATCTAGTTAGTATACTAAATACCCAAGTATACTCTAAGTGTTATATGGTGATATCATAGAACATGTCATAATACACTTCATGTGGGATCAAGTCATAATCAGATGAAATTGAGTTGATCAAGTGTGTTCAGTTATTGGTTTACTTTATATAGTCATATAGAGTACTTTCCATTTGTATGTTTTTGAATGAAAGTTCCTTTTGAGATCAATCAAGTATGCTTAGATATTGTATTACTATTTGTAGTTATCTGTAGTAATTATTCTATTTATATGTATGTGAATGACTAGTTCCTTTATAGTTTTTACTATTGAACTTTAAATATAGTTTCTCAAGAATATATCTTTTCACTGTTTAAGTGTTTTAAACTATTTCATAGAAGTATTCATTCACTGGGAGAGTAGGTCACCACTCTACTCACAAAAAAATTTAGGTACACCTTGAGAATATGGATATCAGAATGTATATTAGAAGTCCTACCACAAGTCAGATGCTAGAGAGGTTCAAATACTCCTTGTCACTCTAGGTCCTTATTTAGAAGTGAACAAGTTGTAAATGAATGAAGTTGTAATAATGTTTTATCTGACAATACTTGTAACTAATAGTCGAGAAACCAAGCTTGTAATCTTGAAATATATTATGGATATCTTAATCTATTTTTTTATGTTTGCAAACAGATCAAAGATAAATGTTTTATTTCTCATATAAGATTGGTTCATGTGGTTGGTTTTATTATACCAGCTCAAATTTTATAAAGATAAAATAAATATTTAAGAAAGGTGTTTAGTTTGTTTGAACTCAAATTATGCCTAATTTCATGATCTATCAGTGATTGTGGAATCTGGATGTGATACTACCAGTCTCACTATATAATGTCATCTTTTTACAGTTTCTAGGACTGTGAGTACAACACAACCAAGGTCAATGGAATCTATAGTATCCACTTGCATGCACACTGATTAATGCATCTAGCCTATTAGATCATAACCCACTGATGACTCGTACATCCATAGACACATAGGGACACAAACCATTCTGATTTGAACATTTTTGGACTAAACATATTTGCTTCCTTGAAGTCATGGGAACATTGGCCAAGGAATATCGGACACAACTATTGTGGATTCTATACACACAAAATTATTAAGGCTATTAGGAACACTATTAAACATTGGAACATGTACACCTTTGGGAACTTACAAACCTTAATTAAGTCTAAAGAAGCACAACTATTATCTATCACACACAACCCACCACATGACAATACATATATTGACACCATAAAATATATAAAATCTTTATCTGACATGGAGAAGATCTTATGGAAATAGAGATATAACTGTAAATGGATCAAAAAAGGTGATAAAACACTAAATACTTCCACACACATTGTAAAAATTATAAAAAGAATATCCGTCATATGCAACCTGGATAATTTTGATTGACACAACTAAGAGCAATATATTTTCATTGCACATTCTAATAATTATTTCTAACTTCTATTAAAAATGGTCATCATACTTCATGCTACCAAGGATTTAGTTGGGATTTTAGGTCATAAGAAAATTGCATCTAGTAATTCACTCATTAACCCTTTCATAAATTCAAATACTTTGTATGCTATGAGGAACCTAGGTTTAGACAAGTCCCATGGTCCTGATGGTTTAAGTATGACATTTTACCGTACTGCATGGGAGCATATCAACACTGGATTTTAGAATTTTATTATTTTGATGCACAGGAGAGTAGACATAACACATCATATCAAAATCATAATCAAACTCATATTTCACTCATCAAGAAGACTGATCAACCTACATTGATTAGGGAATTTAGACTTAATAGTCTGATCAATACATCCTACAAATTCATTGCAAAACTCCTTATCCTGAGGATGAAAATTTACTTTAAAAAGTTATCTTCTCATAATAATGTGCATTTCTACCTAATCAAAACATATCAAATGCCTACATTATTGCCTCAGAAACTATCCATACATGAACATCTTCCTTACCAAAATAAAACTTTATTTTGAGAAGGCATTCAACAACATCAATTGGTCATTTTTGATCCAATATCTTCATGGATAGGGTTTTCCAACCATATCGATTCATTGGATACATTCATGCATCAGTACATGTGCATTCTTCATTGTTATCAATGGAGTTGTATTGGATACTTTAAAATACCAGTGGCCTCAGATAATGTGATCCCTTATCACCATATCTCTTTATCATAGTCACCTCCATCCTTGACATATTCATACAACTAGGCACACAATGTTATCTTATAGATACACTTGTAAGGTGCCATAACAACATTATGCAATATGCAAATGATACCATCATTTTTATTAAGCCTAAAGAGAAACAAGTTATTCACATCATCCATATATTGGGTGTATTCTCATACATCTCGAGTCTTATGATCAACATTTGGAAATCCACTATCATAGGTACACATGTTTCATCATCCCTTATGGATAGATTTCAGCCCCTCTTGAGATGCAAACAATAAATCTTTCTTATCAAATATCTAGGCCTTCCACTATCATCGTGGCGTATTCATGTTGCTGAATTAAACCCCATTACTGATAAATACTAGAAACACCTATCATCATGGTAGACCCACCACCTCACTCTTGGAGGTTGTCTAACTCTTCCCAATGCATCACTCATCCCTATAATCACATATCATCTTAGATACATTCCCCCTCCTATAGCAGTTGTCACACACATAGACAAAGTCAAGAGAAACCTCTCATGAGATCATAATAAAAGGCGTACTCACCTGGTTAATTGGAGCACTATATGTAGCCCTAAACAATATGGTGGTTCAGGTATCATAGATTTACACACACATGTACTATGTCTTACTCATGGATGCCATATGTCAGAATGAACAACATCTATAATCAAAGATTATATTTTATAAATATTGTTACAATTACAATCAATGAGACCATATACCTATTAGATACCATTCACATCTATGAAAAATTATTACCAACAACATGTTTATTATACATAACACTATCAACAACCTCCCCTCACAACAGACTCCACATTCACTTTTAGCATTATCCATGGTGGCATGGGCACGCCCCAATTCACCACCTCACATACAATAATGTCATTCTCGAGCCCCTTAAACATTGTACCATATACAAGACCCTTAAGCTAATAAGCTCACACAAACAAAATGGCCTTAAACATTTTTTACAACAACACCTGACCTGCATGGAGTTTACTAAGATGATCTCATCTACGAAAACAAATACCATAACAAGAGTTACACAGATATGGGGAAAGGTTTACACATCGAAACAAGCATATACATATTACAAATATAGAAAACAAATCTTTCAGTACAATTATATATGACATATAATATGCCCACCTAATGTACATATTTCATTCAGCTAATTTTGGCATGACAAAAATTATACTGGCATACACTGTATGAAATACAATATTCAGGCATTATCTATTTTTTATGTGCAGAACACATAAAAAACCAATCAACATCTTTTTTCACATGAAATATGGAAAGGATATATGGACACACTTTACTAAGCAACCACCATCCTTCCATCCCCTAAACTTGGTTTTGAACATAGACTATCAAGTACATCAATCACCCTTTAGGTGCTTATAACAGTAAATCTATCATTGTGACAATTATATGGGGCATATAAATAGAGAGGAACAATACATTTCACAAAAATATATGTAAGACTGAAGAACAAATGATTCATTCGAAAAAATCATTTTATGATGACAAGTTTTTGCATATGAGGCATGTATAGGCAAGCTTCTAGAATACAAATGGCTCCTGACACTGACAAAAATGGAAACAGAACACACATGGCTTCCATGACACATATTTTGAAAGAGACTGATAAGAACTAGAACTTTTTATGTTATCTTACAATTTCCTTTCATTTCAGCATTGGGTGTTATAAGGAAATCCCAACCTTTCACAAACATTTTCATCTACTTTTAGATGCTTTCATGTTTTCGATGATGGGGGTGAAACTCTTGGTGATCACCTCTATCACTACTAGTTGATATCTACTCTCTACCCCCATGTGGTTGCAGAGGGTGTATATATATATATATATATATATATATATATATATATATATATATATATATATAATGATTATAAAAAAAGTTAAGCTGGTTTGATGATGACGATAGTTGATTGGAGATTAATGTTGCCAAAAATGCAACATTTTCTATAATCAGAATACACTTGCCAAAATTTTCTATAATCATAACACACTACGTAGCGAACAAGATGCATAGTAAATTAATGCATGGTTAGTATCTAATGATTATTCAATGACTAAGTAGAATGACATTTAAAAAAAATACAAACATGTTTGAATGTTATGTGAAAATTCGAAAAGACATGAATTTGCCAAGGATCTCAATATTTTTATGTTACATATATTTTTCTATATTTTAATAGTTTGGAATATATTTAGTTTGCATTTTCTCTTTTATACACTAACAAAAACATGGTGAAAACAACCTTGTGATATATACGCCTCACTTATATATAAGGTAAAACAATTTAAAATGATACTGCCAACCTCTATTAATATTCAATTTATCACTTTTAATAAAATTAATAAAATCATATTTTATTTGATGATGTTTTTCCTTTTTGGATGTATCACTCTAGTTGGGGACGATGCATCCTTAACCAGGACGCACTATGCGTGGATTCTTTGTGGTCGTATCTTAGTGGGAGAAAAACTTTCTAAATTTGTCTATGATACCACGTTACATATATGTCTTAATAACCTTAGTTTAATCATGATCAACAAAAGATCATTAGTTTTATTATCTTATATAATTTGATGTATTTTTAACAAATAATAAAACTATTTTATAAAAAAAATATTTTAATAGACAAAATGGAACAATATTGAAATTTATTTATTTTTCTATAAATTGTATGTAACACATCGTTATCTTTAATGCATTAATTTATATCAAACTAGTTTTTACTATATCTATTGACATGTAATGTGTTATCTATCTTTTATAATGTGTTTGTTCTAATTAATCAAAGTATTAGACTAAATTTTGCATGTGCTAATTTCTTATTTAGTTATTACCCTATGTATTGAAAATGTCAATTGATTTTATGCTCTATAATCTATATACTCATATACTATTTACATGAAATAGTACTTGTATACAAAAAGAGTTATGTTAAATATAAATTTTACTCTAAACTTTTATCTATCATAGAACTTTATGTTAGTTGTGTTTCTTTTAAAACTTAGAACAAACTAGGAGTGCTTTAGATGTAACTGTTAAATTCTAGAGTGGGTTTAATGACTACCAACACAATCATTATTTATCTTTTTAAAATATAACACTATGCAAAATGGCATTGAAAAAATGTCTATTATGAATACTATTAAGTGAAGACATTTTCTTGACATCTATAGAAATTCTATATAAATATTGTTTGGAATCCAAAAAGTACATTTTAAGTGTTTTTTGACTATCATTATTTAAAATCGATCACAATTTCAGTTTTTCTAGGGTTGTAAATATTTGTTAACTTTGTTACCTGAAATCCATTATACTTTTATAAGATTGTTGTTATAGCTAAATATCGTGTCTCTATGTATATTAACAAATTTGATGTTGTTGGTTTTATTCATAAAGTAAATAAGACATGCTATTTTATAAACTATAATGTGAAATATGTATAATCAATTCTTAGAGTTAGTTCTGCTCCTCTACATTGTCTATACTCTTCATAATCTGGCATTGTATTATAGGGCTCTTTGTGCAAAAGGCACTTCAATGGATAATATAAGGACATATGCTTGGTTGGTCAAGAAAAATAATATATATATCAAATAATATGACTAATGTATTTAATATATTATCTATATACATTATTTTCTAATTAGATATTGTCATTGTTTGTTTTTGTATCATTTCAATTATTTTCATGTTAATTACTTAAATTTGGTATCCAATGGTTTAATATTTTATACTATATTATACATTTTAGTCTTACTATTATACATATATCAATATTATGTTATGTAATATGATGTTTCAGTAATTTTATTATCATTATAAACATCTACTTTTTACAAAAAAATTAGGCTTGTTAAGGAACCCTATAAACATAATAAAAAAATGTAAAAACTTAGCATGGAAACATAATAGAAGTCTTATTTATGAAGGTAATGCATTCCCATTTGAGTATAAATTAGCTTCAAGTGACTTCCCTATAGTGGATAAATGCATCATAGTCATAGATTTATTGGTCTCACACAGATCAATACATTCTAGGCAAGAACACATTCATTAAAATTTGTCATTTATGTTAATTTTTTAATAACAAATCAGATATTATAAAAATAAAAGTGAAATAATTTTTATCTTATTTTTAATATTTTTAGTCAATAGGAGAGAATAAATTCATCCAGTATCCCATTATTAGACTACATGCTAAGTAGGTGAATTGTTGTAAACAACAAAACAACTTATAGACCACCTATACTCATCCCCAATTAATACAACTTTGTATATAACTAAAATTGTAGTAGTCAAAATTGAAAGCACCTCTAATAGGTGAAGACATCAATGCTAACCTATTGAAAGAGTAGATCATATTAAGAGAATGATTGTAGATAGAAAGTTCACTAGCAACCATGTTGACCTTTTAGATGCCAAGGTACTACATCAAGTTGTTGTAATAGATCAAATACATATTGAGAGTCTACTTTAATTAATTTTGGCATATGACCATGTATGGAATTGAGATTTATAGTATACAACAAGGAACTTCCACTACCTGCATCATTGGAGTGAAAATGAGTACTCACCTTGTAGGTTGTCACATCAAGTTTACTTTTAAGCACCTCAATAGAGGCTTAGACCAAACTCAAATGTCAGTAAATCTTTTAGTTGATACAGTTGTTCAACAATCATTCCTCAAAGACATTTATCTTTAGTATTTTTATCAAATCAAAATTCCACAGAGATAGAATATAATCTTGAATTTGGCTCTAATGTGCTCGACCTTCTTGGTCTTTGATTCATATTGACTAGTGCAACGTGCTACCCACATATTCCACAACATGACTTGGGGAAGAAAGCCTCTCTAAAATCCAAGTTGGCACTCGTTGTATGCCTTGTTCCAACATCTTTGGAGCATGACATAGGTGAGGATGTTCTCGTCTCATATTAATGTTGGTTAGCTACTTCACCTTACCCCAAATAGCTACTTCACCTTGCCTCAAAAAGATCTGTATATCTTTCATGTACATAAAACATGATCTATACTCTCACACTTTGTTAGTGAGAAACATTCACAATGAAGACTACAAGACTATGGATATTCTAACTCTTTCATTCACTATTGGTGCTCTTCACAAGGAGTATTCCTCTTAGTGATAAATCCATACCAACATTTCCATTTTAAGTGGTAAAGTAAGAACCAAAATCTTCTATGGTGATACCACACAAGACAACCTACTTAGCAATGAGCTTTTTAATAGGGGCAATGGAGAACACATTCTTATCAGTGGGTGTAACGACCTCGCCTCCCAATAACCCCCAATTAAGGGAGACCAAGAGGTCAGAGTCGTTATCCCAATTAACCAGATCAAAGGTTTGACAAATAATCAGTAATAATTATAAAATTCTACCAAACTATATTGAAAGCTGATATAAAATAAAACTTTACATACCTTTTAAAAACTTTTGATATCTACATCTATCCACAACTTAAAACTATTCTATCTAATCCTCCTCGCACTTTATTTCTTATTTTCACAATGTGTCACTTTACTGTTTGTTCTTTTCAGGATTGTACCTACAATGCCGACAAACAAAATGTCGGTCAGCATAAATGAATATGTCGGTATGTGGGGACAAACAAAATTTCACAAATATAGCTAACAATCTAAATATCACAATCAATTTAATTAACAAGCCAATTTATGCTTTCAATGTAACATTCTCCACTGCTTTTACCCTAACCCTGGAATACCCTCTTTAGGGTTTCTCTTTTGCCATTGACTTAAGGCCACCTTCTCAATCCCGAGCTTGGTGTCTGGGGTCACCTCTCATGGTGCCCATTAGTCATGCAATAAAGACCACCTTCTCAATCCAGAGCTTGGTGTCTGGGGTCACCACTCATGGTACCCATGGGTCTTCCCTCCTGGGCTTGACCTTTTTGCATCATCCATCAGGGTGGCATGTAGGTGGGAGAATACACACTTATATTATAATTGTGATAATCATAGTGACTTTATGATTTGTAAGTATGAACATCCAAACTAATAGGTTGCATCCAATGTGATTAATCATCCAAAAAATCTTTGGGAAAGCAATGTGATTAACCATAATTTACCACATACCATATCCAGAGCAACTTGATGTCCAAGCAATAATGATAAAGAACAATCAAACAAGAAATCAACAATATCTTGAAATTAATGCAATACATCCAAGTGTTATAGTTTATCCAAAACATTCTCAAGATAGACTTGGATTCCATCTTAGGCTTTCTAGGCCACTTTAGGGTTTTATTAAGGTTTTAGCATCCATAATACTTTTATCACTTTTAATGCTCTCTTAGTTCTCAAACCCTAACTTCAACATCATAAGCCTACTTAAAAGTCAATTAAGTCTATTATTCCCCTTTTACACTAAAATTACCATCTTTATCTTTTTAAGTTATTTCAAGATCATTAGACTCAATTATCACCTTTAGTTTCTTTCAAATTGACAACTCATATTTCATTATAGTTCAATTCACATATGAACTCTATTTATTGCTAATATCACATTAATCCACTAGGAAACTCTAATTTCCAAATTAAGGGTATTTATCCACAATTAAGAACTTTTATACTCAAAATAGCTTAGAACCATCATATCTCAACTTTATACATGAATTTGAACAATTAAAGCCATTAAGAATTATAATTATTAACATTAGGGTTTCAAGGCCCATTAAAGCTTATTTATGTACATGAAACCCTAAATTAATCAAATTACACATAAGGTTCATCCTTTTAGATCTAATGCATCTTTTTATAATCATCATGTTAATATCAACTTTAATCATCCATATAATCCTTCTCGATACATTAATCATCTTAAATTAGGGTTTCTTAATCATTAATTCATTAAAGTTGATAACTTCCACTACTTTTTGAATTACAAGAGGAATTAGGCTCTAAAACTATTTTTAATGGATTTCTCGTATTTTTCTGAGTAAAAATCACTACTTGTATTTTTCGGCCAAAGGATCTATTTTTAACGATTTATACAAGATTGAACCTTTTTCTTGAATATTGATCAGAGAGGTGACTAACCTTTTATTTTTCAAAAAACTTTGGACCGTTGGATCCTCGGTCGCCTTTGACCGAGTGTGATTGGATGGCTCATGAGACACACATCCACTAGCCAGTTGATGAAGAACTCCACGAACTAGGGTCGTCGATCGGCGCCCGCGGTCAACAGCTGACTTCAATCGAACGGTCACTGTAGATCGCGCCTACTAAACCCAACAGATGACTCTGTGGTGGCACCGCGACTGCAAGCTCGTTGGAGCAAGCTGATCTCATCAGGCCAGGGCACGAGAAAACTAGGGAAGGCGTCGTTCAAGTGTGCGAGGGTGAGAGGAGTTGAGAGGGGGTACCATTTATAGGATTTAGGGGCTCTTTTAGGGTTCTCCAAACTCGCCGCTACCCTGGTTCTCAGCCTAATTGGGCATTTCTTTTAGAATGAATGAAACCATCTAAAATCTAGGTTGTTTGGGTGCAGAAACATTTCACGAACTTATTCGTACAATTTCCTTTCTCGCACACGGGGTATCTTGCGAGGAAATTGGATTCGGAAATCCATCTACTTTCCTTCTTTAACTAGAGGAGGAGGACACCCAACTAGTGTAAGATCCATGGTCCCCTGGACCATGTGGGGATCTGATGGTTGGCGTCACTCCCTTGTATTCCCTTTCCTTTTCTTTTAATCAAATATATTGCAACATTTAAATAAAAGCTTATCACTTTAGGGAAACTTCTAAAATCCATAACTCTCAAACCGATTGTCCAATATATACCAAATTTTGAGGGAAACTTAATAATGACTTAATATACCTCTCTTCCAAAGTTGGGATCATTATCTAAAAGAAAACGTGCATTTTCTTTAGGTGCAAGATATTTCTCAATCAGGCTTATTTCTCACATCTTTTCTCTCTCTTTTTTTTCCATTGAGACTCCTTGGACCCCAAGAAATCCTAAGATTTCGAAATCCTTTTTGAAGTATGCTTATAATCCTTCTAGATGCATCTACATTCTTCATTTTTCATTGTCTTACTTATTTCTTTATTAAGATGTTTCTTTTCAAGGATTTCTCTTTATCTTTCATTTCCTT
The DNA here is from genome assembly GCA_963693085.1 of Alisma plantago-aquatica. Taxonomy (NCBI): domain Eukaryota; kingdom Viridiplantae; phylum Streptophyta; class Magnoliopsida; order Alismatales; family Alismataceae; genus Alisma; species Alisma plantago-aquatica. The sequence continues at coordinate 712,182,021 of OY856411.1, read as the reverse complement.
TTTTTCCTCTTTTCATATTTCTTTTATTAGAAATCACATAGAAATGAAATTTATTTAGTTGTGGCCATTAATTCCACTTTCTAGAGATTTCTATGTAATTATCATAATTACTTTGCTTAATATCCATTATCTTGTATCTTTTCCTTTTATTTGGACTTTTCTTCTCTTTTATATCCATTATTGGATTAATCTAATAATAGAAATTACGAAATTCCTATCAAAAGGGAGACTTGCAAAGAAATTCATCTTTTGAAGCAAAGCATGCAACCTTTTCAATTAAGTCCATATTCACAAAATCTTTACAATTCAATTATGAAAACCTATGAAAAATTGAGGTTGTAACAGTGGGCCACCCATCTAGCTTGTCTGGCTCGTTCATGAGCTTATTTGGCTCGTCTAAAGGATGTACAAACCTTACTCAGTGAGCAACCATCTCAATATTGGTTGATCTCATGTTCTTTCATCAAACACCAAATCAACAATGGTATGCTGCTGGCTAAATTCCATATATGTGACATAGTCATCTCATTTCATTCAAAAAACAAGAAGGAGATCTTGCAAAGCAAAGCTAAAGGAGTTGCAAATGTTTCCAAAAAATTAAAGCAAAGCTACCTTTTTTTCTAAAAATAATCATGATCTATTTATATTAAGATAAAAGCATTATTGAATATCCTTTGAGGGGATCAAAACATATCATTTAATATTATGATGACACTATACTCTTACTCAAACCTAATAATTTCAACATTGGGAACTTTTTCACATATATCATGTATCAAAATAAATTTCCACAAATATTCCATAATTGGTGCACATATCATCCAGTATGGTTTAGATAGATACACACATGTTGTAATGTAAGGAGGAGAAATTTCCCATCAAATATATCGATAATTCTTTGTTTCCAAACCCTTTGCCTTCTTCAAGTTGAAACCCAGCTATCACATATTTTCAACAAAAACTATCTTGGTAGATTTCCCAAACATTGAGCCTTGCATTCCTTGAAGTAGCTCATAGCAACCTCCCACAGACAACCTCCTACACTAGGAGTAGTCAAGGAGAACAAATACAATACAAGGAAAAGAGAGTGGAAGAAAGAAAATACTTAATCAATGAAATACAACACTTTGATCCTATATCAAGTGTTAAACCTCCTAACCACTTAGTATGGACGTTTCTTGGATGGTGGCTAAGGGGGTATGGCTATAGGACATGAATTTAGAGCTTAAAGAAGAAGCTAGTAAGTGATTCTCAACTTTGTTGCTTTCTAAAATGGATGCTCAAGTGTAGCTTGTGTATTATTATATGCAAGTGATTATTTGGGTGTCCTAAGGCCTCTCCTATGAAAAATCACTAGAGGGGGGTGAATATGGTTTTAAAGTTAATTTAACAATTATTTAACTCAAACAACCAACCACAAAAATATTGGACAAGGGGACAAGGATTTAGAGTGGTTCCAACCTTAGCAAATACTAAGGAAGTCAGTCCACTACCTGGTTGCTTACCCAACCGGGATTTTGAAAGAATTAAATTTTATTACCTCACAAGGACTTTACATAAAATTACAATTCTTTCACCAAACCCTTCGAACAGCCTTCCCCTAGAAGTAATTGTACCAACCTTGAAGCATCCTTTTTGCAGTAACTTCAAGCTCCCCCTTGAAGTAGCCTTCCTCTTGAAGTAGCTTCCCATTGCAATAGCCTTTTTGAAGTAGTTCGAAGTCCACCTTCTCCTCCGAGAAGAACCTTCTCCAATCCGCAGCCTCCAACCCTAGGAGTAGCAAGGAGAATACAAAGGATAAAAGGAACAAGAAGGAAAAAAAGAAATTGCACTTAACCTTTGAAGCACAAGGCTTGATTTGCCTATATCAAGCGTGTAGATTTCCTAACCAATGTATATGGAAGTGTGATTATTGTGGATAGGAGATACTAGCCTATAGGATACGAAATTAGAGCAAGGAGAAGAATAGCCAATGCAAGTGTTGCTCAATTTCTCAAAACAGATTCACAATTGCAAGTGTAAGCTCAAGTGTATCACAAGTGAAGATTAGTGAGTTTAGGTGTCCTAAGACATGTCCTATTTATAGAAATGACCTACACGTGCTTAAGGACGTTCTAGACACTTTCTAGGGGGTTCTTAGTGCTCAACTAGCTGTTATGTGTCCACTAATTGCATTTGTAACGGCTAGTTAATTGACCCTGAAAAGTGCAGCCAGAACTCTTCTCGGTCGAAGATTTGTCGACCGAGAGTCCTTCTCGGTCGAAGTTTTGTCGACCGAGGGACTTCCTGGAGCAAGTGTTTACAACGTTCATTTCCAACTCCCAACCACCTTGTCTGTTGGGTCTAACGGCTAGTAGGGTCTATTCTCGATCGAAGATTTTGTCGACCGAGAGTTTCTCGGTCGAAGTTTTTGTCGACCAATATTTTCTCGATCGATGATTTGTCGACCGAGAATATTACTGACTCATTGTATTCATTTACTAAGTGTGTGTATCAATGTGCAATTGTGATACTATCATGATGAATGACCTATCTAAGTGTTGTGAGTGGATAGGGAAGATCTAAATGCTTGATTTACATGATATCTAATTACTTGTACATTATATACTTGTACAAGCATTTACATTTGATTACGATCATGAAAATAAAGCGATTTTATCAAATTGTTCTTCCAAGACTTTGTTATCCATCACCTTATATGCTTGTTCTTGAAATACTCAAATAGCACGTTAAAACCACAAGAATGAAATGTTTGTCATCATCAAAATAAATGGATTATCATAATGTCCAATTTAGCCAACAATCTCCCCCTTTTCGAAGATGACAAAAATTTCTTAAATATAAAATAAGGAAATATAAATCATATGAGTTTCATACCTAAAGTTTACCTTTTGTAGCCTTTCTTGTTTTGCAAGTGGGTGCTGGCTGAGATATTATGAAACTCATTTTATTTTATGTTTTTGATTTTATATTATTTCTCCCCCTTTGTCATTTCAAAAAGATAACCAAGATAAATATTAAGTATGAGTTTTATTTCTCCCCCTTAATTTTATAATTTGATGCTCCCCCTTAATAAGATATTCAGTTTGCAAAACTAAGGGATTAATATAATTGTAAACCATTTTTGTCAAATTTAGCCACAATTTGTTTCTCAATCATTTGCAAAGGATGTTAAGCCTTGAAATGATACGAGTTTCTTTTAAGTTTATGGCATATGTATATTAATTTCTCACTCATTTTACAAGGAATGTTAGGCCCTGAAAATGATATGAGAATCCTTTAAGATTAGAGTACATGAAAGGTGTCTCTAACCAAATGCACGGGATGTTAAGCCCATATTTGTTTAGAGAATTCCTTTAAGAACAAGGTATATGAAATTTGTAGATTTCTTCATAGCCAAGAGTAAGAATACTAAGGTCATAACAAGCTTCAACTGATATTTGCAATGTTTTGTAAGCTTCTTAATCAAATAATCAAATTTGTTTATGTGAGCTCCCCCTTAATCTTATAGTAAAGATAATTTAAGGATTCTAAGGTCACAATCAATATTAGATCATAATAAGTTGACCTTTTATGAGAGTTATGCACTAAAATTATGTTTTCAATATGTTAAACACATTTTGAATCAAGATACTAATATTAAGTGTAGTAAAATGATGTACAAATAAGCATTTTGTCAAGCTTATTTTAGGTCGACCTTGACTTCGACCATAGCGCCCCTTGGTCAAACTTGATTTCAACCAAGAGGCAATTTCTGCAGATTTCCAATTTGAACACTCATATGTGAAGTATAATATCTGCAGGTAACTTTATTAAATAAATATCAATTTGAAGCACTTTGAGTTATACCTATTATGAAGAAGTTTTATTAATTAAAAAACTGAATATAGACATCTCAATGAAGTCTTTATCCTTGATTTTCCTAGACTGTATTCATTTTGAATGATGTCTCCTAAGCTTTGCTATAGGTACATATATATTAATTCCATTTCTTCTTGTACCCTCATTTTCATATGAATCATAGGATTCTTTAGAAACATATATCCTTGGAAGCAAGATTAATATCTTAAAGTCAATATTTTGCTTGTGATTTCTTAGAACAAACAAATAGATAAAACATTAATATTTTTGTTCTAAGAGACACTGTTTGGCTTGTCATAGCATCATTATTCATTTATTTCAAGTCGTTCATACAATAATCATTATCTATTATGTCAAGATGCATTTTTGCCATGAAATTTTACTATTTATGCAAAATAGAATATTCATATAAGCTAAATGACGATGATCAAGAATATTATCCATCCATGGTTTGTATATAGGGATTAAAGATTATTTTAAACAAGCCAATGAAACATAATGAGTATGGCACAATGATTTTGAATAGAACAATAGAAGCATTCATTATAATGATAATTTCATGAAATACAATGATTATGATCATTTAGACTAATTATCAATACACATGGTTCCTATATAGATACACCAAGAAATACTTTAGGAAAGATCATGTGAACAATGATAAAATAGTAATTTCTTTTGATTAAACTAATCATGATTTTCAGTTTTAAACCATTTAAAGGATAAACCAAAATAATCTCATTTAGGTTTATAAGTTTTCAAAAGATGATCTTCAAAATTTATTCTTGTTTTGCATGTAAAATCAGTCATTAATAACAAATTAATAGCAAGCTAGGTTAATTGAAAACAAGTTCAGTAGATTTATTTCAGACTTGACAACAGAAACCTGCTCGGTCGACCATTTCTCGACCGACAGTTCTTCTCGGTTGACAGTGTCTCGACCGAGAAAAGTTCTGTACTGTTTCAGAACTGTTTTCAGTAATTGTTTCCAAGTAAAAACAAAGTTCATTTTCAATTCAATCATGCAATTTGAAAATTTAGCTTGGTTGAGATAGAGCATATGAATATCAAAGTAATATTTAGATCAAATCTCAACTAATTATATTTTAAGTCTTTATGCTTTGAGAACTTTAATTAAGGCAAAATTTTGTCTTTGCAGATTTAAAAGAATTGTATATTTTCAAGTTAGAAGTTTTAGATACTTGGATTAATTTGTTATCTCATTATGTTAAGTTGAGATAGACATAGAAATATGCAACTAGAGTCCTTGGTCATATCTCAACTTAATTTTGTTCATTTAGTTTGGGGGTTTTGGAACCCATACTAACTCGACATCCTTTTTCTTGTAAGGACATGAAAAAGAATAGTGTCCAAGGCGCAAACAGTAATGACAACATATAGAATCAATCTCATATATCTTTCTATGATTTTGTTCTAGGTTGTTCTTGGGTACATATGTATTTGTGCCTTTAGGTACATACATAGATTGACTCTTTGGCACTTGTGTTCTTCCCCAAATAGGCTTTTGATAAGATTTTCCTTTAGGCTTGTAACCTAGTCCTCTCCTTCCAATTTGATGGTAAGAATTATTTAAAATTTTATCAAGCGTATCATTGTTATTCAACCTACTAACTTTTTGTTGCAACTTAACAATCTCATCCATTCTTTTATTTATGTCTAACTTTGCTTGATCTAGATTAGATAACAAGGAATCTCTTTCTTTCACAATAGTATCATAATCTAGATGTGTACACAGAATATGTTGTTTTTGAAGATCATTTACTTGAGTTTGCAAATTTAACTTTTCTAGAGAAAGAAGATTACAATTTGCTTCTACAGATTTTAGCTTAATATCATGATCTTCAATAACCTTTTTGAGATCTTAATTTTCAGATGTAAGAGCAAGAAGCTTAGCATGTAACTCATCATTTGCTTTATTAGATTTCTTTAATTTCTTCTTGCACTCAATATATTTATTGTGTGTCTCTTCAAGACTAGCAACTAGCTCTTCTTTAGATAAATCAAAACGGCTTACCTCTTCTTCTTCTTCTTCTTCACTTATTGTAGCAATAAGACATTCTTTATGCGTATCTTCCTTCTTTGACCTCCACGGGCAACCAAGTGTTGTGTGGCTTGTTCCTAAGCACCAACTGCAACTTGTTGAAGATTGCTCCATACTTTTCCTTTGTTTGCGGTTGTAGACACCACCACCCTTCATACTTCAAGACTCGATTAGAGCTCCTTGAAGCCTTCTCTGATACCAATTGAAAAACCACTAGAGGGGGGGTGAATAGGGTTTTAAAGTTAATTTAACAATTATTTAACTCAAACAACCAACCACAAAAATATTGGACAAGGGGACAAAGATTTAGAGTGGTTCCAACCTTAGCAAATACTAAAAAAGTCAGTCCACTACCCGGTTGCTTACCCAACCGGGATTTCGAAAGAATTAAATTTTATTACCTCACAAGGACTTTACATAAAATTACAATTCTTTCACCAAACCCTTCGAACAGCCTTCACCTAGAAGTAATTGCACCAACCTTGAAGCAGCCTTTTTGAAGTAACTTCAAGCTCCCCCTTGAAGTAGCCTTCCTCTTGAAGTAGCTTCCCGTTGCAATAGCCTTCTTGAAGTAGTTCGAAGTCCACCTTCTCCTCCGAGAAGAACCTTCTCCAATCCGCAGCCTCCAACCCTAGGAGTAGCAAGGAGAATACAAAGGATAAAAGGAACAAGAAGGAAAAAAGGAAATTACACTTAACCTTTGAAGCACAAGGCTTGATTTGCCTATATCAAGTGTGTAGATCTCCTAACAAATGTATATGGAAGTGTGATTGTTGTGGATAGGAGATACTAGCCTATAGGACACGAAATTAGAGCAAGGAGAAGAATAGCCAATGCAAGTGTTGCTCAATTTCTCAAAACAGATTCACAATTGCAAGTGTAAGCTCAAGTGTATCACAAGTGAAGATTAGTGAGTTTAGGTGTCCTAAGGCATGTCCTATTTATAGAAATGACCTACAAGTGCTTAAGGACGTTCTAGACACTTTCTAGGGGGTTCTTAGTGCTCAACTAGCCGTTATGTGTCCACTAATTGCATTTGTAATGGCTAGTTAATTGACCCTAAAAAGTGCAGACAGAACTCTTCTCGGTCGAAGATTTGTCGACCGAGAGTCCTTCTCGGTCGAAGTTTTGTCGACCGAGGGACTTCCTGGAGCAAGTGTTTACAACGTTCATTTACAAATCCCAACCACCTTGTCTGTTGGGTCTAACGGCTAGTAGGGTCTATTCTCGATCGAAGATTTTGTCGACTGAGAGTTTCTCGGTCAAAGTTTTTGTTGACCGATATTTTCTCAATCGACGATTTGTCGACCGAGAATATTACTGACTCATTGTATTCATTTACTAAGTGTGTGTATCAATGTGCAATTGTGATACTATCATGATGAATGACCTATCTAAGTGTTGTGAGTGGATAGGGAAGATCTAAACGCTTGATTTACATGATATCTAATTACTTGTACATTATATACTTATACAAGCATTTACATTTGATTACGATCATGAAAATAAAGCGATTTTATCAAATTGTTCTTCCAAGTCTTTGTTATCCACCACCTTATATGCTTGTTCCTGAAATACTCAAATAGCACGTTAAAACCACAAGAATGAAATGTTTGTCATCATCAAAATAAAGGGATTATCATAATGTCCAATTTAGCCAACATCCTATTTATAGGAATGGTTTACAAGTGATTAGGGGCGTTATAGGGAGTGTCTAGAGTGTTCTTAGTGCTTAACTAGCCATTAGGTAGGAAGTAGTTGGGTTGCAACAGCTAAAATGTTTTTTAAAATATAAAGTTTCTAGAACTTTTCTCGGTCGACAATATTGTCGACCAGATGACTCTCGATCTGCAATATTGTTGATCGAAGACTCTTGATCCACAATATTGTCGACAGAAATTGACTCAGAACTAAAGATTTGCAAAGTTTTTTTCGATTATCTGAGTCTTCAACTGGGTGAATCTTGGTCAATAATTTTTTCGTTTGAGAAGGACTTTTTGTAATGATTGGTGATGTATTTGAGGTCCTATTTATGACTTATATGAAACCTATCAAGCCTAAAGTCTTCATGTGAGTGTAAGATAGGGTTTTGGGTAGATAGGGAAGATATAACTCTTAATTTACGTGATATTTAAGTACTTGTACATTATATACTTATATAAGTTTTTACATTGAGTACAATCATCAAAATATTAAACAATTAAGCTCATGGACCTTCAAGTATTTGCTTAATATGATCCTCATTTTATGGAACCGTAAAATACTCAAATAGTACATTAAAACCACAAGAATGAAATGTTTGTCATCATCAAAACAAGGGGCATGTTAATGTCCAATTTAGCCAACAATCTCTCCCTTCTTGAAGATGACAAACATTTCTAAAATATAAGCAACATATTTGAAATGAAATGAGTTTCATACTTGTGATATACCTGAGACGAATAAGTTCTTTTGATCTCATAAAATGTGTGCTAATATACCTATAGAGATATGGAACATGATATCCATCTCTTAAGGCAATTTAGCACCAATGAATGTCAAGCCAAGAGATCATGAAACTCATGAAAATATTTAAAATATTTTTCTTTATTTTTATTGCTCTATCTTTGTCATTTCAAAAAGATAATCATATGTGTAAACCAATAAGACTCCCCCTTAATTGATAACTCCCCCTTAATTGTTTATTTCAAAAAGAATGTCAAATTTAGCCACAATTTAAAAACCAATATTAATTTCTCAACCATTACAAGGGATGTTAAGCCCTAAAATGATATGAGATTCCTTTAGGCTTATGGTGGGATCAATTAATGTATTGCTATATTAAAATTTTCAACCATTTACAAGGGATTTTAAGCCCTCAAAGATATGAGATTCCTTCGGGCTCATAGTCGAATCAATAAATGTGTCTCTAACCAATTATAAGGGATGTTAAACCCATATTGGTATAGAGAATCCAATTAAGAGCAAGATAAAAAAAGTATGCACATTATATCCAAGAATTGTGTGAGCCCCCCTTAATCTGGGATTAAGAGAGAAAGATTTCTCCCCCCTCTCCCACGCCCGTGGCGAAGGTCGAGCGCCTGGGAGGGTGGTAAATCAAGGTGGCAACTGGGATTTAAACCTGGGTCCCTTTGTTAGGGGACACTGTGCTTGACCACTTATAACACTCCTTGTCACCCCCCCCCCCAAATCTCATAACAAAAGTGAGCTCAAAAATATTAAAGTATTTCAAATCATAACCAGCTTTAAAATCATTTGATCAAGTAAGACTATGAGTCAACTTTTATGATCTTTAAGCAATCTTGTTTCTTGCACTATTTTGATTTAGAAATTTCTCTCATTCGAAGCATTTAACATGATAAGAAAATTATAGATTTAACATACCAGTATTGGTACAAATAAGCATTTCTGTCAGGCTTATTTTTGGTCAACCATGACTTCGACTGGGGTGCCCCTTGGTCAAACTCCTTGTTGGCTGAGAGACAGTTCTGTAGAACCTGCAACTTATTTAGAATTTCCAAGATATAACATTTTCTTCTATATTAGCATAATTAACCAATCAACTTTTGTATGCATATTCAATCTTGTTTCAAGTCATGGGTTTAGGCAACATTAATTTCTTGTTTTACGATTCTATTAAGAAAACAAATTTTTTATCCATTTGAAGAGTTTGATATCCTTATGAGTGGCTAGAGCTAAATAATATATGAATGGCCTCAAGTCTATCCATAGATACATAAGTCGTATTAAAATATATTTACTCTCATTATATCCTAGCTTTTTTATGCCCATTTAGTTCCAATGGATATTTTTCCTTTAGGTCTAGGAACTGAATCTTATGCATTATTATTGGTAAGCAATTTTACAATAATCAAATCTTTTAAGAGATATTACTTAGCCTTGAGTTTGTTGGATATAATCATCATTTATTGTTCATTTCTCTTAGATGTAGACTTATAAATCCTAGATGCTTTGCTAGATGTGAAATATTCCTAGATAAATCCATTTTGTGTCTAAAGATCGAATTCATCATTTTTTGAAGAGAAGACAACATCCTTTACCACATATAGATAAAATTCAAATGAGTTCTAATGAAGAAAAGTTTTAGTTTTGAAAAGAGATCTTACTTTTGCTTGCCTAGAATACACAAATCTCAGATTTTTTAAAAGAAAGTTTAGGTAATGATTATATTCTAAGCAACTTTCTTGCATGAGCAATCTTTCCATGCCATAAACAATGCACTATTTGTGGATAGTATCCATATAGTTAGGAGGTTTACAAATATTTTTCCTTTATCAACAACTAAGATGTTTTCCTAGGAATCATAACCATTGTCCTAACACTTATAATGTAGTTATTTGACAAATAAAACATTTAAAATTTGTACTAACATTACCTATGCCAATAGTTTTACCTTTGAAATTTCACCTTTTCTCCAAGTGTATAAAGAGTGTCCTTGTCTCAATTTCTATAGACCATCCAAACCTGCAAAGTAAAAAGGTTTTGGTACCCATATGGTGGTCCTTTTGGTTATAGATGATTTTCATTATTTTATGAATCAAAATGAGAAGCATTTTATGTCTGTCATGTATTGATTTTAAGTAATGGTTTTAATAACAATAATTTCTGATAGAACTATTTTCTGTCGAATTTGTTTTTTGACCGATAAGCAGCTCAGTCAAGATTCTTGTCGATCGAATGTAGTTCTACAGGAACATGTACTACTTTTAGTATGAACATGATATTTTTTATTTCATTTGTTTTAATCCAAATGACACATTTAATCAATCCACTACTCAAAGATATATAAGTTGAAGCTTATTTTAGTTGAGATAATATATTATGAATTTTAAAATGAAGTTTAGGTCAAATCTCAACTAATATTCCTAACATTTCTAAGTTGGATGTTTTGGAACCCAAACCAAGTCAACATCCTTCTTTTTCTTGTATGGACAAGAAATGAATAGTGGTTAAAATGTTGACCATAGTGGCAACAAATAGAATCAATTTCATTTCTCTTCTTAGCATTTTGGTTATGTACTAGATTGTCCTTGGTTACATACACGATGACTGGCTCTCGTGCGTCCTTTCCATGTTTAGGTTGCTAGAAACATCATCCCCCATTACTTCAAGACTTGTTAGGGATCCTTGAAGACCTGCTTTGATACCAATTGAAAAGATCTAGATGGGGGTGAATAGAGTTTTTGGTACTTTAAAATTTTAATTAAAAACTTAAAGCAAAGAAGGAGGAGGAAATAGGGAAGACAGTTCGATTTAGAGTGGTTCCAACCTTTGAATCAAAGGTTGTCAGTCCACTACCCAATTGTTTCCAATTTTGATTTTAAAAGTGAATTATTTTATTTACCTCACAAGGACGTTACAACAAAATACAATCACCTTCCTAGAAGTAACCTTTACCTTGAAGTAGCCTCAACCTCCTTGAAGCAACCTTCTTGAAGTAACCTCAAACAACCTTGGAGCATACTTCACCACCTAGAAGTAGCTCCACCAGCTTGAGATATCCTTCACTTAGAAGTATCTCCAACCTCCTTTGAAGCAGCCTTCTTGAAGTAACCTTAAGAAACCTTGGAGCATCCTTCACCACCTTGAAGTAGCTCCACCACCTTGAGATAGCCTTCACCTAGAAGTAGCCTCAACCTCCATTGAAGCAACCTTCTTGAAGTAGCCTCAAACAACCTTGGAGCAGCCTTCTTTTCCTTGAAGTAGCTCCTAGCAACCTCCCTCAGACAACCTCCTACACTAGGAGTAGTCAAGGAGAACAAACACAATATAAGGGAAATAGATTGGAAGAAAGAAAATACTTAACCAATGAAGTACAAACTTTGATCCTATATCAAGCATTAAACCTCCTAACCACTTAGTATGGACGTTTCTTGGATGGTGTCTAAGAGGCTATTGCTATAGGACATGAATTTAGATCTTAAATAAGAAGATAGCAAGTGATTCTCAACTTTATTGCTCTCTAAAATGGATGCTTAAGTGTAGCTTGTATATTGTTGTATGCAAGTGATGATTTAGGTGTCCTAAGGCCTCTTCCATTTATAGGAATGGTTTACAAGTGATTAGGGACGTTGTGGGAGTGTCTAGAGTATTTTTAACTCTTAATTAGTCGTTAGGTAGGAAGTAGTTGGGTTGCAATAGCTAAAATATTCATTAAATACGAAGTTTCTAGAACTTTTCTCGGTTGACAATATTGTCGACCTGATAACTCTCAGTCCACAATATTATCAATCAGATGACTGTCTGGATTTAGGTGATTCTAATGTCCATATGCCTGTTTCTCTCTTGTTTAAACCTATTACAACAGCTATGATCTCAGTCAAAAATATTGTCGATCGAAATTGACTCAGAACTAAAGATTTAGTTTTTTTTTTGTCTGATTCTTCGACCGAGTGAATCTTGGTTGACAATTTTTTCGATCGAGAAGGACTTTTTGCAAGGATTTGCAATGTATTTGAGGTCCTATTGATGACTCATATGAAACCTATCAACCCTAAAGTCTTCATGTGAGTGTAAGATAGGATTTTGAGTGAACAGGGAAGATTTAACGCTTGATTTACATGGTATCTAAGTACTTGTACATTATATACTTGTACAAATTTTTACATTGAATTCAATCATGAAAATATTAAACATTTAAGCACATGAACCTTCAAGTATCCACTTAGTATGATCTCCTCATTTTTTTAACCTTGAAATACTCAAACAACACGTTAAATCTATAAGAATAAAATACTTGTCATCATCAAAACAAAGGGTATACTAATGTCCAATTTAGCCAATTGTTATATGATGACATAAACTCTTCAAACAATTGATTCAGATATTGAAAATATCATTAGAGAAGCAAAGGGAACACATATGATACAATTCAAGAATTGTCGTATCTTTCACAACACATACTCAATGACACAAGTTCTTGAAGACCAAAAATGAAGACTTAAAGAGATGAATCCTTCATGGCTACCATAGTCCAACACAAAAGTTTAGCTTTTACATCTGTCACAAATGCTTGTCTAATGGTGACACCTCCTCAAATTCATCTATGTTATAACCTACTTATTGTCTGTATTTGTACCTATGTAAAAATAAACAAAATTTTATACATCATTGCATATTGGTAATTTATTCAATAGGAGTGGCAAAACCCCAACCCTTGAGCTTAGAAGCTCCAAAAATTACAAGATGGTTTTACGAGACAAAATTATCATGTCTAAGAAGGCACATGGTCCTCGACCAACTCTATGGTCCTAAGTCAGTGCCTAACTTTCTTTTCGGTTCATCCCTCCCCACTAGGTGGGTTCAGATTTTCCAAAAATTTGGTTAAGTGTTGAAATGCCTCACCCCCAGAATGGGACGAGTCATCTCTAACCCCAGCAAAAATATGCTGGCCCGCCCAGATTTCAATTGAGAACCGGCATGCTAACTCCGCTAACCTTAGTCCCTCTTGACCTTAGTCATTTGGGGCCTTGGTTTGGGAAAATCAGCGTTCCTTACCTTTTAGAAATGTGAGGGAAAACGGAGGTTTGGCCACGCAGGGCCCTAAAGAAAATAAAGTTAAGCCGCGTAGGGCCTTAAAACTTCTATGTGGATGTGATTTTGGATCCTTCTTTTGCTTAAGAATGGAAATATATCATAAAAAGGACTACTATTACATAGAACAACAAAAAAAAAACCCTAATAGAAATTCCATCAACTATATGCCATGGAACCTTATAATATACATACTAGTTGGAGACCCCTGAAATGAGTTATTCCACGCCACCCTTGTCGATAGTAAAAGAAACGAACTTCCATCCAACAAATTGTCTTCGGGAGTGTCCATCATGTGATTCCCATAGAAAAGCATGGATGCATCGTTCAATTTTCCAAATAACCATCCTCAGCACATAACCGACCACGAGGGAGTAAATTGATATAGGTGTGAGAATAAGCATTAGAAGGTTAACTCTACCTGCAAAGGTAGGCTAGCGCCCAGTCTTAGCAGACAGTATCCTTTTAACTTTTGATGCTAAATTGTCAAAATGAGACTAACAAATTTGAACTCTCTTTAATAAGAGGCATACTCAGAAGTCTGAGTGATTCAGACAGTGGGAATGACTAGTCCTTTGCAGCTTATATCTGGAATAGAACTAGTAAGGAAAGAAGACTACCGACCTGCCACTCCTGAAGCTATCTCATATCGTCGTATTAGATTCCAAGAATTCATGCAGTAGAATCATTTTTGGAATTGAAGAATATGATACAATCATAAAAGATAAGATTTCTCTGAAAGCGTCCTTCATGATAATAAAAATAGCAGGCAATATTGCTTCACTTTGTTTCAGCCATATAGCGGAAGTAAAAAAAACCAATAGAGCATCCCTTGAGATAAACGGTGAATTGTGAGTCCTCTAAAAGACAAGAATTAAAAAATGGTAGCTGTTAATGTAGGACCGAGTCCTGTACTTATTTTATAGATCAATTAATCGTATTCCATTATCTTATTCTCACTCCTCTTTGAAATCCAACCATTTAAAAAAACAAAAAGAAAGAAACACCAACTATACACTATAACACAATTTTATTAGATTCTACTAAATTTAAATTTTTATAGGATACATCTTATATTCTTATAGAAAATGCGTCAAATAAAGGCAGTCGCACCTTTCCTTCCAACATTTTAGCCACGAAAACATTGTTATAATCAATCACGAAAGGAGGAACATGTATGTGCATCGTGTTAGAGTTAGGGCCCGTTTGGTTGGGCAGTAATTAATTGAGAGCAGTTGATTTTCTAAGTGACTTTCAAATTCAAATGCTTGGCTGCGAGTAACCTGAAAACACAGCGTAAAACTGAACCACACGAGACTCCGAGTTTCTCTGTAAACTGTAAAGTGAACCGCACATAAAAACGGCACGGTATGTTCCATACATTCGTCCAATGCTGTTGATGTACATGGATGGTGTACGCGTGAGATATTTGATTTAATTGTTGTTTCAGTTAATCGATTTTGTTTTCTTATTTTAGATTTTATTGCGTGGGTTGCTTTTATTTACAACCAGACAGACCCTTCGCCTGCATGAGAAGTCCAGAAAATTCGCAGGTGTAATAGTCGTCGTAGCAGCATAGCCGGTACGGGTGTTTGCTTCTCTCCTTACAAGGGTATAGCAATCGATCCGGCCAGTGTAGCTCGGGCGGTCAAGCCAGTGCGCCCCTCACGAAGGGTCGCTGATTTGAATCCGCTCGGATCAGCTGTATTTACCAACCTTTTGGGTCATCCGGGCTCTGACATCTGTTTGGAGAGGGGGTGGGCTTCAGCCCATGCAAATCTAAAAAAAAAAAGGTATAGCAATCGAGTTTGGGTTGAGTAGGTTTTACTTTGAGTCAACATTTTTTGGCTAGATCCTAAACTCACAAAAGATGAATTTTCAGGTCGAAACTATTGACCCGAAACTGACCTGTAAATAATTTCATGATTGATGGATTTGTAAATAATAAATCATACAAGTCAATATAAAATCATGTAGAGTTGCCAAAAATAACTTCATGATTGATGAATTTGTAATATAATAGGCCATTGGGTTTCTTAAAATATAGTATTTGCAATTTATTTGAAAATATAAATCTGAATCTCGGATCAATCGGGTCAATTCGGATCTAGAATCTAAATCCGGACCCGACCTTAAATTAATTTCGGATTTTCAGGTTTGGATCAATTTCAAATCGGATCGAAAAACCTTAGACCTTAAACCCGCTTAAAATTTTGAATTCAGATCGGATCTTATTTTGCCATCCTACTCCTTTCCTTACCGAAATGAGCGATAAAAATCCCCTGTTAACCATGTTACCCCCATATGGTACAAAAAGTGCGGGAAGATACATTACCTCCATTATGATTCACGTTACATTCCTCCACGGTCTACCTACCCCACAGGCCCAAACTTCTTTCTCTTAGCTAGTTGACTGGTCGGTCGCAGGGGCCGGATGAGCTGCCGCTTGGACGGTTGATCACAATAACAATTGGCCGAGTTATGATTTGCTACTCCCGTGGGTGTATTCTACATTTTTATTTATCTTCCGACACGTGTACAAAGCGATTAAAAATATTTGTTCGGATTAAATCTAAGAAAATATAGCCTTATTCTGATAATTATATAAATTACTCCATGTTCACACGGGCTAACAGATCCTAAAACCAACTGGCCGAGTAACCCGAGTTAACATATAATCATATGCTTCGACAGTGTTGTTCAGCAATCGGTTTTGTGCTTGCTTCTTGATGAGTATAGTTTGCCCTGTAAAGAGGATCGGCATTACGCCTTTGGGGCCCCTGCCATCAAGACAAGATATCATTAACTAAAGAAACCAAATGTCTACACCGATGATCCCTTATCTATATGCTGGATTGCATTGTCATACTCTCCGCAAGAAGAAAAAACAAACAAAGAAAGAAAAGAGACATGAAACCCAAACACGAACAAGTGAACAAAGGCCTCCTCATTCTCCTGTTTCCTTCCCAAAGACAATTTTCCCCGCCGACAAGAAGTTATCAAACTTTTTTCGTATGCTAACTACCTCTGATTCCAACTCTATATCTTTGCAATCATGCGCCAATTTGCGGATGGTAATCATTTTTTCTTCTTCGGTTTGCTGGCCTGTGAACCGTCACCAAAACGGCTGTGTGGACCTCTTCAAATCCTCATCAATTAAATAGACTCTAAGAAAAGCATATTTACCAAACTTTTTCTTATCCAGTCCGTCAACTTCTGTTTGGAAGGAACAGCGCCCTATATCTAGATGCCTTGCAATTGAAACTAGACCAACTTGATTTACTTTACACAAAGAAAAACTACATGTTCAACCCATCACACGCACTTGTAGGCCCATAAACATTTAAGATCTGAATCATACACGACGAATCTCTCTGGGCTTATGATACTGTCAAGATACTAAAGATACGGCTATTGATTCAACCTGATACTCTGGCTATGTCTCTTCGACTCTCACAGTGGCGGCGTTGTACTCAGTCATTTATTGCTAATATGTACTCAATGCCTTGGAACTCTTGTATTGCTTTGACTACTGTATCCTTTGTTATTAATATAACAACACAGGTAGATGGACAATTGATCTATCGTCTTCTTGCTTCCTAAAATCTCTGTAACCCTCTCCCCAACTCTCATGTTTCTAAGATGGTATCAGAGCTTTGAAAAACCTTTACGGGCGCCTCTCGACTCTTCTTGCTCGTCTTGTCTCCTTTCGTCTCAGTATTCTTCTCCATTTCCAGCTTCACCTTCCTTGTCCCACCCCTATCAACCATGGCCACTGCTAAAACTTCATCAACATCCATCTTATCCCTATCATGTTGGTCTCAACATCTCAAACTTTGTAATCATCAAACAAAACCTCAACAATTTCCTTCTCTGGGAGTCACAAATTAGTAATCTCGCTGAGTCTTGTTTCTTAGAAGGCTTTCTCGATGGCACTGAAGCTCCACCTCCTCTCCTTATTCCTGATGCAGTCGGCCTACCAGATGCAAACCCTAGACATAACGCATGGACAAGAACTGATCAACTCCTAAAGGGATTGATCTCTAGTACCCTCACAGAGGGGGTAATGGGCGACGTTATCAGATGTTCTAGTTCACATGAGGTCTGGAGCACTCTCAACAAAATATTTTTAGAGTCTTCTCAATCTCATGAGTTTGAGCTCAAGTCTCAACTCAGAACCTTCACCAAAGGAACAAACACTCTCGCCGACTTCTTGAGAAAGTTCAAGACACTCTGTGATCAATTGAACGCTATTGGGTTTCCAGTTACTGATCAAGAAAAGGTCTTCACACTCCTCAACGAACCTGACAACCCTGACTATGAAGGGTTTGTGGTATCCATGCTGAAACCACCAATCCCAACCTATGACGATCTTCTCCCTCTTCTACAAGAATTTGAAAGGAGAAAATTTAGGCATGCTAATGCTACCCCTTCTCCTGTTGTGTTCTACACCAACACAACTTCCACTGATAACTAAGTTACTATTAATCGGCAACACTTCTACAATCAATTTCATGTCGTAGGCAGAGGGTGTTCTCCAACTCGAGGAAGAGGACGACATCAACATAATAGCTTTGTCCAGGGCATCCTTGGTAGTGGACCAGGGAACTATACTACTCAGTTTAACCCCCAAGGAAGGGGACTTTCCACCTCAACTCATGTCAACAACAATCAATCCAACTCATTGCCTCCTCTATGTCAGAATGTGGAAAATGTGGGAATACTTCCTTAAAGTGTTGGCACATGTACAATAATAACTATCAAAACTCCTATGTGCCTTCGTCCCTTGCAGAGAACACAAATGCAACTCTTGCCGCTCTTCGCCTCAATGAGATTGATCCATCTAAGTGGTGCCTTAACTCAGGCGCCACAAATCATGTTGCGCAAACTTCATTTTTATTAAGGGGCAGGGTCTATAATGGTTGGAAATTGTGAATTCTTGTCTATTGATAAGATCGGTGATACCTTCATTGACAATATTGAAAATATTGGAAATGGTGAACTCTTGACACTCTTTGCCTCAATGAGATTAATCCATCTAAGTGCTGCCTTAACTCAGACGCCACAAATCATGTTGCGCAAACTTCATTTTTATAAAGGGGCAGGGTCTATAATGGATGGAAATGGTGAATTCTTGTCTATTGATAAGATCGGTGATACCTTCATTGACAATATTACTCGCATTCCTCTTCAAGATGTCCTCATTGTCCCTGACATTAAGCAAAACCTACTCTCCATCTCAAAACTAACTTTAATGTTTCCCTACTATGTCATATTCACTAACAACTTGGTTATGATTGAAGACATCAAGACCCATCAGGTTCTGACCCAAGGGAAATGTTGTAACGGGTTGTACCTCCTGCCCTCTTCGATTGGGAAATCTCTCTTCTCAAATCATTGCATCAAAGAAGATGGAGATACTTGGCACTGAAGACTGGGGCATCCAAATAGAAGCATCATACACCATCTACTGAAGACAAAGGCAATTGCTTGTACTTCTAATTCTTCTGAGCTTTGTAATATTTGTGAACTCGGTAAAAGAAAACGACTAGTTGTGACTCATCATCACACTAGAGTTACTCATCCTTTTGAGTTATTACATTGTGACGTGTGGGGTAAATCCCCAGAACCTTCTTCACATAACTTTCTATATTATGTGATGCTTACTGATGATTTCTCAAGGCTTATTTGGTTGTTTCCTATGAAGCACAAAGATGAGTTGTGTTCTATTTTCATCTCGTTCTGCAAAATGGTTTCTACTCAATTTAACTTACAGGTCAAGAAGTTTCAGAGTGATGGTGGTGGAGAATTTCACTACTACATAAATGACTTATAACATCATATTTACAGGCGTCGGTTGCATACAAAAAACTGACGCCTAAACCATACAGCGTCGGTTGAATACACAAACCGACATCTATATGTGAAGAGCGGGCAAATACGGGAATCACTTTTTATTTAACATCAGTTCCTCAATAAGCAACTGATGCCTAAAATCGACCGCCAAATCCAAAATTTCCAGCAAAAAAATTACCTCAAAAATTTAACATATGACATCGGTTTTTAGCTAATCAACCAACGACTAATGGTTTTTCACGAGACAGAAATTGGGCCCATTGTTATCATCAGTTGTCTTGCAATAACCGACACTGATGTGTTTTCGCACGTTGTCCCTACAAAAAGTTTCACCCCCCTTGGACGTCAGTTTTTTACTGCAGCCGAAGCTGATTGTTTTAAGTGTCGGCTGTTTTGAATAACCGACGCCTATTGTTAACTTAATACACTCGCACGAGCCATGCTCTTCCCTCTTTCTCTGTTTCATTGACTCTGTGCTTAGTTCTGGTGATTGATTCCCTGCTCCGATGATCGATTCCCTGCTCCCGCTGCCGCTCACTGCTCCTCTGCTTGCTGTCATCGCCGCCATTCGTTGCTCCAGCCACCGCCGTTTGTTGCTCCGACCGCCTCCGTTCGTTACTCCGGCACCTTCTCCTCTGCTCGCTTCCGCCTTCTTCTGCTCGCCTTCTCCTTCTCGCTGCCGACCACCTGCCTGCTGCTCCTGGTCGCCACCACCACCACGAAGGTACCATTCTTCCTCCTCTTCTTCCACCGCTGCCACTGAGGTACCCTTCTTCCTCCTCTTCTTCCTCTAGGGTATTCCTACATATGGTAGTAGTAGCATCTGCTAGCTAGGCTTGGCTTCTCTCTACTGGTTGTTTGTTTTTTTTCCTTTGCTGATGCTCCCCTCTCACTCGATGAGTGATGGTCGAGTCTTTTCTGGGCTTGCTTCTTGGTTGGTTCTCTACAAGGTTACATGCCTATTTACTTCTTTGAAAAGAAAGCGTTATTCTTTACCTCTCCATTCTTCGCACAGATATTCCAGATCTAACATATCAATCATTTTTTGTTAAACCCTTGATGACAACTTTAGATCGGTGCTTTATATGTTTTAACCCTAATTAACACCAAAAGTGGATTAACCCAACCTCAACATATATGTTCATGCTTAATATGATGCAGTAAGACATTGAATGATAGGTAGCGATGGTGAAATTCATTCCACCCTGTGTTACTTTCATATGATAATTTAGTTCAACCCTTTTATTAATCACAACTTTAGAATAATCAATATTTAATTCAACCCTTTTATTAATCACAACCTTAGAATAATCAATCTATCTATCGTTTGTCTTAAATATTAGTTATTGTTTTTTTACCTTGATTATTCGATTCTTAGATGCATTGTCCTTTGGGATTGATTTTGAACTATAAGATCCATCCACTTTTAGGTAGTGATTATTGTATGTTGGTTAAGGTAAACTCTAGTGATTTCACCCCTAGTAAATTTGCATGTGCAATATCACACATATGACTATTATATGACTATATATTATTGCATAACTATATGGGAAATTACATGTGAATCCTCTTTGTTAACCAATTGGAGACATATTACCCTACATACCCTATTTTATATAATTTGTTGACTTATTTGAGCGTTTCATCCTAAACTTGATCTGATGACAACACATGTATTGAGATTTTGATTTGAATGGCGATTCGAAACCCAGGCCATGGTTACCCGGAAGCTGATGGGTGATAGGTTGTGGATATGGTGGGGGTGCAACGTAGGTCCACAGAAAGAGACAAAGAGGAAAGGAAACATATCAGTTTGTCCCCTAGTGAAATCACATCCAGACCTGCTCAAAGATCAGACCAAGATTTTAAACCATCGCTCATCCATCTGTCCCTGTCCGTCATGGAGTTTGTGAAATCTAAAGAAGAGAATGAAGTCGACCAAAGTTTCCTCCACTACATATGGTGTTATGAATAACCTCTACCCATGCTAGTTGTAGGTTTGGATAAGGGTAAATGCTGATAAGGCTATTACAATGAAAAAATGTTAAGAGTTGTTATCGTTATAACAATTCATATGGAAAAATGTTGCGTTTGTTATATATTGGGCATGCTACTTAATTTTCTACGGTATAGCTACCACGAGTTTTTTTTATAAATATATGTATATTAGGTTAAGGACATGTTTCTGTTGTGACATGTTGAGTTTTTTGCTATGTTATACCCACCACGATCTATGTTATAAAATAATACATTAATTAATTTAGGAAGCATTGATATGTTGTTATGGCTGTCCACAAGTGTTTTTATAAGAAAATTGTGTGTTGAATGGGGTTGTGAACAAGGGAATAGTGTTATATTATGCTGTCCTAGAAACCCTTCCAAGATTTACTCATTAGGAGTAAATCTTGGATAGTCCTCGGTTTGGGACTATTCTTGAACATTTAATCTCACTTAGGATGTAAGTGTATAATGTGTATTGGGTTTTCAAGAAAATTTTGGCAACATTTCCCCGTTTGTTCTCGAAGTACATATGTACTTAGAGAACAAACGGGGAAATGTTGTCAAA
The DNA here is from genome assembly GCA_963693085.1 of Alisma plantago-aquatica. Classification (NCBI taxonomy): domain Eukaryota; kingdom Viridiplantae; phylum Streptophyta; class Magnoliopsida; order Alismatales; family Alismataceae; genus Alisma; species Alisma plantago-aquatica. Next base: position 712,160,122 of record OY856411.1, on the reverse strand, counting down.
ATTTTCTTGAAAACCCAATACACATTATACACTTACTAGTGAGATTAGGTGTTCAAGAATGGGATAGGTGGTACATATTTATTATATATAAGACCTTAAACCCTAAAGTTTTAACCATAAACCCTAATCTTTTAACCCTAGACCCTAATCGTGTTCTAATATATACTTGTTTTCTCTTTGATCATAGAATGGATACATCATGGATGTCCATTCCAAATCACTGCACCCCAAAGTTTATTTCTGGTCTTGATCAGTTTATTAGATTTTCCAAGGAACATAGGAAACAACTTGGAGATAGGCTATAATATCCATGTAGGCATTGCGGTAACAACTTAAAAGTCAGCACTGTGATGAAATCAAAAGTCATGTCATGTACAATGGGATTGTACAAGGCTATACAGAATGGCAATGGCATGGAGAGATTTCAAACCTGAAATCAGTGGGTGTCGATAGTAGTGCTTGTGTGGAAGAAGAAATTGCCTCCGATGATGTAGATGTGAACAAACCAGTTCCAGTAGAAATTGTTGATGCAATGCTGGATAGTTTTGGGGTAGAGCACACCGATCCACCTCCCATGTTTAGAAACATTGTGCATGATTCTGAGATACCGCTACATATAGGTTGTAAGTTGACGAAGCTTAGTGCTGTGTTGAGATTGTATAAGCTGAAAGCTAACAATAGATGGAGCGACAAAAGCTTCACGTCATTGTTGTCTTTGTTGAAACAAATTCTTCCTGAAGGAAACGAGCTACCAATCTCAACATATCGGTTAAAGAAATTGTTGTGCCCAATGGGAATGAAGGCCAAGAAGTTACACGCATGCTCGAACGATTGTGCATTATTTCAAAAGGACTATGTGGATTTGAAAGGTTGTCCCAAATGTGGTGCGTTAAGGTATAAATTGACGACTTCGGGGGAGTCCAAAATTGGTTCTCCTGCCAAGGTGATGTGGTATCTAGCTATAATACCATAGTTTCAATGCTTGTTTGCCAATCTGATAGATGTGAAGAATTTGAGGTGGCATGCAGATGTTAAGAAAAATAATGATGGGATCCTACGACATGCGTATGATTCCCCACAGTGGAAGAAGATTGATTTATTGTACCCTGAATTCGGTGAAGAAGTCAGAAATCTATGACTTGGGCTTTGTACAGATGGGATGAATCTGTACGGGACATTGAGCATCCAACATAGCACTTGGCCAGTTATGCTTGTTATATACAATCTTCCTCTCTGGTTGTGTATAAAAAATAAGTACGTTACGCTGTCGTTGTTGATATCGGGCCCTAAACAACCTGGAAATGATATCGACATTTATCTTGAACCTCTGATTGATGACTTGAAGAAACTCTGGGGTGAAGGTGTGATGACTTATGATGCTTCAAGAAGAGAGACATTTCATTTGCACGCTATGTTTTTTTGCACTGTGAATGACTTTCCAACATATGGGAACTTCTCTGGATACAGTGTCAAAGGATCTAAAGCGTGTCCTATATGTGAAGAGAACACTGATTTAATATGACTAAAACACAGCAAGAAGACTGTATATCTTAGTCATCGAAGGTTTCTTCCGAAATTCCATCTGTACCATAGGTTGCACAAAGCATTCAATGGACAGAATGAGGAACAAAGTGCACCTAAACCTATACCAGGGGAGGATGTTTATGAAAGAGTAAAAGACTTTGCCAATGAATTTGGTAAGAGATCACAATGTACGATGGCCACACAGAGTGAAAAATCTTTATTCAAGAAGAAGTCAATATTTTGGGATCTTCCTTATTGGAGTTCTTTGGTAATCAGGCATTGTATCAATGCCATGCACGTTGAGAAAAATGTATATGATAGCGTCATTGGTACTCTGTTGAATATACCAGGTAAGACTAAAGATGGGATAAAATCCAGAATAGACCTACGTGAAATGGGAATAAGGACATAATTAACGGAAGTAATTAGTAGCGATCAGAGAACATACTTACCTCTCGCTTGTTACACATTGTCGAGAAAGGAGAAGAAAGCTTTTTGTGAATGATTGGTAAATGTTAAGGTGCCACGGGGTTACTCATCCAACATCTGTACATTGATATCAATGAAAGATCTGAAGTTGATAGGTCTTAAATCTCATGATTGTCACACTCTAATACAACAAATATTGCCCGTGGCAATTCAATCTATATTGCCGAACCATGTAAGGTTTGCAATTGCCAAACTTTGTTTCTTTTTCAACAGTCTGTGTAGCAAAGTTATTGACCCTGATACTCTCAATAAATTGCAAAGAGAAGTGGTTGTTACCCTATGTCATCTTGAGATGTATTTTCCTCCTTCATTCTTTGATATCATGGTACATCTTGTTATCCACTTGACTAGGGAAGTGAAAATGTTGGGACCAGTTTTCCTACATTGGATGTATCCCTTTGAACGATACATGAGTGTTTTTAAAGGTGATGTTCGAAACCGTTATCGGCCTGAAGGGAGTATTATTGAGGGTTATTTGGCAAGAGAGGTTATGGATTTTTGCAATGACTTTCTGAGTGCTAATGATGCTCCTATTAATGACAAGAATATTGAGGAGCATTTTGATAAAGGAATTTTGGGATCACAGATGAAAGTAATCATCTGTGAACAGTTGGAACAAGGTCACTTGTATATTTTACACAACATCGATGAAGTGAGTGTTTATATCGAGGAACATACCAATTTCATCAAGAGACAATATCCTCGAGCTAATTCAATGTGGCTTGCTAGAGAGCATAACAAGACATTTATTAAGTGGTTTGAAGATAAAGTCTTACATTAACTATCTCAAACACCAGATAATCTTACTGAAACTATCAAATGCCTCACCTTTAAACCAAAATTGAATGTTATGTCTTATGAAGGGTTTGACATAAATGGATTCTCATATTACACAAAGCATCAAGATGATAAAAGTGTCATCCAAAACAGTGGGGTCACCCTTCAAGCATCTTCATTGTTTTTTACAAGTGCAAAGGATAAGATTCCATGTGAAGCTAAAATATCATATTACAGTGTCATTGAAGACATATGGGAGTTTGACTACGTAGATTTCAGAATTCCTATCTTTAAATATAATTGGGTTGATAACACCAAAGGAGTTATAGTGGATGAATTGGGTTTCATATTAGTGAACTTTGAAAAGATTGGTGAGAAGGGTGAATCATTCATATTGGCATCACAGGAGAAACAAGTATTTTATATCGATGATCCTGCAAATGATAAATGGTTAGTTGTTCTTCATGGTAAAAGACAATTAATTGAAGATCCTATAGATGAAGAAGAGTACTATGATAAGTATGATGACTCTAGTCCATTCTCAGTTGGGTTGCCAACACCACCAAATATTGAAGCTAATGATGACTTGTATGTGCGCGGAGATCACAATGAAAGATTGTTAATTGATAAAAGATCGCAATATTAGGGGCATGCATGTTTATATTTTTTTATATGTTTTATTTTTCCAAATGTGAACTTTACAATGTGAATGTGAACTTTACAATGTGAATTACTTTACAATGTGAATGTGAACTTTACAATGTGAACTTTCATATGGTTGAACATTATCTTGATGACCATGCTGATGATTACTGTTTGGGTGAGGACGTCAATGTGCCGCCTCACAATGTAAGTTTTAAAAATATATCCCTGAGGTTTCTATCTATATGTTCATTTATAGTTAAATCATGTATGTGTTTTTTCTTTGTCAAATATTAGGTTGGTGATGTACCCCTGAAGAAATTGGGGCACTTGATGAGCAGCAAAAAAAAATTGAGAAAGTGAGGGGCATCACAATAATGAACAAGTTACTACAGCAAAAGGGCAATGGACCCAAATTGGCTGTGGATTTCGATCATGCAGGAAATCCAGTTGGAGTGAACTGCAACTCATTTATTTCATATATTGGGGTTCTTACTCACAGCCATTGTAGTCCTATATTTGAATTCTGGCATAAAGTTCCTAAGGGGAATAAAGACTTAATATGGAAGGAACTATGCGTGAGTTATTATTATTTGTAATTCTATTTCTGTAGATTACTAATTTTTAGGATACTAGTTAATAGCAATTCTATTTTGCAGAGTATATTTGATCTGGATGAAAAGTTGCATCATAAATTCATGATGCAACGTTGTGGGAGGGTCTTAAGGAACTATAGGACAAATCTCACCTGAGATTACATGTGTGATGCTAAGAAGAGGTTCTTGATTTATTTCCGATTCTAGACATTGATCATTTTTTGACTAACTCTACACTAATAATTTTTGTTTGTATTCTCTTTAAAAAATAAATTTAGGTAAAAGACAACCACTGAGCAATGGAACTACTTGGACACCAAAGACTGGGAGGACTTTGTTACCCAAAGAGAAAATGGATGAATTCAAGGTATTAAGCGTCACTCCCAATTTAATTAATATACATTCTTATGTATTCACCTATTCAAGATCAACCTTTAGTGTTACTAACCAAATCAATGTGCTTACTAATAAGGCTATCAGCGATGCTCAAAGAGCAAGGCGTGCACTAAATGTGAATGACCACACAATGGGTCCAAGAGGCTATGCAAGCATTTGCCAAAGACTATAGGCTGAGTCTACTGCTACTCAGGAGTCCTCTACTATTGGTCCCACACCCCTGCCTCACCATGCTATGTGGATAGCTGGGAGGCAAAATAAGAAGGGAGATATAACGAAGCCTGCAACTGCTAAGGCGGCTGAAAAATGGTAAAATTCAACTCTTAGAGCAATCGATCGGTATTAATTATTATTATGTTTACTTACCAATTTCTGTTGATGGTGATTAGTGGGAGCTACACGAGTAGAGGAAGGAAGGCAAACTCATCCCTAAGGACACAAGGGATGAATTGACAGTTGTTGTGGGTAACCCAGAGCATCCTGGACGTGTTAGGGGTGCAGGCGTTGGTGTGGGCATCAAAGCATTCTTTGGGCCATCCCAACGCAAACATGTCCCAAAAGCGGGAATTTCACAAGTTGAGGTAACCTATTGTTTTTTTAGAATGTTATTGTGAAAGGGAATTCAATAATCGACTATGTTTCTTTTATCCATGTATAGGTAGATGAATTAATTTAGAGGAAATTCCAAGAAGTAATGGTGAATTGGCAGGCGTCTCTGACGGCCACTAGACGGTACCTATGACGTGTCGTGCTTCTATTACTCCTACTGTAGAGGTTGGGAGTAATCTTGTAGACTCACCACCTAGCACATCCTCTGTAAGTATTTTTATGGCATAGTAGCTAGTCTTTTCAAGATGATATGTTTATGTATATATGTATATAATATTCTTTACATAAATTTGTAGGGGTTAAAGCCATGTCATCTAAAAAGTAAAGAATATATCATTGCAGAGGCACAGGCTTACCCAGACCTTCCAGTGGAGATGTTTCATGGGACTTCAGTACCAGCTGGTGCGGTTCGTGTGAGCCTGATATATATACTCTCCAATTGGAGGGATCTTCAACTGTCATATTCCCATCTTGATCCTGAAACGTTTGGTGAGGCAGAAGGCAGAGTGATAATGTGGCCCAAATCGGATGTCGTCTATACTAATATTGTATGGTAAATTTACATTATGTTAATTTGTTAGTGTGTATATATAAGTCAATTGATCTGAAATTATATATACAGGTCAAAAAGATGACACCTGCTACATCTCGTCCTCCATGTCCACCTCCTCAACTACCAAGTTGGCTTCCAAGGGACCTACACGCCTCGTTAGGTCCTAATTGTAGGGGTATGGCAGTATGGATCGGCGAACATGATCAAAATTGTCCTATAAATGTTACAATTCTAGAGGATGTTGCAGGTCAATCATACGATAACAATCTATTTATACAATTTTTGCATACGTATTAATGCATATGTATTAATGCAGGTCAATCATATGAAAACAAGCTATTTTTACAAGATATTTTTGGAGTTGTTTCATTATGATTGGTTGAACACATCTATGATAGAGGTGTGGATATGGTGAGATATTGTTTATACATCCATATACCTTGTTTTATATATGGTGATCTTATTTCTTATATATTAATGCATACGTAATACATGTTTTACATCCACTTACACACAATATGTACAGATTTTGCATTTTCCCATGTGGGATTTTTGGTTCCATCTTTGATTAGTCTTGTAGATACAGACCCTTCTTTAGTTACTTCATACGGTTGTGATGCTTTTGAATATTTTGGTAAAAATAAGAAGACAGTGATAATAGCTCCATTCAATGTCGAGTAAGTTTACTTTGCTTATAATTTGGACTTAAGAAAATTACATTTTTATTGTGGATTTTGAGTTATTAATTTTTAACTTTCTTACCTGTAGTGGTAGGCATTGGGAGTTACTAGTTATTGCCCCCCAAACGTTCACTATCTATTATCTAGATCCTGTGGAGAATGAATTGAATACATTATATGGACACGCAATGAAAATGCCATTATTCTTGTGAGAAATATTTCATATTTTTTATATATGTTAACATATATTATACATTACTATTTAATTATGCAATTTAATATGTTACATTAACAAGTAGGGCTTGACAAGAGTTTTAAAAAGTTGGAGGAAAGGTCCCCAGGAAAAAGAATCAGCCACTAGTTTGGGAGAATGTGAAAGTAATTTCCCGACTCTAATGTATATATTATTTATGTGAACTGTGCTTATTTATATTTTTGAATATTTGTATGTTTCAATTTATAGTGTGCTACACAAGACAACGGCTGGTCATGTACCTACTATGTGATGCAATTTATGGACCTAATCATCAAATATGCCATAATGGAAATCGATACTATACATTATGAATTATATATAGTCTCATTAGATAATATGAGATATATCAATCTTATTATATATTATTAATTATATATATGTCATTCTCTTTGCAGGTGTTTATAACTGACTTCAGCACCGGTGGAAACTTATTAGATCTACATACTCCCTATACGAGGGAGGAATTAGATGTTGTAAGAGAAGAATGGGAAAAAGCCCTACAAAGAGTGGGATTTTTTAAATATAAGTGGGACAATGATGAAAATGATGACGATGATGAATAAAGAATGATATTTCTAAACTTTGTTTTCATAATTATTTTTGTGTGAATGTGAATGACTTTTTCTTAATTGTCATATGTGTGAATGTGAATGACTTTTTCTGATCAATACATAATGTCTGAATGTGAAAAGAGAGAAAATGAATGGAACTAAATGTGAATGTAAATGACTTTGCATGTTTCTACATGTATCTAATCAATACATGTGTCTGAATGTGAATTACTTTGCAGGTTTTTGGCATGTTGTTCACTGATATCAATGGATGTTGTAAACCTACAGTTCAGAACTAAACTATAGGTTATGCATCCTGCGACCAGCCATATAGCAGGCCTACAAACTGATAAGAAAAAAAATTAGAACATAGGTGTCGGTTATTTGTATAAAACTGACACCAAAGACATATGGTGTCGCAAAAAGACGACGTCTCTTCCACGGCTGGCGTCAGTTATCAGTAAGAACTGACGCCTATTGTGGCCAGGCACGGCTGTGCTGGGCAGGGATATGGTGTTGGTTATTTTTTAATAACTGACGTGTTTAACCATGATATAGTGTCATTTTTCTGTGCTAACCGACGCTTATAGTTCCCTTGCTAGTGCATTTTCGGTGGTGGGAAGGGTTATGGCATCAATATCTGTTTAATAACCGACGTCTTTGATCAAGATATGGTGTCGGTTTTTGTTAAGAACTGACACCTATAGTTCCCTTGCTGGTGCATTTTCGGTGGTGGGAAGGGTTATGGCATCGGTTAGAAATCGACGCTGAAGGTGTCGACTTTTAGCGGCGCCCACTTGGGTGTTGCTTGAAAACCGACGCTAAAGGCTCTAAATAACCGACGCCAAAGGCCTTTTCTGTAGTAGTATTTGTCAATCATTCCCTTAGGAAATTCCTCTCAGACTCCAGTATCATCCACCAGCTATCTTGTCCTCACAATCCTTCACATAATGGAATTGTTGAACAGAAGCATCGAAATGTGGTTGAACTTGGTCTTGCTATGATGTTTGAAGCTAAGTTACCAAAGAAGTATGGGTATGCTACTTTCTCAGTAGATGTATATCTGATAAATAGGTTGCCCACTCCTTTTCTTTGGATGAATACACCCCATAAACTTCTTTTCATCCAACCACCCTCCTATCTCCACCTTAGAACCTTTAGATGCCTCTGCTATCCTTGTCTCTGAGAGTATCCCACTGATAAACTTGAACACCTCTCTTTGACTTGCATTTTCCTTGGTTGCAACTTGCAATACAAGGGATACATGTGCCAGCACATCCCTTCCAAATGAGTCTATATGTCCAAACATACCATCTTTAACGAGTCTATTTTTCCTTACTCACACAATACCACTTGTCAAACTCAAGAAGAAAACTCCTTATCTTACTCCACGCTTAATGAAATCCCAGACTACCTCATCTCTTCCTATCCCTCACTACATCCTTCTGAACCAAACTCACAACATGTACAACTCTCTTCACCCATGTCAGTTATTGATGTCTTGCAAAATCTTATCAACCTTTCTCCCTTTACAACTCATTCAACCGTTTAGAACCCCCCACTTCAGAACCACCACATTCACAAGAATCACCCCACTCCAACACATTTTTTGATCCTATATCACAACCTTCAACTCCTCCCATCTCAGAACCAAATAGCCCACTTACTACACCTAGCAACAATGAGACTACTCAGCCTACCTCCCTCTCTAACCCCAACATCTCTACATCTACATCATGCCTAAATCCTCATCCCATGCTCACCAGAAGTAAACATGGGATCCATAAGCCAAATCCAAAATATGTGTGCAACTCCACCCTTAATTTTTCCACTCCTCGCACTATTAAACAAGCTCTCTGTCATCCTGGATGGTGTGAAGATATGACATCTGAAATCACTGCTCTACACAAAAACAACACATGAACGCTTGTTCCTCACTCACCTGACACGAATGTTATCAGGTGTCGCTGGGTGTTCAAAACAAAACTCACCACCAATGAATCTCTTAATTGCCTTAAATATCGCTTGGCTTCTAAAGGCTACCTCCAAGAAGAAGGGATCGAATACACTGAGACATTCAGTCTCATTCTCGAAGCACCCACCATTAAAACTATTCTCACCATTGTCGTTTCCAAGGGTTGGGACATCCTGCAATTAGATGTCTGCAATGCTTTCCTTAATGGAACACTAGACACTACTGTCTACATGGAACAACCCCCTAGTTTCACTAATGCAACACTCCCAACTCATGTTTACAAGCTCAACAAGGCTTTAAATGGACTCAAGCAAGCACCCCGTGCCTGGTACAACATGATTCATTCTCTCCTCACTGAACTAGGTTTCATCTCTTACACTTCATACACATCTCTCATTGTTCTCATAAATTCATCCTTCACCATCTACCTCCTTCTCTACGTAGACAATATCCTAATTATTGGGACCTCTCAACCTACTGTAATGAAAGTCATTCATCGTCTAGAGTCAGAATTTTCTTTACACAATCTTGGCTCACTCCACTACTTCCTTGGAATTCAAGTTGAACCCAACCATCATGGTCTTCACCTTCATAAATCCAAGTATGCTCTTGACATTCTCTGTCGAGAAAAAATGTTAGATTGCAAGCCTGTCTCCACACTGGTCTGCACCTCATTTCTTTGTGATCATCTCAAAGAACCAGGGGTTCCTCTTCATGATTCCAGCACGTATCGCCACATAGTTGGATCCCTTCAATACCTAACTCTGACTCGGCCTGATCTAACTTATGGTGTTAACCTAGATTTCCAATTCCTTCATCGTCCCACCACCACACATATCAGTCTTGTGAAGCACATTTTGTGCTACGTTAAAGGAACCATCTCACAGGGAGTTCAAATCTTTACTGACTCCAGTTTGTCGGTCTCCAACTTCTACGATTCCAACTGGGTTGGCTGCCCTTTAACTAGAAACAATATCAGTGATCATTGTATTTTTCTGGGACGTACTTGTGTTGCTTGGTCTTCAAAGAAACAACCTACAATTCCAAAGTCCAGCACAGAAGCTAAATATCGGTCTCTCTCCTTAGCTGTTGCTGAACTTACTTGGCTCTCCCAGCTACTCATAGAACTTCATCTTCCTCAATATCAGCCAGCTACAGTTCTTTGTGATAATCTGAGTGCTTTCTTTCTTACTTCAAATCCTATTTTTCATGCAAGAACAAAGCATATTGAATTAGACTACCATTTCATCTGATAAAAGGTCAACATGGGCCACATCATCACCAAGCATGTTTCCTCTAAGGATCAACTAGCTAATTTATTCACCAAAGCTCTGCACAACACGGCGTTCAAACAACTCCTCAAGTTGGGCCTTTTATTCTCTCAGACCCAACTTGTGGGGGGTGTCAATATACTAAAGATACTATGGCTATGTCTCTTCGACTCTCACAATTACGGCATTGTACTCAGTCATTTATTGCTAATCAGTACTCAATGCCTTGGAACTTTTGTATTGCTTTGACTATTGTATCCTTTGTTAATAATATAACAACACAAGGAGATGAACGACTGCTCTATCATCTTCTTTCTTCCTAAAATTTCTGTAACTCTCTCCCTCACCCTCACATTTCTAAGAGATACAAGTATAAGGTTCTAAATGCCCAGATCCTTAAGACTATTGCTATCATGTGGCCTTGGGCTGAGGCAAAAAACCACATCGTACCAAACTCGTGTACTAGATCTTCATGCTTATCAGATTTTCATGGTAAATTCATTATTGTATGAATGTAGAAAATGATATGCAAATAAGTTCATCTAGCATAGAATTTTTCATCATGGAAACTAACGTCAAAAGGTGTGGTTGTTAATGTCAAATCCCCAATGCTTAATGTCCCCTTCAAATTACACATTATGATATATATGCTCTTCTTATTATGGTGGATTCTATTTTTTGTGAGCTTTGTATTATTTAATGGATGAACTAGATTAACAACCATGAATAAGGTTTTATGTGTTTTAATATAGCAATGGACAGATCAAAACATTGCTTCTTGCTATACTCAACAAAAGCTAAGTGCACTTCTATCTCACCGCATTGACCTTTCTAATTCTTCATAGCTTAGGTTGGTAATCTATGATGTTTTTTTTTATGATGGTTATATACTAGGGTATAAATTCACATCTATCCACACCTCATATTGATCTAATATGGTCGTTGTATTCTTCAAATCCATTGTTAGTTTTGTTAAAAAATGTGTTAGAGTTATTAGTATTTAGTTTATTGTGTATAAGTATAAGGTTCTAAATGCCCAGATCCTTAAGATGATTTCTATCATGTGGCCTTGGGCTAAAGCAAATAACTATTTTCACCAAATAGTACACTCAATCTTCATGCTTATCAGAATTCAATGGTAAATTCAATAATGTATGAACGTAGAATATGATATGCAAATAAGTTCATGTAGCGTTGAATTTTTCATCATGGAAACTAATCTCAAAAGGCGTGGTTGCTAATTTCAAATACCCAGTGTTAAATGTGCCCTTCAAATTACACATTATAATATGCTCTTCTTATTATAGTGGATTCTATTTTTGTGAGGTTTTACATTTAATGGCTGAACTAGAATAACAACCATGAACAAGGTTTTAAGTGTTTTAATATAGTAATGGAAAGATCAGAACATGGCTTCTTGCTATACTCAATACAAGCTAAGTGACTTCTATCTCACCACATTGACCTTTCTCATTCTTCATGGCTTAGGTTGATTTTCTATGAATTTTTTTTTATGATGGTTATATACTAGGGATAAAGTGGCATCTATTCTCACCTCATATTGATCTAATATCATCATTGTATTCTCCAACTCTATTATTAGTTTTGTTAGAGAAATGTGTTAGACTTATCAGTGATTTCGTTTATTATGTAAATGTGCCTAAGTGTGTTGTCTTGGGGAATAAAACCCTAGTGCCTGACATGAGGAATAGTAATAAGTGCCAAAATATAACATGTAGTAGTGGTAATAAATATCCAGTGTCCTAAATATGGTTAATCTACTTCTTGATACTAGTAGTTGGTTAATATACTTCTTGATATTAGTAATAAAACCACACATGTATAGATAGAGTAGGCAAGATCATAAGTCAGTCCAAATAATATTCTAGTATGAAAAGGGATGAAAATGCATCCATCACATGTTGTATGGGGTTAAAGGACCCTTCAATAAAGAATCGATTCATTATATTAGCCATCAATGGAAGAATATATCATAACAAAAGATATTTCAAAAAGTTGTCAAATAAGAATTAAATTAGGGAAATGCCTCAATGAAGAAGATTAGGGGTTTCAAGTCAATAATTCTCAATTAAAGTTAAGGTAGATGCATTGACCTACAAAAGTTATCCTAGAAATTTATTCACTTCTAAAGTTTATCAGATCTTTGTCACACCTATTTACATTGTATATACACTAGGGTTAATAATATTTCATTTAAACCCCTAGAATTATCTTTGTTGGACATCTAAAACTAGACTCTAAAACTAGAACAACAAATCAAGTGTATGTTTTATGATTCCAAATATATTTAGATGTAATTTTATGACATTCAATGATTTACTATGATTTTTATAAGTTCAACTATTTTTTACTATCTAACAAAAGTGAAGCTAATGAAATGATTGAGATGGAATCACATCTGATTATCAACTAATCAAAAGTGGCATGACATATATGTCAATATGAGCCATCATTGAATGAACACAAATTAACAAAACAAATGAACCAAAATGTTCTTTATGCCCCCAAGGGACAACAAGGCTATAGGAACACGATGGGGGGGGAAATGGGAAAATAGAAGTGGGATTGTTCCTCCCTCACCCCTACCGTGGTTGAGATCATGAGTCTTCAGGCAAGGGCACTTCATGCACACCCTCATCCTTACACCTGAGGAACTATTTTGATGTGGTCTTGGGAGTGAGGTGACCTCGATGAGTCGTGGCTTAGGGCTTGGAGTATGAGACCATGAACCTATCTAAAACCTAATCTTCCTATAACCTTGATTTATTATGATAATTGTGTACTTGATTAAGTTTTGTAATATTGATTTAATAAGAGATACTCTTATTAGGTTCATTTTTCACATTGGTTTCCCTAATTTCAAGTTTCCTTGCAAGTTGTAGACTAAATTGTAAATTCAATGAAGTATGAAGATCTAATTGCTAAATTGTGTGAAAATATCTAAACATAGGTTTCCCCTTCATACTCATACTTTTCCGAGTCTCAGAACTAATTGGTTAATATATGGTTCTAATCTGACTTCAATTGCACTTTCTTTGCTTTAGTTTGCAATATCATGTACAATTATGGATTAATATGCAATTTTACCTTAATCAAGGACCTGATTGCAAAGTTGATATATTTTACCTAAGTGCATATATTCCTTCATAATCACACACAACTTGATTATATTTGAACTTGGTGAGTATGATCTTTCATCCTATGTAGTGTAGTGGTTGATGAGGACATGTGAACCTCTCAACTAATGGAGTTATGGAACAGTTTGACCAATGAAGGTTCTGGAATTCATTGGCCTTATGGAGGGTCCCCGATGGAGATTATAAGGAATCATCCATCCATAGAAGTAATTGAGGAGTCATCGTATGATTAGGATCATGAGAAGTTCACTCCGGTCGGAGGATCCTGCCAATCAATGGAAGATGCATTGATGATTGTTCTGATTTCTACACTAATGTAGACTCTGAACCGATGAGAGTTCCATGTTTGGAAATCGATGGGAATCTTTTATGTGGGGAACAATGAGAATGATACATGGGTATAGTGATGAATATAGTGAGCTTGACCACCAATGGGGCCTTTGAGTTGTCAATCAATGAGAAGACAAGGCATGTGAACCGTTGAAGCTCATATGTGTGTAGACCAATGGAAAACCTAGATACTACAACCAATGAAGGTCTAGACTTGTAGGTCTATGGGATCCTACATAGGTTGATGGAAAACACCCTAGGGTCAATGGACATGAAAGTGGGGTCAATTGCAATGCTTCTTTGACCATGGAATCCCTACTTTGACAATGGTAATTCTAGAGACTAGTTATGGGTAGTTTTGACATTTGCACACATTCTAGTATATAACACCCCTTACCCTTCGTCCAAGAGGCTCATTTGATGCATTGTAATTCTAAAAACCTGTATGGATCCTTTAATTTTAATGAAAACCCCTTGGGGGTCGATGATCGTGGATGGGAGCTTACAAGTGGATGAATGTCAAAGATCAAGCAACTCCATGGTATTTTCAAGCTTCCCAACCTTGTTTCTTGAAGAAAAAACATAAGATATTACAATGTAATATCTTTTTCCTTGTTTTCTTCACACCCTCTTACTCCTTGGCCTATGTACATGGTCTTCCATGATAGTAACTTTCTCATCTACTAAAGTATCCTATTTTCTCCTCTTTTTCATGTGTTTACCATAGATCCACCATGGAGGAATCATCTTGGAGCTAGAAAAGTGATCTTGGACGTGGAAAGGAGGCTCCATAGAGATATTCTTTCTATTCCTCACCTCATATTATTATTTTGTTTGAGCCCCATGGAATTTTATGGTGGAAACTACTATATTTAGCTAAGCAACCTTTCTTTTTCCTCTTTTGATCTAAAGGAAGATAGATCTTGCTTGGAGATTTGTTTTGGGGGTGTTTGAGAGCCGATCTAGATTTTGGAAGATTTTTTGTGGATATCTTAGATGAACCTCATGATTATAACCATGAGAGGAGAGTGATATATCATTTTCTAGCATTCTTTTTCCTACTTATACATATACCTTAAACTTTATAATTTGCCCTAATCTTGCTCTACGATTACCTTACATGCTAAAATATATTTTCTTGAGGACTATTACAAATGATCATAAGGGAAATACAAAGTTTCATTTTCTTACTAACCTTTTAAAAATGATCCTTTATGCTAATAACATGACCACTTAAACATGTGTATTTTGAAATCCCAATTACATGTAAAATGTTACTAAACATTGATATCTTTACCGTATCTTGGTGCCATATGATGTGGAAGTTATTATGCATGTTATATTTAATTCCTGGTAATGGATATAGAATGATCTAAAGAATATTTTATATCCATTATACTGATTAAAATTCATTTTAGTTAGACCTATAATTTCAAGGTCGCCCATCTATGCATGAAATTTGTCCTTTATATGTGTAATCTTGTAATTGATGTAACATTGTCATACCTTTGAATTATAGGTTGAAATTTGACATGGTGGTGAACCATGGTAGTATAAAGTGAAATTTAGAATTTCATGTGGTTTTTATTTTCCTATAAGGCCTTGTCCTTCGTATGGCTTTATGAGGTTATATTAGCCTTTTATGGCCAATTGGGGATGGTTTTGTGCCCTAATGAGTACTTTGGGTTAATAGATGAATCTATTATCGCATATACAATTATGAATACTTAGTTGGGTAATAGATGAATATAAAATCTCTATGAATCAAAAAGCATAATTAAATGAATGTACATCAAATGCATCATGAGGGTAATTAATAAAGTATGCATATAGTAACTCATATTTTTCTTAATTGATGTGAGTTTTAGTAATGGATGAAAATCTATTTATGTAAAGCAAATCCTAGTGGACTAATTATATTACTATTATTACTTACCATGTCTTTCATATCTCCTTTATCTATGATCTTAGTAGATTGAATAAGTTTGTGAAAATATGTGATAATACAAGATGTATCTTGGATATGGGATATATGCATGTAGGCTTGATGCCTTAAGGTTGATACCTTGGGTGCAATGGAGTGGATATCATCAAGGACTAATGGATATTAACTCAAGATTGTACATGGATAAAGTATCAAATGGTGGATAAAAATGTGAAAAGGATAAAGTGGAAAAATAATGTGTCCTTATGGGTTTGAAGACCTTCTCCTAAAATAAAGATGTACATTTATCACAACCATGTATTAATGTGATGAGAATTGGTTCTTTTTAATTAATTTTCTTGAAAACAATGCAATGTGAGAGTCCCTCATGATACTCTTACACTTGAATAGTGATGATTAACCATGTTCTATTATCATCTCTTATCTTATATGATGATCTTGAGAACATCTATATATTGGATAGTGGCATATATTTTGGGACTTTAATTTAACACTGAGATGACATTATAGAGGAAGAAATATCCTTTGTTATGCCTTTATTAAGGCTGATGTTCCATGAATTAATATGTTGTACCTTGTTGTGACCAAGAATGATATGTTGGGGCTTGTTGTTACCGAGAATGGTATGATGGACCTGTTGTGGTTGAGATTGGCATGTTGGGCCTTTTTTGGCGAAAGATGGTTACTTGCACCTTGATCCAATATATTGATATCTGTGAATACTTTTAATATCATATGAAGTTATTATCATTGAGGAACATGTCAAATATATTTATTTGCATTGTTTAGAAGTGTTTGATACAACTCAAATATGCGTAATTGGCTCAATTAAGCAAGTGTAACCCTAATCACATAGTGCCATATGACCTTAGAGCTATCTTAGTGTCAAAACTTGTTGGAAAA
Organism: Alisma plantago-aquatica; assembly: GCA_963693085.1. NCBI lineage: Eukaryota > Viridiplantae > Streptophyta > Magnoliopsida > Alismatales > Alismataceae > Alisma > Alisma plantago-aquatica. The sequence continues at coordinate 712,143,467 of OY856411.1, read as the reverse complement.
TGAAATGGGTTTCCTTGTAAATATCCTATTATGAGAAGGATCTTGGCGTTATATATGACTGAGTATATGCGGGTGTTCGGAGGTTCTCTATCGCCCTAACTTCAAAATATTTGGGAACAACTGTGGTCATGTCTCAATTTATATGTGATTAAGTGCAGTTGAGGTCATGTGTCAGATGTATATATGATTGAGAGAAACTACAGTCGTACCTTAGATTTAAGGTTTGTACACCCTATTTTTGGTGTTGTGGCCTCTGTACCCAGGACAGACCATGTTTTTAGTAGTCGACCCATTGTTCCACTACAGTTTATCACTTGTAATGAACGAGGGGAAGAGATTTTTAGGAGTCTGATAATCCTAGATCTTATGTGGGGCTGATCGTGACTTCATAGTGGTTGACCAGTTGCTTGAGTAGTACACCTAAAACTACCCAGGGCTAAATAAAATGTGGAACTCAGCCATATAGTAGATCTATTTAGGTTTAATTGATGAATCACATGGGTGCACAATTATATTCCTTTATTTACTGTAAGTATTTATATGTTTCCTACTCTATACAGGTAAGTGTATGGATCGGGTATTGTAACAAGTTTATCCCTTCTTCTACTTGTTAGGTACACAGCCATGTGAATAGGATAATACTTGATGCATATATCATGTTTAGAGATATTTAACTATTGACTAATTGGCCTCTAATTAATTCTTTATCATATGCATGCAAGAAATACATACGTTAGTTTTTTCTATATCATATTGCTAGGACTTGGGGTCTCATCCTATGGTTATCCACATCTTTAGGCATGTTGGAGTTGCAAAAAGGACATCTTGATCAAGATGCAAAAACGAATAATATAGAAAAGTTAGTCTAGAGCATCCTTATACTCTTAGTTTCCTAATTTGGGTGGGTAGTCGTTGATGTATCTGTTTAGTTATTTCTGTTTGTGTTTCTCTATGATCATGGTTTGTAAATAAATCGGCTATTGTATTACTATAGTTTCATAATGATATACACTTTTGTAATCCCTTAGGTGAAATAAATAAAGAGAGGTTTCAGTTGATTCTCTATTATATCTCCCTATGGAATGTTTCATATGTGCAGTTATACCCTTTTATATATCATTTATAAGGTTTTTGTGGTGGTTTCTTGTAATCAGATCTTGATGTGGATCGTTTTATTCACAATTTTTCAATGTGATTTTTGATGGTTGTTAGTTTTTAGTTGAGTGTTTTTTTCTAAGAATTTGTCCTAATGATGAATTAGGGTTTGATCAGCAGGATGGGTCCTGACATAGACCTCCTAAGTAAGGTGGAAGAACTCCCACTAGAGGGTAGGAGGAGGGACAACTAAGGAGGGGAAGGTGTTGTCCTCAAACCGCTCTGAGATGGGATGTCACTCAAAAAGCTTTGAAGAAGAAAATTATATGACACTATACCATGGTGAAGTTATGAGAATATAGATAAGATCAGATCTTAGAAAATGAAATAAAAGTTTAAAAAAATTACAAATTAGACTCAACTTCAAGAAAACAACATGTCATCAAGCACGACCGTGAACCCATGAAGGAATTTACATCATTTTTAGAGTCTTGGAACCTGGGTTCTCCTCTCCTGAGTTAAAAAAGGGTCCAAGGGAGGTGGAGCTGATAAGAAGAACTAGGAAAATACCATAAAGAAATAATAATAAAGAGAGTAATAGGAAGATGTAGTGGTGCTCAAAAGTCATTTATCAGGTTGTGGTAGTGTGAGCAAGGATGTCAATCTTTAAATTTTTTAATAAGAAGGTTAATCATAGTGGTTCCATTCAGTATTACTTGGGAGAAGTTGAGAGTGTGGGATGGTGAAATAGCATAGGGAAATTTTCCTGGGTGGTTATAACCCCATCAGAGTTAGGGTAGTGAGGATTTGTGTCCTCTACAAAAGGTGACTATGGATGACGTAGAAGATAAATTGAGTGTTTCCAAATCATGTGACATCATCCAAATATTGGGGTTCATTGGGTTCATGAAGAAAAGAGGAATAAAAAAGGAATGGAAATAGAATTTAAGGGGCAATATAAAGGGAGAATGAAGATGAAGATGTAGCACTCCCTAACCGGTGCTACAATGATAGGAAGACAAAGGAGGAAGATAGTAGATCCATGATCAAACACACATGATAGGAGATCCACCCAATTGTGGAGATCTATGTAGAGAGGCGATGATGCCCATGTATCATAAAAATATGCCAACACTACAAAAAATCACGATGATTGATTTATTAGATCTATCAAATCTAGGACATTTAATGTATTTCTTTCCTAATTTAACTTGGGGGAGCATTTAATATCAAACTGACATGAAAATTGGCAAGCATGATAATTAGTTATGAGAAATCTGATTTTATCATCAATTTATCCTTTTTGAAACTCTAATACAGTGATGAGTATACATTTAATGTATTAAATTCTTCTATTTTATCAAATCATCGTAAGGTTTCATATTTATATGTTTCCTTCAATCTCTAGGCTTCATAAGATATTAGATTTCCATAGTGAAGTCAAAACTTAGTAAATTGTGAATCTACAAAAGTAACCCTAACTAAAACCATAACAAATGTATTAATCCTACAACCCCATATAAAGGGATATTTGTTAAAACATTAGATTTCTTTAGTTCAAAGGGATATTTGTTAACACATCAGATGTAATGGTCATTTATGAGGCAGTGAGTGACATCATCCAGAGGAGAATATAGGCTAAGAAGAAGGACTCAGAATGTTTCAATATTCCATTATCTATTGGAAAAACAAGTTTAAAGAATAAATGTATGATTTAGTGAAGAACATCAATCGTATGCCCCTCTCTAATTTTCAAGATCTAGGAGTGAAAGGACTAACAAATACATGCATGACAATACATCTAGGAAAAATATCTATCGTGTGGCATGTCGGGATATATGAGGTTGTTATTCTTAAAGCCAAAAAATTATCTGTCCAGTTGACTTCATGGTTATCGACATGTAGGATATGAGGGAATCTAAGTTGTTGTTAACATTTCCAAGTGATCATGAATCTGATTATTTCTATTGGTAGGGGACACTTGATGCTAGGTATTTATGATGAGTTGGTGGAATTTATATTGCTAGGCCATTCTTCATTACCCACCTGTGACAATCCAAATTAGTTCCTAATAATTGTGAGAGTGTAACACCCTGACCCACTACCCAAGGTTCTTTCAATGTTTTAGGAATGACAACAGCCCCACAGAACACCACTTGCCTTAAGTATGCACTTTGTCCTCACTCATGTGTTAGATAGCATAACCTTCATGACTGGTCATCCATCCTAGTTCTACTCTCAGTTGAGAACATTTAACCACATAATAATTTAGTGATGGGCTCCCTGAAAATGAGGTGCACCTAGGTGATATGGGTAGTCCAATCATTCATTTTAAGATCATTTTGTTTGAGGCCTGAAATATTGGGACATTACAATCTCCCTCAATTAGACTCTTGACATCCTCGTCTAGGATCAACTATATGGACTCATAATATTTGTCCCACTTCAGTGCAAACCCAGAGTGTCCCATGGACACCCAACTCCCAAACATGGAATACCAGTGCAAGGGTGGCTACGTCGCCATGACCAACCCTTTCTATGATGTCTGGACTGCACAGCTCAAGATCGGCATGCCACAGACCCAAGTGGGCCCCACCTATTAGAGAGGAATTGGCTCTCATGCCATTTGTAATACTTGGACCCACCACCCAATGCTCTAGTAGAGTTTCAGGAATGACAATTGGCCCCACAGACCACCACTAGCCTTAATTGTGCACTTTGTCCTCACTCATGCACAAGCCAAGTTAAACATACTGACTGGTCACTTATCCTAGTAATACTCTGAGCTAAACACGCTTAACCATAGAATTATTTAGTGATGGGATCCTTAAAAAGGAGGTTCACCTTAGTGATATGAGTAGTCCAATCATTCCTTTTAAGATCATTTCATTTGAGGCCTCTCATCCTAGGATATTAAAATCTCCCCCACTTTGACTCTTGACATCCTCATCAAGACTCAATATATGGCCTCATAATCTCTTCTCCATTTTAGTGCAGACCCAAACAGCCCATGGACACCCAGCTCCCATCCCAGGTTACCAACGCTAGGGTAACTCCATCTCATCTCAATAGATATCCCTTTCCAACTTGCCAGGACTACACAGCTTAAGACTGGCATGCCACATGCCCATGTGGGCCCTACCAACTGGAGGGTTTTGGCTCTAATACCATTTGTAAAACCCCGATCCACTACCCTAGGATCTAGCAAGGTTTTAGGAATGATGATTGGCCCCATAGACCATCACTAGCCTTAACTATGTGCTTTGACCTCACTCGCGCATTAGACAGGATAAACTTTCCAACTGGTCACCCATCCTAATACTACTCTGGGTTGAGCATGCTTAACCATGGAGTTCTTTCATGTTGGGCTCCCTGAAAAGGAGGTGCTCCTTGATGATATGGGTAGTCCAATCAATCCTTTTAGGATCATTTTGTCTTAAGCCTAAAATCTAGGGATGTTATAGTGAGCCTAGGACATAAAATAAGGGTACTTTATGTGAGGTGGACCACCAATTGGGATAATTAGATTAAATTTTCTTCTAAATAGTTTTTTTTTAAATTAGTTATATATTCTTATTAGGAAAAAATTGTGTTATTTTGTAGATAGTTGGTAATTGGTTTTATGCAAGTAAGAAAGGTACAATGATGCATTGTTTTCAATGTATAGACATTTTAGAAGTTGAATCACTGACAATAATATGGTGGCATTGGTTCATCTTTGATTTGTTAGTGGAAACTATAGCATCAAGCTCGGTGGTACCAACCCAATAGTTGGTACCACTAACATTTTATTGATATCTTTGTAAGAAAAGAACACAACCAACTATGGTGTTAACTTGGTGGCACCAACAAGGCTGTAAATAGCATAGAGTTAGATAGTGAAACTCAACAGTGGGACTCTAGATCATTCTCGATGGCATCGAAAAATGCACACATATCTAGGACAAAACTTTTTATAATAGGAAATAAATTTATGTAGGTACCAGTGACAACCACTTGGAGGCACCAAAATCAAGACACACAGAGTGATAAAGATAGCTAGTAAGCATTGAGAGCAGATATTGAGGTCCAAGTAAGTGCCACCTATTTTATCATGGTGGAACCATGACAGGCTACTTAATCAATGTGAAAATAGAAATAGGGAGAGCTTTAGGATGTGCTTCTTCAAGCTATCGCCAACATTCCTAAAACTTGGGTTAGTAGAAGAGCTCAAGTACTTAAGTGGACATTCTTAACCTAGCCTGAGGATTGACATCCTATTTGTTTCTCACTCAATAGATGCTCATGATAAATGATACTTCTGTGGCTAATGATCGAGTTCATTCCACATTCCACACACTTTATCATTTTCCCACATTTATTCATTTTTACCTATTCAATCCATTCATTTCAACTAATTTACCCAATTAGGGGCTTTCAATAAAGAAATTGTCATTCATACTCAAGGTGCAATTTTCTCATCAATCTACTTTTTATAAGTCTTTTTCATAAATTCCCTAATTGAATTATCATGAATAATATATTCCTTTCCCATGATAGATTTTCAATTTCCTTTTTTTGATAAATATGAGGGATAATATTGAATAAATACCTATCTTTCTATATTTTATTTTGAGTCTCCATTTTCATGATTCTCTCTAAAGCATTCCTAAAATGGCTAGAAAATAAGAAAATATATTTTATATATTTTGAGCCACCCAGTGGATCAGAGCCATACGTCAGGTGAAATGTTGTAGATTGCCTCAATATATGGGCCATGCCTCATGATTCATTGTGGTGATTCGCTACCTTTTCCAAAAAGTTATGTTTAAAACCTCAAACGCTAAAGTATACCAATAAATACCCTTTATATCCACCATCTTTTGGGACCCTTTCTAACTTTTTTAAGCCAGAGGATCAAACTACCTCCCTATTTTATTTAAGAATTACTTGTGATTTGATGGTGTTTCCTCTGACATGACCTACTTTCAAATGTCATTTGTCTAAGAAAATGGCAACCTAACCATATGTATATATATATATATATCCATTCATCTTATCTTATAAAACACTACATCTGGCTTTGGTTCATATCTTCTTGTAGTCCTGTAAAATCTTCCTATAGATTGATCCTAATTGACCATGAAGGATCTCCATCGTGGAAGATCCTAAGGCTATTAGGAACCCAATACACCTAAAAACTGAGACCCCCAAAGAAATGATGGGAAGGACACAAACTTCTCCAGCCTCAAAGGTCTGACCACAAATTTAAGATGTGGTTTTATTGTTTTACTTTTGATGTTAACTAAAAAAACACCATTTTTCTCTCAACACTTAAATATGGGTCAATTCATGTTTACTAGGTAAGATTCAAGTTCTTATCTTTTTCCACTCATAACAAGATCACTAGAACTGAATATGTAGTTCTATTTTGTTTCCTTTTTTATCTACCTGACTCAAATGCCATATTAGTTTTCCATTGTGGACTCACAATGTTTTATCCTATTTTTTCATTTTCTATATGAAACATGGTGTCATATTCTGACACCCTTTTCCCATATTTTCCATGTGACTTCAGAACTAAATCTCACTACCAAAGATATATGTCGAATAGATAAATTATTTTTTGCACAGCATGCAATGGGCTGGTGAATCCATTTTGGACCACCAACATGATCTAGGTTGAATTCCTAGTCTTCCTTGAAGTTTAAGTGTTTTTAGATCTATTTTGTCTTTTTCTTTTGTTCTATCTATTTACCTAATTTTTCATTTTTTGAACCAGGTGTAGGACTGTGCATCATTACAATCTGTGAGCCCCTAGCTTGCGAATCGAGATAATCCATGGGTTCCTCATCCATGCAGCTATTGGTCAGATTTCTGAGGGTGCTTCCCTATTAAGGGTTTTAAAGGATGGATAGAAGATATGGATTGGAAACAAAATGTGACAACTTGCTTATCTAACTATGGTTCATATTTCATAATCCGCTATTATGAGCTTTCTTCATAAAATATCAAAAAACTTCACTCCCTATAAACCAACGCATCATGGAATGAGTGCCAAACTCATGTTGGATCCCGGGATGAAATGTGGGGTGTTAGTAAAGTTATCGAAGCATTACTAATTTGGACATCCAAAAGTCTTGATAACACCCCCTCTCCTAGCACTCATCACTGATAAATTGTCATAGTCATGTGGTGTGTTAACAATATTACACATATCTTTTGAACCCAGGTTACCCCCTCGATGAGTGTCATCTTTCCATAAAGAATTTAAGGACCAACCCCTGCTATGCATGTCATACTTGAGTAAGGATGTAAATTGGATTTAAACTCATGGGATAAAATGGGAGGATCATTTTCTCTCTATAACTATGTGTTATAATTATTTCTAAAATATTTAAGATTTTCACTAGCACCCCTATGTATAGGTTAACAGTGAATAAAATTTCAAGATGAACACTCTTTTTAAGATTAACAATCTTTTCAACTCAAATAATTTTTTCAGATTAACAATTTTTTCAAATCAAACAATATTTTTAAGATAAACAATCTTTTCAAATCAAACAATCTTATTAAGATTAACAGTCTTTTGAAATCAAGCAATCTTTTTAAGATCACCATTTTTTTCAAATCAAACAACCTTTTTAATATTAAATATTTTCAAATCAAAAAATATTTTTAAGATTAACAATCTTTTCAAATCAAAAAATCCTTTTAACATTACCAAACTTTTCAAATCATATAATATTTTTAAATATTAAAAATCTTTCAAATAAAAAATTCTCTTTAACATATACAAACTTTTCAAAACCAAACAACCTTTTCAAAAATCAAATAATCTCTAAAAGAGTAAACATTATTCTTTTTAAATGTAACATGATTCAAAACTCTGTTGAGGCAGATGGTTTTTCAAATTTAACTACTACGGCACATGTCAATATCAAGTCCACCCATTACCATTGTCCTAAATATGACCTAAAACTAAACCATATATATCCTTTCATGTATATATCCACAACCTTAAACTATGGCTTAAAACTAGACAACCTTACCCCTTTCACGTTCATATCTATATGGTCATGGACTATGACTTAAAATTAGAGCACAATCCACTCCTAGTTTCATCATCAATTTGGAGATTCCAAGATGAGGCTCCCTCCCTTTTAACCTATTATCGTTTCTAAAAGGAAAGAACCCCATGAGGAACTCACCATATTAGGAGGATAATAGGTTGTCATGGATGTTTCCAAGGGTTTTATTTTGGGAACCTCGCTATATAAAGACACCCTGAGGAGGGAAGTGGTTGATCAAACAAAATCACTAGCCTAGTAGAGGATACCTTAATTTGAATCAACCACCCTACCCTATCATTCCCCCTCTTTTGAATAATCCTTTCAAGATTCTTACCTAAGGAGTGTCACACATCTATAGCCCCACAAAAAATCCAATCATTTTACTTCCTACCCCTCAATTTGCCCAGCATTGGCCTTAGCAAATGCATGCTTATTTAAGTCTATAACAACACAATCTGTCTTGCCCAAGCTAGGGGCAGTCTCGGTCATTTAAAATCTAAATAAAAAGAGAAGGAACTATTACAAGAATGCTTTGTTCTAGGAGAACAATTGATGAACATGGATTATCCTTTTCTGGCATCTCCTCAGTCAAAAGGGAAGTCCTAAAGTTTCATGGGTGGAGAGAGATAAATCACATAGCACATGATGTTCTTTGAGTTAGGTAATACATCTTGCTTTTAAATCTCATTGATCTGAATTACATGATGTCACAGAAAGATCAAGGAGCATGTACTTCACCCAGACCTACAAATGATCGACTCAAATGGTAGGAAACAACAATTTGGATTAACAAACTAATAGAGATGCCAAAGGATATGCTGGTACCAAAAAGTAGGACAAGATGGTTGGAAGCGAGAAGACCTAGGAAGCCACAATGATGCCTAAAACATCTAAAGGAGCTCAATCATGCATGTCAAAGTATCTAGAAAACACCACCTTTATGCCCCTGTCAAGCATAGACTATGTCGTAGGGTGGTGCATCTAATTTTTTTCATATATGGAGCTTCATTTTCCATATCATTAACACCATTCTTTCCATATGGAATGTAGAAATCCTATCAGACTCAACAAGACCTTTGGGGTCGTACTAGTATCTACCATTTATGGATGCTAGAAGACTATCGGTAGCTCTAGAAGTGAAAACACCCATGTTGATCCTTGAGAGCGAAGCCAAGGGGAAAAGAAGGAAGTTTTTCTATGAATTCTATCATTTCTCATATGCAAAACCACCAGACATATTCAACATGACTATGTTCCACAAGTGCTCTAGGAAGGGAAAGTCGGTTGCTCATGGCAAAACATATTGCTAAGACATGGTGGAGATTGAAGATGATGACAAAGTACTAATCTGCTTCTTTACATGAATCCTGACATGTCCAGCCTTATACTAGTACAAAAAGTAAGACATTACAACTATCACCACCCCGACCAAGATGGATAAAATATTTGTTGACCAATACATTTGGTTTAAGGAAATATGACATCAAATAGGCATCTTAAACAAAAATTTTACTGACATATTTCTCATCAACCAGCAGATCGTGTCAATAACTATGCAATAGGAAGGATGATTTCACGAAGATATACCTGGTCCTGTAGAAAGTCCCAGCGATCAATCCTCAGCTATGTACATGCACACTCTATCTTAGATGGTGATTGTGCAACTCCTAGTTGCATTAGGACTCATCTAACTGTCATCCATGGATAGCATACTTGGACAACTACTGCATCAACTCCTCAAATCTTGCCACAGCTGTAGTTGATGTTTCCCTCCTAGTAGCATCCAAAGGACTCCTTCCTCTAGAGTAGTCCACATGGACCAACTAGAACTCCCATCATCCTACTAGACCCAGTATCTACCATTTGTGAATGTTGGAAGACTATCAGTAGCTCCAAAATTGAAAACACCCATCTTGATCCCTGAGAGTGAAGCTGAGGGCCAAAAGAAGGAAGACTTTCTATGAATTCTGTCATTTCTCAGATGCAAAACTACCAGACATCTTCAACATGACTAAGTTCCTCAAGTACTCTAGGAAGGGAAAGTCAATAGCTCATGGCAAAGCATATTTCTTAGACATGGTGGAGGTTCAAGATGATGACAAAGTACTAATATGCTTCTTTGCATGAACCCTGACAGGTCCAGCCTTATCCTAGTACAACAAGTAAGACATTACAGCTATCACCACTCGAACTAAGAAAGCTAAAAGGTTTGCTGATCAATATGTTTGGTGTAGGGAAATATGGCATTAGATAGGCAGCAGAAACAAAAATTCTACCGACATATTTCCCATTAACCAGTAGATTGCATCAATAACTATGAAATGGGAAGGATGGTTTCATGAAGATATACTTGGTCTTGGATCAAGTCCAGAAACAATCCTCATCAATGTAGATGTGTACTCTATCTTGGATAGTGTTTGTTCAGCTCCTAATTGCACCAGGACTCGTCTGACTGCTCCTCCATGGATAGTAGAGTCAAACACTGTTGTAGTGGCTCATTTGATCTCTTCACAGACTGTGAGTTGACGTTGCCCTCCGAGCAATAGCCAAAGGACTCCTGCCTCTATCGTATAGTCCACACGGACCAACTAGAACTCCTATCGTCCTGTCAGAATGGATAGGAAGGAGTTGTCACTCCCGTTGGTGTACTAGTCACCAACATGCTCTCCCACAACAATGATCCTAAATTGTTCTCTCCCGTGGCTATCCCTCCCTAGTTGGGTAGGACTTTCCTGGGCTCTCATGGTTACCACAACTAGAGAGGACAGCAATTGTTACAGAAACCAATTCTCAATTTTCTGTGTAGTAGTTGTGCTCTGGAAAGCCCGAAGTACCCCTATATATATAGGAGGGGTTAGGGTCAAGGTTCCCAGTCCCCAGCCAATATGGGACAAAAGCGGGAGTGGAAGGACTGGTAGATCTTGAATTTTGACAACAATTCTGGAAGTTTCACAACCTGTATGCATTGAAATGGTCGTCTTGCCCAATGAGATGGTCATTTCACACTTTCCAATTTTGCACATATGTCGCCAATTCAGTTCCAATTAGTACTCAACTTGACGTCAGCACCGATCCTTGATATAATCAAATTGCATCCCCGAGACGGCCATTTGGTGAATGTAAGACAAGAATCTCACATCAACTGATATGATCGTCTGGCTGGGCGTCTTGCAGGTCGTTTCAGGCTGAATTCCACATAATGCACAATACAATCAACCTGACACTCCAAACGGTTGTCTCAACACTTGAATCGGTCATTTAGTAGTCTAGTCAGATGATCGATTGTGTGAATTGAAATATCTTAACACTTTAGTAATAAATTCAATTATCATTCAAGATCAAACTCCTCTTCTAGATGAGTTCCTATGTGTGTGACCTTGTAGGTCCCATATCACATTAGCAGTGAATGTCCATAACTAGCTTATGACACCACAAGCAATGGGTAGTGCCTAGTCGTACATAATTTCTACCCAAGTGAATGGAAATTTGGGGAGCAACTTCAACCTAAAATTTGTGTATGGTGTTACAGTGTTTGTATAGTTCCTTTGTCACTGATATCCATATTGAACTAGAGGCATGAAGTAGTCATCCTCATTATTATTCAATCTTGTTCCTTGAACCAGAGCAGACTGCATGATATATATCTAAGCTCAATATCACATATTGACTCACATGCATATGGTCATACTTTTGTCAGTCTCGTTAAGCAAGAGTCATTGGATATCATACTCCTGTCAGAGGGACAAATCCCATATATATCACTCACAGTCAGTCCCCATGTGTCAAAGTCACCCAATCATCACTGTTATAACAACCCATATTTTAGGACTATGTTTGATGATGTCAAAGTGTACCCAATAAAATAAGATGAGTGCAGTGATTTTAGGTCTAAGATCCACACCCACCACAATCACTGTGAGAGATGACTATGACTTCCATGATGTTGGCTTCCATGTGTTAGTCTCGCACTGGCCTGTCTGATAAATTTTTCTCTAACATGTATTTGGGTGTCGGGTTTGATATTGCCATATCATGTCATTGGTGTCTGACATATACCTTCTAGTCATGTCCAATACATACAAGATGGCTAGGTATATATATATATATATATATATATGTCTTCTCATCATGTCAAATACATATGAGATGACTGGATATCCTCTCATCATGTCTAATATCATCATGTCTAATAGATACAAGATAATTGGATATCTTCTCGTCATGTCTAATACATACGAGAGAATGAGATAAGTATGTTACATTGTATTGAAAACAGATTCGATTGTGAATGCATATGGCATCTATGTATGTGTTCCTATTCTTCATAAGAATTGGGACACTAGGCCCCTGAGAGACTAACTCCATGGATCATGGACACATTTTCTCTCATTGAGTCTTGCATGTTGAACCCTTCAACATCTTACCAATGTATGTGCTCCTTCTTAGGTCAAGAAGCTTTCCAGATCTATCTCTATAGACCTAGACCCCTATCATATAGGATGCTTCTCCTAAACCCTTCATATAGAAGGTACTTTCCTTGCCAGGTTTTAACATATACAGGATAAGGACATTATTCCCCATCATTATGTGAAATATAAAATATGCTCCCACTAAATCTTTTGTAATCATAGATTCCATCTTCATTCTAACTTAAGTCAAACCCTTTGATTGCCTTGTCAAGTAGAAGATTCCAGCTTTGAGATTCTTTCTTCAATCCACATATTGACCTTTGTATCTTATAGACTTTATTTTCATTAATGTATTTATAAAACCATTAGTTTATGTCTCGTACACATCCTATTAATTATTCCAATTAAGGAATGTAGTTTTAACATCCATACGCCAAATCTCATAGTCAGACTAAGCTTCAATAGCAAGCATGATACAGATGGATTTAACCATGGTAACTGGTGAAAGACTTCATCATGTTCAACACCTTAAACTTGTTTGAAACTCTTTGCAACCAATCCACCCTTCCATGTTGGTCTTCTTACAAAGACCCAATGCACCCTATGGGTTTTACCCCTTCTTGTGAATCCACCAAGGTCATACCTTGTTGGTGTACACAGAATCCATCTTTGATCTTATGTCCTCAAGCCATTTCTCATATTTTGGTCCCTCAATAGTTTCTTGTTAGATTGTTGACTCATCTTTATTATCAAATTACTACTTTCTTGAGTTATAAGATATCATAATATTTCAAACACAAGGCATGTTCTACTAGAACTATGAGTTTTGTGTTTACATAAAGAACTTGAGATTCCATAAAACTTGTGTTTCTCCTTGTTCCTATTGTACCTCTTTAGGTTCTATGGTTTCTTATTTGTCTCAAACATTTCGAGTTCTACTTTTACTCCCATTGATTCCTTTGGAACTAATTTCCATTTAGGAATTCAGCCATCCTAGCAACAAACACTTTGTTGTATGGTTGGAATATAAGTAGTATTCAGCAAGATAACATTCATGTGATTTGTGGATAAAGACGTTAAAGAAACTATTTTCTAATATAAGTCTTCAATCCTAATCACTACGAAAGACACATTGGGACACTTCCCATTCCATATATCATATGGTGTCTTTTGAACAAATTTACACAGTACATTGTTTTAGTGTAGCACATGTGCCAAAAAGGAATCGTAAGATTAGCTAGATTTTATTGATAATCTCACCATTATTGTATAGGGTGTGATACCTTTTTTTTGACTCATCATTATGTTTCAGGTGGAGTTCATTGTGATACACTATCACAGTCTCTCCAGAAGGTTCTCAAACTCTTGGTTAAAATATTTCAACATTGATCACATCAATGTATCTTAATACTTTTCCAAGTGAATTATGTACTTCATTCATAATCTCCTTGAACAGTTCAAGAGATTCATACTTGTATTTCATTAAATACAAATTTCAATATCTATTGATCGTATCAGTAAATATAATGAGGTACTTGTAACTAACTTTAGAATTCATTCTAAAAAGTCTATGTACATCAGTATGTACTAGTCCTAATGGAATAGTCTATCTCCCACTACATCTAGTGAAGATGCTCTTGTCATATTTCCCAATGAATAAGACATGCATGTCTCCATTAGTTTAATAACCAAAAGAATCTAGATATAAATCATATGTATTCTAGAAATACATTTCTCATTTATGCTCTCTAGATGACAGTGATATAGGTAATCAACATTTGAGTCATCAAGTCATTTGATATATGTGTCATACACATATTTGTCTTTAGTACTATCAAGTATAGTTTGTAAGACATAGGCCATTTCCATGAAAGATCATATCTTTTAAAATGAAACATAATGTTCTTGTCATATAAGACATATGATGTTTTCATCAATGGCAAGTACATAATAGTGATTCAATAATTCTATTATGTGCCCATGAATGACTATTTACAACTGTAGAGGCAACAATTCTTTATCCACATAGTTCTAGCTTACTTCTTCTTAGGTCTTGAAGTAGAGATCTCTATCTCCATCTTCTTCTTAAGATCCTCTATAAGGAGGATAGTTCTTTTCAAAGTCTAGACAAGTGACAATGGTGGCACTTTCTTTTATCCTTTAAGTGAAAAAGACATTCCTTTTACACTTACCCTTCTCCATATATTGAGTGCAGAATAATTGGACTTTAGCTTATCCTTAGAACACTTCTTAGCATTTCTTTGGCCCTAAGACTCACTTCCACTGATCATCATCATAGATTTGTCCTTCTTCTTTCTTGCTATGGAATCAACAGGACAAGCATTTGATAAGCTGACTATATGATTCATTCAACACTTACATAATCATATTCATGGTCAACTCTTGACCTAAGAGAAATCCTAGCCATTCCACATGTCCAATCACATTGAGAACATGGGTTTCTATTGGACCTCCCTTTGTTAGTTTGCACTCAATTAGTTCTTTGGAGACATTATACCTTCTTTTCTTTATATGATTCTTAAGATATGTTACTATCTCGAGAATGTCCATGTTTTTCATGTTGTTCATGCAACTCATAGTTCAAACAATAGAGCATTAGGTATTCAAATGTCTATGGCATCACTGGCATGCTTCCAATAAGCATCCATTTAGCCTTAGGTGTATTTGGAGCGGGTTCCTTTGGCATTGGTCTATCAAGGACATAGAGCTTTCACTCATTGATGAAATATTTCTCAAAGTCCTTAACCAATTGTGAAACTTAATCCCATTTTGTCCTTCTAAAGGATTGATTGCGACTAGAATGTGTTTGTGTTTGACATTTGATTCTACAAAAAAATATTGCAACATTTTCAAAACATTTTTTGATTTAGTTTGATTTGATAAATTTGATGATATTAATTAGGTCTTTAATTAACTATCACTTCCACTATTTTTATTCAACTTGATAGCCCTCAATATCAATTTCAAATATTGTAGCGTACAATATTCTAGTGGGGCAAGATCCAAAACAATTATATCAATACCCAACCAACATTGGTGATCATGACCAATTATTAAGGTAGGAAATCATGCCAATTGCATCATATGCAACTCTTGGATAGATGATATGTGCAACTCCTTGCCATGATCATCTACATGACTTTTGGCCTAGACTCTCTAAGAATCACCAGTCAAGCCTGAACCAAAACCTGACATGATAAAAATGCACCCCACTTGGTCGGCCCACATTATTACCATCACACTTCCACGAGATAGACGACGCACCTCCCTTGGGGATCCCACACTTGATCGATCAAGATTTTCATGTGTGCCACTTTTGGAAAGAATCTAAGACTTGATTTTTTATATTTGAGGGAATTTGTGTGTATGAATACATATACATTATCCAATCACAACATATATAATATGTATCATATACATGTTATAACCACAAATGAGAACATGCAATGAATAAAACACACAAGTGATGGTTATGGCCATACTAATGTAATTCCTTGGAACCATAAGGAATTACTACCACCTATGGTCCACATCATATGTAACCTGTTGTTGGTGAAGATCTATTCTCATATCAATTTGGGTTGATCGGTTCAACTCTTGAACAAGTCGGCTCGCCTCTTGGTCACTCGGTTGGGCTCTTCTGAAGCGTTCATCTGGTTCTTAGGTCAAAGCAGCATCTGGAAACCTCCAGTTAATTGGTTGGGCCACCAGTCAATCGATTCGTCCTCCTGTAATCTGGCCTCCTTGGTCCTCCAGTCAATCGGTTCGTCTTATGAGCCACTCATTTCATCTTTGTGCAGATCGTCATCTGACGTCGAAACATAAATTAAAACTATCCTATTTCTTATTACATTGTATATGGAGAAAATCTCAAGTTATATTTTAGGGGAAATAGGAAGAAGAGAATTCATTTATATTTAGAAATGAGAGAGAGAGGCTCAGTTTGTAGACCGATTAACAATAGGAATCAATAACCACAACCATGCACTTGCAGATCTGGGTTTATGGCCATAACCATGCTTTACATCCACCGTCAAAATTGATATAATGGCGATGTGTGTAAATTGTATATATATATACATCTTTTGGGTTCTTATATGGTGATTTACATGGACATGCTCGTCATCCAGCTTAAATATTCGCATCGCATGCAATAAATAAACTTGATAAAACCAAAAATCTGATCATATTGATTATCCCAAAACATAATTAATTAGCATGGCTCTGATACCAATGTAGGGAAATATGGCATCAAATAGGCAGTGGAAACAAAAATTTTATTGACATATTTCCCATTAACCAATTGATTGTGTCAATAACTATGCAATGGGAAGGATAGTTTCACAAAGATATATCTGGTCCTGGAGCAAGTCCAGTGATAATCCTCATCGATGTAGATGCACACTCTATGTTGGATGGTGTCTGTGCAGATCCTGGTTACACTAGGACTCGTCTGATTGCTCCTCCATGGATAATAGACTCAAACAACTGCTGCAGCGGCTCCTCAGATCTCACTACAGACTGTGAGTTGATGTTGCCCTCTTAGTAGTAGCTAAAGGACTCCTACCTTTAGAGTAGTCCACATAGACCAACTAGAGCTCCTGTCATCCTGCTAGAATAGACAGGAAGGAGTTGTCCTTCCCATTAGTGTACTAGTCACCAACCTGCTCTGTCACAACAATGATCCTCAACTATTCTCTCATGTGGCTATCCCTCCCTATTTAGGTAGGACATGCCTGAGCTCTTGTGGTTACCACAACTAGAGAGGACAACAATTTTCACAACAAAACTGATTCTCAATTGTCTGTGTTGTAGTTATGCTGTGGGAATCCCCTATTACCCCTATATACATGTAGGAGGGTTTAGGGTCAAGGTTCCCAATCCTTGTCCAATACGGCACTAAAGAGGGAGTAGAAAGGATTAGAAAATCTTGAATTTTCACAACAATTATAAAAGTTTCACAACCTACATGTGCTGAAATGGTTGTCCAAACTGACCAACTAGAGTAGTCCACATGGACCAATTCTAAAAGTTTCACAACCTTTAGAGTAGTCCACACTGTAAAGAGCCGAGAGCAACTCTCTACTAAAATAATCATGGTAAATAAAAACACCAATTGTGTAGCAGCAGAAGTTAAAACTTTGAATATATTCAAATGTATAAAGAGTACATTACAAAATTTCCCAAAAGGGTGTGCAACTTTATACACAACAAAAGGATCTAGGTAGAGGAAGACTAAAACCAAAACAATATTGTCTCCACAAACAAACATCACATATAGATAAGTCCAAGCTAGATGGTTGAACTCCTTATTCTTAGTCTTAGGTTGGTTCAACAAGATTCTGATGCACACTTTGATCATATACCTGGGTGGTTGGGATCACCCAGCAAGAGAGAGATAAAAGTATGTGTCAAACAAAGGATAAGGGCAATTATAAATAAAAACATTGCATAATAAAAGATCCACAATACTAAGAGAGTCAAAAGTATGAGGCAAGTATAATAATTAAGAATTTAGAACTTCTGTCAAGTTGCATCTACCACAATAATAATCAACAAGCATGAATGATATTTTGACAACAAATATTATAATGTAGGGTGAGTCACCTACCGGACCTACACCAAGAGGAGAGGGGAAATTCACATCCCAAACCTCAATAATGTGAGGGGAAATTCACATCCCTCAAAAATATGTAAAATGTGGAGAAAATCACATTCCCCTGGGCTGATGCCCACTATGGGTGGTTTTTACTCATGTACACTACATTGTAATTTTGCCAAAAATACATCATGCTAAATAATTCATTAGCAGTAGTGACAATATAAATTACATCACTGCAAATGGGAATGAAACCCAATAAATAATATCAATAAATGGGCCATCATACGCAACAACAATATCCAAGCATTTCAAATAGATGAGCCAACATAGGCAATAGAAAGATTCACATAATTCAAATAGATGAGCCACAATGGCAATATAAGCATCAAATAGTGAAGAGCCAAATAAAGGCATTTAGAAGGATATCAAGGCTAGCACATTAGTAAGGTAGGGTTGGATAAGATCGCAACTGAAGGATAGGTAATTTGCACATATACATTCCACATAGATTTCACATTCATCAAAATAGGGGTCACATACTTAAATAGGGCTCACATACATAAATAGGTTTCACATACCTTATTGGAGATTCATACCCATCATTATCATTGATTATATTGTATTCAAGATCATTTTTCCTGGTTACAAACATTTCACATGAATTAGCATTTATTAAGCATAAAGTATAAAGAAAGTTACCCATTTTAGACCTTATTTGAAAACCATTGATTTAGGACTCAAAACTAGGACCAAAAGCTCGCATACGTTTCACTAATTAAGAAAACATGTCTTATTTCTCAATTTGGAGTTAAAATGAATTAATTGTGATTTTTAGAACATTTAACCTACTCAAAGTTCCATCCAAGGAAAACTTAGAAAAAGGAAATATAATTAGGACTTAAAAACCAAAAATTTATATTCTACGTGAAAAATCCTTTCCAACGACTATTTATTTGCATTTATCTGAGCAAGGACCAATTTACTATGAATTAAGTAAACTGGACCAATCAGATAGCAAGAAAATGCCACATAGGCTAAATCATTGCAGAAAGTCAAATATCCAAAAGACAAAACTCCCCTTGGTATTAAAGAAGGAAAGGATGGGCGTGCAGAGACAAAACTATAAAAAGCCCATTGGTCAACTTCTTCCTCTCATGCGAGCCACGCCACGGAGGAGAAGCTTGCCTGATTGGACATTTCCTCATTTCTTGACCAAATCGGACATATAGGTACTCGAAACGAAGCTCAAGATGATAGGAACTCACTGTTGTGCTTTATTGGGATGCTTCTATCACCAAGAAGCCAAGAAAAGGTCGCCATACCTGTGATAAGGTGGAGGTTTTGGGGCTAAGCGGGGGAGCTTCAAGCCAAATTAGCAACTAGAAAAGCTTGCAATGAGGACGAAGGAGGTGCGGTAGGTGGTATATATAGGTGCGGAGGTGAGAAGAGCCAAAAAGATATAGGAGAGGATGGGCGCTTCGGCCATGGTGCACGGCGGCAGACGTTCCAAGGCTTAAACGGTGCGGCTCGAGGAGACGAAGCCAATGCAACCTAAATCTTGCAAAACGGTGGAGAGGAGAGGGAGAACGAGGTGGAGGTGCCTAGGCATCATCTTGGTTGGCGAGATAGAGTTTGAAGATGACCCTAGATCCATTGGATCGAGATCCAATGGGGGTCGGGCGTGTGACACATGAAATAAATGACATAAATGAAAAATTGATTGATATTCTATAGTTCAACCTTGTGGGAACTTGAAAAATCCATTTGGAGGGTCAAATAAAGTCCAAATGACCTCAAATTTTAACCATAGGTTAATTACAATGCCTAGAACGATTCTATGTCATTAGTTTCTTGAAAATAACATGGTTAGGCCCCTAAATAATTTATAGACTATTAAAGCATATAATAAAGCATAAAAAGAGCAATTAATATAAATAATATCTTTTAATGACATAATAAGGTGAATCTCGAGATATTAGTCACATATAAACATTATGAGTCATATCTCAACATATAATACTCTCATTAATGTATTATGGTCCATATAGAGGAGAAAGAAAATAAAGGGGTTAATTACTCCTTCTCATTAATGGTAAAATTGCATGATTATACCTCAAACATCATATTAATTGGAACATTTGTGCAAAAACCCATTCATTGCCATGAATGTGGGTAAAAGTTGATTTCATCATAAAATAAAGCTCAAATTGATCATGGAGGCCAAAAAAAGGATTCAAAAGATGGGAAATTTATTAGAAGAGTCCAAAAGGACTAGAAGGCAAAGAAAAGTACAAAAGTGCATAAATTGTGTAAAGAACCCTAAGATTCAGTATGTTACAGCACTCCACCCCTTAAAGAGGATTTCGTCCCCAAAATCATAGCAAGAGGAAAGAGATAGGGTGAGTGTGCAACATCCGAACATTAGGAACTAAGGTGGGTACTTCAACAAAAGCTATACACATAATCCAAGTCTGACTAAGGTTTCCCAACAAGCATATAACCTTTCACCAAACATAACATAATTAACAATATGGCTCACTAGCATAGTCTCTATCATGGAAAAGCATCATATTAATTATACTATCACTTGTGATGAGTTATACCCATATTGTGGTAGCAAGCATTACAACTCATCATTATGCACTGAAACATGTATATTTCCCTTGTAAGGGTTTTAAGCACAATTAGGGTTTACAAGGAAATTTCAACATTATTAATGTATTAGGTCACAAACCTAAATAACATGAATTCACTCCCCATTATCCTCATAAAACCATCATGTATAATTACCACAAATTATTTTGTAAGAAAAGATAATATTATCAACAAATTATTAATTCTACAACAACTCCCAAAAATGTCACATTAGTTTCTTAAAACTATAACACACTTTCCATATAACCTTTCATTCTCATATTAATCATTTTCTCTCCATTATATGAATTATCCATATTTAACATCACATTACGCATCTATGTATATACATGTGAATCCAATTACTCATAATCATATTGGAGTCATTATATGTATTTTATTGAATAAGATGGGACACATTAAATATAAATGAATTGATTCATCAACCAAGTTATGATAAGGTGATTAATGAGATGTATATTAGGGAACAAGGTGATATGCCTTACATATGTTGATAACATGGTCTCCAATATGATAATGTGATTATAATCCACATATATGTTCCAAGTGTGTTAACTGATGATGACACCTATTGTCACTAAGGTATCATGAAGGCATCAAAGATATGTATGTATATGTTGCCAAGGCTAGATGATTACACATTAGGGTTTGGGTCATCATGACCATTACATACTATGCATTCCTAGCATGCACTAGTCCCTTAATCTTATTAACCATACTATTAGGGTGACATGGTCAACATTACGTGTATCCACAATTAATGATGAGTAACTCACTATTATGTGCATTAAGAGTATGTTAAGGTTCAAGCATATGAACAATCCCCTTGGATGACTTATTATATATTCATTTGTATATAAACAAACAAGATGAATTATAATTATAATTTGTTTGCTCAAGACTAAACATATGAACTTACGCATCTCTTATCTAAGGAGTTAGGGTTTCCAAAATATAGTAACTTGATTTTGAATGTATTAAGGGACTCCACCCCCTTAAAGAGGATTTCGTCCTCAAAATCAAAAACTCCAAATTCTATCAAGGTATAAAAGCACTACTACTAAGGCCACTTTTCAAAAAGGGTTGAGGTAAAACTATGTATGAGATCCAACACTTAGTTGTTTTACTAAACACCATTATAAACTTCCAGCCCAACATAGGGTAGGATACTCCCAACATGGAAATCTAGGGATCTTATAAGGAAATTAAGGAAACAAAAGGGGATTCTACATGATTAACCAAGTCATCATATACTAGGTTCAAAAGGTTACTCAACAATAAGATAATTTTTCCAAAGGTATGCTATTTTGGGATGGTCAGTATCAGCTCAGGCCAGGCCGGCGTCATATGGATCTAGGAGTCCTCATAATCCAAGCTAGTAGTGCGGAGGAAAATATTTCCAGCCCCCAGACCCTAACCCTTTCTAGACACCTTTGCTTTCAACCTATGCCCTAGTAGCAACCTAAAAGACTAATCACCAAAAAGTTGACAAATTATATTTCTAGTATGAAACTATTATGATCCTAAATCAATCTTTTATTGCTGGTCAACTCTAAGGTGAAAAGTTTGCTAAATGGAAACTATATAAGGTAAGAGTTTCTAATTAGGAGACAAATTGAATTAGTCAAGACTCAGACTACCTTGATGCTCTGATACCATGCTGTAAAGAGCCAAGAGAAACTCTCTACTAAATAATCATGGTAAAAAAAACACCAATTGTGTAGCAGTGGAAGTTAAAACTTTGACTATATTCATGTATAAAGAGTACATTACAAAATTTCCCAAAAGGGTGTGCAACTTTATACACAACAAAAGGATCTAGGTAGAGGAAGACTAAAACCAAAACAATATTGTCTCCACAAACAAACATCACATATAGCTAAGTCCAAGCTAGATGGTTGAACTCCTTATTCTTAGTCTTAGGTTGGTTCACCAAGCTTCTGATGTGCACTCTGATCCTATACCTGGGTGGTTGGGATCACCCAGCAAGAGAGAGATAAAAGTATGTGTCAAACAAAGGATAAGGGAAATTATAAATAAAAACATTGCATAATAAAAGATCCACTATACTAAGAGAGTCAAAAGTATGAGGCAAGTATAATAATTAAGAATTTAGAACTTCTGCCAAGATGCATCTACCACAATAATAATCAACAAGCATGAATGATATTTTGACAACAAATATTCTAATGTAGGGTGAGGCACCTACTGGACCTACACCAAGAGGAGAGGGGAAATTCACATCCCAAACCTCAATAATGTGAGGGGAAATTCACATCCCTCAAAAATATGTAAAATGGGGAGAAAATCACATTCCCCTGGGCTCATGCCCACTATGGGTGGTTTGTACTCATGTACACTACATTGTAATTTGGCCAAAAATACATCATGCTAAATAATTCATTAGTAGTAGTGACAATATAAATTGCATCACAATAAATGGGAATGAAACCCAATAAATAATCTCAATAAATGGGCCATCATAGGCAACAACAATATTCAAGCATTTCAAATAGATGAGCCAACATAAGCAATAGCAAGATTCACATAATTCAAATAGATGAGCCACAATGGCAATAGAAGCATCAAATAGTGAAGATCCAAATAAAGGCATTTAGAAGGATATCAAGGCTAGCATATTAGTAAGGTAGGGTTGGATAAGAGCCCAACTGAAGGATAGATAATTTCACATATACATTCTACATAGATTTCACATTCATCAAAATAGGGGTCACATACTTAAATAGGGCTCACAAACATAAATAGGTTTCACATACCTTATTGGAGATTCATACCCATCATTATCATTGATTAGATTGTATCCAAGATCATTATCCCTAGTTACAAACATTTCACATGAATTAGCATTTATTAAGCATAAAGTATAAAGAAAGTTACCCATTTTAGACCTTATTCGAAAACCACTTATTTAGGACTCAAAACTAGGACCAAAAGCTCAGATAGGTTTCATTGATTAAGAAAACATGTCTTATTTCTCAATTTGGAGTTAAAATGAATTAATTATGATTTTTAGAACATTTAACATACTCAAAGTGGCATCCAGGGCAAACTTCGAAAAATTAAATAGAATTAGGACTTAAAAACTAGAAATTCAGATTCTACATGAAAAATTCTTTCCAACGACTATTTATTTGCATTTTTATGAGCAAGGTCCAATTTACTATGAATTAAGTAAACTAGACCAATCAGATTGCAAGAAAATTCCACATAGGCTAAATCATTGCACAAAGGCAAATATCCAAAAGACAAAACTACTCTCGGTGTTAAAGAAGGAAAGGATGGGCGTGTGGGGACAAAACTGTAAAAAGCCCATTGGCCATCTTCTTCCTCTCACGCGATCCATGGTCGCGGAGGAGAAGCTTGCCCGATTGGGCATTTCCTCATTTCTTAACCAAACCGGACGTATAGGTACTTAAAACGAAGCTCAAGATGAGAGAAACTCACCAATGTGCTTTATTGGGGGTTCCACTATCACCAAGATGTTGGATAAATTGGACATTATGATAAATCCCTTTGTTTCGATGATGACAAACATTTCATTCTTGTTGATCTAACGTGCTACTTGAGTGTTGCAGGAATGAGGTGGATGACAAAGCTCTAGGGAATCTATATGCTTGAATGATTGTAAATGTCATGAAATGTAATCAATTGTAAACTTGTACACATATCTAATGTACAAGTACTTAGACTTCATATAAATCAAGCGTTAGATCTTCCCTAGACAATCACCACACTTAGATAGGTCATCCCCTTCAATAGTGTCACATATGCACACTCATACACACACTTAGTGCCTTAATTGAAAGATTGAAACGGGGTCAATCTCGGTCGACAAACTCCTCGACCGAGACACTCTCGGTCGACAAACTTCTCGACCGAGAAAGACCCAAGTAGCCGTTAGACACAGCTGACAAGGTAGTTGGTAGTTGGAAATGAACGTTGCTAACACTTGATCCAGAGAGCCAGTCGGTCGACAAATCCTCGACCGAGTAGGTGTCTCGGTCGACAATTCCTCGAGCGAGATGGACTCTGACAGCAACTGCAGAATAAAGTAACTAGCTGTTACTAATGCAACTAACTTATACCTAACGGCTAGTTAAGCACTTAGAACCCCCTAGAAAGTGTCTAGAACATCCGTAAGCACTTGTAGGCCATTCCTATAAATAGGACATGCCTTAGGACACCTAAATACACCTAAGCTACACTTGTGATACACTTGAGCATACACTTGCAATTGTCAATCTGTTTTGAGAAATTGAGCAACACTTGCATTTTCTATACTTCTACTTGCTCTAATTTCGTGTCCTATAGGCTAGTATCTCCTATCCACAACAATCACACGTGCATATACATTGGTTAGGAGATCTACATGGTTGATATAGGCAAATCAAGCCTTGTGCTTCAAAGGTTAAGTGTAATTTCCTTTTTCCTTTTTGTTCCTTTTATCTTTTGTATTCTCCTTGCTACTCCTAGGGTTGGAGGTTGCAGATTGGAGAAGGTTCTTCTCGGAGGAGAAGGGGGACTTCGAACTACTTCAAGAAGGCTATTTCAACGGGAAGCTACTTCAAGAGGAAGGCTACTTCAAGGGGGAGCTTGAAGTTACTTCAAGAAGGCTGCTTCAAGGTTGGTGCAATTACTTCTAGGTGAAGGCTGTTCGAAGGGTTTGGTGAAAGAATTGTAATTTTATGTAAAGTCCTTGCGAGGTAATAAAATTTAATTCTTTCAAAATCCCAGTTGGGTAAGCAACCGGGTAGTGGACTGACTTCCTTAGTATTTGCTAAGGTTGGAACCACTCTAAATCCTTGTCCCCTTGTCCAATATTTTTGTGGTTGGTTGTTTGAGTTAAATAATTGTTAAATTAACTTTAAAACCCTATTCACCCCCCTCTAGTGGTTTTTCAATACAAATGCCATGAACCTAACAGGATCTCATATCATTTCAAGGCTTAACATCCTTTGCAAATGATTGAGAAACAAATTGTGGCTAAATTAGACAAAAATGATATTAAATCCATGTTCCTAATAGAATATCTATCTAAGGGGGAGCATAGTATAAAATTAAGGGGGAGAAGAAATATAAAATATTCAACTTGGATATCTTTTTGAAATGACAAAGGGGGAGAAAGAATATAAAATCAAAAATATAAATGAGTTTCAAAACATCTTGGCCAGCACTCACTTGCACAAAAGGTAATCTTCATGTATGAAACTCACATTCTTTATACTTCCTTATTTCATATTTAGGAAATGTTTGTCATCTTCAAAAAGGGGGAGATTGTTGGATAAATTGGACATTATGATAAATCCCTTTGTTTCGGTGATGACATACATTTCATTCTTGTTGATCTAACGTGCTACTTGAGTGTTGCAGGAATGAGGTGGATGACAAAGCTCTAGGGAATCTATATGCTTGAATGATTGTAAATGTCATGAAATGTAGTCAATTGTAAACTTGTACAAATATCTAATGTACAAGTACTTAGACTTCATATAAATCAAGCGTTATATCTTCCCTAGCCAATCACCACACTTAGATAGGTCATCCCCTTCAATAGTGTCACATATGCACACTCATACACACACTTAGTGCCTTAATTGAAAGATTGAAACAGGGTCAATCTCAGTCGACAAACTCCTCGACCGAGACACTCTCGGTCGACAAACTTCTCGACCGAGAAAGACCCAAGTAGCTGTTAGACACAGCTGACAAGGTAGTTGGCAGTTGGAAATGAACGTTGCTAACACTTGATCCAGAGAGCCTGTCGGTCGACAAATCCTCGACCGAGTAGGTGTCTCTGTCGACAATTCCTCGACCGAGATGGACTCTGACAGCAACTACAGAATAAAGTAACTAGCCGTTACTAATGCAACTAACTTATACCTAACAGCTAGTTAAGCACTTAGAACCCCCTAGAAAGTGTCTAGAACATCCTTAAGCACTTGTAGGCCATTCTTATAAATAGGACATGCCTTAGGACACCTAAATACACCTAAGCTACACTTGTGATACACTTGAGCATACAGTTGCAATTGTCAATCTGTTTTGAGAAATTGAGCAACACTTGCATTGGCTATACTTCTACTTGCTCTAATTTCGTGTCTTATAGGCAAGTATCTCCTATCCACAACAATCACACGTGCATATACATTGGTTAGGAGATCTACACGCTTGATATAGGCAAATCAAGCCTTGTGCTTCAAAGGTTAAGTGTAATTTCCTTTTTCCTTCTTGTTCCTTTTATCCTTTGTATTCTCCTTGCTACTCCTAGGGTTGGAGGTTGCAGATTGGAGAAGGTTCTTCTCGGAGGAGAAGAGGGACTTCGAACTACTTCAAGAAGGCTATTGCAACGGGAAGCTACTTCAAGAGGAAGGCTACTTCAAGGGGGAGCTTGAAGTTACTTCAAGAAGGCTGCTTCAAGGTTGGTGCAATTACTTCTAGGTGAAGGCTGTTCGAAGGGTTTGGTGAAAGAATTGTAATTTTATGTAAAGTCCTTGCGAGGTAATAAAATTTAATTCTTTCAAAATCCCGGTTGGGTAAGGAACCGGGTAGTGGACTGACTTCCTTAGTATTTGCTAAGGTTGGAACCACTCTAAATCCTTGTCCCCTTGTCCAATATTTTTGTGGTTGGTTGTTTGAATTAAATAATTGTTAAATTAACTTTAAAACCCTATTCACTCCCCCTCTAGTGGTTTTTCACAAGAATCCAAGAAAAGGGCCGCAATACCTGTGAGAAGGTGGAGGTTTTGGGGCTAAGTGGGGGAGCTTCGGGCCAAATTAGCAACTGGAAAAGCTTGCAATGGGGCCGAAGGAGGGGCGGTAGGTGGTATATATAGGTGCAGAGGTGTGAAGAGCCGAAATGATGTGGAAGAGGAGAATCCATGGTCGGAGCCCTTGGGTGCTTCAGCCATGGTGCACGGTAGGGGACGTTCCAAGGCTTAAACGGTGCGGCTTGAGGATATGAAGCCAACACAACTTAAATCTTGCAAAACAATGGAGAGGAGAGGGAGCATGAGGTGGAGGAGCCTAGGCGTCATCTTGGTTGGCGGGCTGGAGGTTAAAGATGACCCAGATCCATTGGATTAAGATCCAATGGGGGTCGGGCGCGTGACACGTGAAGTAAATGACATAAATGAAAAATCAATTGATATTCTATAGTTAAACCTTATGGGAACTTGAAAAATCCATTTGGAGGGTCAAATAAAGTCCAAATGACCTTAAATTTTAACCATAGGTTAATTACAATGCCTAGATCGATACGATGTCATTACTTTCTCAAATATCACATGGTTAGGTCCCTAACTAATTTATAGACTATTAAATAATATAATAAAGCATAAAAGGAGAAATTAATATAAAGAATATCTTTAATGACATAATAAGGTGAATCTTGAGATATTAGTCACATATAAACATTATGAGTCATATCTCAACATATAATACTCTCATTAATGTATTATGGTCCATATAGAGGAGAGAGAAAATAAAGGGGTTAATTACTCCTATACATTAACTCAAATACACATTATTACTAGTATATTTATCCAAAAAGCTCCAAATTAACATTATCTACTTATATTCTCTCATTAATGGTTAAATTGCATGATTAGACCTCAAACATCAAATTAATTGGAACATTTGTGCAAAAACCCATTCATTGCCATGAATGTGGTAAATATTGATTTTATCATCAAATAAAGCTCAAATTGATCATGGAGGCCAAAAAAAGGATTCAAAAGATGGGAAATTTATTACAAGAGTCCAAAAGGACTAGAAGGAAAAGAAAAGTACAAAAGTGGGTAAATTGGGTAAAGAACCCTAAGATTCAGTATGTTACACACACTGACCAAGTAGAGCTCATGTCGTCCTGCTAGAATGGATAGGAAGGAGTTGTCCTTCTCATTGGTGTACTAGTCACCAACCTGCTCTGTCATAATAATGATCCTCAGTTGTTCTCTCTTATGGCTATCCCTCCCTATTCAGGTAGGACTTTCCTGAGCTCTCTTGGTTACCACAACCAGAGAGGACAACCATTGTCACAACAACTGATTCTCAATTATTTATGTTGTAGTTATGCTTAGGGAATCCCCTAGTACCCCTCTATACATGTAGTAGGGGTTAGGGTCAAGGTTCCCAATCCCCATCCAATATGATACTAAAGAGGAAGTAGAAAGGATTAGAAAATCATAAATTTTCACAACAATTCTAAAAGTTTCACAACCTGCATTATTCCAATTAGTACTCAACTTGATGCCAGCATCGATCCTTGATGCAATCAAATTTCATCCCCAAGATGGACGTTTGGTGCATGTGAGATGATCCTCTCACATCACCTGAGATGGTCATATGAACAAGCTAGATAGGCATCTCATAGGCTATTATAGGATTAATTCCACATAATGCACAATATAATCAACCTGACACTCAAAACAACTATCTCAACACTTGAATAGATCGTTTGGCAGTCTAGTTTGTTGATCCATTGTGTGAATTGATATACCTAAACACTTTCATAATCAATTCAATTATCATTCAAGACCAAACTCCTCTTCTAGATGAGTTCCTATGTGTATGACCCTATAGGTCCCATATCACATTGGCAATGAATGTCCATAACTAGCTTATGACATCACAAGCAATGAGCTGTGCCTAGTCGCACATCATTTCTATTCAAGTGAATGGAAAGTTGGGGGAAAACTTCAACCTAAAATTTATGTATGGTGTTACAGTGTTTGTATAGTTCCTTTGTCACTGATATCCATATTAAAATAGAGGCATGAAGTAATGATCCTCATCATTATTCAATCATGTTCCTTGAACCAAAGCAGACTGCATGAGATATATGTAAGCTCAATATTACATATTGGCTCACATGTGTATAGCCATACTTTTCTCAGTATCATTAATTAAGAGGCCTTTGATACCATACTCCAGTCAGAGGCACAAATCCCATATCTATCGCTCACAGTCAGTCCCCATGTGTCAAAGTTACCCAATCATCACCGTTATAACAACCCATGTTTCAGGACTACGTTTGATGATGTCAAAGTGTACCCAATGGCATGTGATGAGTGTAGTGATTTTAGGTCTAAGAACCAAAACCACCACCATCACTGTGAGAAATGACTATGACTTCCATGATGATGGCTTCCATGTGTCAGTCTCACAGTGGGTCTGTCAAATACATTGTTCTCTAACATGTATTTTTGTGCTTGGTTTGATATTTGCCATATCATGACTAATGAGACTTTGTCATCAACCAACTCACACTCTGATCTTATGTGTCATTGTTGTCTATCAACCTTCCACAATAACAATTGATCAGGGACATAATGAGTATGTATATACTCTTAACATATGTATGATCTCATTCTTCCAAGTCACGTACTTGAAGACATATGCCATTGAGTAATATCATTCTCTAGACATTTATTATGTTATTCATTATCTCAAAATTGAATATACAAAATAAATTGGAAGCTTGCCTTTATAATTAATCAAATCATTTACATGTTATGCCATCACAATCATCATATGATTGGCTCTCTGGGCGTACATACCACCATTTGGAATCTAGACCAACTCTCCATTGATGAAAACCAGCAGGAACTATAGCAAAAGGCAGAAGAAAGATTCTTTGAGTACGTTGGACGATGGAGAGAGTTAGCTTCTCAGCCAGAATTCAAGCTTATAGTAATAAGCCATGGACATGGTTATTAGAGAACCAACATCAGCCCTTAAAGTAATGTTATCCTTATAAAGGTACAAAGCATTTCCAGGACTAATCCAAGAAGTGGTCTGGATTAAGAATTCCATCATAAGAGGGGTCTATGCATCACCTTTTACCATCAGTCCACCGCTACAACAACCAGTCAGAAGTCCAACTAGACAAAGGCTAAGGAAATAGAATGTACTAATCCCAGCCAGCAATAGCAAATGACAACAACCAACCATCTAGATTTCTCTAGTTTAGGCTCCTCAACCAACCAACACCCATGGCACATGTTGATTGCCAAAGACAAGTGGGTTTTAAATAAAAAAAAATCCCAACTCATCAATCACTCACAAGTATAGGGGATCAATTGTAGTCGAGGTCAAACCACAAGGAGCTAGGCTAGCTAGGCACAAAATTTCTAACTTTCAACAATCTAAGTCGGGTTATAATAGTTGAGTTTTTATTAAGATCATCCAAAAACCAAGAACAATAACTAAATTAAAGGATTTAGATCAGATTTAGGAGATTTTAGGCATAATATTTCACTTTCATACTATCACATCATGTGCAACTATGAAATTAAACATGTTAATAAACTTGCAAGGAAGGTTTCCATCATCGTGCACCTCCCGATGATATGAGATGGTTCTCATCTTCACATAACACTCTCGTGTCTATGTTCAAATTCAAACGCAACCTTGGATCCTCAACATTCTCCAGACACTCCCATGGTAAAGAGTTTGTTGCCAAGAGATTTACTCCATATTCCTTCATACATTCTTCCAAATCACATAAAGAAGCATAAGACATGCATATTTGATGGCCAGTCAAGCATACAAGCAATAAAACATTGTAGAAGCTCTTGGATAAGCAAACTAACTAACATTAGACATAAATTATAAGTTTGCATGAGCAGTATCATGATAGATACTCTCCCATGCCCAAGAAAAAGAGTTCTACTTGCACATCATGGAGAAATACAAGCACAAGTCACCATTTTTAGAGTTTTTCATGATTAGAAACAAGAAAAACTAAGAGAAACCAAAGAGTGAAGTGGAAAGAGTAAAATTCCAGCTTGAGGATGAAGTTCCATCCTTACAGCTACTCCAACTTGAACTTTCTTCCCTCCTGAGAAGCTTTGCTGAAGTAGAGAAGCTCTGCTACACCCATGGAGAAGAAAAGGAGAAGAAAATGATGAAGAGTAGAGGTTCTTTCCCAAGAACATCTCTGTCTTCTCCCCAATCACCTCTCTCCTTCTCTGCAACTTTCACTGGTCATTAAGTGCTCCAAATGATGAGTGATAAC
This sequence comes from Alisma plantago-aquatica, assembly GCA_963693085.1. Classification (NCBI taxonomy): domain Eukaryota; kingdom Viridiplantae; phylum Streptophyta; class Magnoliopsida; order Alismatales; family Alismataceae; genus Alisma; species Alisma plantago-aquatica. The sequence continues at coordinate 712,111,595 of OY856411.1, read as the reverse complement.
TACCCCATATGACTGGTCTCATCTTTAAAATGAGGGGCAGTAGTTTTCAAAAATCTATAGAAATTGACAAAGACACGGCGTCTCTTTTGGAAGACATGGTGTGTCGCTTAATGTAACCGTCAGGTAGAATGCTCTCCGTGAAGAGTAAATGATGTGTCACTAACAAGACATGTCATGTAGTTGTGACTGCAGTCAACCTAGGCAGACGGTACATGTCATGTGTTAATAAGAACATGTCATGTACTTTGGCAGAACTTTGAATCTCGACTTTTGAATTTGTAAACACGTCATTTCTAGGTAAGCGATATTTCGTATCTTTTGTTCTACAGTTAGAGACAAAATCCTCTAGAAACATACACGTTATGTGTTAGATAACACACGCCATGTCTTCTACTTTGTGTTGAGGACTGCCCTTCTTGGAATTTTACATGTCGTGTACAAATAAAGATATGGCGTGTCGTCTTCAGTTTCTTTAGGATCAACTCTATATCAAATGCAAATCATCAGGGAATCCAACTAAGGTCAGACTTGAGTTGGATTAGCCCCATTAAGTCATTTTTATTGTACACATGTGATCACGGTCATGTAACAAGTAAAACAACTAAAAAGATGGCAAATTAAATATGATTAAAGGCCTAATGAAGAGCAAAATGAACTAAATTTGTGTGCAAAAGTGTGCAAAAAGTATATATGAAATACGCACATCAAATCCCCTAACCTTAAACTATTGCTTGTCCTCAAGCAAAAAGAGCATAGAAACACAAAGTTCATGCATAGATCAAATGAAATGAAAGATGAATATGAGACCAAACCAACCATAATCAATAGGTTTATACTTATAGATTTAACTTCAACTTAAACACCCAAGAAAAAGATTTTTAGTTCAATAGGGGTGGTAACCAATCAAATGAAATAGTCAACTAGGCAACACTAAGTGGAGCTTGGATGAATAAGCCAAACAATTAATGAGTCCACAACCAAAACTCTCAGCTATTAAGGATGTAAATGATGGAATCTTAGTCAATGTTAACAAAATTTAAGCTTTCTCACCTTGTTTTCCAAAAGGTGTGACTACAGATTATGGGTTCTGACACTCAGTTGTTAAGGTAGGCTTATGCACACGTGAAATCCTGGTTGGGGCATTTTACCCTCTTTTAAGACATACCACCTAACCCTCATGGACATATTGGACTTACACTAGGCTAGTATGATATGTGGACGGTTTAGCCATCTTTTCAAGGGTTAATTAGGGTGAAGTGAACCAAAAGAGATTTTTAGATGTGATTGGGTTTCACTTTTTTTCCCAAAACATAGGAGAGTTAAATAAATTTCAACATTAGCTAGATTCTATTCATTTGATTTGAAAAAATTTCACTAACAAAGGGTGGTTGAAAAAGCACTAAGAGTTTTGCAAGGGCATCCTGTGTTCTAAGTTGTGTTGCAAAGTTGATTTATTCACAAATTTTGTTACCATTACATGTGTTAGGCAATCAAGGATGTGATATATAAAAGTACATGCTAAAAACATAAACTTGATGTTAAACACATATTGGTGGCCATGAAGTTTCATTTGATTTATGCATGCCTTCTAAAATTTCACAAATGATGTTTCTCAAGAGGAAGGACAAGATAGTTCAACACAGAAGGAAATCAATCCATTACATAGGATAGGCCTTATATCATACTAGATTTTTATAAGAAGAAAAGAAACTAAAACAAGTACTAAGGAAAAATTGATGAAAAGAAACTACAACTACATTAACGAGTGGTAGCACCCCCCCCCCAATCTTGAAATTTGCAGTGTCCACACTACATCAATCAAACTCAAGGTGATAGAAACCAACTACCTATCATGGAGGGAATAAATATGAAGGGTCAGCATCCTCATGACCAACTGGGAAGTACCAGTTCAGCAAATCATCATCATCAGGATTCTCTACAAGCATCGACTCTGGAGGAGTGGGCTCTGGATGAGCCTGGTGTGGTGGAGGTGCGGGCTGTGGAGGCTGAGGCATGTAATAGTGGCCTTGAGAAATGTGCCACATGTCTATCATGTGGATCATGTCATACATAATGGAATACCGTTGACTCATAAGATCAAAACGGCTATCCAAAAGGTCAAATATCTATTGGACATAGTTGTACAAGTGTTGAACATCATGCATGGACCAATTTTAGTCTATCTATGTGCCGATGAAGGGAGGCGTTAGAGATACAACAGCTAAAGCAGGTGCATTTGGTGAATGTGGTGCATCCTCATGCTCATCAAAATTAGAAAGAGTCCATTTCCAGTGGTCTTTGTTCATCAGAGTCATTATTTCCAAATCAGGCAAGTCAATATATTGGTCATTATCAAAATATTGTCTAAATTTGGAGTCATTGGCAAATTGAACAAGTAGACCAGAAGAGACAAGCAATTGAATGTCCATCAAGTTCCTCCCAAGAGAAGTCTCTAAACCAGTAAAGTCAGCACCCACCTTGCGGGCAACATGGGTAATCAAACCCTCACACATGATGTCACGTAATTCTCTTTTCTTGATTTTCTTGATATCAAAGAATCTAGTGAGAATAAAGCATATTGTATTGATATTGTAGTCATTCACCATTGCCCAAAGAAAGAATAAGTTGATGTTCTTGCATACTCCTTGAGTTTCTTTCTTAGCAAAAATGCTTGTGCTAAGTAGCCCGTGAACATATCGGAGAATAGAATTATGGATGCTTGTTGACCTAGCTTTCTTAGCATCTTGCCTTGTCTCATCAGTGATTTCACCCCAGAATTTATCACTATTGAACTGAGTTGGGTAAGCTAGACCACCCCCATAGTGGCATTAGATTGCCTCACCGAATTCCTTGAATGTTAATTTGTAAGCTTGAACCAAAAGACAGAAATGAATAATACCATAGGGCTCATGACACTTTTCTGGGTCATCCTCAAACCTAAGAGTAGTAAGGAACTCATAAGTTAGTCTGGGATAGGTGCTTCTCACCGTGCAGTAGGTATAACTCAGTCTAAGCTCTTCTAGCATACCAAGCACTTCATCTTTGAACTCCAAGGCTTCTATATCCTGTTGACAAGTAAATTTTGTAGAAAGAACCCTATGAGATATTAGAAATTGATATCTGGGATCTTTTGCTTCAGTGACATGGAAATTTATGGGGGAGACATAGGTTGGAGTTGAGGAAGAGTACTCCCCATGTAAGTATTTTGATGCATGGTTGATTGGATCCATTGGCTTCAAAAATCTGGGACACAACGTGCCTTTGTCTGCACATGGCGTGTCTTCTTGCAGTTTAGGCTTGAAGGAAACGAATAGCTGGACAAGGCGTGTTCTAAAAAACACATGGCATGTCTTCTGAAGATCGGGCGAAATTGAACGTTAGGGAAGACAACCTTGCCCAACGTGTTCTTGCTCGCTCACGATGTGTTCATGTTCCAGTGATGAAGATGGTGGTGGATTTGTGCTTTGATGTTGTCTCGTTTATAGATTGGCAGTGGCACAGTGATGGTGGGGTGATGGAGCAACTGGTGGAGAAGTTGGCTGTGGAAATTAGACAGAGCGCGGAGACATGGGGAAAACAAGGATGAGATGATGTAGTAGAGAAGTAGTGTGTGGTGAGAAGCAGCTCATGGAGGTGACGACATCGTGCGGGACTTGTTGTCATCGATCGAAGAAGGGGTGGCGGTGCACATGGCTGAATCTGGTTCACAGGTGGCTAGGAGTAAGTGTGACAGTGAGGTCAGTGGTTGGAGATTAGGGTTTAAAACATGATCCTGAACTTCTAAACACGGTGTGTCTTTCATAGCACACGTCGTGTTCTGAAGTACAATTTTTCTGCACCCCTTGGATAATTGCCTTACTTAATGAGGACATTGTGTGTATAAATAAAGACACACAGTATAAACTTCCAGAGAGATAGGCTGAAGTTGCCAAACTGATAACAACATGTCGTGTACAAATATAGACACAGTGTGTTTTTCCAAAAGATATTTGGCATACAAATGAACTATCGTACCTGTCATGCTTGAATAAAGACATGTCGTGTAGGATTCCAGTGGGCTTCTTATCTTTTTTGAACTGATAACAGCATGTCATGTTTGAATTAAGACACGATGTGTGTTTTGGCAGAAAATTTCTTGGCTTGTAAATGAACCATCATACATGTCATGTTACTTTAGGTACATAGTGTGTATCTTTCCAGAGAGTTCCTGGAAGTTCCCAAACTGATAAGGACATGGTGTACACAAATAAAGACACACCGTGTTATTTTCTAAATGATCACATCATCCATTTGAACAGGAGGACACACTGTGTTTTAATAAATACATGTTGTCTATTTTGGAGTTTTGCTTGAAATGTCTATCTGTGAATGTAAACATGTCGTGTGCCACAAATGGAATGCCTTATCTCAATGAATTTTTGCAGAACTTGTCTTTCTTTTGCTCAACACCTACAAAGATGATGATATATGTCTAAGAGGGTCTAAATTATTACATTCATCCATGATAAATTTATTTTGGGAATGAAAATGTTCTAGAGTAGATGTTAATAAAGAAATATATCCTAATGTGGGGTCAACTCCCACAAGGTCCTATGTTTAAAGTCTAAAGTAAGACTCTTCAACTTCGAAAATTATGCATCAAAGAGGGAGTAAGAGGCTCCCTGGGTAATCTTCTTGCCATATGTATATAGCTTGCATCTATGTCCATTGACTTTGAAGGTGGATTGCTTGACTTGTAATTCTATTGCTCCATATGGAAAAACCTTTAATACTAGAAAGGTTCTGGACCACTTCAATCTAAGCTTCCCTGGGAAGAGTTTCAATCTTGAGTTGAACAAAAGCACTTGATCGCCTTCAATGAAATCTCTCTTTCTAGTCTTCTTATCATGCCATGCCTTTGTCCATTCTTTATAAATATTTGCATTCTCATATTTGTCTAGTCTGAGTTCCTCAAGCTCTTGGAGTTGCAACAATCGTTTCTCACCTGCTTTCTTCATGTCAAAATTTAGGAATTTGATTGTCCATAAATGGCTCCAAAGGAAGATGGCAAGACTTGCCATAGATAAGCCAGAATGGTGTATTCCTGATTGTAGTCTAGTAGGTTGTATGGAATGCCCAAAGCGCATCATTTATTTTGAGTGCCCAGTTCTTCCTTGAGCTTGAAACTTCCTTCTCTAGGATGTTTTTCAATTGTCTATTTGACACTTCAACTTGTCCAGCTGTTAGGGGATGGTAGGGGGTAGAGATTTTATGTGTCACTCCATACTTGGAGAAAATATTATTGAATTATTTCTTATTAAAAAGGTGTCCATCCATATGAGTTAGCGGCCCTTGGAACTCCAAAGTGGGGAAAGATAATCTTTTGGAACAACTGGAGTACATATTTTGTGTATGGGGCTTGGGTAGGAATAGCTTCTATTGATTTTGAGACATACTCATAGGGAACCAAAATGTACTTGTAACCACAAGAGGATGAGAAAGGGTTCATGTAATAGACACCCCATACATTGAACACTCTAATCTCCAATATGGAGTTAAGAGGCATCTCATTTCACATTCCACTTATCCTTTGACATTGATCACATGTTTTGACATAGGCATGAACATCTCCAAACAAGGTAGGCCAATAAAATCTAGATTGAACTACGTCAAAAAAAATCCAGCTTGAACTGCATTAAAAAAATCCAACTTGAAGGATCTTGATAGTTGTCTTCTCTCCCCCAAAGTGACCTCTATAGGAAGAAGAATATGATGCTTGGTATCTCCTCTTCAACTACACATTAGTGAATCAGCCTATTGGTTCCTTTTTTAAACAGCTATGGATCATCCCAATAGTAGAATTTGACGTCATGTAGAAATTTCTTCTTTTGTTGGTAGGTAAGGTCAGGTGGAAGGTGTCATGTGGCAAGGAAATTTTTTCATATCACCAAACCAAGGTGATTGTGTTGCATCAAAAGCATAGAGTCTTTCAATGGGCAAGTAATCATCAATCGGCATCATGTCTTTAGCATCTGTGGTGACTCTAGATAGATGATCAACAACATTGTTCTTAGCTCCTTTCTTGTTCTTTATCTCAATATCAAATTCTTGGAGCAGTAATATCCAGCAAATCAGACATGGGTTCTCATCCTTCTTGTTAAGTAAGTACTTGATGGTTGCATGGTTAGTGTAGACTACAACTTTGGAGCCCACTAGATACTGACAAAATTTGTTGAAGGAATAAACTATGGATAGCATCTCCTTCTCAGTTGTGGCATAGTTTACTTGGGCCTCATCAAGTGTCTTGCTTCTATAGTGGATGGCATGCAGCTTCTTGTCTTTTCTTTGGCAATGATTGTGCTTATGGCGCAGTCACTCGCATCATACATCAGTTCAAATGGTGCATCCCATACAAGTGGCTAAATTTATAGGAGCTTAAATGAGTGCATCCTTGAGTTTTTTGAAAGCGGATTGACATTCTTCATTAAAAATCAATTCAACATCGTTGGTAAGAAATGAACATAGAGGTTTTGCTATTTAAGATAAGTATTTGATGAACTGTCTGTAGAAATATGCAAGTCCAAGAAAACTCCTGACATCTTTTACATTAGACAAAATATACATCTTCTCAATTGCTTCCACTTTTTCCCTTTCAACTTCAATACCCTTGTTAGAAATCTAATGGCCTAGTACTACCCTAGATTGTACCATGAAATGGAACTTCTCCCAATTTATAACTAGATTAACCTTTTCATAACGCTCAAGGACTTTAGATAGATTGAATAGAAAATTGTGAAAAGAATTCCCATAGACACTGAAGTCATCCATATAAACTTCCATCATTTGTTTAATAAAATATGAGAAGATATCCATCATGTAATGTTGAAAAATTGTTGATGCATTGCAACGACTGAAAGGCATGCATCTATAGGCATATGTACCATAAGTTCATGTAAAAGTTGTCTTTTCCTGATTCAGTATATAAATCAATATTTGGAAAAACTTCAAATAGCCATCAAGATAACAGAAATAAGAATGATTGGCTAGTCTCTCAGGCATTAAATCAATGAAAGGCAATAGAAAGTGGTCTTGATGGGTTTCTTTGTTTAATCTTCAATAATCTATACACATGTGCCATCCTGTGATAACAGAGGTCTAAATTATTTCATCATTGTCTCCTTAAAGACAGTTGCACCCCCCCCTTTTGGGTACTACGTGAATAGCACTCACCCAGGGCTTGTCACTAATGGAATAAATGGTCCTTACATTTTATAATTTAAAAATATCTTTCTTAACGACCTCAACCATATTTTGGTTTAAACGATTAGGAGGTTCAACATAAGGTTTGGCATCTTCCTCTAAATTAATTCTATGCATGCAAATGGAGGGATTGATGCCTTTCAAATCATCGATAGAATAACTGATTACTTCCTTACCTAAACACAACTCATTCAACAATTTGAGTTCTTGTTCATCGGTTAAAGCATCATTTCTAATTACAGGAGAAGTATAATTTGGGTCAATAAAAGCATACCTTAGCCTCGGTGGAAAGGGTTTGAGTTCTACCTTATTCTCCTTGGTGAGCTTGCTAGAGTCATCCTTCAATAGTGAAGTCTCTTCATGAGATGGAGGTGATGTGGTACTAGAATTAACATCTAGATTTTTTGGGGCCATGGCGATGTCCATCTCAGTTTCATCACAATAGTCAACAAGGAAATAAAAAAAATCATCTTCCTCTAGCAATTTGTTAGTACAATCAACTAGGCATATATTTTCCATCTTTCTTGGGGCTTTCATTGCGTATGAGATAAATAACTCCATTATTTCCCCTCCTACTCTAAGAGTGATCTTGCCCTCCTGTACATAAACTATATAATTAGTTGTATAGAGGAAGGGTCTTCCAGAGAGAATATGATTGGATAGAATCTCATTCATGTCAATGATAACAAAATTAATAGGGATGAAAAACTTGTCTACTTGAATAGGCACATCTTCAAAAATCCCTCTAGGATACTTGATGGCATGATCATCAAGTTGAATGGCCATATTGGTTGGCTTCAATTCTCCAATATCAAGCTGCTCCAACAATGTAAATGGAATAAGGCTTATGTTGGCCATGAGGTCAACTAAACCTTTATCAAATGATGTGTCACCAATCTTGCATGGAAATGTGAAGGAACCTTGATCATCAAGTTTCTATGGTAATCTATTTTGAATGATGGAACTCATTTTTTTAGATAGCATGACAGTTTCCACTTGATCTATCATCCTCCTTTTGGTTAAGAGATCTTTTAGGAACTTTGCATAGGTAGTCATTTCAGCAATGACTTCTGCTAACAGATGTTGACATACAGAATGTTAATAATTCTCATGAACCTATGAAATTTACCTTCTTCTTTCTAACGTACAAACCTTTAAGGAAAAGGGTCATTAGGCTTGTAAGACAATTCCTCTTCATCTGTACCTTTCCTCTTTTGACTTTTCTCAACATAAACTTCTTTATCATATTCAACTTTCTTCCCGTCTACTGGTGAGGGTCTTTTAGCAATTTTTCCACACATCAAGGTAATGGACTTACATTCACAAGGGTTCATCACCAACTGACTTGACAATGCACTAGAAGGGGCTCTTTGATTTGGTAAAGCTTGTTGGGCAATCTAATTTTCTAGCATCTTCGTGTGAGTAGCAATACCATCTACCTTGGAAGAGAGTTGAGTGATAGCATCTTTTAAGAGTAACCCATGTGCACAAAACTCATCATTATGTTGAACTGTGTTGACACAAAAGTCTCAAGCATGGTTTCCAAAGTTGACTTAGGTTGAGGTTGATTGTAGTTTTTTTTGTTGTTGAATCCCAAAGATGGGTTGTTATTTATGGGTTGGTGGTTGTTCACTTGATGTTTTTGATTTTGACCTTGCTTATATTGGTGTTGATTTGATTTCCAATTCTGAGGGTTATTATTCTTGTAAGAGAAATTCAGATGATCTCTCCATCCTGGGTTATAGGTGTTATAATAGGGATTGTAGAGCTACTTATTAGGAAAACTCCCTACTACATTGGGTTGCTCATGTGCCTCTCCAACATTCATTTGTGGGAAAAAATAAGAAGAAGAGTCATGAATGGGAGTTCCACATGCTTCACATAATTGCTCAGCTGCTTGGATGGAGTGTGTAGTCAACAAACTTATGTGACATTGCATCAAGCTTGATTGTAGTAATATCAACTGCATCAACAGTGTGTTTCCCACCCGACTTCTCAGTTGTTCCACTTATTGAGTGAATTTGACTGGTTCTTTCTGAACTCCACTAAAAATGATTTAAGGCCATATCTTCTATGATATCATATGCCTCTTAGTAGGATTTGTTCATCAATGCTCCATTAGTAGCAACATCCACAGACATATTGGTGTTGTAGAATAACCTGTAGTAGAAGGTTTGTAATAGCAACCAATTAGTCAAACCATTGTGAGGAAAAAGGTGTTGCAGATCCTTAAATCACTCCCATGTATCATGAGGCGTTTCACCTTCTTGTTGCTTGAAATTGGTGATTTGGCTCCTCAATTAATTTGTCTTGCTAGGAGGAAAGTACTTGGCAAGAAATGCACTCAATAGCTCATCCAAACTCTTGATATATCACTTGGGAAAAGATAAGAACCATGTCATGGCTTAGTCTCATAGTGTGAATGGGAATAGGATTAGACATACTTCTTCAATTGGAACACTGTTTATCTTGAAGGTGTTCATTTACTGCAAAAACTCAGCTATGTGAAGATTTGGATCTTCCATAGGAGTTCCTCCAAACCGGTTCTGTTGGATCATCTGCATAGTGGTAGGGTTGATAGAGAAATTATTGGTCTCAACAGTTGGATGCTTGATGGCTCCATAGATATTGATGGAAGCCAGCATAGCAAATTCTTTAAGTGATCATTGTCCGCCATCTCTGATTCTTGATGGTGATTGGGTGAAGGTGGTGGTGAAGGTGTTGAATAAGATGATGATGGGTGTGATCCCTCCAAGCTTGAAGAGTTACCACCCTTCTTTCCTCTTCTTTGGCTACAAATGGTTTGCTTGATTTTTGGGTCTAAGAATATGGATGTCTTAAGACCCCTCTTAAAATGACGCATGCAACCTACAAAAGAAAAAGTTGAGTGAAAATCACAAGACTAAAAAGGTATCACAAAATGAATATTGGAAAATGATGACATAGTCTCAAATACTAGTTGGTGTTTTACTCTAACTAAGAATTATCGTAGATCCCCAGAAATGGTGCCAAAAATTTGTTGATTGCCAAAGGCAAGCAAGTTTTAAATAAAAATCTCAACTCATCAATCACCAAAAAGTATACGGGATCAATTGTAGTCGAGGTTAAACCACAAGGAGCTAGGCTAGCTAACTGTAAAATTGCTAACTTTCAACAATTAAGTCAGATTACAATAGTTGAGTTTTGATTAAGATCGGCTAACAAGAAAGAACAAGAACTAAATTAAAGCATTTATATCAGATTTAGGAGACCTTGGGAATAAAATTTCACTTCCATACTATCACATCATGCGCAACTACAAAATTAAACATGCTAATTCACTTGTAAGGAAGGTTGCCTCATCCTGCACCTCTCGATGAAATGAGATGGTTCTCATCTTCACATAACAATCATGTCTATATGTTTAGATTCAAATTCAACCTTAGATCTTCAACATTCTCTAGCCACTCCCATGGTCAAGAGTTTGTTTCCAACAGATCTAATCCATACACCTTCATACATTCTCCCGAATCACATAAAGAAGCATAAGACATGCATATTTGATGGCCAGTCAAGTATAAACTCTTAGAGAAGCAAATTAACTAACATTAGATATAAATTATGAGTTCACATGAGTAGTAGCATGGGAGATACTCTCCCATGCCCGAGAAAAAGAGTTCTACTCAAACATCATGGAGAAACACAAGCACATGTCACAATTTTTAGAGTTTACCATGATTAGAAAGAACAAAAACTAAGAGAAACCAAAGAGTGAAGAGGAAAGAGTAAAACTCCAGCTTGAGGATGAAGTTCCACCCTTACAGCTTCTTCAACTTGGACTTTCTTCCCTCCTGAGAAGCTTTGTCGAAGAAGAGAAGCTCTATTGCACCCTTGGAGAAGAAAAGGAGAACAAAATGATGAAGAATATAGGTTCTTTCACAAGAAACCTCTCCTTCTTCTCCCAAATCACCTCTTTCCTACTCTCCAATTTTTTATGGTCATCAATTACTCCACATGATGAGTGATAGATGCCCCATATGGCCGGTCTCATCTTTCAAATAAGGGGTGGTTGTTTTAAAAAATCTATAGAATTGACAAAGATGTGGCATGTCTTTTAGAAGACACAACATGTCACTCAATGTAACCGTCGGGCAGAATGCTCTCCATAAAGAGTATACAGTGTGTCACTAACAAGACACTTCGTTTAATTGTGATTGGAGTCGACCTATGTGGACGATACACGACATGAGTTAATAAATACACACCATGTATTTTGGCAGAACTTTGAATCTCAGCTTTTGAACATGTGGACATGCTATGTCTAGGTAAACAGCATGTTGTATCTTTTGTTCTACATTTGGAGATGAAATCCTCTAGAAACTTACATGATGTGTGTTAAATAACACAAGCCGTGTCTTCTGCTTTGTGTTGAAGACTGCCCTTCCTAGAAAGTTACACACCGTGTACAAATAAATGCATGGTGTGTGTTCTTCAGCTTCTTCAGGTATCAACTCTATATCAAATGAAAATCATTGGGGAATCCAACTAAGTCGGATTTGGGTTGGATCAGCCCCATTTCATCATCTTTATTATGTACCTATGATCACAGTCATGTAATGAGTAAAACAACTAAAAAGATGGCAAATTAAATATATTTAAAGACCTAATGGAGAGTAAATGAACTGAATTTGTGTGTGAAAGTGTGCAAATAACACCCCAACAACAACAAGCTCATACAGTGCCACCAAATTATTAGCCTCTTCACATACCATCATAGTATTTGTGTCCACTAAATAACTTCTATGAGTACACTCCATTGCCATTCCAACCGCATGTGCAACAAGTGGCATAAAGCAACCCTCTTGTAGTAAATAACCCATCACTTGAAGTGAAACCAGCACCCTCAACTCCTACATCAAAAGAACCTTCTAGGATAAGCTTTTATTATCTCCATCCTTTGAGATAACAAGCATTTGAAGAAGTTTCTCACCATAAGGGAACATCAAATCCTTTGCCAAAGAATTACAACACCAATGCCTTTTGCACCTTTCATCAGGCCAAGGGGCACAAGACATTCATGCCTCATGCTCAAGCATGCCCTATAATACGTGATAATGGATGGGGAAGTCAGCACAGTCACACCAGAGGTGATAACATCATCTTCTAGTAGTGTACTATCATATAATCCCTAGAAGAGACAACACAAGGGCTTATCCTTCCTGTGGATCAGCCATCAAGAATTGGTTCTGAAGTACATGAATCATTGCCTCTATCCAAGAGAGAAAGTCAGTTATTCTAGTAAGAACTAAGAAGCCAATCAGTATACGAGGAGCTTGACAAGGTCAAAGAGGGAAGATAGTGTGGGTTCCTAAAGTGCATGTCTCAGCAAACTTCAGTTCATCACCCCATAGTGATGGTTAATTTGAAGTGCCCAAGCCGGAAATGACACTAGGGATTGTCCAAGATACCATCCCTTTAGATACCTCTTCACCTCTAGATAAGGAAAAGATAAGGTAACCACATATGTAGGAGTCTCTACTAGTATGGTGTAAGAGGGGATGAGCAAAGTCTTCATTCCTGTATCGATACCAAGCAAGTAACCCCCCTTTCAAGCTTTGCAAGGAGACCAATCTAGAAGGCTCAGGAATAATGTAGTTTCTAGAAAAGACTAAAGGAGTGGTATCCTTGTACAAAGTGATGCAAAATCTCCCCCACACACTGAGAATAAGTTATGAAGACAATCTAAGGAGCTTATGTATTTGGAAGAACTTTCTTCCACCATTGGGTTACCCACATCTGATCGTGTTTTATGAAGATGAGATACCCACTGGTAGGAGTCACAAAAAGCTCCTACTAATCATTACCATCTAGAAGGGACACAAGATCCCTTATTACTTCATTGACAACAGATCATGCCTCAATGTGTGCCCCCTCAAGATGCTTATTATCCTAGGAAAGGATCCACTTGACTTGCAATTGACAATGAAGAAAGTGACCTTCTTCAAAGGAGTAATTAAAGATGTCCTATGGCAAATTACCCTCGAGCTACAAATTGGACCATAGACTTTTCTAGCCTTGTTCATAGTAATAGTATTGAGTCCTTCTTCAACTTCCTCTTAGTAAGGTCATGAATTAATCATAATAGGATGGTTCCCTCATCAGTACATTAGAAGCTAAATATTGGTTGGGACATGCATTCATCATAGTCTAGGCCAACAGTCCCATCACCATAGCCTACATCAAGGAAGACAATGTCTAGTTTTTCTTCAAGAAAGCCAAACAATAGATGAAGAGCATTAAATCAGGGTATTTTATCGATAGGACCCCCCCCCCAAGAATAAAGGTCTAATAATTAATACTTCATGTGCATCGTAGAGGTAACCGTATAAGATGCTAATGTTGCCAAGGCTATCATCCAATGATAATGCCCTACTGTGTGCAAGAGGTCAACAAAAATGACCAAGATGACTCCCCTAGGATATCCTTCAGCATAGGGGAAATCACCCTCGTCAACGAAGACATATAGAGTAACCAAAGTTCCCAGAATAACCAATGGTCCAAAGATAGGATCATACCTACAAACGACATGTAGTCGACCAGTCGTGCCTAGAGCACTCTGATGCAGGAGAAAGTTGATGCATTTATTTTCAATCACTTTTCATAGTCTATTTTTCTATGCATTTATTGGTTATTTGTTCATTTTGAGATATGTTATGCATTGTTTCTCATTATTAGCTTGTAAATCACTATTGCATCGATCATTGAGAATTTCTACTGAATCATTCTAAATTATCACTTTTAATTTGGACTGATATTACATTTCTCTTTTTTAGGTAAACTGAACACTTACATGGTATCTTGGTGCTACGGACATGAATGTCAGTAGTAGTGACATGATAGAAGTCTCAACAGGGAAATCTAGAAATCTCAATGCTAACAAGATAGATCTTAATGCTACTAAGAAAGGATTCAATGCTACCAAATATACATGTTGATTATACCAACTCATCATCCAGATAGCATCAATAACCAAGTTCAATTGCCCTAGTGCCACCAACATGCCATTCAGTGGTACTGAGTTCAACACTCAAATCAAATCAAAAGTTACGAAAAGAAACTTGGTCTATCGACGCGCATGTTAGTAGTATCAACACAGTTCGAGGGTTTCAAGTCAGCTAACAACTCGATGCCACGGACATCTTATTGGTGGTATTGACATTACATGATCAGTATTGATTGAAAATTACATTAGAGTTAATGGATGTGACTTAATGACAGCCAAAGCCCCACCTATGACCTAATGGTAGTGTGGCCAAAAATTGCATCATGTTGTAATATATCACAAAGCTGGGAGAGGAGGAGATGAAGGAGATAGCCATGAACCAAACACTCTGGGCACTTCTAGAGGGCATATTTGTTGTCAGAACATTGTTGATCAAGGTGTTTGCCATAAGGGATAAGTAGAACCACTTCTCTAGGAATTTTTCATTGGTTTTCTAATGTTTATCCTATTTTCTCCCTCCTCCTCTCGTTATATTATGATTGAAATCATGTGGGGCTAAAACCCATATTCTTTAGGTCCTAGGAGTAGACTAATGTTGCTTTGTATTTGAGCTTTATGTATACATAATTTATTTCCTTCATTATGAATGTGAATTTATGATCTCTTATCAAATTATTTATTCTTGATCACCATAATCAATATAATATACTATTAATTGCTTCAGGATAGGGATTAGGGGTTGGAAAAATTAGAGGTTCACCTAGCTTATATTATGCCTCGAGAGAGGGGTTATAGAAGTGAAAAAACAACCCAAAGATTTTTCTAATGCACCTAGCTAATTCCTAAACAACTATTAGAGTGGGGTTTGTTTTAGTCTGAGTAGTGTATTATGTTAAGGGAGTTGGTAATCCTTGCTACATGTCTTTAGTCTGAAGTTAAGCATGGATAATTATTAGTGAAATGAAATTTAAATGCAATTCATACCATGGTGAAATCATAGTCCTCAAGAATTCATCCATTCATGATGACACTCATTTAGTTTAGATTTAATTCTTTGCTTGTAGTTATAAAAAAGGAAATTAACCAAATTTCTTCTGCCTGTCTGATTAGGTTTCAGTTAGTAGTAGTCTTTGGTAAACATTTGCCTGAGTTCAACACTCGAGCCTCATAGGCCTTATTACACGATGCATACATTGTTCTTTATGCTTACAGTTTTAGTGTGTCAATTTTTTTGTGTCGTTTCTAGGTAATGGAAAAATCCTCACGATGAGTATTGTGACCAGCCACTCTAGGTCATTTTTCTTTCTTTTATTTATTTTCAAACTTTTCTCTAAATAAGACCATAATTGAAAAAATTTCTTGTGTCAATTCACTAGTATAAAGTATCTCACGTTGTCATTTAGATTTTTAGGTATTAGTGCATGGTTCACACTCGAACCACAAATTGTAGAGAATCTACTCCAACCAATATAGATCAAGAGGAGATTTTTCATAGGGTGTGAAAGTTTGGAGCCTCATCTACAAATCTCATCCAAAGTCCACCAAAACATCCAGAGCAAGAGCAAACAATAGCTATGGTCCCAAATGATGAAGATCGTGTTGAGGACATGCACGATGAAAAAATAGTCTGGGAGAAGATAAAGGCATCTTCAGCCACACCTAAATTCAGGGCCAATCAAATGTCAAGAAGTTAATTTTGGCAGCTGCAAGATAGATCCCATATTGGTGGCATTCATCATGTCACAGTCATTCCATGGCCACATCATGGAGGACCCAATGGTGCACATAAATAGCTTTGTGTGAAGTTGTGACACGCTAAAGTTGGATAGTGTTCTGGATATTGTGATATATTTAAAGTTTTTCTTGTATGCTTTGTCAAATAAAGCCAAGGCATGGTTCCTCAGTATACCACCAATGAGATAAAAGTCTATCTTACAAAAGGGGTAACTATTAAGAGGCCTTACTCACAAGAGGCCTTACTAGATCATAGAAAAGGAGATCTGTAGAATCAAGGGGCTCAGATCTATAGTATTGTAAAACAATTCTCTCAATTATCCATAGAGGTGGCAACTATTAAGAAGGTCATTCAGAAAGGATTTCCTAGGAATACAAAGACATCTCATCAGCATCATCAAGTAAATTATGTCTCTATTTTAAGGGAATCAAAGCATGTTACTGAGGAGTCACCTGATCAACACATTCTAGAGTTGGGTTAGGTGTATGAGCCAAAAGTTCCATTTCCCTACGACCTATACGGAAGACCAGGGGGTGCAGAATGCTAGGGAATTATTCTCATACATGTACCTCAGTCATTTAAGTGTCTAGAAGAGGCAACAAGGAGACCCTGTCTAGACTAAACCTGCAAGACAAGGAACTTCAAGTTTCCATCATATCTATGTCCACTTCCCTAGTTCCAGAAAAGGTGGTTACCGAGAAATAAGAATAGATGAAGTATATACTCTTTAGTGAAGCAGTCACGGTCAACAAGAAAGAATCCACAATTGAGAAGGAGCAGGCACATGTCACTCCATCCATAGGAAATGTGTCAAATTATGTTGTAGGAGGTTGTGTTGAGTAAGTTTAGGAGAGGAGAACCCTGATGTTCCATACATTCCTCCACACAATCGTGCAAAGAAGCCACATGTGTCATTCCCAGATAATTTGAAGCTGAGAAAATAGGAAAAGCTATATAAGAAATTCCTAGACATTTTCTAAAAGCTCCACATCATCATCTCACTCATGGAGGCGATAGAATAGGCTAGTGCATATGGAAGATTCTTGAAGGATATCATCAAGAATTAAAGATCGATAAATTATGTGGATGTCTTTCTTATTGATGAAGTGCTTAGAGCCATGATCCAGGGAAGGTTGTTGACAAATAGAAAGGACCCAAGATGTTTCTACATCCCTTGTTCTCAGGCTATAAACATTTTCAACAAGCACAATGTGACTCTGCGGCAAGCATAAATCTCATGACTATCTCTATCTTTCAAAAGGTGAGATTGAAGAAACCAACAAAGATGTCCATGAAAATCTAGTTGGCAAATGGATCAATTGTGAGGCCATATGGGATATGCGAGGATGTTTTCATCAATGTTGATAAATTCATCTATCTTGTAGACTTTGTGGTCATGGATATGCATGAGATGTGAGAAATTGAGATGTTTTTAGGAAGACTGTTCCAAGCTAAGGTTGATGTGTTCATTTACATGGGTAGAGGCTACTTGACACTGGGGATAGATCATGATAGAGTGGAGTTTAGACTGTGAGATGATTCTTCACAACAATCATGTGACAGCCCATGATAAAGAAAATCACCTTGTTAAGCCTAGGACATTAAACAAGGGATCTTGTGGTAGGAAACCCAATTTTATTTCCATCATTTACATTTTTTAGGATCTTTCATCAGTTACACTTTGTATATTTCTTTTTAAAATAATTTATTGATGTAAAAAGGGTACCTTGATGTTTTTGTGTGGTGTGAAGGAAAAGTCAGTGTGGATGCCACTGACATTATTTTCCATGGCACCGACGTAGTAAAAGTTTTCAATAGAGAATTTGAGAATTTTTAGAGGGTCAGTGGATCGAATCCCCAACAAGAAGAGTCTACAGAAAGTCAGTAGCGCCAATAGTATTATCAGTAGAACTGACAGAATCTGAGCTAAAATATGTGCTACAATAAATTGATCATTGATACACCGAGAGGACTCTGGTGGTACCAACACATCTAGCGTGTATGGAAAAGGACCTCATATATCAATACCACTGACACACATGTCGAGGCAACAACACAGAAGGATAGATATGCCTGCAAAACCTGATCCACAAATGTCTCTATGAATTTTCCACCCATCACCACCATATTAAGCATCTGGTACCCCTGTTCCACCTCTTAGTTTGAGTTTTGACTATGATGGAATAGTCAAGTTCAATAATGGGGGTGATGGAATGGCTTTATCCTGCTTTATTTTCTATCTTATTTATTTTTCTTTTTTTCAAGTACTAGAATCCACAATCTATCTAGTGTAATCATGAATCTTATTTTATCATGATTGTGTTATATCATTTAAAAAGAATGTGTTTCATGCTCTTGTAATTGATTGAAAAATGGTGAATCCTTATAAGCTTATGTGCAAAGTCTAAGGCAACACCGATTGGAGGAACTATTTGGGCGAGTCAGCTTACGGACACTTTATATGAGTGAAATCTTAATTTATCCATGACTTGTGTATGATGATGAGTTTCAAGACAAAACCAACCAAACAAGTAACAACATCTTAAATGAGACTTTCAAAAAGAAATTCTAAGGTCAACATGTACATAGGTTGATAGGATAGGGATCTATCATAGTTAAGAAAGGCATTCCTTCCACCTTTCATGACATTTCATTCACCGCCTCAAGAAAATCAAGTAACCCAAATAGTTTCCTCTTGACTTCATTGCATAGCACAATAGTTAGCATGATATCTAGTTTCTTTACAGTGCATAAAAAGAAAAGAAGTATAGAGATGTGTCATTGAGTTTCATAACAAATCTTATGTAGATTGCATTTTTCTTCTTTATCATTTTTTCATAGTGAGTAACATGTATATATGTATCTTTCTCCACAAATTAAGGGTGAAAGGATCTACATATCTATCTCTCTCAATGAAAAAAGGCAATGATTTATGATGAAGAGGGAGGAATTAATAGTATCAAGAAAAGGGAGAAAAGGAAGCCTTGAACTCAATTTGAAATTTCTTAAAAGGATAAAGTGAAAATAGCTAACATTTTTTCACCAACACTCATCATCAGGATGAGGCATTCAGTGCATTCATCATTCCACCATAATAGTAGGCATTAGGAGTCATGAATTTTCACTGTTCATGTTGTAGGTTCATCATATTTGTATGCATAAATAATTTGGATGTTGCTTGTGATTCTTATTTCACAACTAACTATCTCACTTCCACCCATTTCTCTATATGGTAGGCAACACATATGATGGATTCCCTCATTCATTTCTATATGGGGAACTACTTCCAACATAGTTGTGTAGGTAGATCATACCAATCTATATAAGGAATCACATGGTGTGTCAAATGTATGCCCTATTGACTATGATGTTAATTTCTCTTTATTAATAGTGATTCATTGATCTAAGTGTGGACATCTATAACAAACAATTATGATCACTTTAGAGTAGTAATTTGTTCAAAGGCTGGTAAGGGCCAATTCGGGAGCGTCAAGTGGGGGTAATTGAGAAATGTAGTTCATAGGATTTGTCCTCTTGTTGACTCTTTCAAATAGATCCAAAGGTAGTGTTGCTCGAGGGCAAGAAACATTCAAGCTTAGGGGATTTTGATGCACTAATTTTTATTCACTTTTCACATGATACTTTCCATGCATTTATTGCATATTTGTTCATTTTGATATATGGTGTGCATTCTTTCTCATTATCAACATGTGAACCAATATTGCATCAATTATTTATTATTTCGACCAAATCTTGCTAAAGTACCACTTTTAATTTGGACATGTACTACTTTTCCCTTATTTCAGGTAAATTGAGCACTTACATGGCAACTCGGTGCTACTGACATGGATGTCGGTGGTACTGGCATGACATTAAGTTTCAATAGGTCTAAAATATTGGTGCTAAGGAGACAACTCTTGGTGCCACAAAGGAAGGAGATGATGCTACCGAAACTACAAGTCAGTGCTACCAACTCACCATCCAGAGAGCATCAATAACTAAGTTTTATTGCCTTGGTGCCACTAACACACCATTTGGTGGCAGAAAATTTGCACTAAAATCAAATCAGAACTCATAGAAAGAAACTTGGTGCTACTGACACGCATGTCGCTAGTACCGACATAGTTTGAGGGTTTCAAGTCAATCGTCAACTCAGTGCCACCGTCATCTTGCTAGTTGTATCAACATTACATGATCAGTACAAATTGAAAATTACATCAGGTCCAATGGTTGTAACTTAATAACAGTCAAAGACCCACTTATGACCTAAGGGGGTGTAGCTAAAAGATCACATCACATTCTATCACGTCGTAATAGATCATGAATCTGAGAGATAAAGGAGATGGACACAGATCGGACATTATGGATCAAGGTGTTCGCCAGAGGGGATTGCCAAAACCACTTCTCTAGGGGTTTTTATTGTCTTTCTAACGTTTATCCTATTTTCTCCCTCTTTCGCTCTTTGTATGATGATTGAAATCATGTAGGGATAAACCCCTATTCCTCAGCAACTGAGCCCGATGTTTCTTTGTATTCAAATTTTATAAATAGTTATTTTCTATCCTTCATTCTAGATGTGAATCTATGATCTTATTGAATTGTTTATGCTTGATCACCATAATCAATATAATAGACTGGTAATTGCTTTGGGAGAGGGATTAGGGGTTGGAAAACTCATAAGTTTACAAAACTCATATTGTGTCTCAGGTGAGGGCTTATGATTGTGAATGAACAACCTAGAGATATCACTATTGCACCTAGCTATATCCTAACCTACTATTGAAGTGGGGTTTGTTTTAGTCTAGTTAGTGTATTATTTGCAGGAGTGGGTAATACTTTCCATAGGTATTTAGTCCAGAGTTAAGGGTGAAGAATTATTAATGAAACGAAATTTAAATGCAATGCATACCATGGTGAAATCATAGTCTCGGGAAATCCAACCATTCCTAGTCATACTCATTTAATTCTTTGCTCTTAGTTATAAAAGAACCAATCAACAAATCCTAGTCCTAGTTGATTAGGTTTCAGTTAGTAGTAGTCTTTGGTGAATGTTTTTCTAAGTTCTACACTTGGGCCTTATAATACTTATTACACATTGTGTACACTTGCTTTTTGCACACATGGTTTCAGCGTGTCAAAAGCAATTAACATTTCCATGATGATCATGTTGGAAAGGTGAAAATCACCAACCCAACACCAGAATAAATGAAGACAATGTCTTCTATAGTTGACTATGATCCTCTCTAGGTCTTCCATGGTTGCCAAGACAAGATGTTCTTGGGACTTCATGTCTCGTAGACATGGAGGACTATGGCATTTTGTTGGATGACTACAAAGTCATCTATGAAATTATTGAAGTATGGGGGGTCAAAGCCATCTTCGACATAGAATTTTTTTTTACCTGCAATCCATCATCTGCCACGTACAGAATGCTGATGAAATCCAAGATTGATGTGCGGACGATTACAATGTCATGAGGACAATGTCACCTACAACACCCAAAAAATACCAATTAGAAGAAAGCCCCCCTAATGTGTTAGATATTCTATAGTAGTTGTTTAGTCATGCTCTACCACATCCCTCTCCCCCACACCCACACACTCACACAAAAAATCTTAAAATTTTCCAAAATTGACAAATCTCAAAAATTACGAAACTTGGGAAACCCAAAAAGTGTCAAAGATGAAAAAGCTCTCCAGGAGTTTGTCAGTTATTTCAGTGGAGTAGAGAAGACCTACGACGATGAAGGTTTGGAATTTGAAGTTGTCCCCATCTTAGAGTATATGATAAAGGAGAATAACCCATTTCATATTCAATATGAGACGGAGATGGTAAATCTCATCTTAGGACCTAAGCATCACATAGTCAATTTAGGAGTGTGTCTACCTCATAATATCAAACACCAATTGACAGAGCTCTTATGCTACTACATTGAAGTGTTCACATAGAGATACTCAGATCTTCCACCATTACATGAGAAGATCATAGTTCATTGACTTCATATCATTCCCAATGCTCTCCCTATAAAGCATGCGACTAGGCCTATGTAGCGAAAATAGACCTCAAGATCAGAGAAGAAGTTTAGAAGTAGTACAGTTCTAGTTTCTTAGAGTCGATTAGCTACCCTACATGGCTCGACAAAATTTTACCCATACCAAATAAGGATGGCAAAGTATGAATGTGGATGGACTACTGTGATCTCAACAAGGTGCCCCCCAAGGATGACTTTCTACTTCCACACATAGACGTACTCACAGAAAATTCAGTCGACCACTCACTCCTCAATTTCATGGATGGATTCCCTGGCTACAACCAAATCAATATGATCAAGGAAGATAAAAAGAATACAACCCTCATCATAAAGTGTGGAGTATTTTTCTATTGGGTCATGCCATTTGGTCTCAAGAATGTTGGAGCTACATATCAAAGAGCAATGGTTTCTCTATTCCATGACATAATGCACAATGATTTGGAGGTCCATGTGGACAACATGATAGACAAATATAAAAGTATGGAGGAATGCATCACCAATTTAGAAAAGCTTTTCCAAAATCTATGATTGTTCTCTGTACCTCTAAATCCATACAAGTGCACCTTTGGGGTTACATATGGTAACCGATTTAGGTACATTTTTAACTAGAGAGGAATCAAGATAAACCACACAAAGTCTCAAGATATCAGGGATATAGCATTCTCCATAATTGAAAAGTATATATGATGCATAAACAATCTCCTGTAGTACATCAGCCACTTCATCGCCAAGATCCAATGTATATGTCAGCCCATCATCAAGATGATCAAGAAGAATTTTGATTCTATGTGGAACAAACAATGTGAGGAGGCACTCTAGAATCTTAAAGACTACCTCACCAAACCACCATCATTGAAACCAACAATTCCAAGCTACCCTCTCATCCACTAGCTAACTATCTAAAAAACATCGATGTTATGACTCTTTAGTCAATCTACAACTGATGGAGAGAATGCTATCTAATATTTGTCTAAGAAGTTCTATGATTGTGAGGCTCGATACACTTAAATTTTTATTGTCTATCCTTGATTCAAGTAATAAGGACACTGCATCACTATCTGATGACATATCCCCAATACCTAATCACAAAGCACGACTTGCATCACTTTATATATGATTGCCCTAACCTCATAGGATGATGTGCCAAGTGGTAGGTAATGTTAGTAGCATTCAATAAAATATATCGACCTACAAAAATAGTCAAAGTGCAAGATCTAGCCAATATGTTTGTTTATTTCCCTAACCTAAAAGAAGAAACACATAAGTATGAATTTCTAGATGAAGACATAGGGATGATCCTCCCACATAACATGGTTGTTCTTTTGAATCATGACATGTGGATGATCTTATTTGATGGGTTAGTCAATCACAAAGGAGTCAGTATAGGATTGGTCCTTCAGAACCCTAGGGAGAAAAGCTTCTAGTATTAAGATGGTTGGAGTTCAACACCACCATATATGTGGATGAGTATGAAGATTGTATCCTAGGAATACAAATCACCAAACAATAAGGGGCACATTAGATAAAGGTGTATGGCAACTCCCTCATCATAGTATATTAAGTCCAAAACAATTAGAATAATCATCATAAAAACTTAGCTTTGTACCAAGAATACATGTTATCTTGGGCTTGAGATTTTGGACATATATCCTTCCACTTCATCATAAGAGAGCACAACACATTTTTTGGTTCTCTAGACACCCTTTCCTATTGTATTGACATCCAAGGGTACAACACCTTATCTTTCAAATCACAAACACTCCCTCACCCTACATATTGCATGGTCATCATCAACTCAACCAACAGTGACTACATTTCACAACATCAAAGCATACATGGAAAGGCAGGTAGGATACATGTATCGCATATCTTACAATAAGACTCTCCTTTACACGTAGAGAATACAGAAGTAGAAACCCTCATGAAGGAAGTCCATGTATATTTGTGTAGTACACATATGAGTAGAGTCATGCTATGATGACCATGGAGGTTTGTGTAGACCTATCATATATTCCCTATACTATAGGAAATGTGAATTTTCGTAGTGCATTTTTTATCAAGAGATGAGTACTAATTTAATGGAATGTGATGTTTATAAACAGGTTTGGTTTAGGCAAACCCAACCCAGTTTTCATGTCTTTTCAGATGGAAGATTTATCCTTTAGCTACCCAGAACAAATGGTTGAATGCATCTTAGTGAAAGTAGACAAGTAAATCTTACTATTGGATTTTGTGGTTCTTGAAACTAAGGTGGGGGAGAAATAAAACATGATATTTGTTCATCCTTTTTTAAACACAATTAGACTCATTATTGACATAGATTTACTAGATATGACTTTCCATATTTTGACTAAGAAAATTGCATTCAATGTGAATAGACAAATCAAGCAACTGGATGATGTTGAGTAATCTAAATTGATAAAAAAATGTACAAATGTTTCACATCCTATACAAGAGGAATATAATTAAGACACTTTATAAAATTTTGTTGAATACCTTGATCAGGGTCCAGTAATGAAAATTTAACCAAAAAAGAATTGGAAACATTGCCTCCACCAATCAAACCATCCATTACGGAGGGCCTTACTTTGTAATTCAAACAACTCCCTTATCACTTAAGATATATTTATATGGGGGAGAAATTCACACTACCTACAAATATGTCCAATTTCCTTTCACCTGAACAAGAAGAAAAACCTTTTTCATGTACTAAAAGAGAATAAGGGAGTATTTTGATGGACAGTCACCAACATTAAGGGTATATCACCAACCCTCTACATGCATATGATTAAGATGTTGAAGATGAGAAGCCATGTGCTCAACCAGAATGGTGGATCAAACCCAACATGCAAGATGTTATTAATAATGTGGTAATGAAATTCTACAATGCATATATGATTTCTGCTATATTTAATAGGGAATGATTCAGCCATGTTCAATCGGTTCCCAAAAAATGGGTGCCACTTATAAAATTGAATTGATGCACACCAAGGTAATCACTAGTTTGAGGTTTTGTATATACTACATTCACTTGAATAGTCCACTATGATATACTTTCCCCCTACCATTCATATATAAAATGCATGTGGGACTTGAAGCCCCCCTTTCTATAACATTACATGAGTGTTCTAGATACACTCGAATTCAATATGCTCTTGAAGAATTAGAAAAATGACCTTCCCTTGCACCTATGGAAATTATTTAACCAATCTAAATTATATTCTATCTAGATGTGAAAGGACCAACCTTGTCCTCAATTAAGGAAAATGACATTTTTATGGATAGTGAGAAGATATTCCTAGGATAATAAATTTTCAATAAGGTAATAGAAGTAGATACTACTATGATTGATGTTAAAAAGATATTCTCACCACCTACCACCATAAAGGGGATTAGCACTTTTTTGAGTCATGATGGTTTCTACAAATGATTCATTGAGGGGCTTCCAAGTGTCAGAAAACCTATGTCCAATGTTTTAATGAAAGATACTAAATTTGACTTTGGAGAATGTGTAAAGGCTTTTAATAATCTCAAAGCTAAGTTGTCCTTGATCGCAATCTTTAGCTCATAATGTGGTATATTTTATGCACTGAACAAACTGACATAGGGAAGAGTCCCTAGATTTTTACCCAAACAAATGTGCAAAAGTCACAACCCACAAGTACACAGATCTTATCACGGTATAGTTGAGAATCAAATCCCAAGGGAAAACATCTTTAAGAATTGTGCTATTTGTTTCTAGAAAATTAGGATTTGAGTTGGTTGAATTAAACTACTTGCAATAAATGTAAAGGTTGAATAAAAATAAGATCTAGATAAAAATGGAAAATATTGGGGTGGAATGGGGTTTCACCGCCACTACTCACTCCTATGCAATCATTTTGTGTCCATAACTTATATGAAGAATTGATTGGAGCTAAGCAATTTTTTCGTTCAGTGTAAGAAATTTGTATAAGTGAATATCATTATAAGATTGATGTCTCACTACTTACAATTCACGCATTCACTAGTCTAGATACTTCATATCTGAAGTTCCCATCTGAGCATCAACAAAATCTATTCATTCAAGTAGTAAATGTTGAAGTTATATCAGTCTAAGATTATAATAAATCATGTACATAGGTTGATCAATCCACAAAACATGCATAAAGAGACTAGAAATTAATTAAATGGGTCCATAAAAGTTAACAAGAAATGCAACAAAATTGCAATAAATGGGTAGTAGGGCTAGTTCCCACACCCTAGTGAAAGGAAACTCGCTCCTCACAGTGAGATTTTTTCAACCAGCTGAAGCAGATGGAGCAATGCCAAACATCACTATAGGAAAACAACATCAAGTGCAATCGATTGTGGGAGGTTGATCGACCTGCTTGGCTAGAGGTCGATCATTATTGGTCAAGATGGTGTATGGGCAATAGCTCATATAATAGGTTGATGGATCTGGTCAAGAGGTCAATAACTCTTGGAATGCAAAGGTTGATTACCCTAGGTCAATCAAGGAGAGGTCGAGCACCTAGATTTCAATCACTATTGATTTGTCAATGATTTATTTTCATTGAACTACCAAAGTTCGATTTCTCTTTTGGTGGAGAGGTTGGTTTCTCTTGGCAATGAAGCGATCCATCACACAAAAACCTTGAGAGGTTAAAAACTTATGTGAGAGAGGCTAGTCACTCAAAATGAATAGCATATTGATCTCTTTTCCTCTCGTTAAGAACACAAGAATGACTTGATAGGGGCTACTTCGAGAGAGATTCTCTACAGGTGAACGATGGGTATTTATAGGCATCTATACTCGAGTGATAGTAGCTAGATTTGAACCATATAGATAGATAAGATCATTTCTTAGATGATAAGAAACTTGGTTGAGGTTGATAGATTTATGATCAATCATTCGAGAGGTTGATCGTTGGCCACTTCAGCTCGATAACTTCTCAACCATGGAGGTCAATCATCACAACTTGAGGGGTGAAGTTGTGCTTGTTTAGATCCCACTAATGGCCTGAAAGGTTGATTGAATAGATATGGATTGGATGTGTTTCTCAAGCTCTAACTACTATTCCTATTGGGCTATCGACCAGATAAGGTTGATAGGGTGCTCGAGCATTCAGTTGGTCAATTACTTGGAGTTGTTGATGGATGTGGAGATCTAGCTATTGACCTGATAGGTCGACATGTCTTGTTTTTACTTTGGATTCATCGGTTGAGCTAATAGGAACTTGATTTCTTGGATGCTTCTCAAGTTCTAGCTACTCTAGAATAAGGTTGATTAATGAAGGTAGACAATATATGAATGCTTGGTGTTGTTTGATCAACCTAAAGGTAGGTGGATCTTGATCGATCATTTGAGCTTGATTGAGGGAGTGGACTAGTGATGCTCGGTCACTATAGGGTTGATCCTTGAAGGTTGGTTGCCATAAAAATAAAGGTGATCAATCAAGGTCTTAAACTAAATTTGTTGGTCGGTCAGCCTTTTACAACTATCCAAAATCTATTTCTTGTCAGGGCACTGCCCCGCACCTTACGAGAGGCATCTCCCTCTCAACTCCCACCAATTGAAGGGTAGTGGGATTAGTTCTTGCTGGTATGCATAGATAAGACTGAAATTCTACAAGAGGATTAAAAAAATTATGAAAATCTTAAAATTAACATAGAGTCTAAATACAATAAAATGAAGCTATTTCGAATGAAAGCTAAGAGATTTGAATGAAAATTGGGCTAAAACACTACAACAAGGATGAATATGTATTCATCAAACCACCCTAAACTTATATGTTTATCATCTTTAAGTAACCCAAAATTTTAAACAATCACCAAGTTAGTATGTATAGCCCATGTGATTCCCTCATCCTCCTATCAAGTTGTTTCTCTTACCACCAAATATGTCCAATGTGCCCAACTTCATAAGATCATTGAACACGTCTGTATATTTCTTCATCTTCCATTTTGTTTCCCAACAAAACTTCCTCTCCACCGACCCAATGTCAAGCATTTTTAGGAGTCTCATGAGGGTTTAGAGAAACCCATAGAATCAACAAGTATAAATATAATCCAATGGTTGTGTAAGTCAAGAGAATGGTGACAAATAAGGCATTCATTGTGCCTATAGGTAGAAAAGGGAGTTAATGGGGGTATTAGAAAAAGAAGAGAATGTCTCCTCTATTAGACTCAAGATTGCATTTTAATTGCATGAATACATATATGGCAGTAGGACTGTTTTGCACTAGGTTGTTCTCCTTGTCCCATTTGTCAACAAATGACTTAAAGAGGGAACTAGTGGTAATTCCATATAAATTTTTCACTTGTCAATAGGAAGAACAATGTGGTTGATCCCTCTCGGATCCATTAGAGGTTACCACATTTTCCACAGAAACATGGACTTTTAGATTCAAAAATGATAATTTCTAGCCATTTGTGATTTTCAAAAATTTAGTTTTTTTGTGGCATTGCTTCGAACAAGGGGGGCAGAATAATGACACCATGTAATGAAATTGAATCTAAGCTGGCTAAATAATGGATTTCACTATTCCAAAATATAGAAGTTATGGGAAAAAATCATTTAAACGCAATGATGTGAATCTTAAGTCAGCAACATATAGGTATGGGTGCAAAGTAGAACACATACCACCCACCCTCCACTCCCAAACTTAGAATTTTTTCTCATCCACAATAAAACACTAAATCTGAGATGGAGGGGGGAAATCATGCTAATTGGACCATGATATGTCCTTTCCTTCCTATCAACAACATATCCTCCATCTGAAACCTCAAAAGAAATTGTAATAACTCAAGATTACATCTTATGATCTCTTATATAATTAATGCAAAAAATATCTATTCTACAATTGAAATAAAAATAAGGTTATAATTCGGTTTCCTCCAAATAAGTGCTTGTGCTTTATGTCATTGGCCTGACATATTGATTTCAATTATCCAGTTACCAGGTCTTGTAAGGATGATAAGTAGTTTGGTTTTCATTTTTTTCATTGTAGAATATATCTTCAAACATTGATCATGCTCCACAAACTCACTAGATTATCAATGCATAGGATGAAGGTGTCGTGTGGGTTGATATTTTTCACAATGCATGCCCCAGACCAACGTGATCAGAGATTACCCAGAAAAAGTCTAAGTCATGAGTGAAAATATAAACATGGTCTCTCACTTGTATGTCCTTCCTCTTCTGATTTCCATCATTTCGCTCTTTGCAAACTCATGCATTTTTATATGAATTCATTCTAAGATCCTCAAGCTCTTGTAACTTTAATTGTCTATTCTGACCAACTTTCTTTAAACTAAAGTTCAATTGATTGACTTTCCACAAGGCTTTATGTTCTATCTTGGTAGGGAGGTGATAGGACTTTCCATATATCATCCAGAATGGGATTGTTCCCAAAGGAGTCTTAAAGTCTATCCTTTAATTCTGTAGAGTGTTACTGATTTTGTTGGACCATTCCTTTTAAGTACGGCCAACGATTATCTCTAAAATGGACTTGAGTTGGATATTAGATACCTCCACTTGCATGCTAGTTTGCAGATGGTATGGAGAAGCTACTTTGTGGTATACACCATATCTCCTCAATAGGGTTTGAAAACTTCATTCCAAGAAATGAAAGACTCCATAAGATATTAGAGTGTGAGGAACTCCAAAACAAGGGAATATAATGTCCATGAATAGCTTGATAATAGGTTTCAAATCACTTGTCACGATGGGTGTGGCTTCTACCCATTTAGATACATGGTCTACCACCATTAGGGATGTGAGAGAAGATATATGAATAGGGTAATGGGTCTATGTATTCAATACCCCATACATAAAATATTTCAACTTCTCTCTTGGTGATGTTCCTAAACCTTTGACATTTATCACAAAATAGCATAAATTTTAAGGGGTCCTTGGGTATTGTTGGCCAAAAGAATCTGCATTGTAAGACTTTCAAGGCGGTCTTGTTACAAGTCATGTGTTCTTCCACCGGGGCCTAAGTGACACCATTCTAGAATTATGGGGCTTCCTCTTTTAGAATATAGCGTCGGTAGAGGTCATCAGCACATAGTTTGAAAATATTGTATCCATCCCAGTAATATTATATGAAATCATGAACGAATTTCTTCCTTGCTCTATAGGTGCACTTTGGGTGAATAATACATGAAACAAGATAGTTAAGCACGTCAAGAAATCAAGGAAAGTCGGTTAAAACTTTCATGAGTTGATTATCTGGTAGAGAGTCATTGATGAGGATAATGTATGTATCATGAATTTGAATGCAACTCAACTGGTAGGAAACTACGTTCTCAGTACCCTTCATGTCTTGTATCTCCAGATCAAACCTTTTTACTAGGAGAATCCATTGGATAAATCTTGGTTTTGCATCTTTCTTTGTCAGCATATATTGGACTACAACATGATCACTATGAACTATAACTTTTGAACCCATGAAGTATGATCTGAATATATCAAAATGATACACAATTTCTAAGAATTACTTCTCAGTCATTGCATAATTTTTCTAGGTTTCATCTAAGGTCTTGGAAGCATAATATATAGCATGATGTTTCTTCTCTAAGTGTTGACCCAAAATGGCACCTACAACATAATCATTGGCATCACACATAATTTTACATGGTTGTGAAAAGTCTGGTACCTATATTATAGGAGTTGGAATAAGATCTTTTTTTATATTATTGAAATTCCTCATGCATTCTTCATTTAAGTGGAATTCAGCACCCTTGAGCAATAGATTTGTCATCGTCTTAGCTATTTTGGAAAAATCCTTGATGAACCTTCTATAGAAGCTTGAATGACCTAAGAAGGATGTAACTTGTTTAACTATGGTCGGAGGGGTGATCTTGGCAATTAAGTATATTTTGCCTTATCTACCTTTATGTACTAGTTGCTGAGATGTGCCCTAGTAGAAATGCCTTCTTTCATGATAAAATGGCATTTCTCACAATTGAGCCCCAAATGTGCTTCTTCATAATGTTGGAGTGCTAGCAAGAGATGCATTACTCATGAGTTGAATGAATATCCATAGATAGAGAAATCATAAATGAAAACTTCCATAATAGTTTTAGTTAATCTTGCAAAGATGGTTGGAACATAGTCAGCACATTGTAGAGCATAAAGGGCATTCTTCTGTAAGCATAGGTCCCAAAGGTACATGTAAAAGTAGTCTTTTGTGGGTCATGTGGATGAATTTTGATTAGATAAAATCCACAATAACCATTATGGTAACAAAAATATACTTGATGAACTAGACGCTCCAAGACATGGTCTAGAAAAGGTAAAGGAAAGTGTTCTTTGCACGTAGCTTTGTTCAACTTCCTATAAAAAATACACATCCTCCACCCAGTGATAGTGTGTATGTGCATGAGTACACTCTTTTCATTGTTCATCGCAGTGGTGCCTCCATTCTTTAGAACAACTTGTTCTAGACTCACCCATGGTGAATCAGAAATGGGATCAAAAATATTAGAGGTGAGTAGTTATATGACTTCAAAGCAAACCACTTCTTTCATGTTTGCGTTCAATTTTTGTTGGTGTTCTACATATGGCTTGAAATCTTATACCATAGGGATTTTATAAATGCATAAAGTGTGTCTTACCCCTATAAGATCATTCATCTTGTAACCTATTGTCTTTCTTATTTTCCTTAATTTTGATGATAGCTTGTCTTCCTTCTCAGTTGTTAGATCAACACTAACTACCATGGGGAAAGCCTTGAGATTGTCTAGGAAAATGTACTTTCATCCTTATCGTAATGGTTTCATATCAGGGGATTCTGGTGTTTTGTCTTGTTCCTATATAATATATACTACCTTTAGTTCTTCAAAATCATCTTCTAGGTCTTCCTAATGTGAATCAAGGTGGAGTATTACTGCTTCACTTATAGGATGCCTAAGAATTACTACTCCCAATGTGAAGAAGTAACATGGTATAAGTGTGGACCTGCTATCTAAAAAAAATCAAGTCTAATATTATAGCAAAATAGAAGTTGAAATATTGTGATGTAGGTTTTGGAACACAAAACTGACGATATGAATGAATCTTATTAGTGAACTTTTTAATTGATAAAGATGTCTACTATGTCAGTTTTATGGTCCAAATCTGAGTTGAAAAAATCTTTGTCAATTTCCATATAAAACCAACGATGTTGAACAAATTCAACCATCTACATTTTAGCATCCTACTACATCATTTTTTAGACAAAATCGATGTTTTGATGTATTTTAAGCATCGGTTTTTGCATAAAATCAACATTACATATTGCATATTCAGACAAAATTTGCTGATATGCAAGTTTTTTGTGTCAGATTTTTTATCCTAAACATCAATTTTTGGAACTGTCGTAGTGTCTCTACATGAGTTTCCTCTTCCTTGACAAACAGACATTGTAGCCATCAATTTTCAGTGTTTCCCACCTAGGTGTCGCCTTGAAACTGATGTTTTGGGACTTAAATGATTGACATTAAAGGCCACATGTGTACTAGTATTAATTTTAATGTGGTATGAGACATGGACAAATGAGGAATAGAATCTCTTTTTATAAGTTTTCATCATGTGATTCATAGGTGTCATGGCACCAAATACATTTTCCTAGATATAAGATAGATTTTTCGACAAGCTTTAGTTAACTTAGACTTTAATAAAACCCATCATTTTCCTTCTATAATTTTTCTTTATTCTAGATATTTTATAATTGAATGTACTATGTGTTGAATATCATTGTCTTCATGTGAGAATAATATTAAACTATACTATTGTTGGCACGTCCTATTGTAGGCCTCAGATGTGTAATTTAGCTTTTCTTTGTTGATTGCATGCAAACCTCTTGTGAGGTGTCATTAGTGAGAAAGGGCAAGTGTGAGCACTTAACCTCCCCATACCATCCTAATTGTCATTCCTTCTCCTATATTGACTTAATGAGAGAAAATCCAAAGAGGCCATGTGAGAAGTACACAAAGGCATATGTTTCATCAAATGGGCAATGTCACCCTCACCAAATGCATCCAACTCCCATGGATGTTACTATAGCAAGATGGGGTCATATTGCATGCAATATGTCTATAAACACCAAATCTTTTGGTTGCATGTTGACCACATTCCTACACCTCCAGTTCATGTATACAAAATGTTCGCCTCATGGCCATTCACAATATGGGGGGTGACATGATTGACAAGATCCATCCAAAAACCTCCAATTTCCATTGCTTCATATTAGTCACCATAAACTACTTCATCAAGTGGGTAGACACAATCTCGATCTCCATCATATCACCCTCATAGGTTATCAAGTTACTTCTCAAAAATATCATCACCACGTATGGTATTCCAAGTAAGGTCATATCCTGAAAGTGGCACTAATTTCATTTTGAAGTTGGTATAAGAGTATCCAAATTTGTTAAGAATTAAGCACCCTATTAACCCCAAATAACAGAACAACTGATGTGACCAACAACAATCTTATCAAGATAAGAAGACTATTAAGTCCACCCTAGGTGTATAGGATATCCATTTGCAGGAGACTATAGAGACACCTTACTCCCTCAATTGTGGGACCAAAGATGTTCTACTGGTCAAAATCAAAATTCTATCCTTGAGTATACCTTAAAAGGTAGACATGCCCATAATGGATCTAGTGTTATGTACTCACACTCAAAACTACCAAAGAAAAAAGTATATGTGTCTTGCACCATACGTAAGGCTACCAAGTTGGATAGCTTGGTTTTTTTTCAAGAATGTAAACCCTTGACGCTTCAAGAAGGGGCAACATTGTGCTAAGCATTCTCCTCAAATCTAACACTCAGGGCAAGTTCAACCCAAAATGGTAATGTTCATTATTGTACACAAAGTATATAGTGGGAGTGCCATGCCACTATGAGATATAGACGACGACATCCATCTGTTTCCAATCAAATATATCCATGAAAAGAGGTACTATTTCTAATGATAGGGTAGTTGTATAGGAATGTGTTCCAAACCAATGTCATAAACCCCTTCTCAGCTAAGATAATGATAATAATAGATCACTAGAAAAGATGAGGGTTGGTCAATTCATTAGAATATTAGGGGAAAGTAAAAACATCCCATCACTTTCATTCTTAGCCTCATCACTTCACAGACTAAATTGAACAACAATAATCCACTTATCTCATCTTAACCTAGTCCATGTAACCCAATAGAAATGCACAACTACTCTTGATGATGAATATGTTCTCTAATGGGCATGCTGAAAAAATTGATCCATTCACTACCCTTTAAAGGGGCAACGATAAGCCCCCTTCACTTAAGAGGCTCCCACAAAAGATATTTATATTGGTATATTTAACCTTCATCCAAGTAAGGTAAACCTTCCGCCTTATCCACCACTTCATAGGTCCAAAGGATAGATGGGCTCCTTCCCGTAGAAGTAATCACTCATCCTTTATGGAATTTTATTGAAGAAAGGATAGGTAGCCTTTATCTATGTCCATTCTAGGTTTCATAGATATTGGTGATAGGACTAGAGGGAAGTTAGGAAGAACCCATCCACCCAATTTTAGTATTTCAACAACATCAAAACATCTTATACCATGCTCCCATGGGTTGTCGTGCTTGGAAAAAAGGATACTACTACCTTAATTAGGAGTCTTGAGTCCCATAAATGGAATATCATTATGGATTGAGAGTTGATCATGTCAAAAACAAGATACGCATCAAAGTTATAAGGTGGCATTCTATTTCATTCAATTTTGTATACAAATACATGAAAAATAGAAAAGGGAAAAAAGAAAAAAAAATATAACAAATAAAAAAACAATGAAAATCATGAATAAAACTACAGATCTACTCCTTTTATAGCATGCCCTCATCATTATAGGTGATCTTAATATGATGCCACCTCATGTGATAATTCTCAAATTATTCTATGACATTGTAACTTTGTTGACAGTCTTCCACAGTTAGCATCTCATAGCGACTCCATTAACACTAAAGATCATGAAGAGAAATGATCTAATTTATTGGTAGGTCTTTTTGACATTTCTTTGAAAGTTCTTCCAATTTGGCATAATATATCAAGAATCACCCAAAATATCAAAGCAATATCATTGACTAATAGGATATGCAACTCCTTTACTCAGGAAGCACAATGGGCATGTTGTACCCCTCCATCACTAATGCATGGACTCACCATTCTCCGATTTCCACTCAGACATCTTGTCCAGTCAAACTTGCTAGCCAATGTGCTACTCAACCTCAAAATCTAGGAAGTCCAAATCCAACAATCTTAGAAGAATCAAAATAATGATGCACCATGTCCACAACTCTCCTCAAAGGTGGAACAAACCCTACATGACCAAAGTGCATTTCCTACCAGATTTGCAAGAGAAAAATAGCTCTTCCATCTGTATTCCCATTGCACTTGCCATTTTTAGATACCAAAATAAATCTGACAATACCAAAGGTAGTATGCATCCTCCTCTATTAAAGGGATCCATGGATGGAAGCATCCACACCAACACCTATTTCATGCATTAATAAAACAACATATTCCAAAATATCATAATTAGAAATGATGTCAAATGGCCTCCTAGGTTAAAGTATCGAGGTGGACACCTTGTTGACTTGAACAAGTCCCCTAAATTCCACAATTGAAACATATGACCTGGTTAATGAGGAAGGAAACATCTACAAGTTTCTATAGACCCAACAGACCATCTAAGAGGTGTACTAGGGAACCACGAGCACATTGTAGTCAATATCCATCATGAAACACCAATTGCATAATGTATGTTGTTTCTTCTAACATAAGTGTCAGGTAGGCCTAATTGAACCTAATGTTGTTGACCTTTTGGTCTAGTTTTGTAATATTTCACTTAGTTGTTCAATTTGCATTGGCTATAGGGCACATCAAATAGCCATTGCACGTGGAGGCCATCCAATTGCCCCTTGTCTTCATTTGGTAGATATTGCTTTAAATGAAACCACATCCCTATCTCAAATGAATAGTGATGAAGATGTATGACTTCAAAATATACTAGACATCTCCCCCAACATCAACAAACAAATCATATATAGAATAAAAGGTCATATGGAAACTTGGAGAGGAGAATGTACAATGATGTAGACAAACACTCAAGATCTAGAAAGAAGATTTAAGTAAGTCTCCTCCTTCATCATGAAATAGCTAATCTAAGATCAATGAATATGCCTCTTATATATGAGACAACAGATTCTCAAAGGAATACTTATAATGAAAGTCAAGGAGGGTGTGCACTTATTAGATTCCCCCTTGAATGTCATATTTGGAAAATAGTGTGATAGTGTATGCTCCCTTTGGCAAATCCTAAAGATTTCCAGCAAATAGGTTGTGGGCCTAGTAAACACCGTGCCCAAGTCTGATCCTCTGGCTAGATCAGCAAACTAGCCACATGACATGCATGTAGTCAGGTCAGCTGGGCCAGACTCCTAGGGCCAAAACATAGATTTTGGCAATATAAGCCCTTTTTTAATGCATTAAATGTTCTTTTGGATTTAAAAAGTGTGGATATTATTGAATCCCTAAAATATAGCCAGACGGATCTTATTTTCACCTTAGAAAAGTCTCCCTGACACTATACAACCCAATTGAAAGGATTATTTCATATGGGATTCACTTCAACCTTGATCATCTAAACAATTTCATTGATTTAACAAACACTAGAAACAAGTGAGCATGATCATCAAAATGGAATTACAAGAAACTGTGGTCATAAAAGTCTTATTAACATAAGCATCATATAGTTGTTTAAATTGATGTTGATTCCTTAATGAGTATAACATTACTCAAACATCAACATACATCCTTTGTCGTCAAATTAGAACCTATGACTAGAAATATTGTCTTCCAATATCAAACCCTCAACTCTCATCATGAATGGATTCACCTACCATTTTTTGGATCTCATCTTGAAAGGAACATATAGTTGACACTTCATTTTTACTCTAACTAGTTTGGTTTTCAAATGATTGAAATCATGATAAATGATTACTCAAATTGGTTAAACAAATCAAATTGAGATATGCAAACAAATTTCAAATTAGAATTGATTTGGTGGAAAATTATGGACGTAACCATAGTTCCTAAAATCCAACTAGAGGTGCTAAAGGTCAACATTGAACTAGAGTAAGCAATACAAAAATCCCAAGTCTGCGTGTAACATCCCAACAAATGTACATGAAAAGTTGATTAACAAATCACTCAAAACATCCAACCGATTGTGAGAAATTTGGCTAGCTTAGTGATCAATTGTAAAAATGTGATTGGGTAATTGTTATCATTGATAGTTTTCAAATGAATTACTCAAAATGATCCTAAATATTTCATGATTATAGGTCATATTTCCACAAATATACACTTTCAACTACCAAGAGTGGGAAGTGGTGCGATTCCGCTAGTGGAGCTAACACACTACTCGATTGAATAGATGCACCCCACGAGGTCGGAATGCACGAGATATGGTATTATGCTTTCGAAATTTATAAACCTAAACTAGCTACCTACGTCTACTAAAACACTACACCCGCAAGCGCACGGGGTCGTGTCGTAGTATAGGAAGGTGGCAAGTAAAGGGTTGATCCACAGGGAAAAGAGGGGGCGCTAGAGCTAGGTTAGTTTGGCTAGGTTCCTACTGCGAAGACTAGGGTTAAGGGTTTGAAGGTTGATTTTGATTGTTAACTAAGGATAAACAAGCAAGCAATTAAAGGCAAGAATGAAATCTACGTTAACCCTAGACTAGATTAAGGCTAAGAAAGCAAGAAAGGATTAATCTAGGTAGGAAAAGGCAATTTACACTAAGGCAAGCAATAGAGAAGCAAAAGATCAATTAAAGAACTAAACTAGCAGAAACAAGGCAAGAGCAAGGCAAGAAGCTAACTAAGCAAGAAAAGAACTAACTAAGCTAAGCAAGCACAAAACTAGGGTTTTAAGCAGTAAAGAGATGTGTGGGCTGTTTAGGGGTATGAACTTATCACTTAAGTTGGGGGTGACATATGAACATTATGATTCCATTTAGATTATCCAAACCAAACAACAAGTTAGAGTCTAATGAATTAACCTAAGCTACTAACTGGCCATGGATATGCTAGGTTGTGTATAGGGGAACTAGTCCCTAACACCCCCTACTACCCTTACGAGGCTCAATTGGGTTAGGGATTAGGTTCAATTCAATTAGAGTCTAATCAAGTCTAGGTTTCTAGAATAGGCATTCCTAGGGCAATTAGGGGCCGAGGGTAGTAATGGGGAGGTGAGATTAGGGTTTTGGATCCCAATTCCCCCACATTCTAGCCTTAAGAAGGCTCCATGCTAATTGCACTAGAATTATCTAATCTAGCTACTTAGATCTCTCACTTAGGTTTAGGGAGATTGATTAAGATGTAGGAAGATGGGAGGCAACCTAGGGATCCAAGAATTGGACCTAGGGGCAAATCCCAAAATTCACACATATAAGAAATTTGCCTAAATTCCTAGGTGATTTCACACACAAACCAACAAGCAATCCATGGAGAATGAGATAGAAATATAATATAATCATTAACAAATGAAATTACAAAGTTTACATGTCATTTTCCCCCAACATGGTATCAAAGTAACATAATTTCCCCCAAACAGCCCACCCAAGGGGCCTAGCTACTCATAACAAAGCAAAATACAAAAAGAGAGAAGAAAGAGGTAGAAGAAGCCATGGAGCTCGGTGTAGATGAAGCGATCTTCCTCTCCAGCAGCTGCAGGACGTCCTCCTCCCTCCTCCAAGGATGAAATGATGTGGAATGATGAAAGGAAGTGGATGGAAGGCTTAGATATGGGGGGTTATGTGGTGGAAATGGTGAAATGGAGTGGATTTGAGGTGGATATGGAGTGGAATGGAGTGGGTGGTGATTTGGGGAGCTAGGAAGGGGTCGAAGGTAGCTGACCTTGTGCCCCAGCCGCCACCTAGGTATATATAGGTGTGGGGGAAGCACTAGGTTAAGTTAGGGGCAAAATGGGGAAAGCAGTGAAAAAGTGGCTAGATTATGTGAGTAGCACGGCTGTGGTGGAATACCACGGCCGTGGTGGGTAGGATAGGACATGGCCATGGTGGATGGGCACGGTTGTGGGAATTAAAATAGCAAAGTTACAGGGTTTTTGTCAAAATGGCCACGGTCGTGGTGTGTCACCACGGTCGTGGTGGAGGTGGTGTGCCACGGCCGTGGTGTATGGCACGGCCGTGGTGGGCTTGGTGGAGGTGGTCGTGGTGCTGCTGCGCGGCCGTTCTGCTCTGCTGTGCCACGGTCGTTTTGTGGAGCACGACCATGGTGTCTGCCAATTGCACGGCCATGGTGCTCGGCACGGTCGTGGTGCTCTCTGCTTCACTTGGATGTTGAGCCTGTTAATTTCTAAGTCATCTAGCACGGCCGTTCTGTGGTACCACGGCCGTGCTGGGTCCTGGATCAGTACTTTAACTTGGATCTTTGGCTTTTCTTGGACTTCTTTGCTTCAATTGATCTTTGGCCACTAGGGGTAGGTCGAGGGAGCATCGGACTTCACTTTGGGCCTCTCCAAGTGCAGAGGAACCCTAGGATCGCCCCTTCTCTCTCTCTTCCATCAAGCGTGTTCCAAAAGCCTGAAAAACATGCAAATAATGTCCATAAGTGCATTTTTTACAAATAAGCATATTAGGGGGAATGACATGCAATCTAACAGGTATATATGTGATTGAAGAGAAGAAAGACACAAGATTAAGCCCTAAAATAGGGTTGAATCACCACCCCAAACTTGAAACATACTTGTCCTCAAGTATGCTCCAACTTAATCTCTCTAAAAACTTTCACAAAAAGAAATGACAAATGCAATATAAAAGATGATTGTTGCTGAATGGGATCAAATATGACTAAGTACATGCATTTCACCTCTATCCTCTCCTTCTTTCACAATCCAATCATGAAAAGAGCACAAAGCATATGAACTTCAAATATAGCGCATAGAATACACAAGTTATCCATATTTCTTCCATTAAGTTCCGGGTAAACCATTTCATGGTGGCGTTAATCAAGAATGACTAGGAGTGTTGTTTCACATTCATGCATTCAATCTTATATCTCAAATCACACCAAATGACCCACGTGGCTGCAGAAAAGGGTAAAATGAGCTAAGTTTGGTATTTCCTAGCTCAATGGGTATGAAAGTGGAAGAAAGGGTTGCGGTGAGATTTTTGGAGTGTTTTTACACACTCATCTTTTCTTTATTTGAATGCTCTTAAACAGGAGCATCCTTTTATTTTATTTTGCTTTTCTTTTTCTTTTCTTTTCTTTTCTTTTCTTTTTCTTGCCCTTGGTGTAGATAGGGCATATGGTGGATAGAGTGAAGTGGGGAGATAAAGATATGGCCACCCCAAACTTTTAGAGGTGGCCAAGGCTGATTATGTGCACTAGGGCATCTTTTTATGAGGCGGAGGGCTATGAAGATGGTGGAAGAATAGTCGGGTCAAAGAGGGGTCATTGGTATGATTTTCCACATAAGACATCCTGCATGAAAAGTAATCCAACACTTCATTCAAGATATCACACCACATGAATGAACAACAAGAAATTGATATATCAAACATGTGATTCCACAAACACTAAGCGTTCAAAGCTTGCTCAATTTCATAATTCAACCAATTCAATCACAATCCTAAGAGAGGTGATGCACATGTAAAAAGTCAAACATTGATACCACTCAGCAACAAACAATGGTGATTCACTTGCATTTGTCAAAGGTCAACATTTTAATTCAAAATAGTAGAGATTGGGTCAAAACACATTTTTTAGACAAGAAGTTCCAAATTTGGGCAAAATTGGCCAAAATGGTGCCAAGTTGCCTTCAATCACATCTAAGCCTATATTATTGAACTTAAAGCAGTAAACAAGCAAATCCTAGCTAAAAACATGCAAAAATTACCAAAAATCTACATGGTATGCAATGCATGGAAAAAGAGCAAAATTTTTGAAAATTACGCAAAAAATGACAATAAGGTAAACTACATGGAATGCAGGTATGCAAAGCAGTAAAATTCTAGACTAGATAGCAGGAAAAGCAAAAGAAATGAAAAACAACAAACAAAAAGTAAAATATCATATGAGATGCAAAATTGAGTGAAAGAAGAATAAGGGCATACCGCCCTACCACCCCAAACTTTTGAACCATGTTGTCCTCAGCATGACACTAAAGTCTAGGGTGATAGGGTAGATGATTACTGCGGAGGTGGTGGAGGTGCTCCTCCCTGTCTGTAGTAGGCGCCCCAGTAGTCTGACTGTGGAGGTGGATAGCTGTCCTAAAAAGCTGATAAAGAACTCCACCAGTCTTCACCCCACTGTGGGTTCCTCTAGGCCTGGGCATTGTGAAACTGATAAAGGTGGTTGACCTGGTAATGCATATGTTGGCGGTCCAACCACATGGCATCCTGTGTCCTCTGAAAGCCCTCCTGTGCCCATAGAATTCTGTCTTGCGTCGCCTGAATGCCCTCCAGCTGTGCATGGATGGTACCCATATCATATGCATTCACTGAAGGCTGTTGTGGCTCTAACGCTCCCATTCTTTCTTCTCTTTGCCTCACCTGTCTTGCCGCTCTCTCCTCTGCCGCCCGCCTCTGCTCT
Organism: Alisma plantago-aquatica; assembly: GCA_963693085.1. Lineage (NCBI taxonomy): Eukaryota > Viridiplantae > Streptophyta > Magnoliopsida > Alismatales > Alismataceae > Alisma > Alisma plantago-aquatica. The sequence continues at coordinate 712,069,978 of OY856411.1, read as the reverse complement.
GCCACTTGTGAAGGCTCTCCTGGACTCCCTGCAAACCTCACCTCAGGGATTTCCTCTCCTTTGGGGTTCTCCTCCTCGTACCTCCTCAACTTTTCCAGAAAATTTGGCGTTGGTCCAAACTGTGCCATGAGGGGAGGAGTATGGTAAGGCAGCTCCAATGTGACTCCTGGGTAAGGTGGGTTGATTTGGTAAATGATCTTCTGATCCGTAACCGTAATCATGGATGAGCAAGCCAGGTAGTGCAAATCAACCAACTTGCCACCCTCTACCTTTGTATATCCTATCATGTCATGCCCCAAAGCAGTGGCAATAGATGTTACAATCCCTCCCATTACAAATGGATTTGTGCTCTTGGACGGGATTGTCCTCATGTGATCAATCAATAACACCCCCAGGTTCACATGTCTCTCCTTTGCCATCCAACCAAGCACAAAAAGATCTTTGTTGGTGCAGCTGCCTTAATTTTCATACCTGCCAAAGATGGTATTTGCCAACACCTTCTGAACATAGCGGAGAAATGGGTTGTGAATACCACTTGTTTTTTATTTCCCTACTACAAATGTACTTTGGCTGGTGAAGCACTTCCACATGGCGGATACGTGGAACTAGAGTCATTTTCTGTCATTCCTCCATCTAGGAGGGCAGCCATCTCTCCACTTGGGGCAAAAATCTGATTTAGCATCTCTGAGGTTATTTTCCACCTCTTATCCCTAATTGTTACCTTAATTGCATTCTCGCCATCATTCGTTGCTTTCTCTAGTGTGGTGAAGAACTGCTGCATCAACTCGATGTAGGTCTCCTACTGTAGTGTCAGGATCTCAAAAAGCCCCAATTTTTCCATCAATTCTTGAAAACAGACAAAGAACCCCATTGCCTCCATTGGCGCTGGGCATGCATATCGATTAGCTAACACTCTGTGTGTCAGGCATCCAGGGTGCTTGGGCTCCTTTGCCCTGCCTGTAGTAACCTCTGGCTGTGAAAACGGGCATTGTGGCGGGCTTGGTTGCTGCTCAACCTCAGGCACATCAGTATCATCTTCATCAGCTAGCACAAGTCATCGACGTGGTCGTAGTCGTGGCTGTGGCTCGGGCTGTGGTTGTACCGCGGAGGAGACGGACAGCCGTGCGGCTAAAACTGACGGCCGCGCGGCTGAGGCGGAAGGTCTCTCGGATGAGATAGAGTGTCGGGAAGCAGACGGCGGTGGCTGCGACGAAGATGGTGCCCCCCGTTGTGGCTATACGGTGGCTTCTTCAGTGATAGGATCCACTATGGCATCTAATTCCGCCTCCGTCAACTGGGGGTGGTTGTTCCTTGGCTTCCTTTGGTAGGGGATGACACCCCTAGTCTTCTCTACTGCCTTCCTTGCAAACTTCTTCATTCTTGCTCAAAAAATGAAGTGGAATTAGAAAATTTTGGATTTCTCCGAAGAACGGGGCTGTCGGGGCGGAATGGAGAGAGAGGGGTGTGTTTGTGGATGGAAATGGGTGGGATCTGGAGATTAAGGTAGTGGAAATGGTAGGGGAAGTGATTGGGAATGGTTTGGGTGATTTGGTGGGGATTCGAGGGTTGGAATGGGTGGGCAGAGCGTTGCACGGTCGCTAGGGTGTGGGGCACGGCCGTTCTGTTCTTCGGAGAAATGAGCAAGTGAAAAAAAAGTTTTGCAAATTCTGACTTAAATTTACTGGAATCGGGCTGCTGCACGGCCGTGCTGCGCGGCACGGCTGTGGTGGCTTCGTGTACCATGGTCGTGCTGCCTTGCACGGCCGTGCTGACCTGGTTCGAAACTTAGCCGGTTTTCGCAATTTTCTGATCATTTCTTTGTTGAATGTGAGTGCACCACCACGGCCGTGTTGATGTACCACAGCCGTGCTGGGCACTGTAACAGCAGTAGGAGACTCAAATCTTGTTCAAACATCAAAAATAGATCTCAAGTTGATATTCTATTGATGCGTTGTCAAACTTTCATCTATTCTTCTTCGTTTCACTCTGTTCTCGCCTGCACATATCAAAACTATACAAAAACTATCAAATACGAGTGTGTGTGTGCTTTCTTGGAAAAATGTAAAAACAAAGAAAAAGTATCAAAAATGCAGTTCGGGTCAAAAATTCCCAAACCTAGGTGGGTTGCCTCCCACAAGCGCTGAGTTTCTTGCCTTCAGCTAGGCTTCTTGGTGATTCTTCAAAATCCATCCGTTTGGCATTCTCATGTGTCCATTCTTGCAAAACATGCATCCTTCCTTTGCACTCAATCTGTTTTCCTCATCCCTTTGATCGCAGTAATCATCATTAACTTCTTTACCTTGATGTCCTTCTCTCAATTGCCCATTTGGACTTGTGAAGTGATCATGTCCAATATCCCTATCTCGGACTCGCCGAGTTGGGGTCCAGTACATGTTGATGTTGATCTTCATGTCCATAAATGAGACTGTCATGGTGCCACTACGTACATGAATGTCGGCATCAGCTATAGATAAGAACGGCCTCCCCAAGATGATGGGAATCTTCCTATCCTCCGGCTCCATATCAAGTACAATGAAATTCGCCGGGAACATCGCGCCTTTTTCCTTATCTATCATTACCAAGACATCATCCACTCTACCTCTAGGCACTTTTATGGATCTATCTGCCAACTGGAGAGTGCAATGTGCCGGCTTCAACTTGCCTAAGCCCAGCTCAACATAGACATGATATGGCATCAAATTCACACTAGATCCCAAATCAAGAAAGGACCTGTCTATGCGATGTCCCCCTATGTAACTAGGTATGAGTGGGGCTCCTGGGTCCTTTCTCTTCACGGGGAGTGAGTGTTGTATGATGGAGCTCACTTGTTCATTTAGTCTCACCTTCTTTGGAATCCTCCCCGTTGACCTTCTTTTCACAGTGCATAGGTTCTTGAGGAACTTGGCATATGATGGGATTTGCTTGATAGCATCCAACAGTGGAATGTTCACCTTTACTTGACGAAACACCTCAAGAATGTCAACATTGTGCTTTTGCCTCCTTTTCAATTCTGGTGGCTCATCTAGTGCTTCTATAAATGGAGGATCACTAGCTTTTGCTGCACTTACATGAACATGAGGCGGAACACTAGGGATGGTAGGACCTGCACAAGGGATATGTGGTGGATCACATGGAATCCCAAACTCAACATGCGGTATCACAACATCATCTTCAGCAATATCAATCACAGTATCACCACTTGGCTGCCTTTGCTTTGCTTTATCAACCATTCCTTGACTTGCGGGCTGCTCAAGAGTTTTCCCACTCCTTAGAACTGTCACGGCACTACCTTGCTCATGGTGGAGAGGGGCAGCATGTTGTGGTTGTGGAGGAGGTGGCAGTGATACTTGGGGTTGAAATTGAGGTAGAGAAGGGAATTGAGGGGGATGAGAGAATTGGGGTTGGAAGGTGAAGTTTTAGGAAAATTGAGGTGGTGAAGGTGGTGGAGGAGTGTAAGGCTGGGGATAGCCTTAGAAGGAGTGAATGGGATGCACTTGCATGGGGGGTGGACTGTAGAAAACTTGTGAAGATGGTATGGGTCCATTTGCTTCATGGTGGCTCACGATGGGTCTTGAAGACAATTTTTCCTCTTGGAGAGTGATTATAGAAGATAGTTGCTCTATTCTCTCTTCTAACCTTGAAACATCCCTTTGAACATCATCAAACACTCTCAATCTGGAAAGAACCTCTTCCTCAAACCTTGAGATGTACATGGGACTTTGTGGTTCCTGGTAGCTATAGGAGTGAGGTGTCTTCTTTTCTTCCACATAGAACTCTATAGAATTGACCGGGTAGCAAGGAGCATGTCACTTGGTTCTTCATGAAGTTCACCATGTCACCAATAATCTTCATCACTTGCGGGCTTGAGTCATCATGAGTAGGGGGTGTCACAGCAAAGGCATACCCTCTTTCATTCATCATGCTAGAAGCTCGAATTCTTGATCCTTCAGCCAACTGCTCAAACAAAGGCCATATCTCCTCAGGTGGCCTAGCCATGAAAACTCCTCCACAAGAAGAGTCCACTGTGTCTTGGTCCTTTAGAGACAAAGCATAGTAGAATGATTGAACTAGCTGCCACAAAGGGATCTCATGGTGAGGGCACTCTCTCAACAGCTTCTTGAATCTCTCCCATGCATCATGAAACTGCTCATTGGCCATTTGGCTAAAACTTGTCACGGAATGCCGCATTTGTGTCAACCTTGCTATAGAGTAGAATTGTCTCAAGAAAGCATTCTTCATTGTTTCCCAACTCATGATGTCCTTTCTTGAGTCATACCAGTCTTTAGCTCTATCTTTGAGGAAGAAAGAGAACAAGGTCAACTGAATTGTATCATCACTAGTCGTCGACGTCCTGAAGGTGGAGCATACTTCAAGAAAGGAGTCCAACTGCTTGTAGGGGTTCTCATTCTCTGAGCCGTAGAAGATGGGTAGAAGCCCAAGAAGACCTGGAGGAATAGAGAATTGCTCCCCTGGCATTTGATCAACCCTGCTAGCAATTGGCGATTTGTAGTTGCTAGGCATGAAGTAGTCTTGAAGCGGCTTGTGAGGTGTATTTTGGTCTTCCATCTTGTTTCCTCCCGAATGGCTTGTCACATGCACAAAGCACAACCAAACAAAAGAAAGCAAGTTAGTAAACCAATATACACAAGAAATGCAAAGAAAAATGAATAAAGAATAGCAATGATGAGGGAAGTAGGAAAAGTCAAAGCAAAACTAACTATCTAGGACGAGCACCTCTAATCCCCGACAACGGCACCAGAAAGCTTGGTGTGATTCTGCTATTGGTGCTAACACACTACTCGATTGAATAGATGCGCCCCACGAGGTCGGAATGCACGAGATATGGGATTATGCTTTCAAAATTTATAAATCTAAATGAGCTACCTACGTCTACTAAAACACTACACCCGCAAGCGCACGGGGTCGTGTCGTAGTATAGGAAGGTGGCAAGTAAAGGGTCGATCCACAGGGAAAAGAGGGGGCGCTAGAGCTAGGTTAGTTTGGCTAGGTTCCTACTGCGGAGACTAGGGTTAAGGGTTTGAAGGTTGATTTTGATTGTTAACTAAGGTTAAACAAGCAAGCAATTAAAGGCAAGAATGAAATCTACGTTAACCCTAGACTAGATTAAGGCTAAGCAAGCAAGAAAGGATAAATCTAGGTAGGAAAAGGCAATTTACACTAAGGCAAGCAATAGAGAAGCAAAAGATCAATTAAAGAACTAAACTAGCAGAAACAAGGCAAGAGCAAGGCAAGAATCTAACTAAGCAAGAAAAGAACTAACTAAGCTAAGCAAGCACAAAATTAGGGTTTTAAGGAGTAAAGAGATGTGTGGGTTGTTTAGGGGTATGAACTTATCACTTAAGTTGGGTGTGACATATGAACATTATGATTCCATTTAGATTATCCAAACCAAACAACAAGTTAGAGTCTAATGAATTAACCTAAGCTACTAACTGGCCATGGATATGCTAGGTTGTGTATAGGGGAACTAGTCCCTAACACCCCCTACTACCCTTACGAGGCTCAATTGGGTTAGGGATTAGGTTCAATTCAATTAGAGTCTAATCAAGTCTAGTTTTCTAGATTAGGCATTCCTAGGGCAATTAGGGGCCGAGGGTAGTAATGGGGAGGTGAGATTAGGGTTTTGGACCCCGATTCCCCCACATTCTAGCCTTGAGAAGGCTCCATGCTAATTGCACTAGAATTATCTAATCTAGCTACTTAGATCTCTCACTTAGGTTTAGGGAGATTGATTAAGATGTAGGAAGATGGGAGGCAACCTAGGGATCCAAGAATTGGACCTAGGGGCAAATCCCAAAATTCACACATATAAGCAATTTGCCTAAATTCCTAGGTGATTTCACACACAAACCAACAAGCAATCCATGGAGAATGAGATAGAAATAGAATATAATCATTAACAAATGAAATTACAAAGTTTACATGTCATTTTCCCCCAACATGGTATCAAGGTATCATAATTTCCTAGCCCACCCAAGGGGCCTAGCTACTCATAACAAAGCAAAATACAAAAAGAGAGAAGAAAGAGGTAGAAGAAGCCATGGAGCTCGATGTGGATGAAGCGATCTTCCTCTCCAGCAGCTGCAGGACGTCCTCCTCCCTCCTCCAAGGATGAAATGATGTGGAATGATGAAAGGAAGTGGATGGAAGGCTTAGATATGGGGGGTTATGTGGTGGAAATGGTGAAATGGAGTGGATTTGAGGTGGATATGGAGTGGAATGGAGTGGGTGGCGATTTGGGGAGCTAGGAAGGGGTCGAAGGTAGCTGACCTCATGCCCCAGGCGCCACCTAGGTATATATAGGTGTGGGGGAAGAACTAGGTTAAGTTAGGGGCAAAATGGTGAAAGCAGTGAAAAAGTGGCTGGATTCTGTGAGTAGCACGGTCGTGGTGGGGTACCACAGCCGTGGTAGGTAGGATAGGCCACGGCCGTGGTGGATGGGCATGGTCGTGGGAATTAAAATAGCAAAGTTACAGGGTTTTTGTCAAAACGGCCACAGTCGTGGTGTGTCACCACGGCCGTGGTGGAGATGGTGTGCCACGGCCGTGGTGTATGGCACGGCCATGGTGGGCTTGGTGGAGGTAGTCGTGGTGCTGCTGCGCGGCCGTTTTGCTCTGCTGTGCCACGGCCATTTTGTGGAGCACGGTCGTGGTGTCTGTCAATTGCACGGCCTTGGTGCTCAGCATGGTCGTGGTGCTCTCTGCTTCACTTGGATGTTGAGCCTGTTAATTTCTAAGTCATCTAGCACGGCCGTTCTGTGGTACCACGGCCGTGTTGGGTCTTGGATCAGCACTTTAACTTGGATCTTTGGCTTTTCTTGGACTTCTTTGCTTCAATTGATCGTTGGCCACTATGGGTAGGTCGAGGGAGCATCGGACTTCACTTTGGGCCTCTCCAAGTGTAGAGGAACCCTAGGATCGCCCCTTCTCTCTCTCTTCCATCAAGCGTGGTCCAAAAGCCTGAAAAACATGCAAATAATGTCCATAAGTGCATTTTATACAAATAAGCATATTAGGGGGAATGGCATGCAATCTAACAGGTATAGATGTGATTGAAGAGCAGAAAGACACAAGATTAAGCCCTAAAATAGGGCTGAATCAGGAAGGCTTTCGGTCAAAATGGGTGTATAACTGATGGATGATTTGTTGCAGACTACCTTTCTTGCACATTGTCACCAAGGCCCTAACCCAATACAGATATATAACATGGTCCATGTCTCCCAAAATGATATCTTCATCTCCAAACCCAGACAATGTATCCCAAGCATGCACCTTTACATGATCATTGATCATATAGAGGATCTCATGCTAGTACTACCTAACCAAAATTGTTGTAGGGACTAAGGTCAAGTGGGGATCCTACCAAGCATGCATGCCATTTTGGGGTTTGGACCCCACCACAAGTTGGTAAATGATCTAATAGGTTTAATCTAAGATAAAATTCAAAAGATGGGGCACGTAGTAGGCACCGCCCTCCCCCTTCCACTTTGACCAGCCCAGAAAACACCATTTAAATGTACTCATAAACCTCTAGAAGCGGGATGCACACCAAGATAGTACCCCCTCCCCTCTATTTCTCTCTTTGATTGGTCAACAAAACACCACTCAAGCGTACCATGAATCCTCTACAAGGTGGAGCTTATACTGAAAAGTCCTCCCTCCTTTTCCTCTTTGGCTGATCAATGAAATGCCAGTCAAAGGTACCTAGAGTCCTCTAGAAGGTAGGAAAGCACTTGGTCTGTTACCCCACCTTCTGACTTGGGGTTGGCATCACTTAAACCCTAACCCTAGGTTACCCTCAAGCCACTAGAAATATAACCCCCAACCACCATTTATAGGGGCAAGCTGACAAAGATTTTGGTTAGCTACCTATTTGAAGAGCTAGAGTGTTCGAACCTGGTAGGAGCCTTAGATTATCATTTTCACTGATTGAGTCCCATTGAGATAGGTTATCCTTAAGAACTCAAATAGGTATATTTTCCCTCAGGTGATATGGGCACCTGTGGTTGATGATTATTGATATCATATTGTTATATTTAATTTCTTTGTTTGGGTTGTTTTAGTTGTTCACCACTTTGTACTTATTAAACCCCATTCATAAAAGAAAACCTAGTTGACCTCATTAAGATTTGAATACCAAAAGGTTGGCAATTTTCCTAACACCATCCCCATGTGTAATTCAATGCCTTACTCAGTCTTGGGTTGGCATGTCATCTTATCTACCCTATTTGCAAAGTATTTGTGTGGTTTTCCTTATTTTCCTTATAAACACCATGGTGACACCATTTTATCAACATATCCACCAACGTCCACCCATAGTTTTGGGTGTTGAAATGCTTGAAAATCATAAAAACCACCATCATAATTCTTATCATTGTTGTCATCACTCTAGAATTAGGGCAGCACCACTCTCATTCATATCTTTGTACAGTCACGTTCTCACAATATCCTTCATAATAATAGTGACCACCAAAGGTGCATGTTTTATTAATAAGATCAGGCAACATTGAGAGTCCTCTCATTATAAGGAACTTTTCTAATGTCTATAAACATCACCTAATGATATAATGGGAAATATTTGGTCACTCAAATGAGTTGAATCTTTTTCTACCTTTTTTGTGAATGTGGAATAGTCCCTCTCACATTCACATGTGGTTCTTATTTGAGAGGAAATTCTCACGTAATGTTTTTCCTATCAAAAAAATCTTGGTTGTGCCAAAGCCACCACACTTAGGTATCACCATTCTCCCTTTCTCTTTTTTTTTGGTCGGTAAAACTCGTGTTGTTTTTTTTTCATTTTTGGGAAAAGGTATGTACAAAGTGTTCATTCCTCAAGAAGAGAGATGAAATAAAAGAAAGACAAATGTCTTTACAAATTAGTATTTTTACAAGTATGTTCTCTATAAGGGACTAAGAAAGAAAAAAGGAAAACCACCCATACGAAAGATTTCTTATATCAACAAAAACCAACAAAGTCCATCTCCCAAGGAATGATCTCATGTGGCACAAAATAGGAAGAACCCATGCACCAAGATGAACCAAAAAATGCAGACCTTCACTAGAGTTAAAGAGAAAACATAGAACTCATACACCCAATAAAGGGATCATGAAGATCAAACAGAACCATATATCAGTATCCATATATGTGCAAAGCAACTACGCATCATATGCATCAAATTGAGGCAAACAATGAATAATGGATAGAAGAGGATCCCAAAAGAGATATATCTTGAATCAGCAAGACACTATCAGATATATCCTATAACTTAAGCCCTAAAATCTCAGCTCAATAGAGAATCTCTAAGAAAACAAAGAGAAGCAGGAGAATGGGGAGCACCCCAAGCACCCAGGTATAACATAAACTGCAGACCTTCATAGGAGCCATCAAGGAATAGAACCCTTACATCCCAAATAGGAAACATGAAAAATAGTTTATACACTACTACCAAGATGACCATAACTCAAACCTTCGTCAAAAATTAATCAAACCAGAAAAGGAGCAGAGAAAGACAAGGATGATAAGGAACCCAAAAAACCATATTCTTTCATATCAGCAACTCAAAACCTCAGTTCAAAGAGAAAATTTCCAGAGTACCAAGGAGAACCAAGATATGCTAATACCAAGTAATCTCTAAGGATACACTCCCAAAGTACTTGGGGAGTCTATATTTACACTCATGAACAATAAAATTCCTTTTAGACCAAATGTGATGTGAAGCCAGAGCAAAGAGGAGATTTGTGTTACATCCTCCAACATCAGTAATTTGAGACCAATCATGAGGTGTAAAGGTCTGAGAACAAAACTTAGTAAACTCATCCATGATTACAACTATGAAGGGGCAAGAAAACAAAATATGGATACAACTCTCATAGTCATCTGTACAAAGAGAACACATCGAGACTATAGGCAACCCCATTCTTTTAAGATAATCTGAAGTAGGAAGTTTATCCAACTTACATTTCCATAAATGAATCAGGCATTTCTTTGGGCCCCTGACACTCCATATCCAATAAAAGTTAGTGTCTTCAACACTCCTGACTCTGATGCACTCCAAAATAACTCTAAGGGATGCCTCCTTATTTTCCCTAAGGTAGATAGAATCTTCATTATGACACTTGATATCAATATTGTTAAGAACTTTAACCAAAGATTCAGAACTTCTGTTCTTAGGTACAGACTATTCCTTTTCATGAATAATAGAAATTAGGTTAGACTAAGCAAGAAAAATTATTCTAATCATCATGTTCTTGTCTATAAAATCATCAAGGAACTGATCATTGATCCAAGGATCAAGCCACACTTAAATTTTTCCCCTTTTCCAACCCAAAAGTTCATTTCAAAGAGAAGGAGAGGTCTGACCTTTAAAACTTTACTAAATATCCAAGAATGATTAGATTGGTCAGAAATAGTCCAAAAGGTATTTTTATTTAGATACTTTTCATGAACCCACTTTACCCAAAATGAGTATTTTTTATTACCAATATTGTAAGCATTCAGCGTAAGGCATGTTTTTGCAATTTCCTTGTTTTTACTAAGGACAAGGCCTTCTTCTTTCTTGAGGAGGATAACTTTATCCCATCTGACAAATGAAGGACCCTACTATCTTCACAAGTCCCCCAGAGAAAATATCTACAGATCTTGTCAATAGTATCCAACACCGAGCAAGGGATAGGGAAAGAGTACAACCAATATAAGTGCATGGTCAAAAGAGTGGACCTAATGAGTTTAGTCCTACCAGCCAAAGAGAGTAACTTACTCTTTTAGGACTCAAGCCTTCTTTTAATCTTGTTAATAAGGCCAGAGCAAAGACCTTTAGCAAGCTTACCAGAAAAAATAGGAAGACCTAAATACTTTGACTCACTAGCAATCTTCATATCAAGAATATTCAAAATATCAAAAGTTTGAGCAGACTTGACAAAATGAATTAAGGTTTTATTAGAACTAGTGATGATCCCCAACATCCTACCAAACTTATTTAGGATCTCTATAAGGCAAGTAGCATTATCAGGGATTGCATTCATAAAGATCATGAGGTCGTATGCCAAAATAAGGCGGGATATAGAATAGTTTTTAGAAACCATTTATAGGGACAAAACTACTATAAGTCAAGTTTTCCTTAGAAGCTCAGAGAGGCCCTACATAACTATCACAAAAAGGTAAGGATCCATAGGGTATCCTTGACGGATACCATTAGTAGGAAAAATAGGTTTAGAGGGCTCTCCGTTGATCAAAATCTGATATGAAGTAGACCTAAAAATAGCCTCAATCCAGTTGATCCAAATGATAGGATAACCTATCTCAAAAGGAATAGAAAAAGGAAATATCCAACTAATCGGATCATAGGCTTTCGATATGTCATCCTGTATACACATATTTTGATTGGAAGAGTTCCTGAAGTTACTAAAAAATTCATTAGTTAAGAGAGTTGCATCTTTGATACTCCTCTCCTTCACAAAAGCACACTAATTTCAATCAATGAGGGAAGGAAGGACATCTTTGAGTCTATTAGCAATAGTTTTTGAAATAATATTGTAAAAGACATTACATAAAGCAATATGTCTCTAGTTTCCAATCTTATTTGAATCTAGGCCTTTAGGAACAAGAGTAATAAAAGTCTTGTTGGCCTCCTTTAGAAGACTCCTTTGCATGAAAAAATCATGAATAGCAAGAAAAACATCATCACTAATAATGTGTTAGTAGTTCTTATAGAGGAAATTGTTGAAACCATCAGGCCCAGGAGCCTTGTCCATATTAAAATCAAAAACAATATAATCCACTTCTTTCCTTAAGACAGGAGCAATAAGATCAGCCTTCTGTTTGGCAGTTAGAGTACTACCCATCTTGTCACCTTGCCATGACTCCATAATCTTCCCAGAATTATTAAAAAGGTTAGAATAAAATTTGGCATTAGAATCATGAATGATAGTAGGATCATAAGATAAATTTCCATCAAGATTAATGCTTCTAATATGAAGTGTCTACAAGTTCTCATAGAAGAATAGAAAATTTTTGTATTGGAATCCCCTTCCTTTAGCCATTAGACACGAGAAGTTTGCCTAAGAAAAATGTCCTCCTCAACAGAACAAGAATTTGACATAGCAATAATGTCTTTGGCCTTAGCTCTTAGGGATTCATCTAAAGGAGAATGGTTAGGTTCAGATTGGGCTCTTAGTTCTTCTTGTTTAGCAATAAGAGCATTCTCATGCACATCACCAAAAGATCATTTGTTCCACTTCTTGATGACAGTTGTTAGCTTACTTAGCTTCCTATGAAGTTGAAAAGTAGCATAGCCCTCAACATTACAATTCCAAGCATCCTCCACAGTAGATAAAATGTCATTATGATAAAAGCAAGAGTTGATAAATCTAAACAATGACATAACAACTCTAAGATTTCCAATCTTCAAGGACACAATTTTGTGACCACTAGCCATGTTGTAAATCACCTCACCAGAATATTCAGGAGCAAACATTAAGAAATCACCATTGTGCATGATTTAATCAATGTTCATAGTAGTAAAATTCAACCCATCCTGGTTATTGTCTCGGGTAAAGAATGGTCCACTCAAATTCATTTCAAATAAGCCACATTCAATAAGACATTCATTAAAATATTCCATCGAATTTTTGGTTGGAGCTTGTCTCTCTATGTTCTCATTCTCTTCTTTAACAATATTGAAATCACCCATAAGAATCCAGGGTTTAAGACATACAGTACATATATCCTAAATGTTCTTCCAAAGAGACGTTCTCTCTACATCCCTATTATGACCATAGACAATTGTTAACTAAAAAGAAATAGTGTCCACCTTCACCCTGGCATGTATGTGTTGATTAGATTCACTCATTATCTAAACATTACAATTCTTCCAGAGAATGAATACTCTCCCCAAAATGTGGGAAGCATGATTGGAAACCCAACTATACTTTGGGAAATATTTAATCATGAACCTAGACATCTTCTCATAATGAACCTTAGTTTCATTTAGAATTATTATTTCACTTCTCGAATGTTATATCTCCTCATTAACCCCATTTATTTTATTTGTAATGCCCCTGACATTCTAAGAAGAGATTTGAAGAGAGGGGATCATTTTGTTACCTCAGCTGTTGAACTGACAACCTCAGTGTTCTTTTCTTCACTGATAATCCCCAAACCACCCAATGTGTTCCCCTCTATAGGAGAAAAGATATAATTTGTGACTCTATGGAAGATCCCAACTTGCTACTTGATAGGAAATATGGTAGGGAGTCTTTGTTTACTAGTGAATTTTTATGGGCCTTCTTCATTCAATGAATCAGAGGAGCTTAACGATAGTGATTTTGTGGACACTGGTACAAAGGAAGATAGAATAGATCTTCTAGCTTCATCTTGCTTCACCTTTTGCACCATGTTTGCATTGTTTGCTATTTCTAAGAGATTAACACAGAGCTCAGGGACATTTTCACCTTGAATAGAATTATCAACAGATTTAACTCTCCACATTTGCTTCTCCTTCCATTCAATAGGGGTCACAGGTCTGTAGTAAGAATTTTCAATGTCCAAAAAAACCACAGACTGTACATTTTGAAGGTCATCATTCATATGAGAATATGATGGAATGCTCATCACCTTCATCACTAGATAGCACCATATCTTTACGGAAATTCAATGTAGAATTCATCTTCACCTGAACTCTTACAAATTCCATTCTAAAATAGGAACATGATGCATCATCAAAACAAAGAGGGTTACCTAGATAGGACCCTATTCTCTCAAACATTTGTGACTCATAGAGGTCCAAAGGTAGATCATAAATGCAGACCCAAATAGGAACATCCTTTAGCTTCAGTTACTCATATTATCACCTTAAGACCATCTTTTAATGAACATTGACATGTTCTTCATGAACCAGGTTCCTGATAAAGCATATTCCAAATTCGTTGATTCTAAGAAGGGCATAAGAAAGATATCATCTCCACACTTCAGAAGTTCAATAGAATATCTGGATTCCACAACCATTGAAGATAGTTCAGTAGCATAGGGAAATGAGGATGGAAGTTGATAACGTAACCAACCAGACATTTACTCCATCATCTTACATTCTCCTGGGATTCATATCTTGGACAAACCAACTTCCAGTTCCTTAGGACGATGTGTTGCCTTTTGAGATAAAAGCTCCCTGATGAAAACGGATCTGTTTCTTGCACCTGGAAGACAGATAGATCCACTGAGTTCCAAGCTTGCTCATCAGCATCATCTCGCTTCTTCCTCCATATGATCTTATGAGCCAGAGATTATGGCCGACGATGCCCAGTCGCCAATCCCGTCACCCAGGGAATCACCTCGTCATTTCTCTCAAAAAGAAAAAAATATATCATTCAATTTCCTAACCATTCTCCCAATGTCAAAACAATTTAATGTATAAAAAACACATCACCTCTTTGAATAGCCTTAGTACTGATATAAGGAAATTGGAGGTAGTTAAAATACAAATGATGCAAATTATTTAAGTTATAATATTCTTGACAAGTGGATATAATTGGATCTAATTCATTATTGTAAACCTCCCATCAAATGCAGTGACAAGTTTTTTCACCACTTCTTTTTTTGCTAATGTGAACCCACTAATCTACTAAATGAAGAAATTTTTAGTAGCTCTACCATTTTCAAAAAAGAATATTCGCATCCCAAAAGTCCTATTGATTTAAAGTTATCTATTTTGAAACATGATTGTGTACTTCTTTCCTTAGTGAAGATCCACTATGCACTATCAAATACTCTTCTCGGTCCAATGCTCTTATTTTAAACCTTTGAAGTGTTAAGAAATTGGTAGAAAATCTAGTGACTCTAGACCTTTCTAATTCACCACCACTTTATTCCTTTCTCCTCGTTGATGCCAATATAAATGAGTGGTTTTTTATGTCGTGTTGTAGTGTTAGTGATCATTGTTATGCATGTTTTACTTTCCTGGAACAAATTAAATGATGGTCCCAAATATATTATAAATTAGACAAATGATACATTTTATAAATTAATTATCATGGATGATAAAACTAGTCTCATGTAAATTTTACACATATTTTGGGATCAATTTGATATAGTGGTCTGCACAAACCATCTAATAGATTGGATAGTTTTTCATTTCGGTACTTATGGCCTTCTTGATTGTTTGGTCCAATATGTTTTATAACTTGGACACAATTCTTAACCCTAAAATTACTCACATGTATTGACATCAAATTTTTTCATGCATTTATGATTCCTGACTTGATAAGTTGCATCAATGGATCCAAGGAGTATTATAATCATTACAATATGATGAATAACGTATTACTTGTTTTTTATCTTTGATGTCCACTCCCTTCACCTGATAGAAAATCCATCCAAGTAATGTGCATAATATAAATGAATTTAGAAGTTAAGATGATAGAGTAGGTATAGTTGTGTGTGTAGTCTAAAGAATATGGAATTGATGAAGAAATGAATCTACCTCTTTGTTTTATGTATTTTTTATCTCAACCTTCTAATTTGGGAGTAAGTTGTTCATCAACTCAAAGTTGACAAGAGATATCATGCCCTGTCAAGCCACTCTAGTTATTCTCCAGAGCCGATGCAAGTATGACTTAGAAACTACATGTCTTGGGAACCCATGTACAAAAAAGATTTCCCACATCTTTTCAATCTTGTTCTCCATACTAGTAAACATTATGTTCAACATTAGTTGATCTCCTTGAAGTTTTCTAGTACATATTTCATCAGCAACTAGCCCCGGCCTACCTTTTGTAATTTTATCATATATGGATGGCATATTAATTGTCTTTTATTTTTTCACAAGAATGGATGTTTTGTCGTTGTCATTAGTCAAGTCAATAATAGTTATATTAGAACCTATACATGAATAGGAATTGTCATCACTTGTGTTAGTGAACTCCTAAATTAATGGTCCAATGTCCCTCATGTGGGCTTCATGTTGTTTATTTTCACACGTAATTCTTTTGGAACCTCATATGATATATATGTGTGGCGTACCTAGGTAACCTAGGGGATAATATTATTTACAAATATCCGCATTTGATGTACATGGTCCTCTCTTATAATAAATCAAAGTATTAACATACAACTAGTCAAGTTTTTTATGAGTTTCTTTCTTGGAATTCATTAATCTAGTGAATTCTTATGTCACTTCTTTAAGACATTTTTTGCATATTTATGTGTTCTTATCCCTACCAATAATATGAATAAACTAATTATGAAGATAAATTATTAGTGTGAGAATTAGGGTTATAGATATGTCATATATAAAGACTTGTCTCAAGGTATGATGTACCAGAGACACAAAATAACATAATCCAGACTAATGCTAATGCCCCTAAGGAGAACCAGTCCAATTAGCTAATACAAGTGAAAATAAATAATGGAAAATACCACCAACCCTCCCCCTCAATATGGAGAGTACACATTGTGTATTCCCATCTTAACACACATATAGGAGAAGGATGAAGGTGGAAGAGGCTTGATGAATATATCAACAATGTGTTCTCTAGTCTTTACAAATGATGCAATAATCTTCTTGTCACCAATCAGGTCTCTCCTGAAGTGGCAATCAACCATAATGTGCTTAGTACACATGTAAAAAAAAAATATTTTTAGCTATATAAATATCTACTTGATTATTGAACTTGATATTTGATGGATAAGAAAGAGGGAAACCTCATTCTTGAACAATAGATGTTACCCATTGAACTTCAAGACAAGCATGTGACATGGCATGATATTTAGTCTCAGTACTGAAGCGAGCCACAACAGATTGATTCTTGCTCTGCCAACTAAAGGGATGATCACCCAAAAGAATGCAGAAAGTAGAATATATCTCTTGTCATTTACATCTTCATCCCAATCAACATATGCACAGCAATCCAAAGAGATATCAGGAGATTGTGGTTTCTTATAAAGGAGACATTTTCCTGGTGTACTTTTTAGATACCATAGAATGTGTTTTACCTCATTCCAGTGACATGCAAGAGGTTTTTCCATGTGTTGACTAACAACACTAACAACAAAAGAAATATATAGTTGGGTAATTATAATGTAGATGAGTTTCCCAACCGTCTGTTGATATTGTTAAAGGTCGACAAAGACTCCCCTCGGTCAAAACTTTGTTGTGATAGTCCATGGGTGAATAGACATGCTTAGAATTTAGCAGTCTAGATTCCTTTAAGAGGTCAAAGATATACTTTTGTTGAGATAATTAGGTGCCTTGATGAGAACATAGCACCTCTATGCCCAGGAAGTAGCAAAGTTGTTCAAGGTCCTTGGTATAAAAATGTTGTTGGGGTGCCAATATTAGAGCTAAAATCCCATGAGAATCACTATCAATGATAATGAAATCATCAACATAGACAGTAAGAATGATGGTTCCAACTTGAAATGACTTAAGTAATAGACCATGATCACTATATGATCTGTAGAAACCCATACTAGCAAGAACGCCATAGAGTTTTGTAAACTAGGCATGTGATGATTGCTTGAGATTGTACAGAGGGTGTTTGAGATGACAAACTCTTTGGAAAGACTCTTCTTTAGTACAAACTCCTAGAGACTATTTCATATACACTTCCCTTTCTATATCACCATGAAGGAAGGCATTTTTAATGTCAAGCTGGAACAAAGGCTAATCCATCTGATGGCAAGGGAGATCAAAATCTTGATAGAAGCAATGTGGGTGAATATTGAGAAGGTTTCAAAGGAATATGCGCCATATGTTTGGGTGAATCCCTTGGAAACAAACTAAGCCTTAAGTCTTTCCACCGGTCTGTTAGAATTAAATTTGATAGAGAAGACCCATTGACAGTCAACAATATTCTTATTCGATGGACAAGTGACAAGATCTCAGGTCCCATTCTCACACAATGTTGTCATTTTCTCGAGCATTACAGCTTTATAACTAGGGAGTTGAAGGGTCTCATTATACTTTTCAGGAATCTGGATAGAGTCAAGTTGTTGGGCAATGGATTTAGCCATAAGAGAAAGCTTGGATAGGCATAGGTATAAGATTTAGGATGGTGAAGAGTGCAAGAGAGAATACCTTTCCAGAGAGCCACAAGGTGATCTAGATCCTCAGACATGAATGTTAGTTTTGGGTCATGTGTTGTTGGAGGAGGAATGACTGGAGGGTTTGTGATGGGTTCATGTCCACTGGTTTAGAAAGATCAAGCTCAAAGTCAACTTGAGGTTGAGGTTAAATTAGAGAGGATATGGACGTAGAATCAAAGAACTTTTTAGCTTCATGAAAAGTAATGTCAGTAGAGACATATGTGCCATGGTGGCTTGGACTATATTAGCAATAACCTTTCTAAAAGGTGAAACAGTCAAACGAAAATGTTTTGATAGGACAGGATCAAGTTTATCCACTCTTGGATTTATGCACAAAAGCAGTACACCCAAAAACACACAAAGGAAGATGGAAAGTCATTTTTGTAGGAAAAAACCAAAAAGGGGGTCTTGTTCTAAAGAGCGGGAGATAATTGTTGATTGATCAGGTAACAGGTTGTGAGAATAGATTCAGACTATAAGTTTTAAGTTTTTTTTTAAAACAATAGAGCATGAGAGATATCAAGTAAATAATGATTTTTATGTTAAACCACCCCCATTATGTTATGGGGTAGGAGAGGCATGAATGTTGATGGATGGTTCTAGTTTTAGAGAAAAAATAAGAAAGTTGATTTGAAACATACTCCAAAGCATTATCCATATGGAAAAAAATTTGATGGATTTGTTAAATGGTGTTCAAATCATTATATGAAAATTCTGAAAAACATCAAATATTTATTCATGAGATTTTAACAGATATCACCACATCATGTAAGAAAAGTTGTCAAGAAACATAATGAAATAAGGAATTCCACGAAAATTAGTGGTTCAAAAGGGACCACAAATGTCACTATGAATAACATCAATGTAGCTTTACAACAAAGACTAGTTTTTCTAGGGATGGAACTCCTATGATGCTTCCCAAACTCACATGAGTCACAGGGAAGACTTTTAAAACTAGATGAAGAGTGATCTAGATGCTTCAACTTCTCAAGATAGGGGTGATCGTTATGTTGATGTATCTAAAGAGGTGTGCTCCCAGAAAGAACAGAAGATGGAACAGCATCACCAAAGTAATAAAGGTCACTGGCTTTAGAACCTGAACTAATCATACAAAAAGTATGAGAATGTTGCATCACAAAATCATGAATAGAAAAGGTGATGTTGCAAGTAAAGGCATCAACTAACTTAGCAACAAACATTAAATTGAAAGGAAAATGAGGATATAATGAATGAATCGGCTTTTGCGACTAGGAGAGACATTAACGTGGCCACATTATGAACAGTTTTCATGGACCCATCTTCTAGAGTGAGGTAGGAATATGACGTTCAGTGGAGGAAAGAAGGTGTCTCATACCAATAATATGTTGGGTGGCCCTAGAGTCAAGAATCCAAGAAGAGTCAGATGTCAGCATGGAGGTCCTGACTTTACCTTGGTTGGAGGTTGATGCATTGAAGATGGTGTAGCAGATTGCATGGTCACTGAATCCTCAGATCTTATAGTTTTTGTAGGATCATGTTGAGAGGCATGTAGAAGTTTCTCATACTCTGATGAAGAGATGGCAACAAAGTGGTTATCTAATCATTGTGTGACATGGGCAATTCTCGTGTTACGACTGCGCTCATAGGGATGATTGTGGTTTTGATATCACTTCTCCTCTAGATGGTCTAACTTCTTGCAAAAGGTGAATTGTGGTCTGGGGGACGTACCCCACAGCCACATTCTCACTCATGGGTAACAGTAGCAATCACAAGTTGTGAATCTAGTGTACTGGAGGTCAAGTGGAAGACATTAAACTGCTAGAGATGAGTGAATACATCTTCTATAGAGGGAAAGTTGTCATTAGCCAAGATAATGTTGTGGACTAGAGTATAGGCTGGATGAAGGCCATTGAGAAACTTGTCCATGACAATATTGGCCCTCTTTTTTACTTGATCCTCAGAAGAGACGTGAAAATAGCCAAGTTGGTGAGACAAGCTGGCAATAGAATCAAAGTACTCATTAAGGGTCTTTCCACCCTAATTTTCACCAAACAATTTATCCCAGATTTTATGAAGCCTCAAAGCATTCTTTTATTGTGTATAGTGGTAATGGAAAGTGTTGCAGAGTTCCTTTGAAATTTTGTAAAACATGTAATTTGAGGCAATAGAGGATTTCTTGTTGTTTTATAGCCAGCTTAATGTGTGAAGAGAATTTCTTATTGTTCTATAGCCAGATTTTGACTTGGCCAGTTCCTCATTTCCATTAAGGGCTATCCTCAGCAGGTTTATCAATGAATATCACCTTGTCTGTGGACTCTAGGTTGGTTTGGATAGAATTCATCCAGAGTAGGTGATTTTATCCATTTAGCTTGATTATGGAGATAAGATCATCGTCACTATAGACAATGATGGTTTAAAGTGAATCTTTGTCATCATCCATGTCTTCAAACAAGATGAAAAATTCATGCCATTAGGATATTGATGGAGAAAGATATCAACATAACACACTAGTAAGGCAATGGTGGAGAAGGATATCATAGAAGCTCACCAGTTAAAACAATGGTGGATATGAACAGTCATTGGTAAGATGCATAGTGAAAGGAGAAAGCCAAAATGAAGCACATCTTAAAGTACTATCACAAGAAGGATGTGCTAGGATAGGAATGATATAATATATCCCTAACAATTATTGGCACTCACCCATGTACGTACGTAAAATACATGGGGAGAAAAGTGAAGGAAAAAAAAGCATGGGATTGTTACAAACTTATTTACAGGAATAGTTTCCTACCATGTCGATATTAATTCACCACCAATCTGATCTGGTGGTGATGGAGAAGGGGATGTGTTCTAGTCAGACTTGTACAGAGATTGCTACATTAAAGAATACCCAATAAAAGGCCATGTGTGCAACTTCAAAGGGGACGGTCATCTATGAATTCCCTACTAAAGATTAGGCAAGTGATGATAGTGTCCCCCTAGATGAGATAGTAGGAAGGAGATTGCCTTCCTCATTAATCGCCCCACTGGTAGCGATAGTGGCAACGTCCTAATGCATAGTTGCTAGCCGCACACCCATTGGCCGACTATGGTGGATTGTTGTGCACACTAAGTGGACGATTGGTGGTGACCACATGTGGGAGGGTAGGAAGGCGCGATGGTCGAGCATGGGTAGGTGGTGGGGGTAGTAGCAGGCTAGTGGGGAGGGGAAGAGAAGAATAGGAGAAGAAGAAAAAAGAAGGGAAAAAAGAGGCACCTTTTAGGAAATTAGGTGGCTTCTCTTGATACCATGTGAAGAGAAATTCTTATTGTGTTGACAAGAGTTATAGAGAATGTCATATATGTAGCATTGTCTCAAAATATGATGTATCGAAGACACAACATAACATAAGTAGACTAATTCTAATGGGCCTAAAGAGAGTCTGTACAATTAGATAGAAGTGAAAATAAATAATAGAAATACCACCAATACTAGTAGTTCATTCAAAACTAATGTATTACTACAATAGTTGCATATCACTTGTTTGATAGGAAACTTGTGAATAAATCCATGCAAAATATAGAGTTTTTATACAACATTACAATACTCCAATTTCAATATCACATTGTCAGAAGCATTAATAGCCATTCACATTTTTTGAGTGTGTCACAACCATGATATAAATAAACTATACATCACAAATAATGATGACATAACATTCTCATTTATTATTAGCAAAGAAATTACATTTGGAAAGCTTTACAAAAGAAATACATATATAATATACTAAAATGTGCAATTTCTCAACTTATTGGGTCATGTAGATAGATCCCCATCAGTGAACATCCCAAAATCTATAGCGGCACTCTGTTGCTGAACCTTCACAAGGTCAGGTTTGATGCCTCATCTCCAACTGTACATAGATAAGGATATTTTTCTTAGAATAAGTGGCATTCAATTTGTAATAAGAAAAATAGACTGCACCATAACTCAAGTTGAAGTTAAAATTTTAAATATAAAATGAAAAAAATGATATCAAATTAAACATATTTTATTTATGTCATTTATCTATATGTGATTACCATTACACAAGAACTCCTCTTATGTTGGCACAAAATGCCATATATTTGACACTAAAACTTCCTCTATTTGTGTGAAGCACCCTCTGTTGATACTAAAGTGTCCTCTGTTGGTGTGAAGCACCCTTACAGAAACCAAAATGTCCTATGTTCTGTGAGGTTTCCTCTAATGGCACAAAGTTCTCTTTGGGTATTGGAGTTATTTTTCTATCTCAGGCTCTCTAGTTAGGAGTCATCATTTAATCATGTTCTTATTTTATTAATTTCCTATATTGATACCATATATTATATGAACTTGAATCTTCATTATTAATTAATTGGGACTACATTTGATATTTTCAACTCTAGATTTGATAACTGAGATCCATCTAAATTTTAGAATAATAAATTGAAATTGAAATCCAAAATTTCTAGTCTGAATTATAGAATCTAATATTGTTATTAACTGAATAAGTTTTGATCTCATTTTATGATTTAAACTGAATGAATTTATTTGATCTCTTTTACCAAATATACAATATATGATGTTGAGATGCAAATGTTAAGAAATTAAGTTAAACTGAGTATAAAAATATTTTGTATCTGAAATTGGAACTTTTGATAAGATAACTTTATCCAAAACAAAATCTAATTACTAAAAGCATGATTGGATATGAAATACATGTAAAAAATACTTAATAACTAAAAGTAACTTAAGTCACAAGCTAGTTTTGGGAATGCATGTCATATATGAATCAATATTATATTAAAATTCAATGGATATGGTCTACTTACTTAAAGTATGCAAGAAAATTCAAACTTATGTTGAGAATTTGATTCATGGTCTGAATCTCCTATAAAAATACACCAGAAGTGTATTAGGATTCCAATTATCCTTCTGGGTAAAAAATATTGTCTCAACTAGGGTTTGACTTGTGTATTATAGCCGCATACCTTTATAGGTTGTTACATACCAACACTATTTCTCCATTTCTCTCGCAGATCATTACGACCACTTAGGTGTAGTAGGCCTTAATGATCATAAATCATCATGTTATTTAAATAATGGTCTCATCATTGAACAAGGGTATAAAACATATTCTTGGGTAATTCATATAAGATTGTTCCAATAGTCGATAATTACAGATATTCCATCCTTAATCATGTTTGCATCTATATCAATGTATGATTGTAATTTAGACATTTATTCGTTATTAATGGTATATATATGATATAAGTAATGTGTGTTGGTTTAGCTATTGTCTAAACATGAGGATCATAAATATATAATTTTCGTATTTTGTTTAATTATTGATCCCTCATAATTTTCACATATTCAAAATGTCAAGATGTGATTATACTTTTTCCAAAACATTTAATGATCACATATCTTTCATAACTAAATCAGGGAACCCGATCCCCAAGGTGTTTAACATATATAAGCTATATAAAATTTGCATGGATCATGAGCATTATGTGGTGTCTAGATTATATTTGGGCCCCAATGATACAAATGTGAGGCTTATTGGCCAAAAAAATATATAGGTAACCATATGAAATCCCTAAGCATCACTTACTACTTCTCAATAAATATTTGCTTAACTCGTGCACCAAAACCTCAATTTATTTGCATAGGAATAAGGTACACACTTTTTCAAATAAAAGGATATCCTATATGTCCAAAATAGACTTGCTAATCTTTTTATTTTTTTTCTTTATATACAACTCATTACACATATGAAAAGCAAGATCCTCTAAAGTCCTAACTTGCATGATGCATAATATTGCCCTTTTCTCTAGTGTGTCTTATGCCTAATGAGTAGTCTGGTTCTCTCAGAAAAACATAGCAT
Organism: Alisma plantago-aquatica; assembly: GCA_963693085.1. NCBI lineage: Eukaryota > Viridiplantae > Streptophyta > Magnoliopsida > Alismatales > Alismataceae > Alisma > Alisma plantago-aquatica. Next base: position 712,046,015 of record OY856411.1, on the reverse strand, counting down.
TACTACTAATGTGGTTTTATCTAGGTCTATTAGGGTCTTACTATCATCATCTTTGTCTTGTGAAGGTCGTTCCATGTCATGACTTCATCCTTTGTTAAGGCATGTAGGTCCATAATTGTGACTCACCTTTCAAACCACTCCTCTATCATGGAAACTATCAAGGTGGTCGTAGGATTAGGGATGTTAGTCCCTAAGACCCAAACTAGTTCTTGGGGAACCATTGAGGTTTATAACCATCACCTAAACTCCATCCATCCCTTGGGTGTTCATGTGATTAAGCAGAGAGGCTTGATTGCACTTGCCTGCTTGATCAGTTGTAGATTGTTTTTCATCCATGGAGATTGCCCTGGGAGAAACTACAAGGAGTTTTTCTACCCTCACCATCACCTAGGGACTGTGATCCACTCCTCCTAAGCCTATCATCCTCCTCATTTAGACACGATGACACTTATGCATCTTCCCTGACTCTACACTTGATGACTTTGATTAGTAAGCATTGTGTAGAGAGTATGGAAGGAGATGAATCCATCTCCTAGCCTTCCTAGTTTTTCGAGATGAACCACATGGTCAAAGGACTCCTCTTTATAATTTCAATCTAATTAACTACGTCAAACTCTATGAAAAGCATCAACTCACCAGATCCATTCTTTTCTTCATCTTTGTCCAATGTATTGTGTCTTGCATAGGTGGGACATCATTTGATTGCTTGGCTTCCTGTGCAATATGTAAATGAGTTGTGCCTAACCTAAAAACTAGCGTTGGCACTATTGTTTAGTTGCCATGTTCAAATTCATTATTAAATTCAATGTAAATATCATCCATTTTGAAATATTTTGTATTATACACCAAATCCAATACCATTGAAAAGCATTATAACACCATGAAACAATTTAAGCAACAATTACATAGTGTTTAATCATCAATTCCTAACTCATAATATTTATGGGGCATCATATACCTTGAATATCATGCATAAAAATTTTGAAATCTTAACCATTACACGAACACGTCACATTATAAATTCTCAATAATTTACATACAAGAACACACATAGTCCAAAAACATGAACATAACAAGTAATCTTAACACTTGAAATATAACTAATGTGGATAATGTCACCCCATTGGGGCACTCCTACTCTCTCACTAGGTCCTTCTTTGTCCTTATCATGAGTCTTATTCCTCCTCTACTCACCATATATGGACATCTTATCCAAGGCCATATGAAACAAGACTATATAGCACGATTTCCATTTAGTATATATAGTTTATTTGATACATGAAATTTGAAAGACTTTAACAAACATTACCAACTTCCACGGTCCTTATCATTAACATGTTCTTACTACTTATAATTATTGAGTCAATTAACGTGAATTATCCACCTAACCTTGAACTGAAGTGTTCATTGATCCCATTAGCACATTGCACCAAGTTCTCATTTCACCAAAGTGCTAATTAAGATAGGATAATCTCTTAATTAACATGACTTTACTTAAACATTACTCTTGAACATAGCTTGCACCTAAGTGCTCATACAACACTATGAGGTGAATATATCAGCATCAACATGCTTTCTTAAGCACAAATAGATTATTATATTTCATAATTCCAAATCATAGAAGTGCTACATAGTATTCAATTTGAAAGCATAATCATCAAAATAAAAGACACAAACTTGTTTCTTAATAGATCAATGGTTTTCATTGACCATATAATGGGTATTGACATAATTGTAATTTAACATTAGAGACATTATTACATAACCAAACAAAGCACCCCTCAAACCCCTAAATATTACTCAGTGTTCATAACCACTCACTTAAGTCTAATAAGGTACTACTCATATAGAACATAATCAACACTAAAGTTATGTCCAATATGTAAATGCTTCCATTATCACAACTGCACCTAGGGTTTTAGGATTTTCAATAAAGAATGGGAAGTAAAAGGGAGATATCTTCGGGAACTTGTATAGTGTGGTTCCTTGATTTAAAAGCTTGTTGATACTTACTTTTAGGAATTTTCTAAGGTTTGGAGAATTTATTGTGATTTTCCCATGATCTCAATTCAAAAATGTTGTCTTTTTAGATATGATGCACTCTAATTTTAATGACAAAAATATTTCTCATTTCTATTACTATTGTGTTTGTTAAGTCTTTTAGGTGATCAAGGAACATAGACAAGATGTAATTCAAAGAATATGCAATCATATATGTGTTTGGATACTTTTACATCAAGTTGTACCTACATGATGCTTTGCATAGGTGCAAAATTTACAACTTGATAAGAAAAAGAACAAGTGATGATTGTCTCAAAACCATCCTAAACCTAGTTTTATACTTGTATACACCCTTTAGGATAGATAGATATTTTTTTATATTCATTTGAGCCATTTTCTGAAATTTAGGATGTCTAGGGAAAGTGTTTTTTGGTCAAACTTCATTTTGGATAAAAATGCATCCTGATTGAACTTTAGATTGATTTATACATTACCGTTAGACCAAAGTTGGTCTTGGAATTATTTTAGTCAAACTTTTTTTGACTACGATGCATCTCATTCAAACTTCTTTTCAACTGAGGACCAATTTGCAGACTTTTCAGTTAGTGTACACTTAGTTGTTTGAATCCCACTAGCTATCCTATAGTAGATACTCTCCCACTAAACTCACCCTAAACACTCCCAACAAATACATTACCTATTCCTAATTGTTCCTTGTATATAATAGTGCCTGATGAACACTTGGAGCACATTTTAGCAAGCCAACTACATGTTATCCATTCAAGCTTAGGGATTCCTCTTCAAACCTAAGATCAAATAATGAGGATGAAGTTTGACACCATGCAGATGAATGACTAATCACTGAACGTAATGAAAATGATGAACATGAGGTATAATGTTCACAAAGTGATGATCGTGAAAAGTCTCTCTCAACTATTTCCAAAGATCAACTTATTGAACTAGATGGAATTTATCAAACAAGTTTAAAAATATAAGAAAAAGAGAAACAAATTATATAATACGGTTGATTCTTCAAATATAGAGCTTAGTGAGCTAATTGGTCAATATACTAGTGAAAATAAAAGAATAGATGAGATTATTTCTCAAAATACTTCCTTACAAACTCAAGTTTCTACTCTTTAGATAAGTTGAATAATGGAGAAATGATATGTTTGTTTCTCATATTTTTATTATGATTTTATCCTTGAAGTGAAAGATGAGTTAAATGATAGAAATGACATGCTTGAATATTGCACTCCTAGTACTAGGATATGTTAAATACCTACTACTAAAGACCCATGATGTTTTTGAAGGAAAATGAAAATCTTAAGATATATATGGCATGATTTGCATAGATTACAAATATGTTAAAAAATATTTCATTCTCATAATGATCATGCAGGTACAAGTGGTCTTGGTTATATTCAAACAAATGAAAGTAGGAAGAAGAATAAAGGGGATATATTTATAAAACCAAATGCTAGTTCTTGTTTCTCTACTAACCATGTTATACGCTTTGCTTATGGGAGATTTTCTCATTATGCTTTCTCATGCACTTTTAATAGAAAAAGTGATAACAACATGGTTTACATGCCATGCTAATGGATATCTATTGGATATCTAACTTTATCATGATATGTTTTTATTGGTCAATCTTACTGTTAATGAATAGTATTTCAATTAACATTTAATATGAAATCATTTGGTTGAGGTTTGTGTTTCTGTTGTATTAATTTTTCTAACATACTACCTCTGAGTTGAAATGTAGAGTTAGGACGGTTTGGTCAACATGCAGTTTGACGGAAATACTGATTGTGGAGTTTTAATTTTACTATCTTGTAATTGGAATTTACAGTTGATCTATATGTTTTTATGATCTTTGGGGTCTCAAATTATATATGTTACATGTTGAAAGTATGATTTTTTTCTTTAATGGACATCTTTATCTTAGTATACAGTTTCTTGGTTTGAGATCAATTTTATGAGTATGAGATTAAGGGGGAGCTCAAATAATGTGATTTATCTTGCTATATTAGATAGATTATGCTCTCAATGTCTTCTCTATATCAATTTGGGCTACATATTCTTTAATTGTTTTTTCTTTGTGTTTAATGGTGTGTCTTTATCATAAAGGACTTTACATTCCTTTTATTGATATTGGGACATATATGCACATGTTCTTTGATCAAATTGTGGATTTTTGTATATCACGCCCTACTATTTAAATTTTTACCTTCATGTGATATTCTCTTGTTAAACTTTGAGTATGAGGCCTTCCCTCCATATGATTATCTTTTTGTGTGGGAGTTTGGTAAGTATGACAGCCTTTTTGACTTTGACGAGAGGTTTCTATAAGGCCCCTAAACTTGATTAATGAATTGAATAAGCTTAATTATCATAATTGAATTCTTATAACCCTAATATAACCTTTTTATATGATTTAAAATCATAATACAAGCTTAAGTTTCAAATTTGGTCCAATTTTGACATTGTTTGAGCAAGTTATGCAATTTTATGCACATTATGGACTTTTCTACAATTTACCCAATTGAGAGGTTTTCCTTGAAATTTTTCACTTGAATTATGTTCTTTGGATATTCTATCATCATTCTTGAGCTTTTTGAGCCATGGGTCACCTATTTAATCCTTGGTTTGAAGGTGTTTTCTTCAAGGGTATTTTAGGGTTTACCCCTTCATGGATGAGCTACCTTTAGTAGCTATCAACTAATGAATTATTTGTTTTTTTTGGAAATTCAAGAAAAGAGGGATATTCATGTCTCTATAGACGTTCTTTCTTGTATATTATTAATAGTTTAAGGCCATGGACACTTGGAAAGATACTAGAACTTCAACTTTTTCTTTTTCCTTATCTTAAAGTTTCATATACTTATCCCTAAGCACCAAAATGAGCCATTTTCTCTCCACCACTTCCCTATATGAACTTCTTTCTCCCTATGTGATTCTATGAATTTTCTATCCAAGTAAGAAGAAAGAGTGTATCTTCTTGGAAAAAGAATCTAGGGTTTCAATTGACTTCCTTTTAGGGTTTGAAAAGCTTCCTTCTAGTGATCTTGACCTAAAAGAGTAAGAATCCCCTTCTTTCCTCTGTTTATTTCTTTTTTATCCTTCCTAATACCTTTCTATAGTTCATAACCTTGCTTTTCCATGGTAGAAATTGCTCTAAAGCTCTAAAACCCTACCTCTCTTGCTCCTAATGCTTAGGGTTTGCTCATTTGATGAAGAAAGGTGCTAGATGGACGAGTTCGCAGCTTATGCTTGGATTTCCTACCCTACATGCTCATGTTTTCTTATGTTTAGGAGTTTATCCTCTAATTAGATGCAAGTTTTATAACTTTCTCCACGTTTATTGCTTACCATAAGCTTTCTAACTCATGTTCTTGCTTGAAAATGATGATCCATGCACTAAAAAGCTATGCTTGACTTGGATTTTGATTTTTATAATGTTCTCTATTCTGATTTCAGTTCTAGATGAACATGTGATCATGTGTACGTTATTCCTAAGCTATAATATGAGTTGGATCAGGTTGGTTTGACAACCTATGGTGCTAAGCACCTATCAACCAATGGTCAACTTTAGGGTTTAAAGTTGATTTCTTCTATAAACACATGACTCAATGGTGGTACCATTGCAACAACCCTATGGTATTGTCTTCACGACAACTAATGGTTGGGATCAAAGGTTTAATATGATGGTGAAAACCTATTTTCACCCCCCTTAGGTCATGTTTTGGATCAATTAGAAGTTTAATGATCAACCATTAAGTACCCTATTGATGTTATCAATCAATGATGACATTAGCTTAATATTTGATGTTGATTAATTAATATAGTTTTGATATAACAACCTATGGTGACTTAATGGTCACTAATGATTGTGTATCATGTATCCAAAGCCTATGGTGACTTAATCATATAGTTGTAGCATCAATTAAGCCTAATATTAATGGTTTCTTGGGTCACTGGATGCAATGGTCGGACCTATACTGTAATTGATGGTTTTAACATATGAACTTGACCCAATGGTCAAGCTCTAATGTTTATTCCTAAAATAAAGTGGAATGATGGATAATGTAATATGTTGGTCCTAATAATGTTATTTAGATGATTTCCTTTATATGATCAACTTAACGAGCTTACTTGTTGACAATGGATGGCTTGTTTTAAATGAACAGTAAAATGTGGGTTTTACCCTACTCTCATTGGAAATTTTTGTGTTGTTAATCAAAGGATGTCTAGGGTTAGATGGTGACTCTTTTTAGAGAACAAATCAAGGACTTCATAGGTAGTTTATCCAAGGTGTTTACTTATGTAAACAACCAATGGTCTTACCTTTTAAACGTCCAATGGTTATGGGTGACATTGTGGTATGGTGGTATGGGTTGAATGATGATGGAACAAATGGAGGGTTGCCCTTAATAAGGTAGTCTTACCTATTCAATATTATGAATATAAGGGATGATAACCATATTGTATTGATATGTAACCCTAATGAGGTATAGCTTGTTATACCTAGCTTTAATATAATTAAATGATGGTAATTGGGTATGAATATTCCTTGAATGACTAATACAATCATGGAGTACTTTGTTACTATTGTTGAAACCCTAGTATGCTATAACTCGATGGTTACACCTTGATTCATGTGTGGGTTCATACTTGATAATAGTATAGAATGTGATGGTGATTCTTCACCTTATGCATCCATGATCCAATGGGGATGTCGTGAGTTAGGGTTTGGGTATAAGTGTTGATTAGTAACATTAATATAATTTATCTTGTTGAACCTAATTCTAATACAAATAGATAAAGATGAGTTTTCATGTTTAACATTCTTATATGATGGAATGATGGTGGAATAACCTCCTTAACATGATCATAACATTAATGTGTTAATTGGTGGTTATCATAGTCATATGGTTGATACTTTCTTATGCTAAACATGTGCATTATGAATATGATGAGGGTTAATCATATCTAGATTCCTTGCATGTTGATGTAATAAAGGAACGTTCTTAATGTTAATATAACCTTGCTGTGATTTTTTATGAATATCTCCTAGCTCATTAATGCAATATTGTGGTGATCTAGTGTATTATATGTAAGTGAAGCTGTTGAGCCTTGTTATAAAGCAAGGAAAGATAATGATGATCTTGCAGTGAATAGTATGATAGTCTTAATGACCTTTGGGCATGGTTGAGCCCTGAATGAGGTGTAATCCTCTTGTGTTGATAAGGGTTGATACCCTTTGATATTGTGAAAAGTATTTATATCATGTGATAGTATTTTGGTCTTAATGACCTTTGGGCATGGTTGAGCCCTGAATGAGGTGTAATCCTCTTATGTTGATAAGGGTTGATACCTTGTGATATTGTAAAAAGGAGTTATATCTTGTGATAGTATGATGACTAGTGTAGACTCATGAATGGCAAGTGATTAGTACCATGTGATGATGATATGAGAAATTATGTTTCACACATTTTATATCTTTTAAAGTTGTGATATTTATATGCTTGTTAGAAGTTAATTAGGGTTTGTATGTCCACTTGTTTGATGCATCCTTAATTCACCCAATTGGAATAACTAATCAAGTGAAACTCTAATCATGTAGTGCCATGTGCCATAGATCCATCTGACTGTCAGAACTTGCCTGATGGTGAAACAAGTATTCCTAAGGGAAACTCGGAGCGCATATTGTTGAGTATGTGGGGGTGGCAAGTTGAGGATATATCATTGTCATCCACAATGCAGGTTGTGGAGGATGTCTACGGTCATGCCTCATACATTTGATGTGATTATATACGTGATGAGATTGGAGGACAATTGTGGTTGTACCTCGGATGGTAGGATATGTGTACCCACCTCCTTTTACTAGTGTCGTGACATGTACCGAGGACGGACTAGGTTGTTAGCAGCTTGACCTTATGTGTCATTGTGGCGGTCCCGTACTAACCAAGGGAAGAGAAGATCATAGGATTCTGGCTCTTCCTATATCTTGTATGGCACTAATTTTGACTTACAGTGGTCAGTTGGATTTTGAGTGGTATCCTAAAATTCCTCATGGCATAATAATAAAAGATGTAAGACAGTCGTGTAGAACATCTATTTAGGGTTATACACAATGCTTCATATTGGATGATAACCCTTGTTTGCTTTATTTTCACTAAGATCATGTATAGTACAATAAGAGATAATAGATATGCTTATGTTGTAGTTATATTCATGTTGTAAATATGCTTATGTTGTCAAATATACTGACATTGATGGTTAAGATGTTGTTTCTATCTATGTTTAATATTGCTAGACATGCCTATGTAATTAGAAATGCTTAAACTACTAATCATGTCTATGTAGTTTATTGTTTTATGATGTTAGTTCTACTTATGATATAGATTTGTTTCCTTTGTTTGAGATGCCAATATTGATAGCCATCTTATGTTACTAGACATATTCATGATGTTAGGGATGCTTATGCTACTAGATTGCTTGTACTATTAGCAAGGAATATGATGGTAGTCAAATTAATTATAATGATTGTTATTATATGCAATTTGATGATATTTGAGTAGATATCTATCCATAGAAATGGATTTATTTTTTATCTATATATGCATTGATGATCATACTTATTTCTAAGATGATTTGCTTAATTTGTTTAGTATACTTGAACTGTTCATTCTGTATAATTGATTATTAAATACTCCAACTACTTAGTTATGTAGTATTTAAAATATTGTAATCAATAAGCATTGTTGGAGGTTATATCTCTTGTTGGGACATGAGTCTCACCCTTGTGGTTCGCCACATTTTTTCGGTAATCGGAAGTGACGAAAACAAACATATGGTAGCAAAGAGGAGCTATAGTAATGAATACTTGAGAAAGTTGATTAGATGTCTAGTGTGTCCTAGAGTCGTCCGTGTACTCTCAGGTCCATGCAGGAAAAGTTTGTATATGGTGTTTCAAATGAATCAGACTTTTGTTAGAATATTAATGCTTATTTGTGTGGCATATATGAATATTGTTCTTCTGTGTATATATGTTGTGGCTAAGGTGATAGAACAATTTGTATCAAATTCTTGGAATAGTATGGATAAAATAAAGATGTTGGGCTCTTATGAAAATATTTCTGAGTAGGTGCTGATGTTGAAATTGGTTTTAAATTACCCATATTTTTGGGTATGTGGTTAATTGGTGATTTATTATGTTTTATGTTTTGAGTAATCTCATTTAGTGTAACTGGTTCTAACCAGTTGGTATCAGAGCTTTAGGTTCATTGAGTCTACAGGGACACTAGGACTTAGGACTGGGATGACGTCTAAGTTAAGAATATGACACAAAAACATGGTGCATACTGGATAATCTCAATACTTGGGTGCCTTGGTCAGGCATTCAATTATTGAAGAAAAGGTAAGTATGGAACTTTTAGATTGTTATCTTTTTTATTACTCTGATCAAGTAGTCATTTTAAAACAATCTAAAGAGCATAATGGATCAGAAATCATGGTGCAGATAACTCAATATTACCTCAAGAGAATATGAGAATTACATCATTAACTATCAAAAATTAAATTATTGGTAACTATAAGATAAAGATACAACACCATGAAATCTAAATCCAAATACAAATAGCAGTAGAGGAGTTCTTGAAGATGTAATTCAAGAAGATAATAAAGTAAAAGATAGATATGTATGTGCTTATAAAGTGATTCAAGGTATGAAATCCACATAAGATGGAGAAAACTCCTACGATGAGCGTAAAATGAGAAGATAAATCGAAACAATGATAAAGAAATAAGGTGGAATCTTAGTTAATCTCAGACCAACCTATGTGTGTAAGAAAGTGTTAATGTAAAATCAGCATGGCATGTGAAAGAAATTAAGGAGATGATCCATGTTTAATGAAGAAAATGTGGAATATGATGATTTACCTGTTGATAAGTGGTTGAAAAACATAATAAAATAAGAGAACATACCCAAGTGTGATAAATAGTCATCAAGGAAGGAGTAATGAGATATGTTAATCATGATGATTTCTATGCTAATGGCAAGGAACCCGAAATAAAAAAGGTAAAATGATACATAAGAAGTTGTAACATGCATAATGAAAATAGAATTGGTTACCTTTTTGCTAGTGACCCTTGAACAATAACTAGTACATAACATGCCTTTAGTGTCGGTTTTTTAAGGCCTTTAGTGTCAGTTCTCAAGCGACACCTATGTGGACACCGCTAAAAGCCCAACCGTTACATGTCGGTTTGAGAACCGACGCCAAAACCCTTCGCGCACCACCGAAAACGCGCCAGCAAGGGGTATAGGTGTTGGTTATTAGGATCGAAACTAACGCCACATACCTTCACGCCACAGAAAGGGTGCCATCTGGGGCACTATCGGCGTCGGTTTCTTAGTGATAACTAACGCCATATCACCCTCTGCCATAGTCGTGCTGACCAGCACGGCCGTGTTGTCTGGTCACTAGGGAAATCGACGTCGGTGACTAGTAGGGAAACCGACATTGTTACCCTATGTCGTCGGTTGTATATAAATATCCGAAACCTCTCATTAGGGAAATCGACGTCGGTTACTAGTATGGAAACCGGCATTGTAACCATATATCGTCGGTTTTGTTCAAATAACTGATGCCGATGTTTTTATTTTTTTCTGTCAGTCTGCAGACATGCTGTGGCTGGTCGCAGGATGAGAAACCTGCAGTTTAGTTATGATGCAGGTTTTACGACATCCATTGATATCAGCCAACAACATGCCACAAACCTACAAACATTTTATCTCTTTTCACATTCAGACACATGTAGAAACATTCATGTATTGATGATTTTCACACACAATTCATAAAAATTCATTCACATTGTCATCATTGTCATCATTGTCAACAAAATCATATATTCAAAAAGCCATGAAATAGCAAAAGAAACCACAATGAAGGGAAGCATGATACAGATACAATACATAAAGTGCAGCACACATAAGTGTTTCAGATTCATATAACAACATGACATACTAACACATATATAGTGCATAATAACAACAGTGTTGAATTTACATACAACACTATAGCTTAGTACATATATATAGTGGGACTAAGGTGACGATCCCACCTGCTAAAACAGGTTATCGACAACGACATGTTATGATTGGGAGGTCATGATTCCGCAACCGTATGCATTAGCAGGAGGACAAACAGATTTCACCACAAGTTAACATTGAACAAGGTCTACTAACCTACACTGAGCTAAATAAGTTTATCAGTACTAGCCTAAGGCACAAGTACCGTTCGTCGAGACAATGACGGTTGTGGAAGCTTAGTGACCACTACACGTTCAATTGGCCAGTCATTGTCCTGACGAACGGTACTTGTGCCTTAGGCTAGTACTGATAAACTTGTTTAGCTCAGTGTAGGTTAGTAGACATTCTTCAATGTTAACTCGTGGTGAAATTTGTTTGTCCTCCTACTAATGCATACGGTTGCTGAATCACGACCTCCCAATTGTAACATGTAGTTGTCGGTAACTTGTTTTAGCAGGTGGGATCATCACCTTAGTCCCACTATATATATGTACTAAGCTATAGTGTGGGATGCTTGCTTTCTCTCTGACTGTTGCGCTTTGGATTTACAAAGCAATATCGATGGCCTGCATAGCTATGTCATGGACGTCCTGCATAGCCTATAGTCTTTGGCGAACGCCTGCAAATTAAATATAATTGCTATTAACTAGTATCCTAAAATTTTGATTAAAAACACACTTACATAATATAATTATAAATGAACATATAGATAGAAACCTCAGGGATATATTCTTAAAACTTACATTGTCAGGCGGTGCAAGCACGTCCTCACCCTCATGGTGATCATCAGCACGGTCATCATGGGAACATAATAAAAATATAAACATCCATGCCTCTAATATTGTGATCTTTTATCAATTAACAATCCTTCATTATGATCCCCACGAACATACAAGTCATTGTCATCCCCGGCTTCAATGTTTGGTGGTGTTGGCAACCCAACTGAGAATGGATTGGAGTCATCATACTTATCATAGTACTCTTCTTCATCTATAGGATCTTCAATGAACTGTCTTTTACCATGAAGAACAACCGAACATTTATCATTTGCAGGATCATCGATATAAAATACTTGTTTTGCCTGTGATGCCAATATGAATGGTTCACCCTTCTCGCCAATCTTTTCAAAGTTCACTAATGTGAAACCCAATTCATCCACTATAACTCCTTTGTTGTTGTCAATACAATTACATTTAAAGAGCGGGATTTTGAAATCTACATAGTCAAACTCCCATATGTCTTCAATGACACCGTAATATGACATTTTAGCTTCACGTGGACTTTTATCCTTTGCACTTGCAAAATACATAGTCAACGCTTGAAGGGTGACCCCGCTGTTTTGGACGACACTCTTATCATCTTGACGCTTTGTGTAATATGAGAAACCATTTATGTCAAACCCTTCATAAGACATAACATTCAATTTTGGTTTAAAGGTGAGGCATTTGATGGTTTCAATAACATTATCTGGTGTTTGAGATAGTTGATGTAAGACTTTATCTTCAAACCACTTAATAAATGTCTTGTTATGCTCTCTAGCAAGCCACATTGAATTGGATCGAGGATATTGTCTTTTGATGAAATTGGTATGTTCCTCGATATAAACACTCACTTCGTCGATGTTGTGTAAAATATACAAGTGACCTTGCTCCAACTGCTCACGGCTGATTACTTTCACCCGTGCTCCCAAAACCCCTTTGCGAAAATGCTCATCAATATTCTTGTCATTCACGGGAGCGTCATTATCACTCAGAAAGTCATTGCAAAAATACATAACCTCTCTTGCCACATAACCCTCAATAATAATCCCTTCAGGCCGATAACGGTTTCGAACATCACCTTTAAAAATGCTCATGTATCGTTCAAAGGGATACATCCAATGCAAGAAAACTGGTCCCAACATTTTCACTTCCCTAGTCAAGTGGACAACAAGATGTACCATGATATCAAAGAACGACGGAGGAAAATACATATCAAGCTGACATAGGGTAACAACCACTTCTCTTTGCAAATTATCGAGAGTATCAGGGTCAATAACTTTGTTGCACATACTGTTGAAAAAGAAACAAAGTCTGGTGATTGCAAACCTTACATGCTTCGGCAATATAGATCTAATTGCCACAGGCAATATTTGTTACATTAGAATGTGACAATCATGAGATTTAAGACCTATTAACTTTATATCTTTCATTGATACCGATGTACGGATGTTGGATGAGTAACCCTGTTGCACCTTAACATTTACCAAGCATTCATAAAATGCTTTCTTCTCCTTTCTAGACAACGTGTAACAAGTGGGAGGTAAGTATGTTCTTTTATTACCCATTTCACGTAATTCTGTTAATTCTAACCTTATTCCCATTTCATGTAGGTCCATTCTGGATTTTATCCCATCTTTAGTCTTACCTGGTATATTCAACATAGTATCGATGACGCTATCACATACATTTTTCTCAACATGCATGACATCAATACAATGCCTGACTGTCAAAGAACTCCAATAAGGAAGATCCCAAAATATCGACTTCTTCTTGAATAAAGACTTGTCACTCCTTGTGGACATCGTACATTGTGATCTCTTACCAAATTCATTGGAGATGTCTTTCACTCTTTCATAAACATCCTCCCCTGATATAGGTTTAGGTGCACTACGTTCCTCATTCCGTCCATTGAATGCTTTGCACAACCTACGATACGGATGAAATTTTGGAAGAAACCTTCGATGAGCAAGATATACAGTCTTGCCGCCGTGTTTTAGTCATATTGAATCAGTGTTCTCTTCACATATAGGACACACTTTAGATCCTTTGACACTATATCCAGACAAATTCCCATATGCTGGAAAGTCATTCACAGTGCAAAACAACATAGCATGCAAACAAAATGTATCTCTTCGTGAAGCATCATAGGTCATCACACCTTCACCCCAGAGTTTCTTTAAGTCATCAATCAGAGGTTCAAGATAAACATCGATATCATTTCCAGGTTGTTTAGGGCCCGATATCAACAACGACAGCATAACGTACTTATTTTTCATACACAACCAGGGAGGAAGATTGTATATAACAAGCATGACTGGCCAAGTGCTATGTTGGCTGCTCAATGTCCCGTACGAATTCATCCCATCTGTACAAAGCCCAAGTCTTAGATTCTTGTCCTCTTCACCGAATTCAGGGTACAATAGATCAATCTTCTTCTACTGTGGGGAATCAGACACATGTCGTAGGATCCCATCATTATTTTTCTTAACATCTGCATGCCACCACAAATTCTTTGCATCTATAGGATTGGCAAACAAGCATTGAAATTGTGGTATTATAGGTAGATACCACATACCTTGGCGGGAGAACCAATTTTGGACTCCCCTGAAGTCGTCAATTTATGCCTTGACGCACCACATTTCGAACAATCTTTCAAATTCACATAGTCCTTTTGAAATAATACGCAATCATTCGAGTATGCGTGTATCTTCTTGGCCTCCATTCCCATTGGGCACAACAATTTCTTTAACTGGTATGTTGAGATCGGCAGCTCGTTTCCTTCAGGAAGAATTTCTTTCAACAAAGACAACAATGACGTGAAGCTTTTGTCGCTCCATCGATTGTTAGCTTTTAGTTTATACAATCTCAACACAGTGCTAAGCTTCGTAAACTTACAACCCGTGTATAATGGTATCTCACCATCATGCACAATGTTTCTAAACATGGGAGGTGGATCAGTGTGCTCTACCCCACAACTATCCAGCATCGCATCAACGATGTCTACTGAAACGGGTTTATTCACATCTACATCATCGGAGGCAATTTATTCTTCCACACAAGCACTGCTATCGACATCCATTGGTTTCAAGTTTGAAATCTCTCCATGCCATTGCCATTCTGTATAGCCTTGTACAATCCCATTGCACATGACACGACTTCTGATTTCGTCACCAGTACTGACTTTCAAGTTGTTACCGCAATGCCTACATGGACAGTAGAACCTATCTCTAGGTTGTTTCCTATGTTCCTCGGCAAATCTAACAAACTGATCAAGACCAGAAATAAACTCTAGGGTGCAGCGATTGTGAATGGACATCTATGGTCTATCCATTCTCTGATCAAAGAGAAAATAAGTATATATTACAACAAGATTAGGGTCTAGGGTAAACAGATTATAGTTTATGGTTAAAACTTTAGGATTTAAACATGTGATGTCATTCTTAAATATGTACCACCTATCCCATTCTTGAACACCTAATCTCACTAGTAAGTGTATAATGTGTATTGGGTTTTCAAGAAAATTTCGGAAGCATTTCCCGTTGTTCTCCAAGTACATATGTACTTAGAGAACAAACGGGGAAATGCTGCCGAAATTTTCTTGAAAACCCAATACAGATTATACACTTACATCCTAAGTGAGATTAGGTTTTCAAGAACATTCCCAAACCGGGGACTATCCAAGATTTACTCCTAATGAGTAAATCTTGGACGGGTTTCTAGGCCAACAAATACAACACCAATTCCTTGTTCACAACCCCATTCAACACACAATTTCTTATAAAAACATTTGTGGACAACCATAACAACATATCAATGCTTCCTAAATTAATCAACATTAATAGCTTATGAATGTTTAGATGCAATTAACTATAAAGTCCCAAATCAGAGGGCGAGACAGAGGGTTTTTGGGGATGTTTACCTCTGTTTGAGCCCAGTCAGGTGTCTTTCTCTGGAGTAGGGAGAGAGGCGAGACGGATGGGTGCACGTGGAAGCTGAATGAGCAGGCAGAAGGCCGGCGAGCTCCTGAACCGTAATGGAAGTGATCATTGAAAACATAGTTATAATAAGGATAAAAGAACATTTATAATGAAATTTATCAGTAATTTGTAACATTCAATAACCAAGCCAATCATCAATTCAGTTAGAAGCATTCATGTAACAACTTTTAGTTCCATTCATTAATCTCTTTTTACATCCACACACAGGGGTTGGTGTACCCCTAAACAGTAACTAAATAAAGGGGTCGGTGTACCCCTAAACATGCGCATAATTAAAATAACTATTAATACAGACAAGTCTAGATAGATAGACAACTAAATACTACACCAACATGGTCCCACATCAGTAACTTCGAGGACTTATCATTGTGGCGATCTTCTCCTGAAGTTCAGAAAAGAAAGCAGCTATGAGTATTGATTGCTTTCAGACAAAAAGTGTAAACACAATTTTTTTGTCTGGACAATTATATTTGTTAATTGGACCTACCGTGGCCTTTTTTATGATGTTGTGTCGCAGATCTCCTCATTGTATTTAGACGAATTTGAACTGACAGGGGCCTCATAATCATATTCGTCCGAGATGATATCCTCCGTCGTGCGCTCATACCACAGTAGATGATCGGGGGTCTCACAGTTGATGTTGGTTATCCAAACTTTGATGGTATTATGGCCAATTGGATAGAGAAAAAGCATGTCGCTACGGCCCACATGCATCTTTCCAATCCAATCACGCCAATCGGATTTTGATACAAGATTTCCTACCAAATCATACTCAACCTCGATAACATGTGAATAATTGCCAAAATTTAGGGTCACTTCACCAGGCCTGTAGTGTCTTCCTTTTAGAAAACGCCAATGTTTGGGTATGGCCAATTGGTTTAAGGAACGATCATCTAGGATGATGTCCAATTATTCTTCAATAGGGAACGTTAACATTGACATAGAGGCCCGGTTCATAATGACTGTTGTGGGTGGACAAAGACTGCATAATATTAGTATTAACAAAGTGTACGTAAGTACATATAACGATGTTATATTTTCAGAAAAAGTGTAAGTACATATAATGATGTTATAAATTTTCAGACTAGTATTTTCTATAATTTGATGTATCTTGGTATTTCATAAAATGAGGTGACACTTATTATCTATTTGTTTAATAAACACTCATATTTAGTTTTATGAGTACATGACACTATGTTTGAAATACTTTTTAAAAGGATAAAAGAACATACTTATAATAAGGACCCAGGCACATTCTAATCATTTTTAAGTGAATCAGAAAATGAACAGGAGCCTGGCTCCTATCCGCTAGTAACATCAAAAAAGTCAAACCTAAAACTAGAAATGCACACTACAAATTTTAGCACGATCGTGTATGAATGCAAAACAATATTGAACTGAATTAGGATCAATCATAGGGATTGGTTAACTAAATTATCATTGACATCTACTTGTTTAAAAAATAGATTAAGCTAAGGTCAACACACATCAACAACACACATTAAAAAATAGGTTAAGTCAAGGATGAATTGAGGATGCAAACCTAGTTAATTGGAGGCTTTACCTCTAGCAGTGGTAGTGGTGACGATAATGGCAAGCTCTAGTTCTGGCTGCTACTGTTGGCGCTGGCTACTGGCGCTGGCTACTGGCGCTGGCTCTGGTTCCGGCTGCTGCTGTTGGCGCTGGCTACTGCTAGCACCGGCGAGAGGAGGACCGGCTGGAGGAGAGGACCAACGACGGTGGCGGCTCCACGAACGGCGAGCTCCACGGAGGTGGCGAGCTCCACGAACATCGGAGAGCTTCACAAATGGCAAGCTCCACGGTGGCACTTCACGGCGGCGGCAAGGAGATCGGCACTTCACGGCGACGCTTCATGGCGGCGCTTCACGGCGTCGGCGAGCAAAGAGATCAGTGGCGGCGAGCAAGGAGAACGCCGGAATCGCCAGACCCTAATAGCCGATTGCAATCACAGAGAGAAAGGGGAAGAGTTGGGCTCGCTCACGTGATATTAAGTTAACATTCGGTGTCGGTTATTCAGCAAACCGACACATAACACTAACACTGTCGGTTAACAACACAAACCGACACCTTTGCCCAATGATAGTCGTCAGTTTTAACTAGAAAAAACTGACGTCTATCTACATACGCCGATTAAAAAATTGGTTCTCGATTAATGACCATCGTCGTCGGTTTTTTTTGAAAATTCGACGCTCAAAGGGTGTGAAAAACTTCCCGCGAAGAGCGTGGGAAAACCCATACGTGTCGGTCATTGTTGTAAAACCGACGATCAAAATGTGCCCAATTTCTATTTCACGAATAACCTTTCGTCATCGGTTTTTTAGTTAATGACTGACGACATATGTTAAATTTTTGGAGGTAATTTTTTTCGCTGGAAATTTTGGATTTGGCGGTTAATTTTCGATGTCGGTTTGTTATTAAGTAACCGACACCGAATAAAAGTAATACCCGTGTCTAGTTGCCCTTCACATATTGATGTCGGTTTAATTTTTAAACTGACGTTGTATTTTTTAGGTGTCGGTGTATTAGTACAACCGACACCTTTAAAAGTGACGTTATAAGCCATTTCTGTAGTAGTGAATGTTTCTATGGTATGGGAAGTGTGTTTCCCTTTCTTTCTTTCTTTCCTTTCTAGGGTAAAGCTTTCAAGTGGATCGTTGCCACTTGGTACATGTGGATTCACTGCAAACATGAGGGTGGATAGCTTATTATAGCATAAGGTTGCTTGGACTATGGTTCCAAGATCATAAAGTTTGTGATGAGTTTGCTTTTGAGCCTTCCAATAATTAGGAAGACTCCTCTTATATTTCTTGATATTTGTTATGTTGGTAAAAGTGGACGAGATAATGATGTGAGCTCCTTATAGCACATGAGGTGGATACCAAGGTAATGAATCCTAGTATCCAAGATGTATCAACAGTATGAGAAATATGTGAAGGTTGGAGATTTTTATTAAATGAACATTCCAAGTATTCCTCTCCCATAAAGAAAGAGAGAGAGAGATTTGATGATGATCCTATAAATGTTATTTAGAAGGAAAAACAAAAGTGACTCTATAATGTTGTGTACGGTCTAATGATAGCTGGGCAAGACCACTATCAAGGATATATGGTTTTTTGATACAATAGATATAATTTCAGGATGATAGCTAGAATTTAAAGTTGAAAGTAACTATTAGATTTGTACACATGGCACAACAAGTTTCTATGTTCAATATTTGCAAATGCCTTCTTTTGTGGGGGGGTTTGTACTGACCCAAGAGGATATATGTATGAATGATGTGACATCACCATGATATGCAAGTAACCATGTGAATGTAATAGGATGAGGTTCAAAGGAAGTACCCATCTTTGTTTACCTTGGATTTCGGGGGCAAAATCCCTGTTATGGGTTTATAGTTGTAAGGCCCCTAAGCTTGATTAATGAGTTGAATAAGCTTAAATATCATAATTGAATTCTTATAACCCTAATATACCCTTTTAATAATATTTTAAATCATAATACAAGCTTAATTTTCAAATTTGGTCCAATTTGGACACTGTTTGATCAAGTTATGCAATTTTATGCACATTTTGGACTTTTCTGCAATTTACCCAATTGAGAGGTTTTCTTTACAATTTATCACTTGAATTATGTCCTTGGATATTCTCTCATCATTCTTGAGCTTTTTGATCCATGGGGAACCTATTTTATTCTTGGTTTGAAGGTGTTTTCTTCAAGGGTATTTTAGGGTTTACCCCTTCATGGATGAGCTACCTTTAGTAGCTATCAACTAATTAATTATTTGGTTTTCTTGGAAATTCAAGAAACTAGGGATAATAATGTCTCTATGTATGGTGGGGTATCTTCTTGTGTGTGTGCTTGTATATTCTTAATAGTTCAAGGCCATGAACACTTGGAAAGATACTAGAACTTCAACTTTTTCTTTTTCTTTATCTTAAAGTTTCATATACTTATCCCTAAGAACCAAAACGAGCCCTTTTCTCTCAACCACTTCACTCCTTCTATGAAATTTGTTCTCTCTCTATGTTTCTACAAATTTCCTATCCAAGGAAGAAGAAGGAGGGGATCTTCTTGGAAAAAGAATCTAGGGTTGCAATTGACTTCCTTTTAGGGTTTGAAAAGTTTCCTTCTAGTGATCATGACCTAAAAGAGTAAGAATCCCCTTATTTCCTCCATTTATTTCTTTTTTATCCTTCCTCCTACCTTTCTCCAGGTCAGAACCTTGTTGTTCGATTGTAGAAATTTCTCTAAAGCTCTAAAACCCTACCTCTCTTGCTCCTTATGCTTAGGGTTTGCTCATTTGATGAAGAAAGATGCTAGATGGATGAGTTCACAGCTTATGCTTGGATTTCCTAACCTACTTGTTCATGTTTTCTTATGTTTGCGAGTTTATCTTCTAATTAGAGGCAAGTTTTATAACTTGATCCACATTTACTGCTTACCATAAGCTTTCTAGCTCTTGTTCTTGCTTGAAACTGATGATCCATACACTAAAAAGCTATGCTTGACTTGGATTTCGATTTTTATAATGTTCCATGTTCTTATTTCAGTTCTATATGAACCTGTGATCATGTGTACATTATTCCTAAGTTATAATATAATCAGGTTGGTTTGAAAACCTATGGTGCTAAGCATCTATCAACCAATGGTCAATTTTAGGGTTTAAAGTTGATTTCTTCTATAAACACATGACTCAATGGTGGTACCATTGCAACAACCCTATGGTGTTGTCTTCATGACAACTGATGGTCGAGATCAAAGGTTTCATATGATGGTGACAGCCTATGGTCACCCTCTTAGGTCAGGTTTTGTATCAATTAGAAGTGTAATGATCAACCATTAAGTACCCTACTGATGTTATCAATCAATGATAACATTAGCTTAATATTTGATGTTGATTAATGAATATAGTGTTGATCTAACAACCTATGGTGACTTAATGGTCACTAATGATGGTATATCAGGTCTACAAAACCTATGGTGAGTTAATCATATAGTTGTAACATCAATTAAGCCTTAGACCAATGGTTTCTTGGGTCACTTGATGCAATGGTCGGACCTATACAGTAATTGATGGTTTTAACATATGAACTTGACCCAATGGTCAAGATCTAATGCTTATTCCTCCAATAAAGTGGAATGATGGCTAATGTAATATTTTGGTCCTAATAATGTGATTTAGATGGTTTCCTTTATATGATCAACTTAAGGAGCTTACTTGTTGACAATGGATGGCTTGTTTTAAATGAACGGTCGATTGTGGGTTTTACCCTACTCTCAATGGAAATTTTTGTGTTGTTAATCAAGGGATGTATAGGGTTAGATGGTGAATCTTTATAGAGAACAAATCAAGGACTTCATAGGTGGTTTATCCAAGGTGTTTACTTATGTAAACAACCAATAGTCTTATCTTTTAAACATCTAATGGTTCTGGGTGATATTGTGGTATGGTGATATGGGTTGAATGATGATGGAACAAATGGAGGGTTACCCTTAATAAGGTAGTCTTACCTATTCACTCATATGAATAAAAGGGATGATAACAATATTGTGTTGATATGTAACCATGATTAGGTATATCTTGTTATACCTAGCTTTAATATAACTAGTTGATGGTAATTGGGTATGAATAGTCATTTAAATGATTAATACAATCATGGAGTACTCTATTACTGTTGTTGAAATCCTAGTATGCTATAACCCGATGGTTACACCTTGATTCATGTGTGGGTTCATACTTGAGAATAGTATGGAATGTTACGGTGATGCTTCACCTTATGCATCCATGATCCAATGGGGATGTCGTGAGTTAGGGTTTGGGTATAAGTGATGTAGTAGCATTAATATAATTTATCTTGTTGAACCTAACTCTAATACAAATAGATAAAGATGAGTATTCATGTTTAACATTCTTATATGATGGAATGATGGTGGAATAAGCTCCTTAACATTATCATAACATTAATGTGTTAATTGGTGGTTATCATAGCCATATGGTTGATACTTTCTTTTGCTAAACATGTGCATTATGAATATGATGAGGGTTAATCATATCTAGATTATTTGCATGTTGATGTAATAAAGGAATGTTCTTAATGTTAATATAACATTACTATGATTGTTTATGAATATCTTCTAGATCATTAAGGCAATATTGTGGTGATCTGGTGTATTATATGTAAGTGAAGTTGTTGAGCCTTGTTATAAAGCATGGAAAGATAATAATGATCTTGTAGGGAATAGTATGATAGTCTTAATGACCTTTGGGCATGGTTGAGCCCTGAATGAGGTGTAATCCCCTTGTGTTGATAAGGGTTGATACCATGTGATATTGTGAAAAGGATTTATATCTTGTGGTAGTATGATGGTCTATATGACCTTTGGGCATGGTTGAGCCCTGAATGAGGTGTAATCCTCTTGTGTTGATAAGGGTTGATACCTTGTGATATTGTGAAAAGGATTTATATCTTGTGATAGTATGATGACTTGTGTAGCCTCATGAATGGAAAGTGAATAGTACCATGTGATGATGAGATGAGAAAATATGTTTAACATGTTTTATGTGTTTTGAAGTTGTGATATTTATATGCTTGTTAGAAGTGAATTAGGATTTGTATGTCCACTTGTTTGATGCAGCCTTAATTCACCCAATTGGCATAACTAATCAAGTGAAACTCTAATCATGTAGTGCCATGTGCCATAGATCCATCTAAGTGTCAAAACTTGCCAGATGGTGAAATGAGTATTCCTAAGGGAAACTCGGAGTGCATAATGTTGAGTATGTGGGGGTGGCAAGTTGAGGATATATCCTTTTCATCCACAATGTAGGTTGTGGAGGATGGCTATGGCCATGCCTCATACATCTGATGTGATTATATATGTGATAAGATTGGAGGACAACTGTGGTTGTACCTTAGATGGTAGGGTATGCATACCCACCTTCGTTAACTAGTGCCATGACCTGTACCGAGGACAGACTAGGTTGTTAGTAGTTTGACCTTATGCGTCGTTGTGGTGGACCCGTACTAACTGGAGGAGGAGAAGATCTTAGGAGTTCGGCTCCTCCTAGATCATGTATGGAACTGATTTCGACTTAGCAGTGGTCAGTTAGATTTTGAGTGGTATCCTCAAATTCCTCAGGGCATAATAATAAAAGATGTAAGACAGCCGTGTAGCATATCTGTTTAGGGTTATACACAATGCTTCATATTGGATGATAACCCTTGTTTGCTTTCTTTTCACTAAGACCATTTATAGTACAATAAGAGATAATACATATGCTTATGCTATAGTTATGCTCATGTTGTAAACATGCTTATGATGTCAAATATACTGACATTGATGGTTAAGATGTTGTTGCTAGCTATGTTTAATATTGATAGCCATGCCTATGTAATTAGAAATGCTAAAATTGCTAATCATGTCTATGTAGTTCATTGTGTTATGATTTTAGTTCTACTTATGATATATATCTATTCCCTTTATTTGAGATGCCAATATTGATAGCCATGTTATGTTACTAGACATATTCATGATGTTAGGGATGCTTATGCTACTAGATTGCTTGTATTGTTAGCAAGGAATATGATGATAGTCATATTAATGATAATGATTGTTATTAGATACAATTTGATGGTATTTGAGTAGATATTTATCTAGAGAAATTGATTTATTTGTTATCTATATATGCATTGATGATCATACTTGTTTCTAAGATGATTTGCTTAATTTGTTTAGTATACTTGAACTGTTTGATAAGTTCAATTGATTATTAAATAGTCCAACTGCTTAGTTATATATTATTTAAAATGTTGTAATCAATAAGCGTTGTTGGAGGTTATATCTCTTGTTGGGACATGGGTCTCATCCTTGTAGTTCGCCACATATTTTTAGGTAATCAGAAGTGATGAAAACAAACATGTGGCCACAAAGAGGAGCTATAGTAATGAATCCTTGAGAAAGTTGATTAGATGTCTAGTGTGTCCTAGAGTCATCCATGTACTCTCAGGTCCGGGCAGGAAAAGTTTGTATATGGTGTTTCAAATGAATCGGACTTTTATTAGCATATTAATGCTTGTTTGTGTGGCATATAGGAATATTGTTCTCTTGTGTATATATGTTGTGGCTAAGGCATCGAACAATTTGTATCAAATTCTTGGCATAGTATGGTAAAAAGAAATATGTTGGCTCTTATGCAAATATTTCTGAGTAGGTGCTGGCGTTGAAATCGGTTTTAATTTACCCACATTTTTGGGTATGTAGTTAATTGGTGGTTGATTGTGTTTTATGTTTTGAGTAATCTCATTTAGTGTAATGGGTTCTAACAATTTCATGACATAATTTTTCTTTTAAAAAAAATCAAAGGTATGATGTTATTGCTTTGGCTATATAAAATCTATCTTATAGAATTTTTTTTTATCATCAAAAAGGAGAGATAGTTGGCTTTTTGGATATGCCTCACTCTAATTTTGATGATGCAAATATTTCTTGTGCATGTCACTAATGTATGCATTAAGTAATTTAGGTGATCAATAAACTTAAACAATATCCAATATTAAACAATGTACAATCATATGTGTGTTTGGATACTTGTACATCAAGTTCTACATAGACGATGCTTTGTATAGGTGCAAATCATACAATTTGATATATAAGAACAAGTAGAAATTGTCTCAAAACTAACCTAAACCTAGTTTTATACTTGTATACCCCCTTTATGATAGGTAGATACCTTTTCCATATTCATTTGAGCCATTTTCCAAAACTTAGGACTTATTGGAACAAAAAAAAATTGTTCAAACTTCATTTCGGCTGAAATACATTTTGACTGAATCTTAGATCGATCTAGACATTACCATTAGATCAAATGTGGTCTATGTAGTCTTTTGTTCAAACTTATTTTTAACCGAGATGCATCTCGAGCAAACTTCTTTTCGACAGAAGACCATTCTATAGACTTTTTAGTTAGTGTGCAGTTAGCCATTTTAATCCCATTAGCTATCCTCTAACAACTAATTTCCCTACAAAATCACAATAAACACTAACAATAACTATATTGGTTATTTTTAAGTGTTCCCTTTATATTGGAGTTCCTTACAGATACTTAGAGCACACTTGAGAAAGCCACCTACATGTTATCCTTCCAAGTTTAGATTATCATATTGCTATCTCTAGCTACCTTCAAGCTAGCCTAAGTTTTCACTCAGCCTTAGTATCCTACTCCGTGAAATATATCCTAGCCTAAACCTATGTGGAGTTGATCATCACTTTTTAATTAGTGCATCAATCGTATATCTTGTGATATTGAGTTGCAATTTTCTTCTTCCCTTCTTGTTCTCTATTTGGTTCAATTCTTCATGTTACTTCTTGCAAAAAGGTTACGATGAAGTTCTTTGGAGCTACTTAGCAAGAAGGTTGTGTCCAAAGGTGGTGAAGGTAGATTATGATGTTCCTCAAAGAAGGTGGTCTTCTAGAATCTTGCAAAGAAGATGATAGTTATCCTTCAATTGAAAAAGAGGTTGACCTTGATCCACAAAAGACGTGTAATTGTATTTTGAATCAGTATAGAGAAGGTAACAAAATACAGGTTGAGAAATCAATGATGGGATAGGTAGTGGAGTAAGAGCATTTAGGTCTAAACCACTCTACAACTTGTGTCTCTTATTATTGTCTATCTTGTCCATTATGTACTTTACTCTTTCTATTGTGATATCGTTTAAGCAAGTTGAAATTAACCAATCTAGTGTTTTAGAGTTGTATAAAACTTAGATTTTCTATATCCTCCCCTAGAGCTTTCAAAAAATTCTTGAAAAATCATGTATGGAAAAGAATAATAAAAAGTTGTTGTGGGCCCATTGAGGTTGCCCAACTGGGAGGGCCGCCATGCTGAACCCTCCACCTAACATTTGCATGGATTCTCTTCAAATAATACACAAAAAGGTACCCTTACTAATAAGGAATGTGGTGTTATTAATCAATGGAAAGGAGATAATGCTAAAAAAACATATTTGTATGTTTTGAGTGGTGAAAGCTCAGATATCATCACTTATCTTGACCTCTCTAGATTCCCAACTTGACAATCATAATAAGGATTTTTCTATAAAGATTCCCATCTTCTTCATGGGCTTTTAATAAACACAGCTAGCCCAAGTTTGGGTCTTGAAGTGGTTTGGAGTGGCCAGAACACATTCTAACATGAATGGCGAGGAGATGTAGATTGAAGTGAAAACAAGGTGAATTGTTAAGGAGACTTAAGTGGAAAAAGTAAATATGGGACAACTTGCAAAGCTTGCAATGAGTTATGAGGCAGTTCCATGGTCTAAACGGTGGAAATTAATAGAAGGGTTGACATAATAGTAGTAAGTAAACAAAAAGAAAGATTTGATGCTTACTTGAAACATGGACACTTTTATAGGTTGGAAACTTTGAGGGTTTCTACTAAGATGGCATGCGCCTTTAGAGGTGGTTGAGGTGGTCACAAGTAATATCATTAATTGTAGGAGGAGGATGAAGAATGAAATGGTTTCAGAATATAGGTGGAAGTGGATTGTTTGGATTAGGGATGACCCTTAGGTTCCTATGTGTGGGGATATGGTTTTGGAAAGAGTTCAAATATTAAAAGGGGAATTTAAGTGTTACAAACATTTACTATAAAAAATAATGGAAACAAGGAGGTTGGACATTTTTGGGATGTACCGTAAATTTTAAAAAATGTTTGGGCTCTTTCATATTAGGGGGGGGGATCACCAAAATAGGGAGTCAATTCATTTTTTGTTTGATTCACTTTGGATATAAATGGATGGTAGGGAGATAGAATTGAAATATAGAGTCCTAACAGTGAGGGTTATAAGTTCATGGTCATAGGATCAGTCCGCAAAATGTAGAAATCGTAATCTATCATCCGATTGTGATCTCAATTATTAGTGGTATGAAGGAGTTTGTGATCCATATAATTGTCACTTAGGTATGCCTACGTTAATCGGTTATATAGAGGTGGAAAATAGGTCAATAAATTGTACCACTATTCCTTTCTTCATGTTATTGTTTGGAATACCTAGCATTGTCAAAATCTAATGAAATATAGTGGGTTTGCTAACTTGAGAATGAGGAATTGTTTATGCACTTAGTTTTCACGTTTGAGCTATGGAATTAGTGGTTCAACTTTAGAATCCTAGGTTAGTTAATGTACTAATAGTAATTTAGAAGGGTGTCATACCACCTAAACATAAGGGGATCGTTATTATCGCATATATTGCTCATATACCAACTAGGGGAACATATTGTGAACATATGTGGGGTCATTTGTCATTTAAACCATATTTGGTCATCATTGCATAATTTAGGGTCAATTTTATGTATTAGTTAATCATGCAAAGAACTAAGGCTAAAATATCATGTAAAAAGGGTTATTATAGGCTTTATGGATGTTGTAAATCGCATTAAATCATGTAGGGAATAACAAGTATCAAGGACCTCAAGTTAGTCATTTTAACATATAAGTTATGCATTATGTCATATAGTATTTTGGTATAATTGGGAAGAAAAAGAATATGTGACTTGGTTTTTCATTAGTTTTATTTTTAAGGTGAAATTTTATAGATGTGGTACAAATAGTCCAAAACTCCTAAAAAATAAACATTGACTTATCAACATTCATATTAGTCTCATTCAAAGAGGAGCCTAAAAAGATGTTGTTTGCACCCCTAACTATATTCCTGAAAATGGGTCATGATCAAAGAATTTTTACCTTAACATAATTATCATAACACCTCTAGAAACTCTCAATAATTACTAGAATATAAACTTTTGAAGTACCAATGATTGTATTTTTGTGAAATAAACACTTATGAGGTTTTTTGACATAATCATTTATCCTAATAACCATGATCATTTAACGATAAAAAACATCAACTTACAAAATTTTCAATGCAGCAAGATACATTAATCTCTTGCCATTTAATTTCTCTATAGATAAAATCATTAGGAATCTAAACCCATATTTTGGTAATATAAATAGTTCATTGATCATGTTCAAGCACAATATCACTTATTTGCACATTAATTCCACTTGGTTATTGAACTACCTCTTGATGAATGACAGAAACCCAATTTAATAAGCATCTATAGATCCCTTGAAGCTTAGTTGATTGCATCACTCGTCATTCTCATAATATGACCTATAATCACATAGGTTTTGGGATTCTTGTGACATCACTTCTTCCTCATATAGACTTTCTAGACCTGGAAC
This sequence comes from Alisma plantago-aquatica, assembly GCA_963693085.1. Taxonomy (NCBI): domain Eukaryota; kingdom Viridiplantae; phylum Streptophyta; class Magnoliopsida; order Alismatales; family Alismataceae; genus Alisma; species Alisma plantago-aquatica. The sequence continues at coordinate 712,017,887 of OY856411.1, read as the reverse complement.
ACCCTTAAGTGGACCTCTCTAGGGTTTTTAGTATTATGAGTTGATTGATCTATTTGAAATTCAATGATTTATGAAGCCATACAAACGAGATTTGTGATTTAGGATGTCTCTCACTACTTTGACACATATGGAGTCTTACATGCATGTGATAATTGTGGAATCTAAGGTTTTTGATGATACTAAACGTGACTTTCTCTTCTCTGGAGATGATGGTAATAGGGTTTGGAATATGATCTGGAGTAATGGAGGCTATCCATGGAAGGTCATTCCATTTCTCAAAGACATCAAAGAGTTGATGGAGGAGATTTTGGAGTTGTACATACACACAATAGTTAACGATGTGGTGAGGGAGATTGGGAGGTGGGATGCAATCGACTAGGTGTTCACCACCTACAATTTATTTATTTTGCCTGTGCATTTTAGAGGGTTGATTTTTTATGTATACGATAAAGGTGCCTTACATCAGGACCGCTTGGTCACATACATAGTTGCTTTCTGTGGAGATTGTCACCTTGGAGTTGTTTTCCCTCTTTGTTTGTGGTGTGTTTATTTGCCCTTCATGTTTCTATGGGGTTGTCTCTATGGGGATGTGGTGTGTTTGAGTTTTGCTCCTAGTTTACCTACAGGGGAGGGAAGGCATAAGTAGAAAAACCCCTAGAGACAACTCATCTATTTAGCCTTTCTCCAATCTTATAAAATTTGTGATATCTTTTTTTGACAATTTGCATGAAACTATCTAAAATGCAAATGGAATTTAGTAATTAATAACTTCATATACTCTATTCATATATATATATATGGATGTTCATTCGTTGCCCGGCAGGTAGCCAGAATTTTCGCTACCCGCTGGAGTAACTCGGGTCAAAAGAGTAACTATGTGGTATGCTGGAGTAACCCGTATGAATAGCAAGAGTAACTATATGGTATGCTGGAATAACTCTGAGTGCAAAAGAGTAACTGCGCAGAAAATGTACAATCAGTAATATATATGGACGGGTTTTTTTTATTTTGGGGGGGCAAATGATATTATTTTTTGATCAAATTTTTTGGAGAGCTAGACAAAATTATCCTCTACAATTGCGAAAAAAATTAAAAAAAATATCAGGAAATGTGAAAAATAAATAAATAAATAAATATATATATATATATATATATATATATATATATATATGTGTGTGTGTGTGTGTGTGTATATACATATATATAGTCAGTAATATATATGTACGGGTTTTATGATTTGGGGGGGGGAAATGATATTATTTTTGATCAAATTTTTTGGAGAGCTAGACAAAATGTTCCTCTACAATTGTAAAAAAAAAATTAAAAAAAATATCAGGAAGTACAAAAAAAAATATTAGGAAGTGTGGTCGGGTAGCTACCTGTTAGTTACCCGCCGGGTATTAAAGATAAGCCCTATATATATATATATATATATATATATATATATATATATATATATATATATATATAGAGTCAGGCTAGAATACACTCGAGTGTATCCGGAGCGGAATACACTCAAGTAGTTTTTCATGATGCAATATTTTTTTTGAAAATCTAATCCGTTGATCTTATTAAACATCTCGTGAACAACTCATATGAAAAATTTGAGTACATTTGGATATGTATAGCTCATGTTATGAAGACCGCAAAAATTATGCATTTCAAATTAGTTTCGTGCGTCGATTTTGTTTCCCTTGGATGAGTGACTTACACTCATCCAAATGGGTTCAAAATTTGTATGTAGCCTAGTTATAGTATGACGGTGAAGATCAACGGTTTACATTTTGCAAAAAATAGTCTTGATATGCAAACACACTTGAGTGTATCCGTGCGATCCGTACACTCGAGTGTATTCTAGCCTGACTCTATATATATATATATATATATATATATATATATATATATATATAATTAAAATATGTACGATAATCAAGTGATGGTGTTATACTATATTCTAACAAAGTTTTATTACATAGTCTACAAGTATGCATAGATCTAGGTCCGCCCACCCCAAAACTTGCTTATTCCAGTCAAAAAAAATCTGGTCTAGTTTTATTGGTCTCTATCTTTTGGGTTTGTGTGTATCACGCTAAGATCGATCAAGATACTATCGTTCAAGCATGCGGACAAGTTTAAGTCATGGAGGAAAAGTTACTATCATTCATACATGTACAAGTTTTAAGTCATGGTACCTTCAAGTTGGGTAGACCCACAACAACCATATCCTTTATTTTTACTTTTTCCGTTGATAGGTAGGAGTAAGTGTTTTAATGTTGATGATAAGGCTAGAGAAAATTACCCTAGACCGCTAATAATGCCTTTGAAACCTCCAAGAAGCTTCACACACTTGGTAGCTCAACCACTAGCCAAAACCTTGTTTCGCAAAACAAGAAGATCTTTTGCATGCATTTAGGCGAAATAGACCCGAAGTGGTAATTTTACACACACAAAATCATTTGTTCCGCTGAAGAAACGACACTGAAATAGGAAAAAGGATTAAGAAACACCCCAGGTTTCTGTAGGTCGTTGCATTTTACTATATCAAATTCAACACAGTGCTCGCTTTATACACACACAAAATCATTTTTTAAGTGAAAAAGTATCAATGAAATGAAAAAGGGTTGTGAAACATCCCACATTTCTCTAGGTCAATAAGTTTTATAATATCAAACTAAAACACATGTTCAAAAAAAAACAAATTGTTTCGTCAAGTTTGAACATTGGTCCAAAAGGTTTTTGAGATCAATACATGTACAATTTGGCAAGATGACCCACAAACATACCGAAGGAGTGTGTTAACCTAGTGCATTGATTATTAAGGATAGAGCAGTACTAATTAATCAAGACCTTGTTTGAATTTTTCAGGAAATTAAAATCAATATAGAAATTAGCTATGCATAAGACATACACAACATGACTACCTCATTAATTTACAATGACTAAATTGTAATTCAATAAGAGAAAACTCCTACAACCTTTCTCACACTCTTTCATATACAGTATACATTTTTGTACATATCATATAATAATTGTTCAGCTGTAATTTCAAGTTATAACCATTTGAAAAAGAAAAAAAAAAGGAGCAAAACATCTCCGCCCAACCAAAACATATATGTTCACGGAATATTTGCTACGGCTCCAATATAATTTTCGTAGCAAATTCTTCAAAGTTGATTGATCATTGCAATGAATTCTTATCTGCATGTTGCAGGTCGTTAAGGCCACCTCAGACCTCCTAGAAGGCTACACAACATTTTGTACTATTTGACGTAAAGTGGGATAAATGCCACCAGGTATCTAGTCACAGGTTACTTAACTGAGATGGATTGAATGTGAACCTAATTCGAAAAGGTTCCTCGACACACAAAAAAAAACCATCCGAACTCATTCGTCATCGTAGCAAGGACTCTTATTCCAAAAGCTCATGAATTAGATAACCTGCGACGTCCGCATTTTAAAGGAAAGGGTGGGGTGTTGGTAGCACTAAGGTTTATGGTGAGATTTCACAAAGGAGCCTTGAACCTGGTGCTTCGGCCAATATTTTCTTCTTCGGAAGTTATAGTCATTAGAGCAAAAGCATATAGTAAATCACAATAAGTTCTTAACACTGCCCTTTCTAGCATCATATATCTTTCCAAGAAATAGCCAGAGGTAGGCCTCTCCAAACTCTGGTAGGAGATGCTGGCTGAAAAAATATTGACCAAACAGAACATGAAGGGGTGATAAGAAACGGTTTCATTCATTCATGAAGAAAAATGCTTACAAGAGCAGCCATTAGCATAATCATACAACAATCAGCTCCTCCGGCAACTGAATGAAAGTTTCATAGATACATATAATCTTAAGACGCAGTAGGTAGTATTCAGTCTTGTAACTATTCTCAATTATTAGCTCCAGGAACAGGCACAAGAGCAGGCTGTCAGATCTCCAACAAAGAAAATTCCCGGTGCTTCATCTGCACAAGCATAGATATTATGAATACTATCGGGGAGTAACGTACGTCTAATCCCATAAAAATTACATATGCTGTCTAATGCAACTGCATAAAGAAGGGAAAAATAATATTTAAATAATATAAGATTATATTATTAAATGGAATAATCCTGAATTCTGACTCGTATAATTATGTTGTTTGTCAAAAAATGGTACATTTTCCTACCAAAGATAAAATTAGTAATATGTGCATTTTAAATACAGAAACATTGCCCCTCAGCCAATATCTTATCAAATCCAATATCCAATAAACACATAAAATTTACATCATTTTTATGTATAGTTGTTTAGGGTGTTGCCCATGGACACCTAGATAGCCTAGGCTGGGGATGAGGAGGTCGGACAGTAGCTGCAGCTGTAGTTACAAAAAAGAAAAGGGAAAAAAAACGGAAGGAGGTCAACAACAGCAGCAGTAAAAGTGGAAAATAAAAAGGAGAAATGGGAGGAGCACTAAGAGGAAGCATTGGAGGAGGGGGAAGAGGAAGAGGAGGGGATAGCAGTAAAAAAAATCAAATAAGAAAGGAAAAAGACTAACCTGAAAGCGCCCAACTTCTGCTGCTTCTTGCTGCACACAAGGTTGCTGCTGTGCGGCTATGGGAGAAGAAAAATATGAAAGGGAGGGGAATAGGACTAAGAGGAGGCGGGGGCTGTGTGGTCGGTATCGCGGCATGGTGAGTGAGGGAATCAGGGAGGACCAGAGTTAGTTGCTTTTTTTTTCAGACTTAAACCAGGCCCATTTGATGCCCAGGCAGATCCATCTGTTGGCTAAATTGGACATTAGCATACCTTTTGTTTTGATGATGACAAACATTTCATTCTTGTGGATCTAGCGTGCTACTTGAGTATTTCAGGATTCAAGAAAATGAGAAGATCATACTAAGTGGACAGTTGAAGATCAATGCGCTTAAATGTTTAATATTTTCAGGATTGTACTCAAATATAAATTTTGTACAAATATATAATGTACAAGTACTTAGATATCATGTAAATCGTGTTAGATCTTCCTTATCCACCCAAAATCTCATCTTACACACACATGAAAACTTTAGGGTTGATAGGTTTCATATGAATCATCAATAGGACTTCACATAAATTGCAAATCCTTGCAAAAAGTTCTTCTCGGTCGACAAGTCGACCAAGAATCACTCGGTCGAAGACTCAGACAATTGAAAAATGACTTTACAAATCTTTAGTTTTGAGTCAATTTCGGTCGACAATATTGTCAGCCGAGATATAGTCGTTGTAATAGGTTTAAATAAGAGAGACATACATATAGCATTAGAGTCAGCTGAACCCAAACAATCATCCAATCGACAAGTTTGTGGACCGAGTCATCCGGTCGAAAATATTGTCGACCGAGAAAAACTCTGAAAACTTCACTTTTAACGAACATTTTAGCTGTTGCAACCCAACTACTTTCTACCTAACGGCTAGTTACCCACTAAGAACACTCTAGACACTCCCTAAAACGTCCCTAATCATTTGCAAACCATTCCTATAAATAGGAGAGGCATTAGAACACTCAAAACACACAAACTACACGTGAGCATCCATTCTAGACAGCAACAAATCTGAGATTCACTTGTTATTTTCTTCCTTGTGCTCTAAAGTTGTGTCCTATAGCTACAATCTCCTAGCCACCACATATAGCCACGTCCATGTTAAGTGGATAGGAGATCTATATGCTTGATATAGGATCAAAGCGATGTGCTTCATTGGTTAAGTATTTTCTTTCTTCCAATCTATTTCCTTTATATTGTATTTGTTCTCCTTGACCACTCCAAGTGTAAGAGGCTGTCTGAGGGAGGTTGCTTGAGGTTACTTCAAGAAGGTTGTTTCAAAGGACGTTGGAGCTACTTTTAGGTGAAGGCTATCTCAAGGAGGTGGAGCTACTTCAAGGTGGTGAAGGTTGCTCCAAAGTTACTTGAGGTTACTTCAAGAAGGCTTCTTGAAAAGACGATAAAACTATTTCTAAGTGAAGGTTATCTCAAGGTGGAGCTACTTCAAGGTTGTGAAAGTTGCTCCAAGGACTTGAAGTTACTTCAAGAAGGCTGCTTCAAGGAGGTTAAGGCTATTTCAAGGTGAAGGCTACTTCAAGGGTGTGGAAGGTGATTGTATTTTGTTGTAACATCCTTGCGAGGTAAATAAAATAAATCATTTTCAAAATCCCAATTGGAGACAATTGGGTAGTGGACTGACAAACTTTGATTCAAAGGTTGGAACCACACTAAATCAAAGTGTCTTCCTTGTTTTCTCCTTTGTTTTAAGTTTTCAATTCAATTTTAAAGTACCAAAAGCTCTATTCACCCCCCCCCCTCAAGATCTTTCACTGCTCAGGCCGCCTACTCTGCCCATTCAGGCTGGGCACCTAGAGTTGGGAGGCCGACCTGAGTGCCTAGACAACACAGCTTCTACTTAAGCAGTAGTTTATCTTAACAGCGGCGGGACAAAAGTGCTCAGCCCTTTCACTAAGAAAACAGCTAGGACAAGGTGACGAATGTAATTCAGGGTCTCCCTGTTACCACAATATTTAGATTTCCCTAATATCAGAAGTAATTGTAAGACAACATGAACAATTCAAAAATCACATTAACGATAGACATTTGACGCATTAAAAGAAAAATGTCAGAAAAGTGTGGAGATTAAAGTAGTAAATGAACTTGATGCTACTCCTACCACCCCTTATTTTAATCTCACCTCTCATTATGTTGTCTTTATTACTAAGACAGTGGATATACAAAGGATATCAGGATGCAATAGTAGTAGTTAGCATCAAAGATGGATGGGCCAAGATGTCGCTGATGAGAGAAAGATAAGAGTGATCGGTTCTCCCATATGCCAATGAGTCAATGACAGATCTTCAATTTTAACATCATCCGAACATGAAAAATCACCATCCCCTTTAGGGTTGTACATATACCGGTCCAGATCGGTGGACCGGACCGGACCACCTATTTGGCCCCGTCCGTTCTTGGACCGATTTGAATTTCGATCCAGTCCACGGTCTTATACTTTGAATCCGGTCTTCGGTCTGAGTCCAAAACAAATAAAAACCAGTCTCGACTGGTTAGACCAGTTATGTGACAAATATATGTGAATGTATTAATCAAATGCAATGTATAGAGATGTTATACCATAGTGGACTGCGCTATTATTTTAGATTTGCCAACGAAACATTAGTCTATTGGCCCAACAAATTGCGTTATTATGATGTTACGACGTTATTACAGATGTTGTTTCACACAATTTTTTGTTAGTGTAATTTTGTAGAGGCTCTTTATGAATATGGAATTAGTTTCTAATGTAACTTTCTGTTATCTAATAGAACTGTAATATTTGTAAAATGTAATGGATTCCAATAATGTTACAAATACAAGCATAGGCATCCTCTTTATATAGGATAGGAGTCCCTCATGACAGAGTTCACCAATATGAGAGAAAAGACAAGACACTAAAAAGTGCACAAAATAAAGAAATAACTATAAAAAAAATATTAGTACCCCCGCTTTATTGTCACAATACATAGGAATAGAGGCAGAATTTGAGACGTCGAAATCCCTTAGAAGTCCTTAAACCCACATCAGCTCACATGTAGTATGTGCTATGGGATCTAGCCACTATAGCCTGCTTTTTGCTTCTCCAAGTGACAAAGTTACTGCCTACAAATGTGCAATAACCCGAAGTAGATCTAGGATCAGCCCGGCTGCCAGCATAGCCCGAGTCAGAAAACTCAGAAATCTTACAGTGCCATTGTTCTTATATACAAAACTCTTTCCAAGTGAGTTTTTTAAGTATATAAGAATGTGGCACACAGCATCCCAATGACATTGTTGAGGTTTATCAAGATACATGCTAACAAGTCCAACTGCAGAAGTGATGTTTGCTCGCATAACTGACAGATAAATAAGTTTACCCACAAGTCTTCTATATTATTTGTTGTGAGGGTAAGAAGGAGAAGAATCATCACCCCAATTGGTATTCAGATCTAGAGGAGTACTTACTGGCGTGGCACCCAACACACCAATTTCTTACAGAAGATCAAGTTCATACTTGCGTTGATATAAACAAAATCCGAAAGCAGAATGTTACGTACACAGGATTTGATCTGACAGTGGCAAGAGGGTTGACCACATCCAGGTCCTGACGAGCCAAACCGACTGCATCCTCTGCTACAGCCACGGCCTCTGCCACGGTTAGTGTTGCCAGAACGAAATGCAAGAGTGGATGCCTTTGTGGATCCAATAGGAGAGGAAGAGACCGATGGCAGCCGCTAGACCCGTTTGAGAACATCTCCGAGCTTAAGGAGTAGATCACTAGATAGGATTTGATCCATGACTCTTGTAAAAGAAGTAGGCAGTCCAGCAAGGAATTGTACCAACTGAAGTTCTATCCGATATCATTAAATTTCAGTGATATCGGAAGTGAGGGGATGGTAAACTTCAAACTCATCCCACAGAGCACAGTATTGTTTATATTAATCTTCCATAGAAGTATTAGTAGTGAATTTCTTTTTAGCCATATTTTTTAAGAATTCAAAAACTTTCTTAAGATTTTGTTGGTGTGAGTACACATGTGCTAACTAATCCCACAAGGCCTTGAATGTTCTAAGGCATAAAAGCAATCGACCGATTTCAATTCGCATTGTTGACCATCCATGTCATTCTCCAAAGTCATCTTTGACCCACAAGTCATAGGCATGTTTAGTTTTTTTTCTCGTTAGCATTCTCAGACGAAAGAACAGGTCCTTTTGTGATCAGATGAGAGTACCGGCCTTGAGCCTTGGCGTACGACCCAAAAGAAATTGACCGTGTATGGTAGTTAGAACCATCCAATTTGACTGTGATCACACATTTCTGAAGTTATCAGTAGAGGCCATGTTGAAAGATAGTTTTAGATCAGTCCACACACGTTCTCAGTGAAACAAGACATAGGCATCAAGCAAGAATCTACTAAAGAGTTCCGAGGCCCAAAGATTGGGCATTGAAGATTGTTTTTATTTAAGAAACCAAGATCACATCATCATATTAGACTGACATGTGATGAAGTTGGATGGGAGGGAGCAAGTCCCTCCTGAAGATTAAGTTGAACCGAGGAGTGTTTTTTTTATATAGAGAACAGCCTTCTGATTACGAGGAACTCGGGACAAGATGAAGATAGTGACGGTGGAGGAGATGGTGAGTGGTTGGTGGTGGTGGGTTTAGGAGGGGTAAGGAATAGCGGCAGGCTAAGTGGAGGCGGCTAGGGACCTGATAGGGTTAGTCGGTGGCGGGTTGTTTAAGGTGGTGCAATGGATGTGGAGATAGGGAGATCAATTGGGTGGGGGTCGACGGGGTGAGGGATCGGACCGGGGGGGGGGGGGGGTTCGACAGGGTAGGGATGTCAATGGGGTGGTGGTCGACGAGGTAGGTAGGTCGATGGGGTAGGGAGATCGAGCGGCAGTTGGGTGAGGGGATAGACGGGGTAGAGGGGCTCAACGAGTGGAGGGGATCTGCAGAAGGATGATGAGGAGATGATTTGGATTGGCGAAAGGGAGGCGCAAGGTGATGGAGCGAGAAGACAGAGATGGGAGCAGCAACGGGAATAGGCGGAGAGGATAACATGCAGAAACTAGCAAAAAGAAAAGGAGAGAGAGGGGAACGAGAGGGGTGGAGGGTGGAAAGGGAAGGAGGCTAGGGAGGGTCAAACCACTCTGATACCATATAATATAATAGGATTCCAGTGATTGTATTGCAAATACAAGCATAGGCACCCTCCTTACACAGGATAGGAGTCCCTCATTATAGAGTTCACCAATATGGGATAAAAGAAAAGACAATAAAGAGTGCACAAAATAAATAATATTAATTGAGAAATCATCAAGGCTTTATTATTGAATTTTGTACTATGAGCCACAGTCAAACGTTATGTCTTTTTGAGAAATCATCATGGCTTCACTATTGACTTGCGTTCTATGGGCCACGGTCATACATATGTCTTTTGCTTTATATTATTTCTAATAGGAATAGGGTAACAACAATACTATGTTTTATACATTAAAGGAAAAGTACATCATAAACTTAGTTGGGCCATCCGACATGAATTTGTACAAGTTTGTTGCAATCTGTGTTGTACAGGTGCCCGCCTAAGCGGCGCCTAGGCTTATGTCAGCCCGCCTCAAACTGGGCGCCCAGCCCCTAATTGACCTAAGTTGTCGCCTAAAGCCTTTTGAGGCCCAAATTAAGCCAATTCAAGTCTAATTTAGCATAAATTAGACCTGAATTTGATCAAATTGAGTCATTTTATGGTTAAATTGGGTCTGATTTATCCCAAACGGGGTCAATTTAGGGAAGGCATGCTTCATTTGGGGGGAAAACATCCCTGATTTGGGGGAATTTGGTCTGATTTGGTCATGTAAGGCCTCGTTTAGATCAACATAGGGAAATTCAGGGTTAGTTAGGTTCGATTTGGTCATATTATGCAAATTAGGTTTGATTTTAGACCAAATTATGTCAAATTTGAGCATATTAGGTCTGTTTTGGGAAAAAGAAGTCTGATTTTGGGGAAATGGTCTGATATGGGAGATTAGGTCTAATTTAGCCAAACTAGATATTGTTTAGGTCAATTTAGGGAAAATTTGGGGTAATTAGGTCTGATTGGATCATAATATACAAAATTAGGTTTTATTTAGGCCAAATCATGTCAAAATTGGGCACATTAGGTCTAATTTAGGGGAAACAAGTATAATTTTGGGGATATTGTTCAAAATTGGATGACTAAGTCTTATTTAGCCAAATTTTGTCTCATTTAGGTGAATGTATGAAAAAATTATGGAAATTGGGATTTATCAGGTCATGGTATACAAAATCAGGTCTGGTTTAGGCAAAAATTAGGGTAAAATAGGTCAAATTTGGATCAAATGAGTTCAAATTAGGGCCAATCAGTTCTAGTTTAGGTCTTGTTAGTTTTGATTTAGCCTAAATTCTACATAATAGTATTATACATGTTTAGCTTTCTGATTTCTATATGAATTTTGTTTAGGTAAAACCTCCACAATTCAATCCATATCTAATGATTTTGTTGCTTTCTTCATACGATGCTAGAACATTGATTGCATATTTATCATGTATATTTATGTGTAAGGATTGTATTTTTCAAAAAAATTAAATATATTTGTTAAAATAAAAAATATATAAAAACGCCTGGAAATGCCTGGGCCTCGGCCTAGGGGCCTAGGTTGTCTGGGCGTCCCCCTGGAACACATGGTCGCTTATACAGCATGGTTGCAATAATAGTCATTTTAGTTATATTTTTGCAATGACCATTACAATGAAGTAGAGAGATCAAATTGAATCGGTCAACTCTCGGTCCAATCCCAGTCTACTCTCAGTTCGTCCCGGATTTTTATGGTCCAGACTAAACCAGACCGCGTTTTGTACGGTCTAGTCCTCGATCCAAGAATTTTTCCTTGTTTGGTTTGAATCCAGTCCAAGTTTGGACCGAAGTACAGCCCTAGTCCCCAATATCTTTGACTCCCCGCTGCAATCATGATCTTGTTGCCTAATGTACAATCATCCCTCCCTACCAACTTACTCATCCATCAAATAAAAGGGAGAAAAGGATCTTGCTTGCACATTAGGGATTGTATTCACAAACTTACATTATCTTGGATATCAAATACGGTGCAAAAATAAGTTGTTGCTCCTAGAATTTATAATACATTTACAATGGTATCAACAAGCCCTCTAGTACTTGTTAATTTCAATACATGGCTTTGATAAAGCCACGGATAAGTTTCAGAAAAAATAACATTGTTTTCTTGGTTTAAGATAATCAATGTTTCTATATCCCTCGATTTACTCATTGATATTAAACCCAAGAACATTGTCTTTTCCCATATCTTTCTCCTTCTGTAATCAGTAATAAAGAGGTGTAGATAACATTCTCTAACCCCTTTGCACTCATTTGGCCATCTCAGTGGCCCTCTTCTATGCAAAAGGCTTCGCGCTAAGGTCCTCTTCCCTATTGTCATGAAGACAGGATGTAGAGGGATCTGATTGTTCAATTAACCCCCAGATGCTCAAGCTAAGAGAATAGCCACTGTGAGACATTCTGATCTTCCCGAGGTCTGCGGCCTCAATTGCCACGGCTGAAACAATTTCCACGTTCTCTAGAAACCCCAACCACCCCACCCCACCCCCTTGTACTTCACGGTAGGGGTGTAAATGTTGCGGATACGGTGCGAGTCTGGCCATACCCATACCCATTTAATTTAGCAGGTTTGGTTCAAGTTTCTGGACCTGCATAATAAAAATTTAGCCCCACACCATACCAGTACCCGTAATAATAGCGGGTTTGCAGTGCAAGTAAGCGGTTCTATATAAACATAATATTATTTGTGTGAGAAAAATTATGAATGTATACATTTTAATACAACGAGATAGTGCTATTATATAGGGTATAAACATGCAACAATTATATTAAATAACATAATACATTGTAGATTAAAGATTCGTTTAGTTAATTATTTACATATTTGTAGTTATCGTCATAGTATTTTAATTATGTAGCATATCATGTGATTATTTTGATTTTAAATTTACATATGTTCCTCATGACTGTAAATTGTAATTGGAATAATTCTCAATTGGATGACTAGTCATAACCTTATTATAATCAAAGTAATATGTGATCTTAAGTATTATAGTAATTAGACTAGTAAACTAAGATATAATAGCATATTATTTAAGTAGTTATTCATGTATAGCAGGTAGTGATGGGCACAAAATCAAACCAAACAATTAAACTCAACCAAAACCAAACCAAACCAAGCCAACCAGCTTGGTTTGGCTAGATCTTACGGAAGCAGATGGTTTGGTATGGTTCTAAAAAATTTCAAACTATTAACCAATGGTTCGGTTTAGTTTGAGGGTGCAGTTTGACCAAACCAAACTGAACCCATTTGTATATATACTTATATTGTAAAAAATAATTATCTAAACTAAAATTTATGATACTCAATAAGTTTGTGTATGTTAATGCGTAAGCAAATACTAAATAAACAAAAATAAGCCTTACAAATTTCATACTATGATATAAGGCATACTTATTTTAAGTTTGTTGGACGTTGTCTACTTAAGTTTATATATGTATTCTTATATTACCCATTTTTAAATAATGATTTTTATATGATTTATCATAGTAGATGCCTTGATTGAGATGACAAAAAAATGATTATTTGTTCATAAAAAAGATAGTATGAAGTTTCATTGTTCCTCATCTAATAGTTTGAAATCAAACTAACCCAGACCAAAACCACATATCAACAGCTCAGTTCGGTTTGGTTTTGGACTAGCTAACGGTTTGGTTTGGTTTGAAAATTTCATAAACCGATATGTATGGTTCGGTTTGTAGTTTTAAGGGTAAACTGAACCAAACCAAACTATTCCCACCCCTAATAGCGGGTACACGGGTCTCCAGGTCTGGGTCTAAGCATACCCACTAGTGGACCCGCTTATATGCAGTCCATGGGTATGCAGTCCATGATTCTGCGGGCCCAAAAATTTAGACCAATGTCGGGTTTTACAGGGTCCGAATTTGCTGGTCCGCGGGTCTACCCATACCCATTTACAGCCCTATTTCACGGGTAGCTCTAGTCATCCCTACCTAAGCCAACTCAGGAAGCACAACAAGTTGGAGTTGACCGCCCTACCCCCAAAGCCAACTCAGGAAGCACAACAAGTTGGACATGGCCTCCCTACCCCCAAAGCCAATTTCCACCTTCACATGACGCAGAGAAAAGAGAAAGTTTTCCATGGATTACCTCATCCCAGATTCTCCTCCACCCTAAACCGCCAGTGCCGGAGCAACTCAAGGTTTGTTCCTGCATCTTTCCTCTATCCCAAAGATCAGGTATCTTGCCCTAAGTTCGCAAGGCCAAGGCTCGTTGCTTTCCACTGATTTTCTGTTGCAACAAAGGCCAGTCAATATGACTCCTGACCGCTTTTGTAACACCCTCTCACCTATAGGATGTAGTGAACGAGTTTGGTTTCTGCTCACCTCCTTGCCAACAAAGTTGAGTTTTAGCTTTGTTGCATAGTGATGAGTATCAGTCAACCTAAAGGCTGCAGGCTGCAGCATGTCTAGAGATCAAGACAGTTTAACGAGATTGAAGCTTGACCCTGTCCTGGTTTCACACACTCCACTAAGCGGATTTGCCCTCTGATCAGACAAAGGGAAGGGGGTGGGGGATATCGTAGGCAATTTTGCTTTTCTAAGTACTGTTGTTGATCATTAAAAGCAGCTAGAAATTTAGGAAACACGGGAGAACTGAGAACAAATAGAAGACAGTACACTAAATCAACAGTAAACTGAGATTTGCATGATTTCAAAGATTGTTCGAATATAGTTAATAACAGCAGAGACCAAAACTAGTCATTTGTGAGAAAAAAAATTCAGAAAATAGTCTGAGTTATTTTTTACTTCGAAAGTCTAAAGACCTTAGAAATGGGAAATGAGATGTTTGATTTTTGAAGTAATGATCCATCACTAAAAATGGAATAAGAAATTCATATACATATTCCTGATATTCTAAATGACCAGAATAATATTTGTGCACTAGTTGTAGCGTGGTAGACTAGCTTTGTTGCATAGTGAGGAGTGTCAGTCAACCTAAAAGGTTGCAGCATGTCTAGAGGTCAGGGAGCTTAACAAGATCGGAGTTTGACCCTGTCCTGGTTTCACACACTCTCCACTAAGCAGATTTGCCCTCTGATCAGACCAGGGGAAGGGGGTGGTGGAATATAGTAGGCAATGTTGCTTTTCTAAGTACTGTTGTTGATCATTAAAAGCAGCTAGAAATCTTCTAAACACGAGAGAAATCAGAACAAATAAAAGACAACTACACTGAATCAACAGTAAACTGAGATTTGCATGATTTCAAACATTGTCCAAATATAACTAATAAGAGCAGAGACCAAACTACTCATTTGTTAGAGAAGTTTTTTATAAAAGTCTTTATTTTTTACTTCGAAAGTCTATAGACTATAGAAATAGGAAATAAGATGTTTGATTTTGGATGTAATGATCCATCACTAGAAATGGAATAGGAAATTCATATACATATTTCTGAGATTATAAATGACCAGAATAATATTGGTGCACCAGTTGTAGCGTGTTAGACTAGCTGCATTGTAGCCCATTGCAGGTTCCCCACCCGGGACATTTGTTGCGATAAGAATGGGTTGGACACAAATCACAACAAGCAGTATTCGGTGCTCATCGCACCAATTATCATCTCATTAGTATGCTTTATGTTTCTTGAATAGATTTTATTGATGCTCTTGCCTTCTGTTTGTAGCCATGACCTAGTGTTTCAAAACAGATTTTACATCCACTCATTTGCATACAATTGATAAATGTATATAGAGCCGTAGCTATTTGTGTTGTTTTTGCTCTTGCTGTTTCGTGGATAATGAGCCGATTTTACATTGAATTTAATTATTTTTGTCATTATATAATTAGAAAACATGGTTGGAACTGAGGCTTAGAAGATGATGATGATGATTATCATAATATAATTATAAACTTCCCTCAGTTGGAACGACGAGGTCAGTGGGGATCTTTCAACACTTCCAGCTTGAGGCAAATATTTCTCGGAGTAAATCGCGATTGAATTAATGAGGCGGTAACAAAGTCTAACCTCAAAGCGTTATTTTTTGGGGAGGCTCTTCTTTTTTTGTTCGCTCAATGCAGGAGTCCCAGATATAAAAAATTTACATAATCTTATAATCTAGTCCAAGGAAAGTACATGGTCAATGACTCTGGTTTTTACTTTAGGTGTTCCTGCTTTAATAATTGCTACATGTGCATGATCAGATTTCATGGGCTTTGGTTGTCACAATTGATTATGAGATAGATGACATTTCCCAAGCTATTCTACACAGGCATGTTCAATTTCCTTAAGCATATACACACCAAATTCATGTTTTTCCTTGCTCTTATTATAAGCTTAGAAAGAGATCCTTGCAGGTGCTCCTTCCCTTCTCATAAGTAATTTGTAAACATCAATGCTCATATCTCTAACTAGCACATGCCCCCAAGCATCAAAGCCCTCTAGTTGAGCACATAATGACTTGTGGCAACGTGGAATAAGCTCCCTTTGTTAGCAGTTACCCATCCAATTGTGGGATTCTAAAATCATTAATTTAACGTCGACCTCATGAGAAGCCATCCAAATAAATTGGGAGCATGTTTTACATTAATTTGTGTTGTGGCAATTCTACTATACAATGTGTTAAGTTGTTAACCACAGCTAGCATGTGTCTAGCTGTGCAAGGCATTACAGTTGACAACAAAGTTGAAATAAGAAGTGTAACCATGCATAACAAATGCCTCATCCCAGTGCTACATGAGCATACAGGTTCATCAGTATCATCAAGTCGCTCCGCAGAGTAGAGTGCAAAAATACATTATATTGTAAAGAATAAAAGGGGAGGGAGATAAAATGTTTTGATTAGTTATAATACTATGAAACCCTAAAATAGGATGAAATGGTTTAGAGGATATTTATTGAACTGACTTCACGAACAAGATTCTAGCTTAGACCCACAGGACTACACACTATAAGTGACTCTAATGCTCCTCAATGTGGAGACCAGCTTGGAGTTAGCAACACATTTCAGGCCCTAGACAAAACATCATCATCATTTAAGCCCCAATCTGTCGGGGTCTGACGCATGGATCCTTCTAAAAATAAACCTTGTCATGGATTAGATCCGCTTCAAGATATAAAGATTCAAAATTTCAAGTTATAAGCTCTTCCCAAGTTAATTTAGATACGCCTCTTCCACTTACAGTGCTTGCCTGAATAGTACTGTGTTTGTATTGGTGCATTTGTCAATATGTCTTGCACGTGTTCATACCATCTCAAGTAACCTTCAAATAACTTGTCATCCATACTTGTCACCCACATTAGGTTCCTTATATAATTTCCCCTTGTCTTTAACCTCGTCCTTCTAAGGCTACATTCATCTTGTTGAGATCATACTGCATCACCGCCTGACTTCACTTTAATGTAGTGCAACTTGTTGTATAGTTGTTCTATCAAATTTACTTTATAATCAGAGTGGTATTTTGCAATCATATACTACTCATGCGACAAATATCATCTTGAACATTGACATCCATTTGAATGAACCTAAGTAATGAAACTAATCCCATTTCGATATTATCCAATCCATCCAACTTGGCACAACTATTCACCAATCACAATTCTAGATTGGCCGAAATTGGAATGTACTTAATCTATTTTGTTTCCATAGATCTTAAATTCATTAAATCCAATGCATCTCATCAAATATCAACTTTATTATTCAATTTTTATAGTTTCATCAATGAGCACAGTACCGTTAGTTGAGACCTTGTTTCTTCACCGCCCGACATCCATTCCCGTATAGCATGGCTAGTTGTATAGCTATTATATAAAAACTAACTTTTGAATCTGAGAAGAATCTTTTGGTCATATACTACTCCATATGCACTCCACCATTTCAACCGTTCTGACGTGATCGTGACAAACATAATCTTGAACATCACCTCTAGTTTGAGCCATATCGTTGTTTGACTTGATTCATAGTGATAGGGGGGTTTCATGGCTATCGATAATGAATGTTCTTTTTAGATTAGTTTTCTCTAATGACTAGGATCATTATACACTCTTCGTCATCTCGGAGTGATGAAATAAGTGACTGCTTGAGGATCCAACTGGTTGGGGATTTTTTCACATATCTTGGGGTTCCAATTGCTAGGACCCATCCAAAGTCGGCCATGTTCGAACCTCTTATGGAGCGATTATAGGGGGAAATGGCATCATGGAAGTGCCAACTACTCTCTTTCACGGGGTGTATGATCTTGGTCAAGCACACTCTTGCATCGATACCTATCTATACCATAGTGGTGATTGGTATACCGATGAAGACTATGCAAAAGATGGAAATAATGTTTTCTAGATCCTTGTGGTATGGGAGGGATAATACGACCAAGAAGGTGTGGGTGGCCTGGAAATACACGACCAAGTAGATGAAGGATGGGGGGCTAGGCTTCACTCCTTTGAAGATCACTTTTGAAGCTTTTGAGATGACGGTTGTCTGGGAGGTTATCACTGGTAGCTCAAGATGGGCCTGATATTGTAGAGAAGTATAAGCGCATTAGAGTGGGGCGAAACCCTGACTACCCCCATTCTCTTCAACTGACAGCAAAGCCATCTTACCAATGGAAGATTTTGGAAAACATTTCCGAGAGTGATGTCATATATCATATGGATGGTGAGTAGAGGAAGAATTTCCTTTTGATTTGACAAGTGGTGATCTAAAGTGCTAGTTGCATACGCAAGAAGACCGACACAGACTAGTTTTAGGCTGCGAGTTGCAGATTTTTGGTTAGAGGAAGAAGATTGTTGGAACTGGGATGCTATTGGTTTGATCCTCCTCCCTGAGGGCATCAACCCGATTATTGACTCAATGCAGTTCATTCATGATAAAGATGACCGTCCAGTTTGGACATGAACATGAAAAGGATGCTTCGCTGTCAGAGAGGCAAAGGTTTTGTTGTTGGGACAAGACCATGAGATCTTGCAAACCTAGCATCTTGTATGGGAGAAGGACGAGATTCCAAGGGCTATTGTCCTTGTTTGGAGGATGATGAGAAAAGCTATTGCTACAGACGACAATATAGCTAGATGTATGATTCGCACTGTCTCTAAATGATGTTGTTGGGAATAACCAACAGCAGAAACATTGGATCATATGTCCATTCATAGTGAACTTGCAACTTTTCTATAAGTCATTTTCAGAAGGGGGAGAGAGGGGCTCAGACAATGTAAGCAGCTGGATGGCGGACATAGAAAATGTTGATCCTGCAAAATCATATGAGGGATGTCTTAAAAACTTGTTACCAATTTTGATATTCTAGACTATATGGAGGGTTCGGTGCAAGAGAAAATTTGAAGGTCATGGGCTGAATCGGTGAAATGAAAAACGTGACTTGATCGGCTCAACAACCCAGCCGTTTAATTTGCCCCCTCAGTGTCAATTAATCGCCCCCTAAAAAAAGGCCGATTTTTTCCCGCTTAACCCCCTTGATCGGCCACTCAGATCGGGTTTTTTAAAAAAAACTGCTGCAAGCCTATATTATTAAGTAATTTTGAAAGTATAATTATTATTGACTGTAATATATTAAACTTATATATATTACATGTTCTATGATAAGCCTTAGTTAATTTAAAATGCATACTTTGTATGTAAGCCATAACAATAGGGAACTGTTGTATATCCAAGTAAATTACATGTACTATTATCATGATATAGATTTTAGAATGCATACTTTGATTGATTGTACTGCTGTAATGTATGATTAGGTGATGATATATAAATGTAGCAATCAGTTAGTAAGGTATCATTGATAAGCCTGTTGTAATGTGATGCAAAATAGTTATTGTATCATGTATACATGATACTTATCGTTTTATAGTTGTATAGGGTGTTTTATGTGTAACAAGTTCATTGTTCAATATTTAAGCTATAATCATTGTTTTATAGTTGTGTTATAAAGTATTTGGGTGTTTAGTATTGTTGTTTAGGGTGTTTAGATATGTATAAAGGTTTCAAAAAACATAGTATTTATATGCATATATGTGTAATTTTCTTATAAAATTGTATAGAAAATCAAACCCAGCTTTTTCAAAAATCGGCCACTTACCACTTAACCAGTTACAAGGTGTTGTTTGCACGCTTACAGCTTAACGCTTTTTAAAACATTGGGCTGAATCCTAGACAAGCCTGGAAGGAAATCGTGGACATAATTGAGATGAAAAGTCAGAATAGACAGAATAGACATTTTAGAAGACTGGAAAAGCTGGAATTTCGTCATGCAGCAAGGAGTCAGGGTTTCGGAGAACCACACCCAATGCTTAGGCATCTGGAGATTGACGTGCTTCAAAGCCTCAAACTAAATATTGTTGTTGGAAGGGAGAAGAGAAACATGGGAGCAAAGTCGAGATGGGCCGCTGGTATTGCAAGGAGATTCAATGGGACTATGGTGCTAGCGTTCATAGCAAAGTTAAATGCTACGAATTACTTCCTTGTGTGCACTCAAGCTGTTATTGTTGGTCTAAAAGTCTGTGAGGAGGCCAAGCTGGTAGTGAAACCATGGAGTCTGATGATCTTACAATGATAAAGATGTTGAAGCTAGATGGGATGGGAGGTACAAATGAAGATCACCCCTCATATCAAAGTGATACAGGATGTTATGGAGCATGTCCGGGATGACTAATAGTGTAGCTATAGAGATAGGAAGACTTGGTGATTCGAGTGTGAATATGGTGGTGTACAGATATCCCTCTGCCTTCTCTCAACGCATGAGGGAACTGATCCAGCTTGAAGCGTTGGGCACATTTTACATTTAATAGTTTTTGGACAGATACTGGATCGGTATAGGGTAGTTAGAGGTGGTTGACAGTTGAGATTTTTTGGGGTGTTTTTTTGGACTTTTTGATACGTTTGTTTTGTGCACGGTTGAGAGGAAGCATGGGTGTCTCTATAGGTGGATATGAAAGAAGGTGTCCTTTGTATAGTGTGACGTTTTAGATGATAGTTTTTTGCTAGGGAGGACTAGATGAATGGAACCTTCAATTTAAAAAAAAAACATTTATAAGATTCTTTATAGCTTCCTGACATTTTTTCACAGTTTAAACCAAGTATAACTATAACAATATGCCAACATTAGCAAGTTGATGGTTACACTAAAATGCAAGAAAACACTGTAGCCAGTGTTATTAATATCCGGTTGGACCTTCCGGTTCAACGGCTCGAACCTTGAACCAGCACTCCTACCAGTTCGGTTATTGTATAAACCCGGGAATACCGGTCCAACTAGTCATATGGCCGGTCCAACCTCTCAGACCTGACCGGTCCACCGGTTAATTGGTTGAACCGGTTTGATAAAGCAAACCTTCTATCTCTGCCAATGAGAGGGTGACTATAATTTCCTCTCCACCTCTCAACACGTGACCCATTCTTGGGCATAGACACAAACTAAAACCCACACCCCTAGTTTTCCCAACCCCAACTTTCACGAGAACTTCCGCGCTATCTGATGAAAAGGGGGTGTAATTATGTTTAGGATCATCTTGTGATAATGAAATTTGGATTTTGAAGTATTATTTTGTGTGAAATATTAGTATGTTGTGATGTTTGAGGTTGACCTTAATGTGGGTTTTAAAAAATTGTACCTATACCTTCATCATAGTTGGACTATGTCATAGTTTGCCTATATTTTTAGCATACTAATGTTATCTCTTATGCATCGTTGATGTTACCGGTTGAATCGGTTTGACCTATTCATAGTTTGTCTATATTTTTAGCATACTAATGTTATCTCTTATGCATTGTTGATGTTACCGGTTGAACCGGTTCAACCATAGGTCAAACCGGTTAACCGGGAACCAGTAGCCTCAGCGGTTCGATGACCAGTCCGGTCTTAATAACTTCGACTGTAGATTATATAATTTGAATATTACCTACGATCAACGCCCCTTTAAGTATTTCTACCACTTTCACTAAAACATGGTAGCTAAGAATTCTACAATAGTAACAGGAAACAGCTAATAACTATTCTCACGTATCGACATTAACTACTCATGAAGCCAATATCAATAACTTCTTGGGTCCAATTGATTTTTTTTTGGGGGGGAGGGGGTACTAAATTGCATCCTTGGAAGGAAAAAGTCCCCTCGATGGATTTGTGTGGAACAGGAACCAGAGTGAATATTAAAATATTCCTTCAAAATTTCTGGATTATATGGGATGTCACTACGTAAACCAAGCCGGTGAGCAGTTGCCCAGCTGGTCACAGCTCAGGGCCCCTCACAAAGTGTCCCAGGTTCAACTCTCGCTGGAAGCTTTACTCGTAAAAGAATTTTTTGCAGCGTCATCCGGCCTCTGATGCGACTTATTGAGATATCGGTGTGCGGACGCACGGGTCTCCCGGGTTTACCATCCCTACTATCTGGGCCTCCGCCTAGGGGGGTGGGTTTCCCCTAGGGATGGCAATTAAATCCATAAACCAATGGATTCCCGTAAACCAAACCACCCCATCCCATTTTTCTGGTCACCCGACACTGACTGGGCTAATGGTGCGGACATCCAAAAGTAACCGGGGGTGTGGTTTGGGAGATGAGAATCTACCGAAACAACCACAACAGATATCACGTCTTCTGCGTGACGAAGCAATGAAATTTGAATAGCCAAGGATTCTGTTAATTGCGACTGTCAATTTCACAAATCGCTCCTGCTGTTTAGCGGCTGACAGTTGTGTATAAAGCGTGTGAGCATGCACCTATGCACACATGCAATATGCTAGTTTGGTTGAAAGGGTAACCGTGGTTGTCCACTGATTTATAAAATGGAGTGGGCACCCGCTCCACTCTTTTTACGTGTGGTATGAGCGGATGGGGGAATGGTTGATGCCAAACCGCACCATTGCCATCCCTAGTTTCCCCCGGCAAACTAAAAAAAAAACATACAAAGATTGTTCATCTATTTTAACTGCATGCCTTCCTGAAGCAATTTAATGAAAAGGGTATCCAAAAAATAAAAACAAATTAATACCTGGAATCAAGAGCACCATTCCCGAGCGTTCTGAAACATCCGCAGCCAAGGACTAGGCCCTGTTGTGTCAACTTCCCATTCTTTAGGATACCATGGATATTGCCACATCATGAAGCAACGTTCAGGGTGTGGCATCATGGCAAGATGTCTTCCATTTGGTGAACAAAGTGCTGCAATCCCTAATGGAGAGCCATTCGGATTGAAAGGATACATCTCAGTAGCACTTCCATCATCATCACAGTATCTCAAAGGAGCCAAATCAGACTGCACTATACTATCCATAATTTTCTTGTTAGGGAAGTATGCCCTCCCCTCACCATGAGCTGCCCAAACACCCAAGCTACTGCCCTGCATTCCCTTAAACATTATAGCCGGTGAATCTCCTATTCTCACACTCGAAAACCGACACTCAAAACGGCCTGATTCATTGTGAATAAATCTTGGTTGTGATATATCTCCACCTAGACCAAGTGAAGCGCCTATATCCGGGCCAGGCACCCATCCAAGCAGAGCCATTAGCTGGCAACCATTACATACTCCTAAGCTGAAAGTGTCTGGTCGATTGTAAAATTCCTGGAATTGCCCAAGTAAAGGCTGGTTAAACCTAATAGCTGCAGACCAACCTTTTGCAGAATCAAGAACATCAGCATAGCTAAATCCTCCAACAAAAGCAAGCCCACGAAAATCATTAAGAGAAATATGACCATCTAATAGATCAGACATCGCAACATCCCAGGTTTCAAAACCAGCAGCAGAAAATGCAGCAGACATCTCTCTGTCACCATTGCTTCCTTCCTCACGAATAATGGCCACCTTTGGCTTCACATTCGCTGCAAGGAATTTTTTATCTGTGAATTGAGGTGTAAAGGACAACTTCCACTTTGGTGCATGCCTAGATCTTAAGCCTTCTCTCTCAAGTTCTACACATGAAGCCAATCGTTGTAGTGACTCAAGCTGAAAGCTCGTATTCTCCCACATGTCTCTAAGGACAGTCATATCTTCTTCAAGTCGCACAGCACCATCAACCAGTACACTAATTTCAGATGATGACCTCACAGAGCCAATGACATCTACGGATACTCCAGCATTTTTAAATCTTTCAAGCACCACGCTTAAATTCCTTGAGTCAACCTCCATAACAAGTCCCAGTTCTTCTGCAAATAAAGCATGGAAAATACTCTTATTCCTTGAAGACAAGTCCAACTGCACACCACAATTTCCAGCAAATGCCATCTCAAGGACACACGTCAATATTCCACCATCGCTGATATCATGACCAGCAGATATCAACTTCTCCGACAGAAGATCCTGGACGGAGTCAAAAGCCTTTTTAAAGTATAAAACATCATCTAGATCAGGACATTCATCGCCAATTTGACCAAAAACCTGTGCAAGAGCTGAACCCCCAAGACGCCTTTTCCCTTTAGCCAGGTCAACATGCAGAAGAATACCATCATTTCCTAACTTCAAGTCCGGAGTCACTGTTAGTGTTATATCAGGACAGGTCACATAGGCACTGATCACAAGATTTCCAGGAGCTTTAACAACCTCCCCCGACACACGAGCAGCCATTGACAGACTGTCTTTCCCGCCATCAATTGCTATTCCCAGTTCAATCATAGATTCAGAAAGGGCAACAGCAGCATCATACATATCAGCTCCTTCACCATCAAGCTTGGCAGCATACATCCAGTTGCCACTCGCCTTGACATCACTAAGAGATGTAACTTTAGCCCAAACTAGGTTGGTTAGTGCTTCTCCAACTGCCAATCTTGCCATTGATTTAGGATCAACTAAACCCTTTATAGGTTGCTCGCCTATAGCACATGCACCACCAGTAATGTTGGTATATGATTGAGCAATCACCGCAACATCAGATAGAGGAAGCTGCAAGGGTCCAACTGTCTGCTGTTGTGCTACTAGACCTGTAACACATCTGTCAACTTTTGTGGTTAAGAAGCGTTTTGAACAAACAGAGGGAAGTATTAGGACCCTCTTCAGAGCATCAAGCAATGTTGTCCCAGGAGCAATATCTAGTGGCTCTGACACCTTTTTCACACGCTTAAATTCAAATGATTTTTGAGGCATATCCCCTAGAACTTTTTCAAGTTCGAGGTCTACAAAAGGTGGTGGGGTTGGAAGACCTTTAGATTGACATTCCTCCACAGCCATACTGTCAATTAGAACAATTTTCCCCTCACCGTTAATGATTCCAATAACTGCCATGGATACCCTTTCTCTTTTACAGATGGACTCTAACAACTTGCGGCTTTCAGGCTTCACCAATATAGCATCCTGTTCTTGGTATTCCGCACCCCATATCTCAAGAACTGACATTGTATTATCACCAAGTACGACAGCACGGATGTCAATCTCAGCTCCTTGAGGATAAATTATTTCCTTAACCACATTGCAATTACCACCTGCTCCTTGGTCATGTATGCTGATAATAGGGTTCTTGTCGCCCATCTCAACACATGCTCTAACCACACGATAGAGCTTTTGAGCCATTTCAGCATCCCCTCTTTGCACAGCATTAAAATCCAAATCTGCATCATTTTGTCCGCTGACCATGCTAGAAGCGGCACCGCCACCCATACCGATACGGTAAGCAGGTCCTCCAATTTTTACAACAAGCATTCCAATCTCAGGTTCTCCTTTCACTATATGAGAGTGATCTATCTGCCCAATCCCTGCACTGAACATTATAGGTTTCAACCACTCACGTCTTTCACCGCATGGAAGCCTCATACCAAATGTCCTAGTGTACCCTTGGATTAGAGGTTCACCGAATTTATTACCATAGTCAGAGGCACCATCGCTAGCATCGATCAAAATCTGCAAAGGAGGAGCCAAGTTGGATGGATATGCAAAGGACGGATCTTCCCAAGGAGCATATGACCCTTCGATCTGAAGATTTCCAACACAGTAGCCAGCTGTTGAAGCAACAACGATGGAACCCCTTCCAGTTGCATGAGTATCTCTAATTCGACCTCCAGCTCCTGTCTCAGCACCAGGATAAGGAGCTACTGCACATGGGAAATTGTGAGTCTCAGCTGTAAACAAAATATCAAGATCAAGTTTGGAGGCAGAGAGTGGAGATGTCAGGCCAGACTTGACAGGCCGCAATGCATCCACCTGGAAGCCTTTGATAGCACTTGAATTGTCCTTGAATCCGATTACAGAATTGTTTGGATTGGCCTTTAATGTTCCTTTAACAATTTTCATGAGGGTACTGCTGGTAGGCTTTCCATCAATAATAAGTTGGCCATTGAAGAACCAATGCCTGCTGTGCTCGCTATTTGATTGTGCAATGTCAAACAGTTCAACTGTTGTTGGATTGCGCTTGATGTCATCTCTAAACAGATGTGTGTAGTATTGAATATCTTGGTCGTCAAATGCTAGGCCCATCTTCACATTTATTTCTTCTAAGGCAGCTTTTCCTCTCTCCATGACAGGGACAACGGTCACAGGCTCTGGCAAGACATTTGACTTGAATGATACAAGCCTGCTGGGATACATACACTCTGTCATTCTATCATGAACCATGGCTGCAAATTCATTGATTTGCTGCTCCGTTATTGAATCGCTTCCAGCCCTAACATAAAGCAGATATCGTCTAGAGCGCTCCATGCGTGTCACCTCTGTCAGCGTGCATGATTGGCAAATGGATACTGCATTCGCAGACCAAGCAGTAGTAAAAGAAAGGCGAGGACCCACCTCAACCAACACCGCCGACTGACCTACGGCCTCTTTCTCCAGGAAACTCTCGGCATTCAAATTCTGTGGTTCGTATGTCTCCTGAAGGAGCCATTGGAGCGTCGAGAGCTTCTCGCTGGACAGAGCAGAACTAATACCAACATTGAAGCACTGTTCAGTTTTGATAGCAATGATCTGGCTGGAAATCTTTGACTGGACCTTCCTGAGTAGCTCTGCGGTTGCATTGTCCTGAAGAAGTGGGATCCGGTAGAAATGAATAATCTGCTCGGAATCATCCACTCCGCTGCTTCCTTTTCCAGTGGAGGTGTCTACCTCCCCGGAAATAATAGCTCTTGGATTCAGTAGACGTGGCAACTGTGAGGAGGCACTTCTAGTAAAAACCCCAGGGAAGCGGTGATTGCGCAGAGGACAGGATGATGATGAATGGTGATTTTTCTTGTGCGACCTTCTGTGGAATAAAGCGCCTGGTTTGTGTGAACACCCCTGAAAAGATAATGAAAAATAAGCGTTACCAACTGAAACTAGATGTCACTTGAAAGAATGGAGTGGCAAAGACTAAGGTGTGACACTACGACTTAAAAAAGCACATGTCTGAATGGTGAAAAAGAATAGTTAATTAACCATAAGAGTAATAAACACCTGCAACTGTAGAAGATTTGTCACTGCAAGCTTGCCCAGTGCAGCCATGGTACACTCAATTTGTCTGCAGATTCCCAAATGCAAAATCAGATAATTCCACAGTAAATAGATATCGCTAAAACTAAAAGCAATCCATAGGATGGGAAAACAAGGTTTTCAGAACGAGACAGGAGACAAAACAAAAGTTATCAGTTCACGACACACAAACACAGAGATGCTATAAAAAGAGTAGAGATGATTGACGCTCCAGTAGATAGTAGGAGATAACCCAGCAAAGTAGGCAAAGAATAAAAAAACATGTCCAAATCCAAGGCATCTCTCATATATTTAACTTCATAAGCGGTAGACTCAATAAAAAAAGTTTTAAGGACACAAATAACAGGAGTTAAATAAGTAACCGGCTCCTAACACATGTATAGATCAGAAGCCATTGATCTATGGCAGTATCACCATGTTTCCGAAAAAACCGCGTAATGATGAGCAGTAAGGAGGAAGAAGTGGAACACTTTTCAAAGGCTTACTGTCTCCGCTATGTACTGGGTCACTCGCCGAGTACTTGTTAATCCGCCAATAACCCTCGTCTCGCTTCTGGACTCTAAAACTGAAAGGGAACCAAAGATCGGTACTATAATAGCCACATGGAAAGATGAGGTATAGCTATCAGCTATGAAAGTCTGACGAGGAGGTCAAGGACATCCGGAACACTGGAGGGGCGATAACCACAGTATCGGTAGCAAAATAGGAGGTGAGCAGGGGGGAAGAGTACGGGAACAAGGGGAGCATACCGGATGGATGGTCACCGGCGAGGGGATCACCGGCCGAATGTCTCTTCTCCTGGGGGTAACGAGTGTAGAGCAGTGCTCGCTGCTGGAGGTGCCAAGGCGAAAGGAGGTCAGTTTTTACTGCCGATGACCACGCCGGTGTATCTCCTAGCCAGTCACAGCCGCCGCCTGCAGCAACCAGTCCGAGCGTGGGACTGTGAGGGTAGGGGCCAAGGGCTTTCAACCTTGCCTCGGAGGCGGGTGATTGCTTGGGAAAAAAGGAGCGGAAAGGTGAGGCAGTCGGAACTCGGAAGGTTTTGCTGGGGGGTTTACCATTTTTTATTTACATACCGTGTGCACGTGACAGAGTGGTCCGGTTCGGTTGCCTGATTCAAACAAATATTTGCCATAGCGGATATTTTGTCACAAAAGGAAATAATGAGGTCCTCATTCTCGCGGGCAGCAATTTGCTCCTCCCGTATGTAGATCAGTCACGCACGAATACTTGTAGACAATGACCCCTAGATGTCTCAACTCTATGGTGGACTAGTATATCTCCTTTTTAGTGTCATTGTCAAAGTGACAACCACTTTTTTGGGTTTTTAAGTGAATACTTTCTTTTAGCAGTTGAAGTACATCCCTTGGAGATATTTATGAAACGAAACACTAAAGAAAAAATATTTTTAACCTATGGAGATTATATTAATAGTGGCATAATCAGAATTTCGTCGTTGGGGGCCAAAATTTACTTTGAGGAGAATTACTATACCACTTATTTAATTTGTCAAAAAAATATCATGTTATTTAATTTAACACATTTTTAAACCATGTTGTTTAGTTTAGCACATTTTCCCTCCAAACATCTCTATGTTGTATCACAATTTTATATATCATTTTGTTTAGTTTGAAACTTATTTTGAATGTTATGCTTCCAATGCTAATAGAGTAAAAATATAATGTATTAATCTAGTCAGAATATAAAGTTATTAAACTTATAGTCGTGAACATGAAATAAGGAACAAACAACATCGTGTAAATTAGTCAGTGCACATGATTCTATGTCTCATTATACTATAATATGAATATATTTCCAAAGAATGAAAGACAATGGGTACTTTCTATAATTAGACTTAATGTCTTAGCGAATAATACATAATTTGAGTACATCAAACCCACAATTTTGTATATTTGTTGACAAAATTGATGAAAATTGTCCATAATAGACATCATCTATGTATTCAAATGATTTTTTTATTGACGGTTGTAAGAATTAGAAGGTTGTGATTTTGTCTCTAAGATGACATCTTAAAATATAAAAAATTATAAATTATTTGGTGTTCAATATCATTAAAAATGTGACATATCAACAAACTAGTTGTTGCACGGTAATGATTGTTAAGTGGGTAACTACATGTATGACAATCATATGTAGTCATTCTACTCTTGCATGCTTTGATTTGTTTCAAATGACTTTTCTTATTCCTTCCTATCATATTTATGAGTTGAAGAAAGTAGTTTCATTATCTTTGTATCCTACGCTCATACTTTCAATACTATCAAGTGTGATATAAATAAACTTCTAAGAATGTGAACAATAAATTAATTAGAAAAAATGACAAATATTCTAATCATACTCTTATGAAGTATTGTTGGGATATCTAGTAATATGTCATAATTTATGTTTGGATCAAGTGAGTTCAAGAAAGATATGTTAGGCATGATTCATTTTGGCCTTGTTATGTTTCTTTGACTCATTCCTATGATCGAGAATATTTTTTAAACATAAACATCAGTCTTCATGAAGAATTTTTCATATTTTATTAGTGAAAAAAAATCTAATAATGGAGAATGCATTGGCAACACGAAGACACTTTTATTGAACCCAAAACCTCCAAATGTTCTTTCAAATATTAGATAAAACTATAATGTACATAAATGTTGGTGAAGATATATAATATACATGATGAAAGATGTTGTGATCCTTTTTTAATATTGTTAATTAATTTCCTTATGCTCGCATTATACAATATAGAGCTCTTCTTGGTTTAAAGATTTCTGGTAATAACAAAGATTTGTGACACTTTTATCAACCACAAAGTAGATATAATTATTATCTCAATTAAAATATAAAAGATCTTAGTGTACAAAGATTTTTAAATTATTTTCAATTTAGGAAATTAATTGATTTATTTTTAAAAAGATTGATACTTTGATTTGAATGATAGAATGTCAAAATTTTCTTCTAATAACAAAGATTGTGACATTGTTGTCAATCACAAACTAGAGTTATTATTTCAATTTAAATGTGAAAGATCTTTCTGTAGCCTCTCTCTCTCTCATTATCCATAATTTCTAAAATTATTATTAGTTTATGGAATTGATTTTTTAAAGAAATTAGGACTTTGATTTGAATCACAAAATGCCAAAGCATAGTATGATCTGTTTAGGAGCAAATTAATTACAACGTTTATGAATAAATGGCATATTTGAGATAAGATTATTTAAATGTTGATCATGAGATTTGATGTTGATGCCCATTATAACACAACATAAACAAAAACCACTACACAACTATTAATTATGATTGAAATGAGTTGCTAATTGTATATGGTGACGTAAACATGTAATAGTAATCAAATAACTATAATAGTGTTGAACTCAAGTAATGAATTTGAGACCAACAATAAAAAAAAATCCATCGATAGACCACTAAACTAACATCCCACTACTGATTATATAACGTTGTAAGTTGTCTATATAATTTAATTCATTACATGCATACATATATATTGAAGGTTTCCATTTTCTTGGGGGGGATGCCCCCCTCTTGCCCCTTGCTTTGCCCCTGTATATTGTAGTAATTCTTTGAAATAAAAAGAGAAGTGCCTTGCATACTCCTTCAGAATCTAGAACTTTTTTGTAACTTAGCTAGTTCCACCTCTTGAGAAGATGAATAGTCAAGGAGGGTCATCATTTTTTTGTGGTTATTGGCACTTTATTTTTGACCTTGCACCAATGGTTGTGAGCCAAATAAACTTTGAGTGGTGTTAGACATTTTCATAAACCTTGCCTACTTGTGACCCACTATCCCCAGTTTTTATTAGTTAACCCATTTACGTGAGGGACGAGAAAATCATGTTGGGTTTTTTACAACATGAATTGGTCTTGTTTTGGAAATTGAGTAAACATTTTACCATGAGTTTTCCCTTAAAAAAGCATCTACATTTCTCTCTCCAACATTGGTGGTACATTCACTGACTACTTTACCCCCAGCTAGGGAGCTTTGAGAATGTAACACCCAAGGTAAGCCCTAAAAATGCATCCTTTCAACTAAATCCAAGATAATTATACCACTTTACTCAACCCCTTCTTCAACGTGTTATACAATCGCTAGTAAAAATGCATGAAGTCCTTGAATTATTGTAAATTTTAGTAATCTAACCCGAATTTCAATTTGTTGTTTTTGGTCCAACCTTAACTCACATAATACGTGCATAAAAATCACATTGGACTTAGAAAGATACATGTATTTGGTGTATAGGCACCTAGAAATATAATTAATTCAAAGCTTTTGGGTTAAGTATCAATTATTGTACCTAACTAGGTTTTGAATGAATGTACATATCAATTACAAACAACATTGTTAGTAAAATTAGCCTGATAAAACCTCACCCTAAATAT
Source organism: Alisma plantago-aquatica (assembly GCA_963693085.1). Classification (NCBI taxonomy): domain Eukaryota; kingdom Viridiplantae; phylum Streptophyta; class Magnoliopsida; order Alismatales; family Alismataceae; genus Alisma; species Alisma plantago-aquatica. The sequence continues at coordinate 711,986,452 of OY856411.1, read as the reverse complement.
ATGCAAGTAAATGACCTAATCCCATTGTTAAGGTAAATAAGGTGTGTCACTAGATGACACGCGCAAATAAAAAAATGTGCCTCACTAGGTATCAAAAAATCTTGACCAATTAGTTATGCTGACTTGAATAAATGTGTTACACCAATTGTAAGCATCCATAGTTGGTCCAATATCCTCATAGAGCCTTAAATCAAGCTTAAATTACCTAAATAACCCAATTTTACAACTAAAAATAGAATTTATGTTGTATTAAAACATTAACTGACATCATTAGAACTTGACCATCGTGATGCTCTCAACAATCATATAATAGTTTTACATATCACACTAATTATCTTACTTTGGAAATAAGTGTCATGTTAAATTACATAATGTTTGTTGTTAGTTTATCATTGACAATCCATATTTTGTCCCTCTCCAATGATCGAGATGAAATCAAACTCCCATTGCATGTCAGAATACTCTACTATTTTTATTAGTTTCTTTATTTTTATTACCATCTTATCCATCCATTTTCCCACTTATGGACCCCCCCCCACAAGATTTGCAAATAAAGGGAATATCTCTCATGGATTTGTGTACAATTGGAACTTCAATTTAGATCCTTATGAAACTTAATCTAACAATTTCCCAACGGGATTTTATCTGAATAAAGTATTGAATCTTTTTCATTTTTGTAATTCATTTATTTTCTTTAAAATGAACAACTTGTATATTCCAAAAATCATCATCTTTATCTAAAAAATAACATAGGTGAAGGTGATGACTTTATCCCACTTTATTCATTCTCTATTGTCTCTCTATTTTCTTTGATTCTCTTTCATAAATGGAATTTTGGTCACCAATGTCATATTTGTACTCAAAAAAAGGTCCAAAAAGTTTCCCATGTGAAATCTCACGAATAGCAAAATTCTAGAGTGGAACTATTGTTATCAATCCTAGATGCATTCTAGGTGAATTAGCATAATATGCCCAATGTACCATGTAAAAGATTAGAATGATCTTCCACACGTAGGGTTTTGTTGACAGTGCTATTCTTCTGAGTAGCATGATCTCATCTCCTAATTCCACCCAAATCCATTCAACATCATATTCACAAAATCCAAACACTTTCTTAACCTGGAGACATCCCAACCAACTATATATACCCCTCCATATCACCCATTATAGGATGATTGCTTCTATTCCTAGACATATAGAGAGAAGAATTGAACCCCTCTTCTAATTCCTGACATCTTCCCCTATATAAAAGATCCTTCTTCTATAATTATAATTCTGACAAGTGGGGGGATAAATAAGATTGTGAGGCATATAGTGCCTCTAGATATAGTAAATGCCTTGGACGCTAATCTTGTTTCTACTAGTTATGACATATAATTGGTATTGATCTAATAGAATTTGACTGCTTCAAGGATCATTCTAAATTTATATATATTACTTGCTTGCAAATCTTGAAAATAGTTGATTTATCTTTTGATCATTATAGTTTTTGCTTTAATCTCTTTTTTTCTAGTAGAAAAGGTTGTTATTTCAGATAAATGTGACATCTTTACACTGCTTAATTTTCTCTGGGATTCAATCTTTGACATCTGTCTTGATTGGTCATCAAATTGAAAATGAATGCTCGTCATGTAACAATGTAATTCATATTGTAGCTTTCACATCATAGTGATTTAAATGCAAACATGTTTGCAAGTAGTTATTTCAATTGTCTCTCTGTAAACCCCACCTAATGGTGGATTAATAAACAAGATTGCCTGGTAATATATTGTTGAAGAAAACTCTAAGTTCAATTTTTATCCCAATCAAGCAATTTTCATATTTTTGTTATACAAATAATGCACATAAAATGGGTTATTGGTGGAAATTAAAAGTTTCATTCTAAGAATGTTATTTTATAACTTAAACAAGACTATAGTACTAGAGTAAAGTTAAAATCTAGTTTAGAATTATGTATGGGTGAAGAGCTTTCTAATTTTAAGTGTCTCGTGGTATAGACAAACCCTAATTGTCTAATGAAGAAGTGATTATTTAAAATGAGACTATTGATTGGTATGAACCATGGACATGCATAACGTACTTAGAATTGGAGATTTATATCAATGTTTGGTTTGAAATATGTGATGCAGTCCTATTTTAGGGTCTCATCTTGTGTCTTATTGCATCTCAATCACATCTAAACATGTTAGAATGAAAGTTAATTCCCTCAATATGCATATTACTATCAAATGCACTTATGGACGTTCTTTGCATGTTTTTCAGGTACTTGGACCATGCCTTGGATGGATAAGAAAGAAGGAAGGTGTTATAGGATTCCTCTGCCCATGGAGGGGTCCAAATAAGACCCCAAAGCTCCCTCAACCTAGCACTAGTAGCCAAGAATCAATCTCAAGCAAAGAAGCCCATGGATCATGAAGTTTCAAGCTCAAAGTGCTATTGAAGACCCCAGCACAACAGTGGCGCCAAGGAACGGTCGTGCTCACCAATGCAAAAGTCACAGGATTGATCCCCATTTTGACAAGCTACAACAACTCCACTAAAATGGTGGTCCTACCCAGAACGGCCGTGCCAAGAAGGCCCCAAAATGGTCGTGTCAGTCATAACGGTCGTGGTGCCAAAGACCGAAACATGCATATTGAAGAGAGAGGCCTCTGCTCCACCTTGCCCACCAGGGTCGTGCTACCTAGCACAACTATTCTACCTAAGCCCCCACCACGATCGTGTTGCCCAACATGGACCTACTACCATCCTACATTTTTACCACTTCCAATTTGATATTTTTTTTATTTCCCACCACGGGAGTTCTAACTATCACCCACCACATCCGTTCTAACTATCACCCACAGAAAGGTCGTATTGCCACCCAAAACCTAGCTTTTTCTGCATTGAATTTCCAACAATACCCCACTTACCGTAGGGCTTCCACCACCACCTATATATACATGGGTGGTGGCCACAACACTTGGTTAGCTTCCTTAGCCTCCCTATCCACTCCTTATCTACTATAGAGCATTCATTACTCTTTTCCTTGCATTCAAGCCATTCACCTACCTCCCACCTTCCATTTCCACTCCATTTCCACCATAAAACCCTAGTTTTCTAGGTTTTCTGTAAAGAAGAGAAAACACCTCCTTACTAAAAATTTGAACAATCAAACCTCCAGTCCAAACACACTCAGAAGGTATGATGGAGTGGGTGTAAAATTTTCAAATCTTTATATAATGGTAATCAATAGACCAAAGTATAGCAGCAAAATAAAATCATGACTATATTCAATTATAAAACTAAGGGTTACTAACTTACATCACAAGGATCCATGTAGAGGAAATCTAAACCACCTCAAAATTGTCTCCAAGCTTTAGCTTCACAATCTAAGTCTGGGTCCACGTGTCAAGCCATCTGTGTCCATCACCTAGGGTTGGAAGCATACCCCACAAAAGAGAAGAAGAAAAGAAATACATCAGCAAAAAGCTGGTATGTGTATACTAAAGAAAACTTGAGCAATATATGACAATAAGGACATCAAGTATGAATGCTTCCCATGCAAAAGAAAAGGACTACCCACACGAGCATAAAAGATAAGATTCATAACCAAAGAGATACTTTCCATATGTAAAACAATAAAGAAGTGCCACATGTACATATCATAAGCAATATCCTGCATACATGTGAGATAAGCATAACTGTAACGACCGTCTCGCGAAAACAGGATTAACTAATGCGGAAGCGAATTATTTGCAGCGTAATTACTGAAAATAACTAAAAATTAAAACCATTTGCAAAGAGATCCATTCATAGGAAAACTCTTTAACCAAGAACCAAAGTGTTTCCATTTCATCCTGGATCACAAGTACACAGCCTGTACAATTCCTTTTTAAGGATTACAACATTGACTGCCCTGTTAACAAATATACACATGCAGTATAAAACTTTGAGGCATTAAGCCAAAACTCCGATTGAATCATTTAAAACTCTGAGGAACTGAGAGTACAAAGACGACACATAGGACTACTATCTATATGACTTGACAGACAATATCTCCACCTGAGATCTCATTGCTGTCCTTGTTGTTGCTGTTGCTTCTGCTCATCTCTGTTCTAGGGATTTCCTGCCTTGCCTTCCATGCATACCTAAAAATGTTTTCCCACGGGGGTGAGACAATTGTAAATTGCCCCAGCGAGAGATATAACTCTCCGCCAAAACATTATTATTGCAATTAAGGATATAAAACTAGGCAGATGATAAGCAATTTAAAGCATTCTCTTAATAAGGAATAGGAAGAACATGTATATCATTTATCCTCCATATTATATCATCATATCAAACTTCTCTTGTGACACTCATTATCTTGATATGTCACCCATGAGACATTCTCTTGTGACACTCATTATCTTGATATGTCACCCATGAGACATTCTCGTTTCAACTTATTGGCCTTAGCCAATCTGCTAAATAGATTTTGGTTATAATGGACATGAGAGTGTACATCATCATGTCTTATTTAGGCATTGGTCTATACCAATCCTATATAAGTATTCCAGGCATTGGATTACACCAATCCTGTGCAACTAGTACAAGCATTAGATTTATATTATTCCTGTGTATCCATTCCAGGTATTGATCTATGTCAATCCTGTACAACCATTCCAGGTATCGATCTGTGTCAATCCTGTGCAACTATTCCAGGTATTGATCTATGTCAATCTTGTGCAACTATTCCAGATATTGGGGTTTAGCCAATCCTGTACATTCCAGGTATTGGGAGTTAGCCAATCCTGTGTTATTATTCCAGGTATTGATCTATGTCAATCCTGTGCATTCCAGGTATTGGGAGTTAGCCAATCCTGTGTTATTATTCCAGGTATTAGGAGTTATCCAATCCTGTGTTATTATTCCAGGTATTGATCTATGTCAATCCTGTGCATTCCAGGTATTGGGAGTTAGCCAATCTTGTGTTATTATTCCAGGTATTGGGAGTTAGCCAATCCTGTGCATTCCAGGTATTGGGAGTTAGCCAATCCTGTGTTATTATTTCAGGTATTGGGAGTTAGCCAATCCTGTGTTATCATTCCAGGTATTAGACTATGCTAATCATGTGCTATCATTCCAGGTATTGGGAGTTAGCCAATCCTGTGTTATCATTCCAGGTATTGGGAGTTAGCCAATCCTGTGTTATCATTCCAGGTATTGGGAGTTAGCCAATCCTGTGTTATCATTCCAGGTATTAGACTATGCTAATCCTGTGCAACTATTCCAAGTATTGAACTATATCAATCGTGTAATGCTAAAAGTGATATTTATCACATATTGATATATCACTTTCCTCGTCACTTTCAACTTCCTTAAGTTATCAGCTTATCTTGGATTAAGGTATTTCCCATCTTAATCCTTTAATCCATTAACCTATCACCCTTACCATGAAGTGCATAGGTCACACATAAGAATGGTCCAACTATCTTTAATGATATGGACTCATCTCAAGTTAAAGCATTACTTGCTATAAGGGTATCCACAATCAATCACTTTAGGCATTTCCCCCATTAATATATTAGTAACCATTCCATTATTTTGATTAGGGTTTCCCATACTATCATACTTCATTAGGGTGAGGATTTCATATAACATCACCCTTCATTAGGCTTTCTCATCATATTGCCTAAAATTAGGGTTTACTATTCATCCCAACATGGGTTTCTCATGGCATCACCCTCAATTTGGGTTTACATGGAATCAACCTCAATTAGGGTTCACATGATCTCTTTATTCAGGATCATACCCTATTCATCACATGATCAATACTCATGTATGAATTACTTTCCATCATCCTATCAACTTGATTAGGTTACATCAACCTTTCAATCAAGTATATACAACTATGGTTAACATAGTGTACTAAGACATTGTTCTTATAAGCAATTAGGGTTCATTCCTTAATTGGCACTAATCACTTAGGTACTATTAGGGTTTCAACCTTTGTACCTTCATTGATTATCATTACTAATCATCATTGGATCAATGGATGATTCATCATCTCTATTCTCAAGAGATTCAATCACATTGGACCTCCATTACATAAGGTATCCAATTGAATTAGGGTTTTCAATGTTGATTCCTTCAATCATTGAATTCATGGAACCAATCATCAATTGAACCTACCCTCATACTTCAATTGAGTTTAATAGGTCAACCTTCAACTGATTTGACTCTCAATTGACCCTCAATTGATCATCAATTAGGGTTTGATTCAATTGAATTAGGGTTTGGAATCGATGATTCAACAACACTAATCAATGTAAGACTAGTTACTTTAAAACCATTGAACCATCATCCAAATTGGGTATGACCTGACCCCAAACGGTCTTGAGGTCGTTTGGATGACCTCCAAACGGTCTTGAGACTGTTTTCCCATCATATCACTCAAATATAAGCAATCCAATTAGGGTTTGGTTCATTGGATTGATCACCAAATCAGCATTACATTGTTTAACAGCTTGGTACCTTTAGACCTTCAAACACCTAACCATACTCAACCATAGACCTCGAAACGGTCTTGGGTGACCACCAAACGGTCTTGAGACCATTTGGATGAGCTCCAAACGGTCTTGAGACCGTTTTCCCATCCAACCTTTGGACTCTAGTGAAAATTCATCATGGATTGGTCTATCGAGTTGATCAACAAATCAGCACTACATTGCAATATGATTAGTACCTTTGGACCTTCAATTGGTCAACTATACTTGACCCCAGACCTCCAAACGGTCTTGGGGTGATCCCCGTTTGGGCTAATCAACCCAAAATCTCTAATTAACTCATTGGAATTTCAGCACTGATTTCAATTAGGGTTTGCCCAATTGATTAGCCTTCAACTCATGACTCGTTTGGAATTAATCCATAAAATTTGGTGAGTCATTAACCAACATCATTAGGAACAGTAATCTCATACGGTCAACGCTTAGTCAACCATCTTATACGGTCTTGAGACCGTTTTCCCAAAAAGTTCAATTAAATCAGATTTAAAATCAGCACTTAATCCAATTAGGTTTCCCTAATTGATTAGGCTTCAACTCACGATTCCTTTGGAGTTAATCCCTCAAATTTGGAGGGTTATTAATAAACATAATTATGAACAGGAATCCCATACGGTCAACGCTTGCTCAACCATCTCAAACGGTCTTGAAACCGTTTGCTCAACCAGGTCAAGTTAATCAGGTTGAAAATCAGCACATAATTCAATCTGATTGCCTAATTTATTGGCCTTCAACTCTCGATTCCTTTGGAGTTAATCCCTCAAATTTGGAGGGTTATCAGCCTACATAATTAGGAACAAAATTCCCAAACGGTCAACGCTTGGTCAACCATCTCAAACGGTCTTGAAACCGTTTGCTCCCAAACGGTTTCAAACCGTTTGCCCTTAAACGGTTTGCTGAAACCGCATAGCCAATCAAATTAAAACGATTTGGAGTAGCTATCAAAACGGTTTTGCTTGGTAATTTTCTTTGGATAAGCATCTAGGATGATGTCATCATCCCCTTACTTCTAACAACCAAGAACAGCAACCGTTCTTGATGGAAATTGCAGCAAAGAAACAAGAGTGTATCAAATTGAAGAAATCAATCAACAAAGCATAGAGAATTGATGCAATAGCAATGTTTAAGGGTTTGAGTTATAAAACCCGCCACCAATTGAGCTCCAAAGCTCCAAGATCACGCCATTAATGGTGGATGAAGCTCTTGCAACTCCCCCTAGGCTCGTCCTCAAGCTTTTGATTGCAAAAGTTGGCTAGGGTTGAAGAGGAGATCGAAATAAGAAGGAATCCATAATTTATTTTCGATTTCCACCATGAAATCATGGAGAACGAAGGTCAAGGGCTTACCCACAGGTTGGGGACGTTCTCCCTACTCCTCCCTAGCTTCTTGGTCAGTTTTGCAAGCAAGTGGAAGAAGAAAATCCGAAAAAGGCCTTGGTTTGGGCTTGGAAATGGCACTTTTATAAAGAAATTGATGAGAGAGAATATGCCTTATAAAAATCCAATTAATCCAAAAATTATGGCCGCCTCTTCCACCTAAACTCCATGGATACGAGGCATATCCCTTTGCCTTTAATTCTCCTTCATTATCCTCAATTTAAAGAAAAGCAAATTAAGCACCTTAATGCTTATTATATAATATCCCACATGTGAGTGGATATTACTTTTCTTTATAAAAAGGTGAGTGGAATTTCACCTACTTAAGATATTTTCGTTTCTTATCTTGTTAAAGGAACGCCCATTCTTATTCAAAATCAACCCAAAACATTTTGGTTGAAAGCCCTTCAGTTATATTTATTCATTTTTGCCCTAAATCGAATTAGGGTTTCAATTAGGCATTATTCTTGATTATTTTAATGTCAAGATTCTCTCTCCTACAACTTAATTCAAATGAGGAGTCCCTCTCATTTTATTTGCTCTAAATGATGCCAAAAAACATTAAGGACCATATTGAAGTGGTAATTTGCATATTGAACCCTAGATTTTGGGTAAATTGCACTTTACTCCAAAACTAGGTTTTAATGCACAACATTGTCCAACAAGCTCTATCTTGGTGTCCAGGCTTGGGAAAACCATACCAATACATTATATTCATTCTTATGATGTCACAACATCAGAGTAACATCTTATCATGTGCAATTTGCAAGTTAATCCCTCAACTTGGGTAATTTGCACTTTAGTCCAAAATAAGCAAACATTGCTTCAACATTATTCAAAAAGGACTGAAATTGAAATATAAGTTCCTCAAGAGCCTTAATTACCTTTCACAAGATAAGTACACGCATATAATCAACTTTCTTAATCAAAACACCTAGGGTTAAAGCATAACCCAGGTCAGGGATGTTACAAATTATAAACCCCTAACAAGGATTTCGTCCCCGAAATCCCTGATAAAGGGAACAGATATTATTCATTCATCATATCATCATGTCTCTTCATAACACCTCATTGTTATGTAGACATCATAGAATTTTGATCAGCACAAAGTTCCTTCACACAATATTCTCATAGAGTCAAATGAGAACTTATCTTAAGGACATATTTAGTTGTTATGTTTATGCAAAGCATAAACCCCTAACATATGATGTTCATATCATTTTATATAATCAGACTGATTTCATAGTTGACCATTCCAGGTAGCTAATCTAAACTATCTGATAATTCTCAGATACCAGAATCTCTTACCTTGGTATCAGTCGCATGTGTTGAAAACACATTATATTCTCATCTTTCTTTTATCATATTTACAACTTTATAGAACAGGGATCACCTCCCTTGTTCTCTTTCTCATGAGGGTCATACTTTTACTTCCTCATATACACATACTGATCTGAATTCCTATCAGATCCTTCTTTCTTGTTCTTAAGATATGATACATTTATTTATCCATATCATATTTCCAATTTCATGATACTCTTTAGATTGTATCAGAATGATTGCTTGATCAGGGCAATCAAAAAGATATCAATCTAAGAGTTTCCATACTCACTTTATCATCAATAGTTGTACACCTGATCAGGGTTTACAAGTATTGAGATCAAGTAGTATGCACTTACATGCTATCATATTCCTTTCTTTTCATATTACCATAACATAAGATTTAACATCCCTGGATTTTATCCAGGCATCTCTTCTATACCTCTTCCTCTTTCATGGAGGTAAGATCAATATAGAGCATTTAAAAGAATACTGAACAGAATTCAAATTCTAGTTCTCATCATTTCATCCCTATATAGTAACCAATGGGGAAAACAATATCAACAATCTTTTTTTTAATAACAAAAAGGGTTTAGTGTACTCAACATGTACACATTTATAACATACCTTGTACTCATATCATGGTCTTACTAGTCTTATTACTGAAGCAAAAACTAAGCCATAGAATCTTACAGGTGAAAGGTTAAGACCTTTGCACTTACTTATTGGCTACTTCCCTGGTATACTAGGCATTTATTGCACTATTAGTACCAAAAACTTGGCTTTTTAAAACCATTAGGCAAATGTCTCTAGAATTATAGAGACCATTCCCTACTTCTCAACTTATTGCCCCTTCTTGGGCACTACCATCACATATTTATTATCTGTCTGAACTCATAGCAGAGTCCACTTTCTTGCTATAAGTTAATCTTTTCCATATTTTCCCTTGTTCCAACATGACTAAGTCATTTAGGAACTCATTTAAAGCTCAAGCTTTCTGTATTAAGGACTAATAACCCAGGTTGTAAGCCTAGCATCCAATCCACTCATATGCATTACTGTTGCCCTAATCTTCCCAACAAGAGCATGATCATAGGATTCTCTATCCTGATCAGGTCTTAATGGGGATTCTCAGGCACTCATTCTATTCTTGCATGATCCCTTGCACCTCTTCTTGGTGCAACAACATTGCCCTAAGCAATGTGTTCATTGTTCTCTCCAGTCATTTTAAACTTTACCCATTCTCTGCACAAGCAGAAATCATTATAGGGTATATTGGAGGACACTAACACAGACTCAACAACTTAGTCCTATGTCTCTGTAGACTCAACGAACCTAGAGCTCTGATACCACTAAATGTAACGACCGTCTCGCGAAAACAGGATTAACTAATGCGGAAGCGAATTATTTGCAGCGTAATTACTGAAAATCACTAAAAATTAAAACCATTTGCAAAGAGATCCATTCATAGGAAAACTCTTTAACCAAGAACCAAAGTGTTTCCATTTCATCCTGGATCACAAGTACACAGCCTGTACAATTCCTTTTTAAGGATTACAACATTGACTGCCCTGTTAACAAATATACACATGCAGTATAAAACTTTGAGGCATTAAGCCAAAACTCCGATTGAATCATTTAAAACTCCGAGGACCTGAGAGTACAGAGACGACACATAGGAATACTATCTATATGACTTGAAAGACAATATCTCCACCTGAGATCTCATTGCTGTCCTTGTTGTTGTTGTTGCTTCTGCTCATCTCTGTTCTAGGGATTTCCTGCCTTGCCTTCCATGCATACCTAAAAATGTTTTCCCACGGGGGTGAGACAATTGTAAATTGCCCCAGCGAGAGATATAACTCTCCGCCAAAACATTATTATTGCAATTAAGGATATAAAACTAGGCAGATGATAAGCAATTTAAAGCATTCTCTTAATAAGGAATAGGAAGAACATGTATATCATTTATCCTCCATATTATACCATCATATCAAACTTCTCTTGTGACACTCATTATCTTGATATGTCACCCATGAGACATTCTCTTGTGACACTCATTATCTTGATATGTCACCCATGAGACATTCTCGTTTCAACTTATTGGCCTTAGCCAAACTGCTAAACAGATTTTGGTTATAATGGACATGAGAGTGTACATCATCATGTCTTATTCAGGCATTGGTATATACCAATCCTATATAAGTATTCCAGGCATTGGATTACACCAATCCTGTGCAACTAGTACAAGCATATATTATATTATTCCTGTGTATCCATTCCAGGTATTGATCTATGTCAATCCTGTACAACCATTCTAGGTATCGATCTGTGTCAATCCTGTGCAACTATTCCAGGTATTGATCTATGTCAATCCTGTGTAACTATTCCAGATATTGGGGTTTAGCCAATCATGTGCATTCCAAGTATTGGGAGTTAGCCAATCCTATGTTATTATTCCAGGTATTGATCTATGTCAATCCTGTGCATTCCAGGTATTGGGAGTTAGCCAATCCTGTGTTATTATTCCAGGTATTGGGAGTTAGCCAATCCTGTGCATTCCAGGTATTGGGAGTTAGCCAATCCTGTGTTATTATTCCAGGTATTGGGAGTTAGCCAATCCTGTGTTATCATTCCAGGTATTAGACTATGCTAATCCTGTGCTATCATTCCAGGTATTGGGAGTTAGCCAATCCTGTGTTATCATTCCAGGTATTGGGAGTTAGCCAATCCTGTGTTATCATTCCAGGTATTGGGAGTTAGCCAATCCTGTGTTACCATTGCAGGTATTAGACTATGTTAATCCTGTGCAACTATTCCAGGTATTGAACTATATCAATCATGTAATGCTAAAAGTGATATTTATCACATATTGATATATCACTTTCCTCATCACTTTCAACTTCCTTAAGTTATCAGCTTATCTTGGATTAAGGTATTTCCCATCTTAATCCTTTAATCCATTAACCTATCACCCTTAACATGAAGTGCATCATAGGTCACACATAAGAATGGTCCAACTATCTTTAATGATATGGACTCATCTCAAGTTAAAGAATTACTTGCTATAAGGGTATCCACAATCAATCACTTTAGGCATTTCCCCCATTAGTATATTAGTAACCATTCCATTATTAGGATTAGGGTTTCCCATACTATCATACTTCATTAAGGTGAGGATTGCATATAACATCACCCTTCATTAGGCTTTCTCATCATATTGCCTAAAATTAGGGTTAATTATTCATCCCAACATGGGTTTCTCATGGCATCACCCTCAATTTGGGTTTACATGGAATCAACCTCAATTAGGGTTCACATGATCTCTTTATTAAGTATCATACCATATTCATCACATGATCAATACTCATGTATGAATTCCTTTCCATCATCCTATCAACTTGATTAGGTTACATCAAACCTTCAATCAAGTATATACAACTATGGTTAACATAGTGCACTAAGACATTGTTCTTATAAGCAATTAGGGTTCATTCCTTAATTGGCACTAATCACTTCGGTACTATTAGGGTTTCAACCTTTTTACCTTCATTGATTATCAATACTAATCATCATTGGATCAATGGATGATTCATCATCTCTATTCTCAAGAGATTCAATCACATTGGACCTCCATTACATAAGGTATCCAATTGAATTAGGGTTTTCAATGTTGATTCCTTCAATCATTGAATTCATGGAACCAATCATCAATTGGACCTACCCTCATACTTCAATTGAGTTTAATAGGTCAACCTTCAACTGATTTGACTCTCAATTGACCCTCAATTGATCATCAACTAGGGTTTGTGTTACGACCCGCGTCGAGCTTATCCCGTAAGTATGATGTTAAGCAAGAGTTTAGCTGATGTGTTAAGTTATAAGCTTGTTTTTGTTAATAATGCTTAAAATGGTTATGATATGTGCTTAGTGTGTTTTTAGCTTCTAAAGCATGTAGGATCTTACGCTTGAAGCGTTGCCAGAGAAATCGTTCGAATCCGACCTTCGAGTTAAAAGTTGCATATTTATGGGCTTTTAGGGACCTGTTCGTAATTTTTGAAAGTTTCGAACTTTACAATTAGGCCCCTAAGTTTCTTCCTTATCCTTTCTCTCCTTCTCACTTATCCCGTTTCACTTTCATAGAAATGAGAGAACCCTTCTGCGTTCTCCTCCCTTGCGTGAGAAAGAGAGAAAGAAAGAAAGAGAGAGAGGGAGCTGAGAGGGGAGAAGCGCTGGAGCTTCGTTTTGCTCCGATCAGCTGCTGCAGTTCGTCCTTTCCCTCCGTGGATCTCCTTCTCCGTCAATTCGAATCGGTTTCACAGCTGAAGCAACGTTTGCAGGGAAAACGACCAAGAATTTGGGGTGCCCGGTGCAGCCCTAGCTTGTTTCTTTCTTCCCTTCAGGTGCGGTTTAGTGATATGCATCGATCGTGATCGTTTCGCGGTGTTTGTTCGAGATTTGCCCATCGATTTGAGAGAAATCGACTTTTGCAGACCGTTTTTATGTTATGCCTGTGCGCGGTTCGGCCGAGTTTCAATTCGGTCGGCCGAGTTCCTTTTTAGGGCAATTGTACAGCGTTTTTGGATCGGCCGAGTTTGAGTCTTTGGTCGGCCGAGTTTCCTAATTAAATAAGTGAACAACATTTTTGTCGGCCGAGTTTGGGTTCTGATCGGCCGAGTTTCCTTGTAGGTATTTCAAGCGGTGAGTTGGTCGGCCGAGTTCCCCAGGGGATCGGCCGAGTTTCCAGTTGGTCGGCCGAGATTGTTCGGCCGAGTTTCAGAATCTGGGAGGCGTTCGGCCGAGTTCCAAAGTGGTCGGCCGAGTTTCAAGTAGTGAGTGGCAGTTCATTTAGAAATCATTATTAAACTCATTTAAAATGCTTATTTGCTTCAGTATCAGTTGATATGACTTTTAAACAGTGTAGCAAGTACTTTTGTAGTATGATAAGTTCATTGGAACCTGAAATGTGTGATAAGAATGATGAGAAAGAGGAAATTCTGTGTTTTACAGTTGTAATACGATATTTCTTTAAATTGTTGATCTGTTAATCAGTTAATAGACCTAGATGCCCTAACACCGTAGAACCCCTAAGAGGTATCTGCAACTTAGGGGTAAAACTCGTGTTGCAACATCATCCGTTCTTGTGTCACGGACAAACGAGGAAAGAGAAAATGCAGTGTCTAACAACAATCGTGCTTGTGTCACGATGGCACTGGGCAAAAAGGAAAACACGGTTATCTAACACCATTCGTGCTTGTGTCACGAAGGTAACCCTATGACTCTCCGCCGGTGTACTCAGGTTTAAGGAGGAGTCTGATGCACTCAGAGTAGTGCTTTAAGGCCGTAGAGCCTATGTTTCTAGCCGGCGAGCCAGTGACCCTGTGGCAGAACAGAGCTGGTGTCAGACTTAGCATTTCCCGGGTGTGTCACTAAGTCTTGTACGGTGGGGTCGTAGCATGAATTTATTACGGATCTTTATATGCAGAGTACACTGCATATATTTAGGGCATAACAATAAAATGAATAAGAAATCATTTAGGATCACATTAAATTTATATAACTGTTTATTTACCTGAAATACCTGATGACGCATAGAAATGTGATTATTATCTGTACATCTGCTATGTCAATTGAACTGCTCTGCTTGAACTGTATATCTGTTTATTTTCAGTTAATAAACCTGACGAGTTGTTTATTGATAGCTAAGTGAAATGTTATTCACTGAGCGAGTAGGCTCATACCTCTACTCAAACATTTTCAGGTCAGCATCAGCATCAGGAGTCAGAAGGATCATATCATCCTAACGCTTAGTTGATAGAAGGTTTGTAGTTAGTCTAGTTAGAGGTCTCTTAGTCCATTCCCCTCGATCTTCGGGACAAGGTGTGAGTGAGAGAGAGAATGTGTACAAAGATGTAAATTAACTGTTATGCTTTATTTTATATCGAACAATGTATTATACTGCAGACTCTGCGTATATTTCTTGTCAGATTAATAGAAGTGCTTCCGCAGCTTGTTTAGTTTCATTTACAGTATAAATCAGTTTTTTTCTATTAATGTTGTTAATTGTTTTAAAAAGTGATGAATGGTTGGCTTATATGTGAAATCCCACCTATCGAGTCCTAATCTCGTGGTTTGCGGTTAATGTGAGATTGGGGCGCGACAATTCTTGGTATCAGAGCATAGGTTGAGTACATGAATACTCTAAATCAAGGTCAGGGGACGATAAGAGACCAATAGGATTAAGGTTTAGGTGTCTTTCTTCTATCTATAGTTTTCTAATAGGAATTGTTCTGTTATATCATTGCAGATGGCAGAAAGAGGCTTTGATCGTGATGATCAGGCTGAGAGCCATGTTGGCCCCGATCCGTTGTACTTGGGTCCAGGTGGTGGTGACCACGTGGATGAAGCATCCCGGATGTACCGGATGTTTCTGGAAACCAGGGAGAAGTACAAGACTGATAGGCGAGCTTCTACTTCTACCAGCAGTAAAGATCTGATGCGATCTTATGAGCTTGTGAAGAAGCTTGGTGGCACAGAGTTCAGTGGCACCACAGATCCCGCCGAAGCTGATGAGTGGTTTAGACAGATAGAGAAGGTCTTTCGTCTGATGGAGCTTCCAGAAGACAAGAAGATCAATCATGCAGTCTACCTTCTGACAGGCGATGCAGAGTTGTGGTGGCGTGGGGTGGAAGAAAAGAGGAGAGGTGCAGAGCTTTCCTGGCAGGATTTCTCTGAGGAGTTTCATCTCAAATTCTATCCACCCACTTTTCTTAATGAGAAAATCAGGCAGTTACAGAATATCAAGCAAGGGAACATGACAGTTACAGAGTATGAAGCGCTTTTCACACGGTTAGCAAATTTCTGTCCGCAACTTGTTCCCGACAACATAGAGAGATGTAGAAGGTTTCAGGAAGGACTAAGGCCAGAAATCCGGCATACAGTTTCTGCTACTAGCAGGAGGAACAGAGAGAATTTTGGTGAGTTTGTTGAGGCTGCCAGACAGGTTGAAGAATCTGTGAATGCTGATAGGGTGCCCGAGTCTAAGAAGAGATCTACAGAGTTCAGTGGAGGACAGTCCAGTGGTGGATATAGAGGTGGAGGTAGAGGTTTCTTTTCTAAGCTTGGGCATGGCTTTGGTTGTTTTGGCAGGTAGAGATATGAGAATGTCACTACTTCTAGAGGTAGAGGAGGATACAACCCAGGAAGATGGAGCAGTGCCGATAGTGGATAGTCTTCTGGGTCGTCAATGTCAGTGACTGGTCCATAGAGGCAGGAAATGCAAGTATGTAATACATGTGGAAAATGACATTCTGGACAGTGTCGGGTTTTAAGTTGTTTTGTCTATGGACAGGCAAGACATATAAAAAGGTTTTGCCCTCAGCTTCAACAAGCAACATCACAAGCTTTCCAGCCTCAATACCATGATGTTCCGAGTTCTTCTGTGGCTTCTGGTTCTAGAGGTGGTGGAGTGTCTAGTGGAAGGAGTGGTCAGAGAGGACATCATGGTAGAGGGAGAGCTTCAGCACGTTTCGTTTCTTTGACACCTCAGGAAGGTATAATCTCTTCACAAGTTGTTACAGGAGAGATGTTTTTGTTTAATAGTATACCAGTTTCAGTTTTGATAGATCCGGGTGCTACTCATTCTTTTATACGACGTTCTTTAGTTGATGAACTTAATCTGTTAACTCAAGAGTTGGCAGATGAGTTAGTGTTGAGGGTTCCACTAGGTGGACCAACAGTTTTATCCGAGTCTTGCCCGGATGCTTGTTATCTTTTGGAGGTTTTACCTTTGTTGCTAATCTCATACCCTTGGATGTAAATACCTTTCAAGTCATCTTGGGTATGCATTGTCTTGAAACATATCGAGTGCAACTCGATTGTTGGAAGAAGGAAGCTACCTTTCAATTAGGTGAATTTTCTTGTGTCTTTGCTGGAGACAGGAAAGTTCTGCCTACGTGCATAATATCAGCTGCTGTAGCTGATAAGATGTTACAAAAAGGATGTGAAGCGTTCCTTGCTCATGTGGTTGACACCAGAGCGGAGAAGAGCACTGCCAGTGTTTATGATGTGCCTGTGGTTCGTGAGTTCTCTGATGTTTTTCCAGAGGAGTTACCAGGCTTACCTCCTGTCAGAGACATTGATTTTGAAATTCAGATATATCCAGGTAGTCATCCAGTAGCACTGCCAGCCTATAGAATGGCACCTGCAGAGTTGAAGGAACTCAAGGTGCAGTTGCAGGAATTGCTAGATAAGGGTTTCATTAGACCCAGTTCTTCACCGTGGGGTGCTCCAGTCCTGTTTGTTAAGAAAAAGGATGGTACCATGCGTCTCTGTATAGATTACAGGCAACTGAACAAGATCACTATAAAGAACAAGTATCCATTGTCGAGAATAGATGATCTGTTTGATCAGTTGCGTGGAGCGACGATCTTTTCTAAGATTGATTTGAGATCTGGATATCATCAGCTTAGGATAAAGGCTTCTGATATTCCCAAAACAGCTTTCAGAACTAGGTATGGGCATTATGAGTTTTTGGTCATGTCGTTTGGACTGACCAATGCCCTAGCAACCTTTATGGATATGATGAATCGAATTTTCAAACCGTTTCTAGATCAGTTTATTGTAGTCTTTATAGATGATATTCTGATCTATTCCAGAGACGATGAACAACATGAGAAACACTTGAGAGTAGTGTTGCAGTTGTTGAGACAACACCAGTTGTTCGCTAAATTTAGCAAGTGCGAATTCTGGTTGGCTGAGGTAGCATTTCTTGGACATGTTATCTCGAAAGATGGAGTTAGCGTGGATCCTAAGAAAGTTGAATCTGTACTTCAGTGGGAACAGCCTACGACTCCTACTGAGATCAGAAGTTTCTTGGGATTAGCAGGTTATTACAGAAGGTTCATAAAGAACTTCAGTAAGTTAGCATCACCTTTAACACGCTTGACGAGGAAGAATGCACTGTTTGTTTGGTATGATAACTGCGAGAAGAGTTTTCAGATTTTGAAAAGGAAGTTGACTTCAGCACCAGTGTTGGTTTTGCCTGAAGCAGAAAAAGGCTATACAGTGTTCTGTGATGCTTCCAAGAGAGGTGTGGGCTGTGTACTGATGCAAGAAGGCAAAGTTGTGGCTTACACATCTAGACAGCTTAAGAAGAATGAAGAGAATTACCCGGTCCATGATCTGGAATTAGCTGCTATAGTTCATGCTCTTAAGACATGGCGTCATTACTTGTATGGTGAGACATGTCAGATGTTTACAGACCATAAGAGCTTGAAATATATCTTCACTCAGAAAGACTTGAATTTGAGACAGCGCAGATGGCTTGAGCTGATCAAGGACTATGATGTGACAATCGATTACCATCCTGGTAAGGTGAATGTTGTAGCTGATGCTTTGAGTAGAAAGTCAAGTTCAACAGCTAATGCATTTTCTATGGCATGTTTCAAGAGAGACTTCCTTATAGATATGCGAAAATTGAACTTAGACTTGGATGTGACAGGACAGAGTGGGTTGATTGCTCAGATGCAAGTCAGACCTACTTTCTATAATCAGATAAGGAATTGCAGCATAGTGATGATGAGTTGTGGCAAACCATGCAGGAAATGTCAGAAGGTAAGAGAACAGAGTTCAGGTTTTCTGATGAAGGTATGTTGTATCTCCATGATAGATTGTGTGTACCTGGAAACAGTGAGTTGAAAGAGCAGATTCTTGAGGAAGCGCATACTTCTATGTATGCTATGCATCCAGGTAACACAAAGATGTACAGGAACCTCAAAGAGCTGTACTGGTGGTCTGGCATGAAAAAGGATGTGGCTGAATACGTGGCTAGGTGCGGGGTGTGTCAGCAGGTTAAGGCTGAACATCAGAAACCTGCTGGTATTTTACAGTCGCTTCCTATACTAGAATGGAAATGGGAACACATCACGATGTACTTTGTGGTAGGTTTACCTAGGACGCCTAAGGGTTCGGACTCGATATGGGTGATTGTGGATAGACTAACTAAGTCTGCTCATTTTCTTCCAGTCAAGTCAACCTTTGACGTTTCAAAGCTGGCTAAAGTTTATGTGGATGAGGTAATCAGGTTGCATGGGATTCCAGTTTCTATTATTTCTGACAGAGATCCAAAGTTTACATCTAGATTCTGGAATCAGTTACATCGTGCGTTGGGCACAAGGCTGAAGTTCAGTACAACGTTTCACCCACAGACAGATGGTCAATCTGAGAGGACCATTCAGACCCTTGAAGACATGCTGAGAGCATGCGTGCTACAATTTAGAGGTAACTAGGAAGAACACTTAAGTCTAATGGAGTTTGCATATAATAATAGCTACCATTCAAGTCTTGGAATGGCCCCATATGAAGCTCTTTATGGCAGGAAGTGTAGATCGCCAGTTTGTTGGTACGAGGTGGGTGAGAAGGAAATTTTTGGACCTGAGTTAGTTGATGTAACTACAGAAAAGATATCTGTGATCAGGGATCAGTTGAAAGCTGCTCAGGATAGATAGAAAAGTTATGCAGAGAGACGACGTCGACCTCTTGAGTTTGAGGTTGGTGACGAGGTTTATTTGAAGGTTTCACCGTGGAAGGGAGTGTTGAGGTTTGGCAAAAGGGGTAAGTTGACCCCTAGGTATATGGGTCCATATCCTATTGTTGAGGGGATTGGACCTGTAGCTTACATGTTGGATTTGCTGTCTGAGTTGGCAAATCTTCATGATGTCTTCCACGTGTCTATGCTGAAAAAGTGTCATCCCGGTACAGATAAGATTCTAGATTCAGAACCGGTGCAGCTGAGAATGGATGTGTCCTATGTAGAAAGACCAGTGCAGATAGTTGATCACCGGATCAAAAAGCTTAAGAACCGGGAGATACCTTTAGTGAAAGTTTTATGGAGAAACCATAATCTTGAGGAAGCTACGTGGGAACTAGAGTCTGAGATGCGTGGCAAGTTTCCTTTTCTCTTCTAGGAATTTCGGGACAAAATTCTTATAAGGGAGGGAGATTGTTACGACCCGCGTCGAGCTTATCCCGTAAGTATGTTGTTAAGCAAGAGTTTAGCTGATGTGTTAAGTTATAAGCTTGTTTTTGTTAATAATGCTTAAAATGGTTATGATATGTGCTTAGTGTGTTTTTAGCTTCTAAAGCGTGTAGGATCTTACGCTTGAAGCGTTGCCAGAGAAATCGTTCGAATCCGACCTTCGAGTTAAAAGTTGCATATTTATGGGCTTTTAGGGACATGTTCGTAATTTTTGAAAGTTTCGAACTTTACAATTAGGCCCCTAAGTTTCTTCCTTATCCTTTCTCTCCTTCTCACTTATCCCGTTTCACTTTCACAGAAACGAGAGAACGCTTCTGCGTTCTCCTCCCTTGCGTGAGAAAGAGAGAAAGAAAGAAAGAGAGAGAGAGGGAGCTGAGAGGGGAGAAGCGTTGGAGCTTCGTTTTGCTCCGATCAGCTGCTGCAGTTCGTCCTTTCCCTCCGTGGATCTCCTTCTCCGTCAATTCGAATCGGTTTCGCAGCTGAAGCTACGTTTGCAGGGAAAACGGCCAAGAATTTGGGGTGCCCGGTGCAGCCCTAGCTTGTTTCTTTCTTCCCTTCAGGTGCGGTTTAGTGATATGCATCGATCGTGATCGTTTCGCGGTGTTTGTTCGAGATTTGCCCGTCGATTCGAGAGAAATCGACTTTTGCAGGCCGTTTTTATGTTCTGCCTATGCGCGGTTCGGCCGAGTTCCTTTTTAGGGCAATTGTACAGCGTTTTTGGATCGGACGAGTTTGAGTCTTTGGTCGGCCGAGTTTCCTAATTAAATAAGCGAACAACGTTTTTGTCGGCCGAGTTTGGGTTCTGATCAGCCGAGTTTCCTTGTAGGTATTTCAAGCGGTGAGTTGGTCGGCCGAGTTCCCTAGGGGATCGGCCGAGTTTCCAGTTGGTCGACCGAGATTGTTCGGCCGAGTTTCAGAATCTGGGAGGCGTTCGGCCGAGTTCCAAAGTGGTCGGCCGAGTTCAAGTAGTGAGTGGCAGTTCATTTAGAAATCATTATTAAACTCATTTAAAATGCTTATTTGCTTCAGTATCAGTTGATATGACTTTTAAACAGTGTAGCAAGTACTTTTGTAGTATGATAAGTTCATTGGAACCTGAAATGTGTGATAAGAATGATGAGAAAGAGGAAATTCTATGTTTTACAGTTGTAATACGATATTTCTTTAAATTGTTGATCTGTTAATCAGTTAATAGACCTAGATGCCCTAACACCGTAGAACCCCTAAGAGGTATCTACAACTTAGGGGTAAAACTCGTGTTGCAACATCATCCGTGCTTGTGTCACGGACAAACGAGGAAAGAGAAAATGCAGTGTCTAACAACAATCGTGCTTGTGTCACGATGGCACTGGGCAAAAAGGAAAACACGGTTATCTAACACCATTCGTGCTTGTGTCATGAAGGTAACCCTGTGACTCTCCGCCGGTGTACTCAGGTTTAAGGAGGAGTCTGGTGCACTCAGAGTAGTGCTTTAAGGCCGTAGAGACTATGTTTCTAGCCTGCGAGCCAGTGACCCTGTGGCAGAATAGGTCTGGTGTCAGACTTAGCATTTCCCGGGTGTGTCGCTAAGTCTTGTACGGTGGGGTCGTAGCATGAATTTGTTACGGATCTTTATATGCAGAGTACACTGCATATATTTAGGGCATAACAATAAAATGAATAAGAAATCATTTAGGATCACAGTAAATTTATATAACTGTTTATTTACCTGAAATACCTGATGACGCATAGAAATGTGATTATTATTTGTACATCTGCTATGTCAATTGAACTGCTCTGCTTGAACTGTATATCTGTTTATTTTCAGTTAATAAACCTGACGAGTTGTTTATTGATAGCTAAGTGAAATGTTATTCACTGAGCGAGTAGGCTCATACCTCTACTCAAACATTTTCAGGTCAGCATCAGCATCAGGAGTCAGAAGGATCATATCATCCTAACGCTTAGTTGATAGAAGGTTTGTAGTTAGTCTAGTTAGAGGTCTCTTAGTCCATTCCCCTCGATCTTCGGGACAAGGTGTGAGTGAGAGAGAGAATGTGTACAAAGATGTAAATTAACTGTTATGCTTTATTTTATATCGAACAATGTATTATACTGCAGACTCTGCGTATATTTCTTGTCAGATTAATAGAAGTGCTTCCGCAGCTTGTTTAGTTTCATTTACAGTATATATCAGTTTTTTTTCTTCTATTAATGTTGTTAATTGTTTTAAAAAGTGATGAATGGTTGGCTTATATGTGAAATCCCACCTGCCGAGTCCTAATCTCGTGGTTTGCGGTTAATGTGAGATTGGGGCGCGACAGTTTGATTCAATTGCATTAGGGTTTGGAATCGATGATTCAACAACACTAATCAATGTAAGACTAGTTACTTTGAAACCATTGAACCATCATCCAAATTGGGTATGACCTGACCCCAAACGGTCTTGAGGTCGTTTGGATGACCTCCAAATGGTCTTGAGACCGTTTTCCCATCATATCACTCAAATATAAGCAATCCAATTAGGGTTTGGTTCATTGGATTGATCACCAAATCAGCATTACATTGTTTAACAGCTTGGTACCTTTAGACCTTCAAACACCTAACCATACTCAACCCTAGACCTCGAAACGGTCTTGGGTGACCACCAAACGGTCTTGAGACCGTTTGGATGAGCTCCAAACGGTCTTGAGACCGTTTTCCCATCCAACCTTTGGACTCTAGTGAAAATTCATCATGGATTGGTCTATCGAGTTGATCAACAAATCAGCACTACATTGCAATATGATTAGTACCTTTGGACCTTCAATTGGTCAACTATACTTGACCCCAGACCTCCAAACGGTCTTGGGGTGATCCCCAAACGGTCTTGAGACCGTTTGGGTGATCCCCAAATGGTCTTGAAACCGTTTGGGCTAATCAACCCAAAATCTCTAATTAACTCATTGGAATTTCAGCACTGATTTCAATTAGGGTTTGCCCAATTGATTAGCCTTCAACTCATAACTCGTTTGGAATTAATACATAAAATTTGGTGAGTCATTAACCAACATCATTAGGAACAGTAATCTCATACGGTAAACGCTTAGTCAACCATCTTATACGGTCTTGAGACCATTTTCCCAAAAAGTTCAATTAAATCAGATTGAAAATCAGCACTTAATCCAATTAGGTTTCCCTAATTGATTAGGCTTCAACTCACGATTCCTTTGGAGTTAATACCTCAAATTTGGAGGGTTATTAATAAACATACTTATGAACAGGAATCCCATACGGTCAACGCTTGGTCAACCATCTCAAACGGTCTTGAAACCGTTTTCTCAACCAGGTCAAGTTAATCAGGTTGAAAATCAGCACATAATTCAATCTGATTGCCTAATTGATTGGCCTTCAACTCTCGATTCCTTTGGAGTTAATCCCTCAAATTTGGAGGGTTATCAGCCTACACAATTAGGAACAAAATTCCCAAACGGTCAACGCTTGGTCAACCATATCAAACGGTCTTGAAACCGTTTGCTCCCAAACGGTTTCAAACCGTTTGCCGTTAAACGGTTTGCTGAAACCGCATAGCCAATCAAATTAAAACGATTTGGAGTAGCTATCAAAACGGTTTTGCTTGGTAATTTTCTTTGGATAAGCATCTAGGATGATGTCATCATCCCCTTCCTTCTAACAACCAAGAACAGCAACCGTTCTTGATGGAAATTGCAGCAAAGAAACAAGAGTGTATCAAATTGAAGAAATCAATCAACAAAGCATAGAGAATTGATGCAATAGCAATGTTTAAGGGTTTGAGTTATAAAACCCGCCACCAATTGAGCTCCAAAGCTCCAAGCTCACGCCATTAATGGTGGATGAAGCTCTTGCAACTCCCCCTAGGCTCGTCCTCAAGCTTTTGATTGCAAAAGTTGGCTAGGGTTGAAGAGGAGATCGAAATAAGAAGGAATCCATAATTTATTTTCGATTTCCACCATGAAATCATGGAGAACGAAGGTCAAGGGCTTACCCACAGGTTGGGGACGTTATACCTGCTCCTCCCTAGCTTCTTGGTCGGTTTTGCAAGCAAGGGGAAGAAGAAAATCCGAAAAAGGCCTTGGTTTGGGCTTGGAAATGGCACTTTTATAAAGAAATTGATGAGAGAGAATATGCCTTATAAAAATCCAATTAATCCAAAAATTATGGCCGCCTCTTCCCCCTCAACTCCATGGATACGAGGAATATCCATTTGCCTTTAATTCTCCTTCATTATCCTCAATTTAAAGAAAAGCAAATTAAGCACCTTAATGCTTATTATATAATATCCCACATGTGAGTGGATATTACTTTTCTTTATAAAAAGGTGAGTGAAATTTCACCTACTTAAGATATTTTCGTTCCTTATCTTGTTAAAGGAACGTCCATCCTTATTCAAAATCAACCCAAAACATTTTGGTTGAAAGCCCTTCAGTTATTTTTATTCATTTTTGCCCTAAATCGAATCAGGGTTTCAATTAGGCATTATTCTTGATTATTTTAATGTCAAGATTCTCTCTCCTACAACTTAATTCAAATGAGGAGTCCCTCTCATTTTATTTGCTCTACATGATGCCAAGAAACATTAAGGACCATATTGAAGTGGTAATTTGCATATTGAACCCTAGATTTTGGGTAAATTGCACTTTACTCCAAAACTAGGTTTTAATGCACAACATTGTCCAACAAGCTCTATCTTGGTGTCCAGGCTTGGGAAAACCATACCACTACATTATATTCATTCTTATGATGTCACAACATCAGAGTAACATCTTATCATGTGCAATTTGCAAGTTAACCCCTCAACTTGGGTAATTTGCACTTTAGTCCAAAATAAGCAAACATTGCTTCAACATTATTCAAAAAGGACTGAAATTGAAATATAAGTTCCTCAAAAGCCTTAATTACCTTTCACAAGATAAGTACACGCATATAATCAACTTTCTTAATCAAAACACCTAGGGTTAAAGCATAACCCAGGTCAGGGATGTTACAATAACACTAGAATATTATAAAATACAATGATGGTCAAGAATCACACATCTTGAACCTGATGGGACATGGGCCAAGAATCACACATCCTGCCTTGGCATGGGGAATCACACATCTGCCATCCAAACATATATAACATGGTCCAGGAATCACACATCCTGCCTTGGCATGGGGAATCACACATCCACCATCCAAAATATCACAATGTTGCCACAAATGATAATGAGACAAACCAATGCAATTATACTACTCTAGGGTTATTGAATCACATAGTAGGTAAATGTAGAGGCAAGTAGAAAAGTATAGTAAAAAATTATACAAGATTTGCCATATCGCACAATGGACAACATATGAAACCACCAATAAACCTCCACATCACAGTGGGCATATACCATCAATAAGATCATCATGTACCATATCACAAGGTAGGAACCAAATGAATATCTAAGATCACAATCAAGATAGTTCACATGAACTATGATGACAAGAGATAAGACATATTATGTAGGCTCAATTCAAGAGAATGAAAAGATTGGTGAATTGCTCAACATTAAGTAATAGGGGATACAACATACCTCAACTTCAGAGTCAACAATCCAAAGTCACATCTAGGTCCAAGCCTAGGCATCCAAGGAACCTATTAATCATATAAGTGGAATTAGGGTTAGGTTTCCTTTAATTATTCAAAACCCTAAAAATTGCCATTTTATCATTATGTGATTTAGGTTATGAAAATTGTGCCACTTATTAAATTACATTATTAGGATTTCTGACTTATAAATAATTAGTTATGATTTTTACAAGTTAATTCATCATTAATTAGATCCATTGAAAACATATGCTATTAAACATTAGATTTAACCATCAAAATGTATACCACTAGTTAGATCTTGTTTTTGTGATTTCAATGAGTATTTATTCATATTTTTCTGACCAGTGGATTAATAGCTATTGATTTTACAAAACAGACCAATCAGATTTCAAGGAAAAGCCAACTCAACGCCTGACTAGCGAGAAACAAGAGAGAGAGCAGCGAGCCCTAACTAACTTGGCCCAACCAAGTACAGTCAAGCCAGCCAGAACTTGCCCAGTCGGAACACATAAACAAACAAAGAGAACCCTCGCAAAAAGACTATTTTGCCCTTGCTAGGAAAACAAACCAAAAAGGCAAGCGGGGCTAAAACCGGGAAAGGACCATAATGAGTATCTCCCCGCCTCATCCACAAACCATGGCCGTGAGAAGAAGGTGTTCCAGCCAAGCCAGGAATTGGGGAAACAAAGAATGAAGGAAACCAATGCGCAAAGACCACCCAGAACACCCCCATGGAACCAAACGGAGCCAAAGAATTCATCAATTGCAGAAGCACATCAATCATCAGTGCGGTGTAGACTCGTGGTCAAACATAAAACAAAGGGAATCAGAAGGGGGGGAACTTCCATTCATGAATTGGGGGAAAACCAGAGTACTGAAGATTCAAGGTGATCACCTGATGGTGTCTTGGTATACAGTAGAGACAGAGAAAACTCTGAACCCTCCGTCAGAGTCTAAGAGCATGCCACCGGGGAGATGGAGTTCGGGAACGGTCCTCTGAAGGGATACAAGCTGCACCCATTGCGCTTCTTGATCCCTGAGGTACCATGAAGGTTTTGGGAGGGTTAGCTAGACTTCTGATCAATCTGAGAAGCGGGGAAAGGAGAAGAGAGTCGGAGACAAGGGAAGAACAGGGGAGGCCGAGCGGC
Source organism: Alisma plantago-aquatica (assembly GCA_963693085.1). Lineage (NCBI taxonomy): Eukaryota > Viridiplantae > Streptophyta > Magnoliopsida > Alismatales > Alismataceae > Alisma > Alisma plantago-aquatica. Next base: position 711,959,468 of record OY856411.1, on the reverse strand, counting down.
ACCCTGCGAAGTGGGGCTACAATGCTCCCCACCCTAGCTTATATATATCCAAAGGAATCAGAAGGATCTAGGAAGATGGTGGAAAGTGAAGCAGAGGAAAAGGAAGGAAGGAAATAGAGGAGGAGAAAGAATCGCAGAAGGAAAATCGGAACCCAAACACCTGGAAACGAGAAAGGAAACGGGGAAGAAGAAGGTACAACTGTCGTTCGATCTAGAAATCTGACAGTCAAGATCAACGTGTGAAGATCAATTCAATTAAAAGCACGCATGACAGATTAAATAGCAATCCTAAACAAATTCGACCAAAGTGTACACATATTTATTTTCGTTTTTCTCTCTCCTCTTTTGAGGGTACAAATGAATCCCAAATTAAGTAAAATTTTGCACAGAGGCCAATTAAGGCATGTAGATTCCGATTATAAAATTATATTTGCCTTTTGAAAACTTTTAGTGGGTTAATTAATTCAATTACTATTTTCTCTTTCCTCCTTCATTAATGACATTAGGATTATCCAAAATTATGAAACTTGACCCACAAGTCATTTTTAATGTGTTAGATATGAATTTGCAATCAATTTTACATATTGGAGTTGTTTGAGCATTTATTTAATATTTTGAAGGTTCTACATACTTTCTCTCTCCTGATTTTATCTTTTAAGCAAACTTTCTCCAAATTGGATAAAATTTACCCAAAGGCTATATTTATTATGTAGATCACGAATTTAAGATTATTTTCCTCGTTTGGAGTTATTTGTTATATTTATTTATTAATTATACCTTTTAGGCAATTTCTCTCACCAACTTACCATATTATTTCAAGGTTGTCCAAATTAAATAAAAATTGACATGTAGGCTTATTTTGATGTGTAGATTGCGAATTTGAAGTCTATTATTTAATTTGAGGCTTTCTTACATGGGTTATATCATCTAGCCCATTAGAGGCCCATTAACCATATTATGCATGAAATTAAGTTATTTATCATGAATTATATGACATATTATATTACATTATTCATGCATTAGATTATTAGGTTCACTCTAACCTCAACCTTGTTTGGTCAAACCCAAAAGGTCACAGTTCTAGGGTAGGGTCCAAGATACGGTATGTTACAACACTCCACCCCTTAAAAAAGATTTTGTCCTCGAAATCTATTGATCCAAACATCAAACAACCAACTACTCTCCACCCCTTAAAAGGGTTCAACCTAAAAAGTCTAACTAAGCAACTTTTTAGATCTACTCACATCACAAAGTTATGGAAGTTTTTAGAGATTAATATTTCTCATGTATCCAAATAAAGTCACCATCTAGGGTTGAGCTTTAGGTCCTTGTGTCTCTAACCTATCAACCCTACATGAGCATCAAAAAGTCATAGGGTAAGTCAACTACACCATTATATCAATCCTAGTCACAAAGCTAGTGTTGGATTCTACTCAAACTAGAGTTTCTGTTCATTGTGACTTAGTTTAAGAAAACATCGATAAATTTGAGAATTTTTTTTGTACATATAGTAATATAATTGAAAATAATTTTTGGCGATGAAAACTTTTTGAGATGAAATAAAATGTGGATCCAAAATCAATTGCGGAAACCAAGTCACAATATTTCCATATGAATATTTCCTCAAAACCTAATCTTGACCTCAACCCAAACCTTATTGCATAAAAGATCATCATAGATCAAATCTAGGGTCAACATCTCACTTAGAGCTATCTAGAAAAGCCAAGGGTTCTATAGGGAGACAAAATTGAATTAGTCAGATTTCGACTACCATGGGCTCTGATACCATGCTGTAAAGAAGCAAAAACACCTCCTTACTAAAAATTTGAACAATCAAACCTCCAGTCCAAACACACTCAGAAGGTATGATGGAGTGGGTGTAAAATTTTCAAATATTTATATAATGGTAATCAATAGACCAAAGTATAGCAACGGAATAAAATAATGACTATATTCAATTATAAAACTAACGGTTACAAACTTACATCACAAGGATCCATGTAGAGGAAATCTAAACCACCTCAAAATTGTCTCCAAGCTTTATCTTCACAATCTAAGTCTGGGTCCACATGTCAAGCCATCTGTGTCCATCACCTAGGGTTGGAAGCATACCCCACAAAAGAGAAGAAGAAAAGAAATACATCAGCAAAAACCTGGTATGTGTATACTAAAGAAAACTTGAGCAATATATGACAATAAGGACATCAAGTATGAATGCTTCCCATGCAAAAGAAAAGGACTACCCACACGGGCATAAAAGATAAGATTCATAACCAAAGAGATACTTGCCATATGTAAAACAATAAAGAAGTGCCACATGCACATATCATAAGCAATATCCTGCATACATGTGAGATAAGCATAACACTAGAATATTATAAAATACAATGATGGTCAAGAATCACACATATTGAACCTGATGGGACATGGGCCAAGAATCACACATCCTGCCCTGGCATGGGGAATCACACATCCGCCATCCAAACATATATAACATGGTCCAGGAATCACACATCCTGCCCTGGCATGGGGAATCACACATCCACCATCCAAAATATCACAATGTTGCCACAAATGATAATGAGACAAACCAATGCAATTATACTACTCTAGGGTTACTGAGTCACATAGCAGGTAAATGTAGAGGCAAGTAGAAAAGTATAGTCAAACATTATACAAGATTTGCCATATCGCACAATGGACAATATATGAAACCACCAATAAACCTCCACATCACAGTGGGCATATACCATCAACAAGATCATCATGTACCATATCACAAGGTAGGAACCAAAAGAATATCTAAGATCACAATCAAGATAGTTCACATGAACTATGATGACAAGAGATAAGACATATTGTGTAGGCTCAATTCAAGAGAATGAAAAGATTGGTGAATTACTCAACATTAAGTAATAGGGGATACAACATACCTCAACTTCAGAGTCAACAATCCAAAGTTACATCTAGGTCCAAGCCTAGGCATCCAAGGAACCTATTAAGCATATATGTGGAATTAGGGTTAGGTTTCCTTTAATTATTCAAAACTCTAAAAATTGCCTTTTATCATTATGTGATTTAGGTTATGAAAATTGTGCCACTTATTAAATTACATTATTAGGATTTCTGACTTATAAATAATTAGTTATGATTTTTACAAGTTAATTCATCATTAATTAGATCCATTGAAAACATATGCCATTAAACATTAGATTTAACCATCAAAATGTATACCACTAGTTAGATCTTGTTTTTGTGATTTCAATGAGTATTTATTCATATTTTTCTGACCAGTGGATTAATAGCTTTGATTTTACAAAACGGACCAATCAGATTTCAAGGAAAAGCCAACTCAACGCCTGACTAGTGAGAAATAAGAGAGAGAGCATCGGGCCCTAACTAACTTGGCCCAACCGAGTACAGTCAAGCTAGCCAGAACCCAGTCGGAACACAGAAACAAACAAAGGTAACCCGTGCAAAAAGACTATTTTTCCCTTGCTAGGAAAACAAACCAAAAAGGAAAGCGGGGCTAAAACTGGGAAAGGACCATAATGAGCATCTCCCCACCTCATCCACACACCATGGTCGTGAGAAAAAGGTGTTCCAGCCAAGCTAGGAATTGGGGAAACAAAGAACGAAGGAAACCAATGTGCAAAGACCACCCAAAACACCCCCATGGAACCAAACGGAGCCAAAGAACTCATCAATTGCAGAAGAACATCAATCATCGGTGCGGTGGAGACTCGTGGTCAAACACAAAACAAAGGGAATCAGAAGGGGGAAAACTTCCATGTCATGAATTGGGGGAAAACCAGAGTACTGAAGATTCAAGGTGATCACCTGATGGTGTCTTGGTATACAGTAGAGACAGAGAAAACTCTGAACCCTCCATTGGAGTCTAAGAGCATGCCACCGGGGAGATGGAGTTCGGGAACGGTCTTCTGAAGGGATACAAGCTGCACCCATTGTGCTTCTAGATCCCTGAGGTACCACAAAGGTTTTGGGAGGGTTAGCTAGACTTCCGATCAGTCTGAGAAGCGGGGAAAGGAGAAGAGAGTCGGAGACAAGGGAAGAACAGGGGAGGCCGAGTGGCACCCTGCAAAGTGGGGCTACAATGCCCCCCGCCCTAGCTTGTATATATATCCAAAGGAATGGAAAGGATGCCAGGAAGATGGTGGAAAGGGAAGCAGAGGAAAAGGAAGGAAGAAAATAGAGGAGGAGAAAGAATCACAGAAGGAAAATCGGAACCCAAACACCTAGAAATGAGAAAGGAAATGGGGAAGAAGAAGGTACAACTATCCTTCGATCTAGAAATCTGACGGTTAAGATCAACGCGTGAAGATCAATTCAATTAAAAGCCCGCGTGACAGATTAAACAACAATCCTAAACAAATTCGACTAAAGTGTACACATATTTATTTTCATTTTTATCTCTCCTCTTTTGAGGGTACAAACGAATCCCAAATTAAGTAAAATTTTTCACATAGGCCAATTAAGGCATGCAGATTCCGATTATAAAATTATATTTGCCTTTTAAAATCTTTTAGTGGGTTAATTAATTCAATTACTATTTTCTCTTTCCTCCTTCATCAATGACATTAGGATTATCCAAAAATTACGAAACTTGACCCACAAGTCATTTTTAATGTGTTAGATACGAATTTGCCATCAATTTTACATATTGGAGTTGTTTGAGCATTTATTTAATATTTTTAAGGTTCTACATACTTTCTCTCTCATGATTTTATCTTTTAAGCAAACTTTCTCCAAATTGGATAAAAATTTACCCAAAGGCTATATTTATTATGTAGATCATGAATATAATATTATTTTCCTCTTTTGGAGTTATTTATCATATTTATTTATTAATTATACCTTTTAGGCAATTTCTCTCACCTAACTTACCATATTATTTCAAGGTTGTCCAAATTAAATGAAAATTGACATGTAGGCTTATTTTGATGTGCAAATTGTGAATTTGAAGTCTATTATTTAATTTGAGGCTTTATTACATAGGTTATATCATCTAGCCCATTAGAGGCCCATTAACCATATTATGCATGAAATTAAGTTATTTATCATGAATTATATGACATATTATATTACATTATTCATGCATCAGATTATTAGGTTCACTCAAACCTCAACCTTGTTTGGTCAAACCCAAAAGGTCACAGTTCTAGGATAGGGTCCAAGATACGGTATGTTACATTTTCTACCATAATCCCCTACATTTCCATGCTATTTAGCCATCTTGGAGGAGGGAGGACGTTCTACAACATCCAGGAGGTGAAGGAGAAGAAGCTTCCACGAGCTCCATGGCCTTCTACCTCTTTCTTCTTTCCTTTTTGCTCTTTTACATGATCATGTCTAGCTAAGCCCCTTGTGGTGTGCTGCTTGGGGCTAAAATGTTACTTTGATACAATGTTGGGGGGAAATAACTTGTATTGAACATATTTCCATCTATGATGATTGTCTCTTGCTTCTATTTCATTTCCCAATATCTTGCTTGTGATTTGTACTTTTAAACATGGATTGCTTATTGTTTGATGCTTGAAGACACCTAGCTTCTAGGGGAAAATGTATGGTATATGAATATCTTAGGAATTGCTTGTAGGTCAAATTAGTGGATTCCTAGTTAGCACACTTTGTTCCTACATAAAACTCCCTTCTCCTGCAGGTAGGTGTGAGATCTAAGTAGCTAGTGTAAAAGTGATTAGTGAAATTGCCTAGAGTTTCCTAAAGGTTAGATGGTGTGTAACATGAGGTGAAACACCCTCATCTCTACCCCCATTCCTACCCTTAGGCTCTCAATTGCCCTAATATCACTTACCCTAAAAACCTAGACTTACGAAGTCCAATTAGAATTACACCTAGCCCTAGTTCCTCAACTATATCATAGGGTATATTCAAATAGCACTTGCCTTGTTGTTTGGTTTGGCAATCTATCTTAAAAATATAAGACTTGAATGCTATGTTAACCCCCAACTAATATCATAGTATCATTCCCAAAGGGTCCACCTATCCATATCATTGCTTAAAACCCACCTTGTTAAGTTAGCTTGTTAATGCTAGTGTAGTTAATTGCCTTTGTTGCTTCTTAGTTAATTGTATAGTTCTTGATAGCTAGATTTTGTTAGAGTAGTTAGTGCTTTTTTATCTTGTTTGTGTTAATTTTGCTATTTATTGATAATCTAGGCCCTTGATTGCTTTAATGCTTAACTTGTCTCTTATGTGTCAACTTGCTTTGCTAGTGTAGTGTAGTCTCTTGCTCTCGTTTAGTCTTTTGCCTTGCCTTGCTTTGTAGCCTTAAATTGCTTAGGTTAATTTAGGATTTTTGTTAATCTAGTTTTCTTCTTGTCGTTAATTGCTTGCAATCTTAATGTAATCAACCAAAATCACTTTTAAACCCTAAAGACCATACTCTCTGCTTTAGGAATGTAGCTACCTTAACCTAGCTCTAGTACCCCCTCTCTCCTTGCGGATCGACCCTTTTCTTACCGCTTGCCTATAATACAACATGATCCTGTGCGCTTGCGGGTACGTGTGATTAGTTTAAGTAGGTGTGTCGAACTAGGTCCACTATAAATGTGAAAGATCCATGTGTGTTGTTTGCTCACAGAGTTGCATCTATTCAAATTCTAATCGAGTAGTATGTAAAACCATTAGCAGAAGCCCACCAACCTATTTGGCTCCATTGCCGGGGACAAAAAGTGACATAGCTACCTAGTAGTCGTGGTGTTGACTATGCCCCACTGGCATCAGTTTACTTGTGTGCATTTGAGAAACACACCAAGCTTTTTGTATGTCCTTCATGTAATTCTGGGTATACCGTTTCATGATGTCATTAATAAACGATGATTAGGAATGTTGTTTCACTTTCATGCATTCACTCTTATGCTTCAAACCACACCAAATAACCCCCATTGTTGTAGAAAAGGGTAAGGTGAGCTATGTTTGATGTTTCCTAGCTATATGGGTATGAAAATGGAAGAAATGATCGCGGTAAGAGATTGGAGTGTTGTAACACTCAACTTTTATTTAGAAGAGGTTGGTGCAAGGGGTCAATGATTTCATGATGCTCTAGAAGACCCCTTTCCCTAAGAAAAACATGGTTATGTCATGAACCTACTAGGAACCTTGAAACAAAAGATGACAGGTATTAAAACATTCCTTTCCTTATTTAAGGATGTTTGCACGGGGAGGAGGAAATTGGTGTTATTGCCACCCAAAGAAATCATTGCCACAAGATATGTGAACTTCATCTTGGACATGGGCATACTGGAAAAAAGGGATGATCTGGGAACCCCTCTTATCATGATATCAAAGCGCTATCTATCGAGCATACTCTCCAAGATCTAGGCATAAGAGAGAGCATTATGTCGTTATACATATCAGGAGTACCTATTTTTGACTATTGGCGCTCTCGCAACGGTGATAGAAATTTTTAGGGTTTTTGAAACCACCACCGGTGCACCAATTAGGGAAAGGAGTACTGGGAGATCCAGTGGGAGGAGCAGAAGTTGGGGCAAGGGAGTGTCATAATAATGGAAGATGACATTGCGGAAAGGTGTGGAGCATTGAGAATATAAGAAGATCCAGACAAGGTGGCGTACCTACTAGTGGAAGAGGAAATACAACAAGGAGAATATCTCACCCTAGAATTGGTGGCAAGGGTCCTGTCACAAAGGCCCTATAGTTTCAATGCGCTTCATAGGATCCTAGCCTAGATCTAGAAATTACAAAACTAGCCTATCATTAGGCAAATCAATCATTAGATCCTAATTTTTCAATTCGGCTCAAAGGCGGATAAGGAAAGGGTCTAGGACTATAATGTCTGGGCCCACTGCCCCAAGCTCTAGTAGAGTTTCAGAAATGACGACTGGCCCCACAGATCACCACTAGCCTTAACTGTGCGATTTTTCCACACATGCGTAAGCTGGGGTCAAACTTCCCGACTGGTCACCCATCCTAGTACTACTCCAAGTTGAGTATGCTTAACTATGGAGTTCTTTAGTGATGGGATCCCAAAAAAGGAGGTGCACCTTGGTTATATGGGTAGTCCAGTCATTCCTTTTAAGATCATTATATCTGAGGCCTCAATACTTGGATCGCACGGCTCAAGAATAGCATGCCACATGCCCATGTGGGCCCCACCTACTGGAGAGGTTGTGGTTCTAATACCATTTGTAATGTTTGGGCCCACTACCATAGGCTCTAGTAGAGTTTCAGGAATGACTACTAGCCCCATAGATCACCACTAGCCTTAACTGTGTGCTTTTTCCACACTCATGCGCAAGCCGGGGTCAACTTCCCGACTGGTCACCCATCCTAGTACTACTCCCAGCTGAGCACGCTTAACTATGGAGTTATTTAGTGATGGGATCCCAGAAAAGGAGATGCACCTTGGTGAAATGGGTGGTCCAATCATTCCTTTTAAGATTATTATATCCGAGGCCTCAAATCCTAGGACGTTACAAATACAGAGCCCCACAAACTTTCAACAACAACCTACTGGTGTTGAAAGACATCAAAGTTGATGACCAATCCTGAAGTGTGACAATCAAAGAAGCACCCTTCTAGGTCCAAGTCTATAACCTTCCCTTGGGGTATAGGTCAAACAAAGTCGTAAGAATAGTTGTGGGAAAAGTGGGGAAAGTCATGGAGGTGGAGAAGACAGAGACTTCATGGGAGAGAGAGACACATAAAAGTTATGTTGGATGTAGAAAAGCCGCTGAAACTAAAATAGAGCATCGTGGACGCCTCAGGCAATAGATATAACGTCGACCTGAGATACTAACGCCTACCCTTCTTTTGCTTTGTGTGTGGCAGAATGGGACACATCCAGAAGGAATGTGCACACAATGCTAACAATGAAGGGGGGTCATGGGGACCATGGGTGCGGGCATCACCAAGGAAGATCCAGAAAACACAAATAGCAGAGAGTTATGAGAACAGCAAGCGTCACAACCTTTTTGTTGATGTAAATCTGATGGACCAAGGAAGAAGGGGGAGAAGATGACAACATGGGGAGTGAGGTGCCAAGCAACATGGGGAAAGTAGGGGATACAGACAACAGAGGGAGAGAATGTGGGGGAGTGAATGCTCAAGCAACACTGACTGAACGGCAAGGCAATAACACAATTCCATAGGAGCTGCAACAAGGGGAGGGACAGGCGTCAACAGAAGAGGTGAATATTTTGGGAGGGAGTAAAGAGGGCCCTACTGCCTCGAGGGTGGATGAGATAGAGAAGGACAATATATGTGGTAATACTAAAAAGGTTATCGCAAAAAATAAAGAAGGTTGGCACGTGAAGAGTGGTAGAACAGAGGGGGACAGAGAGAATAAAAAACAAACTACCGTAGGCAAGGTGTTTGGAGAAATGCTACAATATGTTGAATTGAAAACACCTATAGAAAACAAAAGCAAAGGAACATGGAGGAAATATAAGAAACAAGAAAAGAGGATCCAAATAAGAAGCCAGGAGGGAAGGGCTACTACTGTTAATGTACTACTAGTCGAGCATGACAATGAAAGAGCTGAAAAAAATGACTTTGTACTGAAGAATACGATGAAAACCCTGAGCGAGAGATGAACATGGTATCCAAAATGAACAAAGGGGTAGAGTGCAAAGTGGTTTGGGAGGTTTATCCCAGACAAGTAGCGAGTGTTGAGGCTGCTCAGACCTATGAAGAACAATGAAGACCCTAAGTTGGAACTGCCAAGGGGTGGGTAACCTTGGCACATTCAGAAACCTCTGATGGTTATGTTGGAAGGAATGTCCCAACTTTACTTTCCTAATGGAAACAAAGATCAAAGGCTTGAAATTGGAGGATGTCAGAAGAAGATGTGGCTTTGATGATGGAATATGTATCAGTAGCATCAGAAGAGCAGGTGGAATGGGGTTCTGGTGGTCAAACAAAAATGTCACTCTCAAGTCATATTCTAAGCATCACATTGAAGTCATCATAGAAGGAAGGGGAGGCGAGGAGGATTGGAGGTTTATAGGGATACATGGGTGGTCCAATACGCACCTGAAGTACAAAATGTGGGAGAGATGGAAGAACTCAATATCTCAAGCAACCTACCTATTGTTTTTATGGGGGATTTTAATGAGATAAATAGTCATATGGAGAAGAAAGGGGGGATGTCACGACAGAAAGATACCTAAACAATTTCATAGATTGCATTAACAGTTGCAACCTGGTGAGTATTCCTTATAGATCAGGTAACGTCTTCACGTGGGTCAAAGGCAATGCCCCAAAGACAACTATAATGGAGAGATTGGATAGAGTGCTTGTGTCGAGAGAATGGAGAAAATGCCACCCCAATGCAAAAATAATCCACCTTGTTAGATTGAACTCAGACCATGCCCCCATTCCACTCAAGATAGGTGCATATCCTAGCAACAAAAATACCAACAACAATTTCAAGATGGAACAAATATGGTTGGATGACCCGGAGTGTAAAAGGCTAGTAGCTGATACGTAGAAGAAGGAGACTCACATGTCTCTATAGGTAAGACTTCATGTCTTTTCAGAGGTGTTCAACAGTTGGGCAAAGAAAAAATTCAGGGACATGGATAAGAAAATAAAGAAGCTGAAAGAGAACTAGGGAAAAGGCAAGGCAGGGACATGTCGGAAGATAACATCCAAGTATGAAAAACTCTCTGTGATGAAATCAATGAACTTATGAAACAAAAAGAAACATATTGGTTCAGTAGAGCTAAGATAAAAGAAAGAGACAGAGACCAGAACACTGCATATTTCTACAAGAAAGCTTCACATAGAAAGAGAAGAAATGATATTAATAGCATCCAAACCAATGAAGGGGAATGGGAGCACAAGCCGGAAAAAAAAATCAAGGGCATCATTGTCGATTACTATAGAGATCTCTTCACTTCAAGAAGTATTGGAGAAGGAGAAAGGCACTAAACGGGCTGAACAAAGTGATCACAGATGATATGAATGAAATTTTGTAAGTGGAGCCAGATGAGGAGGAGATCAGAAGGGCAACCTTTAGTATGCACCCAAATAAGGACCCAGGCCCAAACAGATTCTATGCTAGCTTCTATTAAAGTAATTGGGATATGATGGGGAGAGATATTGTTGCTTACATCAAAGGATGGTGGAAGAACTGTTGACCTAGGTGTCGCACATTGCCCATATTTTGATAATGACTTAACCATTCCATTTATATGTATCTAACAAATCTATTTGAGATTGTTTCAGACATTAGGTACAAGAAAAGAATCTCATTCCACTCCAAAGCTACTCATCCAGCACATGCAAAACATGTGACTTTTGATCGTTTTGTAATATAGCCCTTAGAGGCTTAGAACAATTGATGTAATCACTTATACTCTTGTTTTGTATTGTAACTAAGATGGATAAATTGATTGGGACTCAAAAATCCATCGTTTGTACAGTTTATGAAAATTCCAAAATACCCATAACAGGGATTTTGTCGGCCGAATTCCAAACTCGGCCGATCCATATATTCTGGAATTTTCTGGGCGGTCGGCCGAGTTACCAACTCAGCCGATCCCTGTTCGGTCGAGTTTCTATGGTGGGAAACTCGGCCGATCCACTGATCGGTCCAAGTTGAAAGTCGACCGATCGGCCGAGTTTCTCCAAGGAAACTCGGCCGACAGTCTATCTTTCATACTTGTCGCTTAGTGGTTCGGCCGAGTTGCCTTTATTGAAACTCGGCCGATCGGACTGTACTGGAATGCAGAAAAAGAAATTCCAACCGTTGGAGGAGTAGGTGGGACTCAAAATAGATCCGTTGCAAGTTGTAAAACGGCTAGTTTGTGCCACTTAACTCTCCCAACCTCAAAGGGACACCCTCAACTATAAATAGGACCTCTTGGACTTCATTCCAAGGTTGCTCATTCACATATGCTTGGTCCTAGCCTTAGTTGAGTGGTTTCTAATCCTTTGAGCCCCTTTCTCTCTCTACCTTCAAAGCAAATTCGTGAGTATGAGTGAGTTAGGATCCCATGTATGAGAGCTATCATTTGTAATCTTGTAAAGCTCTCCTTTCCACTTCTCCCATCTCCATTCTCTATGAAGATTGATTGAAGTTTCTTCTCCGAGTGAAAGAGAAGAAGGTTGTTGTTCTTCCCCGAGTGAAGGAGAAGAAGGCTAGCTGCTCCAGGCCTCCAAGTGAAGGAGGAAGGTGCTAAAGCTCTCCAAGTGAAGGAGAGGTGCAAGGCAAAGCTCAAGCAAGATAGGTAAATCCTGCAAGGCCGAAGACTAGAGCAAGAGTGGGTAAGTCCTTTGAAGAAGGTGGAAGACTACTTGCTTGGTGGGTAAGTCCTTGGTGAGGTAGAAGATCTTGGCTTGATATATAAGTCCTTGGATGGTTGGTAGTTGTAGCTTGTAATCTTATTGTGTGATATATATAAGAGAACCAAGTTACAAATCCTAGAGCCTAACCAACTCTAGGTAGTGGACTGACATTGCTCCTAAGTTTAGGACATGGAACCACTCTAAACCACCTGTCCAAGTGCATGCTTTCCTTGTCTCTTATCCTTGCTTTGTATGCTAGTTTAGGACATCAAATTGCTGTTTTGAATTAAGTTCTGCACTTAATATAATTTGGTGGTCTAATCACTTTTATGAAGTTTGTGAAGCTCTATTCAACCCCCCCTTCTAGAGCCCATTGATCCAACAAGTGGTATCAGAGCAGGTCTTCTCCAAGCTACTTCAACAAGTAGGAGAAGATGGGTGATTCAGCTCTTGGGTCACTCAATCTTGAAGGAAGCTTCTCCATGAGACCCCCGGTCTTCGACGGCACAAACTTCCTATATTGGAAGAGAAGGATGCAATTCTACATCCAAGGCGTGAGCTACGAGATGTGGAAGATAGTCCATCTCAAGTATGAAGAGCCGAAGGGGAACATCACCACGTGGACGGAAGATGAGATGAAGCGTGCTCAACTCAATGCTAAAGCCGTGAGCATCATCTACGCCGCCCTTTCACCATCAGAGTTCAACCGCATCTCTTCTTGGGACACGGCGCATGAGATTTGGCATAAGTTGTGTGTCACCTATGAAGGGACGGAGCAAGTCAAGGAGGCCAAGGTCTATATGCTCGGCGGCCTACTTGAGAACTTCAAGATGGGGAAGAATGAAAGAGTTGCGGACATGTACACAAGGTTGAATGTCATCTTGAACAGCCTTGCAGCCCTTGGGAGTGTCATGGATAGAGGTACCATCAATGCAAAGATCTTGAGATCTCTTCCAAAGAGATGGGAGCCAAAGGTCACTTCAATTGAAGAAGTCTACAAGATGAGCGAGTTGTCAACCGAGGAGCTGGTTGGTAATCTCCAAGCACATGAACCAAGGCTCGACAAGCAAGAGGAAGAGGAGAAAAGAGAAGAGAAGGAGTCCAATAAGATGAAGGACACAACCTTCAAAGCTCAAGTTGAAGAAATGATGCGGCAACAACAACTTGCCATGAAGTCTCCCTGCCCTTCCTCAAGCGAAGATGAAGGTGCAAATGATCATGAAGCCAACTATTCAAAAGGAAGACACTTCAAGGGCAAGCCATCCTCCTCCACTCCTAGGTGCTACGAGTGTAGTCAAAAGGGCCACTACAAGAATGACTGCCCAAAAGCCAAGAAGGGCTATCATAAGAGCAGCCACAAGAAGGATGACAAATACAAAAGAGAAGCCAAGTACAAGAAGAAGAACAAGAAGGAGAGACGACCCAAAGATGCAGCTCATGCGGCATGGGAGGAGTCTTCTACTTCAAGTTCCTCAAGCTCCGAGGATGGAGAATGTCACCTTGCACTCATGGCTTCTACTAGTGAAGAAGTAATTGAGGTAAGCAAGGTAAGTGATGAAAGTTTACTTGATTTATCTAAGGAAACCCTCATTGAAATGCTTAATGATTGTCAATCATCTTTTGCTAAATGTAAAGCTAAAAGAAAAAGATTAGGAAAGATAGTTGATGATCTCTATGCCAAGATTGATATTCTAGATCAAAATGAGAAATTACATCTTGATAGCATAGATTCCTTACAAGGGCAATTTCTAGACCTTGAACTTCAATATAATGGAGTAGAGGTTGAGAATGGTACCTATCTTAAAACTATTGAAAATCTTAAGATAGAGAACCAAAATTGCCTAGATGAGCTAGATGTTCTAAAAACTGAAAATGTTGAACTTAAGCTTATTGATGATGCTAGGAGAGATGAAGTGTATTCTTATCAAAGAGAAATTGTTGTCCTTAAATCTGAAAATGCTAAACTTCTTGCACAAACAAATGATTTATCTTCTAGACCTATCTTGCCTAGAAATGAAGTTGCAAACTTAACTCTTGAAAAAGATTCTCTTCTTACTAAATCCCACTGTCTTGAGGCCAACCTTTTGCATGCTAGAGAAGATCTTGCTAGTTTATCTACTACCATTACAAATCTTAGTGATGATAATGCTAAATTAAGATCTACTTTGCAAAGGTTTCTTTCGGGAAAGAAGTCTCTAAATGATGTTCTAGAGCACTCTACCAAACAAGTTGGTACTAGTGGTCTAGGATACAATGCGACTACTCCAAAAGGTAAGAAGAAGAAGAAGGGTAAGAAAAAGAGTGTGGAAACTCCAATTTTCAATGGAGAGTCTTCCGGCTCTAAAAACCCCATGGTATGTATGCATTGAAAATGTGATGATCATTATTCTACCTATTGTCCTTACAAGCCTAAGGGGACCAACCCAAATATGAAATGGGTCCCCAAGCTAACCCCGGACCCCAAAGTTTGAGTTGGGTTCTGACATCCTCTTTTCTTGCAGGTCACAAAGAAATGGATTGTTGATAGTGGCTGCTCTAAGCACATGACTGGAGAAATCAGCCATTTCAACAAATTTGTGAAGAAGAAAGGAGGATCGGTAACCTTTGGGGACAACAAAAAGGGTAAGGTTATAGGTGAGGGTGATGTAGGTAATGAATTGTGCATTAAAAATGTTTTGCTTGTTGATGGCCTACATCACAACTTAATTAGTGTTAGCCAATTATGTGATAATGGTTATCTTGTGCTCTTTACTTCCTTAGAATGCTTGCTTCTAGATTCCCTGTCCTATAATGTTATATATAAGGGAACTAGAAATGGTAATCTATATGTGATTGTTCTTGATGCTTTAAAGCCCATACTAAATAGATGCTTAGTCGTGGATAAAAACGATCTTTCGCTTTGGCATCGACGTTTGGGTCATGTGAACTTGCATCAAATGAAGAAACTGAACAAAAAGGACTTGGTTCGAGGACTTCCTAAATTGGATTTTGAAAAGGATGAGGAATGTCAACCTTGTACACAAGGGAAACAAACCAAATCCTCCTTCAAATCCAAAGGAGTCATGAGTACCAAGAGAGTTCTAGAGCTTCTTCATATTGATCTCTTCGGACCTATGAGAACACAAACGCTTCGCGGCTCCAAGTATTGTCTTGTTATTGTCGATGATTTTTCTAGATATACTTGGACTTTCTTTCTCGTTTCTAAAAGCGATACACTCGATGTTTTCTCGAGCTTTTGTAAACGAGTTGAAAACGAAGCTTCTTGTCATGTTGTTTCCATCCGTAGTGATCATGGGGGAGAGTTTGAAAATGATCTTTTTGAACGTTTTTGTGAAAAATCGGGTTATTCGCACAATTTCTCTTCTCCTCGCACACCCCAACAAAATGGAGTTGTTGAGAGGAAAAATAGATCGCTACAAGAGATGGCTAGAACCATGCTTATTGAGTATGACACTCCTAAGAAGTTTTGGGCTGAAGCCGTTAGCACCTCATGTTTTGTGCAAAACCGAGTTTTCACTCATCCGTCTTTTAAGAAAACCCCCTATGAACTATGGCGTGGTAGGAAGCCGTCAATTGATTTCTTTCATGTGTTTGGATGTCCTTGTTTTGTTTTGAACACCAAGGATTCTCTCGACAAGTTTGATCCGAAATCGTATAAGGCTTTCTTCCTAGGCTATAGCACTACTAGAAGGGCTTTTAGAGTATTTAACATTGAACTATCTAAAATAGAAGAATCTATAAATGTTAAATTTATTGAAACTAACCCTGTTATTGGCAGCATATTGGTGATGATGATGTTGCAGATGAAATCATTCCTATCTTAAAAGAGCTCAACATCAAAGACAAAGGTAAGCAGGTTGAAGAAGAAAAAAAAGAAGAAGAAAGGAAGGATCCCACTCCCCGCTTTGCAAAGAATCACCCCAAGGAGTTGATCATTGGCAACCCGTTTGAAAGAGTGAGGACACGAGCTGCACACAACAAAGAACAAGCAGACAGTGCCTTCATCTCTCAACTGGAGCCAAAGAACATCAAAGAGGCCCTTGGCGATGATGAGTGGATCCTTGCCATGCAAGAAGAGCTTGAGCAGTTCGAGAAGAACCGTGTGTGGACCTTAGTGCCAAGACCAAATGATAGAAAGATCATTGGTACCAAATGGGTCTACCACAATAAGCTTGATGAGCAAGGAAAAGTGGTAAGGAACAAAGCAAGGTTAGTAGCACAAGGTTACAATCAACAAGAAGGTATTGATTTTGATGAAACCTATGCTCCTGTTGCTAGATTAGAATCTATTCGTATGCTACTTGCCTTTGCTAGTTATAAAAATTTCTTGCTTTATCAAATGGATGTTAAAAGTGCATTTTTAAATGGTACAATCGAGGAGGAAGTATATGTTGCTCAACCTCCAGGCTTTGAAAATGATAAGTTACCCAATCATGTATATTTCTTGCAAAAAGCTCTCTACGGACTCAAACAAGCACCTCGAGCTTGGTATGAGAAACTAAAGAACTTTTTGTTAGATAATGGGTATATCATGCGCAAAGTTGATTGTACTTTATTTCTAAAACACACTTCTACCCATTTTCTCATAATTCAAATTTATGTTGATGATATTATATTTGGTGGAACTGACCTTGATCTTTGCAAAGAGTTTAGTTCGCTTATGCAGAGTGAATTTGAGATGAGCATGATGGGTGAGCTGACCTTATTCCTCGGCTTCCAAATCAAACAAACCAAGGAAGGCAACTTCATCAACCAAGGCAAATACACAACTGAACTACTCAAACGCTTTGGGATGGAGAACATGAAGCCGATGGATACACCCATGTCAAACACTGCCAAACTTGACAAGGATGAAGAAGGTGAGAAGGTAGATGAGAAGCTCTATAGAGGTATGATCGGAAGTTTACTTTATTTAACTGCCTCTAGACTTGATATAATGTTTAGTGTTGGCATGTGTGCTCGCTTTCAATCAAGCCCTAGGAAATCACATCTTATTGCTGTCAAGAGGATTTTGAGGTACTTAGCCAAAACTCTAAATTTTGGACTATGGTACCCTAAGTCAAGGGACTTTACTCTTGTGGCATATAGTGATGCTGACTACGCAGGTTGCTTGATTGATAGAAAGTGCACAAGTGGCACTTGCTTCCTCTTGGGACCATGCTTGGTGTCTTGGTTCTCCAAGAAACAGAGCACAGTGGCATTATCAACTACCGAAGCTGAATACATTGCAGCCGGAAGTTGTTGTGCCCAGGTCCTATGGATGAAGCAAATGCTCCAAGACTTTAACATTCATTTTGATGCTTCTCCTATTTTCTGTGATAATACTAGTGCAATCAATCTTTCTTATAATCCAATATTGCATAGTAGAGCTAAACACACAGAAGTTCGCCATCATTTTCTCCGTGACCACATTGTCAAAAAGGATATTTATATCACACATGTGGATACGGAAAATCAGTTGGCCGGCATTTTCACTAAACCGCTTGCTAGAGAACAATTTAATTTTATTAGATCAAAATTGCTCATAATTTATCTTGATGATGTTGAATTGCTCTCTAATTAGTTGGTTACATCTTATATGTGTTGCTCTTGCTTATAAATGCTTTGTTTGCTAAAAATGCTTGTTTTTGCATATTTTTTTCCCTAGTTTTTATCTCTTTTTCGGGCTTTTCTCACTAATCGGGTTTTAATCGACAAATAGTACCCTATGATGATGGGAATGTGCCTAAATATGCTTAATATACAATCTAGACCAAAAAGAAAAATTGCATTCGGTCATTTGAGGCTAGGGCTAGATTTTAGGTTTTTCCACATCAGGGTTTTGGTCGGCCGAGTTTCCAACTCGGCCGAACGGTCGGGTACAGGGCACCTGTGCGCTCGATCGGCCGAGTTTCCATTTCCCAAACTCGACCGATCGGCGGCAGATTGGTTTTATATTAATAGGAATTGGCCGACTTTCTCCCTCTCAACTAGAGCAAAGTCGACCGAACCCTAGCCGTTTACCCCGACCCTTCCTAACCTTGGTCCTCTCCTCCCTCTTTCCGGCCGTTTTCTCCTCCAATCGATCTTGTGCTTTCGTTCTTGATGTTCTAGGAGCGTCGCCTGCTCTCTCTCTCCACGCGGATCGGCTCTTTTCCTTTTTTCTCCTCTCCATTAGGTCACAACGCCGGAAACGCGCCGTTCCTGCCCCTTCCATGGCGACTCCTCTTGCTCCTAGGTATATAACGTTCGATAATCTCTCGTTTGTTGACAATGCTGCTGTTTATCGTTACAAAGAGCTCCTTCCTCGCTCTCCCTTCCCTTTTCGAGCTCTACATCAACCAAATAGCTTTCACGTTGACCTCTTGGAAGCTTATCAAATCTTTCGCACCCATCATCTTGAGGCGTTTTGCATAGAGGATGCCCGCTTCTATAACTTGAAATACAGTACCAAAGCCGTCCGTGAGTTCTACGCAAATTTGCGGTGGAACTATGACTCTTTGGTCCCCTCCGCGGACACCTCTATTGTATTGACATCCATGATCGCCGGACAACCTTTCCATATTACTGAACGCTCGTTCAATCTCTATCTCAATGGCAATGTTGGCACGGCTGCTTGGATCACCGACTACCCTCTCTATCTTGATCTTTTGTCTCCTGAGGATGTCTATAAGACAATTGAGGTTGACTTGACTGATATCCACAAGTTTCTCAAGCAACCCAACTTTCCTTATAGAAAAAAGGGTACTTTGCCTTCCTCCGCCCTTTCCTCTCCTCGCCGCGTTTTAGCATTTATTCTCAGTTGCAATGTCCATCCAAAGAAGAATCAAGCGGACATCGCCAAGAATACGGCTATGATGATGTATCTTCTTTTGAACAACCAAGGAGTCAAATGGGCCCGTTACATCCTTCACCATATGACCTGTTTTGACTCGGGAAAGAACACAAAGGGCACACATCTTCCATATCCTGCCCTAATTTGTGGTCTTTTCCAGCATGCCACTGGAAAATCTCTCTTTACCGATTTTCTCTACCACCCTGATCATAAAGGAGTTTATATCAGTGAGACCACTCTTTAAAAGAGTGTGCCTACCCCTGGTGCATCATCTTCCTCAGCTCCACCTCCACCTCCATCTTCCTCAGCTGCACCTCCTCCTCCACCCTCTACAGCTGCCCCTCCTCCTCCTGAGCCATCCTTCCAGCCTCCTCCGCAGCCTGCCTTTGCTGACTTCCACGTTTCAAATGAGGCCCTCATGGGGTATCTCATGCACCAGTAGGCTTACAACATGCAGGTCCAGCAACATCACCATCAGGATCTGTGCCACATCATGTCTTCCATGTCGATATCTTGCCCTCAGCCCTACCCCACCTACGAGCCCTACCCCGGTGGTGACTACGCTTCTTATGCGTATAGCCAGTTTTACCCTGCTCCACCCTTTACTGCTTCCACTGAAACCTCTGCAGGTGGATGCCCTTCTCCGATTCTGGCACTCCCAGGTGGTCGTCTGTCCGAGCTCCTGGCCCAGTACACTTCTTCTGCTCCCCCCATTGAGGTTTCCTATGAGTTACATGCTCTAGGCATGTCTTGGGCCGAGCAGAGTGCGAGGTGGCCCGGGCGTGCTTCTGGTCCTCCAGACGAGGATATGGCTGACCAGGAGGATGCTGAGACTGACGCTGATGAGGCTACTGCGACGGATGCTGAAGACGAGGATGAGGATGACGATGCTGATCATGATGCCGAGGCTACACCAGCTGCTGCTCCTCCTTCTGATGATGGCGATGAGGACTACCAGCCCGACGAGGACATGGATGCTGCTGTTGATGATATCGACATAGAGTAGTTTAGCTTAGGAGTTGATGTGTCTAGTTTTAGTCTCAGATGACCATGTTACATCTCTTTGGACTATGATTGTATTATCTACATTAGGCACATCATCTGAGTTGTACTATTTCTACTCTATGATATCCTTGTAGTTTTTGTTTTATGGTTTATGGAAACGCTTCGTATGGTTTATCTTGTAGTGTTTTCCATATTTTGATTAATGACAATGCATTGCTTTCATGGTTTATCTTACTGTTAATCTGTCTTTCTGTGGAACTGTTTGATTGAGTGTTTTTTGTTGGAGAATACCTTGCTTTTATGCTCTTCTACCCCCCCTGCCTTTTTGAGATGACAAAGGGGGAGAAATAGCTCAATCATATTGTTCTTATTGCTTGTATGGTTCCTTTCTTGTCTAATTAACTGAAATACATCTAGACTTGCTTAGAATCAAATAATATACATATGTGCTGTGGTTGCTTGTTTTTTTAACTAACCATGCAGGAATGAGTAAGCATGAATTGAGGGGGAGCATTACAAATTGATCATATTTGCATCCCCTTGCAATTCTCTAAGAAAAGGTATAACTTTCACATTCTTTTCAATATGTTGAGGAATGGTTTGTCATTGTCAAAAAGGGGGAGAATGTTGACCTAGGTGTCGC
Source organism: Alisma plantago-aquatica (assembly GCA_963693085.1). Lineage (NCBI taxonomy): Eukaryota > Viridiplantae > Streptophyta > Magnoliopsida > Alismatales > Alismataceae > Alisma > Alisma plantago-aquatica. The sequence goes on along the minus strand of OY856411.1, from coordinate 711,938,712 downwards.
ACATTGCCCATATTTTGATAATGACTTAACCATTCCATTTATATGTATCTAACAAATCTATTTGAGATTGTTTCAGACATTAGGTACAAGAAAAGAATCTCATTCCACTCCAAAGCTACTCATCCAGCACATGCAAAACATGTGACTTTTGTTCGTTTTGTAATATAGCCCTTAGAGGCTTAGAACAATTGATGTAATCACTTATACTCATGTTTTGTATTGTAACTAAGATGGATAAATTGATTGGGACTCAAAAATCCATCGTTTGTACAGTTTATGAAAATTCCAAAATACCCATAACAGGGATTTTGTCGGCCGAATTCCAAACTCGGCCGATCCATATATTCTGGAATTTTCTGGGCGGTCGGCCGAGTTACCAACTCAGCCGATCCCTGTTCGGTCGAGTTTCTATGGTGGGAAACTCGGCCGATCCACTGATCGGTCCAAGTTGAAAGTCGACCGATCGGCCGAGTTTCTCCAAGGAAACTCGGCCGACAGTCTATCTTTCAGACTTGTCGCTTAGTGGTTCGGCCGAGTTGCCTTTATTGAAACTCGGCTGATCGGACTGTACTGGAATGCAGAAAAAGAAATTCCAACCGTTGGAGGAGTAGGTGGGACTCAAAATAGATCCATTGCAAGTTGTAAAACGGCTAGTTTGTGCCACTTAACTCTCCCAACCTCAAAGGGACACCCTCAACTATAAATAGGACCTCTTGGACTTCATTCTAAGGTTGCTCATTCACATATGCTTGGTCCTAGCCTTAGTTGAGTGGTTTCTAATCCTTTGAGCCCCTTTATCTCTCTACCTTCAAAGCAAATTCGTGAGTATGAGTGAGTTAGGATCCCATGTATGAGAGCTATCATTTGTAATCTTGTAAAGCTCTCCTTTCCACTTCTCCCATCTCCATTCTCTATGAAGATTGATTGAAGTTTCTTCTCCGAGTGAAAGAGAAGAAGGTTGTTGTTCTTCCCCGAGTGAAGGAGAAGAAGGCTAGCTGCTCCAGGCCTCCAAGTGAAGGAGGAAGGTGCTAAAGCTCTCCAAGTGAAGGAGAGGTGCAAGGCAAAGCTCAAGCAAGATAGGTAAATCCTGCAAGGCCGAAGACTAGAGCAAGAGTGGGTAAGTCCTTTGAAGAAGATGGAAGACTACTTGCTTGGTGGGTAAGTCCTTGGTGAGGTAGAAGATCTTGGCTTGATATATAAGTCCTTGGATGGTTGGTAGTTGTAGCTTGTAATCTTATTGTGTGATATATATAAGAGAACCAAGTTACAAATCCTAGAGCCTAACCAACTCTAGGTAGTGGACTGACATTGCTCCTAAGTTTAGGACATGGAACCACTCTAAACCACCTGTCCAAGTGCATGCTTTCCTTGTCTCTTATCCTTGCTTTGTATGCTAGTTTAGGACATCAAATTGCTGTTTTGAATTAAGTTCTGCACTTAATATAATTTGGTGGTCTAATCACTTTTGTGAAGTTTGTGAAGCTCTATTCAACCCCCCCTTCTAGAGCCCATTGATCCAACAAGAACAAACATACTATTGACTCCATAAATACTACAAATGTAGTGCTTATTCCCACAATAAAGGAGCCAAAGAACATGATTGAGTTCAGATCCATCAGTTTATGCAATACTATCTACAAGATTATATCCAAGGCGATGGCAAGTAGAGTCAAATCTTTCCTGAACCAAGTGGTGTCTCACAATCACAATGCTTTCATCCCGGGGAGACTCATAAAGGACAATGCTCTAATTGCTTTTGAGGTGTTCCATGCCATGAAAAGGAGGAAAAAGTCAAAAAGGGGCAAATGACAATTAAGCTTGAAATGAGCAAAGCTTACGACAGTGTGGAGTGGGAGTTTATCATTAAAGTGCTGAAAAGAATGGGTTTTGGGAATGTCTGGTGTAGAAAAATAAAGTACTGTATTAGGTCAACATCATTCTCCTTCATCATCAATGGAGGAAAAAGAGGGCATGTGGTCCCACAAAAGGATCTCTATTAAGGAGATCCATTTTCCCTTACCTTTTTCTTTTCTATGCAGATGCTTTTTCCTCTCTTATTAACAAAGCGACAACATATGGAGAAATCACGCGGGACAGGGTGTGTAAAAATGGCTCAAGCATTACTCATCTCTTTTTTGTCGACGATTCTATTCTCTTCACTAGAGAAAATCTCCGAGAATCTAAGAAGGTAGCCGAAATACTAAGCTATTACAAGGAGGCTTCAGGAGGGAAAATCAATCTACACAAGATGAAGATTTCCTTTAGCCAGAATGTAGGGGAGGCAAACAGAGCTATCATTGTTACAAAACTCAAAGTTGGGCAGGTAAATACCCGTGAGAAATACTTGGGGTTGCCTACTATTATTGGTAGGTCAAAGCCGGTAATTTTTGGAGAATTGAAGGATGGGATTGCAATGAAACTAAGTGGTTGGGAAGAGAAGATGCTGAGCCAGACTAGCAAAAAAGTGTTGATCAAAGTAGTGATATAATCCATCCTAATGTTTATGATGAGTATATTTCGCATACCAGACAATGTCCTTGATGATATCACTAGCCTCATATCAAGATTTTGGTGGGGGGCACTGCTGGCAAAAGGGATTGCACTGGGCATCATGGGAGAGGCTTTGTCAACCAAAAAGTAAAGGTGGTCTACGTTTCAAGGACCTAAGGATCTTCAATATGGCTCTATTAGCATAACAATCATGGAGGTTTCTCAAAGACCCAGAGTCTACTACTACTACAGTTATGGAGATAAGATACTTTAGGGGCAAGACCATTCTTGAAGCAGTAAGAGGTTATGATCCTAGATACACATGGAAATCTATATGGAGCATGAAAGCATTACTGCTGGAAGGGATGAGGAAAAATGTGCCAATTGACTCTAGTTTCAACATCTAGACAAAGACCTGGATTCCAAATGGGCGCAGCAAAGGAGTACCAAATGAGGAAGAGATGCAAGATATTCCTACGATGGTGAAAGAACTAATCATTAAAGAGGTAGGGTCGTGGGATAAGGAAGCTATTGAATCCCTATATAATAATGAACATAGTATAGCTATCATGGCTATACCTATAACGACCACGAAAGACTCAAGTTGGTATTAGTACCCAAACATAGACGAGGTTGTCTCAGTCAAGTTTGTGTACTGGTTGGGAAAGAATGGTCATCCAGACCACAATAAGAACACAAATGCATCATAGATGGGGCTCGAGTGGAAAAAGACGTGGGCGTCCTGCCTACCTCCAAAGTTGAAATATTTCGTGTGGAAGTGTTGGAGCAATTTCTTACTAACAAACATCAACCTAATGATCATACATGTGAGGGAGAATGATACTTATGAGATCTACAACATGACGATTGAAACCTCTACACACCATTTTCTTATGTCCAAGAGTGGTTGTGTTCTGGGAGGACCATGATAAACAAGCTTTACTGTAGCTGGTGCCTACCAAAGATCTGTCATCCTTCCTTTCATGGGTCTTGTTAAGGAATGAGAAAGAGGAGGTAATTTCCTTGATGTCGTCATGCTTGGCTGTGTGGCTTCACATAAACCAGATGATCTTTGGTAAGAAAAGGACCCCTATCAACATCAAAAGCCATGGTATAAGGAACTGAATAAAGAATTTTGTTAGGCTTGCTCGGTTAAGAGGGCAACATCATATGCAGCAGAGTCTGAACAGATCTGAGGGTGTGGGCTTGAGCTCTAATGGAGATGCCCATACGATATATACAGATGCCACCCTGCTGAAAGAAGGAGAAGTTAGTGTGGGGGCAGTCTTTAGAACTCAAGAAGGCGAGATGAAGACCATGGAAGCTAAATCCTAAAAGGGATGGTGGAGTGCTTTTTGTGCTGAAGCAATGGGAATCTGATTTCGCTTACAAATGGCAAAGAGTATGGGAATTAAGAGGATCAGAGTGACGACAGACTCTAAAGGAGTTTGTGACGGAATAGGATCCAAGAAAAGGGGAGATATCCTGATCATGTGCTTGTTCAAGGAGATTGACCTGCTGATGAAAGATTTTGAATTTTGCTCGTGCCATTACATCAAAAGAGATCTAAACTATGCTACTCATAACTGAGCTAAGTCGTATTGTGGTGATTTGATGGGACAAGTATGGACCCAAAATTTTCTTGTGGAAATGGGGGATATGTATGATGAAAATGTTTAATATATGAAATATTTATCTGTGTTAAAATATATATATATATATATATATATATATATATATACGGCTCGGTCTAAAAAATGGCGCCGGTGGATTGTGTCATTACCTTGGGTGATGGAACTAGGAGGAAACCTCTGGGCATACAACTAACTGAGATATTAGCATTGGATCAAAGGATAAGCATTGCATACCCAATTGACTTTGTGATCATGAACTTCGGCCCTATTGATGGAAAGGAATACATCATATTGGGAAGACTTTTCTTGTCCATTGTGAGTGCGGAGATCAATGTGCGTGCATACACTTTGACAATCTTGCATAGAAGGAGGAAGATTGACTTCTTTACTTTTACTGAGGAAGAAAGATACATGCTAGGTGAAGAAGATTTTGGTACCTGTGGCATCCAACTTATAAAAACATGATTTACTTAAGCGGAAGCGATTCATCAATAGCAGAATTACTAAAAATCACTAAAAATTAAAACTTTTTACGAAGAGATCCAAACACAAGAAAACTATTATAACAAGATCCAAAGTAATTCAATTACATTCTAGTTTACTAGTACATCTCTTGTACCATTTCTTCTCGAGAGTTACAAACATCAACTGCCATGTTAAGTTGTACATAGGCAGGATAAAAATCACGAGACATCAAGCCAAAATCTCAGATCAATATTAAACTAACTACTAACTCCTAGGACCTGAGAGTACAGAGACAACACATAGGACTCTCTATATACATGACATGATAGCCGGTGTCTCCACATGAGAATTCACTGTTGTTCTTCTTGTTGTTGCTATTGTTCTTCCCATGTTGTAGGGTTTCTGCTTCTCCTTCTGTGTCTACCTAAAAAGTTGGATCCCACGAGAGTGAAACAATTGAAAATTACCCCAACGAAAGATATAATTCTCTGCCAGAAACATTATTATTGCAATTAATGGAATAACACTGAGCAGAAGAATCATAAGTATTCAACATTAGATAAATCATTGACTAAACAAATTAGAGCATTATCCTTTAATCAAGTCATTTCAAATATATCTAAATAGAGCAGCATGTCACTTATCCAATAAGGAATTGAAGAGCATAAATAACATTTGTCCATTTAGAACATGCTATGCAAAGTAACATCAACCAATGATTCTCGTATTTCAACCTTAAGCAAATACGCTACACTATTGATTACATTTACAAACATACTTAAGCCCTGAGGAGATGAGGTATACTGCTCATACTCCAACCGACCATTGCGAAATCAAAATCGGTACCATACATAGGTCAATAGAAGAGCCAGAGTTCCATGACCTCATCTTCCTCAGTCAGTGTGAGGACCAAATGCAGGACATCTTGTGTATATGCTAAATAGCTTTCCAGGGTATACTGGCAACTTCACTATTAGAGTTACAGTGGCATGATGTACTCTCTTCGCAATCGAGAGATATTATATTTATCTCACATCGATCCGGCACTAAGATCATTAGGAGATTAATGATACATCCATCCTGGCATTCAGGAGATTAGTGATACATCCATCCCGACATATATAATGAAGGATTGAGAGATTTAATGTTTACCTCACATCAATTCTTCCATTAGGGCATAAGGATATTCACGCCCATAACCCCCACATACTCAAAAGTATGCCCTCCAGGAGTTCCCGTAGGAAAACCTATTTCACCATCACCGAACTGCTGACGATGATGGATCTATGACCAGGGCTCTACATGAATATATTTCACTTGATTAATTAAGTACATTATCATATTCTTTTAGCATCAACCAAGTTTTCAAACATAACTTATTATGACAAATGCCTCAAAGAAACATGTACTATTTCCATCAATTATTTCTTAGTCTTTATGAGATATTGGGATCTCAGTCCCTCATTTCAATACTGGGAATTCTCATCCCTCCACAATTTCAATACCATAATCATATGGATTTGGGTATTCAAACCCTTAGCTCATCACTGAGCATTGTTAACACTTTTTCAGGTAACTATCACCTTCAGGTCACCTGACCAAGGTAAACATGATACTTGCTACACAAGCATCTCTCATGACACTTGAGGCCCATTAACTCTCTTGTTACCTCTTACTAGGCAGCAAGGCATATTATGGCACACAAGGCCCAATAAACAATTTCAATAAATAAAGCATCATAGCTCATACCTGGCTATGTTCATCGTCTCATGATACCTGCAAGGTTAGCACACATGATAACGGATATATCAATCATATTTCAGTTCCTTGTCATTCAAGGGTAACACCACTATTCCCTCACCAGGGTTAGGGTTTCCCATTTCATGTCAATTAGGGATACTCATCCCATTACCCATATCAGGGTTATGGTTTATCACAATATTGCCTAAGATTAGGGTTTCATATAACCTTACATTACACCACCCTAGAATAAAGTCTCACATCACATTATTGCATCAGGGTTTCACATCACATCACCCTAGATTAGGGTTTCACATTCAATATCCTACAATTAGGGTTTACTATTCATCCCAATTAGGGTTTCATATTCCATCACCCATAATTAGGGTTGATATTCAATTATTCCCAATTAGGGTTTATTTTTCATCCCAAATTAGGGTTTCATAAAGAATCCCCTTAATTTAGGGTTTTCATCATGTTTCCCTAAATTAGTGTTTCACATGTCATCATCCTTAATTAGGGTTACATCAATCTTTCCATCAAGTACATACAACTATGGTTGACATAATGTACTGAATTATTGCTTCCATAAACTTTTAGGGTTAATAATTTTTTTAAAGGTACTAATCATCTAGGTATTTTAGGGATTCAACCACTGTACCTATCTTTGATAATCATTATTATCAACCATTGGATAAATGGATCAATCATCACTTTAAATATCCAAACGATTTGATCACTTTTGACCACCATTCAGTTTTGGCATTTCAACACCAAACAGTTTTGAAAATCATTTGATTCCAAACGGTCGTGAGACCGTTTGACCCAAAATGGTTTCAAGACCATTTGGACTCAAACGGTCTCAAGACCATTTGGTCCAAGCTAGCCTGAAAACCGAAAGGGTTCACTTGATAGATCCCTCAATCAATTGATCAGGGTTTGCACCATTGATTACTTCATCAATTGAATTATTCAAGTACATCAATCATTGACTCTTGAATCTCCAAATGATCCACCTTATCTCTTGACCTCTAAACGGTCCTGAGACCGTTTGATCCAAAAATCTTGAAACCCGAAAAGAGCCAATTAGGGATTTCTTCAGCAAATTGATTTAGGGTTTCTAATTGGTGGATTGTCCATTCAAGGAATCACTCAATTGAATCCATTGGATCATTATCCAACATGTTCTACTCATGGTCAACACTTCCATTCGGTCAACCATGTCCAAATAGTTTGGGACTCAACCTCCAAACGGTTTGGTGAAACCGTTTAGACCAAAAGTTGTACAAACCGATTGATGTGTTATTTTGAGAAATTGAGCATTAAGATGATGTCATCATCATATTCAACCTTTGATACTATGATCCATAGTACTACTGAATTTATGGAATCATCAATTGCAATAAGCAAATAATCAAGAAGAAGAAAGTTCAACGTTTATTTGCAAAATTGAAATCAATGATAATGTTGAAGGGTTCAAGTTATATAGCCCACCTTCAAAGAAGCTTCAAAGCTCCAAGCTCACATCAAAAATGGTCAAAGCAACTCCTTCAACTATTCCAAGGCTCGTCCTCAAACTTTTGAGTGAAAAGATTGACTAGAGTTGAAGATTGAGTGGAGAAAAGAAGAAATCAAGCATTGATTTGTGATTTCTACCATGAAATCAAGGTGAAAGAAGGCCATGGAGCTTACCTACAGGTTGGGGGGTTGTCCTCCTATTGCTCCTAAGATTCCTTGATCGTTTTTCAAGCAAGAAGTGAAAGTGGCTTCGAAATTACCCATTCAAGCTATAGATAAATGAGTATATATGTATTTTATTGAAAATTCATTTAAGAGAGAGAAAGTAGGGGATAATTCTTCCATTTCATTGCCACTTGCCCCCTCCTCTTCCTTGGATATGAGGCCATATTCCTTTTATCTTATTACTCTCAATTATCCATGAATGAAAGGAAAACAAATTAAGCACCTTAACCCTTATAATAATAATAACCTAAAGTTAGTGGGCAATTCTTTTCCTTTTATTAATGGGAGTGGGCTCTCCACTCACTTGATGATATTTTTTGCCTTTACAAGGCACAGAGACGTCCAAGTATATGGATTTTCAACCAACACAATTTTGGCTGAAGGGAGCTTCAATTAATATATTTATTTTTGCATTAAATTGAATTAGAATTTCAATTATGCTTAAATCTTGATTATTTTAATATCAAGATTCTCTCTCCTTCAAAGGATACAAATGAGATGCCTCTCTCATTTTCTCTGCTCTACATGATGCCAAGAAATATTAGGGACTCTATAGAAGAGGTAATTTGCATATTGAACCCTAATTTTTGGGTAAATTGCACATTACACCAAAAGTAGGTATTAATGCACAAGCATTGCTTTATCAGCTCTTTCTTGAAAGATAAGAGCAAGCATATAATTATCTTTCTTGAATAAAACATCTAGGGTTAAAGCTTAACCCAGGTCAGGGATGTTACAAATCATCCACCCCTTACAAGGATTTCGTCTCCGGAATCGTTAAGAGAAAAGAGAAGGGTACTTCCTCCTCATCTCTTCCTCTAGCTCCCACATAGCTTCTTCAATGGCATGGTGATGCCAGAGAACTTTTACAAGACATATGTCTTTCTTTTTCAGCTTTTTGATTCTTCTATCAAGAATCAACACATGTCCTTCAACATATGATATATCATCTTTTAACTCTACCTCGACAGGTTGAAGAACTAACTCTGTGTCAGGATGACACTTCCTCAACAAGGAGATATGGAACACTGGGTGCAATCTATGCAACTCAGGTGGTAACACCATCTTATAGGCTAACTTTCCCATCCTCTCAATGATTGGATAAGGCCCCATAAATCTAGGAGCTAACTTCCCCTTCTTTCCAAATCTCAAGATACCTTTCCAAAGTGAGACCTTAAGGTATACTCTATCTCCAACTTGGAATTCTAAGGGTCTACGACGTTTGTCAGCATAAGATTTCTGTCTATCCTGGGCAGCTTTCATTTGTTGTTGTATTACTTTAATCTTCTCAGTTGTTTTCTATACTAGCTCATGACCCAAAAGTTGATACTCCCATGTTTCATACCAAAATAAAGGAGATCTACAACGTCTACCATATAATGCCTCATATGGTGCCATATCAATAATGTGCTGATAGCTATTATTGTAAGTAAATTCTATCAAGCTCAGGTGTAGATCCCAACTTCCTACAAACTGAAGGGCACATGCCCTAAGCAAGTCCTCCAAGGTTTGTATGGTCCTCTCAGATTGTCTATCTGTTTGTGGGTGAAAGGCTATACTAAACCTTAATTTAATACCCAAAGCTTTATGCAGTCATTCCCAAAAATGACTCATGAACTGGGGATCTCTATCAGAAACAATTGTAGCTGGAACCCCGTGCAAACACACTATCTCATCTATGTATATCTGTGTAAGCTTCTCAGTTGTGTAGGTTGTTTTGACAGGAAGGAAATGTGTTGTCTTTGTCAACCTATCAACTATCACCAATATGGAATCATGACTTTTGGTTGTTCTAGGCAAACCAACCACAAAGTCCATGGTTACATGATCCCATTTCCGCTGCGGTATAGGCAGAGGTTGCATTGTTCCTGCGGGCTTCTGATGTTCAGCTTTAACCTGCTGACACACCGAACACCGCATAACAAACTCAGCTACATCTTTCTTCAATCCATGCCACCAATACATATCTTTTAAGTTATGATACATCTTGGTGCTCCCTGGATGCATGGCATACATTGAAGAATGAGCCTCCTCCAAGACTAACTTCCTTAGGTTATCAACATCAGGTACTACCATCCTACCATGGTAATAGACTACCTGATCATCTGAATCATGGAAGCCATCCCATTTCTTACTACCATACTCTGACATGATCTGCTGAATCACAATATCAGCTTGTTGTGCTTCCTTAATCTACTGCCTCAGAGTAGGTTTTACTTGCAACTCAGCTAATAGCCCGGCTAACAATGACACCTTAAGCTCTATATTGTCTTGCCTTAAAGAGATAAACATATCTCTTTTAAAGCACACTAAGGAGTTCAACTGTGCTTTATCTAAGGCTGGTGTTGCTGATTTTCTACTTCGTGCATCAGCAACTACATTAGCCTTCCCTGGATGATAATCAATTGTACAATCATAGTCTTTGATTAATTCCATCTAGCGACGCTGTCTCATGTTCAGCTCATGCTGTGAGAAGATATACTTTAGATTCTTATGGTCTGTGAAAATCTGGAATGTTTCTCCATAGAGATAATGTCTCCAGATCTTCAAAGCATGGACCACAGTAGCTAGATCTAGATCATATATCAGATAATTCTCCTTGTGTTTCTTAAGATGTCGAGAAGCAAAAGAAATCACTTGTTTATCCTGCATCAACACACATCCTAGACCGTTCTTGGATGCATCACAGAAGACTATGTACCCTTTCCCTTACTCAGGTAACACTAACACATGTGCACTAGTTAACCTTTCCTTCAGCAACTGGAAACATTGTTGGCACTTGTCATTCCAGACAAAAGGAACCTCCTTTCTGGTCAACTTGGTCAGGGGTAAAGCTATAGAACTGAAGTTCTTGATGAACCTCCTGTAATAGCCTGCCAACCCTAGGAAACTGCATATCTCTGTTGGTGTCTTTGGTTGTTCCCATTGTAGGATATATTCTACCTTCTTAGGATCAACACGAATACCTGAAGCAGATATTACGTGTCCTAGAAAAGAAAATTCTGGTAGCCAGAACTCACATTTGCTAAACTTAGCATATAGCTTATGCTATCTTAGCAAAGTCAAAGCCTGATAGAGGTGCTGCTCATGCTGTTGAGCATCTCTACTGTAGATCAAGATGTCATCTATGAAGACTACTATGAACTGATCAAGAAAAGGCCTGAAGATTCTATTCATGAGTTCCATGAATGCAGTTGGTACATTAGTTAGTCCCAACGACATAACTATGAACTCATAGTGACCATACCTTGTCCTAAAGGCAGACTTAGGTATATCACTCTCCTTAATACACAACTAAGGGTATCCCGACCTCAGATCTATTTTAGAGAAGATAGTTGCACCACACAACTGATCAAACAAGTCATCGATTCTTGGCAGAGGATACTTGTTCTTTATAGTTACTTTATTCAACTGTCTGTAATCTATGCATAACCGCATCGATCCGTCCTTCTTCTTAACAAAGAGAATTGGAGCACCCCATGGTGAAGTACTTGGTCAGATAAAACCTTTCTTAAGCAACTCCTGAAGCTGCTTCTTAAGCTCTGCCATCTCAAAAGGTGCCATTTTGTACGGTGTTTGTGCTATGGGTTGCGTGCCTGGGATTAGATTAATCTCAAAATCAATCTCTCGGGGTGGAGGTACACCTAGAAGTTCCTCATGGAATACATATTCAAACTCCCTAACTATCGGAACTTCAAAAAGATTAGAACTCTCCATTGTGGTGTCTACTACATGTGCCAAGAATGCAAAGCATCCTTGTCTCATTAGCTTCTCAGCTACCATAGCTGACACAAGACAGGTTGGAAGAATCTTTCTATCTCCCTGAAAGATCCATATGTCACCATCATCTGTGAACACAACCTGCTTGGAGTCACAATCCAAGACAACTTTGTACTTTTCTAAGGTGTCCATTCCAAGAATTATATCAAACTCATGCATCTCAAGTGGTATAAGATCCACCTGAATGCGATGTTTAGAAAAGGAAAGATTGCAGGGAGAGCACACCTCCCGCAGCACTACAGATCCCAGTAAAGGGGTTCCTAACATCAAACTGTCTGCTCTATGACTGACAATCATGTTGCAGTCATGTATCACTTATCGAGTGATAAAAGAATGTGTAGCACCCAGATCAATTAACACAGATACGAAGAAGGATGAAGACATATCAGAATGAAACAGTTCCATATGACCTGTCACAACCCGTGGGTTGACTACTGCTTCAGGTTGATTCATTGCGTAGAATCTCGCCATAGCTTGTTGTTGACCCTGTGCTCGATTGTTAGGTGCTGACGAACCAGCTTGGGACGCTTGTCCACGTCCTCTAGCGCCACTCAGAATCTGTCGCCTCTGAGAGCCTTGCTGACTCAGCCTCTGAGGTTGAGTCACACTTGCTTCTCTAGCTCGACAATCTTTCATCAAATGCCCCATCTTTCCACAAATAAAACATCCTATATTCCTTGACTATGGCTAGGGTGGTCCTGCTACTGATACATATGCTGAGCTATGAGCTCCCTCTGGTGGTAAGATATGGCCTCTACCCCTACTCGACGTCCATTGCGTCTGAGTATTGAATCTTGATGATGATTCCGGTGCAGAAAACCTCAGCTTCTTGAATCTTTCAAACTTTTGTCCTTAAAAATGTGTGTACTCTTTCTTACTTTTGGTCTGACGCTTCTCTATCACAGACCTCTCAATCTGCATCACAGACTCCACAAAAGTAGCAAACCTCTCCTTGTTCTCTAAAGAAGACACCGGAGTGGTCAAATCAGTGTTCAACCCCTTCTGGAAACGCCGAATCCTCTCCTCATCAATATCTACCATGTGTGGACAAAACTGCAAAAGCTCCATGAACTTAGCTTCATACTTGCTAATGTTCATCTGTCCTTGTCTAATCCTATCAAATTGAGAGATCTTCTCATCTAGATATGTCTTGGGGAAGTATCCAGTGACAAATTCACATCATAATTCATCCCATATGACTTCAACACCTGGCCTTTTACCTTCCTCTATGGTCCACCAATGGCTAGCACTCCCCTTCAGAAGGTATACATCATGCCTCACCTTCTCTACTTCAGGGATGTTGAGGATTCTAAAAGCTTTCTCCAGCTCTGTCAACCACAAATCTGCATCAGTTGGGTTAGTTGTACCAGCATAGTCTGTGGCTCCCACCCAACAAAGTCGTTCAAAGGTCTTGCCAGCTCCTTGTCCTTCATTTTGGGCTGGTGCCCTTGGTGGAGGTGGTGGCATCCTATCCGCCATATGCATCATAGTCGCCATAAGCTGCCCGAATAGAGTATGGAAAGCTGGGTTCTCTAATACAACTTGATCAAGATGAGGAATCTTAGGTACGGGTACCTCCCTAGCTTGATCCCTTGCACCTATTCCTGGTGCAGCAATACTGCTCTCAGCAGTGTGTTCATCATGTGATCCAGACATCTTCAAGTTCTTCTTCTCCTATATGAGCAGAAGACACTATCAGATAAACTGGAAGACACTAGAACAGACTCAATAACCTTAATCCTATGTCTCTATAGACTCAGCGAACCTAGAGCTCTGATACCACTAATTTGTGGCATCCAACTTATAAAAACATGATTTACTTAAGCGGAATCGATTCATCAACAACGGAATTATTGAAAATCACTAAAAATTAAAACTTTTTATGAAGAGATCCAAACACAAGAAAACTATTATAACAAGATCCAAAGTAATTCAATTACATTCTGGTTTACCAGTACATCTCTTGTACCATTTCTTCTCAAGAGTTACAAACATCAACTGCCCTGTTAAACTATACATAGGCAGGATAAAAAATCTCGAGGCATCAAGCCAAAATCTCAGATCAATATTAAACTAACTACTGACTCCTAGGACCTGAGAGTACAGAGACAACACATATGACTATCTATATACAGGACATGAAAACTAGTGTTTCCACCTGGGAATTCACTACTATTCTTATTACTATTGTTGTTGCTGTTCTTCCCATGTTGTAGGGTTTCTGCTTCTCCTTCTGCGTCTACCTAAAAAGTTGGATCCCACAGGAGTGAGACAATTGAAAATTGCCCCGGCGAGAGATATAACTCTCTGCCAAAAGCATTATTATTGCAATTAATGGAATAACACTGAGCAGAAGAATCATAAGTATTCAACAATAGATAAATCATTGACTAAACAAATTAGAGCATTATCCTTTATTCAAGTCATTTCAGCTATATCTTAATAGAGCAGTCTGTCACTTATCCAATAAGGAATTGAAGAGCATAAATAACATTTGTCCATTTAGAACATGCTATGCAAAGTAACATCAACCATGATTCTCGTATTTTAACCTTAAGCAAATACGCTACACGACTGATTACATTTTACAAACATACTTAAGCCCTGAGGAGATGAGGTATACCGCTCAAACTCCAACCGACCATTGCAAAATCGAAATCGGTACCATACATAGGTCAATAGAAGAGCCGGAGTTCCATGACCTCATCTTCCTCAGTCAGTGTGAGGACCAAATGCAGGACATCTTGTGTCTCTGCTAACTATCTTTCCAAGATATACTGGCAACTTTGCTATTAGAGTTACAGTGGCATGTTGTACTCTCTTTGCAATCGAGAGATATTATATTTATCTCACATCGATCCGACATTAAGATCATCGTGAGATTAATGATACATCCATCCCAGCATTCGGGAGATTAGTGATGCATCCATCCCGGCATATATAATGAAGGATTGAGAGATTTAATGTTTACCTCACATCAATTCTTCCATTAGGGCGTAAGGATATTCGCGCCCAAAACCCCCACATACTCAAAAGTATACCCTCCAAGAGTTCCCATAGGAAAACCTATTTCACCATCACCAAACAGTTGACGATGATGGATCTATGGCCATGGCTCTACATGAATAGATTTCACTTGATTAATTAAGTACATTATCATATTCTTTTAGCATCAGCCAAGTTTTCAAACATAACTTATTATGACAAATGCCTCAAAGAAACATGTACTATTTCCATCAGTTATTTCTTAATATTTATGAGATATTGGGATCTCAGTCCCTCATTTCAATACTGGGAATTCTCATCCCTCCACAATTTCAATACCATAATCATATGGATCTGAGTATTCAAACCCTTAGCTCATCACTGAGCATTGTTACCACTTTTTCAGGTAACTATCACCTTCAGGTCATCTGACCAAGGTAAACATGATACTTGCTACACAAGCATCTCTCATGACACTTGAGGCCCATTAACTCTCTTGTTACCTCTTACTAGGAAGCAAGGCATATTATGGCACACAAGGCCCAATAAACAATTTCAATAAATAAAGCATCATAGCTCATACCTGGCTATGTTCATCGTCTCATGATACCTGCAAGGTTAGCACACATGATAACAGATATATCAATCATATTTCAGTTCCTTGTCATTCAAGGGTAACACCACTATTCCCTCACCAGGGTTAGGGTTTCCCATTTCATGTCAATTGGGGATACTCATCCCATTACCCAGATCAGGGTTATGGTTTATCACCATATTGCCCAAGATTAGGGTTTCATATAACCTTACATTACACCACCCTGGAATAGAGTTTCACATCACATTATTGCATCATGGTTTCACATCACATCACCCTAGATTAGGGTTTCACATTCAATATCCTACAATTAGGGTTTACTATTCATCCCAATTAGGGTTTCATATTCCATCACCCATAATTAGGGTTGATATTCAATTATTCCCAATTAGGGTTTACTGTTCATCCCAAATTAGGGTTTCATGAAGCATCCCCTTAATTTAGGGTTTTTCATCATATTTTCCAAAATTAGGGTTTCACATGTCATCACCCTTAATTAGGGTTACATCAATCTTTCCATCAAGTACATACAACTATGGCTGAAATAGTGTACTGAATTATTGTTTCCATAAACTTTTAGGGTTAATCATTTTTTAAAGGTACTAATCATGTAGGTACTTTAGGGATTCAACCACTGTACCTATCTTTGATAATCATTATTATCAACCATTGGATCAATGGATCAATCATCACTTTAAATATCCAAACGATTTGATCACTTTTGACCTCCATTCGGTTTTGGCATTTCAACACCAAACGGTTTTGAAAACCGTTTGATTCCAAATGGTCCTGAGACCGGTTGACCCCAAATGGTTTCAAGACTGTTTGGTCCAAGCCAACCTCAAAACTAAAAGGGTTCACTTGATAGATCCCTCAATCAATTGATCAGGGTTTGCACCATTGATTACTTCATCAATTGAATTATTCAAGTACATCAATCATTGTCTCTAGAATCTCCAAACGATCCACCTTAGCTCTTGACCTCCAAATGGTCCTGAGACCATTTGATCCCAAAATGGTTTCAAGACCATTTGGACTCAAACGGTCTCAAGACCATTTGGTCCAAGCTAGCCTGAAAACCGAAAGGGTTCACTTGATAGATCCCTCAATCAATTGATCAGGGTTTGCACCATTGATTACTTCATCAATTGAATTATTCAAGTACATCAATCATTGACTCTTGAATCTCCAAATGATCCACCTTATCTCTTGACCTCTAAACGGTCCTGAGACCGTTTGATCCAAAAATCTTGAAACCCGAAAAGAGCCAATTAGGGATTTCTTCAGCAAATTGATTTAGGGTTTCTAATTGGTGGATTGTCCATTCAAGGAATCACTCAATTGAATCCATTGGATCATTATCCAACATGTTCTACTCATGGTCAACACTTCCATTCGGTCAACCATGTCCAAATAGTTTGGGACTCAACCTCCAAACGGTTTGGTGAAACCGTTTAGACCAAAAGTTGTACAAACCGATTGATGTGTTATTTTGAGAAATTGAGCATTAAGATGATGTCATCATCATATTCAACCTTTGATACTATGATCCATAGTACTACTGAATTTATGGAATCATCAATTGCAATAAGCAAATAATCAAGAAGAAGAAAGTTCAACGTTTATTTGCAAAATTGAAATCAATGATAATGTTGAAGGGTTCAAGTTATATAGCCCACCTTCAAAGAAGCTTCAAAGCTCCAAGCTCACATCAAAAATGGTCAAAGCAACTCCTTCAACTATTCCAAGGCTCGTCCTCAAACTTTTGAGTGAAAAGATTGACTAGAGTTGAAGATTGAGTGGAGAAAAGAAGAAATCAAGCATTGATTTGTGATTTCTACCATGAAATCAAGGTGAAAGAAGGCCATGGAGCTTACCTACAGGTTGGGGGGTTGTCCTCCTATTGCTCCTAAGATTCCTTGATCGTTTTTCAAGCAAGAAGTGAAAGTGGCTTCGAAATTACCCATTCAAGCTATAGATAAATGAGTATATATGCATTTTATTGAAAATTCATTTAAGAGAGAGAAAGTAGGGGATAATTCTTCCATTTCATTGCCACTTGCCCCCTCCTCTTCCTTGGATATGAGGCCATATTCCTTTTATCTTATTACTCTCAATTATCCATGAATGAAAGGAAAACAAATTAAGCACCTTAACCCTTATAATAATAATAACCTAAAGTTAGTGGGCAATTCTTTTCCTTTTATTAATGGGAGTGGGCTCTCCACTCACTTGATGATATTTTTTGCCTTTACAAGGCACAGAGACGTCTAAGTATATGGATTTTCAACCAACACAATTTTGGCTGAAGGGAGCTTCAATTAATATATTTATTTTTGCATTAAATTGAATTAGAATTTCAATTATGCTTAAATCTTGATTATTTTAATATCAAGATTCTCTCTCCTTCAAAGGATACAAATGAGATGCCTCTCTCATTTTCTCTGCTCTACATGATGCCAAGAAATATTAGGGACTCTATAGAAGAGGTAATTTGCATATTGAACCCTAATTTTTGGGTAAATTGCACATTACACCAAAAGTAGGTATTAATGCACAAGCATTGCTTTATCAGCTCTTTCTTGAAAGATAAGAGCAAGCATATAATTATCTTTCTTGAATAAAACATCTAGGGTTAAAGCTTAACCCAGGTCAGGGATGTTACAAATCATCCACCCCTTACAAGGATTTCGTCTCCGGAATCGTTAAGAGAAAAGAGAAGGGTACTTCCTCCTCATCTCTTCCTCTAGCTCCCACATAGCTTCTTCAATGGCATGGTGATGCCAGAGAACTTTTACAAGACATATGTCTTTCTTTTTCAGCTTTTTGATTCTTCTATCAAGAATCAACACATGTCCTTCAACATATGATATATCATCTTTTAACTCTACCTCGACAGGTTGAAGAACTAACTCTGTGTCAGGATGACACTTCCTCAACAAGGAGATATGGAACACTGGGTGCAATCTATGCAACTCAGGTGGTAACACCATCTTATAGGCTAACTTTCCCATCCTCTCAATGATTGGATAAGGCCCCATAAATCTAGGAGCTAACTTCCCCTTCTTTCCAAATCTCAAGATACCTTTCCAAAGTGAGACCTTAAGGTATACTCTATCTCCAACTTGGAATTCTAAGGGTCTACGACGTTTGTCAGCATAAGATTTCTGTCTATCCTGGGCAGCTTTCATTTGTTGTTGTATTACTTTAATCTTCTCAATTGTTTTCTATACTAGCTCATGACCCAAAAGTTGATACTCCCATGTTTCATACCAAAATAAAGGAGATCTACAACGTCTACCATATAATGCCTCATATGGTGCCATATCAATAATGTGCTGATAGCTATTATTGTAAGTAAATTCTATCAAGCTCAGGTGTAGATCCCAACTTCCTACAAACTGAAGGGCACATGCCCTAAGCAAGTCCTCCAAGGTTTGTATGGTCCTCTCAGATTGTCTATCTGTTTGTGGGTGAAAGGCTATACTAAACCTTAATTTAATACCCAAAGCTTTATGCAGTCATTCCCAAAAATGACTCATGAACTGGGGATCTCTATCAGAAACAATTGTAGCTGGAACCCCGTGCAAACACACTATCTCATCTATGTATATCTGTGTAAGCTTCTCAGTTGTGTAGGTTGTTTTGACAGGAAGGAAATGTGTTGTCTTTGTCAACCTATCAACTATCACCAATATGGAATCATGACTTTTGGTTGTTCTAGGCAAACCAACCACAAAGTCCATGGTTACATGATCCCATTTCCGCTGCGGTATAGGCAGAGGTTGCATTGTTCCTGCGGGCTTCTGATGTTCAGCTTTAACCTGCTGACACACCGAACACCGCATAACAAACTCAGCTACATCTTTCTTCAATCCATGCCACCAATACATATCTTTTAAGTTATGATACATCTTGGTGCTCCCTGGATGCATGGCATACATTGAAGAATGAGCCTCCTCCAAGACTAACTTCCTTAGGTTATCAACATCAGGTACTACCATCCTACCATGGTAATAGACTACCTGATCATCTGAATCATGGAAGCCATCCCATTTCTTACTACCATACTCTGACATGATCTGCTGAATCACAATATCAGCTTGTTGTGCTTCCTTAATCTACTGCCTCAGAGTAGGTTTTACTTGCAACTCAGCTAATAGCCCGGCTAACAATGACACCTTAAGCTCTATATTGTCTTGCCTTAAAGAGATAAACATATCTCTTTTAAAGCACACTAAGGAGTTCAACTGTGCTTTATCTAAGGCTGGTGTTGCTGATTTTCTACTTCGTGCATCAGCAACTACATTAGCCTTCCCTGGATGATAATCAATTGTACAATCATAGTCTTTGATTAATTCCATCTAGCGACGCTGTCTCATGTTCAGCTCATGCTGTGAGAAGATATACTTTAGATTCTTATGGTCTGTGAAAATCTGGAATGTTTCTCCATAGAGATAATGTCTCCAGATCTTCAAAGCATGGACCACAGTAGCTAGATCTAGATCATATATCAGATAATTCTCCTTGTGTTTCTTAAGATGTCGAGAAGCAAAAGAAATCACTTGTTTATCCTGCATCAACACACATCCTAGACCGTTCTTGGATGCATCACAGAAGACTATGTACCCTTTCCCTTACTCAGGTAACACTAACACATGTGCACTAGTTAACCTTTCCTTCAGCAACTGGAAACATTGTTGGCACTTGTCATTCCAGACAAAAGGAACCTCCTTTCTGGTCAACTTGGTCAGGGGTAAAGCTATAGAACTGAAGTTCTTGATGAACCTCCTGTAATAGCCTGCCAACCCTAGGAAACTGCATATCTCTGTTGGTGTCTTTGGTTGTTCCCATTGTAGGATATATTCTACCTTCTTAGGATCAACACGAATACCTGAAGCAGATATTACGTGTCCTAGAAAAGAAAATTCTGGTAGCCAGAACTCACATTTGCTAAACTTAGCATATAGCTTATGCTATCTTAGCAAAGTCAAAGCCTGATAGAGGTGCTGCTCATGCTGTTGAGCATCTCTACTGTAGATCAAGATGTCATCTATGAAGACTACTATGAACTGATCAAGAAAAGGCCTGAAGATTCTATTCATGAGTTCCATGAATGCAGTTGGTACATTAGTTAGTCCCAACGACATAACTATGAACTCATAGTGACCATACCTTGTCCTAAAGGCAGACTTAGGTATATCACTCTCCTTAATACACAACTAAGGGTATCCCGACCTCAGATCTATTTTAGAGAAGATAGTTGCACCACACAACTGATCAAACAAGTCATCGATTCTTGGCAGAGGATACTTGTTCTTTATAGTTACTTTATTCAACTGTCTGTAATCTATGCATAACCGCATCGATCCGTCCTTCTTCTTAACAAAGAGAATTGGAGCACCCCATGGTGAAGTACTTGGTCAGATAAAACCTTTCTTAAGCAACTCCTGAAGCTGCTTCTTAAGCTCTGCCATCTCAAAAGGTGCCATTTTGTACGGTGTTTGTGCTATGGGTTGCGTGCCTGGGATTAGATTAATCTCAAAATCAATCTCTCGGGGTGGAGGTACACCTAGAAGTTCCTCATGGAATACATATTCAAACTCCCTAACTATCGGAACTTCAAAAAGATTAGAACTCTCCATTGTGGTGTCTACTACATGTGCCAAGAATGCAAAGCATCCTTGTCTCATTAGCTTCTCAGCTACCATAGCTGACACAAGACAGGTTGGAAGAATCTTTCTATCTCCCTGAAAGATCCATATGTCACCATCATCTGTGAACACAACCTGCTTGGAGTCACAATCCAAGACAACTTTGTACTTTTCTAAGGTGTCCATTCCAAGAATTATATCAAACTCATGCATCTCAAGTGGTATAAGATCCACCTGAATGCGATGTTTAGAAAAGGAAAGATTGCAGGGAGAGCACACCTCCCGCAGCACTACAGATCCCAGTAAAGGGGTTCCTAACATCAAACTGTCTGCTCTATGACTGACAATCATGTTGCAGTCATGTATCACTTATCGAGTGATAAAAGAATGTGTAGCACCCAGATCAATTAACACAGATACGAAGAAGGATGAAGACATATCAGAATGAAACAGTTCCATATGACCTGTCACAACCCGTGGGTTGACTACTGCTTCAGGTTGATTCATTGCGTAGAATCTCGCCATAGCTTGTTGTTGACCCTGTGCTCGATTGTTAGGTGCTGACGAACCAGCTTGGGACGCTTGTCCACGTCCTCTAGCGCCACTCAGAATCTGTCGCCTCTGAGAGCCTTGCTGACTCAGCCTCTGAGGTTGAGTCACACTTGCTTCTCTAGCTCGACAATCTTTCATCAAATGCCCCATCTTTCCACAAATAAAACATCCTATATTCCTTGACTATGGCTAGGGTGGTCCTGCTACTGATACATATGCTGAGCTATGAGCTCCCTCTGGTGGTAAGATATGGCCTCTACCCCTACTCGACGTCCATTGCGTCTGAGTATTGAATCTTGATGATGATTCCGGTGCAGAAAACCTCAGCTTCTTGAATCTTTCAAACTTTTGTCCTTAAAAATGTGTGTACTCTTTCTTACTTTTGGTCTGACGCTTCTCTATCACAGACCTCTCAATCTGCATCACAGACTCCACAAAAGTAGCAAACCTCTCCTTGTTCTCTAAAGAAGACACCGGAGTGGTCAAATCAGTGTTCAACCCCTTCTGGAAACGCCGAATCCTCTCCTCATCAATATCTACCATGTGTGGACAAAACTGCAAAAGCTCCATGAACTTAGCTTCATACTTGCTAATGTTCATCTGTCCTTGTCTAATCCTATCAAATTGAGAGATCTTCTCATCTAGATATGTCTTGGGGAAGTATCCAGTGACAAATTCACATCATAATTCATCCCATATGACTTCAACACCTGGCCTTTTACCTTCCTCTATGGTCCACCAATGGCTAGCACTCCCCTTCAGAAGGTATACATCATGCCTCACCTTCTCTACTTCAGGGATGTTGAGGATTCTAAAAGCTTTCTCCAGCTCTGTCAACCACAAATCTGCATCAGTTGGGTTAGTTGTACCAGCATAGTCTGTGGCTCCCACCCAACAAAGTCGTTCAAAGGTCTTGCCAGCTCCTTGTCCTTCATTTTGGGCTGGTGCCCTTGGTGGAGGTGGTGGCATCCTATCCGCCATATGCATCATAGTCGCCATAAGCTGCCCGAATAGAGTATGGAAAGCTGGGTTCTCTAATACAACTTGATCAAGATGAGGAATCTTAGGTACGGGTACCTCCCTAGCTTGATCCCTTGCACCTATTCCTGGTGCAGCAATACTGCTCTCAGCAGTGTGTTCATCATGTGATCCAGACATCTTCAAGTTCTTCTTCTCCTATATGAGCAGAAGACACTATCAGATAAACTGGAAGACACTAGAACAGACTCAATAACCTTAATCCTATGTCTCTATAGACTCAGCGAACCTAGAGCTCTGATACCACTAATTTGTGGCATCCAACTTATAAAAACATGATTTACTTAAGCGGAATCGATTCATCAACAACAGAATTATTGAAAATCACTAAAAATTAAAACTTTTTATGAAGAGATCCAAACACAAGAAAACTATTATAACAAGATCCAAAGTAATTCAATTACATTCTGGTTTACCAGTACATCTCTTGTACCATTTCTTCTCAAGAGTTACAAACATCAACTGCCCTGTTAAACTATACATAGGCAGGATAAAAAATCTCGAGGCATCAAGCCAAAATCTCAGATCAATATTAAACTAACTACTGACTCCTAGGACCTGAGAGTACAGAGACAACACATATGACTATCTATATACAGGACATGAAAACTAGTGTTTCCACCTGGGAATTCACTACTATTCTTATTACTATTGTTGTTGCTGTTCTTCCCATGTTGTAGGGTTTCTGCTTCTCCTTCTGCGTCTACCTAAAAAGTTGGATCCCACAGGAGTGAGACAATTGAAAATTGCCCCGGCGAGAGATATAACTCTCTGCCAAAAGCATTATTATTGCAATTAATGGAATAACACTGAGCAGAAGAATCATAAGTATTCAACAATAGATAAATCATTGACTAAACAAATTAGAGCATTATCCTTTATTCAAGTCATTTCAGCTATATCTTAATAGAGCAGTCTGTCACTTATCCAATAAGGAATTGAAGAGCATAAATAACATTTGTCCATTTAGAACATGCTATGCAAAGTAACATCAACCATGATTCTCGTATTTTAACCTTAAGCAAATACGCTACACGACTGATTACATTTTACAAACATACTTAAGCCCTGAGGAGATGAGGTATACCGCTCAAACTCCAACCGACCATTGCAAAATCGAAATCGGTACCATACATAGGTCAATAGAAGAGCCGGAGTTCCATGACCTCATCTTCCTCAGTCAGTGTGAGGACCAAATGCAGGACATCTTGTGTCTCTGCTAACTATCTTTCCAAGATATACTGGCAACTTTGCTATTAGAGTTACAGTGGCATGTTGTACTCTCTTTGCAATCGAGAGATATTATATTTATCTCACATCGATCCGACATTAAGATCATCGTGAGATTAATGATACATCCATCCCAGCATTCGGGAGATTAGTGATGCATCCATCCCGGCATATATAATGAAGGATTGAGAGATTTAATGTTTACCTCACATCAATTCTTCCATTAGGGCGTAAGGATATTCGCGCCCAAAACCCCCACATACTCAAAAGTATACCCTCCAAGAGTTCCCATAGGAAAACCTATTTCACCATCACCAAACAGTTGACGATGATGGATCTATGGCCATGGCTCTACATGAATAGATTTCACTTGATTAATTAAGTACATTATCATATTCTTTTAGCATCAGCCAAGTTTTCAAACATAACTTATTATGACAAATGCCTCAAAGAAACATGTACTATTTCCATCAGTTATTTCTTAATATTTATGAGATATTGGGATCTCAGTCCCTCATTTCAATACTGGGAATTCTCATCCCTCCACAATTTCAATACCATAATCATATGGATCTGAGTATTCAAACCCTTAGCTCATCACTGAGCATTGTTACCACTTTTTCAGGTAACTATCACCTTCAGGTCATCTGACCAAGGTAAACATGATACTTGCTACACAAGCATCTCTCATGACACTTGAGGCCCATTAACTCTCTTGTTACCTCTTACTAGGAAGCAAGGCATATTATGGCACACAAGGCCCAATAAACAATTTCAATAAATAAAGCATCATAGCTCATACCTGGCTATGTTCATCGTCTCATGATACCTGCAAGGTTAGCACACATGATAACAGATATATCAATCATATTTCAGTTCCTTGTCATTCAAGGGTAACACCACTATTCCCTCACCAGGGTTAGGGTTTCCCATTTCATGTCAATTGGGGATACTCATCCCATTACCCAGATCAGGGTTATGGTTTATCACCATATTGCCCAAGATTAGGGTTTCATATAACCTTACATTACACCACCCTGGAATAGAGTTTCACATCACATTATTGCATCATGGTTTCACATCACATCACCCTAGATTAGGGTTTCACATTCAATATCCTACAATTAGGGTTTACTATTCATCCCAATTAGGGTTTCATATTCCATCACCCATAATTAGGGTTGATATTCAATTATTCCCAATTAGGGTTTACTGTTCATCCCAAATTAGGGTTTCATGAAGCATCCCCTTAATTTAGGGTTTTTCATCATATTTTCCAAAATTAGGGTTTCACATGTCATCACCCTTAATTAGGGTTACATCAATCTTTCCATCAAGTACATACAACTATGGCTGAAATAGTGTACTGAATTATTGTTTCCATAAACTTTTAGGGTTAATCATTTTTTAAAGGTACTAATCATGTAGGTACTTTAGGGATTCAACCACTGTACCTATCTTTGATAATCATTATTATCAACCATTGGATCAATGGATCAATCATCACTTTAAATATCCAAACGATTTGATCACTTTTGACCTCCATTCGGTTTTGGCATTTCAACACCAAACGGTTTTGAAAACCGTTTGATTCCAAATGGTCCTGAGACCGGTTGACCCCAAATGGTTTCAAGACTGTTTGGTCCAAGCCAACCTCAAAACTAAAAGGGTTCACTTGATAGATCCCTCAATCAATTGATCAGGGTTTGCACCATTGATTACTTCATCAATTGAATTATTCAAGTACATCAATCATTGTCTCTAGAATCTCCAAACGATCCACCTTAGCTCTTGACCTCCAAATGGTCCTGAGACCATTTGATCCCAAAATGGTTTCAAGACCATTTGGACTCAAACGGTCTGAAGACCGTTTGATCCAAAAATCTTGAAAACCGAAAAGAGCCAATTAGGGATTTCTTCAACAAATCGATTTAGGGTTTCTAGTTGGTGGATTATCCATTAAAGGAACCAATCAATTGGATCCATTGGATCATTATCCAACATGTTCTACTCCTGGTCAACACTTCCATTCGGTCAACCATGTCCAAACGATTTGGGATTCAACCTCCAAACAGTTTGCAAACAGTTTGGTCACCAAACGGTTTGGTGAAACCGTTTGGACCAAAAGTTGTCCAAACCGATTGATGTGTTATTTTGAGAAATTGAGCATTAAGATGATGTCATAATCATCTTCAACCTTCGATCATATGATCCATAGTACTACTGAATTTATGGAATCATCAATTGCAATAAGCAAATAATCAAGAAGAAGAAAGTTCAACGTTTATTTGCAAAATTGAAATCAATGATAATGTTGAAGGGTTCAAGTTATATAACCCACCTTCAAAGAAGCTTCAAAGCTCCAAGATCCGTCAACAATGGTCAAAGAAATTCCTTCAACTATACCAAGGCTCATCCTCAAACTTTTGAGTGAAAAGATTGGCTAGAGTTGAAGAATATTGAGTGGAGAAAAGAAGAAATCAAGCATTGATTTATGTTTTCTACCATGAAATCAAGGTGAAAGAAGGTCATGGAGCTTACCTACAGGTTGGGGGGTCGTCCTCATGTTTCTCCTAAGATCCCTTGATCGTTTTGCAAGCAAGAAGTGAAAGTGGCTTCGAAATTACCCATTCAAGCTATAAATAAATGAGTATATATGCATTTTATTGAAAATTCATTTAAGAGAGAGAAAGTAGGGGATAATTCTTCCATTTCCTTGCCACTTTCCCCATACTCTTACTTGGATACGAGGTTATCTTACTTGACTCTTATTCCTCTCAATTATCCATGAATTAAAGGAAAACAAATTAAGCACCTTAACCCTTATAATAATAATATCCTAAAGTTAGTGGATAATTCTTTTCCTTTTATTAATGTGAGTGGGCTCTCCCCTCACTTGAGATATTTGTTGCCTTTGCAAGGCACAAGGACGTAAAAATATATGGATTTTCAACCAACACAATTTTGGTTTAAGGGCACTTCAATTAATATATTTAATTTTGATTTAAATTGAATTAGAATTTCAATTATGCTTAAATCTTGATTATTTTAATATCAAGATTCTCTCTCCTTCAAAGTGATACAAATGAGATGCCCATATCATTTTATTTGCTCTACATGATGCAAAGAAATATTAGGGACTCTCTGGAAGAGGTAATTTGCATATTGAACCCTAAGTTTTGGGTAAATTGCACATTACACCAAAACTAGGTATTAATGCACAAGCATTGCTTTATCAACTCTTTCTTGGTACTCAGGCTTTCACTAGCCATACCTTTGTATCATTTTTATTCTCATAATGCTTCAACACTTGAGGAACATTTCATCATGCAACATTTGCAAATTAACCCCTCAACTTGGGTAAATTTCACTTTAGTCCAAAATAAGCAAAACATTATTTTCAACATTATTCAAAATGGACTAAAATTGAAATGTAAGTTCCTCTACAGCCTTAATTACTTCTCAAAAGATAAGAGCAAGCATATAATTATCTTTCTTAAACAAAACATCCAGGGTTAAAGCATAACCCAGGTCAGGGATGTTACAAATCATCCACCCCTTACAAGGATTTCGTCCCCGAAATCGTGAAGAGAAAAGAGAAGGGTACTTCCTCCTCATCTCTTCCTCTAGCTCCCACGTAGCTTCTTCAATGCCACGGTGATGCCAGAGAACTTTTACAAGACACATGTCTTTCTTTTTTAGCTTTTTGATTCTTCTATCAAGAATCAACACATGTCCTTCAACATATGATATATCATTCTTTTAACTCTACCTCGATAGGTTGAAGAACTAACTCTGTGTCAGGATGACACTTCCTAAACATGGAGATATGGACCACTGGGTGCAATCTATTCAACTCATGTGGTAACTCCAGCTTATAGGCTACCTTTCCCATCCTCTCAATGATTGGATAAGGCCCCATAAATCTAGGAGCTAACTTCCCCTTCTTTCCAAATCTCAGGATACCTTTCCAAGGTGAGACCTTGAGGTATACTCTGTCTCCAACTTGGAATTCTAAGGGTCTACGACGTTTGTCAGCATAAGATTTCTATCTATCTTGGGTAGCTTTCAACTGTTATTGTATTACTTTAATCTTCTGAGTTGTTTGTTCGCTCAGGACCCAAAAGTTGATACTCCCCTATTTCATACCAACATAAAGGAGATCTACAACGTCTACCATATAATGCCTCATATGGTGCCATATCAATACTGTGCTGATAGCTATTATTGTAAGCAAATTCTATCAAGCTCAGGTGTAGATCCCAACTTCCTACAAACTGAAGGACACATGCCCTAAGTAAGTCCTCCAAGGTTTGTGTGGTCCTCTCAGATTGTCCATCTGTGTGTGGGTGAAAGGTTGTAATAAACCTTAATTGTGTACCCAAAGCTTTATGTAGTCGTTCCCAAAAATGACTCGTGAACTGGGGACCTCTATCAGAAACAATTGTAGCCGGAACCCCATGCAAACCCACTATCTCATCTATGTATATCTGTGCAAGCTTCTCAGTTGTGTAGGTTGTTTTGACAGGAAGCAAATGTGTTGTCTTTGTCAACCTATTAACTATCACCCATATGGAATCATGACTTTTGGCTGTTCTAGGCAAACCAACCACAAATTCCATGGTTGCATGATCCCATTTCCACTGCGGTATAGGCAGAGGTTGCATTGTTCCTGCGGGCTTCTGATGTTCAACTTTAACCCGCTGACACACCGGACACCGCATAACAAACTCAGCTACATCTTTCTTCAATCTAGGCCACCAATACATATCTTTTAAGTTATGATACATCTTGGTGCTCCCTGGATGCATGGCATACATTGAAGATTGAGCCTCCTCCAAGACTAACTTCCTTAGGTTATCGACATTAGGTACTACCATCCTACCATGGTAACAGACTACCTGATCATATGAATCATGGAAGCCATCCCGTTTCTCACTACCATACTCTAACCTGATCTGCTGAATCACAGTATCAACTTGATGTGCTTCCTTAATCTACTGCCTCAGAGTAGGTTTTACTTGCATCTCAGCTAATAGCCCGACTAACAATGACACCTTAAGCTCTATATTGTCTTGCCTTAAGGAGATAAGCATATCTCTTTTAAAGCACACTAAGGAGTTCAACTGTGCTTTATCTAAGGCCGGTGTTGCTGATTTTCTACTTAGTGCATCAGCAACTACATTAGCCTTGCCTGGATGATAATCAATTGTACAATCATAGTCCTTGATTAATTCCATCCAACGGCGCCGTCTCATGTTCAGCTCATGCTATGAGAAGATATACTTTAGATTCTTATGGTCTGTGAAAATATGGAATGTTTCTCCATAGAGATAATGTCTCCAGATCTTCAAAGCATGGACCACAATAGCTAGATCTAGATCATGTGTCAGATAATTCTCCTCATGTTTCTTAAGCTGTCGAGAAGCAAAAGAAATCAATTGTTTATCCTACATCAACACACATCCTAGACCGTTCTTGGATGCATCACAGAAGACTATGTACATCAGGTAACACTAACACATGTGCACTAGTTAACCTTTCCTTCAGCAACTAGAAATATTGTTGGCACTTGTCATTCCAAACAAAAGGAACCTCCTTTCTGGTCAACTTCGTCAGGGGTAAAGCTATAGAACTGAAGTTCTTGATGAACCCCCTATAATAGCTTGCCAACCCTAGGAAACTGCATATCTCTGTTGGTGTCTTTGGTTGTTCCCATTGCAGGACAGATTCTACCTTCTTAGGATCAACACGAATACCTGAAGCAGATATTACGTGTCCTAGAAAAGAAACTTCTGGTAGCCAGAACTCACATTTGCTAAACTTAGCATATAGCTTATGCTCTCTTAGCAAAGTCAAAGCCTAACGGAGGTGCTGCTCATTCTGTTGAGAATCTCTACTATAGATCAAGATGTCATCTATGAAGACTACTATGAACTGATCAAGAAAAGGCCTGAAGATTCTACTCATGAGTTCCATGAATACAGCTAGTGCATTAGTTAGTCCAAACGACATAACTATGAACTCATAGTGACCATACCTTGTCCTAAAGGTAGACTTAGGTATATCACTCTCCTTAATACACAACTGATGGTATCCCAACCTCATATCTATTTTAGAGAAGATAGTTGCACCACGCAATTGATCAAACAAGTCATCGATCCTCGGTAGAGGATACTTATTCTTTATAGTTACTTTATTCAACTATCTGTAATCAATGCATAACTGCATCGATTCGTCCTTCTTCTTAACAAAGAGAACCGGAGCACCTCATGGTGAAGTACTTGGTCGGATAAAACCTTTCTCAAGCAACTCCTGAAGCTGCTTCTTAAGCTCTGCCATCTCAGCAGGTGCCATTCTGTATGGCGTTTGTGCAGTTGCGTGCCCGTGATTAGATTAATCTCAAAATCAATCTCTCGGGGCGGAGGTACACTTGGAAGTTCCTCAGGGAATACATCTTCAAACTCCCTAACTATCGGAACTTCAAAAAGATTATAACTCTCCATTGTGGTGTCTACTACATGTTCCAAGAATGCAAAGCATCCTTGTCTCATCAGCTTCTCAGCTACCATAGCTGACACAAGACAGGTTGGAAGAATCTTTCTATCTCCCTGAAAGATCCATGTGTCACCATCATCTGTGAATACAGCCTGCTTGGAGTCACAATCCAAGACAACTTTGTACTTTTTTAAGGTGTCCATTCCAAGAATTATATCAAACTCATGCATCTCAAGTGGTATAAGATCTACCTGAATGCGATGTTTAGAAAAGGAAAGATTGCAGGGAGAACACACCTCCTGTAGCACTACAGATCCCAGCAAAGGGGTTTCTAACATCAAACTGTCTGCTCTATGACAGACAATCATGTTGCAGTCATGTATCACTTCTCGAGTGATAAAAGAATGTGTAACACCCAGATCAATTAACACAGATACAAAGCAGGATGAAGACGTATTAGAATGAAATAGTTCCATCTGATCTGTCACAACCTAAGGGTTGACTATTGCTTCAGGTTGATTCATTGCATAGAATCTCGTCGTAGCTTGCTGTTGACCCTGTGCTCGATTGTTAGGTGTTGACAAACCAGCTTGGGATGCTTTTCCACATCCTCTAGCGCCACTCAGAATCTGTCGCCTCTGAGAGCCTTGCTGACTCTGCCTCTGAGGTTGAGTCACACTTGCTTCTCTAGCTCGACAATCTTTCATCAAAGGCCCCATCTTTCCACAAATAAAACATCCTATGTTCCCTGACTGTGGCCTGGGTGGTCCTTCTACTGATACATATGCTGAGCTATGATCTCCCTCTGGTGGTAAGATATGGCCTCTCCCACTACTCGACGTCCATTGCGTCTTAGTATTGAATCTTGATGATGCTGCCGGTACAAAAAACCTCAGCTTCTTGAAGCTTTTAGACTTTTATCCTTGAAACTGTGTGTACTCTTTCTTAGTTTTGGTCTGAAGCTTATCTATCACAAACCTCGCAATCCGCCTCACAGACTCCACAAAAGTAGCAAACCTCTCCCTGTTCTCTAAAGCAGACACTGGAGTGGTCAAATCAACATTCAACCCCTTTTGGAAATGCCGAATCCTCTCCTCATCGGTAGCTTCCATGTGTGGACAAAACTGCAAAAGCTCCATGAACTTATCTTCATACTCACTAATGTTCATATGTCCTTGTCTAATCCTCTCAAAGTGAGAGATCTTCTCATCTAGATATGTCTTGGGGAAGTATCTAGTGACAAATTCACATCAGAATTCATCCCATCTGACTTTAACACCTGGTCTTTTGCCTTCCTCTATGGTTCACCAATGGCCAACACTCCTCTTCAGAAGGTATACATAATGCCTCACCTTCTCTACTTCAGGGATGTTGAGGATTTTAAAAGCTTTCTCTAGCTCCATCAACCACAAATCTACATCAGCTGGGTCAGCTGTACCAACATAGTTTGTGGCTCCCACCCAACAAAGCCATTCAAAGGTCTTGCCAGCTCCTTGTCCTTCATTGTGGGCTGGTGCTCTCAGCACAGGTGGTGGCATCCTATCCGCCATATGCGTCATAGTCACCATAAACTGCCCGAACAGAGTATGGAAAGTTGGGTTCTCTAATGTAGCTTGATCAAGATGAGGAATCTCAGGTATGGGTTACTCCCTAGCTTGATCCTTTGCACCTCTTCCTGGTGTAGCAATACTGCTCTCAGCAGTGTGTTCATCATGTGATCCAGACATCTTCAAGTTCTTCTTCTCCTATATGAGCAGAAGACACTATCAGATAAACTAGAAGACATTAGAACAGACTCAACAACCTTAATCCTATGTCTCTGTAGACTCAGTGAACCTAGAGCTCTGATACCACTAATTTGTGGCATCCAACTTATAAAAACATGATTTACTTAAGCGGAAGTGATTCATCAATAGCGGAATTACTAAAAATCACTAAAAATTAAAACTTTTTACAAAGAGATCTAAAAACAAGAAAACTATTATAACAAGATCCAAAGTAATTCAATTACATTCTAGTTTACTAGTACATCTCTTGTACCATTTCTTCTCGAGAGTTACAAACATCAACTGCCATG
This sequence comes from Alisma plantago-aquatica, assembly GCA_963693085.1. Classification (NCBI taxonomy): domain Eukaryota; kingdom Viridiplantae; phylum Streptophyta; class Magnoliopsida; order Alismatales; family Alismataceae; genus Alisma; species Alisma plantago-aquatica. The sequence goes on along the minus strand of OY856411.1, from coordinate 711,906,231 downwards.
TTAAACTGTACATAGGTAGGATAAAAATCTCGAGGCATCAAGCCAAAATCTCAGATCAATATTAAACTAACTACTGACTCCTAGGACGAGAGAGTACAGAGACGACACATAGGACTCTCTATATACAGGACATGATAGCCAATGTCTCCACCTGAGAATTCACTGCTATTCTTGTTACTGTTGCTACTGTTGTTCTTCCCCTGTTGTAGGGTTTCTGCTTCTCTTTCTGTGTCTACCTAAAAAGTTGGATCCCATAGGAGTGAGACAATTGAAAATTGCCCCAGGGAGAGATATAACTCTCTATTAGAAACATTATTATTGCAGTTAATGGAATAACACTGAGTAGAAGAATCATAAGTACTCAACAGCAGATAAATCATTGACTAAACAAATTAGAGCATTATCCTTTATTCAAGTCATTTCAGCTATATCTTAATAGAGCAGCCTGTCACTTATCCAATAAGGAATTGAATAGCATAAATAACATTTGTCCATTTAGAACATGCTATGCAAAGTAACATCAACCAACGATTCTCGTATTTCAACCTTAAGCGAATATGCTACACGGCTGATTACATTTTACAAACATACTTAAGCCCTGAGGAGATGAGGTATACCGCTCATACTCCAACCGACCATTGCGAAATCAAAATTGGTACCATACATAGGTTAATAGAAGAGCCAGAGTTCCATGACCTCATCTTCCACAGTCAGTGTGAGGACCAAATGCAGGACATCTTGTGTCTCTGCTAAATAGCTTTCCAGGGTATACTGACAACTTTGCTATTAGAGTTACAGTGGCATGTTGTACTCTCTTCGCAATCGAGAGATATTATATTTATCTCACATCGATTCGGCATTAAGATCATCGAGAGATTAATGATACATCCATCCCAACATTTGGGAGATTAGTGATACATCCATCCCAGCATATATAATGAAGGATTGAGAGATTTAATGTTTACCTCACATCAATTCCTCCATTAGGGCATAAGGATATTTGTGCCCATAACCCCCACATACTCAAAAGTATGCCTTCCAAGAGTTCCCATAGGAAAACATGTTTCACCATCACCAAACTACTGACGATGATGGATCTATGGCCAGGGATCTACATGAATAGATTTCACTTGATTAATTAAATACATTAACATATTCTTTTAACATCAGCTAAGTTTTCAAACATAACTTATTATGACAAATGCCTCAAAGAAACATGTACTATTTCCATCAATTATTTCTTAGTCTTTATGAGATATTGGGATCTCAGTACCTCATTTCAATACTGGGAATTCTCATCCCTCCACAATTTCAATACCATAATCATATGGATCTGGGTATTCAAACCCTTAGCTCATCACTGAGCATTATTACCACTTTTTTAGGTAACTATCACCTTTAGGTCATCTGGCTGAGGTAAACATGATACTTGATGCACAAGCATCTCTCATGACACTTGAGGCCCATTAACTCTCTTATTATCTCTTACTAGGCAGCAAGGCATATTATGGCACACAAGGCCCAATAAACAATTTCAATAAATAAAGCATCATAGCTCATACTTGGCTATGTTCATCGTCTCATGATACATGCAAGGTTAGCACACATGATAACAGATATATCAATCGTATTTCAGTTCCTTGCCATTCAAGGGTAACACCACTATTCCCTCACCAGGGTTAGGGTTTCCCATTTCATGTCAATTGGGGATACTCATCCCATTATCCAGATCAAGGTTATGGTTTATCACCATATTGCCCAAGATTAGGGTTTCATATAACCTTACATTACACCACCCTCGAATAGAGTCTCACATCACATTATTGCATCAGGGTTTCACATCACATCACCCTAGATTAGGGTTTCACATTCAATATCCTACAATTAGGGTTTACTATTCATCCCAATTAGGGTTTCATATTCCATCACCCATAATTAGGGTTGATATTCAATTATTCCCAATTAGGGTTTATTGTTCATCCCAAATTAGGGTTTCATGAAACATCCCCTTAATTTAGGGTTTTTCATCATGTTTCCCTAAATTAGGGTTTCACATGTTATCACCCTTAATTAGGGTTACATCAATCTTTCCATCAAGTACATACAACTATGGTTGACATAGTGTACTGAATTATTGCTTCCATAAAATTTTAGGGTTAATCATTTTTTAAAGGTACTAATCATCTAGGTACTTTAGGGATTCAACCACTGTACCTATCTTTGATAATCATTATTATCAACCATTGGATCAATGGATCAATCATCACTTTAAATATCCAAATGATTTGATCACTTTTGACCTCCATTCAGTTTTGGCATTTCAACACCAAACGGTTTTGAAAACCGTTTGATTCCAAATGGTCCTGAGACTGTTTGGTCCAAGCCAGTCTCAAATAGATCCCTCAATCAATTGATCAGGGTTTGCACCATTGATTACTTCATCAATTGAATTATTCAAGTACATCAATCATTGACTCTTGAATCTCTAAACAATCCACCTTAGCTCTTAACCTCCAAACGGTCCTGAGACCGTTTGATCCCAAACAGTTTCAAGACCGTTTGGACTCAAACGGTCTCAAGACCGTTTGATCCAAAAATCTTGAAAACCGAAAAGAGCCAATTAGGGATTTCTTCAACAAATCGATTTAGGGTTTCTAATTAGTGGATTGTCCATTCAAGGAACCACTCAATTGGATCCATTGTATCATTATCCAACATGTTCTACTCCTGGTCAACACTTCCATTTGGTCAACCATGTCCAAACGGTTTGGGACTCAACCTCCAAACGGTTTGCAAACCGTTTGGTCACCAAACGGTTTGGTGAAACCGTTTGGACTAGGGGTGAGCAAATAATGGTCCAGACCGCAAAACCGGACCAGACTGCTCAATTCGGTCCGGTCCGGTCTGCGGTCTGAGAATTTTGATGAATTCGGTCTTCGGTCCGGTCCGGTCCGGTCCGGACCGCAAATTGACTTTTATATAAAATTCATGTATATTTGAAGGTGTATTCTATAATAATTACAAATAAAGTACATATATAATCACTACGAGTATAAATTATTGATACTAAAGTTATATAATTGTTAGAAGTGACTAAGATTATCAACTTTGTACAATTAAATAAGTTGTAAAACATGTAAAAAATGCTGATTACGGTCCAAACGGTCCGGTCCGGTCCGGTCCTAGCACAAAACGGTCCGGTCCCGGTCCGGTCCTACTTCGAAACGGTCCGGTCTGCGGTCCATATATTTGTTAAAATTCGGTCTGCGGTCCGGTCCGGTTCTGGACCGATGCTCAGCCCTAGTTTGGACCAAAAGTTGTCCAAACCGATTGATGTGTTATTTTGAGAAATTGAGCATGAAGATGATGTCATCTTCATCTTCAACCTTTGATCCTATGATCCATAGTACTACTGAATTTATGGAATCATCAATTGCAATAAGCAAATAATCAAGAAGAAGAAAGTTCAACGTTTATTTGTAGAATTGAAATCAATGATAATGTTGAAGGGTTCAAGTTATATAACCCGCCTTCAAAGAAGCTTCAAAGCTCCAAGCTCACGTCAACAGTGGTCAAAGCAACTCCTTCAACTATCCCAAGGCTCGTCCTCAAACTTTTGAGTGAAAAGATTGGCTAGAGTTGAAGATTGAGTGGAGAAAAGAAGAAATCAAGCATTGATTTGTGTTTTCTACCATGAAATCAAGGTGAAAGAAGGTCATGGAGCTTACCTACAGGTTGGGGGGTCGTCCTCCTGTTGATCCTAAGATCCCTTGATCTTTTTGCAAACAATAAGTGAATGTGGCTTTGAAATTACCCATTCAAGCTATAAATAAATGAGTATATATGCATTTTATTGAAAATTCATTTAAGAGAGAGAAAGTAGGGGATAATTCTTCCATTTCCTTGACACATGCCCCCTAATCTTCCTTGGATATGAGTATATATTCCTTGCCTCTTATTCCTCTCAATTATCCATGAATGAAAGGAAAACAAATTAAGCACCTTAACCCTTATAATAATAACATCCTAAAGTTAGTGGATAATTCTTTTCCTTTTATTAATGTGAGTGGGCTCTCCACTCACTTGAGATATTTGTTGCCTTTGAAAGGCACAAGGACGTCCACGTATATGTATTTTCAACCAACATAATTTTGGTTGAAGGGCACTTCAATTAATATATTTATTTTTGTATTAAACTGAATTAGAATTTCAATTATGCTTAAATCTTGATTATTTTAATATCAAGATTCTCTCTCCTTCAAAGTGATACAAATGAGACACCCCTCTCATTTTATTTGCTCTACATGATGCCAAGAAATATTAGGGACTCTCTGGAAGAGGTAATTTTCATATTGAACCCTAAGTTTTGGGTAAATTGCACATTACACCAAAAGTAGGTATTAATGCACAAGCATTGCTTTATCATCTCTTTCTTGGTACTCAGGCTTTCACTAGACATAACTCTATATCATTTTCATTCTCATGATGCTTCAACACTTGAGTAACATTTTATCATGCAAAATTTGCAAATTAACCCCTCAACTTGGGTAAATTGCACTTTAGTCCAAAACAAGCAAAACATTATTTTCAACATTATTCAAAATGGACTAAAATTGAAATGTAAGTTCATCTTAAGCCTTAATTACTTCTCAAAAGATAAGAGCAAGCATATAATTATCTTTCTTAAACAAAACATCCAGGATTAAAGCATAACCCAGGTCAGGGTTGTACCAGTCTAGACTACCTTGATCCCTTATAACTGTGGAGGACAAGCCCTTATTTCTGATCAATATACACTCCTTGGGATGAAGTCCATGTCGTTAGGCCCTAGAGAGGATTACTGTGGAAGAGGAAGGAGACACCTGGGGTGTCAACACTTTATGGGAAAAAAAGCCCAACTAAAGGCTCTAAATTTAGTGCTAGTGGGGGGCAACCCATGTGGTTTGAGATTCTCAAACCTTGTTGTTTTGTCATACTTTTTTTTCTACAAAATACACACACAGACACACACCATACTTAATGGTTTTTCTATTTGTGAATCATGTTAGAGTAGGTACCATGGAGAAAAGATGAGGCATGAAGGACCTAGCCAAAGGGAGGATCAAAATTGAAGAAAAGATTGCAAAACATCGAAGAAGCTATAGGAAGTAGTTAGGAACGACAATGCTCTACAACACGGCCATGTTGCTTGCAAGCCAGAATGGTCGTGCTGCTTAGCATGGTCGTGGTGACTTGCCCTGCTTACCTAATGTTCTCCTCTTCTCATGGCGGTGTTCCTCCATGACTCCACACCATTTACCCTACTACTTTAAACTTCTGTTTTACACTGAGGACAACATGATTTAAAAGTTTGGGGTGGTAGGGTAGTAAGCCCCTGTTTTGCTGCATTTTTCATCTAATAGTCCTCTTTCTACATTTTTGTAAGATGATCAAATAGTTTAATTAACTTTCATAGTTATGTATCCTGACCTTGTGTGTTTGTTTGCATTTATGCATACATGTAGTTCTTTTTCACGCATTTTTGCATAATTTTAAATTTTTTGCCATGATTTGCAATTGAATGTAGATTTTGGTAATTTTGTGTGTTTTAACTAGGATTTACTACTTTATGATTTAATTTCCCTAGATGCAGGTTTAGATGTGATTGGATGAAAATTGGCACCATTTTGGCCAATTTTGCCCAAATTTGAATGTTCTTGCCCAAAAGTGTATTTCAAATGAATCTCTATATGTTGTGTTGAGAATGGTCAAATCTTAGATAATGTAACTTGCTTTTGATGTTTTGACTAGAATGAGTCCTATGTAGAAATTTTGCATGTTCTCTAAGCCTCTCGAAATAAATTGCAGTTTTGAATAAAAGGGGTGAATCTTGCAAGTATTGAACATTTGGGATTTATTTGTTCTATATGAAAAGGATGCAACCTTCTATACTCTTGTTTGATTGGTGAATGTTACATGGACTAACTTGCTTGAGTGAGATGATACATGAATTTGCTCTGCTTGTGATCCCTATTTGATATGACATTTCTTCCACCATCTTCTTACCTCTCCACCTCATGAAAGGATTCCAAAGTGCACATATCAACATTGGTCACCCCCAAAAGTTTGGGGTGCTCATACCTTTACCTCCCCGCTTTACTCTTGTTATTATATGGCCTACCTACACCAAGGGCAAAGAAAAGAAAAGGCAAAAATAAAATAAAAGGTGCTCATGTTTAAGAGCATCCAAATAAAGAAAAGATGAGTGTAATAGCACTCCACTCCCTTTCATAACCATTTCTTCTCTATGTATGCCTAATAGGACTAGGGTAAATCAACTCTAGCCCTAACTCCCCTACACAAAGCCAAGTGGGTCATGAGCAGTGAAATGAAGTGTATGAGGTAGCTCTAGCAAGTGAAATAGTAATTATAACCTTTTGAATGTATTTCATGCATGATACAATTTACCCAGAGTATTATAAAAATTGCATCACTTGCATATGTGAATGGTGACCCATATTCTAAGTTCTTGTGCTCTGCACTTGGTTTTCACACTTGAAAAAAAACGAAAATGAATAGAGAGTAGTGGATTGCATGCCTAATTCCTCATGTAAACTCATTTTAGCCAACAAACATCACAATAATTGCATTACCCTTGAACTCCTTGATTGGATTCAAAGAAAGATTAAGTTGGAGCATACTTGAGGACAAGTATGTTTTAAGTTTGGGGTGGTGATGCAACCCTATTTTAGGACCTCAACTTGTGTCTTTTCACATCTCAATCACATCTAAACATGTTAGAATGCAAGTTAATTCCCTCAATATGCATATTACCGTCAAATGCACTTGTGGACGTTCTTTGCAGGTTTTTAGGTACTTGGACCATGCCTTGGATGGATGAGAGAGAAGGAAGGTGTTCTAGGATTCCTCTGCCCATGGAGGGGTCTAAAAAAGACCCAAAAGCTCCCTCAACCTACCCCTAGTGGACAAGAGTCAAACTCAAGAAAATAAATCCATGGATCATGAAGTTTCAAGTTCAAAGTGCTACTGAAGACTCAAACACAGCCATGGTGACAAGGAATGGCCGTGCTCACCAATGCAAAAGTCACAAGTTGATCCCCATTTTGACAAGACACAACAACTCACCAAAATGGCTGTGCTACCCAGCACGGTCGTGCCAAGAAGCCCCCAAAACAGTCGCGCTTCCAAAGACCAAAATGGGCGTACTGAAGAGAACAACCTATGCTCCACCTCACCCACCACGACCATGCTACCCATCACGACCGTTCTACCTAGCCCCCACCACGACTGTGCTGCCCAGTACAGCCATGCTACCAGCCTACATTTCACCACATCCAATCTGACATTTTTTCATTTCCCACCACGTCTGTTCTCTTTCACCACGACCATTCTAACTATCACCCACCATGCCCATTCTGCCTAGAACGGCCATGCTGCCACCCAAAACTGAGCTTTTTCTACACTGAGTTTCCAACAATACCCCCACTTACCCTAGTTCTTTTACCACCTCCTATATATACATGGGTGGCAGCCACAACACTAGGTTATCTTCCTTAGCCTCCCTATCCACTCCTTAGCTACTCTAGATCATTCATTACTCTTTTCCTTACATTCAAGCCATTCACCTACCTCCCACCTTCCATTTCCACCATAGAACCCTAGTTTTCTAGGTTTTCTACCATAATCCCCTACATTTGAATGCTCTTTAGCCATCTTAGAGGAGGGAGGACGTTCTACAACAACTAGGAGGTGAAGGTGAAGAAGCTTCCATGAGCTCCATGGCCTTCTACCTCTTCCTTCCTTTTTGCTCTTTTGCATGAGTCTAGCTAAGCTCCTTGTGGTGGGTTGTTTGGGGTTAAAATGTTACTTTGATACCATGTTGGGGGAAAATAACTTTTACTGAACATATTTCCATTCTATGATGACTTTCTCTTGCTTCTATCTCATTTCCCATTATCCTACTTGTGATTTGTGCATTTAAACATGGATTGCTTGTTGATTGATGCTTGAAAACACCTAGCTTCTAGGGGAAAATGGATGGTATGCAGCTATCTTAGGAATTGCTCCTAGGTCCAATTAGTGGATCCCTAGTCAACACCCTTTATTCCTACATACAACTCCCTTCTCCTACAAGTAGGTGTGAGATCTAAGTAGCTAGTGTAATAGTGATTAGTGCAATTGACTAGAGTTTCCTAAAGGCTAGATGGTGTGTAACATGAGGTGAAACATCCTCATCTCTAACCCCAATCCTCCCCTTGGATCTCAATTTCCCTAATACCACTTACCCTATAAACCTAGACTTTCCAACTCCTATTAGAATTACACCTAGCCCTAGTTCCCCAACTAGTAGCATAGGGTGTATTCAAATAGAACTTGCCTTGTTGTTTGGTTTGGCAATCTAGCATGAAAATATAAGACTTACATGCTATGTTAACCCCCAACTAATATCATAGTATCATTCCCAAACGACCCAACTATCCATATCATTTCTTAAAACCCACCTTGTTAAGTTAGCTTGTTAATGCCAGTGTAGTTAATTGCCTCTGTTGCTTCTTAATTAATTGTCTAGTTCTTGACAACTAGGTTTTTTCTTGAGTAGTTAGTGCTCTTTTGAGCTTGCTTGTGTTAATTTTGCTAGTTAGTGATAACCTAGGCCCTTGATTGCTTTAGTGCTTAACTCTACTCTTCGGCGTCAACTTGCTTTGCTAGTGTAATGTAACCTCTTACTCTTGTTTAGTCTTTTACCTTGCTTTGCTTTGTAGCCTTAAATTTCTTAAGATAATTTAGGATTTTTGTTAATCTAGTTTTCTTCTTGTCGTTACTTGCATGCAATCTTAGTGTAATCAACCAAGATCACTTTTAAACCCTAAATATCCTACTCTCCATTTTAGGAATGTAGCTACCTTAACCTAGCTCTAGTGCCCACTCTTTCCCTGAGGATCGACCCTTTTCTTACTGCTTGCCTATACTACACCATGACCCCGTGCGCTTGCAAGTACACATGATTAGTTTAAGTAGGTGTGTTAGACTAGGTCCACTATAAATTTAAAAGATCCCTCGTGTGTTGTTTGGTCGTGGAGTGGCATCTATTCAAATTATAATTGAGTAGTGTGTAATGCCATTAGCAGAAGTGCACCAAGCTTTCTAGCACCATTATGGGGGACAAAAAGTGACATATCTACCTAGTAGTTGTGGTGTTGACTCTCCCTATTGGTATCGTCTTTTTCTAGTTTACTTGTATGCATTTGAGAAACACACCAACGGGTACATTATGATTGGAACATCACTTGAGCATGTTAAATCCTAGGTTGACTTCTTAGTCAGTTGTTTAACTCCTCAATAGACTGACTGTGGTAGTACTAAAGGGTCCAACAGGGTCATCAATAGAGATTTAGCCGCTATCTGCATCTGACTCTAACTATCTTTAATCAACTGACTAAAGTTTAGTCAGTAAACTAAGGTTGACCTAGTCAATTGACCAACAATCCCTAATATGTTGAATAATGTTGGTCAATAGTGGGGTTAAGGCCTCTACCAGATAGGGTATATGTTAGATCTTAGTTGATTAACTAAGAATTTATTATAGTTACTAATAATTTAATGATCAACTAAGAGGGCGCCAACAATGTTTTTCTAGCCTGACACATAAGGCTGATGTTTTTGATACATTTTGAATCTATAGCTACACAAATCTTGAAGTGATTCAGTGTTAAATTATCCTAACATGTCCAAATCCTATAAATATGTAGTGGCAATCACATATGAAACATGGGAGAAATCTATAGTATGAAGGAGGAGCTTATGAAAAAGGAAACATCCAAATAACATATCTAGGGTAGGTATCTAACTTCAAAATATCTTATACTCCAATAGGTTCATGGAAGAAACCATCATCATAGATTCAATTATGTTTTCTCTTATATCCTCTCTCGTCTCCATCTCCATTTAGGGTCTGAATCATGAACAATATGTAAGAATAAGGTTATATGAAGTAGAAATCTAGATTTACTCCTCAAATCCACATAAGAGAGTTGGAATTTAGTTTTGATTAAGTTTCTACCTACTAGAGCAGTGGGAATTTGTCCTAGATCCAAGTTTCTTAGACCCCACAACCTACAGGTGAATGTACATTATTCTGCTAATTTTCCAATTCATGAATTAAGTTTATTATGTAGGCAAATTATCTATATTAAATTGATTTGAATGAAAGAAGTTTTGTGTAATATGATGTATTTGCATGATTAGTATTGTGAATTTATATCATTGTTATGATGTAAGGAAATTAAGATGCACCAAAATACTTGGGTTTGCCTCAATTCCTAGAATTGAATTTCATGTTTATTAGGAGTTTTGGAATGTTGGATAGATCATAAATATGATTTCAAGTAAATTTTGATTTTTGTATAATGGTTGAAGATTACGAATTTGAATGTATGACATAATAAAGTGAATCTACAATGCACAACATAAAGAGTAAGTATACATAGGTAAATTGGTAAATCTATTTGATGCTAATTTGATATGTGGAACTTCAACTAGGGTTTTATACGGTTTATTGAAATGTCTGAGATAATATATAATGTATTTTATAAGAAGAATTTCTCAAATCTTATTATGATTGACACCTTATTTAGCATAAATATATTTTGATATCTAGACGAGAATCATAAAATAAATGAAGTATGACGACTCATTGTTGGCTTATGTTAAAGGAAATGCATAAGTCTAGTAGCAAGAGAAACTAGAGAAGACTTTTGATACAAAATGGCCAAAACATTGTAGAATCTGATGTGAAGGTCTTCTTTGCAATGAAGTAAATGGGTTACCTACTAGTAGAGTCCAAATTGGAGGTAGTTGGATTGTGCCAAAGGATGGAGGGAGTTAAGTTGAGTAGGGTAGATTTCCTGAATAAAGTACGAAGTGAAAGAATGTATTGAAGGTTCCAAACATAAATACAAGAGCTTGGGTGGTACCCCACTTCAAAAAGAGTTATTGTAACACATAATAAGATATCCCTAGAATACATACTATGGTATATAAAGGCCAAATATCCAAGACACTCCTCTTGAGTATACATGCTAGAGGAGGTATCTAGAATTAACCCGTCAACTATTTGACTGTTGGGACTAGACATGGCAAGCCTCGTTACATAGTAGAGAGATAGTAAAGAAAATTCTTAGGATCGTGAATCAACTATAAGGCTTATATAGTGAGTTCATAGTCTTGTCGTGATACTTTCGCATGATGTGTACACACTCATATGGGTTTCCACACATAATATATCGAATCATCATTTGTATTAAACATTACTAAGTTTATTTTAGATATGTTATTGCTTATAAATGATTCATGTGATATTTATTTATTAGAGAATTAACTTTCCTATTTACTTCAATTTATGTATGCCATCATACAATCTAATATATTCTATGTACTCTACTTATTATTATGTGAAATAATTATTTTTGCCATTGTGTGGTTAGTGAAGGTTCCCATTCACTGAGCTAGTAGCTCACCTATCTACTAAAGTTTTAGGTTTCTTGTAGTTTATAAAGCTGTAAGATATTGTTGAAGAAGTCATTCTGTAGAGTTAGATATTAGAAGAGTTTAGGTAGAAATGATCATGTCCACTCTAGGTCGTATGGATGTATAAAGGGTATTGCATTTTTTTTGCAAGTATTGTAATTTCATCTTCTCGTATCAAGTGATTGCAACAATTTTTAAAATATAATGTACTACTAAGATGTGAAAGATTTAAAAAACTATATTGTCTCAAAAAGAGTGTATCTTGTTCTCAAAAGAACACTTTGTTATACATGTAGTGTTGGCTCATGTGTGAGTGATGGTTTCTGTAAGACCCTAGACATGTATTTTGGGTAACCCTATTTTCTTTGGCTTTATGATGTGCTTAAAACCTTGCTCTAATCCTCTGAGATGATCTTAGAGCTTGTAGAGAGCTTAAGTCTCTAGTTTGAGCTTGTTTGGATGTTGTTTATGCTTTGTGTGATTATTTTGGGGCAATTTGCAATTTACCTATTTGTGGGAGTATTTTTATGATTTCCACCTCTAGAGTGTTCCTTCTATCTCTTGTCTTCATTGGAGAGATTGTGGTGCTTTGGGGTGCCTTGTTTGACCCTTGATTGAGTGGTGTCACCCTTAGTGGTGATTAGGGTTCCTAGGGTTGGTGTGCCTTGACCTTGTGAACCTGGTTGGTTTGTCTCGATCTAGATCGTGACCTAGGGATTTTTGGGTGGATGACACAATCGAGACACAACCGTATGTGTGGTGGTCATGACCAATATGGTATTGGGGTCGAGACAATATCATGGAGTGGAGTGTCTCGGCCTAGGTGTGTGTGGTGACCCCTTGTAGCGACCTTGTTGTGTTGAGTGGTGTGTCACGACCATGGGGGTTCCCTTGGTGGTTCATGACCATGACATAGGTGTTGGGTGCTCTAGGTGGTTGATATCCAAACTAGAGTGTATCACAATCTCATGCATGTGGGCTCTAAGTGGTTACATGTTAGCTTCTTGGGTGGAAAAGTGTCCCTTTGGAGCCCTATCTTGTTGACACCTCATCTCTTACCCTACCTCTCTCCTCCTTTGCTATATAAACCCTCTAGTCTCCATGTAATCTTTTTCTGCCATCTTCTTCCTCTCTTCCCTTATGCTCTTCCTTGGAGCTCGGTGGAGCAAGAAGAAGCTGTTCTTGGTGCTTTATGCTGGTTCAACCTTGCATGTGGAGTTCGTGGTGATCTTTGGTCATCTTCAACCTTGGTGAGTGTTTATCTTTCCTCTTTACTATTTCCCTTGGACCTTCTACCCCATATTCTTCCCATATTTTCTCATCCCTAGACCATGGTTCCTCCATGGTGGTCATTTTGGGAGAGGAACTCCTCATCACAAGGGTCATAGACCATGTTTAGACAAGGTAGACCTAAGTGTGAGGAGGGTTTCTTCTCTCTTTCCCCCTTTGTCTTTTGGCTCAGCCTAGAGCTTTTGATTCTCTTTTATTATGTGATCTTTGACCATGGTGTCTTCTCTTTCTTGAGGTGTTCTTATGGCCAAGATTGGAGCTTTTGGTGGAGCTTGATCATCCTTGGTGATCGTGTGTTCAGAGCTGGCCTTCTTTGGAGTGATCTTCCTTAAGGCAAGTTATATAACTCTTAACCTTTTCTATTAATGCATCTTTCTTACATGCATGTTTGTGTTTTCCTTCTCTAATGTTACCTTAACCTGCTAGTAAATGGTGATAGACCTTAGAACTTGGATGATGTTGAGATCATGCTTGGTTTGTATGTAATCCGAAACCCTAATACCTTTGTACTTGTTTTTGGTGTTTGTGGTGCATGGTGGCTTTCCTTCCTTTCTTGACCTTGGTTTGAGTTGCATGCTTGATGTTTGAGTGTTTTTGTATTCTGTGAAGTTTTTTTCCAGTTTTGGTGGTGATGATCCTAGTTCCTCCCTCTTGTTGAGGTTCCTTTTCATGGTGGTTTCATGAAGCTTGTTTTAGGGTTTGATGACCGTTTTTTCATGAGGTTTTACTTCATGGTGATGATGGGTTTTCCTTATTTTGCTTCTTGATTTAACCATGGGTTCTCTCTGTTCTGACCTTGGTTAATCTTGGGTTGGAGTTGGTTCTTAATCTTGGAGGAGGCTTGACTCTTAGGGGTCATTATGCCTTGTTTTTGTCTTGGGCGCAACATCTCTCGGCATGTTGGTTTTGGGTCGAGATAGCTAACTTTGTGGAGGTCGTGACATCCTCATCCTTGATGGTTGTGACACCTACTTCCTAGAGGGTTGATACACACTCTGGTTTTGGTTGATATGTTTCCTCCTTCCTTGGTTGGTTGTGACCTGGTTGGTTCTTGAGGTCATGTTATGTCCATGTCGTGGGTTGAGATGGTTCTTTGTCCTTGGAGTCGCGACATGATTTTCTTTGAATGTCGAAACCCTAACCCTAGTTGGTAGAGGCAACTGGTTTTGTTGAGGGCCGTGACCTAGCTTCTTGGTGGGTCAAGACATGCTCCTCCTTGGAGTGTCACAGTCATGACATCAAGGGGTTGGCCACGATCGAGACACTAGGGTGGTGGTGGTCACGACACATGGTTTAAGTTTGGTTGTGACACATGCTTGAGTAACTAATCAATGCACATATATAAGTAGTGTATGATCCACGTGTAGTGCTATGTGGATAATTGTTGCTTAATTCTTATGATGATCGCTAATCCAAAAGTGTTCCAAGAATGCAGGAGATGTTCCACCTAGGGCTTAGTGATTGGATATATCTACAAAACCTTAATTGGCTAAGCTTGGAGCCCTAACCCTAATAATGAGTTATGTGATGTGTTTATTTTCTCTCTCATGAGATGTTCATCATATTGTAATTCTTTCTCTCTCTCTTGTTTATAAGCCCTAACCTTGTAGGTGACATGTATGCCATTGCTTGTGTATGCTATGGTGGTGATTATGTGATACAGGGTGGTGCTTATGCACATCTATGAAGCACAGTGTGGTTCTAAATATGCTAGGCTTAATGTGATGGGTCCTATGACCCAGTGATGGTTTAATGCCTATCAAGAGGTAATATCATCAAGTGATGTGATTAAGGGATTGATATCCCATGGTGATGTGTGACTTTGGTGATTTCCTTGTGAATGGCAGAGCAATGAGTATCATGGTGAATTTGTGACAAGTTGACACCTTGCACGTTTTATATCTTATGAAGTTGCAACACACCCTTATTCTTGTAGAGTTTGTTTTTGTAAGGCCCCTAAACTTGGTTAATGAGTTGAATAATCTTAGTTACCATAATTGAATGTTTAGAACCCTAATATAACCTTTATATATATTTTTAAATCATAAGACAAGCTTAAGTTTCAAATTTGGTCCAATTTGGACACTGTTTGAGCAAGTTATGCAATTTTATGTACATTTTGGACTTTTCTGCAATTTACCTAATTGAGGTGTTTTATTTGCAAATTTTCACATACATTATGTTCCTTAGATGTTATATTATCATTCTTTAGTGTTTTTATCCATGGGGCTCCTAGTTGAGCCATGGTTTGAAGATGTTTTCCTTAAGGGTATCTTAGGGTTTACCCCTTCATGGATGAGCTACCTTTAGTAGCTATCAACTAATGAATTATGTGATTGGCTGGGAAATTTGACAAAGGAAAGATAATCAGGTCTATATGGATGGTGGGGAATTTTCTTGTGTGTATGCTTGTATATTCTTAATAGTTTAAGGCCATAGACACATGGGGAAGCTACTTTTACACCTCATGCTTGCTTCCATCCCTATCCATGGGCTATATTTACCTCTTCCTTTCCCAAGTACGAAACTATGCTTGCTTTATCTTTCCTATAACCTGTAGCAATGACTCTCCTCTATTTTTCTGTGGAACCAAGTTCTCTAAGGTAGAAGACAACCTCTTTTTGGAGAAGAAGCTCTCCTAGAGCTCCATTTAGCCCTACCTAGGGTTTCCAAGGTCATTTTCTAGGGATTTCGACCAAGGCAAGTTATTTTATTCCTTCCTTATCTATTTCTCTTGCTCTTCTCCTTCCTTATATCTTCCTCCAGGTCGGAACCCTGATGTTCCATGGTATAATTTGCTCTAAAGCTCTAAAACCCTACCTTTCTTGTTCCTTATGCTTAGGGTTTGCTCATTTGATGAAGAAAAGTGCTAGATGGAAGAGTTCATAGCTTATGCTTGGATTTTCTACCCTAAATTCTCAAGATTTATTCTGTGTAGGGTTTAATATTCTCATTAGAGGCAAGTTTTATAACTTGCTCCACGTTTATTGCTTATGATAAGCTTTCTAGATCACGTTCTTGCTTGAAAATGATGATTTATGCACTAAAAAGCTATGCTTGACTTGGATTTCGATTTATATAATGTTATCTATTCTAATTTCAGTTATAGATGAACCTGTGATCATGTTTAAATTATTCCTAAGGTATAATATGACTTGTATCAGGTTGGTTTGACAACCTATGGTGCTAAGAACCTATCAACCAATGGTCAATTTTATGGTTTAATGTTGATTTCTTCTATAAACCCATGATCCGATGATGGTACCATTGCAACAACCCTATGGTGTTGTCTTCATGATAACTGATGGTAGAGATCAATGGATTCAGATGATGGTGACAACCTATGGTCACCCCTTAGGTCAGGTTTTGGATAAATTAGAAGTTTAATGATCAACCATTAAGTACCCTACCGATGCTATCAATCAATGATGACATTAGTTTAATATTTGATGTTGATTAAAGAATATAGTGCTAATCTAACAACCTATGGTGACTTAATGGTCACTAATGATGGTGTATCAGGTCTCCAAAACCTATGGTGAGTTAATCATATAGTTGTAGCATCAATTAATCCTTAGACCAATGGTTTCTTGGGTCACTTGATGCAATGGTCGGCCCTATATTGTAATTGATGGTTTTAACATATGAACTTGACCCAACAGTCAAGATCTAATGTTTATTCCTCCAATAAAGTGGAATGATGTCTAATGTAATATTTTGGTCCTAATAATGTGATTTATATGGTTTCCTTTATATGATCAACTTAAGGATCTTACTTGTTGACAATGGATGGCTTGTTTTAAATGAACAGTTGATTGTGGGTTTTACCCTACTCTCAATGGAACTTTTTGTGTTGATAATCAAGGTATTTCTAGGGTTAAATGGTGACTCTTTCTAGAGCACAAATCAAGGACTTCATAGGTGGTTTATCCAAGGTGTTTACTTATGTAAACAACCAATGGTCTTACCTTTTAAACATCCAATGGTTCTGGGTGACATTGTGGTATGGTGATATGGGTTGAATGATGATGAAACAAATGGAGGGTTACCCTTAATAAGGTAGTATTACCTATTCACTCATATGAATATAAGGTATGATAACCATATTGTGTTGATATGTAACCCTAATGAGGTATATCTTGTTATACCTAGCTTTCATATAGCTAAATGATGGTAATTGGGTGTGAATAGTCCTTGAATGACTAATACAATCATGGAGTACTTTCTTATTGTTGTTGAAACCTTAGTATGCTATAACTTGATGGTTACACCTTGATTTATGTGTGGGTTCATACTTGAGAATGGTATGGAATGTGATGGTGATGCTTCACCTTATGCATCCATGATCCAATGGGGATGTCGTGAGTTAGGGTTTGGGTATGAGTGTTGATTAGTAACATTAATATAAATTATCTTGTGAACCTAACTCTAATGCAAATAGATAAAGATGAGTATTCATGTTTAACATTCTTATATGATGTAATGATGGTGGAATAACCTCCTTAATATGATCATAACCTTCATATGTTAATTGGTGGTTATCATAGCCACATGGTTGCTATTTTCTTATGCTAAACATGTACATTATGAATATGATGAGGGTTAATCATATCTATATTCCTTGCATGTTGATGTAATAAAGGAATGATCTTAATGTTAATATAACCCTGCTATGATTGTTTATGAATATCTCCTAGCTCATTAATGCAATATTGCGTTGATCTGGTGTATTATATGTAAGTGATGTTGTTGAGCCGTGTTATAAGGCATACAAAGATAATGATAAACTTGTAGGGAATAATATGATGGTCTTAATGACCTTTGGGCATGGTTGAGCCTTGAATGAGGTGTAATCCTTTTGTGTCGATAAAGGTTGATACCCTGTGATATTGTGAAAATGATTTATATCTTGTGATAGTATGATGACTAGTGTAGTCTCATGAATGGCAAGTGAATAGTACCATGTGATGATGAGATGAGAAATTATGTTTCATACATTTTATATCTTTTCAAGTTTTGATATTTATATGCTTGCTATAAGTGAATTAGGGTTTGTATGTCCACTTGTTTGATGCAACCTTAATTCACCCAATTGGCATAACTAATCAAGTAAAACTCTAATCATGTAGTGCCTTGTGCCATAGATCCATCTGAGTGTCAGAACTTGCCAGATGGTGAAATTAGTATTCCTAAGGGAAACTCAGAGCACATACTATTGAGTATGTGGGGGTGGCAAGTTGAGGATATATCCTTGTCATCCACAACACAGGTTGTGGAGGATGGATATGGTCATGCCTCATACATCTGATGTGATTGAGAACGGTTGCGGTCATGTCTCAGTGATTATATATGTGACAAGATTGGAGGACAACTGCGGTTGTACCTCGGATGGTAGGGTATGTGTACCCACCTCCTTTCACTAGTGCCATGACCTGTACCAAGGACGGACTAGGCTGTTAGCAGCTTGACCTTATGTGTCGTTGTGGCGGACCCATACTGACTGGGGGCAGATAAGATCTTAAGAGTCTGGCTCTTCCTAGATCTTATATGGCACTGATTTCGACTTAGCAATGGTCAGTTGGATTTTCGGTGGTATCCTCAAATTCCTCAGGGCATAATAAAAGATATAATACAGCCGTATAACATATCTGTTTAGGGTTATACACGATGCTTCACATTGGATGATAACCCTTGTTTGTTCTCTTTACATAAAGATGATGCTTAGTGTAATTAAGAGATAGTAGATATACTTATGTTGTGGATATGCTTAAGATTGTAGATGGGTACATACAATAGACATGATTATGTTGATAACTATACTTCTACTGTTGATTATAATCATGATGCTAGCTATCTCATATTGTTAGTTATGTTTAGCATGCTAGCCATGCCTTTATAACTAGAGATGCATATACTGCTAATCATGCTTATCCATATAGTTGTGCTTATGTTGTTAGCTCTTCTTATGATGTTGATATGTTCAACAATTAGACATGCTCATGTTGTTAGCTATGCTATGTTTCAAGACTTTCTCATGATGCTAGATATGCATATGGTACTGAATTGCTTATATTGTCAACAAGATAAAGGATGATAGTCTGGATAATGATGATAGTTATTATCTACTCCTTTATGTATTTTGTTAATCATTAGTACTGCCGATCTTATTTGTTATATCTGATTAAATTTCTTAACTGTTTAATTACTTAAAAATGTTATAATCAATAAACATTGTTGGAGGTTATATCTCTTGCTGGGACTGGGTCTCACCCTTGTGGTTCACCACATTTTTTTAGGTAATCGAAAGTGACAAAAACAAACATGTGGCTGCAAAGAGGATCTATAGTAATGAATCTTTGAGAAAGTTGATTAGATGTCTAGTGTGTCCTAGAGTCATCCCTGTACTCTCAGGTCTGGGCAGGAAAAGTTTGTATATGGTGTTTCAAATGAATCAGAATTTTGTTAGCATGTTAATGCTTGTTTGTGTGACATATACGAATATTGTTCTCCTGTGTATATATGTTGTGGATAAGGCGATAGATCAATTTGTATCAAATTCTTGGCATAGTATGGATATAAGAAAGATGCTGGGCTCTTATGCAAATGTTTTTGATCTAGTGCTGATGTTGAAATCAGTTTAATTTAGCCATATTTTTGGGTATGTGATTAATTGATGATTGATTATGTTTTATGTTTTGAGTAATTTCGTTTAGTGTAACGAGTTCCCATAGGTTGGTATCAGAGCTTTAGGTTCACTAAGTCTATAGGGACACTAGGACTTAAGACTAGGTTGATGTCTAAGTTAGGAACGTGACACAAAAACATGGTGCATACTGCCTAATATCAGTACTTTGATGCCCTAGCCAGGTATTCAATTATTGAAGAAAGGTAAGTATGTAACTCTTAGATTGTTATCTTTCTGATTACTCTGATCAAGTAGTCATTTTGAGACAATCTAAAGAGCATAATTAATAAGAAATCATGGTGTGAATATCTCAATCCTAACTTAAAGAAGATGAGAATTACGTCATTATCTATCAAAAATTGAATGTTTGGTAAATATAAGAGAGAGATACAACACCATGAAATCTAAATCTAAATACAAATAAGGAAAATAGGAGTTCTTGAATATGTGATTCAAGAAGATAATAAAGTAAAAGATAGACAAGTCTATGCTTATAAAGTGAATCAAGGTATGAACTCCACATAAGATAGAGAGAACTCCTATAACAAGTACAAAATGAGAAGGTGAATGGGAACAATGGCAAAGAAATAAGGTGGAACCTGAGTTAATTTCAGACCAACCTATGTGTGTCAGAAAGTGTTAATGAAAAATCATCATGGCATGTGAAAGAAATTAAGGGAGACGATCCCAATTTAATGAAGCAAATGTTGAATATGAGTATTTACATGTTGATAAGTGGTTGAAAAATATAATAAAGTAAGAGAACATACCCAAGTGTGATAAATAGTCATAAAGGAAGGAGTAATGAGATATGTTAATCATGGTGATTCCTATGCTAATGGTAAGGAACCAAAATGAAAAGGGTAAAATGATACATAAGAAGTTGTAACTCACATAATGAAAATAGAATTTGTTACCTTCTGCTAGTGACCCTTGAAAAATGCTTATATGATGTGGGAAGTGTGTTTCCTTTTGAGTCTTATCTTTCTAGGGCACAACTTTCAAGTGGATCATTGCCACTTGGTACATGCAGATTCATTGTAAACATGAGGGTGGCATAAGGTTGCTTGGACTATGGTTCTAAGATCATAAAGTTTGTGATGAGTTTTCTTTTGAGCCTTACAATAAATAGGAAGACTCCTCTTATATGTCTTGAGATTTTTTATGTTGGTAAAAGTAGATGAGATAAGGATGTGAGTTCCTTATAGCACATGAGGTGGATACCAAGGTAATGAATCCTAGTATCCAATATGTTCCAATATTATGGGAAGTATGTGAAGGTTGGAGATGTTTATTAAATGAACATTCCAAGTATTCCTCTCCCTTAAAGAGAGAGAGTTTATGATGACCCTCCAAATGTTGTTTGGAATAAAAAAAAGTGATTCTATAATGTTGTGTATGGTTTAGTGATAGTTGGGCAAGACCACTATCAAGGATAGATGGTGTCTTGGTCAATAGATATGTGATACTGTGTTCCTTTAAGAAAAACCTATGATCAAATATGAATGCATAAGAGTTAGATTGGATGAAATAATTCACATGACCATTATGATTTTAGAGTTATGTCCTATAGACTAACCAATGTACAAATAGAATTTATGAATAGGAGGAACAAAGTGTTCTAGTCATGTCATACAAGTTATATCAAACTTTGAAAATGATGACATGTCAAAGTATTTCAAATATGGTCAAAAATATGATCAATATTTCTTCAAAAACCTTAGGATTGCCAAAGTAGCAATAGCTATGAGACAAGTTGAATAAGAGTGAGATGGGGTTGATTAAATTTCTTTATGGGATCATGATATGTCTTCTAAGTAGGTTGTGTAAATCCTAGTAAGGTGAAGATAGTGTTGTTGTTTCACCCCTAACAAGGTTGACTAGGAATGATGTTTCCTTGTATGAAATGATAACTTCCAACGTCAACATTTCTTTTGATGTTGAAAAAGAATTGACAAGAGTTCTAGTGTCAGTGTAAAAAAAAGGATGGATAAATTGCCTTTTATTTTATGCTTCAAGGAATGGTGTGGGACACATGCCATGATTGGTAAAAAGCTAGCAAGTATGACTTTTGAGTAATGTGCTGATACAATAGATATAATTTTAGGATGATAGCTAGAATTTAAAGTTGAAAGTTACTATTAGATATGTATAGGTGGCACAACAAGTTTCTATGTTCCATATTTGCAAATGTCTTTTATGTGGGGGGTTTTGTGCTGACCCAAGAGGAGATATGTATGAATGATTTGACATTACCATGATATGCAAGTAACCATGTGAAGCTAATAGGATGAGGTGCAAAGGAAGTACCCATCTTTGTTTACCTTGGATTTCAGGGGCGAAATCCCTGTTAGGGGTTTATAGTTGTAAGGACCCTAAACTTGCTTAATGAGTTGAATAATATTAATTACCATAATTGAATTCTTAGAATCCTAATCTAAACTTTTGATATATTTTGAAATCATAAGATCTTAAGTTTCAAATTTGGTCCAATTTAGACACTGTTTGAGCAAGTTGTCCAATTTTCTGTACATTTTGGACTTTTCTGCAATTTACCCGATTGAGGGGTTTATTTGCAATTTTTCACATACCTAACGTTCCTTAGATGTTATATTATTATTATTGAGTGTTTTTATACATGGGGCTCCTAGTTGATCCATGGTTTGAAGGGGTTTTCCTCAAGGGTATTTTAGGATTTCCCCCTTCATGGATGAGCTACCTTTAGTAGCTATCAACTAATGAATTATGTGATTGACTGGGAAATTTGACAAAGTAAAGCTAAGCAGGTCTATATGGACGGTGGGGGAACTGCTTGTGTGTGTTATTGTATATTCTTAATATTTTAAGGCCATAGACACATGGGCAAGCTACTTTTACACCTCATGCTTGCTTCCATCCTTATCCATGGGTTATATTTACCTCTTCCTGGCCCAAATACGAAACTATGCTTGCTTTCTCTTTCCTCTAATCTATAGAAATGACTCCCCTCTATATTTCTATGGAACCAAGTGCTATAAGGTAGAATACAACCTCTTTTTGGAGAAGAAGGTCTCCTAGAGCTCCATTTAGCCCTACCTAGGGTTTCCAAGGTCATTTTCTAGGGATTTCGACCAAGGCAAGTTATTTTCTTCCTTCCTTCTCTATTTATCTTGATATTCTCCTTACTTATACATTCCTCCATGTTGGAACCCTACTATTCCATGATAGAATTTTCTCTAAAGCTCTAAAACCCTACATGTCTTGCTCCTTATGCTTATGGTTTGCTCATTTGATGAAGAAAGGTGCTAGATGGAAGAGTTCATAGCTTATGCTTGGATTTTCTACCCTACCCGATCAAGATTTATTCTGTGTGGGGTTTTATCTTCTCATTAAAGACAAGTTTTATAAGTTGCTCCACGTTTATTGCTTATGATAAGCTTTCTAGATCATGTTCTTGCTTGAAAATGATGATTTACGCACTAAAAAGCTATGCTTGACTTGGATTTCGATTTTTATAATGTTCCCTATTCTGATTTCAGTTATAGATGAACATGTGATCATGTCTACATTATTCCAAAGGTATAATATGACTCTTATTAGGTTCGTTTGACAACCTATGGTGCTAAGAACCTATCAATCAATGGTCAATTTTAGGGTTTAAAGTTGATTTCTTCTTTAAACCCATGACCCTATGATGGTACCAATGCAACAACCCTATGGTGTTGTATTCATGATGATTGATGGTTGATATCAAGGGTGTCAGATGATGGTGACAACCTATGGTCACCCCTTAGGTCAGGTTTTGGATAAATTAGAAGTTTAATGATCAACCATTAAGTACCCTACCGATGTTATCAATCAATGATGACATTAGTTTAATATTTGATGCTGATTAATGAATATAGTGCTAATCTAACAACCTATGGTGACTTAATTGTCACTAATGATAGTGTATCAGGTCTCCAAAACCTATGGTGAGTTAATCATATAGTTGTAGCATCAATTAATCCTTAGACCAATGGTTTCTTGGGTCACTTTATGCAATGGTCAGACCTATACTGTAATTGATGGTTTTAACATATGAACTTGACCCAATAGTCAAAATCTAATGTTTATTCCTCCAATAAAGTGGAATTATGTCTAATGTAATATGTTGGTCTTAATAATGTGATTTAGATGGTTTCCTTTATATGATCAACTTAAGGATCTTACTTGTTGACAATGGATGGCTTGTTTTAAATGAACGGTCGATTGTGGGTTTTACCCTACTATCAATGGAACTTTTTGTGTTGATAATCAAAGGATGTCTAGGGTTAAATGGTGACTCTTTCTAGAGAACAAATCAAGGACTTCATAGGTGGTTTATCCAAGGTGTTTATTTATGTAAACAACCAATGGTCTTACCTTTTAAACATCCAATGGTTCTGGGTGACATTGTGGTATGGTGATATGGGTTGAATGATGATGGAAAAAATGGATGGTTACCCTTAATAAGGTAGTATTACATTCACTCATATGAATAGAAGGGATGATAACCATATTGTGTTGATATGTAACCCTAATGAGGTATGGCTTGTTATACCTAGCTTTAATATAACTAAATGATAGTAATTGGGTATGAATAGTCCTTGAACGACTAATACAATCATGGAGTACTCTCTTATTGTTGTTGAAACCTTCCTATTTAATAACCTGACAGTTACACCTTGATTTATGTGTGGGTTAATACTTGAGAATGGTATGGAATGTGATGGTGACGCTTCACTTTATCCATCCATGATCCAATGGGGATGTCGTGAGTTAGGGTTTGGGTATGAGTGCTCATTAGTAACATTAATATAATTTATCTTGTGAAACTAACTCTAATGCAAATATATAAAGATGAGTATTCATGTTTAACATTCTTATATGATGTAATGATGGTGGAATAACCTCCTTAATATGATCATAACCTTGATATGTTAATTGGTGGTTATCATAGCCACATGGTTGATATTTTCTTATGCTAAACATATGCATTATGCATATGATGAGGGTTAATCATATCTAGATTCCTTGCATGTTGATGTAATAAAGGAATGATCTTAATGTTAATATAACCTTGCTATGATTATTTATGAATATATCCTAGCTCATTAATGCAATATTATGTTGATCTAATTTATATGTAAGTGATGTTATTGAGCCTTGTTATAAGGCATGCAAAGATAATGATAATCTTGTAGGGAATAATATGATGGTCTTAATGACATTTGGGCATGGTTGAGCCCTGAATGAGGTGTAATGCTCTTGTGTTGATAAAGGTTGATACCCTGTGATATTGTGAAAAATATTTATATCTTGTGATAGTATGATGACTTGTGTAGTCTCATGAATGGCAAGTGAATAGTACCATGTGATGATGAGATGAGAAATTATGTTTCATACATTTTATATCTTTTCAAGTTTTGATATTTATATGCTTGCTAGAAGTGAATTAGGGTTTGTATGTCCACTTGTTTGATGTAGCCTTAATTCACCCAATTGGAATAACTAATCAAGTGAAACTCTAATCATGTAGTACCTTGTGCCATAGATCCATCTTAGTGTCAAAACTTGCCAGATGGTGAAATGAGTATTCCTAAGGTAAACTCAGAGCGCATACTATTGAGTATGTGGAGGTGGCAAGTTGAGGATATATCCTTGTCATCCACAATGTAGGTTGTAGAGGATGGCTATGGTCATGCCTCATACATCTGACATGATTGAGAATGATTGCAGTCGTGTCTCAGTGATTATATATGTGACAAGATTGGAGGACAACTGCGGTTGTACCTCGGATGGTAGGGTATGCGTACCCACCTCCTTTCACTAGTGCCATGACCTGTACTAAGGACGAACTAGGCTGTTAGCATCTTGACCTTATGTGTCATTGTGGCGGACCCGTACTGACCGGGGGCAGAGAAGATCTTAAGAGTCAGACTCTTCCTAGATCTTGTATGGCACTAATTTTGACTTAGCAGTGGTTAGTTGGATTTTGAGTGGTATCTTCAAATTCCTCAGGGCATAATAAAAGATGTAATACAACCATATAGCATATCTGTTTAGGGTTATACATGGTACTTCACATTGGATGATAACCCTTGTTTGTTCTCTTTACATAAAGATAGTGCTTAATGCAATTAAGAGATAGTAGATATAATTATGTTGTGGGTATGCTTAAGATTGTAGATGCGTACATACAATAGCCATGATTATGTTGATAACTATACTTCTACTACTGATTATAATCATGATGCTAGCTATCTCATGTTGTTAGTTATGTTTAGCATGCTAGCCATGTCTTTGTAACTAGAGATGCATATATTGCTATCATGTTTAACCAATTAGACATGCTCATGTTGTTAGCTATGCTATGTTACTAGACTTGCTCATGATGCTAGATATGCATATGGTACTGAATTGCTTATATTGTCAACAAAATAAAGGATGATAGTATGGATAAAGATGATAGTTATTATCTACTCCTTTATGTATTTTGTTAATCATCAGTACTGCTGATCTTATTTGTTATATCTGATTAAATATCTTAACTGTTTAATTACTTAAAAATGTTGTAATCAATCAACATTGTTGGAGGTTATATCTCTTGCTGGGACTGGGTCTCACCCTTGTGGTTCGCCGCATTTTATTTAGGTAATCGGAAGTGATGAAAACAAACATGTGGCTGCAAAGAGGAGATGTAGTAATGAATCTTAGAGAAAGTTGATTAGATGTCTAGTGTATCCTAGAGTCATCCCTGTACTCTCAGGTCTAGGCAGGAAAAGTTTGTATATGGTGTTTCAAACAAATCATAATTTTGTTAGCATGTTAATGCTTATTTGTGTGACATATACGAATATTGTTCTCCTATGTATATATGTTGTGGATAAGGTGATAGATCAATTTGTATCAAATTCTTGGCATAGTATGGAAATAAGAAAGATGTTGGGATCTTATGCAAATGTTTCTGAGCTAGTACTGATGTTGAAAACAGTTTTAATTTAGCCATATTTTTGGGTATGTGATTAATTATTGATTGATTGTGTTTTATGTTTTGAGTAATCTCGTTTAGTGTAACGATTTCCCACAGTTTCAGCTTTATACTTTGTAACTTGATTGATGCTAAAAGTCACCTAATTGGCTAACTAATCAAGTGAAACCCAATCATGTAGTTTGCCATGTGCCATAGATCCATCCCAACGTCAACTTTATATGTTGGATTGGTGAAATGAGTTTAACTTGGAGCGCATATTTTTGAATACGAGGGGTGCAATTTGAATATTTCCTTATATCCATAATTACATGTTGTGTGAGACACCCATGTATGTGTCAATGTACTGGTGATGTGGATGACCATGCGTGAGCCAATCCTTCTTTTAAGAACAACCATGTGTGAGCCTATTCTTCTAGCATCATTACCTATACCAAGGTGGGATAAGTGTTTATATATGGAGGGCCATGCATGAGTCGATCCTTATGATAACTATGTGTCACTCTCTTTTGCAGTTGACTGATATGTCTCTTCGGTGTTCTCTTGTGCTGGCCAAGAGGTGTTGGAGAGGTCATGGATTCCGGCTCTTCCATGGACCTTATATGGTAGTATTTTGAATTAGCATTGGTCAGTTGGATTTGGGTGGTACAACTCAAATCCTCAGGGCATAATAAAGATGTAATACAACCATGATGTATATGTGCTTAGGGTGACATACACCTCACGTTGGTCGAGCCATTGCCTTATCTTTTTATTGATTTCATGAATTATAAGATAGTAAGAGAAGTCAACTCTTATACATGTTCTTCGCATTACTTTTTAGAATATAACTTGATCTATTTCTCAGTGGTGACTGCCTATTCTTGTCTAATATTCTCTACCTATTTTATACATATCATTTAGCTAAATCTGCTGAACTTGCTAGTATGTGGTTTTACCTGCCTAGCTTACACGTGCTTTAGTAGCGCTGGCGGAGAGTTATATATCTCACTAGGATATTTGGTCTCACTATGTGGGTTTCCACATCTTTTAGGTGACCGTGCATGAAGAGTTAGATGTCGTGCAACTGTGGAAGAGCAGCAGCAAGAGCAGTAGCTGATCAGGTTGGATGTGCTGCTAGTTTTTTGGTGTTGGAGTCCTAGGGTCATCCCTATACACTCAGGTCCTTGTTTTTTTTCTTCTTTTAAGATGTTTTGTCGCTATGTGATCAACATGAGGTTTGGATTGTGTTCCATGGTTGTATAGTTATGATAGATATACTTGTATATATGTGGAACCAGTATGTTGTGTATTAGGTTGATGACATGAATGTTGATCTACAGTGATATAAGCACCACATGACTTGTTATGTGCTACATGTGGCATGATTTGTGGAATCATATGTAATACTTTTTTGGATTATGATGCTTTAATGAAATCAGTTTAATTTCATGTGTTTTCTGGTAACCCATTGGCTTACTATTGTTTTTGCTTTTAGTTTTGAGTAATCTCATTTTTGGCATGTCGGGGCATCATAGTTTGGTTTTGGTATCAGAGCTTTGGGTTTGTTGAGTCTACATGGACCTAGGAGTAGGGTTTGTGTTTGTTCTAGTGTCATCTAGTCCTTCTTATAATGACATATACGTATGCAGAAGAAGAAGAAGAGTATAAAAGATGACTGGAGAACATGAAGAACACACTGCTGAGAGTAGTGTTGCTATACCTAGTAGTGGTGTGAGGGCTCATGAATGAGAATATTGGGTGCCTGATGAGCCCCATTTTGACCCGATTGTGGTAGAGAACCCTACCTTGAGTCTCTCTTTGTGTAGTTTATGGCGACGATGATGCACATGGTAGACAGAATGCCTACCCCTCATCCTAGGGCATCTATCCCCAGTGCTGAATCTCCAGGGGTTGGGAAGACCTTTGAGAGGTTGAAACATGTTGGTGCTGTGGAGTATGCTGGTACGGCTGACCCAGTAGATGTCGATATTTGGCGGACGGAGTTGGAAAAGGCTTCCAAGATCATTGATATCCCTGAGGCCGATAAGGTGAAACATGCAGTGTATCTTCTAAAGGGGAGTGCTGGACATTGATGGGGCATTGAAGAGGAGAAATGACAATGTATTGATATCAGTTGGGAGGAATTTAGATGAGAGTTTGTCAACATGTACTTTCTGTATACCTATTTGGATGATAAGATCAGCCAGTTTGACCAGATTTGGCTGGGATCCATATTGATCAATGAGTATGAAGCAAAGTTTATGGAGCTACTAAGGTTTTATCCTCATGTGGCGTCAACAGATTAGGAGAGGATTGACATTTCAAGAAAGGTCTAAATGGTGAGCTGACAACAATGGGGTCAGTGCTTGAGAACCGTGAGAAGTTTGTGACATTATGGAGTCTATCATGAGGATTGAACAATCTATGGTTGAGAAGTAAGAAAAGAGTGCCACGAAAAGGCCGACACAGTACCAAGGACAGTTGTCAGGAGGCTTTAAGAAGCCTAGGTTTTCAGCACCGCCATCACAACATAGGTCCAGAGCACAAACCCAGTGGTCGCCCAGTAAGGGCAGAGGGCACAGTCTTCCACCAGTAGGAGCTTAGAGTGTAGCATCAACTTTAGTGATAGGGTCATCTAGGCCATGGTATGAGAGAAAGACGTGCTACAAATGCAGACAAGTTGGGCATACAAAGTTGTTTTGCCCTATGAAAGGTGAAGAAGTCACTCAACAACGGAGGCAGATCCAACAAGGCTTGTAGAGACATCAATTCAGTGGCAGTGAAAGGGGACGGGGATAAGCATTTTAGGTTGGTCCTTAGGACAAGCTAGTAGGGGAAGAGGGCGGAAACATGCTATGGCTAGATTCTATGCTATGAGTCAGCCTGAAGGAGTGGTCAACGCGTGAGTAGCGACATGTCATACAAAGTTGTTTCATTATGATTTGTCTTCTTCTTGCTTTATATCTATTTTGGTTGATCTGGTTGTGACACACTCTTTTGTTACTTGAGAAGTGATTGATGCTTGTTCTTTGCCTATTAGTCATAGATGGGATAGTCTTCATTTAGAAACCCTGTTAGTTGGTTCTACAAAGTTACGTGA
The DNA here is from genome assembly GCA_963693085.1 of Alisma plantago-aquatica. NCBI lineage: Eukaryota > Viridiplantae > Streptophyta > Magnoliopsida > Alismatales > Alismataceae > Alisma > Alisma plantago-aquatica. The sequence goes on along the minus strand of OY856411.1, from coordinate 711,876,657 downwards.
GGTGTGTCCTTCCTATATCCTTTCATTCTTAGGATATACCATTCGAGTGGATCGTTTACCACTTGATATGCATGGATTTGATGTGATCCTTGGAATGGACATTATAGAGAAGTATCAGATGGTCTTGGATTGTAGATCCAAGGTGGCGACATTTGTAGACTGTGGTATGTCATGGATCTTCCAAGGTGATAGGAAGATTCTTCCTACCTGTTTAGTGTCAGAGATGGTGGCTGAGAAGATGATGAGACATGGTTGCGATGCATTCTTAGCACATGTAGTGGATATCAAGGTGAGGAGTCTGAGCATCCAAGAGGTGCCAGTTGTCAGAGAGTTTGACTATGTGTTCCCAATTGAGTTCCCAGGTGTTTCCCCTATCAGAGAGATTTTTTTTGAGATCATTCTAGTCTTGAGCACACAACTGATAGTGTAGACTGATGGAGCTTCCACTCACATGGAATTGCGTGCACCACTAAAAATCCTAAAAATAGTAAATCTTTAGGTTTAGCCTTGCTTATACTAGATTGAGAACTCCACCCACGTATGCTAAGATATGTGGAAGTCTTATCGTAGTATAGTTAAGGGTCAAATCCACTGGACAACGGTCTTGTTGAGAGCAACAAGATGAAAAATGTTAGAATCTCATTTAACCTCTTAGCAGTTGGTATCTAGATCGAAAGGTTTGTTTTGGTTGTTTTGAACTAAGTACAAGTAAAGTAGAACAAGAAAGTAATCATAAGGATTTTAACAATGATAAAGAAACCACTAGGATGTGATCAGATTTTGCCACCGCTACACATGGATCAAAACATGCATCATAAAAACATAACCTATAAAAAGAGTCTAAATAGTTAGTATCTTTGTAGAGTTAGTTTCCTTTCAGAGAACTAACTACGAGAAGTGTGGGAATGTTGCAATGCCAGCCATCCCCGAACGAATGGTCACCTACTTTACATCATTCCCTTCGCAAAGTGTGTTCCTCGACTTATCAAGGTTGTACTTTCATACATCAACTGATTCCATTTCATTATGAAAGTACAACGATGGAAGTGAGTTTACTCCACTTCTTGAGAAACACTCCTAGATACCGAAACAAATGCATGGTGGATACATGCATCAAGAACCAACATTCAATCGATTCGAATATGATAGTACAAACATAGACAATTCATACTAAAAGATAAAAGATAACACGAGTTGGTGATCAAGCAACAATCATTCATTAAACGATTGATGTTGAACTGAAAAGAAAGTATATCTCTATTGCAAACTATGGATTACATTGTATGAAATGAAAACATGGGTAGCGGGGCTACTCCCCGCACCCTAGTGAACGAGACTACTCGCTCATAGCTAGGAAGAAAAAGGAGGCGAGAAGAGAGAGAGAGAACACCATCCCCACAAAGGAGAGAGGAAAGTCAACCCCTTGGAAGGAGAGAGAATGATGATCTTCACACTTCATAGGTTGCTCGATGATGAGGTCTCCTCTTCCCACCTTCTTTGGTGAAGAGAGAGGAAGCAACTTCAGGATGGAGTGTGGATCTCAGATCGGCAGCCTTTGGGTGGAGGATGGAGGATGGAATAGCTCTGGAGTAGTAGAGGCAACCTCTAGATGTCTGAAACTTCATATCCTTCGGGAGGACCCCTCGAGTCTTATTTATAGGCTTTAAGTGGAGTCCAAACAGTTTGGACAGTTTTGGGTCCAAATGGTCTTGAAGACCGTTTGGGTTCTGAGACTGTTAGGGCTCTGAGATCGTTTGGACCCCGAGACCGTTTGGACCCCGAGACCATTTGGCTTCATGCGGTCTTGAGACCGTGTGACTCCATGCGGTCTCGGGACCGGTTGGCGTCATGCGGTCTTAGGACCGTGTGACTCCATGCGGTCTTGGGACCGTGTGACTCCATGCGGTCTCGAGACCGGTTGGCTTCATGCGGTCTTGGGACCGCGTGACTCCATGCGGTCTCGGGACCGGTTGGCTTCATGCGGTCTTGGGACCGTGTGACTCCATGCGGTCTCGGGACCGGTTGGCTTCATGCGGTCTTGGGACCGTGTGACTCCATGCGGTCTCGTGACCAGTTGGCTTCATGCGGTCTAGAGACCGTGTGACTCCGTGCGGTCTTGAGACCGTTTGGCTTCATGCGGTCTTGAGACCATTTGGCTTCATGCGGTCTTGAGACCATGTGAGGCTTTTGTGATTTTTTTGTGTTTTTTTCTGTAAGAAAAAAGAGAGAAAAGTTAATCTAACCGTATATTTGCAATAAGGGAGGAGAGTTAAGGATTCTATCTAATTTATCTGAGAAAGAGTGTGGAAAACTGAGGAAGATTTCTAAGATATCATCACAAAAATGGAGGTTATCACCCCCCCTAACTAGAGTCTAGTTTGTCCTCAAGTTAGATAGAGCTGAGGTATGTAATGGAGAGGTGATTTTATTTAGTTAAGATTTCCATAATCTTGCTCCAATTCTAAACACGAGATCTCCTAAGGTTGTATCGAAGCTTTTTGCCTTGACTCTTTCAGGTATTGAGAGTTGCTTGGATCTCAGGTTTCTTCCATATCTCATGGCTCGCATTGGGACCACTGTTTTATCCTGTGCATGTCGTTGACTCTAATCAGTTTTATACTTCTCTGAAAATCCTACCGGAAGCTAGAGTGGGTATGAGGGTTGGCTAAAGGCTTGATGTGTAATTCCCCTTTCAAGTGGGGGATGGGTTGTCTATGCTTTTAGGATCTCACTACCGGGCATGATACATCTGCCTTTGTGACGGCAGCTGAATGTACCGGCCAGGTGAGTCCTTTACCAGCCTTTCATATATTTAGATACCTTAGGGTTTCACTACCGGGCATGACACATCTGCCTTTGTGAGGGCAACTGAATGTATCGGCCGGGCGAGACCTTTATTGGTTCTTCATATAGATCCTTATTCAAGGCACAACTCTCATAGTTTTATTCAACACTCTGGCTTTTATTCGTAAACTCACATGCTTAGGATTTGGATTTCTAGGAATTTTGATTTGGGCGGCCAAGCCTCTTTTATTTGAAGAGAAGAAAGTTGTTCTTAGAGTTGCTCGACATGCACTTATTTGGTTTCTACTAGTGGTCCACTTGCAAGGCTTCATGATTTGGATGTCACCTGATGTCCCTCCCGACCTTGAGAGTGTTTGGCTTATTTCGGCCCTGATGCTGACCTGTGGAGAGTCAGATGTAGAATTGAAACAAAAGCATGAAAATCGAGTGAAGATAATTTATTAATTCACCATTACATGTCTATGTGATATTCTTGTTATTACTCTTGAGGACTACTAGATTCTAAAGTTAGCTGGGGATGACTTTGTTCCAAGAAGGGTGTTATTCTTCATGAGTAGGATTTATTGTCGGGAAAGAAATTTAAAGCAGAAACTAAATGTGCAAAGAAGGCTAAGAAAATTTTTGTACAAATTTGAAAAAGAAGATAGAGAGGGAAGGATTAGAAATGATACCACACCCTTGTCTAGTGTACTCCCCCCTTAACTTATCACTCACTCTGTCCTCAGAGTGTCAAAGTGATAGGTTGAAAAGTATAAGGACAAGGGCATCAGGCATCAGTGAGTCCTATATTAGCGCCATGTGTGCGAAGGAGATTAGCAGCGAACTTTCCACGTAACGTGTGGTAATCCACATCTATCATGTCCTCTACTGGTCTTCCAAGGACCATGATGGTGTATATCCAGTAGAGGACATGGAAGCCACAATTGTTTGACTCGCGAAGCTGCTGGGGGCATTTGTGGCTGAAGGCAGGGCGATGAAAGTGTTCTTTGCCATACGCCCTTGTGTGCTTGCTCAAAAGATCGTGTAACTTGTCAGCACACTCCTTTGCCATCTCCTCTTTATGTGTTCTTGGTGTCGTAGTGTACTGTGTTTGGTCTGGATTGTACTGGCTGTCAGAACTGTTATAGATAGTAGTCGTTCCTTCAGGTAAATTAGTTGCTAGTAACATCCAGTGTTCTTGGTGAAGGAAGGGTAGCATGATGAACTTTGGCATTGTATGTTGGAGGCAAGAGATAAGTGCCTCCGGCGTTCTGAAGTTCTTTAACCCTAAGAAGTAATCCCTCATGTAAGATGACACCATGTAGACAGTAGGGTGATTATGTCCGAGTAGATATTGATAAGCAGTCATCAGGCTCACAGACAGAGACCCTTTTAGTTGTAATGTCTCACGGAGGGTATCTTCCATGACCAAGATATCTCCGGCTATAAAAATGAGATCATCTGTTTCGGCATGCAGCCTAGACATAATTAGTCGGAGTTCATTGTCAGAGAGACTCTTACAAGCTTCGAGGTCGAAATTTGGAAACGTAGGTTCAATGGCAGATAGCAGGACCATTTGTGTAGGTTTGTTGATGATGACTCCCGTTATCAACTCAGTGTCCCTTTTATCTTTCGCCAAATCAAAAGAGTAAGGGTCCCATGGTTTTTTCTCGGGAACCATGGCAGGCTGTTTTTGCTTCTCCAACTCCATTAAGGTTTGCCGGAATGGTTGTTTTTTTGGACGTTGGATGGCTGAGTAGAGATACCGAGGCACATCATTTGGCGCCATGGTAGGGTCCTTGAAGAACCATCTATCACAGATTAGCTCCATGGCGTATCGCCCTCACAGAGAGTGAAAATCTTCTACGGCCATCTCGGTGAAGGGGACTGGTTGGTTTAGCGCTTGTTTGTGGCGTATAGTGCAGAAAGCACAATCCCCAGATCCTTAAATTGCTTGGACTTGTGGGTTTATTATTTGGAACCAAGGTTGGCTCCAACCGTGGCGGAGGGATGGGCATGCGGCCCAGATTAGTTTCCGAATCCGGAAAGGGATGCACCTTGCCTCCCCGGCTTCAATACCAGCAAAATTGATTATTTCGGCTCTTAGCTCATTGGCGCAAAAATTGTACACCTTGGCATCTCAAGATATGGTGTCCACAATCATTAACAGCCAGTGGCCAGAAACTTGAAATGGCACAGTTATATAACGTGCCTTTCTTGCTATCCCTCTATGCAACCACTCGATAGATTTGGTTTGTAGTTCTTTGTATAGTAGACTCATTGCTAGAGCAGGTGATGCATTGAGCACTGGTTGCTGCTGCTTTGAGCTTCTGTAAGTTTAGATAGAGTTAGCAAGGAGGACACGGAAAATTGCCATCTTCACTGCTGATTGTGGTCGAAGGATGGAGCAGAAGTCTTCACGTGTCAACTTGCACTGAGTCTTCGTATTTTGGTAGATAACATTGCCCCCGTCTTTGACATCGTCTATGATAGTGTTTAAGATAAAGATATCTTGGGCATCTAAGGTAGAGACGGCCGCCAAGTCTAAATCGTGCATTTTATGAGGTAGAGGTGGCGGCGGGGGAAGCTCTTGTGGAGGGAGAGAAGAAGTCTGCTCCAAATTGTCTATGTACTGCTATAGATCTTCGTCTTTGTCTGAGTCAGAAGCAGAATCCAGATCTTTGTCTGTATCCAAACTGACTCTTTCTAGATCTTCTTGCTCTGGGGGAAAGGGCACCGATTGGTCTGGTGCAGAAAGGTGTTGAGATGATGTTGCTTGTTGTTGACTTGTGCTGGTTCCGAGTAAACATTGTTGGAACTCAGCAAAAGCTGCTTCTTTAGCAGATTCCCCCAGCGATCCCATTGCTGAATAGTCAAGGAACTGATCCCCGTAAGACATATTAATGTTGTCGTTGTGAGTCGGGGATTTGGGATCTTTATCACTATCGTGGTGATCTTTTTGTTCGTTTGATGCAGCTCCTCGGCTGGGGCCCTCCCTAGCATTGTCTGGGTCGTCAGATTGGTCGTCTGAGGAGGTGCTATTATTGGAGTTAGCCGAGGAGTCAGAATCTTCATCATTATTGTCGTCTTCATCATCATCTTCATCTGCCTCTTTGTCTGTTGGCATCTTTGGTGGAGGCTTCTTCCACTTCTGGTGGAGTGCTTGTAGCTCGTCGAAAGCCACTTGCGTATGCTCATGTGTTTCAAGCAAAGCGTCGTGGGCTTCTTTAAGATCTAAATATCGAGCTTCGGTGGAGAGGAGTCATGCAGAGAGATCTGTTACTTGAGTTCTCAGTTGGTTGATTTCATTGTTGGATGACTCCTCTTGCCGGTTATTTAACTGAGTGAGGGTGGTGCAAATGTCATCCAAGCGCGTGCTTAAAGCAGTTTGTTGCTACTTAAGCTCACACAGAGTTTATGGCAGGGGTTGATTCTGCACAGAAATCTTATCGACCTGCTTGACTAGATCGTCTTGTTGGCCTTTCACTTCAAGAACCAACTTTGGCATTTGTTGCAGGCGGCCGTCGAGGCGGTCGACTTTCATGACCGCTGCTTTCTACTGTTGGTGGATGCTGGAAATGATGCATGGCAAGGCAAGGTTTTGCACGTCGATCTTGGCGACCTGCATAGATAGACCCCGCACACAAGAAAAAATGGATTGTAAAATGTTAGAGGGGTCGGTGAGGAGGTTTTGAATAGCGTCAAATTGACGTCCGAACTCCTCACCAACGTTTGTGAAGTGGACCCCAGATGTGGAAGGGTGGTGTGACTGGGGTCGGGGTGGAAAGGTGGTAGTGCCTTGCGAAAGGGACACTATTGATGGCGTCACAAACTATGTGGTAACTGTAGATGGAGTCACCAGCGGTGTCGGGGTGGTAGCGGATGAAGAGAATGGTGATTGGCTGGGTGAGATATGAGGGAGTGAAAAAGTTGAGGAGAAGAGAGTGGAGATGGTAGCGGAGAATGTGAAGCCGGGTGTGGGAGCGGAGAAAGGGGTGCCTGGGGAGAAAGAGGGTGAAGTGGAAGATGTGGGTGGAGGGATTGTTGTTGGGATTGTGATGGAGGAAGGTGGAAGGGTGGTGGATGGTGGGATGGTAGTGGATGGTAATTTGGTGGGGGTGGTGGTGGTGAGCTCATCATGTAGGCTCATGATGAATGAGTCTATTGATGAGGTAGTGATTAGCTCCTCTGGATGAGGGCGGTCTGTCTCCGGTTGTAGTTTTGATGTTGGCATCCCTGACAGTTGTTGTGGTTGTAAACGTGCCTTAGATGGTCGTTTAACTGGTATTTTTGTTACCCTGGCTGCCGGGGCATTAATACTGAGCTCTGTCTGTCCCACTTTGGTCTTCTTTTCTTGTACTTTGACCGAATCCAGGATTTCAGTAAGCTCTTCGTCGGTGAAGAGGAGCTTGTCTTTGTCATAATCCGCAAGCTCCAGAAGCGGCATCAGAGTTCTGGAGGATCGTACTGTGGGGTAGAAAATGTAGTGTAATTTCACATCCTTTTCCTTGATAATGTAGGAGTTTTTCAAGGTTTGCTCGTTAGTAAGGATGTCGCCCTTGATCTGTGTGCATCGAGGGAGTAATTTGTCCATTTTGAGGTATTTGATGATGGAAGTTATGTGCCCGCCCATGTAGATTTCTTTTCCTATGGCGTAGGCTGAGAATTTTTGGATCATGTGCCATCCGATGTTGACCGACTTTCCATGCATAATGGACCATAGAAGAAAAAGGTCGGCAATGATAACATTTCCTCCCTCTGTTCTGGGGAACAACACACTGGTAAGAATTTTGTGAAGCGTGTGCACAAACCCAGAGTGAATATTGGAGGCTTTGCAGGTCTTTTAATCATAAGCTGGGATCCATGTTAGGGTTCTCCAGAAGCTGTGTCTATTAAATTGGGAGTTCTCCGTGCCAACAACTTTGGCCTTTTTGAGTTGGTCCGGGTTGTCTATGAAAATTTCATTCAGAAGATTTTCTATTATAACAACGTTGTTTCCAACAAGTTTGGTGACCAGCCTGCGGTCACCTCCGTCCCTTGTTCTGTGCATAATGTCCACCGCTTCTTTGGTGAGATGTGTAAAGAATTATGTAGTGGGTTCGACATATGAAATTCTGGGGACAAAGCACAGTTTGGAGAGATTTGCATTGTCTAGCATGGTGAGGATTCTGATGTAGATCCCCATCTTGAGCAGTACGCTTGAGCAGACGTACTTTGTTGGTTTTAGTACTTTGTCAATGGATGGGAGGGTGTGGATGTAGAGGTTTTCTAGTGGTGGTGAGGTGGTGGTGAGCACTGAGAAGACGGGGGTGGTAGCGGGGGTGGTAGTGGCGGGTGTTGGGACGGACCCTACAAGGGTTTGTTCCCTAGCAGTAGCGGGAGGACTTGCTTTCTTGCCCGTTTCTTTGATGATTGTTCTTTTGTAGCTTTCTGGGCCTTTCATTTCCCCTTTGATTTGTCAGTTGGGGATGCATCTTCAGAGTTAGGCTCGTCTTCGGAGCCTGCATCACTAGAAGAAATTTCTTCCACTTCTTCTTCAGGCTCCTCAACTAGACATTTGTTGATGCGGTCGATTTCACACAAGACCGCTATGATGTTGACCTTTGGTGGGGCCTTTCTAGTCTTGTTGTAGTTATCGACGATCTTTTGGAGCTTTGCACGACTTTCTATTAGCCATTCCCTTATCCAGAAGGGAGTGTCTTCGGTTCCGGTGGGTTGCTGTGCTGGTGAAGCCATTTCTGAAAATGGAAAGTCATGTGTTAGAATAACAAGTTTATTAAAAGGAATTTTTTTGATTTTGTATGTGTTTATGCATTTTTATGTTTTAACGAAAAGCAAGCACTTTTGAAAGACCAAACGGTTTGAAGACCGTTTGGTTCCAAACAGTTTTAGGACCATTTGGCTTCAAACAGTTTCACGATCGTTTGGCTCCAAATGGTTTCACGGCCGTTTGGCTCCAAACGGTTTCAGGACCATTTGGCTCCAAACGGTTTCATGACCGTTTGGAAGGTGGAACGACGGGGGCACAACAGACGGTGGTAGAGACGGTATCGGTGGCGATAGCGAAGGCGGCGGCGATAAAGTTGACAGTGGTGATAGAAAAGGGAGCCACGTCGGCATCGTAGACGTCGACAATGGTAAAGATGGAGGTGATGCTAAAACGGAAATGCCGATGATGTGGCGTGCAGGTCTACCTTGCAACTGCTGGTGAAGATGACAACTGCGATGCCAAGAGTGGTGGTAACTGAGGTGCAGTCACCGTGAAGACACACGGAAATGGGAATGATGGTGGCGTAGAGAACCTGCGTCGCGGGATGCATGGGAACATGAGCAGGAGAGATGAAACATTGCACTGAGGGTTTTAGAAAGCTCAAGATTCGAAAGAAGGAAAAAGGAGAGGGGGGTTATATTTATAGGAATCAGGGGTTGACCCTACAAATTCCCCAGGTCAAACGGTGTTTGAGACCGTTTGGACTCCAAATGGTTTCGAGACCGTTTGGGCTCCAAATGGTTTCGAGACCGTTTGGCTCCAAACGGTTTCAGGACCGTTTGGGAAGGCTTAGGTTATTTTGATTTTTATATTTTAATGTTTGTTTTGGTTATGTGAATTTTTATATTTTCAGATGATAAACCTAAGTTAACGAAAGGAACAGAAAATAAAGATAAAAGATAAACGGTGATACTCAAATCTTGGGTTGCCTCCCAAGTAGCGCCTGGGTTTTACGTCGCTGGCTCGACGAAGTTTTGATGTTGTTATGTTGATACTGTGGGGTCTTTGATCTCAATAGTCTGTCTCAGAGTTTTATCTGCTGGAGTATAGTATTTTTTTAGTCTATGTCCATTGACGGTCCTTTCACCGCCATTGTCGTCAACAATTATGATGGCTCCAGTCGGGTATATGTGTTTGATAGTAAAAGGGCCGAACCACTTTGTACGAAGTTTCCCGGGGAACATTTTGAGTCTGGAGTTGAAAAGGACTTGATCTCCAATGGCGATGTCTTTTCTTTTTAGATGACCATCATGCCACATTTTGGTTTGTTCTTTGTAAATCCTGGCACTTTGGTATGCAGTCATTCTGAGCTCCTCTAATTCCTACAACTGTAGTTGTCTATTTTCTCCAGCGCTTTTAAAATCAAAGTTCAGCTGTTTAATAGCCCACCAAGCCCTATGCTCCAATTCTACCGGGAGGTGACATGATTTCCCGTATACCAAACGGAACGGTGTTGTTCCAATTCGTGTTTTGTAAGCTGTTCGGTAAGCCCAAAGGGCATCAGGAAGCTTGGTGGACCAGTCAGTACAGTGTCTATTGACTGTTTTTTCTAAGATTTCCTTTAGTTGTCTATTTGAAATTTCAACCTGACCACTGGTTTGTGGATGGTAAGGCGTGGCAACTTTATGGTTGACTCCGTATTTCTTTAAGAGGGCTTCAAAGCTTCGTTCTGGAAAATGGGTTCCACCGTCGGATATGACAGTTCGGGGGACTCCAAATTTGGGAAAAATGATATCTTTAAACATCTTAATGACTGGTTTGGAATCACTGGAAACTGTGGGTATAGCTTCTACCCATTTCGAGACATAGTCCACAGCGACCAGTATGTAGGAGAAACCATATGAAGAAGGAAAAGGGCCCATGTAGTCTATCCCCCACACGTCTAAAAGTTTGATCTCTTGCCACATAGTGAGGGGCATTTCATTCCTTTTAGATATGCCGCCAGAAAATTGACATTTGTGGCATGATTTTACAAAATCATAGGAATCTTTTGCTATTGTTGGCCAAAAGAAACCCGATTGTAGGACTTTCATGGCGGTCTTTTTCGAACTCGTATGTCCTATAGTGGGGCCGGAATGACAATGTTCTAGGACAGGATTAATCTCTTCTTCAGGTAGGCAGCGGCGGAAAAGTCCGTCTGCACATAGTCGAAAGAGATAAGGTTCGTCCCAATAGTATTGCTTGACATCGTGGAGGAATTTCTTTTTGTCATGGTAAGAGGCAGAAGGGTGAATGATTCCCGTATCCAGATAATTTACTATGTCAGCATACCAGGGGAATCCTATAGTAATTTTCATTAGTTGGTCATCGGGGAGGGAGTCTCTGATAGGTGCTTTATCATCATCCTTGACTTCAATACGGCTGAGATGATTAGCGACAATGTTTTCCACTCTGCTTTTGTCTTTGATTTCCAAATCAAATTCCTGAAGCATCAACACCCAATGGATAAGTCTGGGTTTTGCGTCTTGCTTCTGAATTAGATATCGTATGGCGGAGTGGTCAGTGTAGATGATGACCTTGGCTCCAATCAGGTAGGAGTAGAATTTCTCGAACGCATAGATGATAGCTAATAACTCCTTTTCTGTAGTGGTATAGTTCTTCTGCGCTTCATCGAGCGTTTTAGATGCGTAGTATATTACATAAGGTTTCTTGTCAATTCTCTGCCCTAACACGGCCCCTATGGCATAATCGCTGGCATCACACATGATTTCAAAAGGTTATGACCAATCCGGGGCTCTTAGTATGGGTGCAGAGATTAAAGCATTTTTCAGAGTTATGAAACTTTGTAAGCATTCTTGGTTAAAATAAAACTCAGTGTCCTTAGTCAGAAGTTGGGTCATGGGTTTTGCTATTTTTGAGAAATCTTTAATAAATCTTCTATAAAACCCAGCATGACCCAAGAATGCTCGTATTCCTTTTACATATTTTGGTGGCGACAATTTAGAGATAACATCAATTTTTGCCTTGTCCACCTCAATCCCTATGTCACTCACTCTATGTCCGAGGACGACACCTTCAGTTACCATAAAATGGCATTTTTCCCAATTTAGGATGAGGTTCGTTTCCTCGCATCATTGTAGGACTTGTCCAAGGTTGAGTAGGCAGTTATCGAAGGAATCTCCGTAAACTGAAAAATCATCCATGAATACCTTCATTATAGATTCCGTTAATCCTGCAAAAATTGCAGACATGCACCTTTGGAAAGTAGCAGGTGCGTTGCACAGCCCGAATGGCATTCTTCTGAAGGCATAGGTCCCAAAGGGACAAGTAAAAGTAGTTTTCTCTTGGTCTTCCGGGTGTATAGGGATTTGGTAGAACCCATAATAACCATCTAGATAACATAAGAACTTTTTATGGGCTAGGCGTTCAAGGACTTCTTCAAGAAAAGGCAGAGGGTAGTGATCTTTTCGCGTTGATTTGTTTAATTTCCTGTAGTCGATACACATCCTCCACCCCGACACAGTCCTTGTAGGCACTAGATCATTCTTTTCATTTAGCACAATAGTGGTTCCTCCCTTTTTGGGGACCACTTGGACAGGGCTGACCCATTGGGAATCTGAAATTGGATAAATTATGCCGGCTTTCAGCAGTTTGAGGACTTCAAGGCGAACCACCTCTTTAAGATTGGGGTTCAACTTTCTCTGGTGCTCTCTTGAAGGCTTGAATTCTTCAACCATGGGCAGTCTATGCATGCATAAGGCTGGGTTTATACCTGTCAGGTCAGTTATTTTGTACCCAATGGCTTTCTTGTGTTTCTTTAGCTCAACAAGAAGCCTTTCTTCCTAGTTTTTCGTCAGAGTGGAACTGATGATAACTGTGCATAATTTTTCTTTGTCCAAGAAGATGTGTTTAAGTCCCGTTGGTAGAGTCTTCATCTCGGGAGCCTTGGGTGCTTCTGTTGCTTCTAAAATAGTGACAGATTTGAGCTCCTCAAAGGTGGCTGTTGGTGCTTCTTCAGCTTTCTCTAAGTGTTGCAAGCATTATTGAACCAACTCATTGGCTGAGAATTCAACTTCTGGATTTGTTAGAACATTCTCTAACTCATCAGATGGCTCAGATATTTCCAATTGGGACATTTGATGTATTGCATCTAAGAGAAAAACCTCCTCATGAATGCTGGGACCTTTCATGCTGTTGAGGACCCAAAATTGAATTGCTTCTTTTCCCAATCTTAGAATGATCGTGCCATCTTCAACATCAATGAGTGCCCTGGCTGTGGCAAGGAAAGGTCTACCAAAAATTATTGGGTACCTTAGATCCTCCTTGATATCCATAATGACAAAATCACATGGGACATAGGCATCTTTGCCTATCCTGACTGGAATGTCCTCAATAATTCCTAGGGGTGCAGTGATAGTGGAATCAGCTAACTAAATTGTCATCGTTGTGGGTAGCAAGTTAGTGAAACCCAATCTTTTACACATGGAGTAGGTCATAATTGACATGCTAGCCCCTAAGTCAGCTAATCCCTTTTTGCTCGAAGCATTTCCAATACATCACTGAATACCGAAGAGACCAGGGTCCTTCTTTTTCTTTGGCATCTTATTAAGAATGATATCGGAGGTGGTTTGAGACAATTTGATGGTTTCTTGCTCTTTAGTAATGTACTTCCTTGATAGCAAAGTTTTTAGGTATTTAGCCCAAGCTGGTACTTTGGAGAGGGCGTCGAGGAGCGGGATGTCGATATAGAGTTTCTTCATTGCCTCCTTGAATTTTTGGAATCTAGTGTCCATCTTAGTCTCTTTCAATCTTCCTGGATATGGTATCTTAGGTTTATATTGCGGAACCTCTGACTCCTTGGGGGCTTGTTCCTTTTCTTTGCCTTTTTCAGTCTCTATAGAATTCTCAGTTGCTAGATTCGAGCTTGCATCTGGAACAAAGATAGGTGTATCGTCATCATCAGGAGTGATCCTTGTAGCTTCATGAAAGACACGACCCGATCTTGTAGTGGCGGTATTCAATTTCTCTGGTCTATTCTGATCGTGTCTTGGGTTAGATTCCGGTTGGCCAGCAAAAGTGCCTACTGGTGGCTTCAATTGGGCAACAATTTGTGCTAGTTGAGCCTCCACAACCTTCTGCTGAGCTTGCTGATTAGCAAGCATGGTTTGTTGTGACTGTAACACCTGCCTGATCATAGTCAGCTCGTCTGTTGATTGGGAGGGGGCATTTTTCTGAGTGAGTTGTTATTGTCCTTGATGTGGTTGTTGCGGAGGTGGTGCTAACTGAGGTTGCTGCGGTTGCTGCAACTGAGGGTGCAATTGTGGGTGCAGAGGAGGATGGGTATATTGATAGTAGGCGGAGGGGTTTCTGGGGTAGTTGGATCTTGGGAAGTTATTTCTGAGGTTCCCTTGATTTTGATTAAAGTTTCTTTGGAATCCAGGTGGAAAACTATTGGAGGACCCACCTTATGTTTGATGTTGCGGGTTAGCTGTCCCCGCAAGATTCCCATACTGAAAACCAGGGTGGTTTCTTGGTTGATTTGGATTATAGTAAACTTGTCCCAGTATGGAATGAATGTAATTAACTTGTTCGGGCATCTGATCTTCAGGGTGTTCGATGATTGGTTCGTACTGCTATTGTGGTGGTTGCATATCCATAATCACATTGTAAAGCAGACCACATGACAGAGTAGGGTGATCGGATGCATGACAGGCTTCACAAGTCCATGTAGCAGCTTTAACCTATTGGATTTGGGGGTTTTTCTTCTTGTCATATTCTCCAAATGAAGTTTCAAGAGCCTGCTATTTGTGAGATATAGTCTTTAAAGCTTCAGCAATAACCTTCATCTCCATTGATTCCTCAGCTTTATAAACTTTGAGGACTCCATTTCCGGATGATCGTCCCCAATTGGATTGGTTCTCAGCTCGAAGTGTAATGATTTTCCAAGCATCCTCGTAGTTTTTCCTCAAAAAATTTCCTCCAAATGAGGAATCCAGAAATTGCTTGATGTCATGACTCACCCCCCTATAGAACGTTTCTATTAGTTGATTTTGGGAGATGCCGTGATGATGACACTTTCTTAGAAGCTCCTTGAATCTTTCCCATGCTTCTGCGAGTGATTCTCCAGGAAGTTGGGCGAAGTGGTTGATCTGCCCCCTAATTTCGTAAGTTAACGAAGGGGGAAAACTTCTCTAGGAACGTTTCTTCCAAGGGAGCCCATGTGGTGATGATTGGCTCCCTATCAAGCAAATTATACCAACTCAGAGCCCTTCTAGACATAGTGAAATGGAAAAGATGTAACATTATTATGTCAAAGGCAACTCCAGCCTGTGGGACAAGTCGGCAAAGTGCCTTGACTCTCTTCAAGTGATCCATGCAGTCATCTCCAGATCCACCAGAGAATGAGATGCCTTGCATGATTTGAATCCATTGTGTTCGGATTTCGAAGTTGGGTATGTTAATGATCGGTGGCCGAACTGGATGATTGTATTCATAGTTCTTAGGTATGACATAGTCCCTCAATTGCTCGTTTCTTAGCTCTAGCTGGGCAGCTTGGTTAGCTGCTTCGTTTTCAGCTCGGATGCGGGCCTGTTCTTTAGCTCGGATCTCCGCTTGAATCTGAGCACGGGTGTTAGCAATGAGTTGTGCTCTCTGAGCGGCTATGGTGGCATTGAACCTTTCCATTACTAATGCAGCTTGGCATTGATCTTTAGCCATTTGCCTGGCTCTTTGGCAGTTAAGTTTGATGCGGCAGTGGAAGCTTCTCTCTACCTCAGAGTCGTACTCTGGATCAGGGGAGAATCCGAGGTTATGCGATGTTTGCATACGCGTCTTCTACCTGAGTAGAGAGAGAAACACACCCTTTTAGATGATGCAAGAGATATGATGAATTCAAGAAGATATGGACTAATGGTTAAATAAAAATGTAAAACCCTAACCAACTAGCAAGATAATAAATGGAATTAAAATGTTCTGTTGTCCCCGACAACAACACCAATTTTTGATGGAGCTTCCACTCATGTGGAATTGCGTGCACCACTAAAAATCCTAAAAATAGTAAATCTTTAGGTTTAGCCTTTCTTATACTAGATTGAGAACTCCACCCACATATGCTAAGATACGTGGAAGTCTTATCGTAGTATAGTTAAGGGTCGAATCCACAGGACAACGGTCTTGTTGAGAGCAACAAGATGAAAAACATTAGAATCTCATTTAACCTCTTAGCAGTTGGTATCTAGATCAAAAGGTTTGGTTTGGTTGTTTTGAACTAAGTACAAGTAAAGTAGAACAAGAAAGTAATCTTAAGGATTTTAACAATGATAAAGAAACTACTAGGATGTGATCAGCTTTTACCACCGCTACGCATGGATCAAAACATGCATCATAAAAACATAACCTGCAAAAAGAATCTAAACAGTTAGTATCTTTGTAGACTTAGTTTCCTTTCGGAGAACTAACTATGAGAAGTGTGGGAATGTTGCAAAACCAGCCATCCCCGAACGAATGGTCACCTACTTTACATCATTCCCTTCGCAAAGTGTGTTCCTCGACTTATCAAGGTTGTACTTTCATACGTCAACTGATTCCATTTCATAGTATGAAAGTACAACGATGGAAGTGAGTTTACTCCACTTCTTGAGAAACACTCCTAGATACCGAAACAGATGCATGGTGGATACATGCATCAAGAACCAACATTCAATCAAGATTCGAATCTGATAGTACAAATGTAGACAATTCATACTAAAAGATAAAAGATAACATGAGTTGGTGATCAGGCAACAAACATTCATTAAACGATTGATGTTGAACTGAAAAGAAAGTATATCTCTATTGCAAACTATGGATTACATTGTATGAAATGAAAACATGGGTAGCAGGGCTACTCCCCACACCCTAGTGAACGAGACTACTCGCTCATAGCTAGGACAAAGAAGGAGGCGAGAAGAGAGAGAGAGAGAGAACGCCATCCCCATAAAGGAGAGAGGAAAGTCAACCCCTTGGAAGGAGAGAGAATGACGATCATCACACTTCACAGGTTGCTCGATGATGAGGTCTCCTCTTCCCACCTTCTTTGGTGAAGAGAGAGGAAGCAACTTCAGGATGGAGTGTGGATCTCATACCGGCAGCCTTTGGGTGGATGATGGAGGATGGAACAACTCTGGAGTAGTAGAGGTAGCCTCTGGACGTCTGAAACTTCATATCCTTCGGGAGGACCCCTCGGGTCTTATTTATAGGCTTTAAGTGGAGTCCAAACGGTCTTGAAGACCGTTTGGGTTCTGAGACCATTTGGGCTATGAGATCGTTTGGATCCTGAGACCGTTTGGCTTCATGCGGTCTTGAGACCGTGTGACTCCATGCGGTCTCGGGACCGGTTGGCGTCATGCGGTCTTGGGACCGTGTGACTCCATGCGGTCTCGGGACTGATTGTCTTCATGCGGTCTTGGGACCGTGTGACTCCATGCGGTCTCGAGACCGGTTGGCTTCATGTGGTCTTGGGACCGCATGACTCCATGTGGTCTCGGGACCAGTTGGCTTCATGCAGTCTTGGGACCGTGTGACTCCATGCGGTCTTGGGACCGGTTGACTTCATGCGGTCTTGGGACCGTGTGACTCCATGCGGTCTCGGGACCGGTTGGCTTCATGCGGTCTAGAGACCGTGTGACTCTGTGCGGTCTTGAGACCATTTGGCTTAATGCAGTCTTGAGACCGTTTGGCTTCATGCAGTCTTGAGACCATGTGAGGCTTTTGTGATTTTCTTGTGTTTTTTTCTGTAAGAAAAAAGAGAGAAAAGTTAATCTAACCATATATTTGCAATAAGGAAGGAGAGTTAAGGATTCTATCTAATTTATCTGAGAAAGAGTGTGGAAAACTGAGGAAAATTTCTAAGATATCATCACAAAAATGGAGGTTATCACAGACACCACATAGGATGGTGCCAGTAGAGATGGAAAAATTAAAGAAATAGTTGCAAGAGCTGCTTGAGAAGTGCTTCATCAGACTGAGTACATCTCTGTGGGGTGCTCCCGTGCTTTTTATGAAGAAGAAAGATGGATCCATGAGGCTGTGTATAGACTATAGACAGTCAAACACGATGGCAATATAGAATACATATCCCTTACCAAGGATTGATGACTTGTCTGATCAGTTATGAGGTGTTGTAGTCTTCTCCAATATAGACCTAGGTCGGGGTATCACCAATTGCGAATCAAGGTAGATGACATACCTAAGTCAGCCTTTAGGACTAGGTATGGTCATTACAAGTTTGTGGTCATACCATTTGGGTTGACCAATGCACCGACAACGTTCATGGACTTGATGAACATAGTGTTCCAAACGTTGCTTGATCAGTTCATGATGGTGTTCATTGATGAAATATTGATATATAGTCGTGACAATCAACAACATGAACAACATCTTCGTCAGGCATTGACTGTGTTGAGAGAACATCAACTGTATGCCAAGTTCAACAAGTGAGAGTTTTGGTTGAAGGAGGTGTCTTTCCTATGATACGTGATATCCTCCCAAGGTGTTCGTGTGGATCCCAAGAAGGTTGAATCTATTCTAGAATGGGAACAACCGAAGATGCCAATGTAAGTTCACAAATTTTTGGGTTTGACATGCTACTACAGGAGGTTCATTGATAACTTTAGCTTCATGGCATTGCCCCTAACCAAGCTGACGAGGAAGGATGTGTCCTTTGTTTGGGACAAAAAGTGTCAATGTGCCTTTCAAAAGTTGAATAAGAAGGACATAGTGCTTGTGAAGGTTCTCTAGCATCATCATAGTATTTAGGAATCCACGTGGGAGCTTGAGGAAGAGATGTAGAAGAAGTACCAATCTCTTTTCTCTTAGATTTTAGGGGTGAAATCCCTATTAGGGGTTTATAGCTTGTAAGATCCTTGACCTATGTTTTGGGTTAACCCTATTTTCTTTAGCTTGATTATATGCTCAAAACCTTGCTCTAATCCTCTGAGATGATCTTAAATCTTGTGGATAGCTTAGGTCTCCAGTTTGAGCATGTTTGAATGTTGTTTGTGCTTTGTGTGCTTGTTTTGGGACAATTTGCAATTTACCCATTTGGTGGGGCATTATTGTAATTTCCACATATAGAATGTTCCTTCTCTCTCTTAGATTCATGAGAGAGAGTGTGGTGCTTTTGGGCACCTTATTTTACCCTTAGTTGAGTGGTATCACCCTCAGTGGTGATTAGGGCTTCTAGGTTGGTGTGCCTTGACCTTATGAACCTGGTTGGTTGGTCTTGACCTAGATCACAACCTAGGGCCTATTAGGAGGATGTCATGGTCAAGGCACCTCCCATATGTGTTCTAGTCATGACCAAGATGGTCTTGGGTCGAGACAATAGATTGGAGTGGTGTCTCAACCTAGGTGTGTATGGTGACCCCTTGTAGCGACCTTGTTGTGTTGAGTGGTGTGTCACGACCATGGGGGTTCCGTCGGTGGGTCACGAGTATGAGATAGGTGTTGGGTGATCTAGCTAGTCGAGATCCAACCTAGAGTGTATCACCATCTTATGCATGTGGGATCTAAGTGGTTGCATGTTAGCTTCTTGTGTGAACTAGTGTCCCTTTGGAGCCATATCTTGCTGACAACTCATTTCTTGCCCTACCTCTCTCTTCCTTTGCTATATAAACCCTCTTTTCTCCATGAAAATGATGTTTTTTGGCCATATTCTTCCTACCTTCTCTTGTGCTAGTCATTGGAGCTTTGCTGGAGAAAGAAGAAGATGTTCTTGGTGCTTTATAGGTGGCTCAACCTTGCATGTGGAGTTCGTGGTGATCTTTGGTCATCTTCAACCTTGGTGAGTGTTTATATTTCCTCTTTGGTGTTTTCCTTGGACCTTCTACCCCATCTTATTACCCTCTTTTCTCATCCCTAGACCATGGTTCCTCCATGGTGGTCATTTTTGGAGAGGAACTCTTCATCACAAGGGTCATAGACCATGTTTTGACAAGATAGACCCAAGTGTGAGGAGGGTTTCTTCTCTCTTTCTCCCTTTGTCTTTTGGCTCAACCTAAAGCATTTAGCTCTCTTTTATCGGGTGATCTTTGACCATGGTGTCTTATCTTTCTTGATGTGTTCTTATGGCCAAGTTTGGAGCTTTTGGTGGATCTTGATCATCCTTGGTGATCGCGTGTTTGGAGCTTGCCTTCTTTGGAGTGATCTTCCTTAAGGTGGGTTATATAACTCTTAACCTTCTATATTAATGCATCTTTCTTACATGCATGTTTGTGTTTTCCTTCTCTAATGTTCCCTTAACCTTCTAGTAAATGGTGATAGACCTTAGAACTTGGATGATGTTGAGATCATGCTTGGTTTGGATGTAATTCAAAACCCTAATTCCTTTGTACTCGTTTTGGTGTTTGTGGTGCATGGTGGCTTTCCTCCCTTTCTTGACCTTGGTTTGATTGTTTGATGTTTGAGTGTTTTGTCAAGTTTTGGTGGTGATGATCCTAGTTGCTCCCTCTTGTTGAGGTTCCTTTTCATGGTGGTTTCATGAAGTTTGTTTCAGGGTTTGATGACTATTTTTGCATGAGGTTTTCTTTCATGGTAATGATGGGATTTTCTTGTTTTGCCTTTTGGTTTGGCTGTGGGTTATCTCTATTCTGACCTTGGTTAACCTTGTGTTACAACCCCACCTCCCGATAACCCCCAATTAAGGGAGACCAAGAGGTTGAAGCCGCACCCATTAATCCCGGATCAAAGGTTCGACTTATAACCATTAACAATTATTAAATTCTAACAGACTATACTGAAAATGGTAATAAAATTTTTATTTGCATACCTTTGAAAAGTTTGGAACAAACTAAACTTCTAACCTCAGTTGAACTATTCTAACTAGTTCCTCCTTGTTCTTTAATTCTTGAATTCACTAGGTGTCACTTTACTGTTTGTTCTTTTCATTGTACCTAAAATGCCGACAAACAAAACATCGGTCAGCCGAAGCTGGTATGTGGAGGAAACAGATAATGTTCAACTATGTTAACAATATAATCATTTAATTAATCATTTAACAATCAAGATTACATTTTAAGCCATACAATTCAATCCATACATATTCTCGAACTCTGGGCAGTCCCTGCAGTGGACATGGATATCACCTCTCTTTTAGGTAATAGAGTCGCATGGCACTATTCAAAGATAGCCCAATATCTAACTCATTGTGACTTGATGGTCCTACCTCAATGGTAGCCATGTACTAAGTCAACCATAGACCTAATGGACCTACCCAGTAGGTAGCCATGTACTAGGTCATCCATAGACTTGATGGACCTACCCAATAGGTAGCCATGTACTAGGTCATCCATAGACCTGATGGACCTACCCAATAGGTATCCATGTACTAGGCCTTTCTCTAACCTGATGGACCTACCCATAGGCATCCATGTACTAGGTTAGCTATAATGCCACAGAGAGAACCGTGATCTGAATTTGTAGGAATATATTCTTTGTGATAGTCATAGCCACATTATAGTTTGCAATATGAACATCCAACTAGTCTAGTTGCATTCAAGGCGATTAAACATTCGGGAATCCATCGGAAAACTAAAGTGGTTATTCATAATCGTAATCACATACTTGTCTTGGAGATCTCAAGCAACAATTTATCCAAATCCAACTAGATGTCCAATCAAGCAAGCCAATCAATCAATCAAGCAAACATTGATCCTAAAAACATGTATAATGTCTAATTGTCACAAGCATATCCCAAACAACTCCTTATTGACTTGGGACACCTTTCTAAAGTTTCTAAGTCTCATTAGGATGCATTAGGGTTTCTTAGATCAATTTCTCAAACTTTATCCTTTTTAAGTTAACAAACCCTAAAACAACTTTTCCACTCATAAAAACCCTAATTACTCAAGTTATCCACATTAAGGATCTTTTATGCTCAAATTGGCTTAGGATCATCACATCTCTATTTTATTCATGGATTTACACAATTAAACCAATTAAAAGACATATTCATCAAAATTAGGATTTTCAAGCCCATTAGTGCATAATTATGCACCAAACCCTAAATTAAACCAAATATATAAAAAGATCATATTTTTAAATCCTATTTTCTCTTTCATTAACAATAGGTTAATATCAGCTTGAATTATCCATCTATCATCAAATCTAAGGGTTTTTCCTTAATTGAAACATTAAAGATGATAACTTTATGCCCTTTTCAAATTTCATGCATATTTAAGCACATAAACCCTAAATTAGACTAATCACGTGCAAAGTTCTTCCTTTTTGAACTCAATGTTCCTTTTTACATTTAACGGATTGATATCCACTCTAAAGATCCATTAAACCCTATTAAATACTTTATTCATTTCAAAATAGGGTTTCTTATCCTTTAATTCATTAAAGATGATAATTTACACTACATTTCGAACTATGATCATATTCAGGATATAAAACCATTTTTATTGGATTCCTCTCATTCTCCTGATCAAAAATCATATATAACTTGTTTTAATCCGAGCTACGGTTAAATAAATATGATTTTTGCATTAAACCACTTACCTCGGACCAATCATAGAGCGCCACGTCGCCATGGCTCATGCAATGTGATCGATTTGGAAAACATTTCGAATTTCCACTTTTGCCCCCGCGTAAGTCATTGCTTCTTCTATCTTTAGGGGGGTAAAAACATCCAATGTTACCCTCGCTTCTTCTTCCTTGCGCGAGCTCCGGGCTGCCGCCCTAGCCGGCGGTTGGCAGAGCTTCCCTTCCTCCCCCGGACCCCGATGGCCCTTGGGGACAGGTCCCCTGGCACCGTCAGCCTCCTTCGCGTCCGTACAGGTGCTCAGCGCTTGACCATCTCTACTGGTTTGGGCAGGTCAGGCCCGCCATCCATGCCGACCCTGCAGCCGCGTTCTGCAGCCTCGTATGGGCTCGCCTTCCCTCCCTAGGCCGCCATCCTTGCCGGAGTTTGCTCCTTCAACTCCGTCGCTCATAGGTGCACGTAGGGCGCCTGCACTCCTTGGCCATGGTGTCCTCTCTGGCGCTCATCGGGCCAAGCATAGGCGGCCTTCACTGCAGCCTAGAAGCGGTCGCGGCGCGAGATCCTAGGTATGAGATCGTCGACCAACCTTCCCCTGGGTTCGTTGGAACATGCAGCAACAACTAAGGTCGTCCTCTGGTCCTTCGACGCTCCGTAGATAAGCTATAACCTAGGGTTAGGGTTTCGAACGTGAAGAAGCAATGAGGTAGAGAGAGAAAGGGCATATGACTCCTTTAGAACTCGAATCAAACACTCTACCCCTTTTATAGGGGTGAGTACAGAGCCATAGGGCGTGCCTCCTTGAGGACTCAAGTCCTATTCTTGAAAGGAAACATACCTTCCTTGGTTGCGAAGCAAACCCTCTCTCTCCTTTGATAATTATGTTATTTGAATATTCTCTTTCCTTTATATATTAGGAATTCGAAATTCCTCTCCTTCACTCTCTTTATTTGCCTTTTAATCTATTGGCCACAAATATATATATATATATATCTCCTTAGGAAAAATATTTCCTTTTATCAAAATGTACATAATTAATGGATTTTGTATTCCCATTATCTCTTTATTTTATAATTATGGTAGTTTTTTCTCCCTTCTTCTTTATTGGGGATCCTTGGACCCCAAGAAACTCTATTATTTGGAATATCCTTTTCCAAGGATATTTATTATCCTTCTAGATGCATCTTGATGCATTATTTCTCATTAAAATATCTCTTTTTGGGGATTTCTTTTTATTTCTCTTTTATTTTCCTCATTGGTATTCCTTTTATCATTTTAATCCTTGGGATATGAAATTTCCCCAAGAAATCTCATTTATGCCTCTTTTCACTTATTTTCCACATATTATCATTATTTGCAATTTATTTCTTAATAAAGAAATACTTAATTAATCTTTTCTTTTCTTATTGCTTTCTTTTTGCAACCTTGGACTCCTTGGTACCCAAGTAACCCAAGAGGCACGAAATCCTCTTTGGATTTGCCTTCTAGAGGTTTCCACATTATTCTTTTCTCAAATATTCAATTATTCATTTACTAATTGAATTTTCTTTGTTATTTCCTTGTTATTGGGCCCAATAGCCAATAAAGCCCAAAAATCAAACAACAAGGCTATTTTAAACGAAATCCAATTATTCTCAACCAAATATATGCTTATTCGTTCAAGCATCTTTAATATGAGAAATTATATTTCTCACCACTTGAACCCAAAAATTGGGGTTGTAACACCTTGGGTTGGAGTTGGTCCTTATTCTTGGTGGAGGCTTGACCCTTAGTGGTCATTTGCCCTATTTTTGTCTTGGGGCGTGACATCTCTCGGCATGTTGGTTTTGGGTTGAGATATCTGACCTTGTGGAGGTCGCAACATCCTCATCCTTGATGGTCACGACACCTACTTCCTAGAGGTTTGAGACACACTCTGGTTTTTGTTAAGACATTTCCTTCTTCCTTGGTTGGTCGTGACCTGGTTGAGTTTTGAGATCAAGCAATGTCCTTATCATGGGTCGAGATGGTTCTTTGTCCTTGGAGTCATGACATGATATTCTTTGAAGGTCAAAACCCTAACCCTAGTTGGTCGAGACAATTGGTTTTGTTGAGGGCCATGACCTAGCTTCTTGGTGGGTCAAGACAAGCTCCTCCTTAGAGTGTCACGGTCGTGACATCAAGGGGTTGGCCACAGTTTAGACACCAAGGTGGTGGTGGTTGCAACCCATGATGGTGATGGCTGTGACACATGCTTGAGTACCTAATCGATGCACATCTATAAGTAGTGTATCATCCATGTGTAGTGCTATGTGGATAACTATTTCTTTACCCTTATGATGATCCCTAACCCTAAAGTGTTCCAAGATTTCATGAGATGTTCCACTTAGGGATTAGTGATTGGATATATCTACAAAACCCTAATTGGCTAGGCTTGGAGCCCTAACCCTAATAATAAGTTATGTGATGTGTTTGTTTTCTCTCTCATGATATGTTCATCATATTGTAACACTCTATCTCTCTTGTTCATAAGCCCTAACCTTGCAGGTGACATGTATGCCATGGCTTGTGTATACTATGGTGGTGATTATGCGATATAAGGTGGTGCTCATGCACATCTATGAAGCACAATGTGGTGCTAAATATGCATGGCTTAATGTGATGGGTCCTATGACCTAGTGATGGTTTAATGCCTATTGAGAGGTGATATCCTCAAGTGATGTGATTAAGGGATTGATATCCCATGGTGATGTGTGACTTTGGTGATTTCCATGTGAATGGCAGAGCAATGAGTATCATGTGGTGATTTTGTGACAAGTTCACACCTTGTACATTTTATATCTTCTAAAGTTGCAACACACCCTTATTCTTGAAGAGTTTGTTTTAGCTTTATACATTGTAACTTTATTAATGCTAAAAGTCACCCAATTGGTAACTAATCAAGTGAAACCTAATCATGTAGTTTTCCCTGTGCCATAGATCAATCCCAACATCATCTTTATTTGATATATTGGTGAAATGATGTTAACTCAGAGCACATATTTTTGAATATTAGGGGTGCAATTTGAATATTTTCTTGTACCCATAATTACAGGTTGTGTGAGACAGCCATGCGTGAGCCAATCTTCTGGTGATGTGGATGGCCATGCATGAGCCAATCCTTCTTTTAAGAATGGCCACACATGAGCATGTTCTTCTACTGCCGTTACTTGTACCAAGATGGACTAGGTGTTTATATATGGACGACCATGCGTGAGCCGATCCTTGTGATGACTATGTGTCACTCTCTTTTGCAGTTGGCTGATATGTCTCTGCGGTGTTCTCTTGTGCTGACCAATTGGTGTTGGAGAGGTCATGGATTCTAGCTCTTCCATGGACCTTATATGGCACTGATTTTGACTTATCGGTGGTTAGTTGAATTTGGGTGGTACAACTCAAATCCTCGGGACATAATAAAAGATGTAATGCAACAGTGTAGTATATGTGCTTAGGGTGACATATGCCTCACATTAGTTGAGCCATAGCCTTATCTTTTTACTGATTTCTTGAATTATAAGATGGTAAGAGAAGCCAACTGTTATACATGTTCTTTGTATTCCTTTTTAGAATATAACTTGATCTATTTCTCAATGGTGGCTTCCAATGTTTGGGAAATCAGTTCGCACGGCTGCATATACTCCCACATATACCTATTCAGTCACCCTACCACACCACATATTGCCAATCATCCCACTAAGCGGTCATGAGCCGCATATACTCCCATTTGGCCGATTAAGCATCCGATTAAACTCCACTTTTTTAAAACCCCACAACTTATGTCCGTGCATTTCATGCATACATATACACACATTTCATTATATAATTAAATCTAACATATAGTCATTGATTTATATAAATACATTGTAATACATATAAAAACTTCCACACACATTTGTACATTTATATGCATACCTTTTAATATATAAACATATATACATCCATATACAGTAAATATACAATCACATTTTTGTAAATGTATATATACATTTTGATTTATCCACATTTATACATACACTCTACACATGTGTACATTGATTTACATACATTTTAGTATTTGTACATATATTAAAAACACATTGCATATATAAACATATAAACATATACAAGCATATCATACACCATACGTACATGCATATTAATGTTTATATGCAAATGTATATACATGCCTACTCTATATATATTAATTTATTATCTCAACATATCATTTTATATATAATTAATTTATTGAAAAAATAAATCCAAAACCGCATATACTCCCGTATATACTCCCACATACCACATACTTTATGCAGTACCCTCACCGCCCGTACACCGCATACCACTTTTCTGAACAATGGTGGCTGCCTAATCTTATCTAATCTTCTTTACCTATTTTATACATATCATTTAGCTGAATCTGCAAACTTGCTAGTATGTGGTTTTATGTGCTTAGCTTACACATGCTTTAATAGCATTGGCAGAGAGTTATAACTCTTGCCGGGACATTTGGTCTCACCCCCTAGGTTTCCACATCTTTTAGGTGACTGTTCATGAAGAGGTAGAGGTCGTGCAACTATGGAAGAGCAGCAGTAAGAGCAGTAGCTGATCCGGTTGGATGTGCTGCTAGTCTTTTGGTGTTAGAGTCCTAGAGTCATCCTTGTACACTTAGGTCCTTGGGGTTTTTTCTTTTGAGATGTTTTGTGGCTATGTGATCGGTTAGAGGTTTGTCTTGTGTTCCATGATTGTATAGTTATGATAGTTGTACTTGTATATATGTGGAACCAGTATCTTGTGCAATAGGATGATGACATGAATACTGATCTACGATGATGTAAGCACCACATGACATGTTATGTGTGGCATGTGGCATGCTTTTTGGACTCATATGTAATATTTTTTTGGCTTATGGTGCTTTAATGAAAAATCAGTTTAGTTTTTTGTTTTTTCTGGTAACCCACTGGTAGTGTTGTTTCCACTTTTAGTTTGATTAATATCATTTGTGGAGCGTCAGTGTATCACAATTTCATGAACCAACTAAAAAGGGAAAAGTTAATGGTCATAAGAGAATTCCAGTTTAGCTCATGATCATGCCTTAGTTTTATGACCAAATTGTGATTGTGAGATTAGCATGTGACAACTTGGTTTTAGATCTTACTTTCAATCATTGGGCACCAATAAGTTAGAAATTTTGGGTAAAACATGTGTCATATAAAAGTAGTTGTGATGCTAGCACTAGGAACTTTGAGTGTTTGTGTAAAAGAGTGAAATCAACCCTTTACTAAAATTTGAAAAAAAAAACATCCATCCCAAACATACTCAAAAGGTACGCTGGAATAGATGTAAAATTTTCAAATCTTCATATAATAGTATACAAAAGACCAAAGTGTATAACATCTGAATAAAAGTAATGACTATATTCAATTTTCATAAAAGATTACAAATTCCATCATATATCCCATTAAGGGTTTGCATGTAAGATACATAAAAGGATCTAAGATAGAGGGAAGTCTAAACTACTTCGAGTCTTATCTCCAAAGCAACATCTCAAAGAGCTAGGTCTAAGCCAAAAGCAATGTTCTCATTGATCTTGTTCAACACCTTGTGCTTTACCTAGGTGGTTGGGAAGTCACCGAGCAAGAGAGACAAACAAGGTATGTGTCAACAATATGAACAAGAAACAAAGATAAGAACAATAATGAAACATAAGGATATAGATTCTTCATAAGATGAGAGGGCTAAGAGAATGAGGCATATAAGAAAAGACTCTTACCATAAACAAATAAATAATAATGAACTTGAATGAATGATTATTATTGGACTAAATTAACTAAGCAGGGTTGAGGCACCTACCAGACCCCAACCTATATATGAGGGGAGAGTAATCACATTCCCAGTCACCTATAAAATATTTTATATTGGGGATAAATAATACATTCCCCAGGGGGAGAGTAAGCACATTCCCCAGGGCAAAATAACACATGCCCTAACTATAGGTGGTTGTACATAAGTACCACTACAATTACTAAATAGTCAAATAAACCATCATGCTCAAGGAAGTAGTAAAGTGGAAAGAAATATCATCAAATAGTTACAACATGGCAGTGGGGTTTCAGGACCCAAGAAATAACATATCAAATCGGATTTTGAGGCAATTAGAATAAGAGAAACAATAATAAAGGAAATATGGTTCTTCTAATGTCTCATTATGGAAAACAAGGTTGGTTCACAAATATCCCAACTTAAGGGTAAGATATACACACACCTCTCTTACTGATTTCAACTATTCACTTTCATCACTTTAATTGAGTCCAAGGTCCACCTTTTGTATTTTCAATGTATAATCATGTATTAGGGTATATCATGTGCATTAATGTAAAGAAAACCCTAGTTTTTGGACTTCTCTAAAAAAGCTCCGATTTTGGACTTAAAACCTTAACCAAAAAATTTATTAGGTTCTTTAATCAAGAAAACATATAATTTTGTCAATTTTGGAGTTATGGTGATTAAAGTGTATTTTTGGTGATTTTTATGTATTAAAATCATTTTCTAGAAAAACACATTTTGACAAAACTCAAAACCAAACCTCAAAAGTATTTTTATTCAAAAGATAACATTTTTTCGATTCCAAAACATATTTATTTTTAAGTTTTGGACAAGCAGAGCAAAAGACAAAATGAACCAATCATAAAATGCCACATCATTAAAATACTGATGAGAGGGAGAGAGAGATTGAGAGAGAGAGGAGCAGGGCCACTAACTTGGCCCAATCACTAGTGGCCAATTTAAATGGTCTGTGGTCAACATTGCTCGCGATCAAGGAAACAAAACAATGGGCGAAAAAGATGGTTAAGCCCTTGTAAAAAAATGAGTAAGAAAGTGAGGGGTAGGGAAGAGAATGCAATGAGAAGATTGTCTCCTCCCCAACACACTCGCGCCATGGTCATCCTCTGGAGCCAGGCCGGTGAGTTGAAATAAGGCTATGCCTGGTGTCACAATCAGGGAATAAACCCAACAAATTTGTAGAACCACCCTGAAATCAAAGAGCAACTACTCAAGTTCAATGAGTAATAAGTGGAGGCGAAACACAATCACAGTCACCCACGTTACCACAAAACATATTAACTAGAAAACCATAATGGAATAGGTAGAGAAATAGCAAGGAAACCAACGAACCTATTACTTGGAAGGATCTACATAAATGAGACAAAGGCATAGGATGTCTTACCAGTGTTAGAAATTGATCGATAAGGGCCGACGATGATGGATGGTGATGACATTAAGGTGAGTTCTAGGGAGAAACATCTCGGTGAAACCCAGGGTCATTTGGGCAAAGAAGAACCTCAAGTAGGTTATCGGAATTCTCTTTGTGTCATGGATTTGAAGGTCATCATCGAGAACCCTGGACCGACACCACTATGATAAAAAAAACCACTCAACATCGTGACAGTGATACCAATACTTAAGATTCTGATTGGTGAAGAGGAGGGGCACAAGAAGTGTGGGGGAAGGTTTTGATGCCATCAATCCGCGATGGAAGGATAAAAAGGACTCTGTAACTTGCCTGTTGTGTTGCTCGTGAGGTGATATTGGAGCTTTATTATATAGCCCATACCAGGGATCAAGTTAGGGTTCATTGGAAAGAAAAGGCACTCCCAAATTTGAGGGAGAAAGAATCTTGAACAACTATTGATTGAGGTGAGAGAAATTAGGAGAATAGACTGGGCTACTGTGCAGATGGAAAAGAAGGAAAGTCGGGAGGAAGGAGATGACCGACACACCCTCAGATCATGATCAGGTGACTCATATTAAACTTAAATTTGGCAAATAACTCCAAAAATTCAGTGTGATAGAGATAAATGCAAAAACCTTAGTCCAAACAAGATTAGGAATATAGTGACACATTAATAATTTATCTTTTCTCTCTCTCTTTAATAGATGATGCAAACAAACTGCAATTTAATTGAAATTTGACACCTAAGCCAATTCAAGTATGTAGAATCCAAAAATAGCCTTAGTTATCATTTTTGAAGTCTGTAGATATTTTATTTACTTATTTTATAGTACTTCATATTTTCTCTTTCTTCATACATCAGAGACTTCTAGAATTACCCAATTAATGTGAAATTTCATCCTCAAGCAAACCAAAACATGTGGAACATGAATTGGCCATCAATTTTATCTTTTAGAATTATTTTGCACATCATTTAACATTTTGGTCAATTACATACTTTCTCTCTCCTAATCTACACATGTATATTAAATAATATCCAAATTACATGAAGATTCACCCAAATACTATTTTAATGTGTAGATTATGAATCCAAGATTATTTTCTACTTTTAGAGTCATTAAGTATTTTATTTCATATTTTGAGGAAAACTCACATTTTTTTTCAAAATAAAAGAGAAATAGTTATTATTATTCTAAAATTATGAAACTTGGCCTCCAATCCAAATCAAACCTAAGGAAAATAGATCTCAAATTATCTTTAATCAATTAGTTTTCCTTTTATTAATTGTAGCCCATTATTCAATATTACCTTTATTTCTCATATTAAATAAAACAATATCACCTTAACATGTTTAAAGAGACATTATTCATTCCTTTTTCTCTTCATTGCTCTAAAAGGTTAAGGAATGTTCTAGAATGAATTCCTTTTATTGATACATCACATAAGTGGTAAATTTGCATATTAGACCCTTAAGAAAACTTTCACTGAGGTATTTGTGCAGAAACCCTTTTATTGGTATAAATAATGAACAAATGTTCACCAAATCACTATTATTTCCACAAATTAGACATTAAATCCAAAAAGGATAGAAATGAAAAGAAAATCTTGAGAAAAGGGTCAAAAAAGAATATGTCCAAGTTTTGATATGTTATAGTATGGACTCCCTAGCAAGGCATATGACTACTTGATCATACAAATATCAAGATACTTATACCATTTTCAATGAGTGCAGTCAACTATTCAATGGAATGATGGATGAGATAGAAACCATTATATCTTCTAGATTTAGATGAACTATATAGTGGTAATAAGAAGAAAAATATATTCACATGATACAAAAGGTATAATAATATTTTATGAAATCAAATACTAATTTAAAAGTGAACATTATGATTTTGAAACATTAGACAATATCTTTCAAGATATCATACAGATGTATTAGCTTAAAAAGTTGTTGATTGGAGATAATTGTTATATATGTTAGTAATTTAGTATGGAAGGAAAGTAGATATGTTAAATTTAATTTCAATTCAATCATAATCCATTTCTCATATCCTTGCTTATTGTATTTTGTTGAGGAGAATTTAGTTCCATGAAGTTGGATCTTGCCTTTAATACTACAAGTTTGTCCTGATTGGGCTATTGGGATAATAATATTCAATTAATTAATATCAACTAATTACATAATATGTGATTACATATACCAATTTAAAAACATTGAAAGTTTTACAAATAAATAAATTACTCAAAACATACCAATTTGACAAATGCGATTTAAGAATTAATGTATATAAGTAAGAATATAATGTGTTGAAAGGATAAACAAGACAACATAGTTGCTAGAATCAATTAACTAGGATGAATGTGTAGAGGAAAGAAATTTACCAACACATGATAGCACATAAAGACTAAGGTTTAAGGGCTTAAAGATGAAGATATATGTATGTGCGATGGTAATAAGAAAAACATAAACATAATAAATGGAAAATTCATGGAAAATATGCAACGAAGATGATAAAAATGTGATTAAAATTTTGATAAACATAGAAAAAAGAAGAAAGTAAGTAATAAATTATACAAGAACATTTTTGATATCCATTAAGGAAAGTGGATAAACCACTTACGAAAACCATAAGTGTGAGAATGAAGAGGTAAAGGAAGCCAATAAAACTCAATGAGAGCATTTCAAATGTATCAAAAAAGAATTTAATAAAATTTTTGAGCTAATTGTGTTTGATCCAGTGCACTTAGAAGAAAACTTTGATGGAGTAATAGGGGTACTAGTTCATATCAACTTAGGACATGGTCGATAGAAAACGAATTGGTTGATTGTTGGCTTAAACTAGAGACATTGGTGTCAGGATGAGTCAGTATCATGAAGTTTGTAAAGAGACAGTGACGTCAGGATGGGTTAATATCATAAATAGAATATATGATGAATAAGAAACACCATGGATTCAGTATTAAGGAAACATGTTAAATATTAAAAAAAATGCACAAAGATACAAATCTCACATTAAAAGATAAAGTCAATGATATAAGAAACTAGATTATGCGTGTAAAAATAATTAAACTTACTGTATATATCTATATGATGTTTGAGAGTAAATCATTAATTACACAAATTAAGCAAGTGAAGTAATATGTTATACCCTTACATTAAATTGGTTTTGCAAAAACATAAGAAAAGATTTTGAATAAATGAAGATAAATGTCTAGAAATTGCAATTTTCATTATGAATAAAGAAAATGCCTTATTCTTGTATTGCATAAATTAGAAAGTAAACTTATGTGTTTTGAAAACATGTATTGAAGCGCATAATAAAAAACTATAGAAAAAGGTTCTTATCATGATGTAGTATATATATCATTGATATTTTGATGTCCGACTCTAATTTAGTACTAAGGTGGTAATAAGGTGATTCAACCATGAATTCTATATATCATGACCATGAATGTGTAAGGCCCCTGACCTAGCTTAGTGCTTAATTGTACTTTCTTTGCTTAATAAGATGCTTGAACCTTAATCTCATCTCTTGAGATGCTTTAAAACATGTGACATGGTTATGTTTTCATTTGGGTCCTGTTTGGTTGATGTTTGAGCTAGTTATGCTTGCTTTGGACCAAGTTGCAATTTACCCATGTTGAGGGTCTATCTTGCAATTTGTCACATGTAGGTTGTACCTTTTGTGCCTTGGCATCATGAGAGAGGATCGTGCTTTTGGGAGCCTTGTTGTGCCTTGGTTTGAGAAGGAGGGAGAAGGTGACTAGTTGAGTGTGGTTTCTAGGTTTTGCTTGGATACCCTAGGTTGGTGTTGAACTTGTGTTGACTGAAGATGATCTTGGTCTTTCAACAACCATCCTTGATGTTTCTTGGTGTGTTCTCTATGGTTGAAGGAGGCTTGTATGTGGGGTGAAGTCCTTTTGGTCGTACAGCCTTCCACCTCTCTCTGGGGTCATTGATGATCTAGGGTTTTGGTTTGGTCGCTTGAAAGTCTTTGATAATTGGTCCCTTGTGCCTTGCTTTTCACTTTGGCTGATGGTCATCTAGGACCAAGTGAGGTTGTTGGTTCTTCTTATTTTTCATGACCTATGTTGCATGCATGGTTTTAGTAGATGCATGGTTGTTCTTTGGTGGACAAGTGGCACCTATGTGCATGACACCTAACCCCCTTCACCTCTCTCCACCTTTGGGTATATGTACCCTATCTTTTGTGAGCATATGATCCTTTTGCATCTTCTCTTTCTCTCCTTGCTTGGAGTTCGTCCCTTGGAGTTTGGTGGTGAATAAGAGCTCATACTTGGAGCTTTGGTGGCCGATCATCTTGCTTGTGGTGATCTTGAGTTGGAGCATCATCTCTGATCTTTGATCCTTGGTAAGTGATCCAACCTCTTGGTTTTGTTTCTTTGTAAAACCCTACCCCCTTTTCTTCTTCTCTTAGCTGAATCCATGGATCTTCCATGGTAGTGCTTGTGTTGGGGTGGATGTACTCCTCTCTCTTGGGCCAAATCCCTGATTTTCCAAGGTAATGTTCAAGTTGAGTGGAGGAACTCTTCTCCCTTTTTCTCCTTTTTGTTCTTTTTGACCTAGGGTTTTGGTTCTCCTTCTTTCCCTTTAATCTAGGTTTTTCTTCCCTTTTGAGGTGGTGACTAGCTTGGTCGTAGAGGAGATCAAAGCTAGGTTTCTCTCTAGCTTTTGGAGCTTATTACTTGGAGGTGGTTGCACCATCATCTAAGGCGGGTTATATAACTCTTTTTCCTACTATTATTGCACTTTAATTCTACATGCAACACTTATTCCTAAAACATGATTACATGTTGTTAATAATGATAGCTGGTTTAGGGTTGTGTTCCTATAATGATCTTGCATGTATTTGTTCCTTTACTTAAACCCTAATTCATATTTGTGAAATCTAAGTGATGGAGATGTTTATGGTCTTACATTCAACTCAACCTTGGTCTTGTTGTCTTGGTTCTTGGTTCAATTATGTTTCATGAGATGGAGTTCGTTTCTATCAACATGTGCTTGAATCTTGTGTTTTAACTTATCATATCAAAATTTTCATGTTGACCTTGTGTAATGTGTGTCTAGGTTTTGATAATCGTCGTTTCCTTGATGTTTCATCTTGGTTTCACTTGAACTCCTTGATGTTAACCACCTGCTTTGGTCATACCTTTCTAAGTGGTGAAGGTGTTCCTTGAGTGGAAGTTGAAGGATGTTTGGGTCGATGGAGTTGTGGTGTTTTTGTTCGTTGATTTGTTAAAGCTTTTGGTCACTGATCTTGTCTTTGTTTTGGTCGCTAAAGATGATGCTATGATTTTCACTTGTAGGAGGTGTTTGATTCTCTTTGACTGATGGAGTCTTGTGGTATTCTTGGTCATTGATGTGGTCTTTGACCTATGGATTCTGTTTGACTGTTGGTAGGTTGTTGATGGTCTTGGTTGCTGGTCTTGGTCACTGGTCTTGGGTGGTGTCTTCGACCATGATGAGTTGTCTTCTTTGATCGCCTAACCTTATGACATCCTAGCTTCTTTGGTCAATGGTATTTCTTGGACATGTTGTTCCTTTGTGTTGTGAAATATCCATGATGATGGTTGACCTATTTTCTCTAAGAATATGGGAAGTAGTGGTGTGAGGCTTTGTAACAGACCAGAACTAGAACCCTACCTTAGTAGTTTGACCCTTTTGAGTTAGCCAAACAAGGATAAGCTAATACATGTAATTAAGCCAATAATGGAACATAAAATATGTCACCTCAAGTATATAAGGGAATACATAATAATTTATGCTTAATAATGACTCATTTGGATGATAATAAGAAATTAAAGAACTTAATTGGATAAATAATGAACTAATGGGACACTAATGGGCTATATGGCATATCTCATTAAAAGAAATCCCAAAAGTGAAAGCTAAGTTAAAAATCATGTTCCTCGGGTCCCAACTGCTTTGGGAGTCAAGTTTCACATTATTCACACAATAATAATTCATATAATTCAATTTGAAAAATAAGACACGAGTTTTAGTCAAAATATCAAATAAAGTAATAAATGACTCCAAAATAGGAAAATAATCTTAGATGCATAATCTACATAATAAATATAGCCTTTGGTGAATTTTCATCTAATTTGGAGAAAGTTTGCTTAAAAGGTGAAATCAGGAGAGAGAAAGTGTATAGAACCTTCAAAATATTAAATAAATGCTCAAACGACTCAAACTTGTAAAATTGATGGCAAATTCTTATCCAGCATATTAAATATGACTTGTGGGTCAAGTTTCATCAAATTTGGATAATCCTAAAGCCATCAATGAAAGAGGAAAGAGAAAATGACATTTGATTTATTTAACCCATTAAAGGTTTCTAGAAGGCAAAAATAAGTCTACATGTTTAACTTGACTTATGTACAAAATTTGGTTTAGTTTGGATAAGTTTAGAACCCCTATATGAGGAAAGAGAAAATACATGTATTAATTGGATTTCACTTTGGTTAATTCGATTTATTTTCCTATTTTCTCACCTAAGTCGATGCCACACGCTCATTACAAATATTTGATGATTTCTGACCGTCAGATATGCGATCCGACGGTCATGGATTGTCTCCTACGTTGGGTAGGAGTCTGCCCAGTTTTGAACAGTGACAATGCTTTTCCTTTTTCTTAGTTCTCTCCCGTCTCTCAACGAAATCCTCTGATTTCTT
Organism: Alisma plantago-aquatica; assembly: GCA_963693085.1. Taxonomy (NCBI): domain Eukaryota; kingdom Viridiplantae; phylum Streptophyta; class Magnoliopsida; order Alismatales; family Alismataceae; genus Alisma; species Alisma plantago-aquatica. The sequence continues at coordinate 711,840,717 of OY856411.1, read as the reverse complement.
TCCCAAATGATTTCTTTTTTTATTCTGGTCCTAGTGATCCCTAGATTGACCCACAAAACCCTATAAATAGGAAACCCCTAATTCCTTCTTCTCCAATGTTTTTTTACAGACGTTCGCTTCGTGCTCCTTCTTCCCGTACGGCTGCCCAAAAACTACCATTGACCCTTCTCCTCTTCTCCTCTGGTCTCAATTGGACTAGGCATCACGTGGAGTAGCTGGGCCTGCTTAGTCTCTTCTCTGGTGATCTTGATGGAACCCCAACTTTCCCTACTGCTTTCGGTCCAATTGATTCAGTGGTGAGCATCACTGGACCCCCTGTCTTCCCCTTTTTACACTTTTGCCGGTGGATTTCTCTACCTCCCAGTCGACTTGGTTTGGGTTTGGTTTTTGGTCACTTCTGGCGAGGTTCATGCTTGCTCTCTTTGTGCGTTTGATCTCATTCTAGCTTGGTTAGCTTCAGTCGAGTCTTTTCTTTATTTTCATAGCTTCTTCGCTGACACCTCATGGTTCCCTAGGATCATCGCAGTTGGTCACAGTGTTGCAGTTTGTGTTTTCCTCACAGTAGGATCAGTCATGGTGTTCTCTTGTTGTTGTGTGGATCTCCTTGGTTCCCCGCCTTCGTGGTGCTTTGGCAAAGCTCTTGGATTTATGACCATGGCCTTTCGGGTGCACCTACTCTCTGTGGCTTCGTGCTTGGAGATGCCCAACGCCATGATGTGAGGCTACGGGTGGCCAAGATTCCCAGTTGTGATATCCCTCTCTTACCCCTTGTTCTTCTTTCTTTCTTTGTTTTATCACCTAGGGGCAAAATTGTCTTTTCACACAATTATATATCGTTTGCTTTTCACTAGTCTTCACTGTGTTGGCTTAGTCACCTGCTAACTTGGACGACTCTGAGTGGCTGGCCCAAGCCATCATGGCCTCTCTCTGTCTCTCTCTTCTCTTTTGCAAACCGGTTCACTGACGTGTAATTTCTTGATTGGCCGGTGATCGAAAATTAATAACTAATTGATGGATGATCAGAAAAATATGGAAAAATATTCATTGGAATTAGAAAAATAAGATATAACTAATAGTATATGTTTTGATAACTAAGCATAAAGATTAATAGTAGGTGTTTTTAATGGATCTAATTAATAAGATAATAACTTGTATAGTTGATAACTAAATATTTATAAGTTAGAAAAATATAATAAAATATGATTTGGACTCCTTATAACATAAACTAATATGAGGTACAATTTTCATAACCTAATTCACATGTTAATAAAAAGGTGTTTTTTAAGGGTTTGGTTAATGTGTGTGAAATTGACATAAAATCTGTATGTGTTTAATAGGCTCTTTGGTGACCTAGACTTGGATCTAGAAGTGCTTTGGACTTTGTATTCTGATATTGAGGTATGTTGTATCCCCTATTCCTCAATATTGAGCAATTCACCTATCTTTTCATTCTCTTGATTCTGGCCTACACAATATGTCTAATCTCTTGATATCATGGTTCATGAACTATCCTGCTTATTATGGTCTTGGATAATCTCTTGATATCTTATTTTGTGATATGGTGGATGAAAGACTTGTTGATGGTATCTACCCACTGTGATGTAGATGTTTATTTGTGAATACATGAGTTGTCCATTGTGTGATATGGCAACATTGTATAATTTCTGATCATACCTTCTACTTGCCTCTACATTTACCTACAATGTGATTCGGTAGCCCTAGAGTATTATAATTGTATTGGTTTTGTCTCATTGTGATTTATGGCAACATTGTGATATTTAGGATGGTGGATGTGTGATTCCCCATGCTAGGGAAGGATGTGTGATTCATGGACCATGTTATATATATGTTTCGGTGGTGGATATGTGATTCCCCATGCCAGGACATGATGTGTGATTCTTGGCCCATGTCTCACTAGGTTCAAGATGTGTGATTCTTGGCCACCTTTGTCTCTTATAATATTCTAGTGTTATGCTTATCTCACATACATGCAAGATGATGGTTATGACATGTGCTTATGTGGAACTACTTTATTGTTTTAATTATGACAAGTATCTTTCTTTATGATGATGATGAATCTTATCTTTTATGCCATTATTGGTAGTCCTTTTCTTTTGCATGGGAGGCATTTATACTTGATGTCCTTATTGCCATATATTGCTCAAGTTTTCTTTTAGTATACACATACCAGCTTTTGCTGATATCCTCTTTTCTTTTCCTTTTGTGGGGTATGCTTCCAACCCCAGGTTAGATAAAGGAGAGGAGAACTTCAACATAAACCTTGTAGTTGAGCTTTTGGGAGACTTGGAGAGGTGGTTAGATGACCCTCGGCTTGATCTTTGGCTTATATGTTTAGTTTACCTCTTTGACACCCATGTGTGGTGAAGTGATGTACTATGTTATCAAGCTTTGTAAATTGCTAGATAATGATCTTTTCTGCTACTACTCATTATGTAATGATACATACATGTTGAATGAATTGGTCTCCATCCCTTTGGAGAAAAATTTTATGTGGTGTTTGGTTCAAGGGATGTTGCCTTTTTGTTTCTAGTAGGGAGTGGTTCTCCTCTGGGATCCCACTCCTTACAGGCTTGAAGTGTTATATCGCCATTCTAGAAACCCTAATGAAATACATACAAGAAACCCTAACTTTGATTATGAACTCATGATGTAATGCCTACCTTGCTTGAAGTATCTAGCATGTAATGAAGTATTCTTTATTTCTCCTACTTGTATAATTTAAATGTTGTAGGTTGAATGAATGTCATAGATATTGAATGATATGGTGTGTTTGATATGATACATGAAGATGTTTATGAGCCTTATAAGGCATAATGAGATAATGACGATGTGCATGAATTATGTGGGTCATGTCTTATCACCTGGCAGAGGCTCAATGCCTAGTGAGAGGTGATATCCTCCAGTGAGATGAGGGATTGATATCCCCTAGTGATGTGATAATATTGATGGCCTTGTATGGCAGTGATATTAAGAGATGATGTGATAGGTCCTTACTTCATACATTTTATATCTTCTGGAGTTGTAACATACCCTCATCTTTGTAGAGTTTATTTAGGGTTTATATAATGTAACTTGATTGATGCTAAAATACACCCAATTGTCTTAATTAATCAAGTTAAACCCTAATCATGTAGTTTCATGGTGCCATATATCCATCTACAGCTTCACTACTTGCTGGATGGTGAAATAGTTCTCCCTCAGTGGAAGCTCGGAGTTGTATATTGTTGAGTATATGGATTTCACAAGATTGGCAGTAATCATACACTGATAGGAGAATAGTTGAGGTCGTATCTCAAGCAATGTGATTTCGTATATGTATATGATATGTTTTGAGGATGTCTATGGTCATATCTCTGTAGGAGTGCGGCTACATTCATAACTCAATTTTCACTAGTGCTGTGCCTAAATACCATGGCAAACTAGGCTGTTTTATAGTTGGACTTTATATGTCATTGTGGTAACTTGCACTGACTGAGGATGTGGGAGATCATAGGAGTCTGACTCCTCCTAGATCTTGTATGGTACTGATTTTGACTTAACAGTGGTTAGTTGGAGCATGAGTGGTATACCTCATCTCCTCAGGGCATTATACAAGACGTAATACATCCATGTAGTGTATTGTTTAGGGTGAAACATGACTCACATTGGGATGACCCTTTGCCTTACTTATTGTTGTGATTAATTAATTTATAACGTGGTAAGAGAAATCAAATATTATACATGTTATTTATATTCCTTCTTAAAAGTATAAGACCTTCTACTGCTCTGTTGTAGATGCCTGAATTGCTTAAACAATGTTAATTGCTTGATTCATATCATTTAGCTAAATTTTCTCAACATGATAATAATGTTATCTTTTATTCTTAAAATTAACTATGTTAATAATAGTTGTTGGTGGAGAGTTATCTCTCGTTGGGACGTTGGTATCACCTTGTGAGTTTCCACATCTTTTAGGTAGTTGTACATGATGAGGTAGAGATCGCACAGTTGAGGCTGAGTCGCAAGAGTAGTAGTAGCTGTTAAAGGTTGGATATGCTGCTAGTGTTTTGTAGAAGAGTCCTATGTGTCACCCCTATACTCTCAAGTCCTTAGGGGTATTTTGTAGATCGACACAAATTTTGGTAGTTGGCCATGGTTATACAGATATGGTTTTTATATATGTGAACATGTTATCATATGTAACATGTTGTGGCTAGTTGGCTAAGTGAACAGTGATATGTATCATCTTGTGGCATGATATATGATATAGGTGGCCTCATGTGGACCCAGATGTAATATATTCCCGCTTTTGTGGTAATGTGGAATCTATTTTAATTTACCCTATTTTATGGTAATCCTGGATGTTTAGTGTTAGTTTTGAGTTATCTCACTTTGATGTGACTATGGGCGTCACAGAATGAGTTAAGAAAATTTCTATGAATAGTACAAAAATGAACTGAGTCATCACATTGTTTAAACCGTGTTTACACAAAATGAAACATAAAGAAATGACTTTCATGGAGATAGTTGAACTTATTATGAGAGTTTATACAATCATTAAAAGATATTAGAAATGTGATGAAGAGATAAAATAAATGAATATGGTAGAGATAGTAGTATTTGTATGTTGAATCCTGATTAGGGTAAGAACTTGAGAATGGGAAATCAAATAGAGTAAATAGACTAGACACAAATGATATTGTTAGTTATCTAAAAGGTCACAGTTCAAATGAGTCTTTTCACTATATATTATTTAATTAGTTAGCTTATCTTATTATGGTGTGCTAATATTTAATAACATGAAACTAGTAAATCATGGATATAATTAGATAAATGTTCTAATTGAAAAAAAAAATCAAAGGGATGGAATGATGTGAAGTGGACAAGAGGAAATGCATGAATGAAATAAATCTTGAATAATGCTCGATTTTTAGGAGAGAGATATTTCCAAAGAAAAAAAATCTAATGGTATGATTTAAAATTGAGAAGAATAATTGCATAATTATCATAATGATGAAGGTAATATATAATTTCCTTTAATAATAAACAAAGAATGGAATTCAAGTTAAACGATGAGAAAAGTAAATGTTGATTTGAACAGAGTAAAAATTAAATCCCTTCTAAGGAAAATACAATATAGATAGCGTGAGGCTATGTAAAAGAATAAAGGGTTACAACTAAGATGGTTTCTAGGTCATTAATGGATCAAGGTAAGTCACTTGCTATGTTTCCTTGGGCTCTCTCCAAGCCTCATGTAGCATCCAACTCACAAAAACATGATTAACTAATGCGGAAGCGTTCACTAAGCAGCGGATTACCGAAAATCACTAAAAATTAAAACCTTTTTACCAAGAGGTCCATCAAAGGAAAACTTTCTCACATAGAACCAAAGTAACACATTTACATTATGGTTTAAAGGTACACGTCCTGTATCATCTCTTTCTAAAAATTACAAGCATCAACTGCTCTTGTTAAACTAAACACAAACATTATAAAATTTCGAGGCACTGAGCCAAAATCTCGAAAGCACTAACTACTACTCCGAGGACCTGAGAGTACAGAGACGACACATAGGACTCTATATACATCTAAACAAGACATAAAAGCTAGTGTTTCCACCTGAGACTTCACTGCTGTCCCTGCTGCTGCTACTGTCTTTCACCTACTGAAGGATTCCTGCCTCCTCGTCCGCGTCCACCTAAAAATGTGGTTCCCACGGGGGTGAGACAATTGTAAATTGCCCCAACGAGAGTTATAACTCTCCGCCAGAAACATTATTATTGCAGTTTAATAAGAATAAACTGAACAGAGGAATCATAATTGTTTGACAACAATTACTTTATTGTCCAACATATTAGAACATTATTCTTATCTAAAGCATTGCAGCTATAACTTGATAAAGCATCATGTCACTTATCCATTTAAGGAATATGAAGAACATGTATAACATTTAATCATTGTAGAGTTATAACTACAACATATACTCTCTTTAGGCTTAGATCACATAGCTAATGCCTGGCATTGTCTTTATGGAGTTATGGCTTGTAGCCATACTCTTTTCACAAAGTATTGGGATCTTAATCCCTCAGCTCATCAAGTACAATTCCATTTCTTAACAAGTTCATCATCACGATTATAGAATATGGGTATTTGAACTATTAACTCATCATAGAGTACTTGTTACCACTTATTAGGTAACTTAATACCTTCAAGTCATCTGACCAAGGACATTATGATTCTTTCTACACAAATCATTGCACATAGTTCACAAAGCTCATATCACCTCTTATTACCCCTTAATAGACAATAAGGCATATTATGACTTATAAAGCCCATAATCAGTTTCAATATACAACACATCATAGTCCATACCTGGCTATGCTCATCATCTCAATATTCCTTCATGATTAATACTCATGATAACAATCATATATCAGTACCATGCAATACAAGGGTTTTCTTATTAGATTTATAACTCATCAATATGTATTTGAACTTCACATAGGATTACTCTGTGTTAAGACTTCACATAGCATCATCTTGTATTAGGGTTTCACATAGCATTACCCTATTTTAGGGTTTCACATAGCATTACCCTATATTAGGGTTTCATATAGCATTACCCTATTTTAGGGTTTCACATAGCATTACCATGTATTAGGGTTTCACATAGCATTACCCTATATTAGGGTTTCACATAAATAACCATATAGGTTCTCAAGATCATTTTATTAATGATAAAGTCCTATTTCATTGCTTCACATAGCTAGGAATCAATATGGATAACATAAGTATTAAATCATACTTATTTATTCTCATCATTCATCATTAAATGAATTATCAACACACAATATGAGTTTCTCTCTCATCTTTACCAGAATATGGTTACATCATAGTTTATAGGTTTGGATTAACCTTTTCATAAGGCATGTTATCTTACATTCAACAAGGTGCATTACATCTCAATGTAACAATTGACATGACACATCTCATGTGTCACTCATCCAATTATATTGGACTTAAAACACATCAAGGTATATCACTATTGGAGTGTTGGATGTGAAATCTATCATATCTTGATGTATCACTTCCCTTAACACCTTCATCTTACTTGAGTTCATCCAGTTAGCTTATATTAGGATATTCCCCATCCTAATATTTTATGTACCAGTTCATCACATTCATCATGTAATGTATTGGTCATAATCCACCTGTTTAGAATATACATCCATTGCCAGTGATATGGACTTATCCTTGAATTAGGAATTATTATTGTAAGGATATCCATTATCAACCCATATAGGTATTACATTTGTCAATACATTAATCACCATTCCATTATTAGGAATAGGATTCTCCATATTTATAATTTGAGGATTCACATATCATTTTCCATACATTATATGGATTTCACATAGTATTGCTCTTCATTAGAGATTCACATAATCATCCTTCTATACCAGGGTTTCACCTAGTATTATGTGAAATTAAGATTTCACAACACATCACCCAGTGATAGGGCTTCACATAGCATTAGTAGCACTACCCTATATTAGGATTTCATGCACCTTTATCCCATTTTAGGGATTAAGGTTTACCATTAACATCCAAGTAGGGTTTCACACACCTCATTACCCAAATTAGGGTTTCTTGCATTATTACATTAATTTAGGGTTACATCATCACCCTAGATTATGGTTTCACTCAGCTTTGCCCTAAATTAGGGTTTTTACATGGACTTGCCCTAAATTAGGGTCAAGGTACATCAATCTTTTCAATGAGGATTTCATGATCTCATCATTATGGATCAAACCCTGATTACATATATTTATTCATAATGAGATAATTAGAGCTTATTATGTAAGCAATCATCTATCCCATTCTCTCTCCCTCTCATCCTCTCTAGGATGTTAAATACTCCAAGATTGATCTAAGTCAACTCTTCAATTAAGTACACATAGTTAGGGTTAACCTTCATAATAATCATTGGTCCACATCATTAATAATCAAGTATCTATTTGACCTTTGATCATATTGGGTGTCCAAATGGTTTAACCAATTTGAACCTCAAAAGGTCTTGGTCACTTAGACCTCAAACGATCTTGATCACTTAGACCTCAAACGGTCTTGACCAATAAGTTCAAACGGGTTGAAACCGTTTAGTAAAGTTGGTTTTTGAAACCGTTTAGACCAAACATATTGAAACTGAATGACTTGGGTCTCCAAACGGTATTGATACCATTCGGACTCAAACGATCTTGAGACCGTTTGGTCCAAACCCCCTCAAAACCGAATGGACCAAAAAGGGTCTTCAACACTTAAACAATTCAAGGTTCCAATCCATGGACCAACTATCAATTGGGCCACCAATTTATTCTTCAATTGAACCACTGAATCACCCTTCAATTGGACCTTCAATTAGGGTTTTGAACCCAATTGAACTAGGGTTGATAATAAGGAAACCATCACTTAGGGTTTTGAAACCGAGGATCAATCAATGGTTAACATTGTGGAGCTAATTCAATTGAAATTAGTGAATCATCATCATTACATGATATGGCCTGACCTCAAACGGTCTTGAATGACCCTCAAATGGTTTTGAGGTCGTTTGGATGGTCTCCAAATGGTCTTGAGACCGTTTGCCTCAAACCACCATTGAAATCTATGACATTAACTTAGGGTTTGCATCATTGAATCAATCATCACTTGAGCTATTGATTGTAATTCAATTTGATATCTTTGGGTCTTCAAATACTCAACCATACTCAAACCTAGACCTCCAAACAGTCTTGGTTGACCTCCAAACGGTCTTGGGTGATTCCCAAACGATTTTGAAACCATTTGGGTCAATCAACCCAAAACATCAACTTAATCAATTGCAAAATCAACACTTAGCCGATTATGATTTCTATTTGAAGGATTGTCCATCTGTTGAATTAATCAATTGGAGCCAATGGATCATCATCCAACACATACTAGGGTTCAGACATCAAACGATCAACCCATCCAAACGATCAACTCCTCGAAATGGTTTGGGGTTCACGTCTCCAAACGGTTTGGTGAAACCGTTTGGACCATTTTGTTGAAACCGCTTGCAAGAGATATTTGGGGAGGTGTGTGCTTATGATGATGTCATCATCATCAAGCTCCAAACCCACGAAGTTTTCTGTGATTTTCATGGTGATTGCATCGATCAACCAAATACAATTCCGAGAATGAAGAAAGTATCAATAATTGATAAGGAATTGAATGCAACAACAATATTAATGGTTCAAGTTATAAAACCCACCTCCAATTGAGCTCCAAAGCTTCAAGCTCATGTCAACAATGGTGGATGCAACCCCTTTCACTATTCCAAGGCTCGTCCTCAAGCTTTGAGTGAAAAGGAATGGTTAGAATTGAAGAGGGGATCAAGATATGAAGAATTCATGCATTGATTTCCGATTTTCACCATGGATTCAAGGTGAAAGGAGGTCAAGAAGCTTACCAACAGGTTGGGGGTCATCCTACTGATCCTACAAAGCTCCTTTGGTCATTTTCCAAGCAAGGGAAAGAAGTGGAAACAGAAAAGCCTTTGTTTTGGCTTGTAAATGGTCTTTTTATAAGAAATTCAAGGAGAGAGCAAATGCCTTATAAAAATTCATTAAATCCCAAAAATAGAGCCGCCTCTTCCCCCTCAACTTCTTGGATCCGAGGCTATCTTCTTTTCCTCTTATTTCTCTCAATTATCCATGATTTTAAAGAAAAGCAAATCAAGCACCTTAAATCATATAATACTAATATCCATAAGTGAGTGGATATTTCTTTTTCTTATAATAATGTGAGTGAGTTATCCACTTCCCTTGGATATTTTCGTGGCCTAGAAAAGGCACAAAGGTGTTCACACTTGAGAAAATTCAACCATATCGTTTTTGGTTGAAGGCCCTTCAATTATTTTATTTATTTTTGCATTAAATGGAAGCAAAGTTCCAATTATGCTTAAATCTTGATTATTTTAATATCAAGATTCTCTCTCCTCCAAAATGATTCTAATGAGGCGCCCCTCTCATTTTCTTGCCTCAACATGATTCCAAGATACATTAGGGACCTTCTTGAATTGGTAATTTGCATATTGAACCCTGGGTTTTGGGTAAATTGCACATTACACCAAAACTAGGTTTTAATGCACAAACATTGCTTTATCAACTCTTTCTTGGTACTCAAGCTACCACAAGACATACCTCTGCATCATATTCATTCTCATGATGCTTCAACATATGAGGAACATCTTATCATGTAACATTTGCAATTTAACCCCTCAACTTGGGTAATTTGCACTTTTGTCCAAATCAAGCAAAATAATGTTTCAACATTATTTGAAAAGGACTAAAATTGAAATATAAGTTCCTCTTGAGCCTTAATTACTTTTCACAAGATGAGATTAAGCATATCATTATCTTTCTTATTCAAAACGTCTAGGGTTAAAGCATAACCCATGTCATGGATGTTACACCTCATAAGTAGTTAATAATATAATAATGACCTAGTTGTTGATGACAACCAAGTTTTGGCTTGTTATTTATCATTAAGAAATTCACCCCAGATATGGAACACCTTAGGTTGATGATATGGGAAAAAAGACCTAATCTTTCATGTGTGTCTTAAAAACTAATAAAAACCTATATGAGTTGCTAGGGAACACAATGGATTCAACACCAATGTGAAGTCATCTGGTTGGGCCAGATCTAAGATATTTAATGAGACATGATACACCTAGTCTATGGTAATTACCTATGGTCCCCCCCCCCCCAAAAAAAAATAAGAGAAATAATTCAGTTTAATAAAATGGGGAAAATCTATAAGAGAATAAAGTTCATAATATTGGATTAGTAGCAAGGAGAGGACTAAGTGGAACAATAAGAGACAAAAAAAATCATAAGTACAAGGTCAAAGTTCCTTGAAACATCATGCATAATTGGTAAGTCACATTTAAGGAAAATGAATATGCTAAATAAGAATTGGTACGTGGAATAAATCTTGAGATTAAACCATCATAAGATTTTTAGTGTAAGAGTTATAACTTAAAGGTATTAACTTACAAAGGATAAGAAGAATATTTTTAAAAATAAAAACAAGAATACATACATGGAATTTAAGAAATAAAACAATCATAAAATAAAATGAAATAAGATCTTAGTGTAATGCAAATAGTTCCAAGCTTGATACTTGTAAGACCCCTGACCTAGCTTAGTGCTCGAGTATGCTTGCTTTGCATAATAAGATAATTAAACCTTAATCTTATATCTTGAGATGCTTTTATGACATGTGACACATGTATGTTTTTAGTTCGGTCATGTTTGGATGATGTTTGAGCTATGTTTTCTTGTTTTGGACCAAGTTGCAATTTACCCATGTTGAGGGTTTGAATTGCAATTTGTCACATGTAGAGTGTGTTTCTTATGCTTTAGCATCATGAGAGAGAATATGATGTCGAGAGGTGCCTTGTTTGGACCATGGTTGATGATGCGACATCCCATGGTGAGATTAGGGTTTGCTTGAGTTGCCTTGAGTGTTGACCTTGTTAGGGTTGTAGTGGGTAGAGACCACAACATCACACTTAGATGAGTGTTGTGATTGGTACACTAACTCTAGGTGATGTTGGATTTTACCATAGTGGTCTATAGGTGGTTTGGTCGAGATGGTTTGTCTTCTAGTTTGTGTTTTGACCATGTTTTGTTTGGTGATCTCTTGTAGCTGTCACTACATGGCTCTTTGATATGTTTTGACCACAACTAGGGTGGTGGTGACCCATATGGTTGACACCCCACCTAGGTTGTATCACCATATGTTGAATGCATGTGTTTAGTGTTTGCATGGTTGTTTTCTTGGTAGACAAGTGTCCTTTTGGTACCCTCTAGTTTTGACACCTCATACCTACCTTACCTCCCTCCTACCTTGAGTATATAACCTCTCTCTTCTTCATACAAGTATCCTTTTTGGACATCTTTCTTCTCCACCCCTTGTGTTCATCCTTGGAGCTTTGTGGAGCAAAGAAGGACTGATCTTAGAGCCTTGGTGGCCGAGCAACCTTTCATGTGGTGCTTTTGGGCTTGATCATCTCCTTTGTGGTGATCTTTGGTGATCTTCTTTCTTGGTAAGTAGTTTTGAACCCTTGATATCTTTTTCTTTCGCACCCTATCTCTTCCTTCTCATCCATGAGACTATGGTGTAACCATGATGGTCATCCTGAGAGAAACTCCTCTTCACTGAGGTCAGAGACTATGTTTTCACATGGTGGTACTCATGTGAGCGGAAACTTTCTTCTCTTTCTTCTTCTTATTAGTATTAGGGTTGTTACCCTATTTTCTTGAGCTTCTATTTGACCATGGTGTTCTTCTCTTTGGAAGTGTCTTGTGGCCAAAGAATGATCTTTGTTGGAGTTGCTTTCTCTCTCTTGGAGCTTGTGCTTTGGAGCTTGATCTCTCCATAAGGCGGACTATATAACTCTCTACCTTCTTCTATTATTGCACCTTATTTGTGCTTGCATGCTACTATTTTCATCTCTTAAATGTGATATAAATATGGTAGATGATGTTGTCATGATCTATGGTTTGTGACTTTGTAATATACTCATGTAAATTTCTCTCTTTCTTAAACCCTAATCTCATGTACCCAATGGTTAAGTGATGATTGGAGTTATTTTCTTACCTGCACCATGATTCTTGGTCTTATCACCATGTTATGATTCAACCATTATTTTGGTCTTGAGTTTTATAATCAATTTTTCTTGAGGTTGAAGCTTGGTCTTCTCTCTCCTGATTTTGTTTCTTAGGTGTTCATGAATGTGATCATTTTCAGGGTTGGATGCTCATGCTTTCATGAGAGTTGATCTTGGTGACGCTTGGTGTTCTTGGTGTTTAACACCTATTTTAGTCATGCATGTTTTTACCCTTGGTGTTTTTGGTTGACACCTAGGGATGAGTGATGTGTAGCGGGCATCACATCAACTTTGCTTGGGTTTGGCCATTACTCTGTTTTGGTTAGCAATGTAACGTTATCGATGTTGGTCGCAACACTTGATCTCTTGTGTTGGTCATTACACCTTGTGTGTGTGTTTTGATCGCAGAGCTTCATGTTGGTTTTGTTTTGGTCGACACCCATGTGACCTTGTTACGGTCAAAAACCTTGACATAGTTTGAATGAGGTGTGCTTTGTGCTACATATCGGGTGCTACACACTATTTGATTTGCTTTGGCCGCAACACCATGTCTTGTTGGGTTGGTCGACACACACACACATGGTAACTACAAGTGGACCATGGTCACTAAACCATGTCGGTCGCTACATGGTGTCACCTAGAATGGTCGACACACATACATGAAAGTAAGGTCACTACATATGTATAACATGGTAAGGTAGAGACATGTGTACATGTTAATCATGATTCATGCCTAGTGCTGTTTGATGTGATTAATCAATCATGTTGATAATAAACTCAACCCTGAGGATCGGGGTAAGATGGGGAAACCTAGGGGGAGAGGGTGATGAGGGGGATATGGCGGTGGCAGTGCTGGCGATGCTAGGGAAACAGATCCTAAGGGCGGCTTTGCTAGTAGGATCCAGGGAGATCATGAAATGGCGGAGATGGAGAAGCGGAAAATGATGAACATCTCTATACCAGAACTTGGTTTCGAGTTCCATGTAATGGGTATGAGGGGGATGGGAGGATTTTCCCAAGGCAGCCAGACAGACCAGACTGTTACTGAGGAGTTATCAAGGAAGATCCAGTCGATCATGGATAAGGGAAAGGCAATCGATGACACAGACACGCAGGCGGGAGGTGACACATCACTCCATGCCTCATTTAGTGCGGTTGTCTCGGGACACAATGATCCTTGCAATCAAAGCAGATTCGTAGATAATATTTTTGAGGACTGGCTACTGGAGGAGGCCATAACCCTAACGACGAAGGAGGGAGTTCCATATCTGTAAATTTTACCAGAATCAGAAGACGTACTCGCTATGTCGTGGAGATATGCGGTGGTCGTGAGGCTGCTGGGGGCTGACATAGGATATATGACCCTGCGAGACAGACTGAAAGTCCTCTGGTGAATCCTGGGAAGGTTTAACATGTATGAGCTCGATCTAGGGCACTTCGTGGTGCAACTATCATGCAAACAAGATTACGAAGCAGCGCCCACCGACGGTCCAGGGAAGATTTTAAGACGGAATGTGACGAAGCGTTCAAAACATACATCATTAACTAAGCGGAAGCGATCACTAACAACGAATTACTAAAAATCACTAAAAAGTAAAACCTTTTTCAAGAGATCCATTCATAGGAAAACTCTTTCAATAAGAACCAATGTATTACATTTACATCCTGGTTCATAAGTACACATCTTGTACCATCTCTTCTCGAGGCTTACAACATCAACTGCCTTGTTAAAAGATAAACACAGAAAACATAAGAACTTCGAGGCATCAAGCCAAAATCTCAAAATGATTCATTAGAAGCACAAACTATTAACTCTGAGGACCTGAGAGTACAGAGACGACACATAGGACATCTATCTACAAGACACAACAGACAGTACACTCAACCTGAGCTGTCACTGCTGTCCCTGCTGCTGCTGAAGTTCTTCCTCTACAAGATTGTTCTCAATCTCCTCTGTGCTCGTCCACCTAAAAATGTTGGATCCCACAGGGGTGAAACAATTGAAAATTGCCCCAGCGAGAGATATAACTCTCCGCCAGAAACATTATTATTTCGGTTTATAATATGAATCAGAACAGAGGATAAGCAATTTATATCATTCTCATCTTTAAATATTGCAACTATCTATGATAGAGCATTAAAACATCTATTCTCTTTATAAGGAATAGGAAGAACATGTATATCATATATCTATTATATTAACTCAACATCTCATTCTTTTCTCATGATACTCATTACTCTGATATATCACCCATGACTCTTTCTTATTTCTATCTGATGGCCTTACCCAATCTACTAAACAAATATTGGTTTATACTGGACATGAGAGTGTACTTCATCATGTCTTATTTAGGCATTGGTCTATACCACTCCTGTATAAATATTCCAGGCATTGGATTATACCAATCCTGTGCAACTAGTACAAGCATTGGACTTATATTGTTCCTGCGTACCCATTCCAAGTATTAGACTATGCCAATCCCAACTATTCCAGGTATTGGACTATGCCAATCCTATGCAACTATTCCAGGTATTGAACTATGTCAATCATGTGACATTATTCCAGGTATTGAACTATGTCAATCCTGTGACATTATTCCAGGTGTTGAACTATGTCAATCCTGTGCAACTATTCCAGATATTGGGTTAATACCAATCTTGTGCAGTTATTCCAGGTATTGGGTTTTAACCAATCCTGTGCAGTTATTCCATGTATTGGGTTTTAACCAATCCTGTGCAGTTATTCCAGGTATTGGGTTGTGGCCAATCCTGTGTAGTTATTCCAGGTATTGGGTTTTAACCAATCGTGTGCAGTTATTCCAGGTATTGAGTTTTAACCAATCCTGTGTAGTTATTCCAGGTATTGGGTTTTAACCAATCCTATGCAGTTATTCCAGGTATTTGGTTTTAACCAATCCTGTGATATTATTCCAGGTATTGGGATTTAACCAATCCTGTGCAGTTATTCCAGGTATTGGGTTTTAACCAATCCTGTGATATTATTCCAGGTATTGGGATTTAACCAATCCTGTGTAGTTATTCCAGGTATTGGGTTTTAACCAATCCTGTGATATTATTCTAGGTATTGGGATTTAACCAATCCTGTGATATTATTCCAGGTATTGAACTATGCCAATCCTGTGCATCTATTCCAGGTATTCAACTATGCCAATCCTCTGCATCTATTCCAGGTATTGAACTATGTCAATCCTGTACATCTATTCCAGGTATTGAACTATGTCAATCCTGTGCATCTATTCCAGGTATTGAACTATGTCAATCCTATGCATCTATTCTAGGTATTGAACTATGTCAATCTTGTGCAATTTATCACATATTATCACATCTTGTCACCTCTCATTAGGCAATGACCATTCTCGTGACTTAAAAAGCACATTCAACATCTTGGCACCTCTCACTAGGTAACAATTAACATCACTCTTTAAGAGCGAGATGTGACATCTTTCTATGATGTCTTGAAGCATTACCTTCCTTATTACTTTTGACTTACTTAAGTTTATCATCTTATGTTGTATTAAGGTATTTCCCATCTTAATACTTTTATTCACTAACCTATCACTTTTATCATAAAGTGCATAGGTCATAGAACAATCATTAGAATTGTCCAACTATTTTGAATGGTATGAACTCATCTCAGGTTAAAGCATTGTTTGCTATAAGGTTACCTATAATCAACCATTTGATATATTTCACCTTTATAAGGCTTTACCCACTATTTTATTATTAGGGTTCTAGTTTATCATCATATTGCCCAAGATTAGGGCTTCATGTATTATAATTCAAAATTAGAGTTTCATATGCCTTCACCCTGTATTAGGGCTCCTCATCATACCATTGTATAGGGTTTCACATGGCATCACCCTCAATTAGGGTTTCACATGGCATCACCCTCAATTAGGGTTATACATGGCATCACCCTCAATTAGGGTTTCACATGGCATCACCCTCAATTAGGGTTTCACATGGCATCACCCTCAATTAGGGTTTCACATGGCATCACCCTCAATTAGGGTTACACATGGTATCACCCTCAATTAGGGTTTCACATGGCATCACCCTCAATTAGGGTTTCACATGGTATCACCCTCAATTAGGGTTTCACTTACTATCATCCTTCCTTAGGGTTAGGATTTCACATACCATCACCCTTTATTAGGGTTAGGATTGCACAAAGCATCTCCCTTCATTAGGGTTTCATATCACAATGCCCATAATTAGGGTTTACTATTCATTCCAATTAGGGTTTTCTCATGGAATCACCCTCAATTAGGGTTTCACATGGCATCACCCTCAATTAGGGTTTCTCAATTTATGTAAATTGAGGATACTCATCCCATTACCCAAAATAAGGGTTAGAGTTTCCATATTAGGGTTTCTTATATCCTTACAAAGCTTCACCCTAAATTAGAGTCTCACATCACTTCATTGTATCAAGGTTTCACATGGCTTCACCCTAAATTAGGGTTTCCATTCCATTACCCACAATTAGGGTTAGGGCTCATTAACCTTATTAATTAGGGTTTATGATCTATTTATCAAGGATCATACCTTAATTACACATTCATTCATGTTGGAAGTGTTGAGATTTAACCACTACATGATTATCATTCATGTAGGAAGTTCTCTCTCTTATCTTCTATAAGAAGATACATGCCTCAGACTTGGTTAGATTAGGTCAGCTCACCTTGAATGAAGAGTTGACACCATGTATTATGTCATTACTTCCATAATCATCAATTATTAATCATTCAAAAGGTATTAATCACCCTATCTTATTAAGGGTACAATTACCATAATCACCCTTGGATTACATCATGTAATGATCAATTAAACAATTGACCTTTAATCACCTTAAGTGTCCATACGTTTTTGGTTAATTATTTCTCAAATGGTCTTGGTCACTTAGACCCCAAAAGGTCTTGACCAACCAGACCTCAAACGGTCTTGCTTGAATGACCTTCAAATGGTCTAATACCATTTAGACCTCCAAACAGTCTTGGCCTAACAGTTTGAAATCGTTTAGCAAAATTGATGCTTGAAACCGTTTAACAAAGTTGGTGCTTGAAACCGTTTAACAAAGTTGGTGCTTGAAACCGTTTTGGACATATGTACTTGGGATCATTTGAGTCTTAATTGGTTTGGGATCATTTGTTCCCAAACGGTCTTGAGACCGTTTGGTCCAAACGTCCTCAAAACTGATTGGACCAAAAATGGTCTCAACCACTCATATTGATTTAGGGTTTCCAAGATTAATTCCTTTATCAATTGAATCCATGTAAATACTCATCAATTGAACCTAAGAACCATACTTCAATTGAGCTTAATAAATCATCTTTCCATTGATTCAACCTTCAATTGATTATCAATTAGGGTTTTGAACCCAATTGAATTAGGGTTTGAAATCAATGAACTTTCAATATTAGACATTGTGGAACTAATTGCTTTTAAATCATTGGACCATCATTCAAATTGGGCGTGACCTGACCTCAAACGGTCTTGAGATCATTTGGATAACTTCCAAATGGTCTTGAGACCGTTTTCCCATTCCATCACAAAAAAATTTGAAATTCATTTAGGGTTTGGATCATTAGATTGATCAACAAACTAGCTATTGCTTGCATTTCAATTTGACATCTTTGGATCTTCAACTACTCAACCCTAATCAACCCTAGACCTCCAAACGGTCTTGGTTGACCTCCAAATGGTCTTGAGACCGTTTGGGTGATCTCCAAACAGTCTTGAGACCGTTTGGGTTAATCAACCCAAAGATTTAAACCAATCAATTGCAAATCAGCACTTAACCCAATTAGGGTTTCTAATTAGATGATTGTCCATATGTTGATTCAATCAATTGGATCCATTAAATCATCATACAACAATACTAGGGTCTTGACCTCAAATGGTCAACCCATCTAAATGGTCAACCCTTCTAAATGGTTTGGGTTTCAAAACTCCAAATGATTTGTAAACCGTTTGGTCTCCAAACAGTTTGATGAAACCGTTTGGACCATAATCTTGAAACTGTTTACAATAGATATTTGGAGAGGTGTATGCTTATGATGATGTCATCATAATCAAGCTCTAAGCACGAAACTTTCTGTAATTTTCATGGAGATTGCATCAATAAACCAAATAAAATTCTGAGAATGAAGAAAGGATCAACAATTGATAAGGAATTGAATGCGATACAATATTAAGGGTTCAAGTTATAAAACCCACCTCCAATTGAGCTTCAAAGCCCAAAGATCCACGTATTTAATGGTGGAATAATATTTCTCAACTATCCCAAGCTCGTCCTCAAGCTTTGGAGTGAAAAGAAATGGCTAGGATAGAAGATTGCATGGAGAAAACAAGAAATCCATAATTTATTTTCGATTTCCACCATGAAATCATGGTGAAAGAAGGTCAAGAAGCTTAACAACAGGTTGGGGGTCGTCCTCCTGTTTCTCCAAGCTCCCTTGGTAGTTTTTGCAAGCAAGAAGTGAAAGGGTTCCGAAATTACCCTTTCAACTCATGGATAAAGGAGCATATATGCATTTTATTAAAAATTCATTTTAGGAGAGAGAAAGTAGGGATTATCTCCCCCATTTCCTTGCCTCTTTACCGCCTCCCTTCCCTGGTTACGAGGATATCTACTTTTCCTCTTATTACTCTCAATTATCCATGATTTAAAGAAAGGAAATTAAGCACCTTAACCCTTATAATAATAATATCCTAAAGTTAGTGGATAATTCTTTTTCTTTTAATAATGTGAGTGAGTTATCCACTTCCTTTAGATATTTTCGTGCCTTTGCAAGGCACATGGTCGTCCATTCTTTTGAAAAATCATCCCTAACCTTTTGGTTAAAGGGCTCTTCAATTAATATATTTATTTTTGCATTATTATTGAAGTAAAGGTCCAATTATGCTTAAATCTTGATTATTTTAATATCAAGATTCTCTCTCCTCCAAAGTGATTCAAATGAGACGCCCCTCTCATTTTATTTGCTCTACATGATTCCAAGAAACATTAGAGACTATTTTGAAGTGGTAATTTGCATATTGAACTTTGGGTTTTGGGTAATTTGCACATTACACCAAAACTAGGTTTTAATGCACAAACATTGCTTTATCAGCTCTTTCTTGGTACTCAGGCTACCACAAGCCATACCTCTGCATCATATTCATTCTCATGATGCTTTAACACATGAGGAACATCTTATCATGTAACATTTGCAATTTAACCCCTCAACTTGGGTAATTTGCACTTTAGTCCAAAATAGACAAAACATTATTTCAACATTGTTCAAAAATGACTAAAATTAAAGCATAAGTTTCTCTTGAGTCTTAATTACTTTTAAAAAGATATTAACAAGCATATAATTTTCTTTCTTAAACAAAACACCTAGGGTTAAAGCATAACCCAGGTCAGGGATGTTACAAATTATAAATCCCTAACAAGGATTTCGTCCCCGAAATCCCAGATAAAGGGAAGCAGATATTATCCATTTATCATCTCAACAAATATTCACATAACATCTCAATTTCATGTTTATGCAAGGCATAAACCCCTAACATATGATGTCCATGCTATATAATATAGCTGAACTGAGTTCACAGTTAACCACTCCATGTGGTCAACATAAATTATCTGATACCAGAATTCCTTACCTTGGTATCCATCACATGTGCTGAAAACACATCACATTTTCATCTTTCTTTCATACTGGGACATTTCTTGTTATACATATATTTTTCTTGGAATCCAAGTCTAAGAAAACTGATACTCTTATAAGTATCCATCAAATAAACAATTTTAATTTATGCACACCAAGTGTCCTAAGACCCACTTGATTGCCGTCCCTGAAAGAAAAGAAAACAAAGGATCATATTCCTCTTATCACCCTATTATTATCCAAGGTTTTTTATTCGTGGGAAGAGATTATCATCTCCTCTAAACATTACATGAACCTTCTACTGTTCATGAGTTATTTATTCTTATTTCTTTCTTGGTTCCTTGTCATCAGCATAGGAATCATATGGATGATTACTTGTCATCATTTCTTACTATCATTTTCACCATGATGACTAGATATAGGTATTCAAACCTTTAATTCATAACTGATTATTGTTACCTTCCATCAGGTAACTATTACCTCTAGGTCTTCAGACCAGGGTATACATTATACTAAACATCTTCTTTTGTTTATAAATTGATTTACAATTAAATCAAATTCCTTCATATATCAATTAGAATGTGGTATAAATATCCATGCCACATCTCCTACTTCTTTCTTTAGATTGTTTCAGAATGATTACTTGATCAGAGTAATAAAAAAGATAACAATCTAGGTATGTCATACTTACCTTGTCTTCAATAAATGAATACCTGGCCAGGGTATTCAAGAACTAAAATTAGGTAGTATGTATTTGTTTTATATTATGTTTCATATTCTTAACATCTCTTTAACTTTCACTACTTAGTATCTCAGATTTTCTCTGAATGTTTCTTTTACATCTTTTCCCTTTCTACAAGAAAAGAGAAATTTTCAAACATATAAGTGAATATTGGACTGAACATAAGTTTTCATCCTTCTTATTTCTTCCTCATATCCTTAAAGGATTATACAGATGACTAAACAACAACTACTTTTCTTATAGTAGGGAACAGAAGATAACTCAAAATAGAAAATTCTATCTTGACAAGTCTACCTTTTACAAGTTATCTAGCATCTCATCTGACCCAAAACATGAGGTTAGTTGTTATCTATTATTGCCTTTGTCCTTTACTACCAGAAGTAGATGGACTAAACTGTGACACTTGTCTTCGTCCTCTACCATCTCCTCCACTAGATTGAGGTCCTTATGGGTTTTGCAGATTGTACCCTAACTGTTGGGTCACCTCACTATTTCTCCTTGGACATTGTTGTCTAAAATGTCCTAGCTGTCCACATTTATGACAAGCTTGACCCCAACTTGATGACCCCTGCATAGGTGCACTATTTTGTGGTTGAACTGGTGGAGATTTCGGTTGTTTGTTGCCACTACTCCACTGTTCCCGTGACTGTGTAGACTTCCTTTTAAGGTTTGTCTCATATTTCTTTATCGTAGACCTTTCTATCCTCCGTAAAGACTCCACAAATGTGGCAAACCTCTCTATACTTTCTAGGGTAGATGCCGGAATGGACATCTCAGCATTCAATCCCTTCTCAAAATGTCGAATCTTCTCCTCCTCAGTAGCTTCCATTTGAGGACAAAAATGCAAAAGTTCCATAAACTTGGCCTCATATTCATTTATCGACATGGCTCCCTATCGAATCTTCTCAAACTGTGAGATCTTTTCGTCTAAATATGTCTTTGGAAAATACTTATTGATGAATTCTCAATGAAATTCGTCCCATTCAACCTCTTCATCATTCCTTTTTATTTCTTCTATAGCCCACCAGTGTCCAACACTACCCTTCAAAAGGTACACTACATGTTTAACTTTGTCAGCCTCTGGGATATTAAGGATCTTAAAGGCTTTTTCTAACTCAGTGAGCCAGAGATCAACATATGCTGGGTCAGATGTTCCAGCATATTCTATGGCTCCTACACGACGTAGTCATTCAAAGGTGTATCCCTCATTGAAAACTGGTGCTCTAGGTGCCGGTGCTGGCATCCGGTCTGCCATATACCTCAGTTTTGTCATGAGTTGCCCAAAAAGATTATGAACATCTGGGCTTTCTCTCATGACTTCATCAACATGGGGATTTTCAGGCACTGGTTCTTCCCTTGCCTGATCCCTTGCACCTCCCACTGGTGCAACAACATTGCTCTCAGCAACGTGTCCCTCATGTTCTCCAGACATCTTTGAGTTATATATCTTCTTCTGTATAAGCAGAAGACACTATAAGATATACTAGAGTACACTTAGAACAGACTCAATATCTTAGTCCTATGTCTCTATAGACTCAGCGAACCTAGAGCTCTGATACCACTAAATTGTGACGAAGCGTTCAAAACATACATCATTAACTAAGAGGAAGCGATCACTAACAACGAATTACTAAAAATCACTAAAAATTAAAACCTTTTTCAAGAGATCCATTCATAGGAAAACTCTTTCAACAAGAACCAATGTATTACATTTACATCCTGGTTCATAAGTACATATCTTGTACCATATCTTCTCGAGGCTTACAACATCAACTGCCTTGTTAAAAGCTAAACACAGACAACATAAGAACTTTGAGGCATCAAGCCAAAATCTCAAACTAATTCATTAGAAGCACTAACTATTAACTCCGATGACCTGAGAGTATAGAGACGAGACATAGGACATCTATCTACAAGACACAACAGACAGTACACTCAGCCTGAGCTGTCACTGCTGTCCCTACTGCTGCTGAAGTTCTTCCTCTACAAGATTGTTCTCAATCTCCTCCGTGCACGTCCACCTAAAAAATGTTGGATCCCACAGGGGTGAGACAATTGAAAATTGCCCCAGTGAGAGATATAACTCTCCGCCAGAAACATTATTATTGCAGTTTATAATATGAATCAGAACAGAGGATAAGTAGTTTATATCATTCTCATCTTTAAATATTGCAACTATCTATGATAGAACATTAAAACATCTATTTTCTTTATAAGGAATAGGAAGAACATATATATCATATATCTATTATATTAACTCAACATCTCATGCTTTTCTCATGATACTCATTACTCTGATATATCACCCAGGACTCTTTCTTGTTTCTATCTGATGGCCTTAGCCAATCTACTAAACATGTATTGGTTTATACTGGACATGAGAGTGTACTTCATCATGTCTTGTTTAGGCATTGGTCCATACCACTACTGTATAAATATTCCAGGCATTGGATTATACCAATCCTGTGCAACTAGTACAAGCATTGGACTTATATTGTTCCTGTGTATCCATTCCAAGTATTGGACTATGCCAATCCCAACTATTCTAGGTATTGGACTATGCCAATCCTGTGCAACTATTCCAGGTATTGAACTATGTCAATCCTGTGACATTATTCCAGGTATTGAACTATGTCAATCATGTGACATTATTTCTGGTATTGAACTATGTCAATCATGTGCAACTATTCTAGGTATTGGGTTAATACCAATCCTGTGCAGTTATTCTAGGTATTGGGTTTTAACCAATTCTGTGCAGTTATTCTAGGTATTGGGTTTTAACCAATCATGTGTAGTTATTCCAGGTATTGGGTTGTGACCAATCCTGTGTAGTTATTCCAGGTATTGGGTTTTAACCAATCCTGTGCAGTTATTCTAGGTATTGGGTTTTAACCAATCCTGTGCAGTTATTCCAGGTATTGGGTTTTAACCAATCCTGTGCAGTTATTCCAGGTATTGGGTTTTAACCAATCCTGTACAGTTATTCCAGGTATTGGGTTTTAACCAATCCTGTGATATTATTCCAGGTATTGGGATTTAACCAATCCTGTGCAGTTATTCCAGGTATTGGGTTTTAACCAATCCTGTGATATTATTCCAGGTATTGGGATTTAACCAATCCTGTGCAGTTATTCTAGGTATTGGGTTTTAACCAATCCTATGATATTATTCCAGGTATTGGGATTTAACCAATCCTGTGATATTATTCCAGGTATTTAACTATGCCAATCATGTGCATCTATTCCACGTATTGAACTATGCCAATCCTGTGCATCTATTCCAGGTATTGAACTATGTCAATCCTGTGCATCTATTCTAGGTATTGAACTATGTCAATCCTGTGCATTTATTCCAGGTATTGAACTATGTCAATCCTGTGCATCTATTCTAGGTATTGAACTATGTCAATCCTATGCAATTTATCACATATTATCACATCTTGTCACCTCTCATTAGGCAATCACCATTCTCGTGACTTAAAAAGCACATTCAACATCTTGGCACCTCTCACTAGGTAACAATTAACATCACTCTTTAAGAGCGGGATGTGACATCTTTCTATGATGTCTTGAAGCATTACCTTCCTTATTACTTTTGACTTACTTAAGTTTTTCATCTTATGTTGTATTAAGGTATTTCCCATCTTAATACTTTTATTCACTAACCTATCACTTTTATCATAAAGTGCATAGGTCATAGAACACTCATTAGAATTGTCCAACTATTTTCAATGGTATGAACTCATCTCAGGTTAAAGCATTGTTTGCTATAAGGTTACCTATAATCAACCATTTGAGATATTTCACCTTTATAAGGCTTTACCCACTATTTTATTATTAGGGTTCTGGTTTATCATCATATTGCCCAAGATTAGGGCTTCATGTATTATAATTCAAAATTAGAGTTTCATATGCCTTCACCCTATATTAGGGCTCCTCATCATACAATTGCATAGGGTTTCACATGGCATCACCCTCAATTAGGGTTTCACATGGCATCACCTTCAATTAGGGTTACACATGGCATCACCCTCAATTAGGGTTTCACATGGAATCACCCTCTATTAGGGTTTCACATGGCATCACCCTCAATTAGGGTTACACATGGTATCACCCTCAATTAGGGTTTCACATGGCATCACCCTCAATTAGGGTTTCACATGGTATCACCCTCAATTAGGGTTTCACATACTATCATCCTTAGTTAGGGTTAGGATTTCACATACCATCACCCTTTATTAGGGTTAGGATTGCACAAAGCATCTCCCTTCATTAGGGTTTCATATCACAATGCCCATAATTAGGGTTTACTATTCATTCCAATTAGGGTTTTCTCATGGAATCACCCTCAATTAGGGTTTCACATGGCATCACCCTCAATTAGAGTTTCTCAATTTATGTCAATTGAGGATACTCATCCCATTACCCAAAATAAGGGTTAGAGTTTCTGTATTAGGGTTTCTTATAGCCTTACAAAGCTTCACCCTAAATTAGAGTCTCACATCACTTCATTGTATCAAGGTTTCACATGACTTCACCCTAAATTAGGGTTTCCATTCCATTACCCACAATTAGGGTTAGGGCTCATTAACCTTCTTAATTAGGGTTTATGATCTATTTATCAAGGATCATACCTTAATTACACATTCATTCATGTTGGAAGTGTTGAGACTTAACCACTACATGATTATCATTCATGTAGGAAGTTCTCTCTCTCTTATCTTCTATAAGAAGATACATGCCTCAGACTTGGTTAGATTAGGTCAACTCACCTTGAATGAAGAGTTGTCACCATGTATTATGTCATTACTTCCATAATCATCAATTATTAATCACTAAAAAGGTATTAATCACCCTATCTCATTAAGGGTACAATTACCATAATCACCCTTGGATTACATCATGTAATGATTAATTAAACAATTGACCTTTAATCACCTTAAGTGTCCATACGGTTTTGGTTAATTATTTCTCAAACGGTCTTGGTCACTTAGACCCAAAACGGTCTTGACCAACCAGATCTCAAACGGTCTTGCTTGAATGACCTTCAAACAATCTAAGACCATTTAGACCTCCAAATGGTCTTGGTCTAACAGTTTGAAACCATTTAGCAAAGTTGATGCTTGAAACCGTTTAACAAAGTTGGTGCTTGAAACCATTTAACAAAGTTGGTGCTTGAAACCGTTTAGGACATATGTACTTGGGATCGTTTGAGTCTCAATTGGTTTGGGATCGTTTGGTCCCAAATGGTCTTGAAACCGTTTGGTCCAAACCTCCTCAAAGCCGATTGGACCAAAAATGGTCTCAACCACTCATATTGATTTAGGGTTTCCAAGATTAATTCCTTCATCAATTGAATCCATGTAAATACTCATCAATTGAACCTAAGCACCATACTTCAATTGAGCTTAATAAATCATCTTTCCATTGATTAAACCTTCAATTGATTATCAATTAGGGTTTCGAACCCAATTGAATTAGGGTTTGAAATCGATGAACTTTCAATATTAGACATTGTGGAACTAATTGCTTTTAAATCATTGTACCATCATTCAAATTGTGTGTGACCTGACCTCAAATGGTCTTGAGGTCATTTGGATAACTTCCAAACGGTCTTGAGACCATTTGCCCATTCCATCACAAAAAAATTGTGAAATTCATTTAGGGTTTGGATCCTTAGATTGATCAACAAATTAGCCATTGCTTGCATTTCAATTTGACATCTTTGGATCTTCAACTACTCAACCCTAATCAACCCTAGACCTCCAAACGGTCTTGGTTGGTCTCCAAACGGTTTGATGAAACCGTTTGGACCATAATCTTGAAATCATTTACAATAGATATTTGGATAGGTGTATGCTTATGATGATGTCATCATCATCAAGCTCTAAACCCATGAAAATTTCTGTAATTTTCATAGAGATTGCATGAATCAACCAAATAAAATTCTGAGAATGAAGAAAGGATCAACAATTGATAAGGAATTGAATGCAATAACAATATTAAGGGTTCAAGTTATAAAACCCACCACCAATTGAGCTTCAAAGCCCCAAGCTCCACGTATTTAATGGTGGAAGAAGCTTTCTCAACTATCCCAAGCTCGTCCTAAAGCTTTGTAGTGAAAAGAAATGGCTAGGATAGAAGATTGCATGGAGAAAAAAAGAAATCCATCATTTATTTTCGATTTCCACCATGAAATCATGGTGAAAGAAGGTCAAGAAGCTTAACAACAGGTTAGGGGTTGTTATAGAATGGAATTTTGAGATTATTGGATAGCCATTTGGATAAATAGGATGGTGACATCATCTTCTTTGATTTTATACATTCATGAAGACAATTATGAAGATAGGGGATTTTATGAATTAGTATGATATAATGATGGCCTTCAAAGAGTGTCGATCATGCAAAGGCATATCTCTTGGGTTAATGGAGTCTGAATATCTTTTGAGGTATATTGGACCAAAGTATTTGATTTGCAACCTAAGTTTATAATAAGGATGTCATCCAATCTTTTTTAGCTCTTTGGAAGGATTGCGTAGCCTTGGATTTCTAACTCGGTGGACTTGGTCTTTGAGAAATTATCTATTACCCTAGTTCAAATCAACAATGCGGGAGGTAGTACAATTCTCGCAAGATCAGTCCACCACGATCATCAAACGTGGGTGGATACGTGTAGCAGGTTGTGGCCTCGTGGAGGTCATGGGTCTAAAGCACATCTTGAAGAGAAAGCATGCCATCACATTGTGAGGTCCTACGTAACAGCCCTCACTTGGAGCTATCGAGTGTGAGGATAGTGAGAACGGGCACCTGTCTTCCCTCTTGTCTTCACCACAGAGCACTGCTGGAGGAGGCACAAGGTTAGAGGAGGGACGCTCACAGGTCGTCATGCTCAAATCAGGGTGATGGACGGACTCCAGGGCGTTGGAGAAGGAGCACGGAGGCCTGCGGAGGTGCCGACGCAACCGTTACTCATTGGAGGTGAGCTGTGCGGCGGTGACGGTGAGGATGACCTGTACGGGCGAGGAGGAGGTCACGTTGCCTACTTGGTCGCAATCGTGTTCAAGCACAAGCGGGCGAGGAGGAGGGTGCATTGCTCGATTGCTTTCCGTTGGGTTCAAGTGCAGCCGAAGCAAGGAATTCACCGGCGTCGAGGCCTGGTGGTCAGCATGGCGGCGCTTGGGAAGAGGCATCGCTCCCCTTGACCCCCGTGGCAGCTACGAATGTTGCCAGTGAGCCGGCTCGAGTAGAGATTTGGAGTCGAGGAGGAGGAACCTCGAGGTCGGAGGCACCAAAGCAGGAAGGTCGAAGATGGAGGTCATAGGAGTTGACAGGGAGCCTAGAGCTCGCTCCGATTCCCCACTGGAACATAGCTTGTGCCGCGATGCCCTTGTGGAACAGAGGACGGCTGGCTCTACGTTTGGGCATCCATCAAGAGAGAAGGTGGAGGAGAGACCGTAAGCCTATTACCACTGGAGACTGGAGCTATGCGGTCGCGATCCCTACGACGAGCTCTGGAGTTGGATCTCACCAGCGGAGACCCAGCCATGGAGGCGGCCGCGTTGCAGATAGCAAGGGAGCCGCGTATCGATCTGAACTGGGAGAAAGAGAGACACAGACCCGGTCCAGGCAAGTAGACCGGACCGGCTCAGGCCATGAGCAGCGCCAGACCTGCAGGGCTACGTGGCAATTCGTGATAGGCCCACAGAGGTAAATGATCCTGTAAATGCTCAATTCTTCAACAAATCATAGAAAATAGCTCCGATGTCCGAAAAATACAAATAAGGTACCAAACTTCTCAGAAAAATGCGTAGAACAACCTGGAACCTTTATATCAGTCTTTTGATGCATTAATAATAGTGATATCATGGAAGATGTGAAATGCTCATTTGATGGATAATAAATATCAAACAGTGGCCTAAAATTATGGAAAAATGTCAGTAACTCAATAATAACGTTTATAATGCATTTTATGTCAGATATGGCCATGGTGATGTACGAAATCATGTAATTTGCTTAATATGGATAATTAGGGCTAATAACCCTAAATAAAATGCAATAAATACATGCATGCTCAATAAATCATGGTAATTACAGAATACCTTCATATCATTAATGTGAGGCTAATATGTAACTCAGATATCAGTTAGATACATGGAATTCATGTTATATGAAGATGACCCGTAATATATGGTTTAAAACCCTAATCTAGGTTAATGATGTAACCTAGGGTTAATTAATGTGCACAAAAATGCTATGGAAGATAATGTTCAGATAATGAGTCATAACCTGGAATATGACATCAGTATGATAATTCTAAGACAATAATGCAAGTAATAATGTATATATCCTAATGAGTTAAGTAAACCCTAATATGGACGCAATTAGGGTTAAGATGAGATGTAAGATGACGAGAATCTGATGATCGTATGTGATCTTATCTTTATCAGGGTTGACCAGGATGTAGTTGACATCAGGGATATGTGTGATGATAGGATGTCTCTTTGGAAGGTACGCCATTACCTCTTACTTGGCTTATTATGCAATATGCTTGTGTTATATGAGTAGTAAAATACTTGGCATATGGTATTGGATGAAATGAATGTTCTTGTATGATATGTTGCCTGATTTTCCATACTTATGGCTATGAACACATCAAACATAATATATTTGTTCCATTATATGAAAGCACTAATTCTCTTTGGTAGCATAGTGCTTGAAAGTGATCATTCTCTTTGGTAGCAGATCACATTGTACAATGATCTAACTCTTTGGTAGTGGATCATAAGGCCTTACATCTCATTCTCTTTGGTAGCAGAGATGATGCATTATTCCCTCAGGTGGCAAATGCATGGATATATAATGGAAAATGTGCTTAAAATATGTGTTCTCTTTTGTTGATGAATATCTTTGTGCAAGTATACGCTTTTCTTATATTCTTCTGTTACTGCCAAGTATTAGTTTTATCTTATTGCCAAGATATGATGAGAGGTATATAAAAGACACGTAGGCGTACTCAGTACAATATTCTTGAATATTGTGCTGACGTGTACCGCATGTAATCTTTTGTTTAGGTTGTGGTTTTGCTTTTGAAGATCCAGGATGTTGAGAGTTGTGTGGCGAGCTGATGTACAGGTGGACCTGTTGTCTTAAGATCCTGTAGTTTAGATGTAGTACATGTATATGTATAAGTTTGCTGTTCAATATGTAATATCAAATGTTGTAACAATTCATGTTGTAATTATATGTTGAATGGTGAATATGTGTTGTGGTTTGTTTATTGTTCATGTATATGTGCTACTGATTGTTTCCTTATGACTTCCTCTGATTTTCTTCTTCTTAGCCTCGTGTGGGATGTTTAAATTGGGATTCTCGCTGAGGTGAGGGTTTCAATTTGGACGTCGCACATCAGATTAAGTTTTAGAAAATCCGGGGACGTCACAGGGGTCGTCCTCCTGTTGCTCCAAGCTCCCTTGGTCGTTTTGGCAAGAAAGAAGTGAAAGGGGTTTCGAAATTACCCTTTCAACTTATGGATAAAGGAGCATATATGCATTTTATTAAAGATTCATTTTAGGAGAGAGAAAGTAGGGATTATCTCCCCCATTTCCTTGCCTCTTTCCCCCTTCCCTTCATTGGTTACGAATCTATCTCCTTTTCTTCTTATTCCTCTCAATTATCCATGATTTAAAGAAAAGCAAATTAAGCACCTCAACCCTTATAATAATAATATCCTAAAGTTAGTGGATAATTCTTTTTCTTTTAATAATGTGAGTGAGTTATCCACTTCCTTTAGATATTTTCGTGCCTTTGAAAGGCACATGGTCGTCCATTATTTTGAAAAATCATCCCTCACCTTTTGATTAAAGGTCTCTTCAATTAATATATTTATTTTTGCATTATTATTGAAGTAAAGTTCCAATTATGCTTAAATCTTGATTATTTTTATATCAAGATTATCTCTCCTCCAAAGTGATTCAAATGAGATGCCCCTCTCATTTTATTTGCTCTACATGATGCCAAGAAACATTAGGGACTATTTTGAAGTGGTAATTTGCATATTGAACTTGGGTTTTGGATAATTTGCACATTACACCAACACTAGGTTTTAATGCACAAACATTGCTTTATCAACTCTTTCTTGGTACTCAGGCTACCACAAGCCATACCTCTGCATCATCTTCATTCTCATGATGCTTTAACACATGAGGAACATCTTATCATGTAACATTTGCAATTTAACCCCTCAACTTGGGTAATTTGCACTTTAGTCCAAAATAGACAAAACATTATTTCAACATTGTTCAAAAAGGACTAAAATTGAAACATAAGTTCCTCTTGAGCCTTAATTACTTTTCAAAAGATAATAACAAGCATATACTTGTCTTTCTTAAACAAAACACCTAGGGTTAAGGCATAACCTAGGTTAGGGATGTTACACAGAATCTATTGGTTTGGGACTGGTTCCCTACATTCAAACCGAAGGTAGAAGCACCTGCACACATTGTTACTTGGGCACGAATCCTAAACTTGCCCCTCCATCTGTATGTTTCTACCATCTTCGACTTCATTGGTATGACACTGGGAAAATTGATCAAGGTTGATGTACACACGTCTAACCTCTCTCGCAGCAAGTTCATGAGATTAGATCTTGAGATCGACACCACGAGGCCATTCATCCCATTCATCCTCATCAATGAGGTGGAGTATGTTATTGAGTATGAGGGTTTCCCTTGGGTGTGTGCAAAATGCGGGGAGGAAGGCTATATATCAAAGGACTGTAAATATGAGGAAACAACAGAGCAGGCACAGAGAACTGAAGATGAACAACAAGACAACAGGAGATCGTCGGATCACATTCAGGACACTCAACAATGGCAAACACAGAAGAAAAAGGGCGGAAGGAAACTAAGAACGACCCTGTTGGACAACACAGTAGAAACAAACTCTGAAGATGCAAACCTCTTTTCCACGCTAGGCGAGGAAGATAACACAAACTCAAATCTGAAGGAGAATAATATAAAAACCTAGGCAGGAAGCAGCCAAAGTATTAGACGCAACACCAAAGTTTGGAAGAAGAAAGTGGAAAATGTCTCAACCAAAGCACGGGAGGCCCTGGAGAATATTACCAACATGCAGGTGGACACCTTGGCAAACAAGGAGAGTCATGAAGCCGTGAACCCTGGCGTGGATGAGGTTGTGGAGGTAATCAATGTCGAACCGGTGGATAATCCTGTTGTTACAGGCGAGAGCCTACAAAAGCAATCAGAGGAAGTCTTACCATCCAAGATTGCGGAGGTTAAAAATGCGATAGCAACCTTACACATAACTGATGGTCGTAGAACTAGAGGCAATGCGACCAAAATGAAGAGGAAGGGAAGGATACGACACACTCCTCTAAAAGAGAACCCACGAAGGAGCAGCAAAAACTTGCAGCAGGGGGTTCCTGAACCGGAGAAAGAGATATGCCTGGAAGAGGAGGAGGTACAGATGGCTGAGGGAGATAAAGATCAAAACAAGGAAAATCAAGAACCTCAGAACAACGCCCAAACTAGACAGTACAGCGATCAAAGCTTATCTTAATGTTTGACATTCTGTGTTGGACTATAAGAGGAATAGCTAAAGAAGAAAGCAAAAGGGCTCTTAAGGAACACATCCAATAACACAAGCCCAAGGTTATTGGAATTCTGGAACCCTGGATCAGCGGAGACAAAGCTACTAGTACCATCAAGCACCTCAGTTTCTCCAACTCTTTTAGAGTGGAGGCTCATAGCTTCTTAGGCAGCATATGGGTATGCTGGAACAACCATGACTGCAACATCGAGATAGTTAATTATCACAGACAGTTCGTAACCTGCTGCCTAAACAAGGAGACCTTGATCACCTTCATCTATGCTAGCCCACATATCACTACTAGAAAACTCCTATGGAAAAACCTTATTAAGATGGGGAACAAATTCGACTTACCATGGGTAGCCCTTGGCGATTTTAATACTACTATGAACCTAGAGGAAAGAAGTGGGTCTAACCACTATAACTATAATGGGGGCAAGGGTGTTTCACGAGACCTTGCTGGAAGCTGGTCTAACAGATCTGGGGTTCTCGAGACCCAGGTTCACATTCAAAAGAGGAGTCCTACAACAACGCCTTGATAGAGAGGTGGCTAATGATGTTTTTATTCGAAGGCACTCCCAATTTTCAGTCGTTCATCTACCCCAGGTGCCATATGATCATAGCCCCATCCTTATAAAATTAGAAGGGTCACCATAAATGCTTCATTGCTAGAGCTGCATGGTCATCTGATAAGAAAGTCAAATCCTTACTGCAAGCAATTTGGCAAGGCAACAATGATTTCAATACCTCCCTAATGTGCGCGAAAGAGGAGATCCTCTGCTGGGATCGTACTGAAATGGAGAATCAGAGGAAGAAGAAATCCCGTCTTATTAGAAACATTAGTAACCTTGAAAAAGAGCTCGCCGACGCATACAATCCCATTACTGATGACATTTACATATCTATGCAGACTGAACTGAATGAAATTCTAAAATTAGAAGAGGAAGAGCTTAAGAAAAGAAGTCACTTGAACTGGTTAAAGAACGTGGATGTGAATACCAAGTTCTATCACGCTTACATTAACCAACGGAAGAGATACAACTCCATTGCCAAACTCAAGAATGCCGATGACACATGGGTTTCCACTGAAACTGATCTTTAGAAATTGGTTCATGATCACTTGCAACAACTACTTACGGAGATAGATTTCAGATGCAACAACCGCATTACGGAGATCCCATGCCGGTTTACACGCCTCGACGAAGGCCAGAAGAATTGGGTAGGAACCAAACTGAGTGAAGCCGAAATTCTTAACATTCTTAAGGACATGAATCCTTACAAGGCAGCTGGGCCTGACGGAATTACTGGTTTGTTTATCTTGAAAAATTGGCCGATTATCAAGAGCTCAGTGATGAACACCTTGAACAAAGTACTAGCAGGGAGAACGTTTGTGCAACTCTACAATTGTGTTGATCCCTAAAGTCCCTAGTCCCGAATCATGTGAGCAATTACACCCAATTTCTTTAAATAACATCTATCTGAAATTAGCATCCAAAATCATAGTGGAACGTCTCAAAGAATTTATGCAGATGTGGATTGGACCATCCCAAAGCAGTTTTGTACCTGGTCAGCGGATCACTGATAATATAGCAATGATCCAAGAGGTCATCCATACAATGAAGAAGAAGAAGGGGGCCAAATACATGGTGATTAAAATTGATTTATCTAAGGCCTACGATAGGCTATCTTGGGAATTTATTTCTGACACTTTGCAGAAACTTGCTCTTCCTCCAAACATTGCAAGGTATATTATGAATTCGATAAAAACTGGTGAATGTTCGGTCCTATGGAATGACAATCTTACAAAGGCTTTGAAAGCGAGTAGGGGTCTATGCCAGGGAGACCCCCTCTCACCATATATGTTTGTGCTGTGCATCAAGCGTCTGAGTCAAATGATCAAACAACTTGTCGGCAGTAAGAAATGGAAGCCTGTATCCATTGGGAGAAGTGGATTGAAGCTATCCCATTTATGCGTTGCGGATGATCTCATCCTGTTTAGCAAGGCATCGAGCAAGCAGATGAGAGTCATCAAACAATGCTTCAAAATCTTTGGGGAGGCATCGGGCCAGTCTATATCCATTAAGAAGACACATTTTCTTCTCTGCTAGTGTACCCAGATGTACAAGACAAAAGGTGATCAGAATTGGTTTGTTCAAAGAAAAAACTGATCTCGGAAGATATCTTGGTGTTCCCATCATCCATTCGACAGTCAACAAATGAACATATGCCGACATTCTGAATCGAGTAGACAGTGAGATCAACAGTTGGGCAGCAAGAAGTCTCTCCTTTGTAGGCCGATGTTCCCTAGTGAAGGCCACACTCACATCCATCCCCACATACACTATGCAGATTGCACACCTTCCTTTGTGACTCTGTGATCGGATCGACGGAAGCATTAGGAAATTCATATGGGGCGGAAGTCAAAATGTGCACCCTATACCACTTCTAGCTTGGAACAAAGTGACATGTGGGAAGGCAGATGGAGGGTTGGGCATACGAACCATGAGGGAATGTAATTTAGCCCTTTCAAGGAAAAATGCATGGGAAGTATATGTGGAAAGAGACACTACGTGGTGTAGATACATTAGATCCAAATATGATCAATACACAAGCGACAACCTTCCCAATGTATCCAGATTGGAGAAGGCTATGCTCAAAGGAAAGACCTTCATCGAGGAGAACACCTACAAGGAGGTGTTGAATGGCATGGAAATGAACTTCTGGAAAGATTGCTGGTGTTCTGAGGAGAACAAATTAGAAGATCTGGCTTTCCGTCCCATTCCAGTAGAGATCGTGGACCTACAAGTTGCCAACATCAGCCTGGGTAATGGAGACTGGGACATGATTTTTATGGAGCATTGGCTTCCCAACGATGGGGTAGACATGGTCACGACTGTCGCAACACCCGTACCACAGGAGGGCAAGGATGCCTTGGTGTGGAGGGCCACCATGGACGGGTTGTATTCAACCAAATCTGCCTATAAGATTTTGAGACGACCACGTGATCTGCGAACAGAAGGTGAGTGGGAAACATTATGGAAATCGAGGGTGGTGGCAAAGATCAAACATTTCATGTGGTTGCTGATGCATGGAGCTATTCTCACTAATCAAAAGCGAGTGCAGTGCCATATGTCCACTGATGCAAGATGTGCACGCTGTCAGGAGTATGAGGAGACTAATATTCACGCCATTCGTGACTGCAAACTATCAAGACCTATTTGGGAAACACTATTTAGGGGGGATCATCCCCCCTCCTTCTTCACGACCGATACTAGTCCATGGATCAATCAAGGGCTACGGCTAGCAGGGGACAAACATACCTCATTTATGATCACCTGCTGGCACATTTGACACTGTAGGAACCAACACATATTTGAGAAGATCATCAAACCTACTGAACATATCTGCCGATTCATCCATTCGGAGGTTGCTGCTATGGTGAGAGCCTGGCAGAAAAAGGAAGCTGACTTGGCTGGACAATCCCTCGAGACAACTGATGCTAGCTGGAGAAAGCTGAATGCTGGGAGACTAAAAATGAATGTAGATGTAGCTATCCTCAGACGGAAAAGTGCAGCAACGATGATAGTAAGGAACGATGCAGGTGTTTGGAGGTGGGGTTTTGGCACGCTGTCATCCAACGTCCAATCATGACTACATGGTGAGTTGCTGGCCTTGTTCTATGCATTGCAGAAGGCAGATGAGCTGATGTAGGAAGAGCTGGATATAGAGTCCGACTGTAAGTTGGCGATCACTGCAGTTATGAGACAATCTGTTGAGCACCCTAGGCATATGCGGATCATTCATGGTTGTCAACAGATCCTGGCCAGACATGGTCAATGGAACCTGTCCCATATTCAGAGAACTTGTAACAAAGTTGTGGATGGTCTAGAAAAGTACCACATCAGAAATAAATAAGGGCCTTTTCACTACATTAGACCACCCGAGGTGATCCTCACTTGGCTAGAAAAAGATAAATGTAATGGTAGTAGTACTACCATGTTTTCTTCGCACTTAGCTCCTTATATGCTTAATTCGTTAAATTTTCCTACACGAGGAGAGCGGGATGAATAAGAAGAGATCCTAACTTGTCTAAAAAAAACTCAACCCTAATGTGTTCCAAGAAAGTAGTAGATGGTGTTATTCACGTTTGGTGGTTGGATATTAATATGAAAACCCTGATCGGCTATGTATGTGAAACCCTAACCTAATTCTAGGGTGTGCTATGCTTGTTGATTTTTCCATGATGTATGGCATGTGATTATATTTTCTTTCTCCTACTTGTATTAATCTAACCTTACACGTTGAATGAATGTCATAGCTTGTGAATGCTATGGTGGTAATCATACGACATAGGGTGATGACTATGAGCTTGATGAGGCATGTTGATGTGATGGGTCTCATGACCTGATTGAAGCTTAATGCCTAGTGTGAGGTGTTATCCTCCAGTGTTGTGATGAGGGATTGATATCCTATAATAGAGAAATTGTGATGATAGCCTTCTATGGTTGTATGCCATGTTGATAGCCTCGAATGGAAGTGACATCAAGTGATAGTGTGATAAAATTTGTATCTTATACATTTTATATCTTCTGGAGTTGTATCATGCCCTTATCTTTGAAGAGTTTATTTAGGGTTTATATGTTGTAACTTGATTGATGCTAAAAGACACTCAATTGGCTTAACTAATCAAGTGAAACCCTAATCATGTAGTAGCCCTATGCCATAGATCCATATTCAACGTCAATACTTTGCTGGATGGTGAAATGGGTAATTCCCAAGGGAAACTAAGAGTGCATACTATTGATATGTGAGGTGTAAGTGACTACATGTCCTTGACATATTGATCGCAAGTGTTTTGAGAATGACCACAGTCAGGTCTCAGTGATGTGCATGTGATATGATGTGATAGGGGACAACTGTGGTTTTACCTCTATAATTGGGTTATATACCCTGGTTTCTAGCTCTGTGACCTGTACCAAGGCGGGCTAGGTGTTTTACATGCCCATAGCCTTGACTATGAGTTGTTGTATTTACAAGACTATAGCTTTGACTATAAGTTGTTGTCTTTGCAGTTTGACTATATGTCATTGCGGTGCATAATCGAACTGACTGAGTAGTACATGAGAAGATCATGGATTTCATCTCTTTTGTTGATCTTGTATGACATCGATTTTAACTTTGAAGTGGTCGTTGGATTTGGGGGGTATGACTCAAATCCTTAGGGAATAATAAAGATGTAATACAACCGTGCAATATATTTGCTTAGGGTCAAATACAATTCACATTGGATGATCCCTTGCCTTATATTTGTACTTATTTCTGGAATTATAATGCGATAAGAGAAATCAACTGTTATACATGTTCTTCATATTCCTTCTAAAAGTTTGAATTTTTCTACTAGTTAGTGATGGCTGCCTAAATTGCTTAATATGTATTATCAATTTAATACATATTGTTTAGTTGAATGTGCCTAACTTGATAATCATGATATCCATATGCTTTAGTTTACATGTGCTTATAATAGATGTTGGCGAATTGTTATATCGCTCACTAGGATGTTTGGTCTCGACCTGTGGGTTTTCCACATCTTTTAGGTGGTCGAGCACGAAGAGGTAGAGATTGTGATGTTGAGGTTGAGCAACAAGAGGAGCAGTAGCTGTATAAATGTTGGAAATGTTGCTAGTGTTTTGTAATAGAGTCCTATGTGTTGTCCCTGCACTCTCAAGTCCTTGGGGGTGTTTTGTAGATGTTGTATATCAAGATGATGTTTTGGAAGTACACCTTTATTGTATAGATGTGGTATGTATGTATGTGAACATGCAACCTCTTATAACAAGTTGTGGCCAGTGAGCCAATAAATACTGATATATGTATAATCTTTTGGCATGAGATACGATACAAGTGGCTTTATGTGAACCTAGATGTGATAAGTTTTGACTTATGTGCCTATATGAAATTGGTTTTAATTTCCCATGTTATTTTGGTAATTTGATTGATTGGTATTGTTTCTGCTCCTTGTTTTGAGTAATCTAACTTCGTGACGCGTTGGGGCTCCACAATACTTATCAAGGGGAGAGGTTGTAGCCACTGATACATAGTAATCTAGGGTTGGAGAAAATTTTATCTTCATTTTCAGACTTATAAAAGAACTTTCATGTTTAGTACTCTAGAAATGAAGAAAATTACATACTATATAGATTATTGGTAGTAAGTACACTTTTGTAATAACATTTATTTTGAGACTTGAATGAGATTAGAACTTTAGACTATACTTAATCAAAGTGTGATTGGTCTAATCTATATGTTATAAGTGGTTACTGATTAATGTGACATGACAAAGTGGAAGCCCTAATTTGAAAAATAAATACGAAATACTACAAAATAAGACCATGCATAAGTAGAAATCATGAAGATGTCTCTAATATATTTGAATTAGATTTATGTATCTTGGGTCTAGTTTTAAATATGTCTAAGTGATTGAAACAAACTAGAGCATGTTTCATTCTAGGATGGTTGCTTAGTCAGTTAACTGACTCTCAAACAACCAACTAAGGTGGTAATGAAGGGGATATTATGGTTTTCAGTAGAGAGTTGATTTTTAATGATGTTTGAATTAGGTCAACTTTGGTCAATGACTTAACATTTACTCGATCACCAAATGTTCATGTTTTTAAAGAACTAACAATCCATAAGAGGTTAACTAATGTTGACCAATAGTAAGTACGTGGCCTCTGTTGGTTATATGCCCTAAGAGGCCATCATGTGATGATTGTAATAGGGATACTTAATACTTGATTTTATAATTAATTAGAGTAATTGACACTTATTATGTTTGTTTCAATATTGATATAATGAATAAATCTAATAATGTCCCAATAATGTTTTAACTGGATGACACGTGGTTTGGATTGAGGACATGAACATGAGATCATATGCATAATAAGAGTACTTAATCTTGTTACGTCCCTAGTCAATTATTATTGTGGGTAGTACATGGCAACAATATTACACAAAACTACCATGTATGATGAGTGATGACTATGTCTCTTTACTCATGATATTGGATATCAACTCAAATGCATGAGTACTTGTTAGTTGATAAGTTATACTGGATAGACCCACCTTGAGATTGACATATGAAAGTCATGTAATGACA
The DNA here is from genome assembly GCA_963693085.1 of Alisma plantago-aquatica. NCBI lineage: Eukaryota > Viridiplantae > Streptophyta > Magnoliopsida > Alismatales > Alismataceae > Alisma > Alisma plantago-aquatica. The sequence continues at coordinate 711,800,840 of OY856411.1, read as the reverse complement.
TTTTAGAGTCATATCTCAATGTGACAATGGTGAATATGATCCTTAGACCTGAAGTCACTACTATTTGGAATTGTGGAGGTGGAAAGCATAGTGGAAACAACAAAAAAATTCTCCATGTATCCTACAAATACCTCTCATCAATAACAATATATTCAGAAAGAGGGTACACGAGGTATACCTTGTCGTAGAGCAAGTCCAGCAACATCCTCCTTGTACAGTGGTGTGTGGCATTCCTCCTGTACACAGAAAATTCTCAAAGATATCCTTTGAATGTAGTTGCTTGGTGCCTACGTCTCTACGTATTCCATGTGGATGGACTAGAACTCCTCATCGCGCTGCCTGAGCTGACTGGGAAGGAGTATCCTTTTCTTGGTGATGTGCTAGCATTGCAGACACTCTCCTTCCCTCTCTATTGGGGACAATGATGGCTATGGTTCACATACAAGAGTGTGTCTAATGATCTGACCTTCATGCCCCTCTAAATAGGAGAGCAAAAGAAGTAGGGTTTCTCAAAAACCCTGGGAAATGAAAGGCTGCAGATGCATTTAAAACAAGCCATTGGTAGACTGTCAAATAGGCAATTAGAATATTATAGAATCATGTTGTTAATTAATTAATCAATGAATCATATTAATTGATTTATCAATTTTCCATCACTTGACTATCAACTCTATCCGACCGCTCATTGTTAACATGTCAACTTATAATTTGGATAGAATCAATTGGATTACACCTTTTAACCAATTATTGTGTATTATATTCTAATATTATTCTAGTCGATCATCTAATTATTTTAGTAACCAATTTGACTTGGAACCTTTCCAATCATGTCCACAATTATACTCCTATTCAAGTGCATCCTATGCATGTGACTCTATAGGCTCCAAATTACGTTGGTAGTGATGTTCATAATCAAATTTTGACTTCAAAAGTAATGAATGGTATCTGGAAAGACTTCATTCCTATCCAAGTAATTGGAGAAGTTGGACAACAACTTAACCTAGTATTGTGACCAGTGTTATAGTGATTGTACAATCCCTTTGTCTTTGATATTGAGATGAATCTGAGGCATGAAAACAACATCCTCTTAATATTCAATCTTTGTTCCTTGATCTAGAGTAGACTATTTGATATACACATGAGCTCAATATCATATAGTGACTCACATGAGCATGGCCATGCATTTTTTAGTCTCACTAATCAAGTGGTCGGGATATCACTCCAATGGGAGGGACATCCATCTATGTCACTCACAATAGTCTACACGTGTCACAATGAACCTACACACTACATGTATAATAACCCTTTTCAAGGCCACATTAAGTAGTGTTGTCTAACGAAAGACACCAAGATGGTTAGACACTCGATTTGTTAGAGAGAGGTCCCAGGATCGAGCCCAGGCCACAGGATGAATAGAATGGCCAAATTTTTTTATAAAAAAAAGTAGTGTTAAAGGACATTGAATAGTTGAAAATCATTGGAGTGACTTTAGGTCTAAGGAACATAATCACCACTGTCACTTTGAGATATGATTCTGACCTCCATTATTCAATTCCATTAAAGTGGGTCTATCCAGTACACTTATTCATAAAAAGTACCTATGTGTTTTATTTGATATCCAATATCATGACTAATGAGACGTAGTCATCAATCAATATACATACCAGTGTTGATGTATTATTGTTGTCCTAATTTATACAATAATATCTGGCTAGGGACTCAAACAAGAATGAATACTCTTAACAAACACATGATATCATATTCAGGCCCTCAACCTAAATTCATATGTTATTGAGTCATACATTCCTAGGAAATTATTATATTTATTCATTATTGCATATTGAAACAAATATCATAATCAGAATTGCCTTTATTAATAATCAAATTAATTACAAGATGTGTCATTACAATCATCATATGATTGGCACTCAGGGCATATCACCAACAACTACAATAATCACATGTTGTTTGTGTGCTTTGACACTAGCCCAACATGTTATGAAATACAAGTGGTAAAATTCCTGGTGTTGGGTACATTCTAAGACATAGGGATCATTGTAAGTGATGTAGATGGAATTTGTCCCTCCTCTAAGAATAATATCATGTCCACTTGAAACGCGAGACTAAAATGCATGGCCATGCTTCAATATATATATTGAGCTCACAATATATCAAAAAAACTTCTCTAATTAAAGGAACATAGATTGAATGTTAACAAGATGACACTCTATGACTCAAGTTTAATTTAGATATCTATGAGAAAGGGACTATATGGTCAGGGAAACATTAGTCACTTTAAATGTTGTAGTTGTTATCCAACTCATTCTTATTACTTGTGTGGCAATAATGTGTGATTAGATACCAATTTTTTCTTGTGTTGTTTTGAACATCACTACCAACATAATTGGGAACCTATTGGATCACGCACATAAGTATGCATAAGGGAATTCAAGTTCACAATCAAACACATAATTAGATGGTTCTAAATCATAAATATGCTGATTTACAATCTAATTGACGACCATAATGTCTGATTGGACAATTGGATAGGATGGTTCAATAGATCATTTGATTGTCAATTGGTTGTCTGAGTTTTCTACTAGACTAACTTGATCAAATGATTAGCCAACCTAATTGTCCGATCAGGATGCAATAGGGAAAGTATCAAATTTGAAAGAATTTCAAATATAGATCTAAACTGACCCAAATAGTTGATTAACTATCCTGATCAGATGATCACATTGCCTTTGGACCCTGATTAGATGATCAGGTTATGTGACTGAGTAATCAGAATTCATGTCCAAGTTTTCTAGTATTGGACAATTTTTGAGATTGCGATTAGGTAAGGGATTGAAACTAGGTTTTCCAAGCCCATGAATCTCCTATATAAGCGGGCACATACCAAAGGGTTAGACACATCATTGAGATATCTTTGAGATAACTTGTAAGACAAGTTGGACATTAAACTCTCTCTTGGAGAGCAAAAGTAACCCAAAGGACTGCTGCCCAATATAGGAGAAGAAAGGGACTTTCAGGACAACAAGCATGTTGAAAACTCTTATTCCCCTTCAACTTGGCGACCAAGGTGGTGCACCACATTCTCTCTCATCTGCATGGATGAAGTAGAGACTGAAAAACACATGTAGAGGCTTGTAGAAGCTATTCCAGAAGATGACAACAAGGTGTTGTGAAGAAGATAGCCATACAACAACTTGGTGGCCAAATATGAATCTTTTTCTTATCTATTTGGATTTCTTAGTGTTTGATTTGGATTTGGATCCGATAGATTGAGTTCTTCGCCAAAAAAGACATGTTTTGTTGTTGGAAAAATAGTGTGTGCAACGTCATAACGTTCATTTCTTATTATGTATTTTGTTCATTGATGTTTTATAGCTGCAACAAATCTGACAACTAGGGTATAAAGGGAAGATTTTTATTGTTGTTGCACTGCACCCCCTTCCTAAAAACCCAACAACCTCTACCGTCAGAGGGTTTTTTCTAGCCTTATTCAACCAACTAAGAGGCCATAAACAATGATGTTTCGATCAATTACAAAAGAATAGATGATATTTGACTTAAAATCTAAATATAAAATGGATCAGTAAGTCCACTTTAACCTATTATGACACATATGAACCTTAGAAACATACTATGATGATTATAGAGGAAAATTTGGAAGAAAAAGAGAGAACCAAAGAAGAACCAATGGGAAATGGTAAAATCCAAGTAACTCAATCGAGGGTAGGTATGTTACTTATTCTCTCTAGTAGATTCACATGTGGGATCATCCAAAATGATCTGATTATGTTATCTCTTATTTCCCCTCTCATCTCCATCTCCATTGGAGGGTCTAACCTATGAATCTGAATGTAAGAGTAGGAATGTGTGGAGCTAAATTTGGGGATTTACTCCTCAATTTGAATAAGATAATTGTAATCCAATTCCAATTGGGTTTTTACATACGTGATGAGCATGGATATATACTAAATAAGAGATAGTCAAAATGAAAAACCTAAAAGTAATTTTACATCATTCTTCATATATTCATGTCTAGAGCTAAACTAAGTTAGTTTGTGATAGCTCTATATCACATTGATTCAAATGACAAAAATTGGATGCAATATGATCATTTTTATTATTAGTATGGATTTTGACCATTCTTAAGAGATTGTGATATTCTAAGCCAAAAGAATACCTATGTTTTCCCTAACTTCTTGAAAAGGAAATTTATATTTATTATAAGTTATGAAATGATTAGTTCATTATAAATATGAATTTAAGTTGATTGGTCTTTTATATGATGATTGAATTATACAAATTTTAATGTATGATATATTATAGGGAGAAGTCTATGATGTGTATAGGGGATGAAAAAATTTTACACAAGTAAATTGGATTTTTCTTTGGATCTTGAATACAAACTAAGAACATGATAATTACCATTTCAAATGGTGTGTTCTTTTTTTGTTAACGAGGAACCCCTCCCGAGCAAGGCCACTATTGGACCTGACCCAACCAAGAGTAAACTCTGAGACCATTCGTGTCATGGGGGGAGAACACAGAGCACCCAATCAAATACTACCCACTATTGCACCACAACGGGCACCCAATGTTAAAACTGGATCCCTTCATTGGGGATTGTAGAATCACACCACTGGGCTACCCATCGACCACTTCATATTGTTTATCCAATTTTTGAATTAGATATTATATATTGTAAAATAAAATATCCTATATGTTCTTAGTGGAAATACCTTTCTTAAAAAGACTCCCTATTGACCTTTGAAAGATAAGTAGACAGGTAATGTAATATGATTAAATGTTGGTTTAGGTAAATGAAAATGTCTAATTAGAGTAACAAGAAAAAACGTATAAAGATTAGATACAAAATTCCATGAATACCATGGAGTTTGATGTATGGATCTATGCTACAATGGAGGAAATGACAACCACAAACAAAGTCCATATTGTACGTAGTTGGATCCCGCTAGAGGGTAGGGTAGTTAAGTCCAGTGTCGATGACTTTTCGAAATTTAGTATGAAATGAAACAATATATGAAAGTTATCTAACAATAACTGTAGCATACCGGTGGTTCCAGGTTTACAAAGAGTTTCTTATTCCACATAGTGAGACTTCTTTAAATGAGACTTTGGGGTGTGTAGTAAAGGCCAGAGAGCCAATACCATCTGTATGTGTACACAGAGACAAAGTACCCATTCAAAATTAACAAACCAATTTTTTATTCACTAAGGCCAAACATTGAGAGATACATTGTACGATAGAGAGTTAATGTGGAAAATTCTTAGGATTGAGGGTCAACTCCTAGACTCATACGGGAAGATCACAATCTAGTTGCAATGGTTTCATATATTAAGGAAATCTTTCAGGCACATAATAACTGAAATAAAAAGTGCAATAGTAATAATTGATTTTAAAGTAGATATCATCGAATTTTATTTGAGAAATGTTATTGCTTACAACTGATGCATACACTATTTATTTACAAGAAAATTACATTTTTTCTTGTTTACCTTCCTAAGAAAATCATTCAAGGGAGTTGTCCCAACAATCACACAAATAGAAATGAAATGTAAAATGATGAAGCTTGGAGTTGCCACCCATTTTATATGTAAGATAAAGGAAATGGAGTAACATGTTTAAATCAGTGGAAAACACAAGGAAACCCATATTCAACTCTACTCATAGGAGGATAAAGAAGTTGGAAAGCATGATAAAATACTAAATTTGATGATCTTGGTATGAGCGGTGAAGGTGTTATGACCCCCACATATGCCGATATCCTAGTATTGAATCCTTTTTGATAATCTCGAGTTAGTTTCATGTTTAATGAAAGAAACAAAAATGACAAAAAAATGAATTTTAAGAAAGGAATTTTTGGTTGACAGATTTATGGGGATGAAGACAACTATGACCTTTCATCATTGCACCAAAGATTCTAGTTTTTAGATGTGGGGAACTAATTGTTGTACGATCTCCATGATAGAGAGTCATCTTTGGTGGTTTGCATCTATGCATAGGAAAATAGAGGAGATTCTTGAGAAAAGTGGTCTAATTAGGAGAAAGATTCAATTCTATTTGAAATAAGCAAACCAAATAGAACATTTGAACATGGAAGATCTGAATTATGAGAAGTTCAAGTAGGTACCTACAAGCATGTAGAAGGTCAATTATGAGCAATTCAAAGTACCATTATATGGATTAACAATGTAAAGAAATGACCATTCTAGATAAAAGATCATCTAGTCACTCAAATGACTAAGCAATAAAGAGGGAGGTAGTTCACTCTTTGGCTTTAGGAGAGTCTGTTGGATCTAGGGATCTAGAGGGGGGGGGGTTGAATAGAGCTTCAAATTCTCATAAGATAAATTAGACCTTCAAATTATATCAATCAAAACCAATAGCTCAAAGACAATTTGAATTCCTAACTAAACAAGCATAGCAAGGATGAGAGAAATTGAAACAAGCACTTGGACAAGGTGGTTTAGAGTGGTTCCACTCTCCAAACTAGGAGAGAGTCAATCCACTACCTAGAGAGGTCAACCTCTAGGACTTTGCAATTTGTGTATACTTATATTCCATCGATAAGATATACAAGGAGATCACCAACATACAAGGACTTACCTATTAAAGACAAGAGTCTTCCACCTACACAAGGACTTACCCACTTGATCAAGATGTTTTTATCCTTAAGTAAGGACTTACCCACACTTGCATCAAGTCTTTGGCCTTGAAGGAATTTGCCCACTCTTCTTGAATCTTGGACTTGCCATTCTCATTCAGCTGGAGAAGATCTTCACCTCTTCTTCAACCTTGAAGAAGAATAGTAACAGCTTCACCTTCACTCTGAGTAGCTTGCTTAACCTTTTCTTCTTTGTGAAAAGGGGTAGGGAAGATGGAATGGAATGATAGATTTACAAGCACAAGGAAGTATCTCTCTTAAAACTGTCCTAACTCACTCATAATCACAAAATGCTTTGTAAATGAGAGAGATAAAGGGTCTCAAGGAGTTGCAACACACTCAACTATAGCAAAGATTTAGAATAGAATGAATGAGAAAACTTGGAATGAACTCCAAGGGGTCTTATTTATAGCTGGGGGTGTTCCCTTGAGTGCGGATCACTTAAGGATGGAATATAGCCATTTAACAACTTGCAACAGATCTATTTTCACTCACAACAACTCTCCAACAGTTATAATCACTTTCTGCATTTTCCTTATAATACATTCAACTGAGTTCTTATAAAGGTAACTCGACCGATCCACTAAGTGACAAATCCAATTTTCAAACTATTAGTCGAGTTTGTTCTGGGAAACTCACCCGATGAGCTAAAATCAGTTTTTTTCAGTGAGCCAGTTGGTAGAGTTCTATGCATGTGCAACTTGACTAATTGGTCTCTCTAGAAAATCCATCATTGGACCGGTTGAGTTTCCAACTCGACTGATAAACATCCCATGAAAAATTTTCTAAATCGACATTTGAGTGATCAAATGTTGAAATTAAGTGTCCCCAATTTCTTCTCATCTTAATTACAAGTCATATCATCAATACAAGTGATTACAAAAATCATCTAAGGTCATTTGAAGTGATTTTATAAATTGCACACTTGCATTGCTTTTGACTTGAATTTGAACAAGCTAGGGCTTGTGTAAATTTTCTTTGGTAACCCAGGAGACTCATAAGGCTTGTACTGAGCCCAACCTGGGGAGCTCAGCCCCATCCCGTAAGGAGCATAGCTCATTAAGTCGCGCATAGGCTGGTTGATCTATGGGAGAAACAATTCCGAACAACACCGCCAGGGCTTGTGTAAATTGATCCTTTTTATGTACCTAAAGCCTGAAATCAATCTTTAACAAACATGTTAGATACATAGGAATGGAATGGTTAAGTCATTATCAAAATATGGGCAATGTATAAATCTCAAGTCAACATTCTCCCCCTTTTTGACAATGACACCATTCCTCAATCATATTGAAAATGATATGTAAAGGTTTACCTTTGCCTTGTGATTGCAAGGGGATTTAAGATTTGAACAATGTGAATTGCTCCCCCTAAATCTATGCTTACTCTTACCTTCATAATTATTCTATCTACACAAAGCAAAATGACATATATATACTATATGGTCCTATAGCAAGTCACATGATAAAGCAAGTAATGAACAAGAAAAGGATCACATAGGAAAATAAAACCAATATGGCTGAGCTTCAAAACATTGAACTTCTCTCCCCCTTTTGACATTATCAAAAAGGTAGGGGGTAGAAGAGCACAAAAATGGTCTTCTCTAAGCACAACCAAACATCATCCACAACATGCAATCTCAAAGCATACACCAAACGGAGATGAGAGAAACAAACAATCTAAGTCATAACCAAAATATGGTAAACATGGCACCAACTCATGAGATATAGTAAATCAAAGAGTAAGTGTACAAAGGATTAAGAGTAAAACCCAAAAAGCATCTTCTAAAAAAACAAATACAAGCTAAAACAATGAGAACTAGATGATAAAATAGTACAACTCAGAAAGGGTGCCCAAATGTTTGTAATACAAAATAGCCTAGAAAGATATATATGATCAACATCTAGAATAAAAACTAGAAAAACTAAACATCTAGGTCATCTATGTCCATCAACAACATCATCAACATCAAAAGCTTTGGGCTCATAGTCGTCATCTATGTCCATCAACAACATCATCAACATCAAAAGCTTTGGGCTCATAGTCGTCATCCCCATTTGAAGGTGCAACAGAGACATCAATGTCATCATCACCAGAGTCACCAACAGAGCCATCATCAGAAGCATCACCATCATCCTCATCAACCTCCTCGTCAGCAACAACAACCTCATCAACCTAGTTTGGAATCTCTTTGTCAATAAGAGAACCAAAACCTCATCCTAGTCAACATGCATTATGCTCATCCCAAGACATGCCAAGAGCATGGAGCTCATTGGCCTGTGGAAAGGTAGGAGGAGAAGAACCAAGACTGGAAAGCATGGTGGCCAAGTGGCTAGCTATCAGAGGCATCACACCTGGCGTAGATCCACCAACAACAGAGGGTGTAGCAGTAGAAGCAACAGGTGGAGGGGCAGGGTAAAAGTGATCATATGCAAAGGATGCATAGTCACCTCCTGGGTAGGGCTGGTAGGTAGGGTAGGGATGTGCACATGACAGGTTCATGTTGGACATAATGGCATAGAGGTCCTGATGCAGGTGCTCTTGAACTTGAAGGTTGTATGCATGTCGATGCATCATGTAGCCCATAAGGGTTTCATTGGATACATGGAACAAGGCACGGGCATGTCGGGTAGACTGAGGTGGTGGAGGTTCTCGGGTAGAGGTAGAAGTAGAGGCACCATGTGTGGTAGAGGATGGGATAGGCACAAATTTCTGAAGTGTGGTCTCACTGATGCAAACTCCTTTCTGAGTTGGTTTGTAGTGCATGTCATGGAAAAGAGATTTGTCAGTGATAAGCTGGAAAAGACCACATATCAGGGCTGGGTAGGGTGGGTGGGTGCCACGGGTGTTCTTTCTTGAGTCAAAGCAAGTCATATGGTGGAGAACGTATCTCACCCAGTTGACTCCTATGTTCTTCAAAAGACAGTACATAATTATCGTAGTGTTCTCTAAAATTTCAGTCTGCTTTTTCTTTGGATGAATATTGCAGTTAACAACTAGGACAAGTATGTGATTCTTGAGATCTAAGGCGGAGGAGGGAAGGGTAGACTTCTTCCTATATGGGAATTGAGGATTCTTCAAGAATTTATGAATATCTGGGAGAGTGAGAGCATATTTCTTGTAGAAGGCCTCAGGCTCAACTAGGTCAAAATACTCAGGATAGTCCTTACATCAGGTGTCAGTCACTTCAGTACCCGAAAAGAAGATGTTCAAGGTATCCTCAGAGACTTGAAATTTCTTCCCGATGAGCATTGAAGTGAGGACTACTTGAGTATTAGGTGGGGGTACGAGAGTGTCGTAATTCCAATGCAAATTTGCATAGAATTTGTGAATGGGTTTGGTACTTGTGATGGAATTGTTATAGCATGCACATTCAACACTCAAGGCTGAGAGGTGGTGGTTGTACAACAACTCGACTAGTTGATCAATTACCTCTTGTCTTCATAGGTGTGGCTCAAATAAGGCACAAAATAGAAAGGGGTTCCTAGGAAGGAGCTCCTTGTACCTATTAAGAGCCTCATTTGAGACAAAGAAAGTGTCATCAAAGGGAATCAAGCGAGAGTTGGAAGAAGATGAAGGTGCACTAGCTAGGGCGGCCCTCTTTCTCGTATTGGATGGCATTAATACAAAAGGAGAGGAAAAAGAGAGAAAAAGCTAGAGAAACACCACCAAAACCCATCCATACACCTAGGGTTGATAGGAAAGAGGTCAAGGAAGGTCGATCTAGGTCGAAATAGGGCTAGGGAGAGGAAGGTCGGGGCTAGGGTTGAGAGCTTGAGGGAGCTAGAGGTTGGATCGGTTGATTTTTCTCTAGTTGAGAGGGAGAATAGTCAGTCGAACCTAACTTATGTTTGCTCCAGCCCGTCCATCAGTCGAGTTTTGTGACTCAGAAACTCGACCAATTGTCTCTTTAAAAAAGTTCTTGGCCATTGATTGTTCGAGTTGGAAACTCGACCGATGGTCAACCTGACCTAAAATTAGAAATTATAATTTCTAGCCATTAGAGTGCTAATAAAATTTATTTTTCATGTCCATTTTGCATTTTTAACATACTTAGGCACGTATCACTCATCATTGGGTATTTTTGTGTGTAAAATAGGCGTTTGTGAAAAATACCCACAAACAAGAGAAAACAAGGAAAAAGGAAAATGAAAACTAATTTTTAGAAAATTAGCAAGCAATGGTGATCAGAACATAGACAAAGCATATAAGATAGATGACAACTAGCTAGAAGGAATATAAAATTCATTCAAAGAAGTTATGAGTAGTTTCGATCAAATAAAGTTAAATTGTTCTCTATCTAGAGGTTTAGTGAAAATGTCTGCCAACTGATTTTTTGTATCTACATGCGTGATATAGATATCCATTTTGGCAATGTGATCATGAAGAAAATGATGGTGAACCTCTATATGCTTATCTCTACTATGAAACATAGGATTATATGATAAGTTAATTGCACTAGTATTATCAAAATAGATAGGAGAAGCATCAAAATGATTGTTAAAGTCTTGGAGCATTTGCTTCATCCATAGGACCTGGGCAAAACAACTCCCGACTGTAATGTATTCAACCTTAGTGGTTTATAATGCTACATTCTCTATTTCTTGGAGAACCAAGACACCAAGCATGGTCCTAGGAGAAAGCAAGTGCCACTTGTGCATTTTATATCAATCAAGCATCCTGTATAATCCACATCACTATAAGCCGTAAGAGTAAAGTCCCTTGACTTGGGATACCATAGTCCAAAATTTCGGGTTTTGGCTAAGTACCTTAAAATCCTCTTAACAGCTATAAGATGTGATTTGTTAGGTTTGATTAAAAGCGAGCACACAAGCCAACACTAAACATTATATTAGGTCTAGAGGCAGTTAAGTAAAGTAAACTTCCAATCATACCTCTATAGAGCTTCTCATCTACCTTCTCACCTTCTTCATCCTTATAAAGTTTGGCGGTGTTTGACATGGGAATGCCCATTGTCTTGGTGTTCTCCATCCCAAGGCACTTGAGTAACTCACTTGTGTACTTGCCTTGGTTGATGAAGTTCCCATCTTTTTTTTGCTTGATTTGAAAGCCAAGGAAGAATGTGAGCTCACCCATCATACTCATCTCAAATTCTCTCTGCATAAGATCACTAAATTCTTTGCAAAGATCAAGGTTAGTTCTGCCAAAAATGATATCATCGACGTATATTTGAATGATAAGAAAATTGTTAGAAGTGTGCTTTAGAAATAAGGTAGAATCTACTTTGCCCATGATATACACATGATCTAACAAAAAGTTCTTTAATTTCTCATACCAAGCTCGAGGTGCTTGTTTGAGTCCATAAAGAGATTTTTGCAACAAATAAACACAGTTAGGTAAACTATCATGTTCAAAGCCCAAAGGTTGTGCAACATACACTTCCTCCTCAATTATACCATTTAAAAACACACTTTTAACATCCATTTGATATATAAGAAAGTTTTTATAACTAGCAAAGGCAAGCAACATAGGAATGGACTCAAGTCTAGCTACAAGTGCATATGTTTCATTAAAATTTGTACCTTCCTGTTGATTGTAGCCTTGAGCCATTAACCTTGCTTTGTTCCTTACAACTTTGCAACTTTCATATAGCTTGTTGCGGTAGACCCACTTGGTGCCAATGATCTTTCTATCACTTGGTCTTGGCATTAGGGTCCAAACTTTGTTCTTTTGGAATTGTTCCAACTCTTCTTACATAGCTAGGATCCATTCATCATCTTCAAGAGCTTCTTTGACGTTCTTTGGCTCTAATTGTGAGATGAAGGTGTTGTTGGCTTGTTCTTAGTTGAATGCAGCCCGTGTCTTAATTCTTTCAAATTAATCACCTAAAATAATCTCTTTTGGATGATTCTTTGCAGATCGGGGATTTGGATCTTTCTTTTCTTCATCTTTCTCTTCTTCTTGGGTGACCACCTCTTTTCCCTTTTGGGTGATGTTGAGTTCTTTTAGAATAGGAATTACCTCACTTGCAACATCATCATTTGGAACAATATCTTTGGGAATAGAGGGGTTAGTCTTAATAAACTTAACATTTATAGATTCTTCTACTTTAGCAAGATCAATGTTAAACACTCTATAAGCCTTAGTAGTAGTTCTATAGCAAAAAAAGAAAGCCATGTAAGATTTCAGATCAAACTTGTTGTGAGAGTCTTTCACATTCAAAACAAAACAAGGACATACAAAAATATAGAAACACTCGATAGAAGGCTTTCTACCACACCATATCTCAAAGGGGGTTTTCTTTAAAGAAGGATGTGTAAAAACCCAATTTTGCACAAAACATGTGGTACTGACGGCTTCAACCCAAAACTTATTTGGAGTATCATACTCTAAAAACATGGTCCTAGCCATCTCCTATAATGACCTATTCTTCCTCTCTACAACCCCATTTTGTTGAGGCATTTGAGGTGAAGAGAAGTTATGTGCATAGCTAGATTCATTACAAAAATGCTCAAAAATATCATATTTTGAATTCTTCCCCATGATCACTACAGATGGAAACGATTCAGCAAGAAGCTTCATTCTCAACTCATTTACAAAAATTGGAGAAAACATCAAGCCCATACTCTTGGAAACAAGAAAGAAGGTCCAAGTATATCTAGAGAAATTATCGACAATAACAAGGCAGTACTCGGAACCATGAAGCGATTGAGTTCTCATTGGTCCAAATACATCAATGTGAAGAAGTTCAAGAGCTCTCTTGGTACTAAGGACTCCTTTAGATTTGAAGGGGGACTTGGTTTTATTTCCTTGGGTACAAGGTTGGCATATCTCATCCTTTTCAAAATCCAATTTGGAAAGTCCCTTAAATAAGTCCTTTTTGCTCAACTTCTTCATTTGATGCATATTTACATGACCAAGTCGACGATGCCAAAGAGAAATATCATTAGAGTTGACTACTAGGCATCTACCAACAATAGGCTTAATAGAGTCAAGCACAATTATATAAAGATTACCACTTCTAGTTCCCTTATATATAACTTGATAGGTGAGGGAATCTAGAATTAAGAATTCAAAAGAAGTAAATAGCACAAGGTAACCATTATCACATAATTGACTTACACTAATTTAATTGTGATGTAGGCCATACACAAAAAGAACATTCTTGATACACAAGGATTCACCTAAATAACCCTCACCTTTGACCTTACCTTTCTTATTGTCCCAAAAGGTGACCGAAGCTCCTTTCTTTTTAGTAAAGTTGTTGAAATGTCTTATATCACTTGTCACATGCTTAGTGCAACCACTATCAACAATCCATCTACCTTTTTCCTACAAGAAAGGAGAGTGTTGGTTCCCAACTCAAACTTTGGGATCTAAAGTTAGCTCAGGGACCCATTTCATCTTTGGGTTGGTCCCCTTAGGCTTGTAAGGACAATAAGTAGAATGATGATGATCATCACACTTACAATGATAACAAATCATATGATTCTTAGTGACAGAAGACTCTCCAATGAAAAAGGAGGTCTCCTTGCTCTTTTTCTTACTTTTGGCTTTGTTCTTGCCCTTAGGTGCTCCTTCAAATCCCAAACCACTAGTACCACTTTGTTTGGTAGAATGGTCAAGAATTTCTATAAGGAAGTATTTCCCTTTGAGGAATTTCTACAGAGAGGCCCTAAGTCCATGATTGTCATCATTAAGAGATATGATAGTAGAAGACAAACTATCAATATCATCTCTAGCATGAACAAGGTCGACCTCTAGATAGAGGAATTGAGTCAAATAGGAATCTTTCTCAAGAGAAATAGAAGCAATATCATTACTAGACAAGATAGGTCTAGAAGATAAATCATTAAGACCAAGAAACCTAGCATTTTCAGATTTAAGCACTTGAATTTTCTTAAGATAAACATCTTTCTCATCTCTATGAGCATCAATAAGAAGCTTAAATTCAACATTTTCAATTTTAAGGGTTTCAAGCTTCTTTAGGTACTTTTGGCTATCTTCCTTTAGTGTTTTAATGTTCTTAAGTTAGAAACCATTCTCTACTTCAACTCCATTGTATTGCAGCTCAAGATCAAGATATTAGCCTTGCAAGTTATCAATGCTCTCAAGATGAGTTTTCTCATTAAGTTCAAGAATTTTAAGTTTAGCATGCAAATCATAGATAAATTTTCCTAACCTTTTTCTTTTAAATTTACATTCAACAAAAGAAGAATGGGTAGTAACAATCATATCAATAAGAGCTTCCTTAGATAACTCATGCAATCTTACCTCACTTACCGCACTAATTTATTCACTAGTAGAGGCCATGAGTACAATGTGGCACTCTCCATCTTCTTCAGAGCTTGAGCTACTTGAGGATGAAGCTTCCCAAGCTCCATGAGCTGTATTCTTGTGTCTTTTCTCCTTCTTATCCTTCCTCTTGTACTTGCTCTCCTTCTTGTACTCTTCCTCCTTCTTGGAGCTGCCCTTGTGGTGTGACTTTCTTGGCTTGGGGCATTCACTCTTGTAGTGTCCCTTTTGCCCACACTTGTAGCATCTAGGAGTAGAGGGGGATTGCTTTCCCTTAAAGTGCTTGCCCTTGATGTAGTTGGCTTCATGCTCTCTAGGGCCATCATCTTCACTAGAGGAGGAGGGAGATGTCTAAAAAGTAAGTTGTTGTTGAAGGATGACCGCCTCCACTTGTGCTTTAAAAGCTTCCTTATCTTCTTTGATCTTCTTGGCTTCCTTCTCTTCTTGCTTGGGTTCTTCTTCTTGCTTGTCAAGCCTTGCCTCATGGGCTTAGAGGCAGCCAATGAGATCTTCAGTTGGGATGTCACCAAGGCTCCTTACTTCTTCAATGGAGGTCACCTTTGACTCCCATCTCTTTGGTAGAGTCCTCAAGATCTTGGAATTGATTACACCTCTATCCAAAGTGTTTCCCAAAGCATCTAGGCCATTTATGATGACATTGAGCCTAGAGTACATCTCTACAATCCCTTCTTTCTTACCCATCTTGAAGTTATCTAGAAGGCTGTTCAACACGTATATCTTAGCCTCCTTGACTTGCTTTGTTCCCTCATAGGTAATGCACAATTTATCCCAAATCTCATAGGCGGTGTCCCAAGATGAGATGTGGTTGCACTATATTGGGGTAAGGTATGGATAGAGGATGCTTATGGCTTTGGCATTGAGCTGGGCTTCTTTAAGTGTAGCTTTACTCCATGTTGCAACAACTCTGGTTGGCTCCTTGTATGGTGTGACCATCACTTTCCACATATCAAAGGTCATGCCTTGAATGTAGAATTGCATACACCTCTTCCAATAGAGGAAGTTGGTTCTGTCAAAGATCGAAAGATGCATGGAGAAACCTCCCTCTAGGTTGAGTGAACCAAGTAGGTTGTCTCCCATCTTCTCATCTCGAGGGAGATTGTTGGAGAAGATCTTTGGATGTGATACCACTTGTTGGATCTAGGGCTATAGAGGGGGGGGGGTGAATAGAGCTTGGTGAATTTCCGACCAATGCTACACACTAGCCAACTAGAGGTGACTAGATGCAACCACCCTAAGGGAGGACACATGTGTGGATCTTTCAAAATTTATATTAACCCTAACCAAGACGATCACAATACCAAATAGGTGGCCCACAAGCGCACGGGGTACTATTGTAGCATAGGTGAAGGGCAAGCATAGGGTTCGATCCTCAGGGAGAAAAGGGGGCACTAGAGCTAGGTTAGTTTGGCTGGGTTCCTACTACGAAGACTAGGGTTAAGGGTTTAAAGGTGATTTGATTATTAAAATAGGTGAGCAAGAAAGCAATTAAAGGTGAGAATGAAATCTAAGTTAACCCTAGACTATATTAAGACTAAGTATGCAAGAAAAGACTAAGATAGCTATGGAAAGGCAATTTACACTAAGGTAGGAAAGAGAAAAGAACAAGAGTGAGTAAAGAACTAAACTAGCAAGAACAAGGTAAAAATAGGGCAAGAAGCTAACTAAGCGGGAAAAGAGCTAACTAAGTTAACACTAACTAAGCAAGATGAAAACTAGGGTTTTAAAGAAATTAATGATGGTGTGGGCTGTTTAGGGTATGCACTTATCACTCAAGTTGGGGGGTGACATATGAACATTATGATTCCATTTAGATTATCCAAACCAAACAACAAGTTAGAGTCTAATGAATTAACCTAATCTACTAACTGGCCATGGATATGCTAGGTTGTGTATAGGGGAACTAGTCCCTAACACCCCCTACTACCCTTGTGAGGCTCAATTGGGTTAGGGATTATGTTCAATTCAATTATAGTCTAATAAGGTCTAGGTTTCTAGATTAGACATTCCTAGGGCAATTAGGGGCCGAGGGTAGTAATGGGGAGGTGAAATTAGGCTTTTGGACCCCAATTCCCCCACATTCTAGCCTTGAGAAGGTTACATGCTAATTGAACTAGAGTCACCTAATCTAGCTACTTAGATCTCTCACCTAGGCTTAGGGAGATTGATTAGGATGTATGAATATGGGAGGAAACCTAAGGATCTAAGAATTGGACCTAAGGGCAAATCCTAAAATTCACACATATAAGTAATTTCCCTAAATTCCTAAGTGATTTCACACACAAACCAACAAGAAATTCATGGATAATAAGATGCAAATAGAACATAATAATTGCCAAACGAAATCATAATGTTTACATATCATTTTTTCCCAACATGGTATCAAAGTAACATAATTTCCCCTAAACAACCCACCAAAAGGGGCCTAGCTACTCATGGAAATGGAAAATACAAAAAGAAAGGAGAAAGAGGTAGAAGAAGCCATGTAGCTCGGTGTAGATGAAGAAATCCTCCTCTCCATATATTGCAAGACTTCCTCCTCTCTCCTCCAAGGTGCAAGGGTATGGAATGAAGGGGATTATGGGTAGGAACTAGGATAAACTAGTGTTTTGGTGGTGGAAATGGTGAAATGGAGTGGAATGGAGGTGGAAATGAAGTGGAATGGCTAAGGGGAGAAAATGGAGTGGTAGGAGTGAGCTAGGGGTGGCCTCAGAGTATCTAACCTCGACCTATAGCTTCCACCCCCTATATATAGGTGTGGGGGAAGCAATAGGTCAAGTAGGGGCAAAGTGGGAAATGTAGTGGAAAAAGTAGCTAGGTTTTGTGAGTAGCATGGCTGTGGTGGGTAGGGGTGAGCACGGTCGTGGTGGTTCACCATGGGTAGTGTCAATTAAAATGTCACAATCATAGGTTGATGGTCATTTTTACACTGAGACTGGCACGGCCGTGCTGGGTAGCACGATAGTGTTGTGGTAAGGGTAGAATAGCCGTCCTGGGTAGCACGATCGTGGTGAGCAAGGTGATGGTGGCCGTGGTGCAGCTCCACACCCGTTCTTAGGTTATGTAGAACGGTCGTGCTAGGTGGCACGACTGTGGTGGATGTCTCTTGCATGACCATTCTTTGCTGCACAGCTGTGGTGCTGTCTGCTGCTGCACTTAGGCTTGATTCTTGGGATTTCCTTGGACATTTTTGCTTCTATGGGTCTTTGGCCACTAGGGGTAGGGTGAGGGTGCATATGAATTCACTTTGGGATTCTCTGAGGGTAGAAAAAACCTAGGATCACTCCTTCTCTCGTTCTCTCTTCCATCAAACGTGGTCCAAATGCCTAAAAAATATGCAAATAATGTCCATAAGTGAATTTTACACAAATATGCATATTGAAGGAAATAACATGTAATCAAACAGGTATATATGTTATTGAAATGCAAAATGACACAAGATGAAGCCCTAAAATAGGGCTGAATCACCACCCAAACTTGAAACATACTTGTCCTCAAGTATGCTCCAACTCAATCTCTCTGTAAAATTTTCACAAGCAGGAAATGACAAATGCAATTTAAAGAATGATTATTGCTGAGTAGGATCAATAGTGACTAAGTACATGCAATCCACCTCTATCCTTTCCTACTTTCACCAACTAATCATGAAAAGAGAACAAAGCATATGAACTTTAAATATAGTGAATAAAACACAAAAGCTATCCATATTTCTTTCATGTAGTTCTGGGTAAACCATGTTAATCAAGGATGACTAGGAGTGCTGTTTCACCTTCATCCATTCAACCTTATGTTTCAAATCACACCAAATGATCCACATGGCTGCGGAAAAGGAAAAAATGAGCTAGGTTTGATGTTTCCTAGCTCAATGGGTATAAAGATGGAAGAAAGGGTTGCAGTAAGATTTTGGAGTGCTATTACATAGATCACTCATCTTTTCTTTATTTGAATGCTCTTAAATAGGAGCATCCTTTTATTTTATTTTTGCATTTTTTTCTTTTTCTTTGCCCGTGGAGTAGATAGGGCATATGTTGATGAGAGTGAAGCGGTGAGATGTAGATGTGGCCACCCCAAACTTTGGAGGTGGCCACAATTGATATGTGCACTTTGGCATCCTTTCATGAGGTGTAGGGGTAAGAAGATGGTGAGTGAAGAGTTGGGTCAAAGAGGGGTCATTGGGGTGATTCTCAACATAAGATATTCTGCATGAAAATTAATCCAACACTTCATCCAACAATGTCACACAACATGAATGAACAACCTGAAATTGATATTTCAATCAAGTGATTTCATAGGCACTAAGCACTCTTAGCTTCAAAACATGAGGAACATATTATAATGCACAATTTGCAAATCAACCCCTCAACTTGGGTAATTTGCACTTTAGTCCAAAACAAGCAAAACATTGATTTCAACAATATTCAAAAAGGACTATAATTGCAATATAAGTTCCTATTGAGCCTCAATTACTCCTTAAAAGATAATAACAAGAATATAATCACTTTTATTGAACAAAACACCTAGGGTTAAATCATAACCCAGGTTAGGGATGTTACAAGTTATCCACCCCTTACAATGATTTCGTCCCCGAAATCATCAACAAAACATTAAGAGAAAATATTAGGGTATTTCCTCCTCATCTCTTCCTCTAATTCCCATGTAGCCTCCTCAACACCACGGTGATTCCAGAGGACTTTTACAAGACTAATGTCTTTCTTTTTCAGCTTCTTGATTCTTCTGTCAAGAATCAACACAGGTCGTTCCACATAAGATATGTCATCATTTAATTCTACCTCCATAGGTTGTAGAACTAACTCAGTGTCAGGATGACACTTCCTCAACATAGATATATGAAACACTGGGTGCAATCTATGCAACTCAGGTGGTAACTCCAGCTTATAGGCTACCTTTCCCATCCTCTCAATGATCGGATAAGGCCCTATAAATCTAGGAGCTAACTTCCCTTTCTTTCCAAATCTCAGGATACCTTTCCAAGGTGAAACCTTGAGGTACACCCTGTCTCCAATTTGGAATTCTAAGGGTCTACGACGCTTGTCAGCATAGGATTTCTATCTATCTTGGGCAGCCTTCAACTGTTGTTGTATTACTTTGATCTTCTCAGTTGTTTGCTGTACTAACTCATGACCCAAAAGTTGGCATTCACCAGTTTCATACCAACATAAGGGAGATCTACAACATCTACCATACAAAGCCTCATATGGTGCCATCTCAACACTGTGCTGATAGCTGTTATTATAAGCAAACTCTATCAAGCTCAGATGTAGATCTCAACTTCCTACAAACTGAAGGACACATGCCCTAAGTAAGTCCTCCAAGGTTTGTGTGGTCCTATCAGATTGTCCATCTGTGTGTGGGTGAAAGGTTGTAATAAACCTTAATTGTGTACCCAAAGCTTTATGTAGTCGTTCCCAAAAATGACTCGTGAACTGGGGACCTCTATCAAAAACAATTGTAGCCAGAACCCCATGCAAACCCACTATCTCATCTATGTATATCTGTGCAAGCTTCTCACCTGTGTAGGTTGTTTTGACAGGTAAGAAATGTACTGTCTTAGTCAACCTATCAACTATCACCCAAATGGAATCATGACTTTTGGCTATTCTAGGCAAACCAACCACAAAGTCCATGGTTACATGATCCCATTTCTACTGTGGTATAGGCAGAGGTTGCATTGTTCATGCAGGCTTCTGATGTTCAGCTTTAACCAGTTGACACACCGAACACTGCATAAAAAACTCAGCAACATCCTTCTTCAAACCAGGCCACCAATACATATCTTTTAAGTTATGATACATCTTGGTGCTTCCTGGATGCGTAGAATACATTGAAGTATGAGCTTCCTCCAGAACTAACTTTCTTAAGTTATTAGCATCAGGTACTACCATCCTACTATGGTAACAGACTACCTGATCATCAGAATCATGGAAACCATCCCATTTCTCATTGCTATATTCTAACCTGATCTGTTGAATCATAGAATCAGTATGCTGTGCTTCTTTAATCTACTGTCTCAGGGTAGGTTTTATGTGCATCTCAGCTAACAACCCGGCTAACAATGACACTTTAAGCATTACATTGTCTTGCCTCAAGGAGATAAACATATCTCTCTTAGAGCACACTAAGAAGTTTAGGTGTGCTTTATTTAAAGTTGGTGTTGCTGATTTTCTACTTAGTGCATCGTCAACCACATTGGCCTTCCCTAGATGATAATCAATTGTACAATCGTAGTCCTTGATAAACTCCATCCAGCGGCGTTGCCTCATGTTCAGCTCATGCTGAGAAAAGATATACTTTAGGTTCTTATGGTCTGTGAAAATCTGGAATGTTTCTCCATAGAGATAATGTCTCTAGATCTTCAAGGAATGGACCACAATATCTAGTTCTAGATCATGTGTAGGATAGTTCTCCTCATCTTTCTTAAGCTGTTGAGAAGCAAAAGAAATCACTTTTTTTATCCTGCATCAACAGACATCCTAAGCCATTCTTAGATGCATCACAGAAAACTATATACCCATTTCCTTGCTCAGGTAACACCAGCACAGGTGCACTGGTTAACCTCTCCTTCAGCAACTGGAAAGATTGTTGACACTTGTCATTCCAGACAAAAGGAATCTCCTTCCTGGTCAACTTGGTTAGGGGTAAAGCTATTGAACTGAAGTTCTTAATGAACCTCCTGTAATAGCCTTCCAGTCCTAGGAAACTTCTTATCTCTGTCGATGTCTTTGGCTGTTCCCATCGTAGGATAGATTCTACTTTCTTAGGATCAACATGAATACCTGAAGAAGATATTACGTGTCCAAGAAAAGAAACTTCTGGTAACCAGAACTCACATTTGCTAAAATTAGCATACAACTTATGCTTTCTTAGCAAAGTCAAAGCTTGACGAAGATACTGCTCATGTTGTGGAGCATGTCTACTATATATCAAGATGTCATCTATAAAGACGACTACACACTGATCAAGAAAAGGTCGAAAGATCCTATTCAGGAGTTCCATAAATGCATATGGTGCATTAGTTAGTCCAAACGACATAACTATGAACTCATAGTGACCATACCTTATCCTAAAGGAAGACTTAGGTATGTCACTCTCCTTAATACGCAACTGATGGTATTGTGACCTCAGATCTATCTTAGAAAATACAGTTGCACCACACAACTGATCAAACAAGTCATCAATCCTTGGTAGAGGATACTTGTTCTTTATGGTTACTTTATTTAACTGCCTATAGTCGATGCATAAATGCATAGACCCATCCTTCTTCTTAACAAAGAGGATCGGTGCACCCCATGGTGAAGTAATCGGTCGGATAAAACCCTTCTCAAGCAACTCCTATAGTTGTTTCTTGAGCTCTGCCATCTCAGCAGGTGCCAATCTATACAACGTTTGTGCTATTGTAATTCCAAGCATTTTCTTGAGCTCTGCCATCTCAGCAGGGCCATCTCAGCCCGGGATTAGATTAATCTCAAAATCAATCTCTTAGGGTGGTGGAACACCTGGAAATTCTTCAGGAAATACATCTTCAAATTCCCTGACTATTGGAACTTCAGAAGGATGAGGGTTCTCCATTTTGGTATCAACCACATGGGCTAAGAATGTAAAGCATCCTTGTCTCATAAACTTCAAAGCTACCATAGCTGACACACGACATGTTGGAAGATTCTTTCTATCTCCCTGAAAGATCCATTTGTCACTATCATCTGTGAACACAACCTGCTTGGAATTACAATCCAAGACAACCTTATACTTCTCTAAGGTGTCCATACCAAGAATTATATCAAACCCATGCATTTCAAGTGGTATGAGATCCACATGAATGCGGTGATTAGAAAAGGAAAGATTGCAGGGAGAACACACTTCCCACAATACTGCAGATCTCGGCAAAGGTGTTTCTAACAACAAGCTATCTGCTCTATGACTGACAATCATGTTGTAGTCATCAATCACTTATCGAGTGATAAAAGAGTGCGTAGCACCCAGATCAATTAACACATACACGAAGCAGGATAAAGACATATCAGAATAAAATAGTTCCATCTGACCTGTCACAACCCGAGGGTTGATTACTACTTTAGGATGATTCATGGCATAGAATCTAGTCGTTACTTGTTGTTGACCCTGTGCTCGATTGTTAGATGTCGATGAACTAACTTGGGACGATTGTCCACGTCTTCTAGCACCACTGTCAGACTGTTGCCTCTAAGAGCCTTGCTGACTCTACCTTGGTTGCTGGGTCACATTCCTGACTTTCTCAGGATAGTCCCTCACCACATGGCCTTCTCTCCCGCATCTATAACAGGTTACATCCCCCCTCGGTGGTCTGGGTGGTCCTGTTACTGACATTGAGGCTGAGCTGTGAGCTCCCTTCGGTGGTAAACTACGGTTTCTACCCTTACTTGACGTCCATTGCGTCAGGGTATTGAACCTTGGTGGTGGTGTAGGCACAGAATACCTTGGTTTCTTAATCCCTGAACTCTGTCCTTGGAACTGTGGGTACTCTTTCTTACCCTTGGTCTGCCGCTTCTCAATTACAGACCTCTCTATTTGTCTTACAAACTCCACAAAAGTGGCAAACCTCTCCCGATTCTCCAGAGCAGACACCGGAGTGGTCAATTCAACATTCAACCCCTTCTCGAATCGCCGAATTCTTTCCTCATCATTTGATGCCATATGCGGACAAAACTGTAAAAGTTCCATGAACCTAGCTTCATATTCGCTAATGTTCATTGGTCCTTGCTTTATCCTCTCAAACTGAGAGATCTTCTCATCTATATACGTCTTGGGAAAGTATCTAGTGACGAATTCACGCCTGAATGCATCCCATCCGAACACAACTCCAGGTCTTTTGCCTTCCTCGATGGTCAACTAGTGGCCATCACTCCCTTTTAGAAGATATACAGCGTGCCTGACCCTCTCATCATCAGGAATCATGAGGATTCTAAAGGCTTTCTCCAGTTCAGTCAACCATAGGTCAACATCTGCTGGGTCGGCTGTACCAGCATACTCTATGTCTCCTACCATCTTCAACCATTTAAAAGTCTTACCGGCACCATGTCTTTCATCATGGGCTGGTGCCCTAGGTGTAGGTAATGACATTCTATCTGTCATATGGGTCATAACTACTATAAACTGCCCAAACATAGCCTGAAAGGCTGGGTTCCCCATATCGACTTGATTGAACTGGGGTTGTTCAAGGAGGGGCTCTTCCCTGTCTTGGTCTCTTGCACCTCCTCCCGATGCAGCAACACTGCTCTCAGTAGCATGTTCATTGTGTGATCTAGACATCTTTAGTTCTTCTTCTCCTCCTATATGAGAAGAAGACACTATTAGATAATTGGAAGACACTAGAACAGACTCAACAACCTTAATCCTATGTCTCTATAGACTCACCAAACCTTAGGCTCTGATACCACTTAACTTGTGGCATACGACTCATAAAATGAGATTAACTAATGCGAAAGCGTATTATTAACAACAGAATTACTAAAAATCACTAAAAATTAAAACCATTTATCAAGAGATCCATTCACAGGAAAACTATTTCATTCAGAACCAAAGTAAAACATTACATCCTGGTTCATATATACATAACATGTATCATTGCTTCTCGAGGCATACATGCATTCACTACTCTGTTTCAACTATACACAGGTAGTATAAAATTCTCAAGGCATCAAGCCAAAATCTCAGATCAAATTATCAACAACACTAACTCCTAGGACCCAAGAGTACAAAGATGACTCATAGGACTAACTATACAAAACCAGACAACCAATGTCTCCACCTGATGGATCACTGCTGTCCTTGTGGCTGCTGCTGCTGTTCTTCCCCTACAGAAGGGTTTCTGCCTTTTTGTCTGCATCTACCTAAAAACGTTGAATCCCACAAAGGTGAGACAATTATAAAAATTGCCCCAGTGGGAGATGTAACTCTCCGCCAAAACATTATCATTGCAGTTTAAAAGAGATAAACTAAGCAGTGGGATAATATAATTAAGTAGCAATTAAATCAACATCTATGCAGATTAGAGCAACATTCTTATGCAAGTATTTCAACTATAACTTGATATAGCAGCATGTCTCTTATTAAATATGAATTAAAATAACATAAGTACATTTTATGTATCAAGGACTTGCTAAGCAGTATAACATCAACCAGTGATTCTTGTATTTCAATCTTATGCAATTACACTACACGTCTGATTGTATTTTACAAACATATTTAAGCTCTGAGGAGATGAGGTATACCACTCATACTCCAACCGACCATTTCTAGAATCAAAATCGGTACCATAATTACGTTAATGGAAGAGTTGGATTCCCATGACCTCCCACATCCCGGTCAGTACAGGACCACAAGCAGGACTTATGTTAACTTCTCAAAATAGCTTTCCAGGGTATACTGGAACTTCTCTATAGAGTTACAACATCAACTGCACTCCCATAGGCAATCGAGAGAATTAATGTTTATCTCCATCGACCGGACATTAAATATCATTGGGATATTAATGGTACATCCATCCCAACCGTCGAGAGATTTGTGATACATCCATCCCGATACATGAAGGATTGAGGGGTTTAATGTTTACCTTCCATCAATCTCTTCACAAAGACGTAAGGATATTTTCTCCCATTTACCCCCACATATTCAAAATATGCGAATTCTAGGAAATCCCATAGAAAACCTATTTCACCATCACCAACTACTGACGATGATGGATCTATGGTCATAGCACTACATGAACAAATTTCACTCGATTAATTAAGTACATTTTCATATTCTTTTAACATCAGCCAAGTTCTCAAACATAACTTATTATGACAATGCTATAAAGAGATATGTACTATTTTCATCAATTACTTATTAGTCTTTAAAAGACATTGGGAACTCAGTCCCTTTTTTCAATACTGGGAATTCTCATCCCTTCACAATCTCATTATCACAATCATATGGTTCTGGTTATTCAAACCCTTAGCTCATCATTGAACATTGTTACCACTTTTCCAGGTAACTATCACCTTCAGGTCATCTGACCAAGGTAAACATGATACTTGCTATTACAAGCATCACACATGGTACTTGAGGCCCATTAACTCTCTTGTTACCTCTTACCAAGCAACAAGGTATATTATGGCACACAAGGCCCAAACACAATAGTGAATTAAATATCATAGCTCATACCTGGCCATGATCATCATTTCAACATACCTATATGGTTAGCTCAAATGATAACAGTGATATCAATTGCATATCAGTACCATGTATAACAAATATGAATTCACTATTCATGGGTAACACCACTATTCCCTTACCAGGATTAGGGTTTCCCATTTCATGTCTTTTGAGAATAATCATCCCATCACCCATATCAGGGTTATGGTTTATCACCATATTGCCCAAGATTAGGGTTCATTAAGCATTACATAGCATTACCCTAAATTTGAGATTCACATCACATCAAACATTAAGGTTTCTCATGAAACCATTCTTAGTTAGGGTTTCACATAAATTTCATCCCAGAATAGGGATTACATTCCATAATCCACAATTAGGGTTTACTATTCATCCCAATTAGGGTTTCATATTCCATTACCCATAATTAGGGTTTATGTAAAGACCCGATCTTCACGATCAAATATTTACAAAATGTATCAAAATATAAAAAAATTTATTACAATCATGCTTGTACATCAGAGTGCGGAAGCTAAAAAAAATGTACATAAGTCCTATTTAGTCTTCAATCCACAGAGGACATCTCCTGCATGTCTCTTCTATGACTTCTTCAAGCCACATGCCCATGAATTCCCAAAAGGGAATGAAACCACACATGGACCCCATTGAAGGAAAAAAAATAAAGGTCAACTAGGCTGGTACTAAATCTATTATTGAGCTATTTTTAAAATAAAGAGTTATGATATTAACTTTAGGTAAGAATTGCTTGGTGGATTATGGAGGTAACACAAGAACAGTCTAGCTACCATGCTAATTATAGAAAGATATAATAATTCAAAGAGATAACTAGAAAATGATAAAGAGATACCAAAATCAAGATTTCAAAATGGAACAATTTTTCATTAGAATAGTATCAAGATATCCAATTATTCAAAATGTAAAGATTTATCTATGGCACAATCAATCTAATATTTTGTCTTCGCCAGTGACTAGGTGCCTATTGTTCTCCCCTCTATGTGAGAATGACACTTCGCCTGTGGGGGTAACCAGTACTGGGAGACCTCTAATTGTCCATTATCCACTGTGCAGGGTTGGGGGTCGTGACCCACCAAAACTAGTGAGCCAAATCTCTTAGCCAATGATTCGAGTTTTTGTGCCAATATCAAAATCTAATAATACTTTAATTTCTCAATAATGTTCAATATTCAAAATCTAGTCGTGGTGAACTTCAACAAAAAGGGAAAGGCTAACAACAATATTTGTTCACCAGTTTGCAAAACTTTTATATATGAAACTCAAGAGGGAGGCAAATAGTTCAATAAAAGAATAGAGAATTTAGTACCTTATATCAACAAGAGTCCAACATTTTCATAATCAAGATCCACAGAGCCACAAAGTTGCAAAATCTTTTTGGACGTAAGAGTGAAACAAGTCTCGTGCTTGCTGGATGTTGTCCAAGATGAGGCCATTTGTCTATCGCCAAGTGCATCCTCTACCAGAGCCACAGCGATGTCGACTGCAAGCATGGTGGATGGTTTGCTGGGTAAGTATCTACTCCACCGATAGTAGTAGGGTTCTCTACCACATTTTGAAGTTCTTGGACTGGAGCAGGTCGGTCATTGATCTCTGAAGGTGGAGGATGGGTCATGAATGTGTTGACGTGGTGAGCTGAGATCAGGGAATTGAGTTTTGCAGAATCCTAGGTGGATTGCGGAAGAACTACATGATTGATGTCCATGATATATAGCTGCACTGGCTGCGTTGATCGCCAACCCTCGCTATAGTAGGTGGCGGAGGATGTCGCCATACTTGTGACGTGGGGAGTTCCTTGCCCTACGTTGTCGATATTTTGGTAGAAACTTTGAATAGGCTACGAGGATCTGTTGAGACTAGGATGGTGGTGGTCGTGGCTGGTGGGGCATCAGTGGATGCAGAGGTAGATGGTTGGCGTCACTGTGTAGTCAATTGCACCTTGGTTAACTACGAGGACAACAACTTGGTAATAGTAGACGGGGAGGGTGACACCATGTAATGGGAATACTGTCATTTCCTGGCGAGGAGGTGTCATGGTGACCAGTAATGACAACACTATCATTTCTTTGGCTGCAAGGTGGCGACCAGGCTGGGTTTGTGGGGGAAACAGAAGCAGATTTGGAGGAGCAGGGCATGGAGGAGGAGGATCAAGGTTGTCGTCGTGTTGCCACCGATGATGCAGGTGGTTGTGTGGCTACAACCTGGGCAGGTCGCCGGGGGTCGAGACCTAAGTAGGATATGTCGTGGTGATTTCATGTGGCTAGTATGGGTAGGTGAGGGTGGAACAAGGGGTAGGGAGGCTAAAGTTTTCGGGGTAGAAATAAAAAGGAGGATAGGAAGGGAGGGGAAG
Source organism: Alisma plantago-aquatica (assembly GCA_963693085.1). Classification (NCBI taxonomy): domain Eukaryota; kingdom Viridiplantae; phylum Streptophyta; class Magnoliopsida; order Alismatales; family Alismataceae; genus Alisma; species Alisma plantago-aquatica. The sequence goes on along the minus strand of OY856411.1, from coordinate 711,772,292 downwards.
AGAAGAGGAGGAAGAGCGAGGAGGGGGAAAGGCCACACACTCGGGTTCAATTAGGGGAGGTTTGCAGTCAGTCGTATGATGAGGGTGGCATCATTGATAACAGCTATAAGTGATGGCGTTTCCTTCTTAGGGGAAATAGCCTATCGGAGTTCTATGTAATGGCAACACGTTATCAAGGGGAGACTCCAGGGTTTGCGAGAAGGAGAGGTCACTATCACATTACTAGACTATTTAAGATATCTAGTTAATTATTAGTTAATATTATAATTATTATTCCTATTATAAGTCCTATACTGCAAGACCACTTTCTATGGGATTTTAACTATGGGTTTATGTTCTATTTGACCAAACTTTATTGACACCCACATCATCAATTTATGAATGTAACAATTCTAACTTATTTTATTCTATGATCGATTCTAATATCAATTTACAATTAATGTTCCCATTGATTCCAAATCAATAGTGTCAATTTGAGATTAATAGATGGGATCAAGGTGTAGTCAATTTTTTTAAGGCTCCGAGTCATCAATGTTGACTAAAAGGGTTCAAACATGACTATTGAAACTCAATGAGAGACTAGATTGTAAATATTATTCCAAGGAAGATAAAAAGAGTGAGGAATATACTTTTGAGACTAGTTTATAATTATTTCATGAATAAGAAGAATGAATTCATCCTGACACCAGAACCATAAAAGAAACTTGATAATTTGATCAAAATAATGATTGGGACCAAGAATGAAGGACCGTCGGGTAAATGACTCTAAGTTCCAGAGAAATGATGATTTATAGTTCAAAATTGATTTAGTATACAAATTTCGGTATGTTACAACTCTCCACCCCTTAAAATGATTTTGTCCTCGAAATCAACATGTCAATGGTCTAGTCAGATATCATTCTCCACCTCCTTAAAAAAAATTCAACTACAAATCTAAATAGGCATGCCAACTAAGATTTAGTATACTTCACTCTCTCAAACCCTAACTCTAGGCTTTAAGAATTTCATGCGACTCTTCTCAAGGTTTTTTTTTCTTCTTATACCTACATGATTGTGACTTAGCTCGAGAAATCATTGATGAAATCTCATAAAATCATTTTTCTTTGTATATACAATATTATATAGAAAATATTTTTTTATTAGAAAATGTTTTGATGCAAAACTAAAAATGGCCAAAATCAATGCAATGACTAAGTCACAATCATCTTTTCCTGACTTTCATCATACTACTGCTTGGCTCAATAATGGAAAGAAGATTAACATAGAATATAGAGGGTGGCTAAGGTAACTTCACTTATGACAGGAAAAAGGGACATTGTTTCTTACCAAAGAGGATTCACAAATTCAAACTTAGGACTTCTAGTATCACTATACACCTTTCAACTACTAGTTTTTTTTCCAGTAATTGTAATCACATGTTCGATCCTAATTGGGTTGATGATTTTGTCTAGGAGTTATAATTTTCCCCAAGTAGTAGAGATCACCTTGTCTAGGTCGGCATGTAGTGTGAGGGAACCCAACCACCACCAAAGTGGATTGGGAGTACCTATGCCAAAACATCCTTCCTTAGACACCTCAGCTCAATCCACTTACATAATGATGTTATTAAGTTGTGTATTAGACAACTATTTTCACTAATGTTCTATTTCTATCCTAGGTGAGTAAGGCTATCAAGACTAGGGTTGGTTGGAAATGACTTAGATAAGTTCAAGCTATACTAGTTGTTCAACCCTAACTTCCAGGAGACATGCATGAGTGTCGACTGTTCATGGCTCTGATACCATATTGTAAAGACCCGATCTTTATGATCAAATATTTACAAAATGTATCAAAATATAAACAATCTTTATTACAATCATGCTTGTACATCAGAGTGTGGAAGCTAAAAAAATATACATAAGTCCTATTTAGTCTTCAATCCACAGAGGACATCTCCTGCATGTCTCTTCTACGACTTCTTCAAGCCACCTTCCCATGAATTCCCAAAAGGGAATGAAACCACACATGGACCCCATTGAAGGGAAAAAAAAATAAAGGTCAGCTAGGCTGGTACTAAATCCATTATTGAGCTATTTTTAAAATAAAGAGTTATGATATTAACTTTAGGTAGGATTTCTTGGTGGATTATGGAGGTAACACAAGAACAGTCTAGCTACCATGCTAATTACAAAAAGATACAATAATTCAAAGAGATAACTAGAAAATGATAAAGAGATACCAGAATCAAGATTTCAAAATGGAACAATTTTTCATTATACTAGTATTAAGATATCCAATTATTCAAAATGTAAAGATTTATCTATTGGCACAATCAATCTAATATTTTGTGTTCGCCAATGACTAGGTGCCTATTGTTCTCCCCTCTATGGGAGAACGACACTTCGCCTTTGGGGGTAACCAGTACTAGGGGACCTCTAATTATCCATTATTTATTATCCACTGCGCAGGGTTGGGGGTCGTAACCCACTAAAACTAGTGAGCAAAAGCTCTTAGCTAATATTTCGAGTTTTTGTGCCAATATCAAAATCTAATAATACTTCAATTTCTCAATAATGTTCAATATTCAAAATCTAGTCGTGGTGAACTTAAAAAAAAAGGAAAGGCTAACAACAATATTTGTTCACCAGTTTGCAAAACTTTTATATATGAAACTCAAGAGGGAGGCAAATAGTTCAATAAAAGAATAGATAATTTAGTACCTTATATCAAAAAGAGTCCAACATTTTCATAATCAAGATCCACAGAGCCACAAAGTTGCAAAATATTTTTGGACGTAAGAGTCAAGCAAGTCTCGTGCTTGCTGGATGTTGTCCAAGATGAGGCCATTAGTCTATCGCTAAGTGCATCCTCTACCAGAGCAACAACGATGTCGACTGCAAGCATGGTGGATGGTTTGCTGGGTAAGTATCTACTCCACCGATAGTAGTAGGGTTCTCTGCCACATTTTGAATTTCTTGGACTGAAGCAGGTCGGTCATTGATCTCTGAAGGTGGAGGATGGGTCATGAATGTGTTGACGTGGTGAGCTGAGATCAGGGAATCGAGTTTTGCAGAATCCTGGGTGGATTGGGGAAGAACTACGTGATTGATGTTCATGATATATAGCTGCACTGGCTGCGTTGATCGCCAACCCTCGCTATAGTAGGTGGCGGAGGATGTCGCCATACTTGTGACATGGGGAGTTCCTTGCCCTATGTCGTCAATGTTTTGGTAGAAATTTTGAATAGGCTGCGAGGATCTATTGAGACTAGGATTGTGGTGGTCGTGGGTGGTGGGGCGTCAGTGGATGAGGAGGTAGATGGTTGGCGTCGCTGTGCAGTCAATTGCGCTTTGGTTAACTAAGAGGAGAGCAACTTGGTAACGGTAGACAGGGAGGGTGACCCCATGTAATGGGAATACTGTCATTTCCTGGCGAGGAGGTGTCATGGTGACCAGTAATGACAACACTGTCATTTCTTTGGCTGCAAGGTGGCGACCAGGCTGGGTTTGTGGGGGAAACGGCAGTGGATTTGGAGGAGCAGGGCATGGAGGAGGATGATCAAGGTTGTCGTCGTGTTGCCACCGATGATGCAGGTGGTTGTGTGGCTACAACCTGGGCAGGTCGCCGGGGGTCGAGACCTAGGTAGGAGATGTCGTGGTGATTTCATGTGGCTAGTATGGGTAGGCGAGGGTGGAACAAGGGGCAGGGAGGCTAGAGTTTCCGGGGTAGAAATATAAAGGATGATAGGAAGGGAGTGGAAGAGAAGAGGAGGAAGAGTGAGGAGGGGGCAAAGCCACACACTCGGATTCAATTAGGGGAGGTTTGCAGTTATTCGTATGACGAGGGTGGCGACATTGATTACGACTGTAAGTGATGGCATTTCCTGCTCAGGGGAAATAGCCTATCAGAGTTCTCTATAACGGCAACACATTATCAAGGGGAGACAACAGGGTTTGTGAGAAGGAGAGGTCACTATCATGTTACTAGACTATTTAAGATATCTAGTTAATTATTTGTTAATACTATAATTATTATTCCTATTATAACTCCTATACTGCAAGACCACTTTCTATGGGATTTTAACTATGGGTTTATGTTCTATTTGACCAAGCTTTATTGACACCTGCATCATCAATTTATGAATGTAGCACTTCTAACTTATTTTGTACTATGGTCGATTCTAATATCAATTTACAATTAATGTTCCCATTGATTCCAAATCAATAGTGTCAATTTGAGATTAATAGATGGGATCAAGGTCTAGTCAAAATTTTTAAGGCTCTGAGTCATCAATGTTGACTAAAAGGGTTCAAACGTGACTATTGATACTCAATGAGAGACTAGATTGTAAATATTAATCCAAGGAAGATAAAAAGAGTGAGGAATATACTTTTGAGACTAGTTTATAATTATTTCATGAATAAGAAGAATGAATTCATCCTGACACCAGAACCATAAAAGAAACTTGATAATTTGATCAAAATAATGATTGGGACTAAGAATGAAGGACCGTCAGGTAAATGACTCCAAGTTCTAGAGAAATGATGATTTATAATTCAAAATAGATTTAGTATAAAAATTTTGGCATGTTACAGTTTACTAATCATCCCAATTAGGGTTTTGTATCACATTACCCTAAATTAGGTTTACACATATCAACAACCTGGATTAGGGTTACATCCATACCTTGGATTAGGATTTCAATTATAATTGCCCTGCATTAGGGTTAAGATTCAACAACCTTGTCAATTAGGGTTTATGCTCATGATTAGGGTTTCATGATCTCTTTACTTAAGGATCATACCCTTAATCACTACATGAATCATACTCATGTATGAATTCCATTCTATCATCCTCTCAACTTGGTTAGGGTTATATTAGCCCTTCAATCAAGTACATACAACTATGATTTCCATAGTGTACAAAATTATTATTCTTATAAGCAATTAGGGTTCATTCCTCAAATAGAACTAATCACTTATGTACTTCTAGGGTTTCAACCTTTGTACCTTCATTGATTATCATCACTATAAATCATTGGATCATTGGAATAATCATCACCTTCAATTTCCAAATGATTGAACCACATTCAACCTTCATTCGGTTTTGAGGTTTCATCACCAAACGGTTTTGAAACCGTTTGACCCCAAACTGTTTTGAAACTGTTTGACCCCAAATGGTTCCAAGACCGTTTGTTCTCAAATGGTCTCAAGACCATTTGGGCCAAATCAATCCCAAAACTGCAAGGGCTCTTAGGCATATACATCAATCCAATCAAATGTAATTGCATCATTGAATTGACTATTGATTATACAATTGAAGGATTCATCAATCAACACATTAGATCTTTATCCAATTGTCAAGGATCAACCACTAACCCTCAAAATGGTTTTGAAACCGTTTGGTCCCAAATGGTTTCAAGACCGTTTGGGCTCAAATGGTTTCAAGACCGTTTGACCCAATTTGTCTTGAAATCGTTAGGACCAATCAAGGATTCTTCAATCAACTTGATTAGGGTTTCCAATTGAAGGATTGTACACACATTGAATCAATCAATTGGATCCATTGGATCATGATCCAACACATACTTAGGTTCAAACCTCAAACGGTTAACTAAACCAAATGGTCAACCCTCTCATTCAGTTTGGAGTGCAAGTCCCCAAACGGTTTACAAACCGTTTGGTCTCAAACGGTTTGGTGGTCCAAGACCGTTTTCTCTTGTTCTTGGTTGAGGTGTGTGTTTGTGATCAGGTTATCATCTTCAACCTCTAGACTCACGAAACTACTACCATTTCCATGGCAACTCCATCAATCAAACAAAGGAATTGCAAGAATAATAATTAAATCAATTGAATTGAGAAATCAAATTCAATGACAAAGATTAAGGGTTCAAGTTATATAACCCACCTTTAATTGAGCTTAAAAGCTTTAAGATCCATGGATCCAATGGTGTATGAAGCTTTAACAACTGCCCAAGGTCCGTTCTCAAGCTTTTGGAGTGAAAGGATCGGCTAGGGTTGAAGATGGAATGAAGAAATGAAGGAATTATGCATTGTTTTATGATTTCCACCATGAAATGAAGAAGAACGAAGGTAAAGGACTTACCAACAGGTTGGGGGTCGTCTTCCTACTGTTCCTAGATCCCTTGATCATTTTTTCAAGCAAGGAGAAGAAAGGAATCCGAAAAAATCCTTGGTTTGAGTGGTAAAGGCTCTTTTATAAAAAAATCAATGAGAGAGAAAATGTTTTATAAAAATATTTTAATTCCAAAATTGTTGCCACCACTTCCCCCTTGGTTTCTTGCATGAAAAGGCAACTCTATCCCCACCGATCTCCCTTCCATTATCCATGAATTAAGGGAAAAGAAATTAAGCACCTTAACCCTTATAATAGTAATATCCATATTTGAGTGGAAATTCTTTTTCTTATAAGATGGTGAGTGGAGTTTTCACCTCCTTGGGATATTTTGTGGTCCTTGCAAAGCTCAAGGACTTCCACACACATCTGAATCCAACCATTTTAATTTTGGTTGAAGGCCCTTCAATTATTTTATTTATTCTTGCAATAATTTGAACTAATGTTTCCATTATGCTTAAATCTTGATTATTTTAATATCAAGATTCTCTCTCCTTCAAAGAGATACAAATGAGATGAAACTCTCATTTTATTTACTCCAAATTATGGCAAGAAACATTAGGGACCCTTTTGAAGTGCTATATTGCATATTGCACCCTAAGTTTTGGGTAAATTGCACATTACACCAAAACTAGGTTTTCATGCACAAACATTGCTTTATCAGCTCTTTCTTGGTATTTAGGTTATCACAAGCCATACCTATGCATCATATTCACTCTCATGATGCTTCAAAACATGAGGAACATATTATAATGCACAATTTGCAAATAAACCCCTCAACTTGGGTAATTTGCACTTTAGTCCAAAACAAGCAAAACATTGATTTCAACAATATTCAAAAAGGACTATAATTGCAATATAAGTTCCTCTTGAGCCTTAATTACTCCTTAAAAGATAATAACAAGCATATAATCACTTTTATTGAACAAAACACCTAGGGTTAAATCATAACCCAGGTTAGGGATGTTACAAGTTATCCACCCCTTACAATGATTTCGTCCCCGAAATCATCAACAAAACATTAAGAGAAAAGATTAGGGTATTTCCTCCTCATCTCTTCCTCTAATTCCCATGTAGCCTCCTCAATGCCACAGTGATTCCAGAGGACTTTTACAAGACTAATGTCTTTCTTTTTCAGCTTCTTGATTCTTCTGTCAAGAATCAACACAAGTCCTTCCACATAAGATATGTCATCATTTAGTTCTACCTCCATAGGTTGTATAACTAACTCAGTGTCAAGATTACACTTCCTCAACATAGATATATGAAACACTGGGTGCAATCTATGCAACTCAGGTGGTAACTCCAGCTTATAGGCTACCTTTCCCATCCTCTCAATGATCGGATAAGGCCCCATAAATCTAGGAGCTAACTTCCCTTTCTTTCCAAATCTCAGGATACCTTTCCAAGGTGAAACCTTGAGGTACACCCTGTCTCCAATTTGGAATTCTAAGGGTCTACGATGCTTGTCAGCATATGATTTCTATCTATCCTGGGCAGCCTTCAACTATTGTTGTATTACTTTGATATTCTTAGTTGTTTGCTGTACTAACTCATGACCCAAAAGTTGGCATTCACCAGTTTCATACCAACATAAGGGAGATCTACAACATATACCATACAAAACCTCATATGGTGCCATCTCAATACTATGCTGATAGCTGTTATTATAAGCAAACTCTATCAAGCTCATATGAAGATCCCAACTTCCAACAAACTGAAGGACACATGCCCTAAGCAAGTCCTCCAAAGTTTGTATGGTCCTTTCAGATTGTCCATCTGTCTGTGGGTGAAAGGCTGTACTAAACCTTAACTGCGTACCCAAAGCTTTATGCAGTCGTTCCCAAAAATGACTCGTAAACTGGGAACTTCTATCAGAAACTATTGTAGCTGGAACCCCATGCAAACACACCATCTCATCTATGTATATATGTGTAAGCTTCTCAGCTGTGTAGGTTGTTTTGACAGGTAAGAAATGTGTTGTCTTAGTCAACCTATCAACTATCACCCAAATGGAATCATGACTTTTGGCTGTTATAGGCAAACCAACCACAAAGTCCATGGTTATATGATCCCATTTCCACTGTTGTGTAGGCAGAGATTGCATTGTTCCTGTGGGCTTCTGATGTTTAGCTTTAACCTGCTGACACACCAGACACTGCATAACAAACTCAGCAACATCCTTCTTCAAACCAGGCCACCAATACATATCTTTTAAGTTATGATACATCTTGGTGCTTCCTAGATGCTTAGCATACATTGAAGTATGAGCTTCCTCCAGAACTAACGTTCTTAAGTTATTAGCATCAAGTACTACCATCCTACCATGGTAACAGTCTACATGATCATCAGAATCATGGAAACCATCCCGTTTCTCATTGCTATATTCTGACCTGATCTGTTGAATCATAAAATCAGTCTACTGTGCTTCTTTAATATGCTGTCTTAGGGTAGGTTTTATGTGCATCTCATCTAACAACCCGGGTAACAATGACACTTTAAGCAGTACATTGTCTTGCCTCAAGGAGATAAACATATCTCTCTTAGAGCACACTAAGAAGTTTAGCTGTGCTTTATTTAAAGCTGGTGTTGCTTATTTTCTACTTAGTGCTTCATTAACCACATTGGCCTTCCCCGGATGATAATCAATTGTATAATCGTAGTCCTTGATTAACTCCATCCAACGGCGTTGCCTCATGTTCAACTCATGCTAAGAAAAGATATACTTTAGGTACTTATGGTCTATGAAAATCTAAAATGTTTCTCCATAGAGATAATGTCTCCAGATCTTCAACGCATGGACCACAACAGCTAGTTCTAGATCATGTGTAGGATAATTCTCCTCATGTTTCTTAAGCTGTCGAGAAGCAAAAGAAATCACTTTCTTATCCTGCATCAACACACATCCTAAGCCATTTTTAGATGCATCACAGAAAACTATATACCCCTTTCCTTGCTCAGGTAACACCAACACAGGTGCACTGGTTAACCTCTCCTTCAGTAACTGGAAAGATTGTTGACACTTGTCATTCCAGACAAAAGGAATCTCCTTCCTGGTCAACTTGGTTAGGGGTGAAGCTATTGAACTGAAGTTCTTAATGAACCTCCTGTAATAGCCTGCCAGTCCTAGGAAACTTCTTATCTCTGTCGGTGTCTTTGGATGTTCCCATTGTAGGACAAATTCTACTTTCTTAGGATCAACACAAATACCTGAAGCAGATATTACTTGTCCAAGAAAAGAAACTTATGGTAACTAGAACTCACATTTTCTAAACTTAGCATATAACTTATGCTTTCTTAGAAAAGTCAAAGCTTGACGAAGATGCTGCTCATGTTCTTGAGTATCTCTACTATATATCAGGATGTCATCTATAAAGACGACTACACACTGATCAAGAAAAGGTCGAAAGATTCTATTCATGAGTTCCATAAATGCAGTTGGTGCATTAGTTATTCCAAACGACATAACTATGAACTCATAGTGACCATACCTTGTCCGAAAGGCAGACTTAGGTATGTCACTCTCCTTCACACACAACTGATGGTATCCTGACCTCAGATCTATCTTAGAAAAGATAGTTGCACCACACAAATGATCAAACAAGTCATCAATCCTTGGTAGAGGATACTTGTTCTTTATGGTTACTTTATTTAACTGCCTATAGTCGATGCATAAACGCATAGACCCATCCTTCTTCTTAACAAAGAGGACCGGAGCACCCCATGGTGAAGTACTCGGTCGGATAAAACCCTTCTCAAGCAACTCCTGTAGTTGTTTCTTGAGCTCTACCATCTCAACAGGTGGCATTCTATACGGCGTTTGTGCTATTGGTTGCCTTCCTGGGATTAGTTTAATCTCAAAATCTATCTCTCGGGGTGGTGGAACACCTGGAAGTTTTTCAGGAAATACATCTTCAAATTCCTTGACCATCGAAACTTCAGAAGGATGAGGGTTATCTATTGTGGTATCAACCACATGGGCTAAGAATGAAAAGCATCCTTGTCTCAACAACTTCATAGCTACCATAGCTGACACAAGACATGTTGGAAGATTCTTTCTATCTCCCTAAAAGATCCATGTGTCACTATCATCTGTGAACACAACCTGCTTGGAATCACAATCCAAGACAACCTTATACTTCTCTAAGGTGTCCATCCCAAGAATTATATCAAGCCCATGCATTTCAAGTGGTATGAGATCCACCTGAATGCGATGATTAGAAAAGGAAAGATTGCAGGGAGAACACACTTCCTACAATACTACAGATCCCGACAAAGGTGTTTCTAACAACAAGCTATCTGCTCTATGACTGACAATCATGTTGCAGTCATCAATGACTTCTCGAGTGATAAAAGAGTGCATAACACCCAGATCAATTAACACAGATATGAACCAGGATAAAGACATATCAGAATAAAATAGTTCCATCTGACCTGTCACAATCCGAGGGTTGACTACTTCTTCAGGCTGATTCATGGCATAGAATCTAGCCATTACTTGTTGTTGACCCTGTGCTCGATTGTTAGATGTCGACAAACTGGCTTGGGACGCTTGTCCACGTCCTCTAGCACCACTGTCAGACTGTTGCCTCTGAGAGCCTTGCTGACTCTACCTTGGTTGCTGGGTCACATTCGCGACTTTCTTAGAACAGTCCCTCACCACATGGCCTTCTCTCTTGCATCTATAACAAGTTACATTCCCCCTCGGTGGTATGGGTGGTCCTGTTACTGAAATTGAGGCTGAGATGTGAGCTCCCTTCGGTGGTAAACTACGGTTTCTACCCTTACTTGATGTCCATTGCGTCAGGGTATTGAACCTTGGTGGTGGTGTAGGCATAAAATACCTTGGTTTCTTAAAGCTCCCAGAACTCTGTCCTTAGAACTGTGGGTACTCTTTCTTACCCTTGGTCTACCGCTTCTCAATTACAGACCTCTCTATTTGTCTTACATACTCCAGAAAAGTGGCAAACCTCTCTCGATTCTCCAGAGCAGACACTAGAGTGGTCAATTCAGCATTCAACCCCTTCTCGAATCGTCGAATTCTTTCCACATCATTTGATGCCATATGCAGACAAAACTACAAAAGTTCCATGAACCTTTTTTTTTTTAACAAGCCAAGAGGTCATCTATTCATCTCACCCTCCTCGTGTGAGCTAAAAAGATCAAAGTACAGCTCCTGCTAATAAGATGCAGGTAATGACCCAAAGGAAAGAACCCCCAAAGCAGCTCAAGACACAACACAACAAGGAGACGAGAAGGACCACTCAGGAAACATATCTCATCACCACATATGGAGTCTCATGTTTCTCAAGATAAAGCATACCCCTAATTCTAGGAGATAACCTTCGCGGGTCAGAGATGACAATAGGATCAAGGAGATGATCACCCCACTTAGCAAAAGCTCTAGGAATCGAATTCAGGGACCTGTGCACAAGAGAACCCATAATACCTTCCTCCTCAATGTAGTATTTGATCTCCTCATGCATGGTAGCCAATCTCCAAGGGATATGATTATTACCCCAGAAGAAATTGAAGAGAAGGGGGTTGTCCACCTCAAAAGAAGTAATCCTCAAGTGCTGAGAATCAGCGAATTTGAGACTCACCACAACAGCTTGAAGCAAAGCACAGTCGAGGTTATCCGCCGTGAGCCAGGATCTAGCAATTTGACAGATCTTCGCATGGTGATTTCTAACAATACTGGCCATCCACCATCTACTAATACCAAACGGATCCTTGTCTTTCCCGATCGTTAGATTGAGCTTAAGGCTGTGAATGTCAGGTCTGTTCCATCTAATGAGCGCAACCTCCTTAAGCACGTAAGAAGGATCGATCACACCATGGTTATGAAACCTGTGGTGAACCTCCGGGTCAGCAATGGCACGAAAGGTCTTCTTCTTGATCATAAGATTAAGCTGATCAGTCACCAGACGTATCGCATTCACAAAGGGACTAGCCTTACCATCAAAGCGAGCTCTACATCTCCATTTCCACAAATGATACGGGATGAGGGTAGCTAGACAGGCCGCTGTCCAAGGGAGCACCTCGGCAGACCTGCCATAGGCATAAAGGGCAATCAGCTCGGCTCTACTGGTAGGTCTCATCATGTCAGTAACCATCTCAAAAAACTCCCAGAAACTAAGCGCCATCTGACTAAAGAAGATAACATGATCCGTGTCTTCCGTACAATGCTCAACGCAGCACTCGCATTTAGAAGCCAGCTGAACTTGGCATTTCCGGACACTGTCATCAGTCGGGACCGCATTATTCATCATCTTCCAGATAAAAGCACACTCCTTAGGGGCATCAATGGTCCAAATCTTGCTATAAACGCAGCTATTAGATTCATCCGTAGTAGTAAGGAGCTTCTTGATTGATTTGATAGTGAACCTACCCATACGCTCAGGACTCCAAATGATCTTGTCATCATCATCATTAATCCTTTGTCCAGCACGCTTGACCAACTCAACTCCATCGTCAGTAAGAATCTGCCGGAGAGCAGACCAGTCCCACCCTACATCATCAATCCAGAAATCGCGGACGAGGAAAGCATGATTCCTGTCACTGTGAAACCTCGCATAATCAAACAATCTAGACTCACACCACACTGCATCCCAGAAGGGGATCAAACCTCTGCCAAGAGTCCACCTACACCACGGAAACACGGTAGGAAATCTGTCCCACATTTGCTTCCAGTATGGCGAGGCCGTGGATCTATACTGAACATGATGAGGATAATTCGCTGCTCTACTAGGGACACGACCAGCATATTTGGCATTACAGAATCTGGACCACAAAGAATCCACAGCAACAAGCTCCCAACAGGCTTTAGCAACAAAGGCATCAACAGAAGTTCGGATATTAGGTAGATTCAGGCCACCATGCTCAATCGGCTTGGCCACCTTGGATCAGCTCACCCAGGCTCTTCTATGGCAGTTGTCTCGGTCCGCCCAAAGAAAGTTCTTGAGCATACAGTCGATATGATCAATCGTCCCACGAGGAATACCAATGGCTGCAGCAGTGTAGACAGTAGTGGAAGAGAGAACATGAGCAATCAACAACTTGCGGCCTGCGAATGAAAGTAACCTCGACTTCCATGCGGCAATCTTCTGGTGAATCTTGTGGACCAGATAATCAAAGTCATCCAACGTGTATCTTCCAAACTTGATTGGAACACCAAGATATCTGATCGTGTCTGTAGTGCAAGAAATATCAAGGGCCGCAGCAATCTCAGAGGAGGTAGCGGCACATCTACTACCTACGACACATGTAGACTTGCTACGATTGATCGCCTGTGCCGTCGCATTCTCATAGTCCATGAGAATCTTCTTAACAGAGGCCAACGTGGATGGATTTCCATTGAGGAAGAGCATAACGTCATCAGCATATAAAAGGTGCAAAGGTGCCAAACCATGGCCTCGAGTATGGAATCTCGCCAGATGAAACTGAAGGTCCACACTAAGAAGATGTCTGGACAGCAACTCTTCGTAGATGATGAACAGGAGGGGCGAGATGGCATTCCCCTGCTTGAGGCCCCACTTCATAGAAAAGAAACCAGCAGGAGTATCACCAATCGAGACCGTAGCCCAGGTATCAACAAAAAAACGCATCACTGTGTTTGTGAATCTGTCCGAGAAGCCAAATCCAAGTAAAATCTTCTTGAGGACCTCCCAATTAACACGATCAAACGCCTTCGACATATCAATCTTCACCATTAGATTCGGATAATCGGCTTCTTGATAGAGGTCATGAGCAATCTCCTTGACCAATCTAATATGATGTGTAATGTCTCTTCCATGAACATAGGCAGCCTGATTATCAGAAATGATCCTAGGCATTAGAGACTTCATACGGTTGCTCATTACTCTGGCCAAGATACGCAGAGTCACATTCTCAATAGATATAGGTCTGAAATCTTTGTCAATCTTAGAGGGATTATCAACCTTGGGGATAAGAAGAATATTGCAACAAAACAGACTGCGGTGACAAGGCTGTCCACTGAAGAAAGAGCTCGTCATCTTCATGAAGTCATCCTTAATCGTATTCCAGAAATGGTGAAAGAAGTGAACCGTGAAACCATCCGGTCCAGGCGCAGAATGCTTGTCCATCTGTTCTATAGCCATGCGCACCTCTTCTTCATGAGGAGTGGCCGTCAAAGAAGCATCGTCATCAGGGGTAACCAGGTCAGGAATAGACAGCAACATATCATCTAACAGACTGTTGTCATAACCAGGATTCACCTTGTAGAAATCTGCGTAATGAGCAGCAGCGTGATTAGCAATGGCCATCGGATCTTCAACTTTGGTACCATCATCCATCTGAAGATAAGCAATGCGATTATACTTCCTTCTCGATCTCACCACCGCATGGTAAAAACGAGTATTTCTCTCGCCATCCTGGAGCCAATCTATCCGAGATCTTTCTCTCCAAATCTTTTCCTCAATGTCAAGAATATGTTGTAGCTCAAACTCAGCAGCCTTGAGATTCATCTCGTTGGTCATGGAAGGATTATCATCAAAGGCCATCTGTGTCGTGTAAATCACGTCCTCGAGGTCTTTGATACGCTGACTTGTATCACCAAAGGTATTTCTGCTCCAAGACTTCAGCGTATCTCTAATCTTCTTCAACTTGGAGTAGAAAATAGAAGAGGGAGAGCCCGAAAAGTCCTGCGTCCAAACGTCATCAACAATATTACTACACTCCTCATAATCAAGCCAGGCCTGTGAAAAAGAAAAGGGTCTTCTCTTGACCACCATCCTCGAACAGCCAGGAGAGTATAGGATCGGGCAGTGATCAGATACACGATATCTCGTGAGGTGTGAAGCAACAGCATTGGGTCTCTTGCGACCCCAGGAATCATTAAGAAGAATCCGATCAAGCCTTTCCCAAATCGTGGGAGTGTTATGCTGCTTATCAACCCAAGTATACTTGCTGCCAAGGAAACGGGCCTCTCTACAATTAATGTCATGAATGAACGTGTTGAAGTCCAGGATATCTTGATAAGGTCTGTCGAGACCGCCTCTCTTCTCAGAATGAAGCCTAATAGTGTTAAAGTCTCCAGCTATGAGCCAACAATCATCCCCAATCTGAGCGGATATGTCAACAACATCCTCCCACAGTAACCTTCTCTGAGAAACACTACAGCTCGCATAAACCGCGGTGATGTAGAAAATCGTGTCATCGGCATCCCTGAGCTTGATCGTGATATGTTGATTGTGAATCTTCACCACAGACGGATGAAGCGAGACATCAGCATATAACCAGATCTTACCAGCCTCCTCATCATTAGTAATGGACCAATCAAGCCTGACGATGTCAAGTAACTCATCAGCTGAAACCGCGTGCAGGAGAGGTTCAAACAGACACACGACTAAGGGCTTATGCTTGCGGGACAAACGACCAAGTACCCTCCTGGTTTTATTATTAGCTGCTCCCCTAATATTCCAAAAAAGAAAGCTGGAATCCATAAGGTACAGACAGCCCTCCCAAGCTAACAGCTCGATCTAGAAACGCTCACGACCTCCATTGTCCCAATCCTCGTCCGAAAAAGGATCTTGACCATCCGAGTGTCTCCTACGGTGCCCATATATGCTAAGATCCACAGGCTGAGAAGTAGACTGGGATACAGAAGAATCAACATCATACCGGCTCCTGGATGATAAGTACATATCAACTTTCTTGCGGCGCGAGTTGTGCATATGCTCCGCTGTAGGAATATAGTCCTCAAGACAATGACGGCGCAGCAGCCTCCTGTTACCTTCGTCATCAAGGACGACTCTACGGTTCCGGTTATGATCTATCAACTGAGTGTCTGTGTCTGGATGAGACTCTAGAGCACCATGCACGAGATCTTTCTCCGCAATCATATCATCAGGTGTAGCTCGTCCATGGTTATCTTGCAAAGGAGCGTCAACAGTAGCAGAAAAATGAGTAGCAAACGCTTCCATCGGGATGTTAAGCTCTTCACCAATCTCCGTGCGAGAGAAGAGATTTGATCCAGGTGTCCCTCGGGCAACTATGTGCAATTGCACATCAGATCTCCTGTTCCCGTACGTCAGTGAAACAAACTGCGGGATATCCTCATTAAACGTCTCCACGAGCACAAGGATGCCGGAGATATCATCGGGATTACGTATCCAACCCGATACAACAACAAGCTTTCCAAAGCTATTAACTAGACTGTCTATAGCATCATCGTCCCGGCAAACAATCGGGAGGTCCGTTATCCAAAACCAAATCGCCTGTTTGCGGGAGCAGGGTTCACCTTCTTCCAAGGAAGAGAGGCTAATAACGGAGCCTCTGAACACAAAGGACGGATCTGCGTGGGCCTTGCGAGCATCCTCCTTACTAGCAAAGAAAGCCACCGCTTTTCTCTTCGAGTATCGATACATATCAGAGGCATGCGGCCATCTCATTCTAAGCTCTGGACAGAGCTCCTCCCAAGTTGTTCGCGACGGCCAGGTAATCTCCACAGCTCTGTCTAGCGCCTGTGCTTTGCTTCTTCTCTCCTCCGTGTCAGGACCCAAATCGACAGCTATACGTTTGGGGATATGCGTCTGACCACCGCGGGCAGGAATCGCAGGTCTCATCGCCGGGAACTCAGAAAGGGATCGAATATCAGGCGGGGGAGCACTCGTCCTAACCTTGCATCTTCTCGCGACGTGACCCGGTGCATTGCACTTGTAACAGACAACGGCTCGTTGGCATTGGAATTGCCAGTGTCCTTTGGTAAGGCATCAGTAACATGTATCATTAGGAACTTCCATCATCCATGGCCGGCGAGGCGAGGATCTCACCGGTTGAACCTTCGGAGGCTGCCGGGCTTCTCCATGGCCATGAAGATTAGGGTTCTTCTCCGCCACCGTGGGGACTGCAGGATGTCCAGAAGGGGTTATCGGAACCACAGCGGGCGGTGGTACCAAGTCACGGGACGAAGAAGGGGTATCATCCGTACTGGAAGCAACAATCAAGGTCTCCTGATCTCCGGCGAGGCTCACGTTTGTCGGCTGGTGCACATCAGTATTAGCCGGTTGTACAACGGGAACGATCAACCCTTGATGGTGATCACCATCATCCAGACGGTGCGTCGGAGATCCAACGAAAGTCCGAACATCTTGGATGATCTCGTCAAGCGGTGTGGCGAGGGCCGCAAAACCTTGCCTTCTGTCTTGGACTGCCTGCTGGGCCCTCATGGCCTGAACGCTTTGTCTCGTGATCCTCATAGAGAACGGGGAAGGCAGCATGGTGGAACCGAGGAAGGTGGCCCCCGGTAGGCGGGGTGCCTAGCCGAGGTGAGGGATGGCGGCGCCGCCAGAAACCCTAGCAGAGCCCAAAGACCGGAAGTATATCAAGTTCCATGAACCTAGATTCATATTCTCTAATGTTCATTGGTCCTTGCTTTATCCTCTCAAACTGAGAGATCTTCTCATCTAGATACGTCTTGGGAAAGTATCTAGCGACGAATTCACATCTGAATTCATCCCATCCGAACACAACTCCAGGTCTTTTGCCTTCCTTGATGGTCAACCAGTGGCCATCACTCTCTTTTAGAATATATACAGCGTGCCTGACCCTCTCATCATCAGGAATCATGAGGATTCTGAAGGCTTTCTCCAGTTCATTCAACCATAGGTCAACATCTGCTAGGTTGGCTGTACTAGCATACTCTATGGCTCCTACCATCTTCTACCATTCAAAAGTCTTGCCGGTACCATGTGTTTCATCATGGGCCGGTGCCCTAGGTGTAGGTAATGGCATTCTATCCGTCATATGGGTCATAGCTTCTATAAACTTCCCAAACATAGCCTGAAAGGTTGGGTTCCCCATATCAACTTGATTGCATTGGGGTTGTTCAAGGACGGGCTCTTCCCTATCTTGGTCTCTTACACCTCCTCCCGGTGCAGCAACGCTGCTCTCAACAGCATGTTCATCGTGTGATATAGACATCTTGAGTTCTTCTACTCCTCCTATATGATTAGAAGACACTATCAGATAACTGGAAGGCACTAGAACAGACTCAATAACCTTAATCCTATGTCTCTGTAGACTCAGCAAACCTTAGGCTCTGATACCACTTAACTTGTGGCATACGACTCACAAAACGAGATTAACTAATGCGGAAGCGTATTATTAATAGCGGAATTACTGAAAATCACTAAAAATTAAAACCATTTATCAAGAGATCCATTCACAGGATAACTCTTTCATTCAAAACCAAAGTAAAACATTACATCCTGGTTCATATATACATAACATGTATCATTGCTTCTCGAGGCATACATGCATTCACTACTTTGTTTCAACTATACACAGGTAGTATAAAAATCTTGAGGCATCAAGCCAAAATATCAGATCAAGTTATCAACAACACTAACTCCTAGGACCCGAGAGTACATAGATGACTCATAGGACTAACTATACAAAACCAGACAGCCAATGTCTGCACCTGATGGAACACTACTGTCCTTGTGGCTGCTGCTTCTACTCTTCCCCTACAGAAGGGTCTCTGCCTTTTTGTCTGTGTCTACCTTAAAACGTTGAATCCCACAGGGGTGATACAATTATAAAAATTGCCCCAGCGGGAGATATAACTCTCCGCCAAAACATTATGATTGCAGTTTAAAAGAGATAAACTGAGCAGTGGGATAATATAATTCAGTAGCAGTTAAATCAACATCTATGCAGATTAGAGCAACATTCTTATGCAAGTATTTCAACTATAACTTGATATAGCAGCATGTCTCTTATTCAATATGAATTAAAAGAACATAAGTACATTTTATGTATCAAGGACTTGCTAAGAAGTATAACATCAACCAATGATTCTTGTATTTCAATCTTATGCAAATACGCTACACGACTGATTGTATCTTACAAACATATTTAAGCTCTGAGGAGATGAGGTATACCGCTCATACTCCAACCGACCATTTCTAGAATCGAAATCGGTACCATAATTGGGTCAACAGAAGAGTTGGATTCCCATGACCTCCCACATCCAGGTCAGCACGGGACCACAACCAGGACTTATGTTAACTTCTCAAAATAGCTTTCCAGGGTATACTGGAACTTCGCTATAGAGTTATAGCATCAACTGAACTCTCATCAGCAATCGAGAGAATTAATGTTTATCTCCATCGACCCGACATTAAATATCATTGGGAGATTAATGGTACATCCATCCCAACCATCGAAGATTTGTGATACATCCATCCCGACACATGAAGGATTGAGGGGTTTAATGTTTTCCTTCCATCAATCTCTTCACAAAGACATAAGGATATTTTTGCCCATTTACCCCCACATATTCAAAATATGCGAATTCCAGGAAATCCCATAGGAAAACCTGTTTCACCATCACCAACTACTAACGATGATGGATATATGGTCAGAGCACTACATGAACATATTTCACTTGATTAATTAAGTACATTTTCATATTCTTTTAGCATCAGCCAAGTTCTCAAACATAACTTATTATGACAATGCTATAAAGAGATATGTACTATTTTCATCAATTACTTATCAGTCTTTAAAAGACATTGGGAACTCAGTCCCTCTTTTCAATACTGGGAATTCTCATCCCTTCACAATCTCATTATCACAATCATATGGTTCTGGTTATTCAAACCCTTAGCTCATCATTGAGCATTGTTACCACTTTTCCAGGTAACTATCACCTTTAGGTCATCTGACCAAGGTAAACATGATACTTGCTATTACAAGCATCACACATGGTACTTGAGGCCCATTAACTCTCTTGTTACCTCTTACCAGGCAGCAAGGTATATTATGGCACACAAGGCCCAAACACAATAGTGAATTAAATATC
The DNA here is from genome assembly GCA_963693085.1 of Alisma plantago-aquatica. Lineage (NCBI taxonomy): Eukaryota > Viridiplantae > Streptophyta > Magnoliopsida > Alismatales > Alismataceae > Alisma > Alisma plantago-aquatica. Next base: position 711,752,350 of record OY856411.1, on the reverse strand, counting down.
ATAGCTCATACCTGGCCATGATCATCATTTCAACATACCTGCATGGTTAGCTCAAATGATAAGAGTGATATCAATTGCATATCAGTACCATGTATAACAAATATGAATTCACTATTCATGGGTAACACCACTATTCCCTTACCAGGATTAGGGTTTCCCATTTCATGTCTTTTGAGAATAATCATCCCATCACCCATATCAGGGTTATGGTTTATCACCATATTTCCCAAGATTAGGGTTCATTAAGCATTACATAGCATTACCCTAAATTTGAGCTTCACATCACATCAAACATCAGGGTTTCTCATGAAACCATTCTTAGTTAGGGTTTCACATAAATTTCATCCCAGAATAGGGATTACATTCCATAATCCACAATTAGGGTTTACTATTCATCCCAATTAGGGTTTCATATTCCATTACCCATAATTAGGGTTTACTAATCATCCCAATTAGGGTTTTGCATCTAAATTAGGTTTACATATATCAACACCCTGGATTAGGGTTACATCCAAACCCTGGATTAGGATTTCAATTATAATTGCCCTACATTAGGGTTAAGGTTCAACAACCTTGTCAATTAGGGTTTATGCTCATGATTAGGGTTTCATGATCTCTTTACTTAAGAATCATACATAACTACATGAATCATACTCATGTATGAATTCCATTCTATCATCCTCTCAACTTGGTTAGGGTTATATTAGCCCTTCAATCAAGTACATACAACTATGATTGCCATAGTGTACAAAACTATTTTTCTTATAAGTAATTAGGGTTCATTCCTCAAATGGCACTAATCACTTATGTACTTCTAGAGTTTCAACCTTTTTACCTTCATTGATTATCATCACTATCAATCATTGGATCATTGGAATAATCATCACCTTCAATTTCCAAATGATTGAACCACATTCAACCTTCATTAGGTTTTGAGGTTTCATCACCAAACGGTTTTGAAACCGTTTGAACCCAAATGGTTTTCAAACCGTTTGACCCCAAATGGTTTCAAGACCGTTTGGGCCAAATCAGTCCCAAAACCGCAAGGGCTCTTAGGCATATACATCAATCCAATCAAATGTAATTGCATCATTGAATTGACTATTGATTATACAATTGAAGGATTCATTAACCAACACCATTAGATCTTTATCCAATTGTAAAGGATCAACCACTAACCCTCCAAATGGTTTTGAAACCGTTTGGTCCCAAATGGTTTCAAGACCATTTGGGCTCAAACGGTTTCAAGACCGTTTGACCCAATTTGTCTTGAAATCGTTAGTACCAATCAAGGATTCTTCAATCAACTTGATTAGGGTTTCCAATTGAAGGATTGTACACACATTGAATCAATCAATTAGATCCATTGGATCATCATAAAACACATACTTAGGTTCAGACCTCAAACAGTCAACTAAACCAAACGGTCAACCCTCTCATGCGGTTTGGAGTCCAAGTCACCAAATAGTTTACAAACCGTTTGGTCTCAAACGGTTTGGTGAAACCGTTTGGACCAAAGGTCCAAGACCGTTTTCTCTTATTCTTATTTGAGGTGTGTGTTTGTGATCAGGTTATCATATTCAACCTTTAGACTCACAAAACTACTGCAATTTCCCGGGCAACTCCATCAATCAAACAAAGGAATTGCAAGAATAACAATTAAATCAATGGGATTGAGAAATCGAATTCAATGACAAAGATTAAGGGTTCAAGTTATATAACCCGCCTTTAATTGAGCTTAAAAGCTTCAAGCTCCACGTCTCCAATGGTGGATGAAGCTTTAAAAACTGCCCAAGGTCCGTTCTCAAGCTTTTAGAGTGAAAGGATCGGCTAGGGTTGAAGATGGAATGAAGAAATGAAGGAATTATGCATTGTTTTATGATTTCCACCATGAAATCAAGAATAACGAAGGTCAAGGACTTACCAAAAGGTTGGGGGTCATCTTCCTGCTGTTCCTAGCTCCCTTGATCATTTTTGCAAGCAAGGAGAAGAAATGAATCCGAAAAAGTCCTTGGTTTGAGTGGTAAAGGCTCTTTTATAAAAAAAATCAATGAGAGAGAAAATGTTTTATAAAAATATTTTAATTCCAAAATTGTTGCCACCACTTCCCCCTTGGTTTGTTGCATGCAAAGTCAACTCTATCCCCAACGAGCTCCCTTCCATTATCCATGAATTAAGGGAAAAGAAATGAAGCACCTTAACCCTTATAATAGTAATATCCATATTTGAGTGAAATTCTTTTTCTTATAATATGGTGAGTGGAGTTTTCACCTCCTTGGGATATTTCGTGGTCCTTGCAAAGCTGAAGGACTTGGAAACACATCTTAATCCAACAATTTTAATTTTGGTTGAAGGCCCTTAAATTATTTTATTTATTCTTGCATTAATTTGAACTAATGTTTCCATTATGCTTAAATCTTGATTATTTTAATATCAAGATTCTCTCTCCTTCAAAGAGATACAAATGAGATTCCCCTCTCATTTTATTTACTCCACATGATGCCAAGAAACATTAGGGACCCTTTTGAAGTTCTATATTGCATATTGCACCCTAAGTTTTGGGTAAATTGCACATTACACCAAAACTAGGTTTTCATGCACAAACATTGCTTTATCAGCTCTTTCTTGGTATTGAGGCTATCACAAGGCATACCTCTGCATAATCTTCACTCTCATGATGCTTCAACACATGAGGAACATATTATAATGCACAATTTGCAAATAAAACCCTCAACTTGGGTAATTTGCACTTTAGTCCAAAACAAGCAAAACATTGATTTCAACAATCACTACTACAGAACCTACCTTTAGTGTCGGTTATTTAAAGCCTTTAGTGTCGGTTTATAAGCGACACCTGTGTGGGCGACACTAAAAGTCCACCCATTAGGCGTCGGTTCCAAAACCGACGCCCAAACTCTTCGCGCGCCATCAGGGGACAATAGGCGTCAGTTATTAGATAAGAAACCGATGCCCAAAACTTTCACGCCACAAAAAGGGCGCCAGCTTGGCCACTATCAATGTCGGTTATTTACAAATAACCGACGCCATATATTAGGAAATAGACGTCGGTTGTTACAAATAACCGACACTAGAACATTATGTGTCGATTTTTTACAAATAACTGACGCCCAAACCCGCGCCATCTTGGCCACGGCCGTGCTGTCCAGCACGGCCGTGTTGTTAAGGAATAGACGTCGGTTTATTGTAGGAAAACCAACACTATATCATTATGTGTCGGTTATTTACAAATAACCGACGCCTATTGTTTTTTTTTCCCTGTCAGTCTGTAGACCTGCTGTGGCTGGTCGCAGGATGAGAAACCTATTCAGTTCAGTTATGAACTACAGGTTTTACGACATCCATTGATATCAGCCGACAACAGGCCGCAAACCTGCAAAATTAACAATAAAAGAGTTCCATTCATTCACACATTTATAAACATTCACACATGCTAGCAATCTGTAGTTCCATTCATTCACATTCACACATGTAGAAACATTCATATAGCAACGAACACTTTCATTCATTTTCACTCAGACACATGTAGAAACATCCAGACATGTAGAAACATTCACACATATATTATAATTCAGAAATTCATTTACAAAGTATCATTGTTTAGTCATTATTCGCTATCAGGATCCCAATTATATTTTAAAGCCCCCACTAATTGTTACTTCATTTAATTCTCCCGTCGTATAGGGATCATTAACATTTGGTAAGTCCTTTCCTATAATGGGGTCAGCTTTAAGCACCTGTAAAGAGAATGATGTATTTATATAATTAATGAGCTATAAATAAGATTGATATATTTCGATCATATTATCTAATGAGACTATATAATACCTGAGCAATACATTCAATATCCAGTGCGGCATGTTTGATAATCATGTGCATATATCGCATGACATAGTATCCACATGCCCATCCGTTGTCTTGTGTAGCACACTATAAATTCAAACATACAAAATATTAACAAATACAACTAATTAAGCATTGTTCACATAAATAATATATACATATATTGCAGTCGGGAACTTACGTTCACGTTCTTCCAAATTATTGGCTGGTTCTTTTTCGTGGGGACCTTTCCTCCAGCCTTTTTGTACTCCTCGAAACCCCTACATGTTAATGTAACACAGAACATTGCAATTAAATAGTAATGTAATAACATATGTTAACGGATATGAAAAATGAAATATTTCTCACCGAAATATTGCCATTTTCATTATGTGTCCAAATCTTGTATTCAATTTACCCCCCTTAGGATCTAGATAATACACAGTGAATGTCTCGGGGGCAATAACCAATAACTCCCAATGCCTACCCCTAGAGGAAAAAAAGTTAAAAATTAATAACTCAAAATCCACAATAAAATGTAATTTTCTTAAGTCCAAATTATAATAAGCAAAGTAAACTTACTCTACATTGAATGGAGCCATTATCACCGTCTTCTTTTTTACACCAAAAATGAAAAAGCCTCACAACAATATTGTTGAACTGATGTAGGGTCTTTAGCTACTAGACTAATCAAGGATGGAATCAAAAACCCTACATGTTCGAATCCAAAATCTGCACATATGTTGTCTAAGTAGCTGCAAAATATGTATTAATTACGTATGCATTAATAAATAAGAAACCAGATCACCAGATCATACATAAGGTATATGGATGTATAAAGAATATCTCACCTTATCCATAGCTCTATCACAGATGTATTTAGCCAATCATATCGAAACAACTCCAAAATATCTTGTATAAATAGTTTTGTTTCGTATGACTGACCTGTAGAATCTGAATCAGAAGAAACAGTTATAGGGGAGTTTATATCATGTTCCCCTAACCATACTGCCATACCCCTACAGTTAGGACCTAACGGGACAGGTAGGTCCTGTGGAACCCAACTAGGTAATGAAGGAGGTGGAGGTGGAGGCCTAGATGCTGTGGGTGTCTTCTTTTTAACCTGTATATATATATATATATAAAATTTCAGATCAACTGCCAGCATATACACACACTAACAATTGAACGTAATGTAAATTTACCGCACCTTTTCAGTAAAGAAGACATACGCTTTTTCCCACAATATCACTCCGCCTACTGCCTCACTAAGCGTTTCACAATCGGGGTGGGCATATGGAAGTGGAAGATCCATCCACTGGGGGAATATATGTATCGGGCTCACCCGAATCCAACCAACTGGTACTGGAGACCCGTGACACATTTCCCCTGGTAGGTATGGGTAAGCCGACGCCTCTGCCATGACATATTCTTTACTTTTTAGACGGCATGGCTTCAACCCCTACAAATTTTTGTGTAAAGAATGTTATATACATATATACATATCATCTTTTTCTTAAACGACTACAATTTCATATATACGTATCATCTTGAATTAAAAAACTAGTTACTATGTCATAAAAATACTTACAGTGGATGTGCTAGGTGGTGGTTCTACAGGATTACTCCCAACCTCTACAGTAGGAGTAGGAGTAGAGTCCGCAGTAGGTATTGTCTGGTAAGTGGCAGTCTGAGATGCCTGCCACTTTTTCATTGCTTCTTCGAGTTTTTCTTTGAGTTTCCTGTCAAATAGCTTATCCACCTATACATGGATAAAAGAAACGTCAAATTCTAATTTTTGAATTCTCTTTTACAGTAACATTCTAAAGAAAGAATATGTTACCTCTTCTTGTGAAAGTCCCACTTTTGGGACATGTTTGCGCTGGGATGACCCAAAAAAAGATTTGATGCCCACACCAGCGCCTGCAGCCCTAACACGTCCAGGATGCTCTGGGTTACCCAGAGCAACTGTCAATTCATCCTTTGTTCCCTCAGGGATGAACTTTCCTTGTTTCCTCAGCTCGTGCAGCTCCCGCTAATTGCCAAAACAAAAATTTGTACTTAAGTAAACAACACAAATAATCAATATTCGAATGATTGCTGTAAGAGTTGTATTTTATCATTTTTGCAGCCGCCTCAGCAGTTGCGGCCTTAGGTATTTCTCCCTTCTTATTTTGCCTCCCAGCTATACAGACATCATGGCGAGGCAGAGGTGTGCTACCTATGGTAGAGGACTCCTGAGTAGCAGCAGACTGAGCAGCAGTAGCATCAGCCTGTAGTCTTTGGCAAACGCCTGCATACCCCTTTGGACCCATTGTGTGGTCATGCACATTCAGTGCACGCCTTGATCTTTGTGCCTCACTGAGGGCCTAGTTAGTATGCAAATTAATGATTTGGTTAGTAACACTAAATGTTAATCTTGAATAAGTGAATACAACATATATTAATTAATGAGATTGACGCCTAATACCTTGAATTCATCAGTTTGTCTTGAAGCGACAAATGCGTCCCATTCTTCTTTGTCTAGGAAGTTCCACTGTTCAGTGGCTGTCTTCTTCCTCTTGTCGGCTTCTTTTATGTATTCTCTGGTGAGATTTGTCCTATAGTTCCTTAGGACTCTCCCACAGCGTTGCATCACGCATTTACGATGCAGCTTTTCATCCAATTCAAATATACTCTGCAAAATAGAATTACTATTAACTAGTATCCAAAAATTTAGTAATCTACAAAATAGAATTGCAAATTAATAATAACTCACGCATAAATCCCTCCATATTAAATCTTTCTTCTCCTTAGAAACTTTATGCCAAGAATCTAAGCGACAACCGCAATGGCTATGAGTAACAAACCCAAGATATGAAATAAATGAATTGCGATTCACACCACATGCATTTCCTGCATTATCAAAATCCACAACAAGTTTGGGTCCATTGCCCTTTTGCGAAATTAACTTCTTCATCATAGTGATGCCCCTTCTCTTGTCAACTTTTTGGTGTTGTTGATCAAGTGCCTCAAGTGCTTCAGTTGGTACCTGTGCATCATCAACCTAAAATTTGACAAAATAATTCACATTTACAAGATATAACTATAAATGGACATATAGATATAAATATATGATATATTTTTAAAACTTACATTGTGAGGCGGCGCATTGATGTCCTCACCCTCACGATAGTCATCAGCACGGTCATCAGGAGAATGGTCAGCCATCTGCAAATTCACATTCAAATTGTAAAGTTCACATTGTAAAGTAGTAATTCAAAGTGTAAAGCTCACATTGTAAAGTAATTCAAATTGTAAAGTTCACATTGTAAAGTAATTCAAAGTGTAAAGCTCACATTGTAAAGTAATTCAAATTGTAAATCTCACATTGTAAAGTAATTCAAATTGTAAAGTATCCATTCTATGATCAAAGAGAAAAACAAGTATATATTAGGACAAGATTAGGCCAACAAATACATGTGATGTCATTCTTATATATAATAAATGTGTACCACCTATCCCATTATTGAACACCTAATCTCACTAGTAAGTGTATAATGTGTATTGGGTTTTCGAGAAAATTTCGGCAGCATTTCCCCGCTGTTCTCCAAGTACATATGTACTTAGAGAACAAACGGGGAAATGCTGCGGAAATTTTCTTGAAAACCCAACACACATTATATACACTTACATCCTAAGCGAGATTAGGTGTTCAAGAACAGTCCCAAACCGGGGACTATCCAAGATTTACTCCTAATGAGTAAATCTTGGATGGGTTTCTAGGCCAACAAATAATGTGTTGTCATTCTTATACCTAAAATCCTAGTTCTTCAAGTTAGGGTGATTATTGATGTCTTTAAAAGCATGATTGGCAATTTAGGGAAAAGTTCGTCATTTACATTCCAAGCATGTCACATGTGTGCATTACAGTTCATCATTAAGCAAAAGAAGGGTGATTAGGATTCTCAATATACTCAACAATGAAACAAGTTAAACATGTGTGCATTACAGTTCCTCATTTACATTCCAAGCATGTCACATGTGTGCATTACAGTTCATCATCAATATATCTATAAATTACTTAAACATTCAATTATGAAGTAAATATACACTTAATTCAAAATAGCATGAGGCACAAATAAGTAGATGAAAAATACAAATAAGTAGATTCGGGTCTGGGCCTAAAGTCCGAACTCAAGGTTGTGATTTTCGTGGTGTTTCTCGGGCAGAACTGCCTCTGGTTCAGACCTGCTTCATGCACAGGTGGAAAGGGCTCAGCTAGAAATGCAGCTAGGTGCTTCTCGTGGCTGAGGGGGCTGCAGAATCAAGTTTAGGGCTCTTAGTCAGAGTCAAGGGCGGCATTTGGTACTGTTGGTCATTCCCAGCTACTCCTGGACGGCGTCGCTATAGCTGCAGCTGCTACTTCTGGCCGCCGGTGCTGCTCTATAGGTCGGGCACTGCTAGGGTGAGGTAGAGGAAGAAGAAGGGCGGAGGAAGGTCCAGCGGCGCCGCGATGGTTGGGGTTCGGGCTAGGGTAGAGGCGGTTGGGGGTGGGGTGGTGGTGGCTGGTGCGGGAGCAGCTTCTGGCACTGGGGAGGCGGATGGCGGTGTGGATGTTGGTGCTGCCGCTGGGGATTGGGTGAAAGTGGTGGCCGTCAGGGAAAAGCAAGGTGGAGGAGAAAAGGGTTACCTTGCTGGCGGAGCAGAGCGGCGGCATCACCGAGCGGCGACGGCACCGAGCGGAAGCTTTAGCTGGAGGCAGCACCGAGCAGCGGCAGCACCGAGTGGCAACGGCGGCACGGATGGCAGGGAGCGGCGGCGGCGGAGCAGCGGGGGCGAGCAAAAATCGCCGGAGCTAACTAGCTACAATCGGGAATGAAACAGGGAAAGGGGAAGAATCGGTCGGGCTGGTGAGCTATTAAGTTGACAATAAGTGTCGGTTATTTAAAAAAACCGACACCTAAACCTATAGTGTCGGTTATTTAGTTATGAACTGAAACCTATACTAAGTGTCAGTTATTTAAAAAAACCGACAACTAAACCTATAGTGTCAGTTATTTAGTTATGAACCGACGCCATATGTAAAATTTTGGAGCGAATTTTTTCGTTGGAATTTTGGGTTTGGCGGTTGAGTTTAGGTGTCGGTTGTTTATTAATTAACTGACACCTATTAAAAGCGGTACCCGTGTCTGGGCTCCCTAAGTAGATTGGATGTCGGTTTATGTTATCAACCGACACTGTAGACATTAGGTGTCGGTTTTTGTAAACAACCGACACCTTGAAAAGTGGCTTTATAAGCCATTTCTGTAGTAGTGAATATTCAAAAAGGACTATAATTGCAATATAAGTTCCTCTTGAGCCTTAATTACCCCTTAAAAGATAATAACAAGCATATAATCACTTTTATTGAACAAAACACCTAGGGTTAAATCATAACCCAGGTCAGGGATGTTACAGTAATTGTGGTCGGTTGGAGTATGAACAATATACTTCATCTCCTCAGGGCTTAAGTTTGATTTTAAAATGTAATCAGCCGTGTAGCTTATTTGCTTAAGTCAAAATATGAGATCACTGGTTGATGTTACTTGTTTAACATAACTTAGATGGATAAATATCATACATGTCACTTATCTAATAGACATGCTGTTTTATCAAGTCATAGTATAAATGCTTTGATTAAGAATATTGCTCTAAACTGATTAGATAATGATTTATTTGCTGTTGAATGTATAAGATTCCTCTGCTCAATTTTATTCTATTAAACTGCAATAATAATGTTTTTGGCAGAGAGTTATATCTCTCGCTGGGGAATTTACAATTGTCTCACACCTGTGGGAACCACATTTTTAGGTAAACGCAGAAGAAGAGGTAGAAACCCTATAGCAGAGGGAGAACAATAGAAGTAACAGGAACAGTAGTGATATTCCAGTTGGAGGCACTGGCTGTCATATTTTGTTTAGAAAGTCCTATGTGTCGTCTCTATACTCTCATGTCCTTAGAGTTAGTAGTTAGTGCTTTTAATGAAACGATCTGAGATTTTGGCCTAATCCCTCGAGGTTCTTATGCTGTCTGTATATAGTTTTAACAAGGCAGTTGATGTTTGTAATCCTCGAGAAGAGATGGTACAAGATATGTACTTATGAATGAGGATGTAAATGTAATACATTGGTTCTTGATGAAAGAGTTTTCCTATGTTTGGATCTCTTTGTAAATGGTTTTAATTTTTAGTGATTTTTGTTAATCCACTATTAATAATTGCTTCCGCTTAGTAAATGATGCTTTGTTCGAACGAGTCGTCTCACATATGATCAATGACAAGTGACCCTAGGTTTAAAATCTTCCCTTGCACCATCCATCCTAACACAAAAAGGTCTTTCCTTGTGCAGTTGCCTTGATTTTCATAACGGGCGAAGATGGTGTTCACCAAGACCTTCTGAATGTACCTCACGATAGGGTTGTGGATCAAGCTAGTCTTTGATTTACCATCTACAAAACCACTTTGCCCGATGAGTTTCTTCCACATTGTCACGTAATTTGCATTAGTTTCTCTATTAGTGCTTCCTTCATCAAGTGACGTTGCTACCTCAGGAGACAGAGTAAATATGCCATTTAGAAATGCTACAGTAATAAGGTAGGTGCTACTCCCCAAGGTGACACTGATGGCATCCTGTGAGACCTTCTCTAAAATGGCAAAGAATTATTGTAAGCTCCACATAGGTCTCCTGTATAGTAGTCAACACCTCAACTAGCCCAACATGCTCCACGACATCCTGAAAAAAATCAAAGATGCCCAAACTATTCATCATCTCCTGGCACACATAGCGAGTGGCGATCACTCATCGTGTCAAGCACTCTAGATGCTTGGGTTTCTTCCCTCTTTTACCCTAACTGTCTGGTGTTGGCTCACGACGCATTTCAAGTGCATCCTCTGGTTGTGCGTCTGGCATGACCTCATCAATATCATCTACCAGTAGCCGTCGTCGTGCTCTCAGCTACTATTGTGTCTGCGGTGCCATGGATGTCGAGGGGCGTACAGGTGAAAATGATTGCCGAGCCACCGCAACTGAAGGACGGGCTTCTGAGATGGATGGTCAGGCTACTTCCCTACCTCTGCTAGGTAGCCTGTATGATTCCTCCATCATTGGGTCCACTGCTACAGCCGTATGGGGTGATTTCCCTTGTGAATAGGAGGTTACCGAAGGTGTCAGGAGGGCAAGAGCAGTCATTGAGGTTGAAGAGGATGCATTCTTGGGATGGTGTATGTAGTAGATCACATCCTTGGTCTTTGCTACAACCTTCTTAGACATTTACTTCAGAACGGGGCTGTTGGGGTGTATTCGAGAGAGATGGGGTGTTTTGTGGATGGAAAAGGGAAAAATATAGAGATTGAGGTAGTAGAAATGGTGGGGGATTGATTGGAGATGGATTGTGGGTAATTTTGTGGAGATTCAAGGATGGTAGGAGGGCTGGAGAGTGCTGCACGGTCGCTGTTAGTGGAGAACGGCCATGATGCTCGCGGAGGTTATGTTTGGAAATGATTTGGGATTTTGCAAAATAACTAACTTAAGTGCTGAGTTGGGTAGCAGCACAGCCATGTTGACTAGCCTGCTGCACGACCGTGGTGCCCCACACGGCCATTCTGCTTCAGTGGCTACACGGTCATGCTGCCTTGCACAACCGTGATGGATCTATTTTTCAATTTTGATTTTTCTTGATTCCCCTGTTGACTGTGAATGTATTAGCACAGCCGTTCCATGTCGCCACGACCATGGTGAGTACTGTGGCTATTGACTTCAACTCAAATTTCATCAAACATAAAATCTTTGGCCCAAAATGATTTTCATGGATCACTTTGTCAAAACCTCATCTAATTCTCCTCATTTCACCCTATTTTCACCTACACATCTTAAAACTAAACAAAAACTATTAAAAAAAGTGTGTGTTTTCTTGGAAAAGTGTAAAAACAAAGCAAAAGTATCAAAATGAGAGGAAGGGTGAAAAATTCCCCAAACCTAGGTGGGTTGCCTCCCACAAGTGCTGAGTTTCTTGCCTTCAACTTGGCTTCTTGGCGATTCTTCAGTGAATCCTCCATTTGGTATCCTCATGTGCCCATTCTTGCAAAACATTCATCCCTCATTTGCACTTAATCTATTTTCCTCATCCCTTTGATCACAATAATCATCATCAACTGGTCCATCTTAATCTTCTTTTCTGAAATGATCATTCAGACTTGTGAAGTGATCTTATCCAATATCCCTATCTCGGACCCGCCAGGTTGGGGTTTTGTACATGTTGATATTGATCTTCATATCCATGAATGAAACTATCATGGTGCCACTGTGTACATGAATCTCGACATCAGTTGTAGATAAGAACGACCTTCCAAAGATGATGGGAATCTTCCTATCCTCCGACTCCATATCAAGTACGATGAAATCTGTTGGGAACATTGTGCCTTTATCTATATCTATCATCACCAAGACACCATCCACTCTTCCCCTAGTAACTTTTATGGATCTATCTTCCAATTGGAGAGTGCAATGTGCCAGCTTCAACTTGCCTAAACCCAGCTCAACATAGACATTATATGGCATCAAATTCACACTAGATCCCAAATCAAGTAAGGACCTATTTATGTGATGTCCCCCTATGTAACTAGGTATGAGTGGGGCTCCTGGGTCTTTTCTCTTCACGGGAAGTGAATGTTGCATGATGGAGCTCACTTGTTCAGTCAATTTTACTCTCTTTAGAATCCTCCCCCATTGACCTTCTCTTCACAATGCATAGATTCTTGAGGAACTTGACATATGATGGTATCTTCTTGATAGCATCCAAGAGTGGAATGTTCACCTTCACTTGGCAAAACACTTCAAGAATATCAACATTGTGATTTTACCTCCTCTTCAATTCTGGTGGCTCATCTAGTACTTCAATGAATGGAGGATCACTAGTTTTTGCCGTACTTGGATGAACATGAGGCAGAACAGTAGGGATGGTGGGACCTACAAATGGGATATGAGGTGGATCACATGGAATCCCAAACTCAACATACGACATCACAAAATCATCTTCAGCAATATCTATCACAGTATCACCACTTGGCTACCTTTGCTTTGCTTTGTCAACCTTTCTTTGACTTGCAGGCTACTTAAGAGACTTTCCACTCCTTAGAACTGTCAGAGAACTACCTTGCTTATGGTGGGGAGGGGGAGCTAGTTGTGGTTGTGGAGGAGGCGGAGGTGATACTTGGTGTTGAAATTGAGGTGGAGAAGAGAATTGAGGGGGACGGAAGAATTAGGGTTGGAAGGTGAAGTTTTGGGAAATTTGAGATGAGGGAGGTGGTGGAGGAGTGTAAGGCTTGGGATCTCCTTGGAAATGGTAGATGGTATGCACTTGCATGGGAGGTAGATTATAGAGAACTTGAGAAGAAGGCATGGGTCCACTTGATTCATTGTAGCTCATGATGGTTTTGAAGACAACTTCTCTTCTTAGAGAGCAATTATGGAAGATAGCTGCTCTACTTTCTCTTCTAATCTTGCACCATCTTTTTGGACCATCAAATATTTTCAATCTAGAGAGAACCTCTTCCTCAAACCTTGAGATATATTTTGGACTTCATGTCTCTTAATAGCTATAGGAGTGCGGTGTCTTCTTTTCCTCACCATAGAACTCAATAGAATTGATCGGGTGGCAAGGAGCATTTGTCACCTGGTTCTTCATGAAGCTCACCATGTCACAAAGAATCTTCATCACTTGAGGGCTTGAGTCATCATGAGTAGGAGGTGTCACATCAAAGACATATCCCCCGTCATTCATCATTCTATAAGCTTGAATTCTTGATCCTTTAGGAAACTGCTCAAACAAAGGCCATATCTCCTCAGGTGGCCTAGCCATGAGTACTCCTCCACAAGAGGAATCCACTGTGTCTTGGTTCTTTAGAGACAAACTAGAGTAGAATGATTGAACTAGCTGCCAGAAAGGGATCTCATGGTGCGGGAACTCTCTCAAAAGCTTCTTAAATCTCTTCCATGAATTATGAAACTACTCATTGCCCATTTGGCTAAACTTTGTCACGACACACCACATTTGTGTCAAATTTTCTATAGAAAAGAATTGTCTCAAGAAGGCATTCTTCATTGTTTCCCAACTCATGATGTCCCTTCTTTATTCATACCAATCTTTGGCTTTATATTTGAGGGAGAAAGAGAACAATGTCAACCGGATTGTATCATCACTAGCTGTCGGTGTCCTGAAGGTGGAGTATACTTCAAGGAAGGAGTCCAAGTGCTTATAGGGGTTCTCACTCTCTGAGCCATAGAAGATGGGTATTATTCCAAGAAGACTTGGAGGAATAGAGAATTGATCCCCTGGAATTTGATCAACCCTGCCAGCAATTGGCGATTTGTAGTTGCTAGGCAAGAAGTAGTCTTGAAGCAGCTTGTGGGGTGCATTTTGGCCTTCCATCTTATTTCCTCCCGAGTGGCTTGTCACATGCACAAAGCACAACCAAACAAAATAGAACAAGTTAGCAAACCAATATACACAACAAATGCAAAGAATAATGAAAAAAAATAGCAATGATGAGGCGGTAGGAAAAGTCAAAGCAAAACTAACTAGCTAAGCCGAGTGCCTTTCTCTTGGCAATGACGCCAAAAAGCTTGGTGTGTTTCCCACCAAGGCTACACATTAGCCAACTAGAGGTGGTTAGATGCAACCCTAAGGGAGGACACACATGTGGATCTTTTGAAATTTATATTAACCCTAACCAATTTGATCACAATACCAAATAGGTCACCCACAAGCGCACATGGTACTATTGTAGCATAGGTGAAGGGCAAGCGTAGGGGTCGATCCTGAGGGAGAAAAGGGGGACACTAGAGCTAGGTTAGTTTGGTTGGGTTCCTACTGCGGAGACTAGGGTTAAGGGTTTAAAGGTGATTTGATTGTTAAACTTGGTGAACAAAAAAGAAATTAAAGGTGAGAATGAAATCTAAGTTAACCCTAGACTAGATTGAGACTAAGTATAAGAAAAGACTAAGCTAGATATGAAAAGGAAATTTACACTAAGACAGGCAGAAGAAAATCACAAGAACGAGTAAAGAGCTAAACTAGCAAGAACAAGGTAAAAATAGGGAAAGAAGCTAACTAAGTAGGAAAAGAGCTAACTAAGCTAACACTAGCTAAGCAAGATGAAAACTAGGGTTTTACAGTAATTAATGAAGGTTTGGGCTATTTAGCGGATGCACTTATCACTTAAGTTGGGGGGAGACATATGAACATTATGATTCCATTTAGATTATCTAAATGAAAAAACAAGTTAGAGTCTAATGAATTAACCTAAGCTACTAATTGGCCATGAATATGCTAGATTGTGTATAGGGGAACTAGTCCCTAACACCCATACTACCCTTGTGAGGCTCAATTGGGTTAGGGATTAGGTTCAATTCAATTAGAGTCTAATAAAGTCTAGGTTTCTAGATTAGACATTCCTAGGACAATTAGGGGCCGTGGGTAGTAATGGAGAGGTGAAATTAGGGGATTGGACCCCCAATTCCCCCACATTATCGCCTTGAGAAGGCTCCATGCTAATTGCACTAGAGTCACCTAATCTAGATACTTAGATATCTCAACTAGGCTTAGGGAGATTGATTAGGATGTATGAAGATGGGAGGCAACCGAGGGATCCAAGAATTGGACCTAGGGGCAAAACCCAAAATTCACACATAAGCAATTTCCCTAAATTCCTAAGTGATTTCACACATAAAACAACAGGAAATTCATGGATAATAAGATGAAAATAGAACATAGTCATTGCCAAATGAAATCATAATGTTTACATATCATTTCCCCCAATATGGTATCAAAGTAACATAATTTCCCCCAAACAACCCACCAAAAGGGGCCTAACTACTCATGGAAATGGAAAATACAAAAAGAAAGGAGAAAGAGGTAGAAGAAGCCATGGAGCTCGGTGTAGATGAAGAAATCCTCCTCTCCAAATTCTGCAAGACGTCCTCCTCTCTCCTCCAAGGTGCAAGAGTATGGAATGAAGGGGATTATGGGCAGGAACTAGGATAAACTAGTGTTTTGGTGGTGGAAATGGTGAAATGGAGTGGAATGGAGGTGGAAATGGAGTGGAATGGCTAAGGGGAGAAAATGGAGAGGTAGGAGTGATCTAGGGGTGGCCTCAGAGTATCTAACCTTGACCTACGACCACCACCCCCTATATATAGGTGTGGGGGAAGCAATAGGTCATGTAGGGGCAAAGTGGGAAATGCAGTGGAAAAAGTAGCTAGGTTTTGTGAGTATCACGACCGTGGTGGATCACCACAGCCGTGGTGGGTAGGGGTGAGAATGGTCGTGGTGGTTCACCACAGGTAGTGTCAATGAAAATTTCAAAATCATAGGTTGATGGTCATTTTTACACTGAGACTGGAACGACCATGTTGGGTAGCACATTCGTGTTGAGGTAAGGGTAGAACTGCCATGCTGGGTAGCACGGCCGTGGTGAGCAAGGTGATGCTGGCTGTGGTGCAACTCCACACATGTTCTTAAATTATGTATAAAGTCCATGCTAGGTGGCACAGCTGTGGTGGATGTCCCTTGCATGACCATTCTTTGTTGCACGACCGTGGTGCTATCTATTGCTGCACTTGGGCTTGATTATTCAGATTTCCTTGGACATCTTTGCTTCTATGGGTCTTTGGACACTAGAGATAGGTTGAGGGAGCATCAGACTTCACTTTGGGATTCTTTAAGGGTAGAGAAACCCTTGGATCACTACTTCTCTCTCTCTTCCATCAAATGTGGTCCAAATGCCTGAAAACATGCAAATACGTGCATAAGTGCATTTTATACAAATATGCATATTGAGGGAAATATCATGTAATAAAAAATGGATAGATGTGATTGAAATGAAAAATGACACAAGATGAAGCCCTAAAATAGGGCTGAATCAGAGCTTCACAATTCTCACAAGATAAAATTGACCTTCAAATTATATCAATCAAAACCAATAGTTCAAAGACAATTTGAAGTCCTAACTAAACAAGCATAGAAAGGATGAGAGAAATTGAAACAAGCACTTTGACAAGGTGGTTTAGAGTTGTTCCACTTTCCAAACTATGAGAGAGTCAATCCACTACCTAGAGAAATCAACCTCTAGGACTTTGCAATCTGTGTATACTTATATATTCCATTCATAAGAGATACAAGGAGACCATCAAAATCCAAGGACTTATCTATTCAAGACAAGAGTCTTCCACCTACATAAGGACTTACCCACTTGATCAAGACATCTTTAGCCTTCAACAAGGACTTACCCATACTTGCATCAAGTCTTTGGCCTTGAAGAAATTTTCCCACTCTTTTTGAATCTTGGCCTTGCCATTCTCCTTCACCTGGAGAATATCTTCACCTCTTCTTCAACCTTGAAGAAGAAGAACAACAACTTCACCTTCACTCGGAGTAGCTTGCTTCACCTTTTCTTCTTTGTGAAAAGGGGTAGGGAAGATGGAATGGAATGAGAGCTTTATAGGCACAAGGAAGTAGCTCTCTTATAATTGTCCTAACTCACTCATAATCATGAAATGCTTTGTAAATGAGAGAGAGAAAGAGGAACAAGGACTTAGAATAGCATGAATGAGCAAACTTGGAATGAACTGCAAGGGGTCTTATTTATAGCTGGGGGTGTTCCCTTGAGTGCGGGATCACTTAAGGACAAAATATAACTATTTTACAACTTGCAATGGATCTATTTTTTCTCACAACAACTATCCAATAGTTATAATTACTTTTTATACATTTTACATACAGTACATTCGATCAAGTTCTAATAAAGGTAACTCAACCGATCCACTAAGTGACAAAGCCAATTTTCAAACTATCGATCGAGTTTGTTCTGGGAAACTCAATCGATGAGCTAAAATCAGTTTTTCTTAGTGAGTCAGTCAGTTGAGTTCTGTGAGTGTACAACTCGACGGATTGGTCTCTCTAGAAAATCCATCAAACTCGACCGATAAACAACTTGTGACAAATTTTCTAAATCAACATTTGAGAGATCAAACGTTGGAATTAAGTATCCCTAATTTTTCTCATCTTAGTTACAAGTCATATCATCAATACAAGTGATTACAAAAAAATCATCTCAGGTCATTTGAAGTGATTTTCCAAATTGGTCACTTGCATTGCTTTTGACTTGAACTTGAACAAGCTAGGGCTTGTGTAAATTGATCCTTTCATGTACATAAAGGCTGAAATCAATCTTTAACAAAAATATTAGATACATAGGAATGGAATGGTTATGTCATTATCAAAATATGGGCAATGTATAACTCTCAAGTCAATAGAGTCAAAGGGGCATGTGATACAACTATTGGGGTCTTTTTATAGGATGGAATAGGGGTTTCGGGGTTCCTGATGGAAGCTTCTGGAATTGGCGATAGATCATTGCCATTCGTGGGGTAGATACACAGTTTCACTACATGGAGAATAACAAATGGATACAATTTATCGGGTGTCCCATGACAGGAAAGAAAATAAATGTTTTTATACAAATTTCTAGTATTTTAGGGATTTTCTAGAGATATATCAGGAAAATTAGTTGAGATTGTAGGATTTGGTCATATATGAAATAAAACTAAAAAAAAGAACAATAAAGATAATAGTATAACTTGAGGAATATCCTTCCTTATTATCCAAAAGATATGATTTTTACAAACATAGTGACAATTTAATATCCGCATGATTTACGAATTAATGTTTTATTCAAGATAACCCAACTGGGAAATTTATGAAGAAAAAATTATAAAAAACTGAATTAAAGGGAAAATTGCACATGTCCGCAAAAAACTCTCTTTGTATTAAGATCTCTGAACTATGGCAAAATGGGAGAATGTGTGGATTGAATAGATGGAAAAGTAAAAAAAAACTATGTAACATATGAAATGAATCCCATTATTAGCCAAAGGGCCGATATGATTGCGATCATTGAATGAATGATCAAAAATTGGGTGGCAACAATTTTGCCTTCTCTAGACAAGGTTTGAGATAAGAGTGAGGACTGCAAGCTTGAGAAAAGTTTGACCTTCATTTAATGTTCACGAAGGCCAATAAGGTGAGACTCATCAAGGATGGTTTGGTGAACCTTATGGAGGGTGAAACGCATAGGTGATGTCATTTTCTCATTAAAGGATAATATTTGGAGTCAGGTGATCACCCAGGCTAAAGATAGCCTATGCTAAGGCTATAGAATGTTTTTGAGTGGTCTTCCATGCCCTAGAGAGAAGATGAGTTATTCTAAGAGATTCAAGTTTCTGTAGGATCCTCACAGACATCTCCTATGATGCTTTAGTCCAATCCACACCTAATTTTGATGAGCAAAAAGGTGAAAGAGAAGGTGATAATAAATAATAATTGGGGTCAAGATATATAAGTAGTTTGTTTTTCTTATAAGGATGGATCAATGGGGTAATCATTCATAAAAGGAATAAGATTGGGCCTAAATGATAACCTAGTAATGAGGCTAGCATCTATCCAAGGCATGTACATTCATGTGATTAATCATTTGTCCCTCTAGAGTGTTGATGAGCCATTTGAAGAGTTTAGGACTGTGAAACTGTCTCCCACCATCGCTCTAATTGTTTCTCACTCCATGTTAGATTTTCTCACTGGTTTACACCTTAGTGAGAAAAATACATGGATGTGAAAGCAGGTTTGATATTATTTGGGGTTCAATAGAAGGTATTTAGATCAAGATTCAATAAATGTGAAAGGGCATAAAAAGTGCTTGATTTTGAAGGATATTAAATTGTAACCTATGTCTGCGTGATTACATATTTGAGTGAGTTAGTAAACCACAAATCCCGAAGTATGGACCAAATTTAAGGCTAGGATCACATCCTTAAAGATGGCAAAGTATGGAGTGTTTCCAAAACAAGACAAGGCTTTCTAAGTTACTAAGTGCCTAATTAAGGATAGGATGTTGGAGGTTTAATGTAGGATGCCTATTGGAAGTAGGCTTGTAAAAGAATACATGATACTACACAAGATAGGGCTTAGGATAGAGACATTTTTGAAGTGATATAGTTTATGGTTGTGATCCACAACCCTTTGGTACTGTTTAAGGTCACGATTCAAGACCCAGATGAAGATACCTACCGAATGTAGGTATTTGAAAATGTAATTTTCCTACTCAATAGAGGTCTTTGAACATAAGGCATGTTGTCCACTTTAAGGTTGTGATCCATGATCTTTTTTGAAGGAGAGAATATGCCTGATAAGGCTTTGTATGCTAGATGAACCACAAACAATTCTACAAAAAGTTAAATTCAAGAGTGTGTGGGTCTTGGTCAAGGATTTAGGATCCAAGAGACGACCAAGTCTTAATGGTAGTCAAAGGTTTTATCTTTCTTAATATAATGATATTTTTAGATTTTATGTGACGTTAAGATCTTTATATTTTTAGAGTATTTTGATTGTATTTTTTGGGATTTTTTGTGACTTTTTATGATTTTAAATATTTCTAGAAATTCAACTAAAAATCGAAGGATCTCATTATTTTT
Organism: Alisma plantago-aquatica; assembly: GCA_963693085.1. Taxonomy (NCBI): domain Eukaryota; kingdom Viridiplantae; phylum Streptophyta; class Magnoliopsida; order Alismatales; family Alismataceae; genus Alisma; species Alisma plantago-aquatica. The sequence continues at coordinate 711,731,966 of OY856411.1, read as the reverse complement.
TTTGTAAAAAAATGTTCTAAGAGGAGGAAATAAGTAACAAAGACTACTTGGAGAGAGAAGGTGCAAAAGATTGCTCCATTCTGTCACTGAGCTTCCTAAAGGAATTAGGTGTTCTACCGTAACTCCATAGTGATGCGGTAAGCAATGGTTCTGGTGACATCAAATCTTCAAATATTGTGATTTTTACGGTGTTTTGTAGTGATTTTCAGCTCCATATACTTTAGAGAGGTATATCTATTCAACTTTTAGCCTCAATTATTGTTGTGTTTTCCTTTGGAAGAAAAATCCAGATTTGTATTTCCTAATTTTCTTTGTGATTAGAGGTTGAACACAATTGAGTTAGCATTTTTTCTTGTAATGCATTTGTTTTTTCCATTTTTCCATTTTTGTGAGTGGCTGATGCATGATTGTGCTTAAAACTTGATGTGAGAGGTTGATGTCATTGCAACTCTAAATATATACTTGTTGATAGAATCCCATGGATGAAACTCCCTCATTAAGACATGTCGTGGAAGTGTAGAATGTCGAAGATGATACTAGGAATGAACCATACCTCAGGTATATCCTGTTGTCTTATTTAATGAACTCCTTTTATTTGGGGAAATTTTATATCATTGTTGGCTCTAGACAATCGTCACACAAGTCCAACCTAGATCCAAGGAGATCTTCTAGTTTGTGACACAGCAGAGCATTTTGTAGATGTGTGTCTATCACCGAGCATGCCTAGTGGAAGATGAGGTATAACTTAAAACCCTTATTCCATCTTATTTCCTTTTGACACAGAAATTAGATGGGGTTTTGATTAGGTTGATGGAAATGATGCTTGACTTTGTGTTCTTTCTTCAAATTTACGGACTTGGGGTCACAAATGCCTATTCGGGGGCTGTCTGGAATGAGATGGGGATGGACATTAAATCAAGTTAGCTTATTTGTGGGAGCTGTTCAAGAATGTAGCATACTATGATTGTAACATATCGAGATTTGGACGTCCTCAATTTGGAAACCCTAATTCCTTGATTAGGATGTTAGTGGGCTTGAATCTCTAGAATAGAACAAATAAGGTTATGTTTATACCTTGACATTCTTGGTTGTACCCTAATGAACATTCAATCTTCATAATGTGAGTAACTCACATGTTAACACTAATCATGGATACATATGATTTAGACCATGTCTTGGACCAATAAACCCTAATGCTATGATGAGTGAGATATATGGAACCTAACATGAATATCATACATGTTGATGTGTGTGTGATTTATGATGATCATGTTGACCTAAACCCTAGGTTGAGGTTGACTAACGCTAATGCATGCATCCTTGGTAATACTTATAATATATTAGTAACATTAATTGCCTTAATTATATAACTAATCTGGGCTTAATCACCTAATCATGACTTGGTATATAAATCAATTCATTTGTATGTATTATGTTTCATCTTATTTTCTAATACACATATGGTGACTCAAATATGGTTAATAAGTAATTTGACTTAAATAAATATGCATGAATGGCTAATATGGGGTTAACTGTGCATAAAATTGGTAGCACGATGCACATAAATATGAATAATTGCTTCATCTAGACAACAATGTGAGTAATTACATAGGGTGACACTAATTGGATGTTTAATATCAATGAAGATGACTAATGTCTCATAATTTAAGTTAATTATGATGCTAATAGAATTAATGAAAAATTGAGTAAAAGAACCTATTTCATGCAAGATAATCTAATATAAGTCCATATGGTAAAAATAAGAGGATAATGAAGTATAGGTCTAGAATATTGATGATAATGTAATATATAATAATAGATGATGAGATAATTGACTTAAACCCTAGTTGTACTACAACTCAAACTAGATAATTTCAAAACCTAAATCTAATCCAAAAATCAGATTCTATAGGTCCTAACTAGTCTAGGTGCAAAATTTCAGCTTAAATGGATAATGTTTACTATCTCAATTCAACTAGAGAATGAAAATATCTAAACATGAATCCAAATTTAGTCAGATTCTGCTCTTACTTCATTTGAATCGAAATTATCTAGTCGAGTGATAAGGTTATCATTATAGTGATTCTCACCCATAGTCTATTGTCAAAGTTCCTTTTTATTAGGCATGTGCCTTATCTTGGCCATTGGATTTTTATCGTGAAGCTCTAGTTTCATTTTCTACCTCAAGTCCCAAATTCCCTAGACTCCACATAGTGATTGCGAGAGTCCTTTTCCTCGCTCTTTTTCAACTCTTCTCTATTTTGTCTACTTATTTGTTCTCCATCGTACTCGTTGGATTCGAGAGCTTTTGATCCCTGATTTGATCATGACTAGTATGGCCCATAACCTAGTCCACAATGATGTTATCTGATTTGCCTATTTCCCATATTGACTAGGATTCTTGACCAAAATAGGATTTGGCATCTATATATAATTACCTCAAAAACATCTCTGAATCCCCACAGATCGTTTCAACCTTTCTGTCCGATCTCAATCATGGTGGTATGTACCTACCTATCTCCCACTATATCCAACACCTACCTTGGGTTTAGTGGTAAGGTTAGGACCTTTGAGGATGTCATTGATCACTTAGGTTCCCTCTTCCAGTTCAAAAGATACTTTCTAGGTGTTCAATTAAACAAGTCGGGTAAAATCCTTGTTTTCCCTTTTCTATTCTACTTTGTTTAGTCTGTGCAATTGGATTAATCCCTTGTGTTCATGTTTGGCCTTTTCTATATACGACATCATTAGGGATTTTTGAGTCACTGAGTTATGTTTCTCCCTACTACACATCACTTATACATGATTTACTAGTTTGTTGCTTCCGGTATGCCATGGTGGTGGCTGTGGGATGATGCCTGGTTTAGCTCACAACCAAACCCTAGGTTAAGTGAGAACATACAAACTCGATGAAGCGGTGCTGGTCTTTGGTGTCCCTTATATCGATTGGAACTTGGGTTTTGATCCCAAAGTCGAGCTTTATTCAAGGTCTAATGCTTCAGTTATCAAAAAATTATGTAAAAATATGTTTCAAATAAGAAAAATAAGATCTTCCCAATGATGTAGTTCTCATCATCTATATTAACTCGTGTAACATCAAATATTTCTAGGGTTTGAAATATAATCATCAATTAATGTTGTACATATTATATGATATTAGTTGATGAGATACCCTGATTGGGTCTAGGGTTGGACTTTGACTCTAGATACACATTTTTGATGTATGTCACATCCCTCTGAGTCTATTTATAGTAATTGTTTTATTTCTTCTCTCTTTTGACCTAATTTGAAGGATATATGTGAAATCTTTTATTTGAGATCTATTTTTTTGAGACTCTGATCATGAAATCAATATATTTTGACTCTTTTCTTCTGATATTGTACTTTGAAATATAAGATTTGTACTATTTTGCATGCTCACTAGTTGAAACCTAATTGGAGGAATTGCTTTATATTGTGCAATTTGTGCACTGAAAGCCTAATTTGCTCATGATGGGGTTTTATGATTTGATGTTCCACTTTTAGTTGGACAATCTTGTTTAATACCATGAATGAACTTTCTTTGCCTCTACATTGAATGCTTGTTGATTCTGTAGTACTATGGTTTTTTGATATTTTGGTTTTTGAGGTTATGTGCCTTTATGTTATTTTTGGGATTGAGTTTTTGTGCCCCATACATTGGTTTTGTGCCCACTTTTATATATTTGGGAGTTTGGTTATGTGCCATGATCTATCAGGTTAGGATCATTTGCTCTAGTTTCCATTACTTTATTATAGTTCAATAATACTATGCTTATCTTAACTACATGTTGATTGATTATTTCATTTATGTTGATGGGGTCATGTGCCCTAATTGATTAATGTATTCTCATGTGACATACGTTGTTTTAATTCATGGCAAGTGTTTCTATTGATTTACATATTATTGTAATGTTTTCTTTTGATATCCACTTGGATGGTCCCTTTTGCTCTTTCTCTGGGAAGGATTGTTTATATTTAGTCATTTTCCTCATATAATTTCTCAATCTCTATTTATATGCACATACCGTCATTGTTATTCAGAAAACATCCAATTTGTCTTCTCTTATGGGGCATGCTTCCAACCTCTAGGTGGAGAGTAAGTAGGAGTTTGCCAAAGATGTATTGGACTATACAAGAGATAGATAATCTTTCTTGAGAGGTAGACTGAAGTAGTTGATTTACCCTCTAGAGTTTATGTTCCTATGGTTTTCTTTTATGTACACCATGTGTGGCGAAGAACAATGATAAACATGAATATTGTAATAGTTAGAATTTATCTTTCTCTGCTACACTTTTAGTATTTGATATGTTACATACTTGAATTATAGCTATCATCCTTGCGAAAAATTACTTGTGATAATTGGCATTGGATGGTTTTTTATTATTTCATATCAAGTAAGTTGGGTGGCTACCATTCTGGTTCCACTCCTTATAAGTATTGTATCAAAGCAAGAGCACTCGATTATCTGACTATTTGAATACTATCTCGCTTAGGTTTTACATCTCCCAGACGTTCCTTATAGGATCCTTAGCTTATGTTTAAACTCTGTACATGAGACACCTACATTAGTATCTATCTTCGATAGGATGTTATAAGAAATAGAATCTGAGGAGCTATTATGAGGTTATTAATTTAGTTGACCTTATGTGGGTAGTTTGGACACCCTTGTATGTGTAGTGTAGTTTGACTTGTTAGGTCAAACCTTGTGAAAGGGTGGAGGGGTATTACCATGATAGATCATGGATATACTGTTTTTGGGGACTAGATCCTTTTAATGGCTGGAGTCTTGTAACATATTCAGATTTGGCTGTCCTAACTTTGGAAACCCTAATTCCGTGATTAGGATGTTAGTGAGCTCAGATCTCTAGAATTGAACATATCGGGTTACATTTATGCCTTGACACACTTCGTTGTACCCTAATGAACATTCAATGTGCATAATATGAGAAACTCACATGTTAACACTAATCATGGATACATATGATCTAAACCATTTTGTGGACCAATAAACCCTAATGCCATGATGAGTGAGATATATGGAACATAACATGGACATTATACATGTTGAAGAAGTGTGCGTGATTTAGGATGACCATGTTGACCTAAACCCTAGGTTGAGGTTGACTAACCATAATGCATGCATCCTTGGTATTAATTATAATATATTAGTAACATTAGGTGCTTTAGTTATACATCATATGTTAATACACCAAATTTGGGATTAATCACCTAATGAGAACTTGGCATGTAAGTCAATTCATTAATATGTAATATGTTTCATCTTGCTTGCTAATTCACATATGGTGACTCAGATGTGGTTATTAAGTAATTTGATTTACATAAGTATGATTGAATGGCTAATGTGGGGTTAAATGTGCATAATTGGTAACATGATGTAAATAAATATGAGTAATTGCTTCATTTAGATAACAATGTGAGTACTTAGATCGGGTGTCACTAATTGAATGTTTAATATCAATGGAGAAGATTCATGAGTCATGATTTAAGTTAAATGTGATGTTAATGAACTTAATGAGAAATTGAGTAAAAAGAACCTATTTTGTGCAAGATAATCTAATATAACTCCATATGGTGACAATAGGAGGATAATGAAGTCTAGATCTAGAATATGAGCATAGTGGTGATATATAATAATAGACAGTGAGATAGCTGACCAAAACCCTACTTGTACTAAAAATCTTACTAGGTAATTTAAAAACTTAAATCTAATGCCGATATCAGATTCTATAGCTCCTAGTTAGTCTCAATGCAAAGTTTTAGCTTAAATGGGTAATGGTTACTATCTCAATTTAACTAGAGAAGGAAAATATCTAAATATGACTCCCAATTTATTCAAACTATGATATTACTTCATTTGAATCAAAATTATCTAGTTGTACAATTAACTTATCTATTATATCGATTTTCATCCATAGTCTATTGTCGTAGTGCTTTCAGTAGGCACATGCCTTATCCTGGTCATCATATTTTTATCATGTGGCTCTAGATCCATATTCTACACTGAGTTCCAAATTCCTTGGACTCTACACAGTGATCATGAGTCTTTTTCCTTAATCTCTTTCATATCTTCTCCATTTTATCTGCTTATTTGCTCCCCATATTCTTCACTGGATTCCAGAGCTTTTGATCCCTAATTTGATCGATACTAGTATCCCCCATAACCCAATTGATGATCGTGTTCTTCGCTTTCCCTATTTCCCATTCTGTCTAGGATTCTTGACCACAACAACAATTTGCATATATATATATAATAATAATAATAATAATAATAATAACTTAAAAATATATATAATTACCTCAAAAACATCTCTGAATCCCCATGGATCGTTTCCACCTTTCTATTTGATCTCGATCATGGTGGTATGTACCTACTTGGCTCCCAATTTCTTTGACTCCTACCTTAGGTTCGGTGGCAAGGTTGATACTTTTGAAGATGTTACAGGTCACTCAGCTTCCCTCCTCCACTTTAGAAGAGACTTTCTAGGTGTTCAATTCGACAAGTTGATGAAAAATCCTTGTTTTCCCTTTTCTATTCTACTTTGTGGAAGTTGTGCAATTGGATTAATCCCTCGTGCTTTGCCCTATGTCATGATTGGGCTTTTCTATGTACGACATCATTTGGTAGTTCTGAGTCACTGAGTTATGTTTCTCCCTGCTACACATCCCTTTTACATGGTTTACTAGTTTGTTTCTTCTGGCCTGCCATTACAGTGGTTGTGGAATTGAGGCCTGGTTTAGCTCATGAACAAAACCTATGCTAGGTGGAACCATATGAACTTGGAAAAGCCGGCCGTGGTCTTCAGTGGCCCTTCTATCCATTAAAACTTGGGTTTTAATTCCCAATGTTGAGCTTTGTTCAAGGTTTAGTTTTACAAGATGGAATGACGACGCGTAGAAGATGGTCCCTCACCACTTTACAGTGATACCCTTATTTGATTTAACGTATGTCACCCTATCATGGATTTTTCAATTTTCTAGAATATTGATTTGATTTTAGTCACGGGTTACCAAGAGCCAGTACATTTACAAATATGTCCTATCACACATCAAGATGTTGATGCTTGATGCTTGATACATTTACAATCTTTCGATTTTAATTATTATTCGAGAATTTCTGAAAATTGAGTAAACTTACATAAATTATAACTAATGCTCTAGTTACCGAAAAATTATGTAAAAATATGTTTTTGGAATCAGATCTACCTAATGATGTAATTCTCACCATCTAAGTTAACTCGTGTAAAAGTTGATATTTCAAGGTTTCAGAATATAATCATTAATTAATGATGTACATCGAATATGTTATTAGGTGAAGAGATCCCATGATTAGATCTAGGGATGGACTTTGACTTTGGATACATGTTTTTGAGGTATGTTGCATCGCTCTGAGTCTATATTGAGTAATTGTGTTATTTCCTCTCTCTTTTAACCTAATTTGTGAGGATATTTGTGAAATCTCTTATTTGAGATCTATTTAAATCATTTTGAGACTCTAATATTGAAATCGGTATATTTTATCTCTTCTCTTGTAATGTTGCACTTTGAAACATAAGATTTGTACTCGTATTCATGCTATCTATAGTTGAACCCTAATTGGTGGAATTGTTCTATATTGTGCTATTTGTGCACTGAAACCCTAATTTGATCATGATGGAGTTTTATGCTTTAATGTTCCACTTTAAGCTGGACAATCTTGTTTAATGCCATGACTGAACTTTACTTACCTTACATTGCATGCTTGTTGATCGAGTCGTACTATGGTTTGATAATATTATTTGGTTTTTGAGGTTTTGTGCCTTTATATTATTTTTTGTATGAAGATTTTGTGCCTCATACCTTGGGTTTTGTGTCCACTTTTATATATTTTGTGCCTCTATGTACACTAGATTCCATTGCTTTATTATAGCTCAATAGTACTGTGCTTATCTCAAATGCATGCTAATTGATTATTTCATTTCTATTTATCAATCATGTGCCCTAATTTCTTCTGTTGAGGGGCATTATTCCAACCCCTAGGTGGAGAGCAAGGAGGAGTTGACCAAAGTTGTCTAGGACCATCCAAGAGTTAGCTAATCATTCTTGGGAGGTAGATTTAAGTAGTTGATTTACCTCTACAACCCATGTTTCTATAGTTTTCTTTTATGTACACCATGTGTAGTAACGAATAATGATAAACATGAATATTGTAATAGTTATATTTTATATCCACTGCTACACTTTTGGTATTTAATACATTACATATGTAAATTATAGTTATCATTCTTTGCAAAATATTACTTATGATAATTGGCATTGGATGGTTTTCGTAAGTTGAGTGGCTTCTCTTTTGGTTCCACTCCTTACAAGTATGGTATCAGAGCCAGAGGAGTCAGTTATATGACTATTTCTATACTATCTCCCTTAGGTTTTACATCTCTCATAGGTTCCCTATAGGATCCTTAGCCTATGTGAAAAACCTCTAGATGAGACACCTACATTAGTGTCTACCTTCATTAGGATGATATAAGGATATAGAATCCAAGGATCTATTATGAGGTTCTTGAGTTAGTTGACCTTATATGGGTACTTTGAACACCCTCGTACCTCTAGTTTAGTTTGACTTGTTAGGTCAAAAGTTTTTAAGGGGTGGAGGGTTAGTACCTTGATAGATGATGGATATGTTGATCCCAGGGACGAAGTCCTTTTATGGGGTGGAGTCCTATAACATACTGAGATTTGGCTATCCTGACTTTAGAAACCCTAATTCCTTGATTAGGATGTTATCAAGTTTATATATCCAGAATCAAACAAATACGGTTAGATTTATACCTTGACACACTTGGTTGTACCCTAATGAACATTCAATGTGCATAATATGAGTAACTCACATGTTAACACTAATCATGGATACATATGATCTAGACCTTGTTGTGGACTGATAAATCCTAATGCTATGATGAGTGAGATATATGGAGCATAACTTGGACATTATACATGTTTAAGAGGTGTGTGTGATGTAGGATGATCATGTTGACGTAAACCCTAGGTTGAGGTTGACTAACCCTAATTCATGCATCCTTGGTATTAATTATAATACATTAGCAATTTTATGTGCCTTAATTATACATCATATGTCAATACACCTAATTTGGCCTTAATCACCTAATCATGACTTGGCATGTATATCAGTTCACAAATATGTAATATGTATGTTTCATCTTGCTCTCTAATACACATATGGTGACTCAAATATATTTAATAAGTAATTTGATATACATAAGTATGCATGAATGGATAATACAAGGTTAAATGTGCATAATTGGTAATGAAAATAAATATAAGTAATTGGTTCATTTGGACAACAATGTGAATAATTACATAGGGTGACACTAATAGGATGTTTAATATCAATGGAGATGATTAAAATGCTTAAGTTAAATGTGAGGTTGGACTTAGTCAGTACAGAGTAAAAGAACCTATTTCGTGTAAGATAATCTAATATAACTCCATATGGTGATAATAGGAGGATAATGAAGTCTAGATCTAGAATATCGAGGATATTGATAATATATAATAATAAATAATGAGATTATTGACTTAAACCCTATTTTTACTAAAAATCATACTGGATAATTTCAATACCTAAATCTAATCCCAAAATCTTATACCATAGGTCTTAATTAGTGTAGGTGCAAAGTTTTAGCTAAAATGGATGATTTTTACTACCTCAAGCTAACTAGAGAAGGAAAATATCTAAATATAAATACCAATTTAATCAGACTACACTCTTACTTCATTTGAATCAAAATTATCTAGTCACTCAATTAGTCTATCGTTATACTAGTTGTCACCCATAGTCTATTGTCACATTGCTTTCATTAGGAACGTGCCTTATGTTGGCCATTGTATTTTTACTGTTTGGCTCTAGATCTGTCTTCTACCTTGAGTCCCAGATTTACTAGACTCCACACAATGATTGTGCGAGTACTTTTCCTTGCTCTCTTTCATCTCTTCTACATTTTGTCCACTGATTGCTCTCTATCTTCCTCATCAGATACTGGAGCTTTTGATCACTAATTTGATCAGGACTAGTATCCCCCATAACCCAATCGATGATGGTGTTCTCCACTTTCCCTATTTCCCATACCAACTATGATTCTTGACCATAGTAGGACTTGTCATATATATATAATTACCTCAAAAATATCTCTGAATCCCCATGAATCATTTCCACATTTCTATTTGATCTCGATAATGGTGGTATGTGCCTACCTGGCTGCCATCATCTCCGAAACCTACCTTGGCTTTAGTGGAAATGTATGGACCTCTGAGGATGTCACAGATTGCTTAAGTTCCCTCTTCTAGTTCATAAGAGACTTTCTAGGCATTCAGTTCAACATGTTGGGGTAAAATCCTTATTTTCCCTTTTATGTTCTACTTTGTTGTGGCTGTACAATTGGACTAATCCCTCATGCTTTTCTCTTTGTCATGATTGGGCTTTTGTATGTACGAAATCATCAGAGAGTTCTGAGTCACTAAGTTAAGTTTCTCCTATCTATGCATCACTTTTACTTGGTTTACTAGTTTGTTGCTTCCACATCACTTTCTAACATACTGATGTGATTTCAGTCATAGGTTATCAAGAGCTAGTATGTTTACAAATATCTCCCACCCACATAATGATGTTGATGCTTGATGTGAGGGCATTTTAATATTTTGGTTTTAATTATTATTTGAGACTTTTAGAAAAAGTGTAAACTTAGATAAATCATAACTAATGCTCTAGTTATAAAAAAATTATGTAAATTTATGTTTCCAAATTAGAAAAACAAGATCTACCCAACTGGTGTAGTCCTCATCATCTAAATTAACTTGTGTAAAAGTCAATATTTCTAGAGTTTAAAATATAATAATTAATTAGTGATGTACATCTAATATGATACTAGATGAAGAGATACCCTGATTGGATCTAGGGTTGGACTTTGACTTTGGACCATTTTGAGGTATGTTGCATCCCTATGAGTCTATATTGAGCAATTGTTTTATTTCCTCTCTCTTTTGGCCTAATTTGGACGAAATATGTGAAATATCTTATTTGATATATATTTAAATTCTTTTGAGACTCCGATTTTAGAATTAGCATATTTTGACTTTTCTCTTTTGATATTGCACTTTTAAATATAATATTTTTACTGTTGTTCATGCTATCTCTAGTTCAACCCTAATTGGTGGAATTTCTCTGTATTGTTATATTTGTGCATTGAATCCCTAATATGCTCATAATGAAGTTTTATGATTTAATGTTCCACTTTTAGTGGGACAATCTTGTTTGATACCATGATTGAACTTTACTTACCTCTACACTTCATGCTTGTTGATCTAGTAGTACTATGGTTTTATAATATGCTTTGGTTTTTGAGGTTATGTGCCTTTATGATATTTTTGGGATGGAGGTTTTGTGCCTCATAAATGGGTTTTGTGCCTACTTTTATATATTTGGGAGTTTGGTTATGTTCCATGCTATATCGAGTTTGGGTTATGTGCTCTAGCTACCATTTCTTTATTATAATTCAATAGTACTGTGCTCATGTCAATTGCATGCATTGATTATTTAATTTAAGTTGATGGTTCATGTTCCTTAATTGATCTGTGATGCTCATGTGGCATACTTCATTTTAACTCATGAAAAGTACATATATTTATTTTCATCTTATTGTAATGTTTTCTTGATATCCACTTGGATGGTCCCTTTCCCTCTTTCTTTGGGAAGCCTTTTCTATATATGATGTCCTTTTTCCCATATAATTGTTCAATACCTATTTATATGTACATACCGACATTGTTATGCTGACAACATCCACTTTGTCTTCTCTTGTGGGGGCATGCTTCCAACCCCTAGGTGGAGATCAAGGAGGAGTTGTACAAGGTTGTCCAGGACTATCCAAGAGTTAGCTTATCTTGCTTGGGAGGTAGATTGAAGTAGTTGATGTACCCTCTACAACTTATATTCCTATAGTTATTTTTTTGTACACCTTACACGGTGAAGAACAATGATAAATGTGAATATTGTAATAGTTAAATTCTATCTTTCATTGCTACACTTTTGATATTTTATACATTACATTCTTGGATTATATTTATCATCCTTTCTGAAAAATTACTTGTGATAATTGGCATTGGATGGTTTTCTATTATTTTATATCAAGTAAGTTAAGTGGATCCTCTTATGCTTCCACTCTTTACAAGTTTTGTATCAGATCCAGAGCAATTGGTTATCTGACCATTTCAATACTAACTCACTTAGATTTTACATCTCCCATAGGTTCCTTAGCTTATGTAAAAATTCTCTAGAAGAGACACCTACATTAATGTCTACCTTCATTAGGATGATATAAGGATATAGAATCTGAGGAGCTATTATGAGGTTCTTAACTTAGTTGACCTTATGTGGGTAGTTTGGACCCTTGTGTCTCTAGTTTAGTTTTACTTGTTAGGCCAAACCTTTTTAAGGGGTGGAGGGGTAGTACCTTGATAGATCATGGATATGCTGATTTCGGAGATGAAATCATTGTAAGGGGTGGAGTCTTGTAACATGGTGAGATTTGGATGTCCTAACTTTGGAAACCCTAATTCCTTGATTATGATGTTAGTGGGCTTCCGTCTCTAGAATCAAACAAATAAGGTTAGATTCATACATTGACAGACTTGGTTGTATCCTAATGAATATTGATGTGCATAATACGAGTAACACACATGTTAACACTAATCATGGATGAATATGATCTAGACCATGTCATGGACCAATAAATCCTAATGCTATGATGAGTGAGATATATGGAACCTAACCTCGACATAATACATGTTGATGTTGATTAACCCTAATGAATGCATCCTTGGTATTAATTATAATATAATATTAACATTAGGTGTCTTAATTGTACATCAAATGTTAATACACCTAATATGGTCCTAATCACCTAATTAGGACTTGATCTATAAGTCAGTTCATTAATATGTGATATGCTTCACCTTAATCACTAATACACATACAGTGACTCAAATATGGTTAATAATTAATCTAATTTACGTAAATATGCATGAATGGCTAATGTGGGGTTAAATGTGCATAATTGGTAACATGACACTAGTAAATATGAGTAATTGATTCATTTGGACAACAATGTGAGTAGTTACACAGGGTGATACTAATTGGATGTCTAATATCAATGGAGATGATTAATGTACCATAATTTAAGTTAAATATGATGTTAACAAACTCAATGAGAAATTGAGTAAAAGGACCTATTTTGTGAAAGATAATCTAATATAACTATATATGGTGACAATAGGAGGCTAATGAAGTCCAGATCTAGAATATTGAGGATAACTCCATAGCTGCCATTACTTTATTATACTTCAATAGTACTATGCCTATCTCAACTGCACGCTGATTGAATATTTTATTTATGTAGATGGGTCATGTGTCCTAATTGCTTAGTGTATGCTCATGTGTCATACTTTGTTTGAATACATGTCAAGTACATCTATTTATTTTCATCTTATTGTAATGTTTTCTTTTGATATCCACTTGGATGGTCCCTTTCCTTCTTTCTCTACAAAGCCTTGATTATATTTGATGTCCTTTTTCCTATATAATTGCTCAATCTCTATCAATATGGACATACTTACATTATTATGCTGACATCATCCACTTTGTCTTCTCTTGGGGTGCATGCTTGCAAACCCTAGGTGGAGATCAAGGAGGAGTTTTCCAAAGCTATCCAAGATTATCCAAGAGTTAGCCGATCTTGCTTGGGAGGTAGATTGAAGTAGTTGATTTACCATCTATAACTTATGTTCCTATAGTTTTCTTTTATGTGCTCTTGCGTGTTGAATACCAATGATAAACATGAAAATTGTATTAGTTAGATTTTATCTTCTACTACTACACTTTAGGTATTTTATACATTACATACTTGAATTATAGTTATCATCCTTTGTGGAAAATTACTTGTGATAATTGGAGTTTAGTGGTTTTCTATTATTACATATCAAGTAAGTGGAGTGGCTCCCATTCTGGTTCCACTCCTTATAAGTATGGTATAAGAGACAAAGTAGTTAGTTATCTAACTATTGGAATACTATCTCCCTTACATTTTACATACCCCATAAGTTCCTTATAGGATCCTTAGCTTATTTAAAATCTCTCTAGATGAAACACCTTCATTAGTATCTACCTTCATTAGGATGATATAAGGATATAGAATCTAAGGAGATATTATGAGGTTCTTAACTTAGTTGACCTTGTGTAGGTAGTTTTTGACACCCTTGTACCTCTAGTTTAGTTTGACTTGTTAGGTCAAACCTTTTTAAGGGGTGGAGGGGTAGTACCTTGATAGATCATTGATATGCCTATTTCAACGAGGAAATCATTTTAAGGGGTGGTCTTGTAACATACACAGATTTGACTGTCCTGACTTTAGAAACCCTAATTCCTTGATTAGGATGTTAGTGGGCTTGGATCTATAGAATCAAACTAATAAGGTTAGATTTATACCTTGACATGCTTGGTTCTACCCTAGTGAACATTCAAAATACTTAATATGAGTAACTCACATGTTAACACTAATCATGGGTATGTATGATCTAGATCATGTCGTGGACCAATAAACCCTAATGCTATTATGAGTGAGATATATGGAACTTAACATGGACATCATACATGTTGATGAGGTGTGTGTGACATGGGATGATCATGTTGACCTAAACCCTAGGTTGAGGTTGACTAACCCTAATGTTTACATCCTTTCTATTTATTATAATATATTAGTAACATTAGGTTTCTTAATTATACATCATATGTTAACACACCTAACATGGGCTTAATCACCTAATCATGACTTGGTCTGTAAGTTAGTTCATTGAATGTAATATGTTTCATCTTATTCACTACTACACATAAATATGGTTAATAAGTAATTTGATTTACATAAATATGCATGAATGGATAATGTGGGGTTAAATGTGCATAATTGGTAACAAGATGCAAATAAATATTAGTAGTTGATTCACTTGGACAACAATATGAGTAATTACATTGGGTGACACTAATTGGATGTTTCATATCATTGGATATGATTAATGTGCCATAATAGTTGAATGTGAGGTTGTACATAGTGAGAAATTGAGTAAAAGAACCTATTTCATGCAAGATAATCTAATATAACTCCATATAGTGAAAATAGGAGGATAATGAAGTCTAGATCCACAATATTGGGGATAGTTGTAATCTGTAATAATAGATATTGAGTTAATTGAATTAAACCCTAGTTGTACTAAAACTCATACTAGATAATCTCAAAACCTAAATCTAATCCCAAAACCAGATTCTATAGGTCCTAATTAGTCTAGGTGCAAAGTTACAACTTAAATGGATAATGTTTACTATCTCAATTTAACTAGAGAAGAAAAATATCTAAATATGAATCCCAATTTAGCCAAAATATGCTCTTACTTCATTTGAATCAAAATTATCCAATCAAGCGATTAATTTATCATTATACCAGTTCTCGTCCATAGTCTCTTATCACAATGCTTTTATTAGGCACATGCCTTATATTGGCCGTTGTATTTTTATCATGTGGCTCTAGATCCATCTTCTACCTTGAGTCTCAGATTCCCTAGACTCCACATAATGATCATTAGAGTCCTTTTCCTTTCTCTCTTTCATCTCTTCTCCAATTCATCTGCTGATTTGCTCTCCATCTTCCTCGCTGGATTCTAGAGCTTTTGATCTTTGATTTGATCAGGACTACTATCCCCCATAACCCAGTCGACGATTGTGTTCTCCACTTTCCCTATTTACCATCCTGACTAGGATTCCTAACCACAACATTACTTGGCATCTATATATAATTACCTCAAAAATATCTCTAAATCCCCACATATTATTTCCACCTCTCTATTTGATATCGATCATGGTGGTATGTACCTACATGGTTCCCATCGCTTAGAAACTTACCTTGGGTTAGATGGCAAGGTCGGGACCTCTAAGGATGTCATTGGTCACTCAAGTTACCTGCTATAGTTTAGAAGATTCTTTCTAGATGTTCAATTCAACAAGTTGGGGTAAAATCCTTGTTTTCCCTTTTCTGTTGTACTTTTTTGTGGTTGTACAATTGCATCAATCCCTCATGATTTCTTTGTATCATGTTTGGTATTTTCTATGTACATAATCATCAATGAGTTCTAAGTCAATGAGTTATGTTTCTCCCTACTACACATCCTTTTTACCTAGTTTACTAGTTTGTTAATTGTGGCCTACCATGACGGTGACTGAGGGATTGAGGCCTAGTTTGGCTCACGGTCAAACCCTACGATCGACGAGAATATATAGACTCGATGAAGCCAGTGGTGGTCTTTGGTGGCCCTTTTATCCATTGAAACTTATGTTTTGATTCCCGACATCAAGCATTGTTTAAGGTCAAGTCTCACAGGATTGAACAACAATGGGTAGAAGATGGTCTTTTGCAACTTTACAGTGTTACCCTTCAGTTGATTTGATCCATGTCACCATATCATGTATTTTTTGGTCTTTCTAGCATATTGATTTAATTTTAGTCATGGGTTACCAAGAGCTAATACTTTTTAAAATATGTCCTATCATGCATCAAGGTGTTGATGCTTGATGCGATGGCATTTCAGTCTTTCCATTTTAATTATTATTTGAGAATTTCAAAAAAATGGAATAAACTTAGATAAATCATAACGAATGCTCTAGTTTTCAAAAAATTATGTAAAAATATGTTTTGGAATAAAAAAAGATATACCCAATAGTATAGTTCTCATCATGTAAATTAACTTGTGTAAAAGTCGACATTTCTTGGGTTTGAACTATAGTCATTAATTAATGATGTACATTTTACATGATATTGGGTGAGGAGATGCCCTAATTAAATCTTGGGTTGGACTTTGACTTTGGATACATATTTTTGAAGTATGTTGCATCCATTTGAGTTTATATTGAGCAAATGTTTTATTTCCTCTCTCTTTTGACCTAATTTGAACGATATATGTGAAATCTCTTATTTGATATGTATTTAAATTCTTTCAAGAATCTGATACTAAAATTAGTATATTTTGACTCTTCTCTTCTAATATTTCACTTTGAAATATAAGATTTGTACTCTTGTTCATGCTATCTTTAGTTGAACCCTAATTGGTGGAATTGCTCTGTATTGTGCTATTTGTGCACTGAAACCCTAATTTTCATATGATAAAGTTTTATGATTTATTTTTCCACTTTTAATTGGAAAATCTTATTTAATACCATGACTGAACTTTACTTGCCTCTGCATTGCATGCTTGTCGATTCATTAGTAATATGGTTTTATAATATGCTTTAGGTTTTAAGGTATATGTGCCTTTATGTTATTTTTGGGATGGAGGTTTTGTTCCCAATACTGGGGTTCGTTCTCATTTGTATATATTTGGAGTTTGTTTATGTGCCATTGCTTTAATATAGTTTAATATTACTATGCTTATCTCAACTGTATGCTGATTGATTATTTCATTTATGTTGATGGGTCATGTGCCCCAATTACTCTGTTAATGCTAATGTGGTATACTTTATTTTAATTCATGGAAATTACATCTATTTATTTTCATATTATTGTAATGTTTTCTTTTGATATCCAGTTGGATGGTCCCTTTCCTTCTTTATTTGGGAAGGATTATTTACATTTGATGACCTTTTCCCATATAATTGCTCAATACCTATTTATATGCACATACCGACATTGTTATGATGACAACATTCACTTTGTCTTCTCTCATGAGGCATGCTTCCAACCCCTAGGTGGAGAGCAAGGAGGAGTTGACCAAAGCTGGCCAAGACTATCCAAGAGTTAGCTGATCTTTCTTGGGAGGTAGATTGAAGTCGTTCATTTACCCTACACAACTTTTATTCCTATAGTTTTCTTTTATGTACACCCTGCGTGGTAAAGAACAATGATAAACATGAATATTGTAGTAGTTAGATTTTATCTTCCTCTGCTACACTTTTGGTATCTGTTACATTACATACTTGAATTACAATTATCACCCTTTATGAAAAAGTACTTGTGAGAATTGGCATTGGATGGTTTTCTATTATCTCATATAGTGTAAGTTAAGTGGCCCCCCTTCTGGTTCCACTCCTTACAAATATGATATCAGAGCCAGGGTGTTTGGTTATCTAACTAATTTTATCTCCCTTAGATTTTACATCTCCCATAGGTTCCTTATAGGATACTTAGCTTATGCAAAAACTCTCTACATGTGACACCTACATTCATATCTACCATCATTAGGATGATATAATGATATAGAATCTAAGGAGCTATTATGAGGTTCTTAAGTTCATTGACATTATGTTGGTAGTTTTGAAACCCTTGTACCTCTAGTTTAGTTTGACTTGTTAGTTCAAACTTTTTTGAGGAGTGGAGGGATAGTACCTCGATATATCATGGATATGGCTATTTCAGGGACGAAATCCTTTTAAGGGGTGGAGTCCTATAACATACTGAGATTTGGTTGTCTTGACTTTGGAAACCCTAATTCCTTGATTAGGATGATAGTGGTCTCAAATATCTAGAATCAAACAAATAAGGTTAGTTTTATACATTGATACATTGGGTTGTAACCTAATGAACATTCAATGTGCATAATATGAGTAACTCACATGTTAACAGTAATCAGGGATACAAATGGTCTAGACCATGTCATGTACCAATAAACCCTAATGTTATGATGAGTGAGATATATGGAACCCAACATCATACATGCTGATGAGGTGCATGTGATGTAGGATGATGATGTTGGCCTAAACCCTAGGTTGGGGTTACTAACCGTAATGCATGCATCATTGGTATTAATTATAGTATATTATTTACCTTAGGTGCCTTAATTATACATCATATGTTAATATTCCTAATTTGGACTTAATTACCTAATCAAGACTTGGTCTATGAGTTAGTTTATCAATATGTAATATGTTACATCTTATTCACTAATACACATATGATGACTCAAATATGGTTAAATAGTAATTTCATTTACATAGATATGCATGAATGACTAATGTTACGACCCCACCTCCTGATAACCCCCAATTAAGGGAGACCAAGAGGTCGAATCCGCAGCCATAACTTCCGGATCAAAGGTTCGGCAATTAACCAAGAATAATTATCAAATTTTAACATACTATACTGAAAAGCTGTAAGAAAATAAATTTTTGCATACCTTTTTGAAAACTTGGATCTCTAAAATTCTATCCGCTTAAGGATTCTACTCTAACTAATCCTCCTTGTATTTTACTTCATGTATTACACAGTATGATGATTTACTGTTTGTCCTTTTGGCTTGTACCTAAAACGCCGACAAACAAAATGTAGGTCAGCCAAAGCTGGTATGTGGGGGAAGCAATAATTATGTAAATACGTTAACAATGTAATCATTCAATTAATCATTTAACAATCCAGGTTACAATTTTGATATAACTCCGTGATCTAAGAGTACCCTATCCTCTATGTCGTCTCCATTAAACCCCTCATGATCCACCTATAAGTGAACCAATTTCTAGGGTTGAGTCACATGGCACTACTCGTAAGTAGCCCACTCCTTAACTCATGGCAGGCTAATGAGTCTCATGGCACTACACGTAGGTAGCCCAGTTTCTAACTCTCGGTAACCTAGACCTTGCTCTAGGATTACCCCTTTTTCTTTAGCCTTTTCAAAGCAATAGAGGTGGACTCAGATCTAGTCAGTTATATACGCACATTTATAGTGATAATCATAGTCACTTTATAGTTGCATGAAATAAATAAACATCCAACAATTATTTTCAAGCAACCGATTAAAACTTCGGGAATCGCCGTGAAACTAGAGCGATTATTCATAATCGTAACCACATACCTTTGCCATGAAGATCATTCAATCATACTTCAAGCATATTGTCCAAGCAAGCAAGTAAATCAAGCAATCATCATATAATCTGCATTATGTAAATTCTAAAGTGTCACTAAACACATTAAATACATTATACCCTACTCGGCCCTAATCTAGGGTTTAGGTTTTGGATAAGGAATAAGGGTATTAACCCTATTTCCATCACATATTTAACATTTGGCGAACCCTAGTTACTAAAACCATCTTATCCTCTTATTGAGATCACTTAGATCGAATATGTTCATAATCAACATAGCAAATTAAGATCTTTAGCCCTAATTCCACACATTAAAGACTTTCTCCCTTATAGATCCCAAATACCTTGTCATTATTACCATTATTACATTTATTATCATCATGCTCAAAAGGATCAGATAATATCATAAAAGAAAGACTTTTGACATTTTCAATGTCTTAATACCCAAAACTAGGGTTTTCAAGTATTACTCATTACTTTAATCCTTCTTTTCACTACTTTTATAATAGGGATCATATTTAGGTCTCAAACATATTTTATTTAGATTTTATGCGTTCTCCTAATCAATTTTCATATATAACTTATTTTCATTCGAGCTACGTAGTAATTTCTACGATTTTTGCAAAATAAAACTAACTGGGCCAATCCCTGGTTGACACGTCAGTACAACTATATCCTTTCCACTTAAATCGCGAACTGTTTAAGTTTATAATGGAATTACTTCATTTCCCCTCCCATAAAAACTCGGGCTATAGAGAGCTCGGGGGCAAAACCGTCCAATATAGGGACATCCTTCTTCTTCCTCGCGGAAGGGCGTCGTCCGCGATCCTGGATGGGCTAATAGGGCTCAGGTCCCTTCTCCTGGCCGCCGAGGGACCAAGACCAAAACCCATTGCCTCCGACTTCCCACCACGCGCACGAAGGTACCTCTGGCTTCACCGGAGGCGTAAAGGTGAGAGCAAAAACGGTCACACTATGGTTGCAGGTACACGGATTGATAGAACTGGAAGGAGAGGTGAGTAGGCATACCTGGATGTTGCTCCAAGGTCGACGGAGTATCCAAGAGTCCTCGACGGATCTCCTCGCCGTATACCAGACCGCAAATCTTCATTCTGCAATTTCATCTCCATCAAGAACTAAGCATGAGTTAGTCGTGCTGCAGATGTCCTTCACCTGGGTTGTACGCCTCCTCCTGATCCCGCCATGGCCCTCCCATGGAGACGAGATCTCCCAAGGACGAACTCTAGGGTTTTCGTTAAAGCAGAAAGGGAGAGGCTGGGAAGTCAGGCTGCATGCCACCCATGGTATAGGGTTTGAGGCTCCATCTATATATATAGTTATATATACATACCTTGCAAGGAAGTCAGCAAGGAAGGGGTTGGACTCCTTGTTTCCTTCCCTCACATCTACCATTGAATGTCCACATGAGTCATGACTTACTAAAGGAAAGATATTAAGCACACACCTAAGCATAACCCCTCTTTCCTTTATTTTTTCTTTTAATTATTAAAAGATGTCTTTTTTATTTATTTATAATCCTTGGTTATTAAGGAATCCGAATTTTACCTCTCTTAAGTTCATTGTGCTTGGCTTTTAACCCATTGGCACTGAATTCTATTTAATGGAAATTACTCCCTTTTTAACAAAACCTCATAATCATTCATTATGCATCATATCTTCTTATTTGACTTTATTGGTATTTTCTCTTTCCTATTTCTTCATTGGGACTCCTTGAATCCCAAGAAACTCTATGATTTCGAAATTCTTTTTATTGGATACTTATTATCCTTCTAGATGCATCTTTATGCATTATTTCACATTATCTTGTTTATTTCTCATTAAAAATATCTCCTTTTGAGGATTTCTCTTTATTTCTCTTTTACTTTCCTCATTGGCATTCCTTTTAATATTAGAAACCTCATGGATACGAAATTTCACCAAGAAATCTCATTTATGCCTCTTTCCACTCATTTTCCACATTTTATCATTATTTTCAAGTTCTTTCTTAATAAAGGAATACTTAATTAATCTTTTCTTTTCTTATTGCCTTTTATTTGCAACTTTGGACTCCTTGGAACCCAAGGAATCTAAGAGGCACGAAATCCCTCTTTGGATTTGCCTTCTAGAGGTTTCCACATTATTCTTTTCTCAAATATTCAATTATTCATTTACTAATTGAATTTTCTTTATTATTTCCTTGTTATTGGGCCCAATAGCCAATAAAGCCCACAACACAAACATCAAGGCTATTGTAAACGCAATCCATGTATTCAAAACAAATTATACCATTATTTGTTCAAATATCTTTAATATGAGAAATTACATTTCTCACCAAACAAACCCAAAAATTGGGATTGTAACATCCTTCCCCTCTTATAGGAATTTTGTCCTCAAAATTCTATCGATCAAACAAACAAACAAACAAACAATTTAGGATAAGATTTTTCCATTTCCATCATTGGCCCCTATGTGGCTTTACCGTACTCATGGCGTTTCCATAGAACCTTTATCATCACATATTCTTTTCTCTGAGTTCTTTCATCCCGACGTTTATAAACTGCATAGGTGATTCAGGCCATGTCAGCCTCCCTTGGGGCTCACTAGGTTCATTGCTTAGCACATGGTCGGGGTACCTCACATAGTGCTCTAAACTGGACACATGGAACTCATCACACATTACTTTATCCTGAGGGGTAGGGTCAAACTTAACCTTATCCACCAAACCATATCAAAAGAACCCATGCATCGGGGATTCAGCTCTCTTATCTATAACTTAGAGGGGTCGGATTTTCACATATTCTTCCAAAGTAACTTGTCTGTCAGTCTACTTTGCATCTGCTCACGACTCTCATCATCTGTAGGCTCCTTTCATCCCTTGCACATTCAAAGTGACTTCATCTACACGCACTGTGGTCCCTTTTCTAACCATCATGTGGCCCTTTTCTAACCATCATGTGGTCCTTTCATCAACATCACCTTACTGAAGTGGTGACCGACACAACCTCCCTTATAGAGTTTCTTATAAAACCCGATACTGGCTATGGTGGTCATTGTCACATCTTTCATAGGACAAGAACTGTCTCTAGATGTCACCCTGAACGAGCACACATGCCCTCAGCAGACCCTTTAGTCTGGATCATACTAACCATAGTTAGGGGTGATAAACTATACTAACATTGAGTTCTTCATGTACCTACTTCCACTTTATGGAAGTGAACCTCTAGGTCAAACTCAAGATCCTTTGAACTCACATCGTGGTGTAGTTGGACCATCTCTCTCATGGATAGTTAAACCGGATCTGTCCCTTAACAGAACTCTTTCTTTCTCATGTCATCTAGGTAAGGCGACTTACCATAACCCATATTGCATCTCGACCTTCCTTGGTCTCGGGGAGACCTATCACAACATCCATGGGGTTGAGCTCCCATTCCCTCTCAGGGACTCTTTTGTCCTCTATATCGATACACTGGGTTATTGGGGTTCGTTCTTTACCTCCTGGCTTGCATGGCCATAAAACACATGCAACTTCATCTTAAGCATCCAAAGTGCTATTGCCATTTTCCACAGTGTATGGTGATCTTCAATCATGATTTCCTATATGTCATGATTCCTCAAGATCGATTCCTCTGAAACCCTAAACCACTCTAGTCGGGGTTTTGTCACCTTCTTTTCCAAAGAAGTGCACTTGAGGTTCTACCACCATCCTTTCATTGCATCAAGGACTAGACTGACTAACCAAACAACCCTTAACTTTTCAATGTATCTTGTTACATCTGAGTGTTATCCAAACACCTCTCCTTTTTGAACTTAGGGTTAGCCAAACAACCTCTTCTAGCTTCTAGTCCAACAAGTCAGATGTATCTCAACCAGAGCATCCATTACCACTTCACATTCTTAGGTATTAGGTAACATTGAAGACATACACTTCCATGTATTTCACTTATCATTTCACCTCAAATTCTATGTCTATTTTCATTAAGAACACTCTCTGATTTCATCATCATGGTGATCAAACTCAACCTAGTATAACTTGTAAGTTCCACATAACTCATGATCAAAACATCCTCATAAGGTGACTACCTCATTCCGCTTGGTTTTTGCAAACCATCCATGTATCATTCACTTTACCAGGGTAGGTTATCTTCTCTATCCCCATTTCTCGTGGCAACATTCCAACCTACATCATCTCTTATCCTTGGTGTATGTCATGCGTAATGTCCTATTTCTCACCCCCATAACAAGAGGAAATAAGCATTTGGCTGTAGTCCAAATACAAAGTTCTTCTTGTTCCAAGAGTAGAGATGGTACATCCCACCTTACCAATACACCTTTACATCTAAGTTACAATGTGCCACATATGTCTCTACATCACAGACATCATGATATCAAGGTTACCTCCATGGAAAACTAGTCTTGAACCTACTGAGGTTTATATCCTTGGTCATCTTCTCTAGGTTGATAGGATACCGACTCTTTTGGGGTCATCCCTCTTCCCTCATGCATCAAAGGAGTGCCCTACTCATCTGCCCTTTGGGTCACATGAGTTCATGAAGGTGATCAATCTCCTAACCCATGGCCCTCAGACAATGATAGCTGTTACCTCCCGACCCTATGGTCATGTGCAACTGGGGAATTAGGCTACTCCTACTTTCATAGGTCTTATCCCTACCTGACCCTAGGATAGACTTAGGATTCTCCATTATAGTACATGTTCACTTAGAACCTTACTCAAATCTTCATCATCTCTCTTCATTGATGGGCTGGCTTTCATCCTTTCATTGGGATCATGGCAACCTGCCTACCTTGGTCAAGCCCCATACCGGTTACCTCCATGGTAACACATTCATATGCAATTAGACATGGATATCTATGGGTCTACAGGTTCATTCTCATACCATGTACCTTTCACTTAGCTTCTCAAGATCCTATGAGACTTCTTTAGGTTACCTTAAACCAACAAAACTGATGTACACCCTACCAAAGGGGTCCCTCTCCCAGGATGGGAGGAAAACTATCTCTTGACAAAAATGTCACAAAAGATCTTAGGTCTAGGATTTACATCCACACGAGCCTACTTAACCCTAGAAAGCTATTAACGCACAAGCAGATCACCTACTGTACTATGCTAGGTCATCTGGGGTCTCATTCTTCAACATTGAATCAAGGTCATACCTTTCTTTATCATCAACCTAGCTGTGGGGGGTTCATCAAACATACCTTAAACTTAAGGGGCTTCCCTTTTACTCTATACATGAGGAGTATCATGCTCTCTTCTATAGGAACTCAACTCTCATCATGAGCATCAGGTATACCACTTCCCCTCTTAGGTCAGGGACCCTAGGTTCACTTGTAGGTGTCCAACCGCATGCTCTATCTATTAACTACGAACCAAGCATGCAAAAGGCATGACATGCACTCCTTGTCATCCTTCAACTCGAGCAAAACTTAGAGTTGGGTCCTCCTTAAGGACAACCAACAAGGTACAAGGCCTCGAAACCTATTCACTAAACTTTTCTAAGTCTAAGGAACTCTTCTTCCCACCTCAAAAGGTAAACACCTATACCGTAGGCACATAGGCACCAAATGCTTCATCTTCTATCTTTAGGGTTTGGTCCCTTCAAGATATCATCAACTTTTAGGGATCGATCATGAGGCAACCACTATCATCCATTATTCAGGGTTTTAGGCTTCCAACCTTCTCGCTGGGTTTCCTGCTCTCTCTAGAGCTAACCCTACATCCAAACTCACCATTAGAGGTTCTCTCTTCATGAAGGATCAACCTCAAGGCATGCCCTACATGGGTGAAGCCTAGGTTCGAACTTATGTTTGCTCAAGATCATCCATAACCCTTTGTGCTCCCTCATGATTCCTTATCCAGGGTTTCATCCTACTGTCAGCACCATGACGTGCCCTAGGTGCCAGCTATACACTACTTGCACAAGCCCATAGGGTTTCTAAGGTCCTTCACTAACGTCATCATCTAAGGAGCTATCCTTTACCCTAAAATGCACGACCCTTCCCAGGATTGGGTTGCCAAAGGTGCTAGGTCACCCATGGATCATATGGCATCCCAAAGGCATGTCCTTTCAAACACCTGGTCCAACTCATCCCTCTCTAACCTTCACTTAGGGTTAGGGTTAGCATCATCCTCAGAGGATGTGCCATGTCTCTACTTGCAATGGAGATCTCTATCTCCAAGACTAACTCATCCTCTTGACAAGAAGGTCTAGCCTCAGGTCTCTTCTGAGGGCATGACAACTTATGTCATACGACCTAAGCATGTATCTATTCTTTAATTTGCGCTTAATCTGTTTAGCTTATGTCCATGACATCTTATTTACATGCTTTTCATTAATTTGGTGGAGGATTCCTTAAACCTTATTAACCTTACCCATACCTCAAGAGGGTGAGGAGAAGAAAGAAAACCCTAATCCTTTAGGTCCTTATCAGAATTTTGTGATGAGAAGGGATGAATAAGATGAGAAGTCCTAAAGGTATCTTATTTTGATTCATAGCCTAAGACTTTGGCCAGGAAGTCACATGGATCTGGGAGTCCTCATATTCCTACTAGCGGTGCGGAGGAAAATATTTCCAGCCCCCAGTCGTGATCCTTTTCTAGACACCTCCGTCTTTCAGATAATCCTCTAATAACTCCCTTGGGTTATATGAAGTTTGTAAAATTTAATAATTATTAATGGTTAAATGAGGAACCTACGCTCTGATACCAAATGTTACTACCCCACCTCCCGATAACCCCCAATTAAGGGAGACCGAGAGGCTGAAGCCGCACCCATAACTTCCGGATCAAAGGTTCGGCAATTAACCAAGAATAATTATCAAATTTTAACATACTATACTGAAAAGCTGTAAGAAAATAAATTTTTGCATACCTTTTTGAAAACTTGGATCTCTAAACTTCTATCCACTTAAGGATTCTACTCTAACTAATCCTCCTTGTATTTTACTTCATGTATTACATAGTATGATGATTTACTATTTGTCCTTTTGGCTTGTACCTAAAATGCCGACAAACAAAACGTCAGTCAGCCGAAGCTGGTATGTGGGGCAAACAATAATTATGTAAATACATTAACAATGTAATCATTCAATTAATCATTTAACAACCCAGGTTACAATTTAGATATAACTCCGTGATCCAAGAGTACCCTATCCTCTATGTCGTCTCCATTAAACCCCTCATGATCCACCTATAAGTGAACCAATTTCTAGGATTGAGTCACATGGCACTACTCATAAGTAGCCCACTCCTTAACTCATGGTAGGCTAATGAGTCTCATGGCACTACACGTAGGTAGCCCAGTTTCTAACTCTCGGTAACCTAGACCTTGCTCTAGGATTACCCCTTTTTCTTTAGCCTTTTCAAAGAAATAGAGGTGGACCCGGATCTAATCAGTTATATATGCACATTTATAGTGATAATCATAGTCACTTTATAGTTGCATGAAATAAATAAACATCCAACAATTATTTTCAAGAAACCGATTAAAACTTCGGGAATCGTCATGAAACTAGAGCGATTATTCATAATCGTAACCACATACCTTTGCCATGCAGATCATTCAATCATACTTCAAGCATATTGTCCAAGCAAGCAAGTAAATCAAGCAATCATCATATAATCTGCATTATGTAAATTCTAAAGTGTCACTAAACACATTAAATACATTATACCCTACTCAACCCTAATCTAGCGTTTAGGTTTTGGATAAGGAATAATGGTATTAACCCTATTTCCATCACATATTTAACATTTGGCAAACCCTAGTTACTAAAACCATCTTATCCTCTTATTGAGATCACTTAGATCGAATATGTTCATAATCAACATAGCAAATTAAGATCTTTAGCCCTAATTGCACACATTAAAGATTATCTCCCTTATAGATCCCAAATACCTTGTCATTATTACCATGATTACATTTATTATCATCATGCTCAAAAGGATCAGATAATATCATAAAAGAAAGACTTTTGATATTTTCAATGTCTTAATACCCAAAACTAGGGTTTTCAAGAATTACTCATTACTTTAATCCTTCTTTGCACTACTTTTATAATAGGGATCATATTTAGGTCTCAAACATATTTTATTTAGATTCTATGCGTTCTCCTGATCAATTTTCATATATAACTTATTTTCATTCGAGCTACGTAGTAATTTCTATGATTTTTGCAAAATAAAACTAACTGGGCCAATCCCTGGTTGACACGTCAGTACAATTATATCCTTTCCACTTAAATCACGAACTGGTTAAGTTTATAACGGAATTACTTCATTGCCCCTCCCATAAAAACTCGGGCTATAGAGAGCTCGGGGGCAAAATCGTCCAATACAGGGACGACCTTCTTCTTCCTCACGGAAGGGCGTCGTCCGCGATCCTGGACAGGCCAACAGGGCTCAGGTCCCTTCTCCCGGCCGCCGAGGGACCAAGGCCAAAACCCATTGCCTCCGAATGCCCACCACACGCACGAAGGTAGCTCTAGCTTCGCCGGAGGCGTAAAGGTGAGAGCAAAAATGGTCACACTACGGTTGCAGGTACACGAATTGACAGAATTGGAATGAGAGGTGAGTAGGCATACCTGGACGTTGCTCTAAGGTCGGCAGAGTATCCAGGAGTCCTCGACGAATCTCCTCACCATATACCAGACCACAAATCTTCATTTTGCAACTCCGTCTCCATCAAGAACTAAGCATGAGTTAGCCGTGTTGCAGATGTCCTTCACCTGGGTTGTACGCCTCCTCCTGATCCCGCCATGGCCCTCCCATGAAGACGAGATCTCCCAAGGATGAACCCTAGGGTTTTTATTAAAGCAGAAAGGGAGAGGCTGGGAAGTTAGGTTGCGTGCCACCCATGGTATAGGGTTTGAGGCTCCATCTATATATATAGTTATATATACATACCTTGCAAGGAAGTCAGCAAGGAAGGGGTTGGACTCGTTGTTTCCTTCCCTCACATCTACCATTGAGTGTCCACGTGAGTCATGACTTACAAAAGGAAAGATATTAAGCATACACCTTAGCATAACCCCACTTTCCTTTATT
The DNA here is from genome assembly GCA_963693085.1 of Alisma plantago-aquatica. Lineage (NCBI taxonomy): Eukaryota > Viridiplantae > Streptophyta > Magnoliopsida > Alismatales > Alismataceae > Alisma > Alisma plantago-aquatica. The sequence goes on along the minus strand of OY856411.1, from coordinate 711,702,917 downwards.
TTTTTCTTTTAATTATTAAAAGATGTCTTTTTTATTTATTTATAATCCTTGGTTATTAAGGAATCCTAATTTTACCTCTCTTAAGTTCATTGTGCTAGGCTTTTAACCCATTGACACTAAATTCTATTTAATGGAAATTACTCCCTTTTTAACAAAACCTCATAATCATTCATTATGCATCATATTATATTCTTATTTGACTTTATTGGTATTTTCTCTTTCCTCTTTCTTCATTGGGACTCCTTGAATCCCAAGAAACTCTATGATTTCGAAATTCTTTTTATTGGATACTTATTATCCTTCTAGATGTATCTTTATGCATTATTTCACATTATCTTATTTATTTCTCATTAAAATATCTCCTTTTAATGATTTCTCTTTATTTCTCTTTTACTTTCCTCATTGGCGTTCCTTTTAATATCAGCAACCTCATGGATACGAAATTTCACCAAGAAATCTCATTTATGCCTCTTTCCACTCATTTTCCACATTTTATCATTATTTTCAAGTTCTTTCTTAATAAAGGAATACTTAATTAATCTTTTCTTTTCTTATTGCCTTTTATTTGCAACTTTGGACTCCTTGGAACCCAAGGAATCTAAGAGGCACGAAATCCCTCTTTGGATTTGCCTTCTAGAGGTTTCCACATTATTCTTTTCTCAAATATTCAATTATTCATTTACTAATTGAATTTTCTTTATTATTTCCTTGTTATTGGGCCCAATAGACAAGAAAGCCCACAAAACAAACATCAAGGCTATTGTAAACGCAATCCATATATTCAAAAAAAATTATACCATTATTTGTTCAAATATCTTTAATATGAGAAATTACATTTCCCACCAAACAAACCCAAAAATTGAGGTTGTAACAACTAATGTGGGGTTAATTGTGCATAATTGGTAACATGATACAAATAAATATGAGTAATTGATTCATCTGGACAACAATGGGAGTAGTTACTTAGGGTGACACTAATTGGATGTTTATATCAATGGAGATGATTAATGTGCCACAATTTAAGTTTAATGTGACATTAATGGACTTGATGAGAAATTGAGTAAAAGAACCTATTTCGTGTAAGATAATCTAATATAACTCCATATGGTGATAATAGGAGGATAATGAAGTCTATATCAAGAATAATAAGGATTGTGGTAATATATAAAAATAGATACTGAGATAATTGACTTAAACCCTAGTTGTACTAGAACTCATACTAAATAATCTAAAAACCTGAATCTAATCCCAAAATCAGATTCTCTAGGTCCTAATTTGTCTAGGTGCAAAGTTTTAGAATAAATGGATATTGTTTACTATCTTAATTTGACTAGAGAAGGAAAATAGCTAAATATAAATCCCCATTTAGTCAGACTATTCTCTTACTTCATTTGAATCAAAATTATCTGGTCACATGCATTGTTCTGAAAAGTGGTAATCGGTGTACGGGCGGAGAGGGTACCAAATAGAGTATATACGATATGCGGGAGTATAAGCGGGAGAATATTTCGTTTTAATCGGTTTTGATTTTTTTTAATATTAACCATAAAGATATGTAAATTATATATTGACCATATAATAATGACAATGATAAGTAATTAGAAACATTTATAAGTAATAGACTAATATTGCATTCATAAGTAGTTAGAAACATTGATGAAATTAGAGAAGAAAACTTTGTTAAGTAATTACAAACATTGATAAGTCATAGACTAATATCACATTAATAAGTAATTAGAAACGTTGATAAGTAATAGACTAATATTGCATTAATAAGTAATTAGAAACATTGATAAGTCATAGACTAATATCACATTAATAAGTAATTAGAAACATTGATAAGTGATAAGACTAATATTGCATTAATAAGTAACTTGAAACATTGATGAAATTAGGGAAAAAACATTGATAAGTAATTAGAAACATTGATAAGTCATAGACTAATATTGCATTAACAATTAATTAGAAACATTGATGAAATTAAAGAAGAAAACATCAATAGTAAGGATCAGTTCAATAAACACTAACTATAAACTTATAGAGAAAACATGAGGAGAAGACCAAATATGTAAATTGGAAGAAGAGAATGTAATTGTAATGACCAATAGTAGTATTAGAAAAAATTAATGTAATTTTTTGTTATTACTAGCATTTGATTTTGAAAATTGCTGATTAATCGGCCGATTATTCCCCCGATCGGCCGATTAATCGGTCCTGGACTGATTATAGGCCGATTATTCAGAATCGGAGCGGTAGACCCCCAAAAAGGAATATTTGACCGATTATTCGGCCTAAGCGGCCGATTTTCTAAACAGTGGTCACGTGATTTATTTATTGTTATAATGATTCCCACCCATAGTATATTGTCACAATGCTTTTATTAAGAGTATGCCTTATGTTGTCCGTTGTATTTTTATCATGTGGCTCTAGATACCTCTTCTACCTTGAGTCCTAGATTCCTAGGTATTCACACATTTAGCGTGAGAGTCCTTTTCCTTGCTCTCTTTCATCTCTTCTCCATTTTATTCTCTAATTTTCTCTCCATCTTACTTGTTGGGTTCTAGAGCTTTTGATCCCTGATATGATCAAGACTAGTATTCCCCATAACCCAGTTGATGACGGTGTTCTGCGCTTTACCTATTTACCATCTAGACTATGATGCCTGACTACAATAAGACTTGACACACACACACACACACACACACACACACACACACACACATATATATATATATATATATATATATATATATATATATATATATATATATATATATATATATATATATATATATATATATATATATAATTATCTCAAAAACATCTTTGAATCCCCACAGATCATTTTCACCTTTCTGTTTGATCTCGATCATGATGGTATGTACCTACCTCGCTTGCACCATCTTTGATGCCTACCTTGGGTTTGGTGGCATGGTCGGGACCTATGAGGATGTCACGAATTGTTCTGGTTCCCTCTTCCAATTTAGAAGAGACTTTCTAGGCATTCAATTCAATTAGTTGGGGATAAAATCCTTATTTTCCCTTTTCCATTCTACTTCGTTCTGGATGTGCAATTGGATTAATCCCTTGTGCTTTGCTCTCTATCATGTTTGGGATTTTCTATGTAGGACATCATAATGGAGTTCTAAGTCATTGAGTTATGTTTCTCCCTACTATACATCCCTTTTACATGGTTTACTAGTTTGTTACTTCAGGCCTACCATGGCAGTGGGTATGGGATTGAGGCCTAGTTTGGCTCATGGCTAAACCCTAGGCTCAAAGACAACATACTGGCTTGACAAGTATGGCGGTGGTTTTCAATATCTCTTCTATCAAATGAAACTTAGGTTTTGATTCTTGACGTAGGGCTTTATTCAAGGTATAGTTTCACAGGATGCATATGTGATGGGTAGAAGATGGTCTCTCTTACTTTATGGTGTTACCCTTCGTTTGATTTAGTGTATGTCACCTTATCATGGATTTTTTGATCTTTCTAGCATATTGATTTGATTTCATTCACGGGTTACCAAGAGCCAGTAAGATTACAAATATGTCCTATCATGCATCAAGATGCTGATGCTTGATGCAGGGGCATTTTAGTCTTTCAATTTTAATTATTATTCGAAAATTTTAGAAAATAGAATAAATTTAGACAAATCATATCTAATGTTGTGGTTATTGAATAATTATGTATAAATATATTTTTGAATCAGAAAAATAAGATCTACCCAATGGTAGTCATCATCATCTAAATTAACTTATGTTTTAATATTTCTAGGGGTTGAAATATAATAATTAATTAATGATGTACATCTATTATGATATTAGGTGTAGAGATACTCCGATTGGATCTAGGGTTGGAATTTGACTTTGGATACACATTTTTGAGGTACGTTGCATCCCACTGAGTCTATATTGAGCAATTGTTTCATTTTCTCTCTCTTTTGACCTAATTTGAAGGATATATGTGAAATATGTTATTTTAGATCTACTTAAATTCGTTTGAGATGTTGATATTGAAATTAGTGTATTTTTCTCTTCTAATATTTCACTTTGAAATATACTATTTGTACTGTTGTTCATTCTATCTCTATTTGAACCCTAATTGGTGGAATTTCTCTATATTGTTATATTTGTGCACTGAATCCCTAATTTGCTCATGATGAAGTTTTATGATTTAAGGCTCTACTTTTAGTTGGATAATCTTGTTTAATACCCTAATTGAACCTTACTTGCCTCTACATTGCATGCTTGTTGATTCAGTAGTACTATGGTTTATAATATACTTCGGTCACTAATGTAGTGCTTCTACGGGGGCGATTCTCTCATAAATAAAAAAATAATACGCTTCGGATTTTGAGTTTATGTGCCTTTATGATATTTTTGAGATGGTGGTTTTGTGCCCCATACTTGAGTTTTGTGTCTAATTTTATATATTTGGGAGTTTGGTTATGTGTCATGCTCTATCAAGTTAGGGTATGTGCTCTAACAACCATTGATTTGTTATACTTATATAGTACTATGATTATCTCAACACACGTTGATTGATTATTTCTTTTATGTTGATGGGTCATGTGCCCTAATTTCTCTATGTATGATCGTGTGGCATAATTTGTTTTAATTCATGGCAAGTACATATATTTATTTTCATCTTATTGTAATGTTTTCTTGTGATATCTACTTGGATGGTCCCTTTACCTCTATCTCGGGGAATCCTCATTTATATTTGATGTCCTTTTTCCCATATAATTACTGAATCCCTATTCATATGCACACCCCAACAATGTTATGCTGACAACATCCTGTAACATCCTCTATTTCATAGCTAATGTAAGCCTTTAATGTGGGGTTTTCTAGTAAGTGTATGTCAGAGGACCTAATGAACCTAACATGGCTAAGTTTGTAATTAAGTTTACAAAATTTGTGATACAAGTCATCTAGTCAACCAATACACACATAATGACTTAAATGTGTATGATTGCAATCGATTGTATATGAATATAAATGAATTATTCCTATATACAATCATGTGATGAATATATAATATGATGAGTCTAGTTCATGGCTTGAGCCTTAGACCTAGCTTAGTTCTTCATGTTATGTAATTAAAGAAAAAAATCGATCACATGTGTCATACATGAGCTTCAATTGAAAAATTATATTTATTGAAGACTTATTTCCATGATTTGGAATACAATAAAGCTCATGGACCCTTTGAAATACTAAGGGATAGACCATGTGCCCTAGAGCCTAAATTTCATCCCTATTGGATCAATTAAGTTTTACACATAGGTCCTTGGAGTACAAATTGAGAATTAAGTATTTCATGGTCATATTGAATGATCAAAATATTTTTAGTAGAATAATAATTAGAATACAAGATAGTGGGAGAAATTTTAGATGATTTTGATGTATATGGTGGCCTAGGTAATTAAATTAGTAATTATAATGTTTTTATTTAAAAGACAAGTTTGAAGTGTTTATCCAGTAAGTTTTGACTTGATATCTTTTTCATATATAAGTGATAACCATGGAGTATTTCTCCAAAAAATTGGGATCAAATAGAGCTCAGATATGGAGTTTATAAATATTTATCTAAACTGGACTTTTATCAAAAAGAAAGGAAAAAAACAAAATAAAAGGGGGCTCAGTCCTCGCGGACTGAGAGCCGCACCCCTATTTTCAGATCTGAATAGAGTCCCCCCAAGTGGGGGATACTTGCCCATGATTCAGAGGGTTAGAGGCTATAAACCCTCTCGATCCTTGATGCTTGGTGGCGGCCGAACCCTATTCTGGGGTTTTTGATACGAAACGAGAGCGCGAGCAAGAGAGAGCATGGAGAGAAGCCTTAGCGGCTGCGGTTGGGCAAAGGCCAAGTTTCTGATCTGGGCCTCCCTGTACTCGTCAATGGTGGCACCCAAGCCAGCGAGGGAGGACAGAGGTAAGGTATGCCTGGGAGCAAGCCGCGACGCCCATATCTTCGAGGATGAGGCTGCCGGAGGCAAGACGTGTGGCGGCGGCAGCCTGCGTCAGAAGAACAGGGGACCTTCCCCTCTTTTCATTCTATTCATGGGTGAGGAAGAAGCTGGATCCAGTTGGATCCGTGACCAGCTAAGGAACAGAAGAGAAGGAGCGCTACCATCTATGCCCTTTGGATCCCAAATCGACGGCTGATATCAATCCAAATAGAGGTGACTTCTAAAATTCATATCTTGAGATTGGGAAGTCAGATTTTATCAAACAAGATACCTATGGAAAGCTCATGATGAGTACTATCACATAAAAATATTTCTTGATTATAATTTTGATATATGTTATTTATTAAAAATAGTGTATTCAAAACTATATGATTTTGATGTTTGGTCAATTAAAAATAGTAAACGCCTTTAGCAATTCATATAAATTTTACTACGTGTGTATTATGTTATTATTAACATGATTTCAAAGCCTGATCTTTATTATATAAAGTTTTATTGAGGTTTTTGATATAAACCCTAATAAGGGTATTTTGGGTATTTAACCCATGATATGATTTTTAAATGACCTAATATTTTAATATATGATCATTGCTACATTATATGAGTACTTTCTGGAGATTTGATGAAGTTTCTTGTGCTATTACATTAGTATTTAGTTTTAGATGAGTAGCCATTATGAACGAATAATAAATAATTATCCTGACACTATAAGTGATATATGTATGGCCAATTAGTCCTGATATTAGTAATGTGATGGTATTCTACTTTGATTTCCTAATTGAGTCAGTAAGTTTAGAATATGTGACTATGTTTGAGAATTATTCTCATTATATGAAGTATATGTTCATATTAGTGCATAAGACGATTTATGTCTTATTTGAGTATAAAGATAATACTAATTATATAGTATGAGTTTTATTTTATTTCAACGCTAAGATTTTATGGTGATTTTAGATTAAAGTTATGTTTAGTCTAAATAAGAACCCTAAGTTGGTATATATAGTGAGGAAGATGGGGTTTTGAGATTTAGAAATAGGGAGAGGGAACATGTACTTGGACTTATAGAACTTTGATTATATCCAGGTGATTAAGATTTGGAACAAGAAATCAAGACTAAGTTAAGGACATCATCAACACAAAAGGTAAGTGGTCCATGCCCGTGAGTACTCATGTTTTAAGTTCAGTATGTTTACATGTCTCCTATTAAGACTTTTATAATTTATATGGTTCAATGCTCTAAGATTTTAAGGTAAACAAGAATATTCTCATATCTCTATCGTTATGCAAGTTCAGATATCCATAATTTCAAATAGAGACATGTTGCTCAAAATAGTTGTGAGCCATGGACCAAGTCCATGAGTAAGTTAAAGAATCATGTTCCTATAAGATTTCTTAGAAATGTTCAAAATTAATGAATAAGATTGTAAGATAAGATATGCAAGTAATGTAGCCATACTTAGTTGGTGATTGGTGATAGTTTTTTATTGAGAATTTAAGTACACATATGTTGCCAATATTTTTCATATTTATAGGCATAACTATGTATTATGATTTCAAGTAGAAACATGCCATTAAGATTTCATGAATATGTATAGATATAACAACTAGATTCCTTAGAATGAACAATATCTAGAATTTAATTACAATGTAAGAATATGAACTTCAGAATATTAAGACATGGTCTACTTTTAGAAATAAAGGTACTTTTCGGATCACAATGTATTATAAAAATGAATTCATGATGGCATTATAAAATAATGGCTCATTAAGTTATGATTAGGTTGCAATACAATATTTTATAAGATTTCTATTTTTATATTTAAGGTTTAATATGTAAGTTCATATGTAAAGGTTCAAGGTAACATCATATTTTATAAGAAGGATTGAACCATCTTGTCAGAATTGATATTTTTAGATATGTGGTAATTATGATACTTTCATAAGCTTGACTTAAGATACTTTGTATACTTAGTATTTCTATATTCATGTCAGATCCTTTCTCATAAGGCATTAGACTCATTTATGATATAATTGGTATGATAAAGTAATCTTACCAAATCATATTTTTAGAATAAAGTTTACCTAGATAATGAGATACATGTTCAAATCCAATAATGGAATCAGTTTAGAACTCAAGAATAAGAGATTTAGACTCAGACTTAGACTACTCACTGTGTGAGTAGCTAGATTTTGATTAAAGATACATGATAAGGGTTTTAGACCCAATCTCATTTACGAAGTAATTGAGATCCATATTCACATTTAGTTCTAGATTAAGTTTATCACTTCAGAATAAAAGATTTAGATTTAGATTTAGATTTAGAATTTAGTACCTACTCAGTACTCAGTAATCAGTTTCAGATAAGTCAATTATCAGTGTTTAGTTTTAATATAAGATAAGTTCAGATTCAGTATTCAGCAAAGCTATCGGTATTCAGCTTCAGTTCAGATTAAGAATTAAGCAAGTTTAGACTTAAGATAAATAAGTTGAAACCTTCGCATAAGACATTATATGATAAGTCCTCATTCAGTAGTCCCGGGACGATTTAGAGGCATATGTTGCCAATTCAGAGGAGTGTTACTCCAATTCAGAGGTGTTGCGGCACCAATTCAGGGCGTAGTCACGCCAATTCAGAGACACCTGGGTGTCATTCAGGGCATGTTCAGGGTACCTTGGTACCAATTTAGGGCATAGATACGCCAATTTAGGAGGACTTATTGTATAATGGTGGCCACAGTCAGATAAAAATCATAAGTAAAAGATACCTTAGATTAGAGATGCCAATATTCTCATCCATGAGTAATGATGAGAGGGAATTAGACAAGGTAATTAAGACCTCGACACTTTGGCATAGGTCATGAGATCCATGTACCAGGGTACATGTCTTTAGAGAAAGATAAGATAGAAAGATAAAAATTTTAGATTAAGAAATAAGAGATTTTATGTTTCAGATTTTACTCAGAGATTGATAGTAATTCCTTGTTTATAATGCTAATTTCAGATTATTAATCATGTACATTTTAAAATACTCATGCCACTTACTCTAACGACTTTTTTCCCAATGCATGGCTGGGGACGTGATGTCCGCAGGATTTGGAGCAGCTGAGAATCAAAGGAACAAGTAAAGGTCTAGGAGATTTTATAGCTTGCCTAGTGGGGTGCCATCTACCGAGGTGGTCCAGAGTTTAGATAGATCTTTTTATGCTTAGTCTTGTTTAAAGAGTATATTAGATTAGTTGTAGTTTTCTTTTTTTATCAATGACTATGTATGAATCAATTTCACTCAGTGCAAAGTGTTTCATTCGCTTTAATTGCAATGGCTATCATGTTTGTGACACTCCCAGATAAAAACAAATTATTGCTTCCGCTCATGTGTTATGAAAATCTGGGTGTTACACATCATCCACTTTGTCTTCTCTTGTGGGACACGCTTCCAACCCCTAGGTGGAGAGCAAGGAGGAGTTGACTAAGGCTGTCGAAGACTATATAAGAGTTAATTGATCTATCTTGGGAGGTATATTGAAGTAGTTATTTACCCTCTGTAGCTTATGTTCCTATTGTTTTCTTTATGTACACACTGTGTGGTAAATAACAATACTAAACATGAAAAGTGTAGTTAGATTTAGTCTTCCTTTGCTACACTTTGGTATTTTATACATTACATACTTGAATTATAGTTACCATCCTTTGCGAAAAATTACTTGTTGTCCTGACTTTGGAAACCCTGATTCCTTGATTAGAATGTTAGTGGGTTCAAATCTCAAGATCAAACAAATAAAGTTAGATTTATACCTTGACACGCTTGGCTGTACCCTAATGCACATTCAATGTGCATAATATGAGTAACCACATGTTAATAGTAATCATGGATACATATGATCTAGACCATGTCATGGACCAATAAACACTAATACTATGATGAGTGAGATATATGGAACCAAACATGGACATCATACATGTTGATGAGGTGTGTGTGATGTAGGATGATCAAGTTGACCTAAACCCTAGTTTGATGTTGACTAACCCTAATGTATGCATCCTTGGTATTAGTTATAATATATTAGTAACAATAGGTGCCTTAATTATACATCATATGTTAATACACCTGATTTGGGCTTAATCACCTGATCAAGACTTGGTCTGTAAGTCATATCATTAATATGTAATACTTATTCACTAATACACATATGGTTACTCAAATATGGTTAATAAGTAATTTGATTCACATATATATGCATGGATGGATAATGTGGGGTTAAATGTGCATAATTGGTAACATGATGCAAATTAATGTGAGTAATTTATTTATATGGACATCAATGTGAGTAATTACATAGAGTGATACTAATTAGATGTTTAATATCAATGGAGATGACTAATATGCCTTAATTTAAGTTAAATGTGATGTTGATGGACTTAATGAGAAATTGAGTAAAAGAACATGTTTCATGCAAGATAATCTAATATAATTCCATATGGTGACAATAGCAAGACAATGAAATCTAGATCCGAAACAATGAGGATAATGGTAATATTAATAATAGATAATTAGATAATTGAATTAAACCCAAGGATTACTAAAACTCATACTAGATAATCTCAAAACCTAAATCTAATCCTAAAATTAGATTCTATAGGTCCTAATTAGTCTAGGTATAAAGTTTCATCTTAAATAGATGATGTTTACCATATCAATTTAACTAGTGATGGAAAATATCTAAATATGAATCCAATTTAGTCAGACTATGCTCTTACTTCATTTGTATTGAAATTATCCTGTCACATGATTAATTTATCGTTATACCAGTTCTCGCCCATTGTCTATTGTCACAGTGCTTTTATTAGGCATGTTCCTTATCTTGGCCTTTGGATTTTTATTATGTGGATCTAGATCCATATTCTACCTTGAGTCCTAGATTCCCTAGATTCCACACAATGATTGTGAGAATCCTATTCATTTCTCTCTTTTATCTCTTCTCCATTTTATCTGCTGATTTTCTCTCCATCTTCTTCACTGGATTTCAAAGCTTTTGATCCCTAATTCTATTGGGACTAGTATCCCCCATAACCCAGTCAACAACGGTGTTCTCTCCTTTTCCTATTTCCCATCCAACTAGGATTCTTGACCACAAAAAAACTTAACATTGATATATATATAATTACCTTAAAAACATCTCTGAATCCCCACAGATCGTTTGCACCTTTCTGTTTGATCTTGATCAAGGTGGTATATATCTATCGAGATCCTACCATCTATGACGCGTACCTTGGGTTCAGTGGCATGGTCATGACCTCTAAGGATTTCATGAGTCACTCAGGTTCCCTCTTCCAGTCCAGAAGAAACTTTAGTAGGTGTTAGATTCAACAATTTAAGGTAAAATCCTTGTTTTTCTTTTTCTATTATACTTTGTTGCGGCTGTGCAATGGGATTAATTCCTCATGTTTTTCTCTTAGTCGGTGTTTGGGGTTTTGTATGCAAGGCATCGTCAGGGAGTTTTGAGTGACTGAGTTATGTTTCTCCCTACTACTCATCCCTTTTACCCAATTTATGAGTTTGTTGCTTCAGGCCTACCATGGCGGCGACTGTGGGGTTGACGCTTGGTTTGGCTCACAACCAAATCGTAGGATCAACATAAACATACAGACTCAGTGAAGCCAACTGTGGTCTTTGGTGGCTCTTCTATCCATTAAAGCTCAAGTTTTGATTCTAGGCATCGAGCTTTGTTCAAGGTACATTTTCATAGGATGGAATGACGACAGGTAGAAGATGGTTTCTCTCCACTTTATGGTGTTACACTTAGTTTAAATTTATGTATGTCACCCTAGCATGGATTTTTTTGATATTTCTAGCATACCAATTTGATTACAATCATGCATTACCAAGAGCTAGTACATTTAACAATATGTCCTGTTACACAACAAGATGCTGATGCTTGATGTGATGACATTTCAATCTTTTAGTTTTAATTATTATTCAGGAATATCAGAAAATAGAGTAAACTTGTATAAATCATAACTAATGTTGTGGTTATCCAAAAATTATGTAAAAATATGTTTTGAAATAAAAAAGATCTACCAAATGGTGTACTTGTCATCGTCTAAATTAACTTGTCTAGAAGTTGATATTTATAAGGTTTAAAATATAATCATTAATTATTGATATACATATAATATGATATTAGGTGAAGAGATGCCCTGATTGGATCTAGGGTTGGACTTTGACTTTGGGTACACATTGTTTAGGTATGTTGCATCCCTCTGAGTTTATATTAAGCAATTGTTTTATTTCCTCTCTTTTTTGACCTAATTTGAAGGATATATGTGAAATTTCTTATTTGAGATATATTGAAATTCTTTTGAGACCATGACATAGAAATAAATATATTTTAACTCTTTCCTTGTGATATTGCACTTTGAAATATAAGATTTGTAACTCTTGTTCATGCTATATGTTCTATTATTACACTAACGAATTTCAATCATATAAATGATCTTTTACTCAACTAGCCAATTCTGCAAGTATATAGAAGTATTTGTAGTTGAGATCGAACACAAGGAGCTTGGTAACCAATCAAACGCAAAAGTGCTAAGTTTCAACAATCTAGATTTTTTTCAAGAATGATTTGGCTGATTAAACTATATTTTCAAAATTAAACTAAACACTAAAAGGATTACTAAAAGGGGTTTTATTTCAGTTATGAAACAATCTTGGACTTATAATTTCACTAGCACATCACAACATGAAGAATGGAGCACAAAATTTAAATATACTACACACTTGATTTAAAGGAGAGTTGTATATTATACTGCACCTCCCGGTGCAAATTCAACGATCCTAACTCCATACAACACTCGTGTATGTATTTCTCTCTAGATCACAAACATACTCCTCAACTCCATATCTTCCACTCTCATGGTAAAAGAGGAGTTGCCAAAAGAGTACCTCCTTACTCTCCTACATATGTTCTCAGGTCAAGCAAGAAAGCATAAAAAATGCATACATAGTGGCCAACCATACATGCAAGTAAGAAATCGGTACTCACAAGGTAGAAAAATAAGCAACTTAGCATTTAGTAAGAAACCATCATGTTCCAAACATGCTATGACATGGGAGTTACTCTCCCATGTCCAAGAAAAAGAGCCTACTCGTCCATGATGATGTACAATAGAAAAAATGCAGATTTTTTCAGAGTTTAACATAGTTTAGAGAAGGAAAAGCTAAGAGAACCAAAGGTGTAACCTAAGAAGAGTAGAATTCTAGCTTGGTGATGAAATTCCACTCCTACAACTACTCCAAACTAGACAAACTTCCCTCCTGAGAAGCTTGTGGACAGAAGAAGCTCTGCTGCACCTTTGGAGAAGAAAATGGAGAAGAAGAGAAGAAGAACGGAGGTTCTTTTGCAAGAAACCACCTTATTCCACCCAAAATTTCCCTCCTTTTCTCTAGACCTATTCTTGAACGAAATACCTTCCAGCTATGATCCGTGATAACTGCTCCATAAGTTGGTTTTATCTTTAAAAATGAGAGTCGTCATTTTTCAAATTTGTTAAAACTGACAGAGACACGACATGTCTTCCTTTGGACACGATGTGTTCCAGTCTCTGATAGCTGATCTAGTTGACTTTGACACTCTAGATACACACTGTGTATGTGGTGAACACATTGTGTTTATTCTTCTTCTCGGCACTCTCTGGGATCACACACGTCATGTTCTAAAAGGAGACATGACGTGTCCTTTTCCCTTTCGACTGGACACATGGCTAACTGGGATCGCGCACGCCGTGTCTTAACTCAGACACGTTGTGTACGATGTTGTTTCAATAGAAATAAAACTATGAATGTCTACAAAGTGTGGAGAAGCCCCAATGATGTCGGAGTTGAGTTGGGCTATCTTCAATTTGATCCTTTTTAAGCATATCTACAATACACATCAGGTGATAAGCAAACTAACAAAAAGATGGCAAGAATAATATGAATAGAGGCTAAATGAAAAAAAAATGAACTGAATTTATGTGTGAAATCATATAAGAAGTTGATGTGGAAAGCACACAACACTATCTCTAGTTGAACACTAATTGTTGGAATTGATCTATATTGTGCTATTTGTGCGCTGAAAGCCTAATATGCTCAGGATGGAGTTTTATGATTTAATGTTCCACTTTTAGTTGGACAGTCTTGTTTAATACCATGACTAAACTTGACTTGCCTCTACATTGCATGCTTGTTAATTCAATAGTACTATGTTTTTGTAATATGCTTTGGTTTTTGAGGTTATGCACCTTTACATTATTTTTGGGATGAAGTTTTTATGCCCCATACCCATTTATGACCACTTTTATATATTTGGGAGAGTGGTTATCTGCCATGCTCTATCAGGTTAAGGTATGCACTCTAGCCACCGTTACTTTATTATAGTTCAAATGTACTATACTTATCTCAACTACATGCTGATTGATTATTCCATTCATGTTAATGGTTCATGTTCCCTAATTGCTCTGTGTACGCTAATGTGACATTATTTATTTTAATTCATGGCAAGTACATCTATTTATTTTCATCTTGTTATAATGTTTTCTTTTTTCACTTGGATGGTTCCTTTTCCTCTTTCTTTCAGAAGCCTTGTTTATATTTGATGTCCTTTTTCCATATAATTTCTCAATCCCTATTTATATGCACATACCAACATTGTTATTATACAATATCCACTTTGTCTTCTCTTGTGGGGCATGTTTCCAACCCCTATGTGGAGATCAAGGAGGAGTTGACCAAAGCTATTCAAGATTATCCAAGAGTGAGCTGATCTTTCTTAGGAGGTAGATTGAAGTAGTTGATTTACCCTCTCCATCTTATGTTCCTATAGTTTTCTTTTACGTATACCCGTCGTGGTGAAGATAATGAGAAACATGAATATTGTAATAGTTAGATTTTATCTTCTATTGCTACAATTTTGGTATTTGATTACATACTTGAATTATAGTTATCATCCTTTGCAAACAATTACTTGTGATAATTGGCATTGGATGGTTTTCTATTATTCGATATCAAGTAAGTTGAGTGGCCCCCTTCTGGTTCGACTCCTTACAAGTATGGTATCGAGGAAAGATCAATAGATTATCTAACTATTTCAATACTATCTCCCTTAGGTTTTACATCTCCCATAGGATCCTTATAGAATCCTTCGCTTATGTGAAAATTCTCTAGACGAGACACCTACATCATTATCTACCTTCATTAGGATGATATAAAGATATAAAATCTAAGGATATATTATGAGATTCTTATGTTAGTTGACTTTATGTGGGTAGTTTGGACACCGTTATACCTCTAGTTTAGTTTGACTTGTTTGGTAAAACCTTTTTATGGGGTGGAGGGGTAGTAACTTTATAGATCATGGATATTTTGATCTTGGGAACAAAATCCTTTCAAGATGTGGAGTCCTTTAACATGCCAAGATTTGGATGTCCTGACTTTGGAAACCCTAATTCCTTGATTATGATGTTAGTAGGCTTGGATCTCTAGAATCAAACAAATAAGGTTAGATTTATACCTGGACACGGTTGGTTGTACTCTAATGAACATTCAATGTGCATAAAATGAGTGACTCACATGTTAAAACTAATCATGGATACATATGATCTAGAGCATGTGGTCGACCAATAAACCAGGATGCTATGATGAGTGACATATATGAAATCTAACCTAGACATCATACATGTTCATGAGGTGTGCGTGATGTAAGATGATCATGTTGACCTAAACCCTAGGTTGAGGTCGACAAACCCTAATGCATGCATCCTTGGTATTAATTATAATGTATTAGTAACATTAGGTGCCTTTGTTATACATCATACATTAACACACCTAATTTGGGGTTAATTACCTAATCAAGTGTTGGTCTATAAGTCAATTCATTATTGTGTATTATATTTCATCCTATTCACTAATACACATATGGAGACTCAAATATGGTTAATAAGTAATTTTATTTACCTAAATATGCATGAATGGCTAATGTGGGATTAAATGTGAATAATTGGTAACATGATGCAAAGTATGAGTAACTAATTCATTTGGACAACAATGTGTATGTGACAACCCTGCATTTTAGGATTTTGATACACAATACACATTTGAGGACCGTGAAGATTATGTAGATCATTAACCCTCAAATTGAGGAATATTGAATCATGAGGCCCAAAATCTAGAGATAATAGAAGATTATATCAGGGGCATATGAGTCATCCAATGACGAATCTGTTGTGTAATGATGAGTATTATGAGATCACATGAACAAATGCTGGACTTTTGGTGTCAAACTTGGCTCAATGTTGGTTTGGATGATGAGGAACTAACAACTAAAACTTAATATCTTTTGCACTAACCATGCTAGAGATATTGTTGTTTGAAATTTGATCTAGTCATTGATTTAGATCTTAAGATGCTTTTATATGTCATGCGGGGGTTAGATGGAGGGTTAAGTAGATAATCAATCATCACCTAGCCTCCGAAAATAGTGGAGTTGTTAGAGATAAGAGTCCGATGGATGGGAAGCTGGAATCATAGTGATCTATCTTCATTTGGCCGAGCCAGTCACTCCATGGTTGAAGGATCTTCTCAACAACCCATAAGCCGAGGATGTCAGATCTACATAAAGGGAAATCCACCTTCACATATCCGACTCCTCTCCACAACAAGTTGTAGGTCAAATATGAAAGAAGGAGCCAAATCTCAAGAGCCTTTTAAGAATCCTTATAGAGCTTCTCATGACCTCAAATATGAGAAAGGGAAAAGAAACGAGGCCACATGACCCTATCATCATTTTTCGGTGAAGCTTGGAGTTGCTGATATGGATTAAACTCCCTATCTTTCAAGGATGACTAGGGATGTGTGATAGGCCTTTACATGACTCTAGGACCCATCAGTAGACACAAAGTACATCCTTTGATCCTCTATTCTGGTGGCTTCAGGCCCTGTCTACAGAGGGGATGATCTGTAAGATCACTCCTTTCTCATTCCAAAGTCAAGACAACAGTGATGACCGTGACATTGTGGAGCTTCCTTATCCCTACACTTCAATGTTGGGAATGGATCCGGAGGCTTTCATCTAGTGTGATAGTCACCAGCCACCGGGCAACTGGGGAGTAGGTCATTGCAGATTGAGAATCAGACCTAGGTATGCTCACATGGGTGAAAAATAAGAACGAGATTGGTAGGTTCTCTACTGGTCCAGATGATGCCTCACCAGAGAACTCACCTGCGGTGACTCACTGTAATAGAATGATCACACAGGAGCTGAGAATGAGAGAGAGGATAGGGCCACCAAGTCTAGCAGTGACTTGACCAGCCGCCACACTCCTCACACCCATCATGAAGGTGCGACATCTCCTGAGCAGAAATAAGACCGGATCAAGTAGAAGCAAGGCACACCGACATCCCCCCCAGTGCTGTAGCAGCACATGTAGGAGCGAGACGATGGAGCTCCATGTGACTAAGTCCTAGGATTCGCAACTCACGAGGAACTGAAGAAGAGGATGGCGAGCATCTGGATCTACCTACCCGTGGATCCCTTACATGATATGGTGCATGTAGCTTCCCAAGTGCCAATACACGTGGCATGATCCAAAGTCACCACCCCAGGATCTGACGACCTTAGAAATTTAGAATAAGGTAATATCATTTAAATATCCAAAAATAGACCTCATCTTTAGAAAATGCCTTATAAATATCCCCCTTGGTCAATAAATTCCTAAAAAATACCCACTTGCTCAGAAAAGTACCCTATTTATTTCAGAACCCCTATATCATTCTTTTGAGACACTAATATTAATGATATTTAATTTAGATGCGAATGCTTCATTTAAATTGTATAGTTAGAAAATGGTTGAAATTAAATCTGAGAAAAATAACTTTGTACCCTAATATCATCTAGAAACTAAATGTGGACTCAAATCTTAATATTATTGAGCAAGTGTAGGCATTTTCTCATTATTTCCTAATTCGATGTTTTAAACCCCATATTAATCATAGAAACTAGATCAAACATCTAAAAATTATGAAATCGGAACTAAAACCCTATAATTACCTCCTAATCGGTAGAAAAATATCAGACACAAGTTCCAGATTGTTTGAACCTAGATTTCACCAAACCCTAATTTTGGACCTAAAATATCAAGAATGTATGAACCATGTGTTAATGATGAATAATTGTTATTAATCAGGTCATGGACAAAGTCGTAGATGATCATGGATGTATAAGGAATCTCTGAACTTAGGTGTGTGGTCTTTATCAAGTATAAGACTAGTTTTCTTGGTTGCTTATGATATGGTGTACCTTGTGTGAAACTACTTTCTTATACCTTTTTGGTTGAACTACTATACTATATGCTTCTCCAAAACTTAATGAAACATAAAAGGACATTGTGATGAGTTGTACCTACTAGTACACATGGCCCAATATGGATGTATGTTGCCTAGCATGGATGTATGATGAATTGCCCATGTTATATGTATGATGAAATAATTTTTCCCATACTGGATGTATGAGAAGTGCTTATAAAATTGTAGTAAAACTACATCTAATGAAATATATAAAAGAGATGTTTACCTAATTTTCCTCCTTAAGCAATGGTTTTCTTTTCTTTCTTCAAGTATTTTCCATATATGCAACCATAATATTGTATCTTTTACCATGTACACAACACATTGTGTTGATTCGTTGTTTCACGTATGTTTTAGGTTCATAGCTAGCATGGTATAAAAGATGGGGAGTGAGCAAGTTGTATAGGTTTACCTATTGTGTTAAGATCCTATTAGCATACATGTTCATAGACTTATAAATATCCTTTCAATATGTAAATGTAATTCATGTTGTAATAAGTCATCTTGTATTAATATACATGTTAAATGTTGAGAAATTTTATGGTGTATGTTATGTTGTATGTTCATGTATGTGCAAATTTCTTCCACAACGCACTATGATACAATTGTTTGACATTTTCAGAGTTGTCCTCTCGGGCCTCCTAAGTCTCGAGATGGCAGAATCTGGGGACGTTATAGTTGGTATCATAGCATGAACAATAGCTACACCTGACCATTGCTCACCATGAAACACAAAACATAATTTCACCTTTCACTTTAAACCCTAGCAACTTAGTAAGTTGTTCTATATGAATAATTTCTGACTTAGCCTCTAGGTTAGAACCTAGATATTTGGGAACTAGGTTTAGACAAGTGTGTGAGACCCTTTCCATATAGAGCTCATATGTATGGGGTAGCTACATTAGTCTACAATTCGTTCTCACCATTTAACTAGGTGACGTGGCACTAGACTATCAACTGTGTGTGGGACACTCGATTTTGCTGATTTGGTTTTGTTTTCAAATCGGCTCGAGCCTCGATAGTTTTCTCTGACGTCTGCTTTCTCAGATAAAAATGATATAATATTTTATTATCTATATGTAAATATAAAAAAGTGTCCCTCACACTAGAGAGTAGTTAGTGTTCATGCAACCTAAGTGAAATGGGGTGACATCAGTCTAGAAAAGAGAGTATATCTATAATAGATGTCTAGAGCCTTATAAGGATATGTGATAGATAGATAGACAATAGAATAATAGATTATATAAGCAAGGATGATCTTATATAAATTCGATCATTGAGGTCTATGTTCTCGATAAAGATCTAAGTTGTATATGAGTTCTGAGTCTAGTTTTGGATAATCTAAGGCAAGTCTAGGTGATGAAAGTACATACTCTTTTCTTACTTAAGATGAGCTAAATTAAGATAAAGTGAAAATGCACGAGACTCAAGCTCTTTTACAAAGGAGGGCCTACAGTGTTAGGACAATATATGTAGCGAACTCCAAAGAGAGTGAGGCCCACAAGGAGAGGGTCATAGGACCTACCCTATAATATATGAAAAATGTAAGATATATGTGAAATGATGCATCCTAAGCTGGGTTACTCCTGAGTATATGAGTCGAGACCCTTTTGCATGATTTAATGTGAGAGTTGGGTAAAATAAAAATGATGGGTAAGTGACTTATAATGAGAAAACAATCCTTTTGATTGAGTTAGGTCCTAGCTTGAGTGACATATGTGTGTGAATCTCATCATTAGCTATAAGTGAGGTAATATATGAACTCCGGTTCTGGGAGAAAAAATGCATTGTGCATAAGATACTCATAAATGTTGTTCCCTTCACTCCTCTTTCTTAATTTATGATGCTAGAAACCTCACTTGAGCTATATAGATGATTTATATATGAGGAGTCACTCATAGAAGCTTGACCTATTCTATATTCTCTTTCTATATCATACAAGTGATATCCAAGTTTGAAAATATGATAAGATTGATTTAATATATTCTCTTTCCCATCATATCATAGATGAAATAGGTAAGTTTGAAACCATGATAAGATTTTCTTAGTATATTCCCTTTCCCTTATATCGTGTATGAAAGATATCAGTTTGAAATAATGAGATTGAAATGAAGATGTCCCTGGATCATTAATTAAATGATCACAAGATAAAGTTCTTAACCTCAAAATTTTCTTTCTCTAAGTTTTTAGTTAATAGAAATTCTCACAAAATAGGGTGAGACCCTAATATTTAAAGGTGAATATTAGATTCTTTTAATGACACAAACCTTGTATCTGTTGATCATACAAGCACACTAATAATGTTAAATGTGAATGATCTATTATTAGATGACGTAGATTCTTGATATCACCTTGTACGCTTTAATGGTGTGAAAGATGAAACCCTTAGTAATACATTATCAACTCTATATGAGTAAATAAATCCCTAATTATTAGGGTAATAACAGATGTAAATCCTAGAATGAAAGATGTCAAGTTATGACTAGGACATTATATGATGCTTCAACTCTTAAAAAAATATATTATTCTTCAACCTATATAAGGTGGGGTGGGTACATCCTAGATGATAGAGAACCTAATATGTCAACTTGAGATATATATAAAAATATGAGGACTTTGGCGCATAGAAATGGTGGCCTTTATAAGGTAGGACACTTTGGTATCACCTTTAGCATGACATTAGTTGAATTTTGAGGACGAAATTCCATATAAGATGGAATGAATGTGACAACCCTGAATTATAGGATTTTGATACACAATACACATTTAAGGAATGTGAAGATTATGTAGATGGTTAACCCCCAAATTGAGGAATATTGAATCATGAGGCCCAAAACCTAGAGATAATATAAGATTATATCAGTGGCATATGAGTCATCAAATGACGAATCTGTTGTGTAATGATGAGTATTATGAGATCACATGAACAAATGTTGGACTTTTGGTGTCAAACTTGGCTGAATGTTGGTTTGGATTATGAGGAACTAACGACTAAAACTTCATATATTTTGCACTAACCATGCTAGAGATATTGTTGTTTGAAATTTGATCTAGTCATTGATTTATTGATTTAGACCTTAAGATGCTTTTATATGTCATGCGGGGGTTAGATGGAGGGTTAAGTAGAGAATAAGTCATCACCTAGCCTCCAAAAATAGTAGAGTTGTTAGAGATAAGATCCCGATGGCTGGGAAGATGGAATCACAGTGATCTATCTTCATTTGACCGAGCCAGTCACTCTGCGATTGAAGGATCTTCTCAACAACCCATAAGCTGAGGATGTCGGATCTACAGAAAAGGAAATCCACCTTCACATATCTGACTCCTCTCCACAACAAGTTTTAGGTCAAATATGAAAGAAGGAGCCAAATCTCAAGAGCCTTTTAAGAATCCTTATAGAGCTTCTCATGACCTCAGATATGAGAAAGGGAGAAGAAACGAGGCCCCATGATCCTACCATCATTTTTCGGTGAAGCTTGGAGTTGCTGATATGGATTAAACTCCCTATCTTTCAAGGATGACCAGGGATGCGTGATAGGCCTTGCCGTGACTCCATGATCCATCAGTAGACACAAAGTACATCATTTGATCCTCTATTCTGGTGGCTTCATGCCCTGCCTAAACAAGGGATAATCTGTAAGATCACTCCTTTCTCATTCCAAAGTCAAGTCGACAGTGATAACTGTGGCATTATGGAGCTTCCTTATCCCTATACTTCAATGCTGGGACTGGATCTGGAGGCTTTTATCTAGTGTGATAGTCACCAACCATCGGGAAACTGGGGAGTAGGTAATCACAGATTGAGAATCATACCTAGGCGTGCTCGCGTGGGTGAGAAATAAGAACGAAATTGGGAGGTTCTCTGCTAGTCCAAATGATGCCTCACTAGAGAACTCACTCGCGGTGACTCGCTGCAATAGAATGATCACGCAGGAGCTGAGAATGAGAGAGAGGATAGGACTATCGAGTCTAGCAATGACTTGACCAGCCACCACACTCCTCACACCCACCATGAAGGTGATGGATCTCCTGAGCAGAAAAAAGACCGGATGAAGCAGAAGCAAGGCACACCGGCATCCCCCCCCAACATGGCAGTAGAACATGCAGGAGCGGGATGATGGAGCTCCGTGTGACTGAGTCTAGGGATTCGTGACTCGTGAGGAACTAAAGAAGAGGATGGAGGGCATCCAGAACTACCTACCCGTGGATCCCTCACATGATCCAGTGCATGTTGCTTCCCAAGTGCCAAGACACGTGGCATGATCCAAAGTCACCCCCAGGATCTGACAGCCTTAGAAATTTAGAATATGGTAGTATCATTTAAATATCCAGAAATAGACCTCATCTTTAGAAAATGCCTTATAAATAGCCCCCTTGGTCAATAAATTCCTGAACATGCTCAGAAAAGTACCCTCATTATTTCAAAACCCCTATATTAGACTTTTGAGACACTAATATTGATGATATTTAATTTAGATGATAATGCTTCATTTAAATTATATAGTTAGAAAATGGTTGAAATTGAATCTAAGAAAAATAAGTTTGAACCCTAATATCATCTAGAAACCAAATGTGGACTCAGATCTTAATATTATTGAGCAAGTGTAGGCATTTTCTCATTATTTCCTAATTAGATGTTTTAAAATCCATATTAATCATAGAAACTAGACCAAACATCAGAAAATTATGAAATCGGAACTAAACCCTTATAATTACCTCCTAATTGGTAGAAAAATATCAGACACAAGGTCCAGATTATTTGAACCTATATTTCACCAAACCCTAATTTTGGACCTAAAATATCAAGAATGTAAGAACCATGTGTTAATGATGAATAATTGTTATTAATCAGGTCATGGACAAAGTTGTAGATGATCATGGATGTATAAGGAATCTCTGAACTTAGGTACGTGGTCTTTATTAAGTATAAGACTAGTTTTCTTGGTTGCTTATGATATGGTGTACCTTGTGTGAAACTACTTGCTTATACCTTGTTGGTTGAACTACTATACTATACGCTTCGCCAAAACTTAATGAAACATAAAAGGACACTGTGATGAGTTGTAGCTACTAGTGCACATGGCCCAGTATGGATGTATGTTTCCTAGCATGGATGTATGATGAATTGCCCATGTTAGATGTATGATGAAATAATTTTTCCCATACTGGATGTATGAGAAGTGCTTATAAAATTGTAGTAAAACTACATCTAATGAAATGTATAAAAGAGGTGTTTGCCTAATTTTCCGCCTTAAGAAATGGTTTTCTTTTCTTTCTTCTTTCTTCAAGTGTTTTCCATATATGCAACCGTAATATTGTATCTTTTACCACGTACACAACACATTGTGTTGATTCGTTATTTGATGTATATTTTAGGTTCAGAGCTAGCGTGGGATAAAAGATGGGGAGCGAGCAAGGTTTATAGGTTTAGCTATTGTATTAAGATCCTGTTAGCATACATGTTCATAGACTTATAAATCTTATTTCAATATGTAAATGTAATTCATGTTGTAATAAGTCATCTTGTATTAATATACATGTTAAATGTTGAGAAATTTTATGGTGTATGTTTTGTTGTATGCGCAACGCACTATGATACAATTGTCTAACATTTTTGGATTTGTCCTCTCAGGTTTCCTAAGTCTCGAGATGGCAGGATCTGGGGATGTTACAGTGTAATTACATAGGGTGACACTAATTGGATGTTTAATATCAATGTAGATGATAAATGTGCCACACTTTAAGTTAAATGTGCTACACTTTAAGTTAAATGTGCCACACTTTAAGTTAAATGTGAGGTTAATGGACTTAATGGGAATTTGAGTAAAAGAACCTATTTCGTGCAAGATAATCTAATATAACTCCATGTGGTGAAAATTAAAGGATAATGAAGTCTAGATCCAAAATGTTGAGGATAGTGGTAATATATATAGTACATAATGAGATAATTGACTTAAACCCTAGTTGTACTAAAACTCATACTAAAAAATCTCAAAACCTAAATCTAATCCCAAAATCAGATTCTATATGTCTAAATTAGTCTAGCACAAAGTTTCATCTTAAATGGATAATGTTCACTATATCAATCAAACTAGAGACGGAAAATATCTAAATATGAATCCGAATTCAGTTGGACTATTCTCTTACTTCATTTGAATCGAAATTATCTATTCAAGTGAATAATTTATTGTAATACTAGTTCTCTCCCATAGTCTGCTATCACAATGCATTTATTAGGCACATGCCTTATCTTAGCCATTGGATTTTTATCTTATGGCTCTAGATCTGTCTTCTACCTCAAGTCCCAAATTCCCTGTACTCCATATAGTGATCATGGGAGTCCTTTTCCTCACTCTGTTTCATCTCTTCTTCATTTTATCTACTAATTTGCTCTCCAACTCCCGTGCTGGATTTGGAAGATTTTGATCCCCAATTTGATTTGGACTAGTATCCCCCATTACCCGGTTGAAGAATGTGTTCTCCTCTTTCCTTATTTCCCATCCCGACTAGGATTCCTAACCACAAAAAGACTTGGCATATATATATTTATATATCTATTTGGTTTCCACCATCTCTAGTGCCTACCTTGGGTTCGATGGTAAGGTCGATACCTTTGAGGTTGTCGTGGGTTGGTCAGGTTCCCTCTTCCAGTTCAGAAGAGAGTTTCTAGGCGTTTAATTCAGAAAGTTGGGGTAAAATCCTTGTTTTCCCTTTTCTGTTCTTCTTTATTGCAGCTATGCAATTGGATTAATCCCTCTTTGTTTTCTCTCTGTCTTGTTTGGGAATTGTTATGTATCAAATCAAAAGGGAGTTCTGAGTCATTGAGTCATGTTTGTCCCTATTACACATCCCTTTTACCTACTTTACTAGTTTGTTTCTTCTGGCCCCCCATCAAAATGACTATGGGATTGAGGCCTGCTTCAGCTCATAACCAAACCGTAGGCTCTGTGAAGTCGACAGTGGTCTTCGGTGGACCTTCTATCCATTGAAACTCGAGTTTTGATTCTGAAAATCGAGCTTTGTTCAAGGTCCAGTATCATGAGATGGAACGACAATTAGTAGAAGATGTTCTCTTACCACTTTATAGTATTATCCTTTGATTTAATGCATGCCATCATATCATGAATTTTTTGGTCTTTATAGCATACTGATTTGATTTTAGTTGTGTGTTACAAAGAGCCAATATGTTTACAAATATGTCCAGTCTCGCATCAAGATGGTAATGCTTGATGCCAGGGTGTCTCAGTCTTTCAATTTTAATTATTATTTGAGAATTTTAGAAAATAGAGTAAACTTAAATAAATCATAAGAATACTCTGGTTTTCAAGAAATATGTAAAAATATGTCTTGGAATAAAAAACAAGATATACCCAATGGCGTAATTATCACCATCTAATTTAACTCGTGATATAATCAGTAATTAATGATGTACATCTAATATGATATCAGGTGAAGAGAAACTCTGATTGAATCTAGTGTTGGACTTTGATTTTTGATACACATTTTCATGGTATGTTGCATCCCTCTGAGTCTATATTGAGCAATTGTTTTATTTTCTCTCTCTCTCTCTTTTGACCAAATTTGAATATACGTGAAATCTCTTATTTGAGATCTATTCGTTCATTCAAGACTCTAATATTGAAATCATAATATTTTGATTGTTCTCTTTTGATATTACACTTTGACATATAAGATTTGTACTCTTATTCATGCCATCTCTAGTTGAACCCTAATTGGCGAATTGCTCTACATTGTGCAATTTGTGCATTGCAACCCTAATTTGTTCGTGATGAAGTTTTATGATTTGATGTTCCACTTTACTTGGACAATCTTGTTTACTACCATGACTGAACTTTACTTGCCTCTACATTGCATGCTTGTTTATTCAGCGGTACTATTGTTTCATAAAATGCTTTGGTTTTAAGGTTATGTCCCTTTATGTTACTTTTAGTATGGAGGTTTTGTGCCCACTTGTATATATTTAGGAGTTTGGTTATGTGCCATGCTCTATCAGGTTAGGGTTATGCACTCCAATAGCCATTTATTTATTATAGTGCAATAGTACTATGCTGATCTCAATTGCATGCTGATTGATTATTTCATTTATATTGATGTATCATGTGCCCTAGTTGCTTTGTGTATGCTCATGTGGCTTACTTTGTTTGAATTCATGACAACTACATCTATTCATTTTCATCTTATTTTAATGTTTTCTTTTGATATCCAGTTTGATGGTCCTTTTCCATCTTTCTCCGGGAAGCCTTATTTATATTTGATGTCCTTTTCCCCATTAATGGCTCAATCCCTATTTATATGTGCATACCGTCATTGTTGTGTTGAAAAAAATTACTTTGTCTTCTCTTGTGGGGGTATGCTTCCAACCCCTAGGTGGAGAGAAAGGAGGAGTTGACCAAATCTATCTAGGAGTATCCAAGACTTAGTTGGTCTTTCTTGGGAGGTAGATTGAAGTAGTTGATTTACCCTCTACAACTTATGTTCTTATAGTTTGCTTTTATGTACACCCTGCATGGTGAATAACGATGATAAACATGAATATCATAATAATTAGATTTTATTTTCTACTACTACACTTTTGGTATTCGATACATTACACACTTGAATTATAGTTATCATCCTTTGAGAAAAATTACTTGTGATAATTGGCATTGGATGGTTTTCTATTATTTCATATCAAGTATATTGAATGGATCCCCTTCTGGTTCCACTCCTCACAAGCATGGTATCAAACCATATAAGTAAGCTATCTAACTATTTGAATATTGTCTCCCTTAGGTTTTACATCTTCAATAGGTTCTTTAGCTTATGTAAACACTCTCTACATGAAAAACCCACACTCAAATCTACCTTCATTAGGATGATATAAGGGTATAGAATTTGAGGAGCTATTATGAGGTTCTTAATTTCATGGACCTTATGTGGGTAGTTTGGACACCCTTGTACCTCTAGTTTAGTTTGACTTATTAGGCCAGACCTTTCTAAGGGGTCGAGGGGTAGTACCTTGACATATCATGGATATGATGATTTCGGGGTCGAAATCCTTTTTAAGGGGTGGAGTCCTGTAACATGCTAAGATTTTGCTATCCTGACTTTGGAAACCCTAATTTATTGGTTAGGATGTTACTGGGCTCAGATCTCTAGAATCAAACAAATAAGATTAGATTTATACCTTGACACACTTGGTTATACCCTAATGAACATTCAATGTGCATAATATGAGTAACTCACATGTTAATACTTATCATGGATACATATGATCTAGACCATGTTGTGGACCAATAAACCCTATTGCTATAATGAGTGAGATATATGGAACCTAACCTAGAATTCATACATGTTGATGAGGTGTGTGTGATGTAGAATGATCATGTGGCCTAAACCCTAGCTTGAGGTCGATTAACCCTAATGCATATATTGTTGGTATTAATCATAATATATTAGTATCATTAGGTGCCTTAATTATACATCATATGTTAATACACCTAATTTGGGCTTAATCACCTAATAAGGAGTTCATCTATAAGTCAGTTCATTAATATATAATATGTTTCATCTTATTCATTAATACACATGTGGTGACTCAAATATGGTTAATAAGTAATTTTATTTACTTAAATATGCATGAATGTCTAATGTGGGGTTAAATGTGCATAATTAGTAACATGATGCAAATAAATATGAGTAATTGATTTATTCAAACAACAATGTGAGTAGTTACATATGGTGACACTAATTGGATGTTTAATATCAATGGAGATGATTAATGTGCCATAATTTAAGTTAAATGTGATGTAAATGGACTGAATAAGAAATTGAGTAAAAGAACCTATTTCATGCAAGATAATCTAATATAACTCCATATGGTGACACTAGGAGGATAGTGAAATGTAGATCTAGAATACTACAGATTATGGTAATATGTAATAATAAATAACGAGACAATTGAATTAAACCCTAGTTGTACTAAAACTCATACAAAATAATCTCAGAACCTAAATCTAATCCCAAAATTAGATTCTATAGGTCCTAATTAGTCCAAGTGCAAAGTTTTAGCTTAAATAGATGATGTTTACTATCTAAATTCAGATAGAGAAAGAAAATATCTAAATATGAATCCTAATTCTATCCGTTGAAACTTGAGTTTTGATTCCCAACTCCGAGCTTTGTTCAAGGTCCAATATCATGAGATGGAATGACGATGGGTAGAAGATGGTATCTTGCCACTTTACGATGTTACCCTTCCTTTGATTTAATGTATGTCACTGTATCATGGATTTTTCGATCTTTCTAGCATACTAATTTGATTTCAGTCTCTGGTTACTAAGAGCTAGTATATTTACAAATATGTCCTATTACACATCAAGATGATGACGCTTGATGCCATGGTGTTTATGTCTTTTGATTTTAATTATTATTTGAGAATTTCAAAAATAGAGTAAACTTAGATAAATCAGAACTAATGATCTCGTTATCAAAAAATTATGTAAAATATGTTTTGGAATTTGAAAAATAAGATCTAGCGAATAGTTTATTTCTCATCATCTAAATTAACTCATGCAAAAGTCAATATTTATATGGTTTGAAATATAATCATTAATTAATGATGTGCATCTAATATGATATTAGATGAAGAGATACCCTGATTGGATCTTGGATTGGATTTTGACCTTGGATACACATTTTTGAGGTCTGTTACATTCCATTGAGTCGATATTGAGTAATTCTTTTATTTTCTCTCTCTTTTAACCTAATCTGAAGGATATATGTGACATCTCTTATTTGAGATCTATTTAAATTCTTATGAGACCCTGACATTAAAATAAATATATTTTGACTCTTCTCTTTTGATATTACACTTTGAAATATAAGTTTTGTAATATTGTTCAAGCTATCTCCAGTTAAACCCTAATTGGTGGAATTCCTTTATGTTGTGCTATTTGTGCAGTGAAACCCTAATTTTATCATGATGGTGTTTTACTCTGGTTTTAAAAAACATGTAAAAATATGTCTTGGAATAAAAAATAAGATCTACCCAATGGCGTAATTCTCACCATATAAATTAACTCGTGTAAAAGTTGGTATTTCTAGTTAATGATGTACATCTAATATGATATTAGGTGAAGAGAAACCCTAATTGAATCTAGTGTTGGACTTTTATTTTGGATACACATTTTCAAGGTATGTTGCATCCCTATGAGTCTATATTGAGCAATTGTTTTATTTTCTCTCTCTTTTGAACAAATTTAATATACGTGAAATCTCTTATTTGAGATCTATTAATTCTTTCGAGACTCTAATACTAAAATCATAATATTTTGATTGTTCTCTTCTGATATTAAACTTTGAAATATAAGATTTGTACTCTTATTCATGCCAATTCTAGTTGAACCCTAATTGGTGAATTGCTCTACATTGTGCTATTTGTGCACTACAACCCTAATTTGCTCGTGATGAAGTTTTATGATTTGATGTTCCAATTTAGTTGGACAATCTTGTTTACTACCATGACTGAACTTTACTTGGCTCTACATTGCATGCTTGTTTATTTAGCGGTACTATTGTTTCATAATATGCTTTGGTTTTTATGTTATGTCCCTTTATGTTACTTTTTGGATCGAGGTTTCGTGCCCCATACTCGAGTTTTGTGCCAACTTGTATATATTTGGGAGTTTGGTTATGTGCCATGCTCTATCAGGTTAGGGTTATGCACTCTAGCAACCACTGCTTTATTATAGTTCAATAGTAGTATGCTTATATAAACTACATGATGATAGATTATTTCATTTATGTTGATATGTCATGTGCTCTAATTGCTCTATGTATGCTCATGTGGCTTACTTTGTTTTAATTCATGGAAAACATCTATTTATTATCATCTTATTGCAATGTTTTCTTTTGATATCCACTTGGATAGTCCCATTCCATCTTTCTCTGGGAAGCCTTATTTATATTTGATGTCCTTTATCCCATATAATTTCTCAATCCCTATTTATATGCACATATTGACATTGTTGTGCTGACAACATCCACTTCATCTTCACTTGTGGGGCATGCTTCCGAACCCTAGTTGGATAGCAAGGAGGAGTTGACCAAAGCTGTGTAAGACTATTCAAGAGTTAGCTAGTCTTTCATGGGAGGTATATTGAAGTAGTTGATTTACCCTCTGTCTCTTATGTTCCTATAGTTTTATTTTTTGTACACCCTACATGGTGAAGAACAACGATAAATATAAACATTGTAATAGTTATATTTTATTTTCTACTGCTTTACTTTTGGTATTTGATACATTACATACTTGAATTATAGTTATCATACTTTGTGAAAAATTACCTGTGATAATTA
Organism: Alisma plantago-aquatica; assembly: GCA_963693085.1. Lineage (NCBI taxonomy): Eukaryota > Viridiplantae > Streptophyta > Magnoliopsida > Alismatales > Alismataceae > Alisma > Alisma plantago-aquatica. Next base: position 711,672,199 of record OY856411.1, on the reverse strand, counting down.
GCATTGGATGGTTTTCCATTATTTCATATCAAGTAAGTTGAGTAGCTCCCCTTATGGTTCCACTCCTTACAAGTATGATATTAGATCCAGAGCATTCATTCATCTGACTATTTCAATACTATCTCCTTTAGGTTTTACATCTCCCATAGGAAACTTATAGGATCCTTAGCTTATGTGAAATCTCTCTAGATGAGATGCCTACATTATTATCTACCTTCATTAGTACGATATAAGGATATAAAATCTAAGGAGCTATTTTGAGGTTCATAATTTAGTTGACCTTATGTGGGTTGTTTGGACATCCTTGTTCCTCTAGTTTAATTTGTCTTGTTAGGTCAAATTGTTTTAAGGAATGGAGGGGTAGTACCTTGGAAGATCATGGATATGCTAATTTCGGGGATAAAATCCTTGTAAGGAGTGGAGTCCTGTAACATACCAAGATTTGGTTATCCTGAATTTGGAAACCCTAATTCCTAGATTAGGACATTAGTGGGTTCAAATCTATATCATCAAAGAAATAAGGTTTAATTTATACATTGACACACTTGGTTGTACCCTAAGGAACATTGAATGTGCATAATATGAGTAACATACATGTTAACACTAATTATGGATACATATGAGCTATACCATGCCGTGGACTAATAAAGCCTAAGTCTATGATGAGTGAGATATACATAACCTAACATCATACATGTTGATGAGGTGTATGTGATGTATGATGATCATGTTGACCTAAACCCTAGGTTGAGCTTAACTAAACCTAATCCACACATCATTGGAATTTATAATAATATATTAGTAAGATTAGGTGCCTTAACTATACATCAGTGTTCTGAAAAGCAGTAATCGGTGTACGGGCGGAGAGGGTACCGAATAGAGTATATACGGTATGCGGGAGTATAAGCGGGAGAATATTCAGTTTTAATCGGTTTTGATTTTTTTTTTAATATTAATCATAAAGATATGTAAATTATATATTGACCATATAATAATGACAATGATAAGTAGTTAGAAACATTTATAAGTAATAGACTAATATTGCATTCATAAGTAGTTGAAACATTGATGAAATTAGAGAAGAAAACTTTGATAAGTAATTACAAACATTGATAAGTCATAGACTAATATCACATTAATAAGTAATTAGAAACGTTGATAAGTAATAGAC